>JADMNL010000030.1:85135000-86471250 GCA_016271365.2 Neoceratodus forsteri
CCTGGGCTGAGCTACAGATATGGCACACAGATGAGTCCAAATGAGGATGAAACACGTGTCTGTGTCTGCTGTTCTCAGCCTTTGCTGATTGTATTGTGAGGCCTTCTGGCACCATGCAATTCTGCTTAAAGTTGAGCCAGTCCAAATTAATTAATGGGCATTTGCATGTACTTCTCATGATGTTTTGTATTACTGGGATATGTGCAATTTGCGTTATCTCTGAAGAAGTCCTTTTCCCCCTCCCTGATCCCCTGTGCTAGCCTTAGTTCCTTTGCAGCTTTAGCTGCCCCGACCACTCACCCTGCCTCTCGTGATTTCCCTGAGTAAACCTCCCTGTCCTCCTCACTCACAGTATGCCAGTAGTTGTCAAAGACTGCCCTCTTCTCCCTCACCTTCTCTGCCACGTCCTTGTTGAACCAGCTTGGTCTCTTGATCCTGGACTTTTTACTCTGGGCCTTTATGCAGTCTTTTGTGGCCTCACTCAGACCCAACTTAATGGTATACCCCCCAACCCCAACACAGCGACCTCCATCACTGTCAACAAAATCGACAGTTCATGACAGGTCGCTGTGTTGGTGTACCTAGAACAAGGGCACACTGTCTCCCAGTCCTGCACCTCCTCCTCGAATCAACTCTGACTCAGAGTTAATAATCTAAAGTATGGGGGCAGAGCCCCCGGCCCCCCCCCCCCGATTAAAAAAAAAAAATACCAGGAGACGATCAGGATTTATGTCGACCACAGTCAAAAATGGGGAGAATCATCTTAGTGAGGATTTCTGTGTGTGCAGGAAGTGGAATGCTTCTCTTATTTCTGTACAGCGCCCCCAGCTTGGGGTGGGACTTCTTGTAGACAACATCCACATGAACAGAAATATCTAGGTGGTTATCTAGGTAGACCCCAAGGTACCTGAAGGAGGAGGAAACATCCGCAATAACTGCACCATCAAGGGTATGAAAGGAGGGAAGGGTGAGGACTTTAGCAAGCCTCTTTCTGGTGCCAAAAATCATAGAGACTGTTTTCTTAGCATTGAGGGATAACCATAGCTGGATATTGCGTAAGTCCAGCTGGAGTTGGTTAGTGAGGTCAGGGGCGGAGGAGCCATAAGAAAAGAGAATTGTATCATCTGCACACATATGAATTCACACAGAGAAGCAGGCCTTGAGGAGCTCATTTAGAAAAATGGGGGAAAAGAACTGGACCCAAGACAGATTCTTGGGGGATGCCTGAACTGACAGGAAATGGAGGGAAGCAGTCTCTAATATGGACAGCTTGCAACCTGCCCCCAAGGTAGAAGCAGAACCATTCAACTGAAGAAGACGAGAGTCCAGCTGCCTTAAGCTTGTCCAGGAGAATGGGATGGGCTACAGTGTCGAAAGCTTTGGCTAAGCTGACAAAATTAGCCGAGGTGACAAGGCCCTGATCCATGCCAGAGAGGATAATAGTGAGCAAGAGAAAAGAGGTGGAAGTAGAATATGACTTTCTAAAGCTAGACTGAAAAGGAGTGAAGAAGGAAGTTGCATGAAGAAAAGTAGATAGTTGGGATATAACAAAGTGTTGCTGGAGCTTAGCCAGAGAGGGAAGGAGAGTAACAGGATGGAAGTTACAAGCAGAAAAGAGATCACCCTGTTTGGGAAGGGGTATGACAGTAGCCAACTTCCAAGAGTTAGGGATACAGAATAATGAGAAAGACAGGTTGAGGAGGTAGGTAATAGGGAGGGCAATGGCAGGAGCAGAGGGAAACAGGAGTCTAGGGTCACGACCACCTGGACTCCCACCCTTGTGAATATTTACAGCCAAGAGGGCCTTAAGTGCAACATCGGGGATACTGGGTGAAAAAGGGAGGAAGGGGGTCAGTAGGACAGGTAGAGGAGTACAGAAAGAGAGAAGAGAAGAAGAGAGCGAGAGGGTTTATGCAAATGACTAAGAAAAAAAATTTCACTAAATGACAGACTTCCACATACATACTAATGCACTGTTTCAGGGGCCATTTATGCGAATGACTATTAAGAAAATGTCACCAAATTACAAAATTACAGACATTACACTAATGCATAAGGAAATTCCTCAGACGCTTTGACCAGTGAGCCTGTAGCTTAATGGTTAGAGCGCTGGAACGGCATACCAGAGATCTGAGGTTCGAATCCCAGTAGGCCACACTTTTCCTTTCTCATTTCCATCCTTGATTTAAAAATATGTATACCTTGCAGGGGGTTAAACTGCACTGAGAGAAAGTGGTATTTCTACTAATGCATGTGTATCGCAGGTCATTTATGCAAATTACATGGAAGATTATCACAAGCAGCACTGTATGGTGCCAGAAGGTCTCTGCAAAACCATCTCAAAAAGGTTACAACAGTAAACCACAGACCTACGGTCTGCCTTCTTGAAGATCACAAAATAGCCAGCCAACTGATGACAACTTTTTAGGCCACGGTGAACCTACTGGGATTATTTTTAAAATAATTCCCCTTGGGAATGTACCAAAACAGTAGGGGAGAAATAAATGCTTGACTTGTTTCTTTGTACATTCGGTACAATCCCGGTGTGAGTAATACATAATGTATTTCTATAGTACTGGTTGGCAGAAAATCTTTATTGGAAAAATACGAATCCCATTCTCAGGATGCAGGCACTCTGCCCACTACAGCAAAGGGGATTTGAGTGGGGTTTTAATGCAGATTGGAGACAAGGTACAACTATACCTTTTATTAGAGAAAGAACTTTATTACAGGAAATTTCCCAGGAAAGGATTTATGGAGTGGTGCACAGCCTGAACTTTATACTTCCACTGCAAAAAAGCAGGTAACTGACAAAGAAAGCCAATTTTCCCCAATATTCAGCAAATATGTCATACTCGGAACAAAGTCGGACACTCTCCCAGACAAGTGGGAGACTGCAAGAATGCCCATGTAATGAAATAGAGTATCTTTGCATAAGACTTTCCTTCAGAAAATTAAAAAAATAACATTAATCTTCACAGGCAAAACTTTATGAAAAACATAACTTCTCATACTTTTTATAACACTTTTTCCACCTGCATAGGGATAACTGATACCGCAGGACAGTGTGTGTGTGTGTGTGTATATATATATATATATATATATATATATATATAAATATACACACAGTGTGAGTGGTATACTATATACTTAAAGGGGAATGTCCTTATTGATAAGCCCTACACCTATAGGAGAGGCTGACCCCAATTTGCATTTGGAATGCATACATACTGAAAATAGGAAGGATTTGTCTAGTGCACTTACCCGGTCAACAAAAGCTAAATAAATAAATAAAGCTCATACTTGCAGCTTACTCTTGCTCTACACAATTATTTGGTCGGTTTTGCTGCCTGACCTGTACTTAGCCTGACGGGTACAGAGGAACTGCCAACCAATGAACTGGAGCTTTAGAACGTTCACCACTGTAATAACCACAATTAAATTTCTTGCAGCTAGCTGTAAACCACCGCTGATGTCAGCTACGGGGGTGGGGGTTGGGTGTCAGGATGCCTCTGGAGCAGTAGAACTTTAAAAAATGGTGACTTGAGGTTGGCAGGCCTAATCAGATTTATTTAACTGCAGAACATCATGCAAGTGCAGAAACGGAAGGAAGCCCCACATGTAGGCGTGGGGCCTATACTACAGAGCATTCCCCTTTATAGTCTGACATCGATAAATTGTTTAGTGTATACTGTAGAAGCCAGCAGGGCTTGAAGCATAGCAGCAAGCCCCAATCTACAACTTTGGAGTGAGAGTGGGGGGAGAAATTCCCATGACAGAAGCTGCTTCTCCTGCAAGTAATTTAATTCAAAGGGCAGTCACTCACTGCAAAGCTGGAGAAAGACGGGATTATTATTACTAATGTGCAGCTCTAAAAAGGCGTTTGGGGGCACCAACAATGACTGAAAAAACCTGTCCCAGATTTGAAATGGCCAATTCATGATGTTCTAAGCTTATTTATTTTCAGTTTATTTTACTTTACCATTTATTTAACCTAGGGTAGCCTCGCCAAGATGCAACATCTTGTTTCCAGCGGGGTACTGCATTTTACCTAGTAGTATTTCCTTCATCAGGAGAATCCACAGACTCTGCAACATAAGTGAATCTGGACCGCCACACTGATCAGAAGTTTGGCTGGCTGCTCAGTGTACTGTAAGTTATGACACAGAGGAAGCGGACTTGCAGCCAAAGAACTTAATGTACTATAGGGGAGGTGTTGGCATCGAGTGATATTCTCAACCAAACTAGACAGGCGTGGAAAGCCAGAATGTCGCCTGGCTGTGGGTTGTGCGTATAAGTTCTCCCTGCTCCCATGTTGCCCTTTATGCATGCAGGAAAGACAGGGTTATTACTTCTCGTAACAGTTTTGACCATTTTATGAATGTTATAAAGTGTAATAATCCACTCCGGGTGTGCATCAATGCTGTAATAACCTCACTTCCTGGGCAGCTGAAGTCCCTCAGCTGCACCTCAGGCCTCACAACTCACCCAGGTCATTCGGTTATTACAGTGTTGCCGCATACCCGACATGGATTATGCCTTATACAGTACAGAAGCATGTTTACAAATGACCTTTCATATCAAGCCTCTCAAAACATAGGGGCTAAGATTTGCATTAAAACTACAAAAGCAATTTAAGATAAAAAAAAAAAAAAAGACAGACTCCTAAAATAAGTCTGGAACAGTGCTGAAATTGAGGGATGGGGAGTTCAGGGGTTAACAGGGGCTCAGCCATCCTCCTACCCCCATTTTAAGGTCAGCCTTAGTAGTTCATGCACTCACACCCACTGCTCAGTTTAATGACAGGGTTCCGCTTAACTCCTAAAACTCATAAAATAATGTTACAGAACTACTGTCTGAGGAAGGTGTGTCTAAAGCTGGGATTTAAAGGCAAGGGGGGGGAATTAACCAAAGATAACTACAGAGGCAAGCACAGGGGGCAAAATTGGCACCAACCAACTAGTCAAATGCTGGTAATTTTGTACAGGGCTAGTAAAATTTGCCATTAACTAGTCCTGTTAACTTGTACTAGTGAAGGTAACATTTCAGTAAGTACATCAGCTGGGCAAGTGGAAGGCTTTTCTGTCACTATCCTTGGTGCCTCAAAGCTACAAGATGTATTTTCAACCCCTGCAAGCGGGAAGGACTGTAATTAGGCAGGACCCAAAAAGCAGAGTGGAAGGGAAGGGGACGGGAGGAGATAAGACAGGTGGTATAGGATGGGGGTGAGGCCATTCAGTATACTGAAAGGGAAATAAAGAAACCTTTGCATTGAATCCACTGTTAGATGGAAGGCCAGTAAAGATCTTTTGTTTTTTATGGTCGCCGCGTGCATGCGCAGTGAAAATTTTGTTAGGAGTGTGGCTTTTGAAAGGTGTAACACTGTCAGTCCAATGCAGAGCAGTCTGCAAGTGCTCATCAATGTCACAGCAATCATCAGTCAGGCTGATCATGACACTGTTCTGGCTTGCTGGGAGGAAACTCTGTGTAGTTCAAAGGAAAGAGCCGACCCAATCATAGGGCAGCTCTTTCCTCTGATCTACATAATGCCAGCCAGCAAGAATAGCTGATCTGTCATGATCAGCCTGCTGTGGTTCCCCTCCTCAAAGTCATCCCTGGTGCTGGCTACAACCCCCCACCCTGCCCATTTTCGTTGTGCGACATTGGGAAGCCCACCCCCAGTGCCGTAACACCTGTCATTTTTCAAATCCTGGCCAAAATGCATTTTCGCACTTGCGGTGCAAAATCACCTTCTGGGCAGGATTTAAACATTTTCTCCATCCCTATTCATGAAGTGGGGTTCATTAGAAGGCTATGTTGAAAATGTGAGGTAAAAATATGAGAAAACAACAGTTATGAGCCTACGCTGAAATTTTTCAACACAAGCTCGTAACTGTGGTCATTTTCAATATTTTGACCCCAACTTTTCAACACAGCCATTTTTTCACACCATCTCATGAATGTGACAGCTGTCATTTTTCAAATCCTGGTCAAAATGTGTTTTCACACTTGTCACGCGAACTCACCTTTCGGCACGATTTGGAGATTTTCTCCACCCTTGCTCATGAGGTGGTGTTATAAGAAGGCTGTGTGGGCTAATAAAAAGGCTAAGTTAAACATCTGGGGAAAATATTAAAAATCAACAAATTTACGAGTGACATTGAACATTTTCAATGTACGCTCATACTTTGTATTAATTTTCAGTATTTTGACCCCAGGTTTTTTGACATCATTTTTTTCACACCACCTCATGAATGTGACATCTGTCATTTCTCAAACCCTACTCAAAATGTATTCACACATGTGGTGCAAAATGACATTTTCGCTATTGTTTTATAAATGTTCAGAAGGAGTGGTCATAAAAAGATAATGTTGAAAATTTGGAGCAAAAATGTGAAAAACCAAATAAGTTGTGAGGAAACACTGAAATGTTGAAACATTTACTCATGACTTTATTTTTGCAGATTTGGGCCCCAGTAGTTAAACATGTCATATTCTTTATTTTTTATGTTACCCCACCACCTGAACAAGGCAGATATCAATTTTCAAATCCCCTTTGAAATTTGTTTCCACAGTCACAGAAAGAAATCACGTTTTGTCTGCTCTTTTTATCCCCCCAGTCTTCCTGGCTGAGCACTCCTTCAGGCGGCTGAGGCCCCTCCGCCACTGCCCCCCCCCCATCAATGTCTTGCAACCCTCATTACTGCTGTAACCCCAGTCAACCCACCATATCCCTTCTTGGGGGGCCCTGACATGGCTGGAACCGGGAAGGGAGACTTGCCCAGCAGGCGTTCCTTTACACACCAAGCAAGGAAGGGGTACAGCGCAAACACCTCCAGTATTTGCGGCACACGGGGGGGGGTCGGCTGACGTCATCCAGTCGGCCAGGTGGCCGTATTTTTTCAGTTTTTGCTTCCCTGCCCTCCCCAGTACAGCAGCATGCTTGCAGTGTCCTCACTGGATGCACCTGCGATGCATGTTCACCCACACTGCAAATGTGCGCTGCCACTACAGGCCGCCAGGAGTCGCTTGAGAGCAGAGCAGGCTCAGACCCATCCTCCCTTTTGGATGTGATTTTAAGAAATTCCAGCTGTCCTGATCATATGGGTCATAAAAAGACTGTTGAACATTTGTGATTAAAAGGTGGGAGCCTAATTATAAGTAGATATTGCCTCTCAGCTGCCCTATCCTGGGTAATTACAATCTAACAATGTATAAAAGCAGGACACCACTGAAAATGAGACACTGTATCTCATCTGCTCTATTCTGGGTAAATATATAGTCAAAATGTGTACAAGCAATAGCAATACCAACAACAAACTTTCGGTTAACAAATGCTTGTTCCCATATAGCTGTCTATCCCCTCTGGCCAGCCGCCTGTCTTCGGGGGGGTATATCCAGGCATCAGGGATATATCAAGGTCAGACCGAGGAAACCTTAGTCATCACGTAGATGACAGCTGGCTTTTTCTCTCAGTTTTTTCATCCTGAAAATTCTCCTATATCACACCTGAACACACCACGACTCATTGTCTTTAAGTTACTCTCTCCCATCCCTGTGGAACAATTTACAAAAATCCTTAAAAATTCCACAAGTTATTAGAATGTCAACCTTCAACACATTACTTGGAAAACTGCTGCATGACCCCCCTAAGTGCTTCTCTTACACTTATCTTCAACTGTTCCCCATCCCCAGCACTTACTGCCTGCTATCTGGCTTAAGTAGCGTCTTACCTCATCTCCTCCTTTCTCCCTACTTCCTTTTAGTATCCTACTATTACTTTCCTCCCCTTTTACCTTTTCCCCCTCCCCTGTTGCTGTATAATTTATTCTTCTTGTTACTATGTTTTAGTTGATTAGTATTATTACTCACTTTGCACTTGTAATTTCTTTTATGCCCTGAAGGGTTTTATTGTATTAGAATTACTGGGTACAGTTTTCTTCCCATAGGGAAACCGGGTTATAATTCTAGCGTTATAACGACAAGCATGCACCCGGTTTCCCTACCTCCACGCATGTGCCTACTGCGATCTTCCTGTTGCCAGCACCGTATAACTGTCATCCCTGCTCCTCAGCACTGAAACGTTCGCCTAACTGGCGGCAAGTAATTAAAAAAAAAAAAACTAGCACTGTACAAAAACCCCGTGCCTAACATTTTTTGTCCAAAATAAATTATAAAAATTTACACTGCTTCTGTTTAGGTGAGCGCCACTACAGACTGAGCTGAAACTCCAGCGGTCCGCGGCTCCGCTCGCTAGATTAATCCATGTGCAGTATTTTGTATAACTGCCGTGGCGAAAAAACGATCCCCAGCAATTATATAAAATAAAGGATGGGTAGCTTGTTAAAAAAAAAAATCGGATTTTACACACACCCTCTGGGTAGGATGCCTTCATAAACCCCTCAGAGCTTCGCTCTCGGGGTTTATGTGGCATTCCACCCCTTGGAGGGGTGGGTGTAAAATCCTCGTTATAACCAGCTACCCATCCATTATTCTTTATGTTGTTTAATATTACTACACCTGTTATACTTGCATTTTAATTTATTTTTTATACCCTGTGGAATTATTGTGCTGTCCCGAGGTCCACTTTGTAAATTAGTTCGCTCAACAGTGTTTTGCCTGGTAAATTAAAGGACTGATCGATTGCCAACTCCCTAGGCGGGGGGCCACAGTGCAACGCAATCACACAATGAGCACAATCAGTGCTTGCAGCAAACGCATTCCTTTGTCCAGCCACAGAGGGTCACTGATGGTGAGAACCTACCACAAGCCCTCAATGGCATAATCTTCCATGCCAAGATATATAGAGGGTTCGGAGCATGACTTCATCCTTACTGCTCGCCATATTTCAAATTCTGATTTGTTTTTGTAAGATCATCTAGTTCTGAATGATGTGGTTGATGGTCTGGCCCGACCTCCAAAGGATGTCCGTTTCAATCATGGACCACTCTCTGGCTAAACCACCATGTGCTATGCACCTTTCTTCTGTTCAGTGCTGTAAACTGCAGTGGATAGGACCTAGTATTATGTGTGTTTGTGTTCATGTATAAACCAGTGATGCCTCTGTATGGCAGCTGTTTCAGCCTGGCCCCAAACACGAGACTCCAAGTCTTCTCCCGATCCCGAGTCATCCACACGGCAGCATGATGCATTGTCTGTGGGCCAATGGGATGGCCAGTGAAGATCTGTTAAAGTTGAAATGAGATGCTGGTTTTGCCCTTGCTGGTCAGGAGGTGGGCAGTCGAGTTCTGAACCTGCTGGGAGTTTGGCCAGTGATGGGCTTGGGAGTCCAATACGGAGGGAACTGCTCAGCCAGAGTAGTCAGGATTGGACAGAAGCCAGTGCTCAGTGGGCAGGTGGCAGCGCTCCTTAGCCGAGGATAGTGTAACGCACTGCAGCAACCCTAAGCAGAGAGCCAGCAAGCTTGCTCCCCTGCCACAGGGACCTCTGCATGCACTCGAACTGTGCAATGCTGAGGGGGGGTTAAGGGGCAGGTCACAGAGGATAGAAATGGCTGCTGGTACTCTCGGGCACCACTCCACCTCAAGGAAAATAGGGGCAGAGGTTAGCAGGGCCAGGAGTTGACCAGAAAACCCAGATCCTAAGACTAGGTGGACAGATACCAGTGGACAACAACATACATGAAGACAAACAAAGGTTAGGGCCTTGTACAGGTAATGCTGCATAGGCGGAGGAAGGATGTACTGTGAATGCTGTCGGATGTTTCGCTGTCCAAATGCAAGACGTGGTCAAGGGAAGGACCTCAGGGTCTCTGATACAGTTATGGAATTGAAAATTAGTGCCCATGACATCAATGTTGGTGATGGAGCTTTGTCGAAGAAAACACGCAGGAGACTTTGTGCTTGCAATAATGCTGTCAGTGCTGGTAGAGAAAACCACAGAGCAGGAACATAAATTACCACATGCTGGCCAGAGGATAAAAAGACAAAGTTTGTGCTAACCCATGGTTTATCAGATCAAGTGCAGCACTGAAAAACCCCAGCAGATCGGGTTTCAGTGTGACCCTTCTTCAGAGGGGGTGTGGCTACAGGTTTACAGAGTTGTATTTAAATATAGTCTATGTATGTATGCATCAACGTCCCATTTAAACACTCAAGTGCAACGTGAACATTATGTGACAATATCAAAAGCCATGTAATGAAAACATCTGATTGTTGGAGAAAGACTGTAAATTTACAGTTGTTGAAATTTTGTGTATCTGCTGATTAGTACATTGCATAAAGTTCAGATGACAGGTGAACCATAGCAACAGTAACATATGAAAGTTATAATGTGAATAAACCTAATCAGGCAGCATATTTAAAGGGACCAGGAGACGCAAGATTTAAAATACACGTTCTGCCCCCTCCATACTACCTGTGTGTCCAGTATATTAATCATTCACTAATGCACTACTTTACCTGCACTATGATTATACTCACCTGTTTTGTACAATGTGTACTCTGTACCTTAGAAACTGTTTATTTTTGACTATGTCATGTACTACTATATTTGAATGGAGCTCTTGTGAACCTGTAGCCACACTCCCTGAAGAAGGGTCATATTAAGACCCGAAGCGGCGGGGGGTTTCGGTGCTGTACTTTATCTAACAAACCACGTGTTAGCACTTAGAACTTTGTCCTTTTGTTCTCTGACCAGTGTGCAGTAATTTGCGTTAGAAAATGGATCGGTTAGCCGGCCCGCCAGCAGAGTGGTAGTACTACTGCTCACGGTGTCGGCACACTAAGCACCGCATTTGGGGTGGGGATGGGGGATGCCAGCATGCTGCGTACAGGAGTATGCACAGTCTGGCCACTGGCATCACTAGGCGTGTGCCAGGAGAAGAAAGGGGGACAAAACACCTACTGGTGGCAGGATGGTGTTTGGACCCTTGCAGGCCCCACACCCAACTAGCTAGTCTCACCAGTCCAAATACTGGACTTATCCCCGATGGGGGCTAGGGGCAAGCCCTGGGGGTACTAGCTGGCAGGTAAGTTCCAGTGGACATTGGGGTGACATGGCTAGGGGTCCAAGCTGGGGGAGTGGGGAGCCGTCCAGTGGAGAGGATAAAAAAAGATAAGAAAAAAAGAAAATGGATTTGAAAAATTCTATAACCTCATTGATTTAAGAAAGCCGACCACCGGTATCAGGCAACAGAGACAGGGGAAATAGTGAATCACAGTCTCTGTTCTTTTTCTCACAATATTACTGTGTACTAGAACTTTCACAAACTATCGAGCCACCATTTTTTGTCTCGCTTAGCAAGAGCAACCTACTGACTAATGTTCCTCCACTTTCCCCTTCTAACTGCCCCCTTGCATTTTTAAATTAAAAAAGATCTCTTTTGAACACAGTACCATCACATAGTTTCATCAATCCTGCTCCCACTTCAGCCACTCATCGTTCCCCCAGCCTCCGGCCACCAGCCCGCTTCCTTTGGTGCCACAGGCTGGCAGCGCATCTCTATATGCAGGAGAACAATTCATAAAAGTACTATAGAAACATACCAGTTGTCAGCAGATAAAGACCCCTTGGGCCGCTAGTCTGCCCATTTTCCCTGCATACTGTGCCACAGCAGACCCTTCACAATCTCCGGTCGTTCCCCACCCCTTGTGTTCCTTCCAAGGTCCCCCTGTATCTGGCCCATGCATGCTTGACTCCTGTGACTGTTTTGGCACCCACCACCTCTGCAGGGAGGCTGGTCCAGGTTTCCACCACCCTCTCTGTGAAATAGTATTTCCTCACATCCCCCCTGAGACTCCTCCCCTATAGCTTCATAGCATGACCCCTTGTCCTCGAGTCTGTCTTTCTGCAGCAAATGCTACCTTCCTGTATCTTATTAACACCCTTTATGTACTTGAATGTTTCTATCATGTCCCACCTTTCCCGTCTTTCCTCCAGAGAGTGGATATTCAGTTCTCTCTGGCTCCTCTCGTAGGGCTTTTGTAGTCGCTGCAGCATTTTGGTTGCCTGCACCCTAGCGCTGTCCTTCCAGAGGTGGGGCCTCTAGAACTGTACACAGTACTCAAGGTTTGATCTCACAAGTGACCTGTACAGTGGCAACATTACCTCCTTCTTCCTACTGGTAATGCCCCTCCCTATGCACTTCAGCATTCTACTAGCCTTTCCCAAGGCCTTTTCACTCTGCTTGACTACCTTTAGGTCATCATAAATGATTACCCCAGGTCCCTTTCCTGTTTGGTGTTTGCCTGTCCCTCCCCTGCCAACTGGTACGTAGTCCTTAGGTTTCTGTGCCCCAAGTGCATGATTTAGCATTGAAACCCAGCTGCCAAACATTTGACCATTCTTCTGGCCTCCGCAAATCATTCCTCATTTTTTCTATCCCACCCTCGTATGTCCACCCTGTTGCAGACTTTTGTGTTATCCACGAACACGCAGACCTCCCTTCTAATCCTTCAGCAGTGTCACTAATAAAGACATTGAAGAGGACCGTACCTAGTACCGAATCCTGAGGCACCCCACTGGTCACCCTGCCTTCTCCCGAGTGGACTCCATTTACCACTACCCTCTGACTCCTGTTGCTCAACCAACTTCTAACCCAGCTTACTACTTTCTGTCCCACTCCTAGACAAGGTAATTTGTTCACCAGTCTTCTATGTGGAACGGTGTCGAAGGCCTTCCTGAAATCCAGGTAGGCCACATCCACTGCTCCATCCTGATCCACTACCCTGGTCACCCAGTCAAAGAACTTGGTTAAGTTTATCTGACAATACCTCCCCCTGTGAAACCATTTTGCCTTTGATCCTGCAATCCACTTATTTTAAGATATTCCACTATCCTTTTCTTTAACAGTGATTCCATCACCTTGCCCACTATCAAAGTCAGGCTGAGAGGTCTAATTTCCTGCCTCCTCCCTAATCCCACTTTTATGAAGTGGGACCACATCTGCCCTTCTCCAGTTACTCAGAACCACCTGTTTCCAGTGATAAATTGAACAAAACTGTCAGGGGTGCAGCCAGCTCCTTCAGTATCCTAGGGTGTACTCCATCCGGTCCCACTGCCTTGTCAACTTTTGATCTTGCTAGTACCATGAGGACTTCCTCCTCTGTAAAACGTCTAGTGTCCACCTCCCTACCAATTCTGCCCCTGTTCTTTATCTCTGGCCCGTCACCTACCCCTTCTGTTGTAAACACTGAACAGCAGTATCTGTTCAACATGTTCGCCTTCCCTTGATCCCCTTCCTCACAGACCCCCCCCCCCTCGCCTTTTATCCTGGTTATCCCCCGTTGGTCCTCCTCTTCTCACTAACATATTTGAAGAAGGTTTTATCCCCTTTGTTTTACTGACTGGGCAATATTCTCCTCCTTTTCTGCCTTTGCTCTCCTCACTGTCTTCCATGTCTCCCTTTGTTTCTCCTGGTAATTTATCCAATCCTCCTTCTGTGTTTGTTTTGTACTTTCTGAATGCTGTTTTTTCTGCTCTTACTGTTTTGGCTAGCTCTCTCGAGAACCATAGTGGTCTGTTTTTCATAGAAACATAGACTTTGACAGCAAATAAGGACCGCTTGGCCCACCCAGTCTGCCCATTTCCCTACCTACTGGATAAGCTGCAGATCTGCCTGACACAGACATCTGTAGCTCTTTCAATGTCCTCTTTTATTTTTGCCCACTGGTCCTCGACTCCTCCTACTATCCCTATCCCTGCCAGGGCTTCCGTGACTTATCCTCCCATTGTCTTGAAATCTGCCCTCCTGAAGTCCATAACCCTCATCCTTGTGCAGTTCAGTGTAAACCCAGTTCTTATACCAAACCACACTGCACAATGGTCACTGGTCCCCAGGTGGTCTGCCACTGTGATGTCAGCAACACTGCTCTCATTCGTCAGCACTAGGTCCAGTAATGAGTTCCACTACCAGCTGCCTGAGGAACGCCCCCTGCAAGCAGACTAGGATATCCCTGCTCCTGGAGGTTGCCGCTGCTGGCAGCCTCCAATCCACCTCAGGTAGGCTGAAGTCTCCCACCAGCAACAACTCTCCCATAAGAGCCATCCTGTGGATTGCTTCCAGCATTTCCCCATCCACTTCTTCCGTCTGTGCAGGAGGTCAGTATATCACTGCTGTATAATTAACAGCCCCATTCCTTTTCTCCATAGCTACCCATACTTGTATTTCTGTAGCCTTTATGCTGTCCCTTAGATAAAGAGCTACTCCTCCCCTCTTTCTTCCGACCCTGTCCCTTCTGAACTGAGTAAATCCTGGTACTGCCATATCCCAGTCCTGGGTTTTCATTGCACCAGGTCTCAGTGACAGCGACAAGATCCAGGTCATCCCCTGCTATGGTGGCCTCTAGGTCTGCAATTTTGCTGCCCAGACTTCGAGCGTTCGCATGCATGGCCCTTCAAATTTTTCCTCTCCATTACCACCATCCCCTTTTCTATTCCCTACCCCCATTTGCGAGGGAGTGCCAACTAGTTTTCCACCCCCTTTGCAGACCTCCATGCCTTTCCTAGCCTCATACTTCCCCTTAATCAGTTTAAATGCAGCGCCTCATTCATGACTTCTATCAGTTTTCCTCTAAGCTCTCTAGACCCTTCTTCGCGGAAGTGTAGTCTGTCCTGGAATATAGTCCTTCACCCTTCCACTTGTCCACCCTTCCTCTAATGCAAATGAACCCCTCTGAGGTGCACCAGTCCCTCAGCCACTTGTTGAACTCCTCCGATCTCCTTTTTCTGCCTGTACTGGCACTGGGGACCGGGATTACCTCAGAGAATGCCACTGAACTCACTGACTTCCTGCAGCACACTGCTAGCTCTTTAAACCTTTGTTGCACCACTCCCACCTCATTTCCTGCCAAGCCATCTGTCCCTAAGGGAATGGTCTCATTAAGACCAATAGTCTCATTAAGGCTTACGCTCCTGCTTCCCCTCTTGGCTGTTGCTCTACCATCCACGCTGTGAACTGCAATTCTGCCCTGCCTCTCATAACACACAGACACACAGACACACACACACACACACACACACGCCAGTTAGCTGGTCTTCCCAACCACGTCTTAACATCCTGACTCGGGATTCCCAGGTCACCAACCACTCTTCATCATTCCAACACTGACAGAGCTCAGTTAAATAACAGACAAATTAAAAAAAATAGACAACACTAATCTGTTTTTATGTTTATGGGGGGGGGGTTTACAACCCACAAAAAAAACACAGTGGAGGTGGCAGGGTGGTCATAACATGCTGTAAAATTATTAACAAAAGCAGCAGCGCCCTCTTCTGATAATTCTACTAGTAGAAGGACTACTTTATAAGAAAAATGAACTTTTAATTGATTTTTATTTTTTTTATACTGTACAACTGTTAATATTAGCGTCACTTTTATTTCGCAGGCAGAATAACAGCTGACACTGAAGCCCAGGATTACCTGAGTTCACAAGACAGTGGCTGGGTGATCAGCTGATCAGCTGTCATTAAAAATTACAGTCTATAAATAACAGCAGCTAGTTAGGCAGGGCAGATACTGGAAATAGAGGTTACCCGAGTTCACGTCAGTAGTGTAACCCGAGCTGTTCCGGATGTCTCAGCATAATGGCCGTCTCATTCCAAGCCACAGAAAAGGGAGTGATGAAAAGCCATTGATCACATAGGGTCAGTGGCCATCTGTCTTATGCCGCCCTACAGGGGCAGACTGGATGGGCCTGGCAGTCCTTATCTGCCGACAATTTTTATGTTTCTAAAAGGGAACGTGAAACAGATTTTGCGGTCGTCTTCGCTCTCACCCGTGAAAATCTCAGTAAAGCCACTGATGTGTCTGTCAGTGTGGCAGAAAGTATTGTTCATGAGCTTACCAAGATCCAACCTCCCAGCAAGAAGAGGCATTCTGAGTACACGCGTTACTCTCCGGAGATTCGCTTTTCAATTGGAAAACATGCAGCGTAGTCTGGCATTATGAGTGCTGTGCTAGTTTACAACAGAAAGCACGGCACTACTGTCAACGAAACCACAGTCCGCAAATTCAAGGCAGACTACCTGGAAAAGCTGCGCGCGACCCCAGATCCCACTTAGCTGCCACAAGTACTACCCCTTAAACCAAAAAGAGCATTTGATAACTGAGAGTTGACACAAGCCAGAGATCTGTAGCCACTGTAAACTCAAGGTCTGATGCAGCGTGAGTCAAAAACAGTTCACAAATAGCTTAACATTTCCAGAACCTGTTTGCAATGTGTGCTTTTATTTTAACTGGCCGTTTTTTACTTTTACAAAGATTTTTGTATGAAAACTACTTTATTCACACTACTTTGTTTGATTAAATTTATTTTACACGGTAGCAGTATTGTTGTGGTGGAGGCTATCTGAAAATGCCATTCCGCCAACTGTGTGGTTTCATTAACTGTAGTTGTCAATGTTAAACACAAGTGTTTAATTTTGCTGGAGGTGCCACATCTGCAAATATTGTAAAATTAAATTTGCATTAAACATTAACAGTTCTACAGTATATCTTTCAACAATGTCACTTATAACCCATTTTCTAAGCGCAATGACACCCTCCATGGTGGGGAGTTGGGGCTATACTGGACCTAACAGAGGCTATTAGGCCCTCCCTACCTGTGGCGTTGGGCCTCATTACACCCCTGGGCTGTCCTGCATAGCCCAGTATCGCCCACCCTGTCGAACATTATTGCTTGCTTCCTGCTTTATCGAAGGATCATTTTATTTTTAACAACGATAAAGTACAGTTAGGTAAGAACTTACTGTAACAGTAGATCTTCGAGGAGAGTTCTTGTAGCAGGCTACACCATTAGGACTAAGCCACCAGGCGCTAGGACCCTATGTTCTAGCCAACAGTATATAGCGAGGACCGCCCCCTGACGTCGGCCTGCCCCCACCTCGGCTAATGGTATAAAAGGGGCGATTCCCAGCCCCACCTCAATTCTCTCACCGGAGACCCAGCCTGTACTAGATGGAGAACCAAGGAAGTTCTAGCAATCCCATGTATAAGAAAAAGGCAGAAGACCAGGGGGTAGGACGGAGGGAAAGCAACACGTGCTGCAAGAGTTCTTCTTGAAGATCTACTGTTACAGTAAGTTCTTATGTAACTGTACTATCTTACTTTGAGTGGGAACTCTTGCAGCAGGCTATACCGTTAGGACGGAGTCCCAAGTGGTCAAAGAAGAAACCCAGGTCAGATGGGAGGGGAAAAGAGAGCCAGAAAAAGTTTTCAAGTGAGTAGTCCCTGGAGGACAGCTAGGCCAAAGTTGGCCCTCCGCCTAGAGACAATGTCCAAGCTGTAATGCTTGATGAAAATATGTACCAAACTCCATGTAGCAGCTGCACAGATGTCTGCTGCCGAGATATTTCGCAACAATGAGAAAGAGGCAGCAACCCGCCTGGTGGAGTGACCTTTAACTGGTCCCGGTAAAGGCTTGTTGTATTTATGGTAGCAGAAAGTGATGCAGTTAACTAACCACTTGGATAAAGTCTGTTTGGCAACTGGGGCCCCTGCAGTTTTCGAGGCAAAGGACACAAGCAATTGGTCAGATTTCCTGATCAAAAGGGTTAAGTCAACATAATAACGAAGCACCCTATGAACATCCAGAATGCGCAACAGGGCCTCCCCACGATTCGAATACTCTGGGTAATAAACTGATAAGCGGATGTCTTGATTAAATGTGAAACTCTGACACCACCTTCAGAAGAAACTTAGGATTAGTCTTTAAAGACACCCTGTCTTTGTGGAAAACTAAATACAGCTCTCTGCACATCAGAGCCTGAAGCTCGGAAATTCTCCGAGCAGAAGTAATGGCAACTAAAAATAACGCTTTCCACAACAGAAAGCGACGCTTGCAGTCCGTGGCTGGCTCAAAGGGAGGCAAGGTAAGTTTCTCTAACAAAAACAAAAGATCCCATGGAGGGGTAGGATCCCTAAGGGCGGTTTCAGGTGCAGCATGCCCCACAAGAAGGTGTGGGACAGGTCCAACTGAGCAAGCGTCTTACACGGCACAGGCGCATGACAAGCTGAAACTGTCAAAAGATGCAGCTTGATAGATGACTTGCAAAGCCCAGAATCAGAGAGAGAGAGGAGGTATTCCAGGACGGAATTCACCAGGCACGTGAACGGGTCTAGAGCACAGGCAGAAGCCCACAGGCAGAACCATTTCCACTTCATAGCACAAGTCGTTCTGGTGAAAGGTTTACTCACCGCAACCAGAACCTCTGCGACCCTAGGGAAAACCCCAAAGTGGGCAGTGGCTAGGTCTGCAGGAGCCAGGGATGCAGATGCAACGACCTGAGGTCTGGATGGACCAGGGTGCCTTGCTCCTGAGAGAGCAAGTGCGAGATCAGGGGCATGTGGATCAGAGATTCCACTGCCAATTGCTGGAGCAGTGGAAACCAAATCTGCCGAGGCCAAAGGGAAGTGATCAGGATCATGTCTGTCCCAACTGACTGTAGCTCGAGTAGGACTCTTTGGAGGAGAGGAAAGGGAGGAAAGGTGTAAAGAAACCTCCCTGTCCAGCAGAGGGACAACACATCTCGTCAGAAAACACCAGGCCCTGGACCTAGCGAGTAGAAACTAGGCAATCTGGTGTTGAATGTGGAATGCAAAGAGGTCCAGCTCTGGATGCCCCCACCTTTTGAAGAGATCCTCTGCTATGGACTGCAGGGGTTCCCACTCATGGGCCTTGGATCCAGACCTACTTAATCAGTCAGCCAAGGTGTTTTGGACTCCTAGAACATGAACAGCGGTAAGCATTAGACCATGTTCTATGGTCCAGAACCACACTCGCATGGCCTCCCTGCAGAGTGGACATGACTGAATTCCCCCTTGTTTGTTGATGTAAAAGACTACGGACATATTGACCATCTGGATCAACAGGGGGCCCGGAAGCAGATCCGTCTGGAACGCCTGTACAGCATAGAGGTTCTCCCTCATCTCTAAGACATTAATATGGAGGGTCTGCTCCAAGGGAGACCAAGTTCCCTGCGTTTGACGATCCTGAAAATGGGCTCCCCATCCTTGACATGATGCATATGTTTTCAGGATCTTTTGAGGGGTATCCCTCTGGAAAGGAACCCAGAGTTCCAAGATGGAAGGGGTCAGCCACCACGTCAGGGTTTGTGACACCGCCCTGGAAATCTGCACTGGATGTTTGAGATTGTCCGAGCATTGATCCCACTGTACTCTGAAAGTCCACTGAGGAACTCTCATATAAAGGCGTCCCAGAGGAACTGTTGCTATGGCAGCCGCCTTGTGGCCAAAGAGTTAGAGGAATGTCTGTGCTGAGACCTGGCAAGAAGTGGAGATCCCCTGAGCCAGAACCAGGAAGAAAGGCCTTACCTTGGGAAGTGTCCAAGATTGCCCTTATATTGCAGTCTTTGACTGGGCCAAGGAGATGACTTGGGGAGATTCAGCGTAATCCCCAGTTCCCGAAACATCGTGAAGGTGTCTGCTAGGGTTGACAGCAACTGATATCTCATGGAGGCTGCCAGGAGCCAGTCATCTAGGTAAGGATAGACATAATGGCCCTGTCTCCTGAGGGCCGTGGCCACCACAGCTAGGCACTTGGTGAAGACATGAGGAGCCAAGGATGGACCGTAGAGCAAGTCCTGGAACTGGTAATGTTTCCCCTGGAAGGTGAAATGGAGGAACTTTCTGTGGGCTGGAAATAACACGATGTGGAGGTATGCGTCCTGCAAGTCAAGCGTACAGAGCCAGTCCTCTTGACGGAGCATGGGGAGAAGGCCTGGCAGAGTCACCATTCTGAACCTCTTGCACTCGATGTAGGTGTTCAGGTGGCTGAGGTCCAGTATGGGGCAAAAATCTCCCGTCTTCTTGGGGACCACGAAGAAATGGGAGTAGAACCCCATCCCTCATTGGTTCAGAGGGACAGGCTCTATGGTTTGTTTGGACAGGAGGGCCTGAATTTCTGCGTGGATAAGGGCGGTGTGGGACAGGGAGTAATGGGAAGGGACCGGAGGATTGTCCGGAGGCGTTTGGAGAAACTCCAGAGCATGTCCTCTCTCTATCAGCTGGAGTACCCAGGCGTCTGATGTAATTTTGGCCCATCCCACGAGACAGAGGGAGAACCAACCCCCCCCCCTCCCAAGTTCTGCTGGAGGAGGGGGGTTGGGCAAGGAATCAGGCCGAGGTGCCGGGAGTGGGCAGGGAGACCTGGGAGGACTTGGCACTTCTAGATCCCGAGGTTCCTGGGGACTGAGAGGAGGCCTTATGTCTGTAGGCCCCACTTGGCTGCTAACCTTTAGATTACTGGCCCGTGGGGTCACGAAAGAGCTTGCATCCGGCAGGGATCAGTTCTGACTTGTACATTTTGTAGACCAACTGAACTGCTTTGCCAGAGTCCTGGAGACCTGTAATAATCTTCTCGGTTTCTTCCCCAAAAAGAACAGACCCTTGGAAGGGGGGGTCCAGGATAACTTCCTGGAGATCCTGCCAGTAGCCTGAAACCCTGAGCTGGGAGTACCTCCTGAGACAAACTCCCGTAGGGGCTGCCTGGCGGCTGTATCCACTGAGTCGAAGGATGAGTGGAGAACATGCTTTCCTTCGTCCAGGCCTGGGATGTCTAAAAGCACTGACATTTGGGAGGAATCTGGTTGTGCCTGGGCCAATTCCAGAGCCTTCCTCCATAAAGACTTCTGGTACTGAACCATATGTGCTACAAATTTTAGCGACCTAATAGTACAGGTGGCAAAGAGTAGACCTTGTGGCCAAACTGAACCAGCCTCTTGAACTCCTTGTCCGGAGGCTGTGAACTCAAGTGTCTGGGTTGTTTTGTCCTGCCATGGGCTGCAGTAAAGACCACTGAATCAGCTCTGGGCTATTCTCTCAAGAATGTCTCATTCTTAGCAGTTTTGTAGACCCTGTCCACTTTCTTGGGGACTGTGGACAAGTTGAACAGGGCCCCTACATCTGAAATAGAGATGAGAGGGGCATCTGGAGGATCCGGCGATGGCCTCATCGGAATGGGCGATCCTGTTATCAGGTCAGGGGATGCGGGCGTATCAGGCTGCGGTCCTGTGGGTGGCAGGGTATCTAGTGGCAGGTTGTCCGGCACCAGGTTGTCTGGCGTCATGTTAGGGAGTGCCTGGTTAGCATCGGCTTGGAGGAGGCTGGAGGGGCCGGCGACGGCTGAGGTATGGGCGACGCTGGAGGGGGTGTCACCTGGTTCAACCCCGGAGAAGCGGAGGTTGAGGAGGTAGGAGTCTGACATCGGCTGTCTGGAGTACCGTCTGGCATCGGTTGCTTAGGGGAGCGAACTCCTGCTTGGAGCTCCAGCTCTTGGCATCTCTTCTTGTTGCCGGACCTTGACACCCGGTCCAACGACATGGATGCTCCAGCCGGGCAGACGATGGGCGCCTGCCCGCCACCCGACGAGGAGTCGGCTGGTCTGCCTGGCTTAGACCCGGAAGGATGCTGAAAGGGCCTAAGACTCAGGAGAGAAAGAGCCACCAAAGGCCCTTGACCTGAAGACTCCCCCGATGGACATCAGGACTAAGGTGGGAGGCTTCATCAATGGGAGCAGAGAGGAAGTGAGGGCTGCCGGAGGGGCAGAGTACGATCTCCTGTAGGACTGGGGACTCAAAGAAGCTGCCGATTTGTGCAGGGACCTGGAGCAGGAGTCCGATCTAGGTGTATCCTTATCCTTGTGGTGGTGTTTCCTGCTGGTCTTATCTTTATGGGAAGAAGGAGGAAAAGTCCAAGAACCGAGGAAGAAGAGGAACCATGTCCGGATGTGGTCCTCTGCATGGCGGCTGTTTGTTGCTCTAACAGGTGGATCTTCAAGGCCTTCAGGCAACGGATCCTGGTCCTGCGGTTGAAACTCCAGCAATGTTGGCAGGCCTCCGAGTTGTGGTTGGGACCCAAGCAAATCAAGCAGGCTGAATGTTAGTCTTTCGAAGGGATTTGCTTGCCGCAGGTGCACTTGGGTTTCCACCGCTCAGACGAAGACAATGGAGAAGACATGCAGTGGAAAAATTCACTATTTTTGGCAAAAATAACAAAACCCAAGTAAACGCAATGATGGCAGTCGACTGGAAGCAGGAGGCATCCGTGGAGCTGATGTGCGCGGGTTGACAGTGGGAAAAGAACTGTGGTGGGGCGGAGGACCGCCCTTTTTATACCACTGGCCGACATTGGGGGCGAGCAGGCGCCAAGGGTGGTCCCCATGTACCGCTAGCTAGAAGTTTTCCGTGGGGGTCCTAGCACCTGGTAACTTAGCCCTAATGGTGTAGCCTGCTGCAAGAGCTCCCACTCAAAGTAAGATCATCTGCTTTAGCTACAGCTCTCAGCCAGTTGTTAACGAGAAGGAGAAGGGTGTGCAATGAAGCTGACAGCAGCGTCTAGGAACATGTCAAGAGAGTGGCATGGGGGTGGGGCAGCTGCAGTATAGGTGTGCTAGCTGCGCTTTTGAACAAACTTGATAGACCGTGAGGCCAGTTTCTGCTGGCAAGTTTTGTATGTTCATATACAGACTTAAGTGCCATCAGCTCAGTCAAGGATACTGGTTTCTGGTATTTGCTGGTAAAATGACTGGAATTCTGGAAGTCCAAATGGTCTGAATTGGGAAACTCACATGGTCCATCGAAACAAATGCAGAAAACACTGGCCAGAATCCCAGGTTTTACGACAGATTTTGGCTTTTACAGGTATTTAGTATAGTCCGAGGTAGCATACCTAAAAGGTAGTTGCAAGAAGAACAGTGAGTAGAATCAGGAAAGGATGCAGAGAATCAAATATGCAAATTATTTACTTTCAGTGAAAGTCTCAGCCATTTGCATATAGTCTAAAGCCTCAAGCCTAGTGCAAGGCATTGTGGGTGTGCAAATCAGTGTGCAGGGCAGGCTGACAAGGCTTCACCAGAACAAACATCCCCATTTAAACAGGCTTTTACCTTTGATGAAGTTTAGGCTCAGAACAACAAACTACAGACAAGTTTCACCCTCTTAGGACTCCTCAGTGCTGTACAATGGCGGTCTCAGTCGGCGAGGTACTAGGTCAGCCCCAAGGGCTTGCCTTTTGCAGTCACCGTAAACCTGCGTATTTGATGATGGCTGCTGTTGGAATGGTAGAGGAGGTGGGCAAGGACAGAAAAGTAATACTGTACATCAATCTACATCTATGTCACTATTTTTGAGGGTTTATCCAGAATTCATTGCTGCCTCTCAATTACGCTCCATGGGTGGAGTGTCTCCACATCTGCATTTGCAGAAACTCTGCAACAATAAATTACAACAAGAGGTAATGTTTTAAATTGTGTTAAGGCAGTATCTGGAGACCTAGTCGGCCAGAGTAAGTCATTTATGAGGGGTCGTCTGCTCCAATTAATCTGTACTGATCATCTTTTTTATGTATTGGAAGGGGCTGCTGTAAAATGTACCAGTACACGTTGAATGAATCCACCCACACCTCAAACTGCCAGAATCTTCTACCGGTATCTGCTACCACACTAGGATATGGCCTCTTCAAGTACAATGAAAGAAAGCTTGGGCTATTTTGATTCATTTACCCCATTTCACAATACCACCTGGGGGAGAGACGGGTTTACACCTAAACTTGGGTTTACCAGCACTTCCATATGGTGTTTTGAGAGGAGGTGGGAGGGCACCAGCTGCCCAGCTTTGTAGTGCCCCCCCCCCTTACTGAACAGCAGTGGGGTGTTACTGGCTTCAGCTGCAAATGCAGCTGCTTTCCTGAACTTTGGTATAGCTGCTGCAGCCCTTGAAAGCAAGAAAGGATGAAAACCAGAAGAAATGTTGGCACATTAGCTCTGCAAAAAAAAGAATACATATTTTTTTTTCTGCACAAGCATTCATTTGTCCGAATCATCTTGGGCAGTACCAGTGTCAGTGGCTCAGTTGGTAACACGCTCACCTCTGAGGCCAGAAGATCAGAAGTTTGTGGGTTCTAGCCCCACGGGGTATCTGGGGTAATAACCATAACTGACACTTAATGCAGTATGAGGGAGGTGTTGCACTGTTGAGGTGCTGTCCTTCAGATAAGACATTAAACCGAGGTCTCTTCTGCCCATCCCTGGTCACTGTCCAGGTGGAAATAAAAGATTCCAAGGCACTTATTGATAAATAGTAGGGGAGTTTTCTGGTGTCATGGCCAGCATAACCCCATTAACAAAATAGGTCCATGCAATCCCCGGAGAAACAAACTATTACAGCTCAGTGTATCCTTCCTGGTAAAAATTACAGATAAATTAAATAAATTTAAAACACCCTGTCCACATAGTCAGATCAGTGAGCATCTCAACAGTCCAGATATGCAGTATGACACCCTAGACTTAAAACTAACACATCAGAACCTTCTTCATCAATGACTGAAGTCCGAAGGATCCACAATGAAGTCAACAAAAAAAAAAAAAAACACAACTGCTTGAATCAAGAACCAATTATGTGTCCATCCACACACCCAGACCGCTAACTAAAGTCCAAAGGATCTGCACTGAATCCCCCCAAAATAAACTGAAAGAAGGAAAAACCAACTGCTTGAATCCAGGACTAATTATGTGTCCCTCTCCCCACACTCTGGGGACGTTACTCTATAACATAAACATCATACACAAACAGTCATAAATCTGTTCCGTACTGTTACACTTCCCACAATAAGGAAAGTCTATCTTCCTGAAGGAAAAACAGGCATCCACATGGTACAGCTTTCATGGAAAATGCTGGCTTCAGCCAGTATTATTTCCAGTGAACAAATTTCTGTCAGTAAACATGCTTCTCGGTTACATCAAATGTTCCAGCGTTTCTGGCATTAGGGTTCATCTGGGGGAAAGTCAATGAACTTGAAATTGCTCAATACCGACGACAAAAGCCTTTTATATTTTATACAGCCACCCCATTCAGCCTGCCTCTATTTTTTTCCATATACAGTTAGTGTTTATCCTCTTTTTGCCAGCCTGTCCCATTTAGATTAGCTCCCTCCAGCTCCATCATCCCTAAGACTCATCTCTCCATATCGCCCACAACTCAACCCTCATGGTGTGGCCAAGGGAGGTCCCCATCCCCCTCAGAGCAGGATCCGATAGGAGGGTGCCCAGCCAACGGTGCAGGGCCTGCGACGAAGGCCAGCTTCCTCTTGCTGCGGCTGGGGTTTTTGGACACATTTTCTTCACGGCACCCCACTCAGGATGCTGCAGATCGAGTGAACTGCCCACACGTATAGTATGCGTGCTGGCTTGTGAACAGACATCCCACCACCTTCTTCTAGAATACAGATGTGGCGATGTTTAAATTTGTCTGCAAAGTCTGTGCAAAGTGGCAAAAATTCACATTTCATGGAGCTTCACGAAGTTTTCCCAGACCTGAGAAACTTCGACTTCACCCAGATTGTGAAGTTTTTGCTGTGATGTGCAAATTTTGACCGCGAAATTCCACACTTCACGGTCAATCAGCATTACACAAATTGCATGGAATTCCTGAACTGCGTGAAATTTGCGAATTAATTCGTGGAGCGTAGTTTGCTGACTTTGCCCATCTCTATTCTAGAAGTTCTGACTGCGATGCCCCCTGTGGATCCCCAGGTGTTCATCACGCTGCATAGCTCGACCCCTTCCTTTCCATGAGGACAGCATCCCCTAGCAGGCTGCTTTCCCTTATTTAGTGTCCATGAGGCGAGTGAAGAAATACGAATTCAGTAGCCTGTCATTTGGCAATTGTTTGTAAACTCTTTAATGCCAGGTTCATCTTCCTTGGTAATCTTGAGAGAAAGTAGCTTACTAGCTATCTGTTGCCCAACTCCACAATGAAGACTGCAGGCAAAATGTTGAGAGTTTAGCAGGTGTGAAAGTAAAGGACTCCTAAGCTTCACACACTGAACTTTACTGAAATATATTTCAGATGCACCAATAATCTAGAGCCGGTGTGGCTGGCTGTTTGTGTTTGTCTCTGTCAGTAGTTTAGTTTTTGTGGATTTTCGTGTGTTTCTGCTTGGAGGAACTGGACCATTCTTGGACATAACATCTATGAACATTTCCCGTGTCGCAACTGAAAACAGGTAATTGTGCCTAGTGGGCCTTACCCAGTTAACAAAAATAAACAAAATAAATAGGCTTCGGTCCAGTATCGGGAGGAGCAACTTTTTTAGTTGCTACAGTCATTTTTGCTCATTGTGACTTCAGGTCTGGATGGTCTGTCGGTTGGAGTTTGTGTATGGGAGTATATTGGTTTCCAGATAGCACTGCCATTTGAGATTTCCAGCGAGGCCTCATTGTCTTTACTTTGGTTGCAGTTCCAGAGGCTAGGCAAAGGTGAGAAAGTCTTTTTTCTGTTTTTCTTTTTAGTAGTGCTGCGCCCTTTTCTTCAATACATGGGCATCCATGGGTCATCCTGGGGCCACATCCTTGTCCTGTAGGTCATCAGATGAGGTGGGTCTGGTAGCTGAGCATCTAGCCAGGATTGTCGATTCCAGTCTACTGACGCCTTTGGGGTATGGAAAGAATGCTGTACCCCATTTCTGGAGATCTAGAGAGTCACCAGATAGTGAAGGCTGTATCAGGGCATGCCTGGCATGAGTGTAGGCTCTGCGATGACAGAAGTTGGTGTAGATTTGAATTCTGTGCCCCTGCCACATCTGAGGGCTCCTTTCTTGCACCAGCTGCATCATCTGTTCCTTCACCAGGTACCAACAGAACTTGACAAGGATGAGATGAGGTCTCTGTCCAGGCAGTGGGAGGACTAAGGAGTGATCCGACCTTTCCATCTCCAGGGGGAAGGCCACTGATGAGGTAGGATCACAAGAACATCATTTTGTAACAAAAAAAAAAAAAAAAACTGTTGGCGCCCTTGCCTTTCATGCCTTCAGGTGGCTCAATTTTCAAGGTCCTCCAGTCTGTCCCACAAATGTCAAATAGGGTGATACTTCTCACGGCAGTGAGTCACCATCCACTTCAAAGCAAGGCCCTGCAGGTCAATTTATTGCTCCGTATGGGTTATACATTGAGACAGAGACAATGTCCTTACCCGTTCAGAGATTTGGGTTTTAAGGTCACCAATTTCAGGTAAGAACTGTGAGAACATTGTCCAGATCTCTTGTGGGTCGTCCACTTTGGCTGAGGAGGTGGGAAGTGCCATTTTCCAAGGGCCACGCAGCTGAGGAATAGAATCAAGAGACTGTGATGAAACCGGAGCACTGCAGCAACTAATGGACCACGGGAGACCAGACTCAGATGTAGATGACACTGGCAATCAGGTAGGTGTACTCTGAGTACCAAACAGGGTAGTCTATTTGAAGGATGGCTATAGATTGCGGCAGAAGAGGAAAGAGCAGAGAGATATTAAGCTCCCATCTTGTTGGCAGTTGAGCCACACCCCCGTGCCTGTGTATTTAAAAGGCTGGTCCAATGTGGGAATGTAACATTCGAGAGAACATGCAGCTCCCCACTTCCCCCCACCAACAGTTCATGCCCTTATACCGCCCCTTCCTCCTCTCCCACCAACTGGAAGACAAAGACTGAGTGACTATTAAGGGATTCTTATTTGCTCCAAGAAGTATTACCAGGACCAACAGTGACAGCAGTATACGGGAGGCTCAGCACATCAAACACACACACACACATATATATATATACACATAACAAGACAGTCAAGGACATCGGCAGTGCTACTCTCTGTGTTATGAGAAAAGGAATATTTATGGACTAGACCTCTCAGTTTAAACAATGGGTTTTCTGTGATAGGACTAGCTATCAGCAGTCTGGCTCTATAACACACTCATGCTGTAAGAATGGTTTACTGAGACTGGTTGTCTCGAACTTGCTGTTTACAAACGACAGTGTGTAATGGTGAATCACAGCCTAGTTTTCCATGTGTAAGCATGGCTAGTCAGTTATTACATTCTGATATGGCCAAGAGAAAAAATCTGTGACAAATCCCCTCACTTTCCAGTGTTGATAGTGGGGCACTGCACCTTTAAGGGATAACCTTGGCCTAGCTCCACCTGCTGCGTGACTCACTCAGGAACAGTCAGAAGGAAGTACTGCAGAACAGGAGGCAGCAGTGAACATCTTTTGTAGCTGGTGTAGCCCACCACCAAGGCCTACAGGAGCACCTCCACGAACCCTCTAGTCATGAATGTTTGCAACATGATCCAAAGAGGAACTGTGTGTATTTGCGCAAACTGCTGGGGACAGAGAGAGAGAGCTGTGGTATGCACTGAAACGAAGCAAGAGAATTCAACACACAGCATTGTCTAGTGGCTTGAAAGCAGGCTTAGGAACCAGAAGACCAAGGTTCAAATCCCACCAGAGCCACTTACATACTGTATAATCCTAACCTCTAAGTGCTTCAGTCACCTGGCTTTGAAAATGAGTAAAATCATGACCCCACTAAAAAAAGAGACACTGCATCCCAGCTGGGCTATCCTGAGTAAATAAACTGTGTAAATAAATAAATACTAAATAGAAGCTAGCCCAAGATTCAAGGTGTGGGCTTGGTTATTAAAACTTTCCAATTAAAATCCATGATTCATGTAACCAACTCAAGACCCTATTCTATTCTAAAACAGTAGAACCCAGAAGGAAAACTATCGCAGTTATTCTTGAAAGGTTCATGATACAACACACTGGCAAAATCAAACTTTACAAGGTATTATAGCCCAAAAAAATTAATTAGCAGGTTTACCCATGAACGTGTTAATCAGCAGTGAAAATGCATAGCCCCTAGCACACAGCCTGATTAGCAAAATTAAAAAAAACAAAAAAACAGTTTTATTCATGTTGTCTACAGTACCATGGACTTGCTCAAAAATGGTTAGCATGCAGTTCTGGAAATGATCAACACTTCCCCCTGTTTTGCATAGTGTTTTGTTATGCTAAACCAGCTAATTAATACCCCGCTTTATACTGCCACCTCACGGAACTTGAACATTCGCAGTAGATGTCTTGAGCCATTTAGCCTCAATTGAAGAGGCCATATGTAAGTTTGTGGCAGCAAAGTACTTCTAATTATCCCCCCGACGCCCAAGATAAAAAACACAACATTAGCCGTTCCTCCTACCTGCTACTTCCACAATGTCTCCAGGAACAAGATCTCGGGCTCGGATTCTCTGCACCCCTTTCCTGTCCGAGCGGATCACCTTGCCCATCTCTGGTTCATACTCCTTCAGTGCCTCGATTGCGCTCTCGGCATTTCGTTCCTGCAAACAGATAACGAATCAGTATTCAGCAGACAATGCGCAAAAGTCAAAAAAGGGAGGCAGGACAGCAATGCTGCGTTTGTCAATTGCAGAGTTCTGTTTGTAAGATTGGTTTGGTTCCCTCTGAGCAGGAACTGCGACTTCAACAGTGAAAACCGCCAGTAAAAAAAGCAAAATATGACGTTACAAATAAATAAAATAATATTTCTCCACCACAAAAAGATGGATAAAGGCAGGAACCACATTAACTTACGGCCTCCTTCTCCAGTTCCTGGGAACCGATCGGGAACTGGAGAAACCATCGAAACTACAATAAATCACACAAGAACAACCTAAATAACCTAGAGTGTCGAGGAAACAACTAAAATAATAATTTAAAAAGAAATTGAAATGCTAAACCATTCTGGAGGCCAGAAGAGTGGCACTGTACTTTGGGGCAACTGCTCTTTTCAAACAGAGAAACAAATCTGACTGTGGGTAGGAGTGTGACTACAGTGCAGAGTTTAAACTTAGTTCTTTTTCACAGCTACTGCTGTTTATTCCCCCTTTGTCTCTGGTCGGCCACCATTTGCCCCATCACCCTGCTGTCTCCCAGGACTTACCTTCACTTCCGTAGTTCCCCCGGAGATTGACCCCCTCTGGGAGGGGCCGCACAGGCTCCTCCAATCTCCACTGCTGAATGGATCCAGTGTGTGGATGTGGCACATGAGCAGCCATGTGCAGGGCTTCTGAGCAGCTGGTGTCATTCTGCCAGCCTGCGTATTTTCCGCTTTCTCTTCCCTTCCCCGAGGATGTCAGCAGCGCGGGTGCACAAGGGCATGCACAGGCAAACGTGCGCACCAGTCAATGTCCTCCCTCCCTTACAAGCCACTCCCAACTGCACTGCCACCTGTGGTCACTCAGGTGGCAGTACAGCAGCACAGCAGGCTGCCATCCCTCCCCAGAGGAGGAGAGTGTCCCCCATGATGCTCGATCCCCCTTCCCCTGGCCAACCACCCCATGACCCGAGCTCGTTCCCGAACTCTGGTCACCAGAGTCTCGAGTGGTAGCATTAACCACTGTGCTGATGGACCTGCATATTTGAACTTGGTTCTAAGTCTAAGATTCCAAAATTAGCATAAGTTCCATCTCCGGGCCAACTCAGTAAAGTGGACTGATTGCACATGTAAAGCTATACTGATGGATTCCTGGGCTTAGGGTAATGTATAAGGTTACAATGCATTTCAATGCTCCCATTATGGGATCCCCATATGCAAGGCTTTTGGATCCTGTAAGCTGTATAACTCATTGTGTGATACTGTAATAAAAATCTTTAAGTATGAAAAACAGAAAATGGTGGAACGAGAAGACTTACCTGCCACACACCAATCACAGCGTTGGCAATCAGGATCAAAATAATGACAATAGGCTCTACGAAGGCAGTTACGGTCTCATGACCATCTTCAAAGCAGGCCAGAACCTAGGGAGAGACAACAGAAGCATACATCAACAAATAGCCATTTTTACTTCCTTCTCAGTAATTTGTGGGATGGGGTGTTATTATCCCTACCAAAATGAGTGCTGAAACAGCTATGGTTTATTATCTGTTATAAAATGGGACAAGTTGGCTGATGCAATGCTGCCCACTGACTGGATGAATCAGGTCACCTGCCATACCTAGCCATTTACACGAACGCAGGGTGCTACCTTGTTGTAACTGAAGATGTTTAATATCAAGCCAAACTAAGTGGGCAATAAAACATTCTAGGGGGCTGCGTTCATTGCGAAATACAGCTACTTCTCTGGTGTGTGTGGAGGAACACTCTGCCTGAAGCTCCATGCTTCAACGCACACCAGCGCATCTATGAAACGCAACAAATGCACACCACCTCAAGTGTTACTGACAACTTTACCCCTGAATGACCTCACAAGTGACATGATGAAAATCTGATATCTTGGCAGCAGAATAAATCAAATTAAAAATATTCAACCAGGACATAAGGAGGGTGTTCTTCAGTCTGACTTGGAATCAATAGCAGAAAAGGAAAGAACCGAGGAGATAAGGAACCGCCCAAGTTATGTAAGCGCTGAGAATATGCACCATCAACAGCAGCCTCTGCCAAGCAAAAGTTTCCAAGAGGTCCTGACGCCAATGGCGTGTATGTTTCACAGATGTAGCTCAGTGGAGGGAGATGTCCTTGAAGAAGATTGTGAGTATCTCATGTATGTGTAACTGTAGGGCAACAGACTGTTATGGGATTTGTAATGCTACTGGTACACTTCCCCTTCTTTCACACCAAGCGTGACAAACTCAGGCAGATGGCACTGGTTTCTTTTATATTTTTTTTTTTCATCTTTTTCTGCATGGAGCAGGTGCCCTGCTCAGCCCGAGCCTGCCCCCAACAGGCAACTCTCACCCCCCAGGACTCGCTTTATAATCCCCACAAATTACCATCCAAATCAGGGACAGGAGGGACGAGGTCCACCCCTCCCATGACTACTTCTAGATAAGGTGGTCCCCGTTGGCAGCGTTGGTCAGTGGGTGTGCTAGGCGTCGATCTGCCAGTAACATGATTTTCTGTGTTCACCCCTGACCAGCAGAGTGCAGGATGCAGCTATATGTGTCAGTGGATGTGCACACGCACTATGCTCCAGTCGTCAACCATCCCCTTCCTAAGCCATGCCAGCTGCCCTGCCACCACAACTCCACATAGTGGCAGTGTTTGAGTGGTGCCAGTGTCTCACTCCCAGCAGAGGAGAGTGATTTAGGCGGGCGCCAACTTGCCCCCACCCCCAGCAGAGAGAGCATTCAGAGTGGCGCAACTCCCCACCCCCCCAGCAGAGGAGAGCATTCGAACGCTCAATCCTCTTTCCCCTGGCGACCATAGTCTGCTCCCACACCCGGGTCGTGACATGGGAGATGGCGTGGCACTCAGTGCCTCACCTCACTGCACCACTGAGCTGGCTGATGTGCTTTACTTTGGGATCTCTGGACGGCTGCCACTGTCCACCCCTCTCACTGTCTCGCATCCTTCGCTATGCTGGTGAGTGATTCTATTCATTTTACATTTGGGTTTCTCAGTATAACAGGGAAGTCACTGCTTGTTAGTGTCTCTCCTGCACATCTGCCCACAGCTGTTTGCAGCTTAACCTTTATATTTGTTTTTTTTTTCCTTCTGTACCACTATATGGACGCCTGCTGTTGCACTGACTCCTTTGCACATCTGTAAACAGTGATTATTCTTTTGTACATTTCTCTAGACCTTTATTCTATACACCAATGTGTCATTACTAGTTGTTCTATGCTCCCCTGCACTTTAGGACACATCTTGAAAAAATGTTACCTTTTTACTAAAAATAATCTTTAATTGCTTAAATAAATACATATATAACAAAGAAACTTAAGCAGTGATTACAGAAAAAGATCAATGGTCCATCCAGTCTGCCAGTGGTTCCCTATCAAACCACGGGACTTAACTGTCCATCCAGGGTTAACTGTCCATCCAGAGTCCAAGCCCTCCTCATCCACTCCCCCCTCCCCTACTCCCCTCCCAGTTTCTGTCGTTCCAAATAACCACTATACTCTTCACTCTGTCCCTACCATGCTTGAAACCGTTAATGGTTTTAGCACCCACAACCTCGTCTGGTAAATGTTTCCACAGTTCCACCACCCTTTCTGTAAAATAATAATTCCTCATTCTCTCCAAACATCCCTCCTGTCAGCTTCCACCCGTGCCCTCATGACCTCAAACTGGTACTCGTAGAATTTGAAACACAGAAACATAGAACTTGGCAGATAAGAACTGCTTGGCCCATCCAGTCTGTCCATTTTTCCCTACCTACACTTACTGCATAGCGTGGCCGATCTACAGCTCTTTCTCCCTCCCCCCTTCCTTTCCACTGTGATTCCCTTGTGCTTATCCAATGCATTCTGGAACTCCACTACTGTTTTCACCTCCACCATTTCCGCTTGATGGTTGTTCCAGGAATCTATCACTCTTTCTGTGAAGGAGTACTTTCTCACATCTCTCCTGAATCTACACCCCTTCAGCTTCATAGCATGTCCCCTTGTTCTTGAGCACCTTTTCTTCCGAAAAATACTTCCCTCCTGTACCTTATTTACCCCCCATGAGTTTTTCAAAGGTCTGTATCATATGCCCCCTTTCCCTCCCCTGTTCAAGAGTGTACATATTGAGGTCCTCTAGTCTCTCCTCATAGGGCTTTTGATGCAGACCCTGCACCATTTTAGTTGCCCTCCTCTGGACTGCCTCCATTTTATGTCCTTCCGGAGATGTGGTCTCCAGAACTGGACACAGTACTCCATACCTCTCAACCTTTCTTCCCTGAAATGTGTGACACAATGTGTGTCAAATGACCAAAATGTGTGACATATCATCAAACTTGGCACTGCAAGTTCAGAACACTATCCCTGTCAGTGCAGTAATGATAATAATGTTTGCTGATAACAGAGCATAGTAGATAATTATGAATTTCTGCTTTAAAGTCTCAGTGGAAAATGTGGAATATCCCCTTCTTCATGTGGGGCAGAGGATTTCTGAGGGGTAAAATGAGTGACATACCTCGTAATGTGTGACAGTTGAGAGATATGCAGTACTCTAGGTGGGGTCTTACAGCGATCTGTGCAGCGGCAACACCACCTCCCTCTTTCTGCAGGTGATATCCCTCCCTATGCACCCCAGCATCCCACTTGCCTTTCCTACTGCCTTGTCACACTGCCTGGCCACCTTTAGGTCATCCGATATAATTACCCCAAGGCCGCTTTCTTGCTTGGTGGTCATCAATACCATTCCACCCATTTTGTGCTCCGTCCTGGGTTTCTATGCCCTAAGTGCATTATTTTGCACTTTTTCGCTTTGAAACACAGCTGCCATACCCCTGACCACTTCACAGGTTTTCTCAGGTCTCAGCTCATTCTTTCCAACCCCCATGTCAAACCTATTGTGGATTTTGGTGTCATCTGTAAAGAGGCAGACCTTCCTTTCCAACTCCTCTGCAATGTCACTAATAAAAACATTACAGGGGATCAGTTCCAGCACCGATACCTGAGGCACCCCACTGGTCACCCTCCCTTCTTCAGAGTGAACTCCATTTACCACCACCCTCTGCTGCCTATCCTCTAACCAATTTCTTATCCAGTTTACCACCTCTGGACCCACTCCTAAGCTACCCAGCTTGCATACTAGTCTACTATAAGGACCGGTGTTTCCATGCTAACTAATTCCTCACAGTCTACCTTGTTTATTCCTTTCAGAAACTTGAAGGTCTTGGACATATACTGGTGTATACTGTTCAAATGTTTGTTCTCACCTCATGCTGCGTCATGAAATACACTTTAATGTTGACTCTGGTCTCTCCTGTCTGTACTCTCCCGGGTCGTGCCTGAATATAGGCAACATTGTTGTCTAGTGTACTTACCCGGTTAACGAAAACCAAATAAATAAATATTCCCCACTTCCCCTCCTTTTCTGGTCTCCAGTGAAACATGTTCATACGTGTTTACCGCCTTGAGGTGCTCCTCGTAAGACCTGCTCTATTAGCCCTGAATCATCTTTGTCACCCTTCGCTGGACCGTCCCCAGTCTGTCCCATCTTTCCTGAGGTGAGGAATCCAGAACTGGGCACACTACTGCAGACGAGGCCTCACCAAGGATCTATAAAGCGGCAGTGTTAGCGCTTCCCTTCCACTGTCATTGCTCCTCTAGTTGCACTGGTTTGATTGATTGAGGGTATCACGGATAACACCTAGGTTCCGTTCTTCAGCCATAGTGCTAAGTCATTTTTTTTTTTTTTAATTAAATGTACTTTATTCAATTTTCCATCACTACATACTGTACACAGACGGAACAAATATTAACATACAAACATTACAGGACCCCAAGTAAAGCACATTCTACTGACTTATTACAATTCTAGGACATCCAACATCTTGTTCAGATATAGTTCTCTCTCACAGCACAAGACTGCTGTTAGTATTCAGCAAGCAATTTCTGACACACCAAGCAGCTGTTCCTATCTAATAGTTAAGTACCATCTTGACTTATCCTGTATTACTATGCTGTACTTTGCTCAACCCCACCCACCTGTGAATATTTACCTTTAATGATTGCTTTAGGTAAATGAAAAATGCTGACTGTGGTGGTTATTTATGTTCCACCTGGTTCCCAGGGGGATGGACTTTGGTTATTAGAGAACATAAGAGAGTCTTTTTCTAAAAACAGAGAGTTTATTATCATGGGCAACATGAATATTAATTGGCTGGGGAAGGATAATATAAAATTTAGAGATACGGTTATTAATCAAGGTTTAGTACAGATAATAGACGTCTCAACTAGGATTAATTATAAATCTGGTACTACCTCATTGATAGACTGGGTGTTGGTCTCTGACACTAATAAAATTGTGCAATACGGGGTTCTCCCTGATAGTGTCAGCGACCATAGCCCAGTCTATTGTTGTTGGTCTGCAAAGAGAAAAACTGCCCCTCCTGTTTTTGTTTTCTCAAGTACTATAAAGACACTTGATTTGGCTGCATTCAGGCAGGCTGTTGCTAATTAAGCAATAATGCCAGACAAGGTGTGTGTCGTGCTGGGATAACGTCACGTCTCAGGTGGTTGGGCACGAGGCTGACAATGCAGTGGTCCTCACAAGTGGACTCCTTTTTGAAAATGTACAGAAGGATTTGGCTGATGATTTTCTGGAGGTACAGAATTGGTTCTGAGCCCATGGATTGGTTTTAAATGGAAAAACAAAAAAAAAAAATCCATGGTTTTTGCAAGTACAAAACAAAAAGATCGATATCGGACCCTATATTGTCATTATATGCTGTTTCTGGTACCTTGATTGAACAAGTTAAACAATTTAAGTACCTGGGTCTATTGATGGATGAGAATCTTTCCTATGAACCCCATATTCTTCATATGGTAAAGGTGACTCACCAGCGACTAGGGGCTTTATATAGGTTATCTCCTTTACTCACTGATACTACACGTCGTCTGTTGGCTCAAAGTTTTTTTACTACCATTAATTGATTTTGGGGTTTTGTTTTATTATTCTGCAAGGGAGGGTTTGTTATCCAAGGTAACAGTGTTACTTAATTCAGTTGCTAGATTTGTAGTGAAATCCCCATTAAGAGTTCATCATTGTAATCTCTTAGAGCAAGTGGGTTGGCTTCCTTTGGATGATAGATACAAACTACAACTGGGAATTTTGGCCAAAAAGGTGATACTTAATGGAGTCCCTGATTGTTTCTCTCTTAAATTTTTAAAAAGCAGAATTCTCGGGTTAATACTCGGTCAACAGTTAGTTAAATTTTCTCTTTGCATTCCAAAAATGCGCACTTACCTTGGACAAAGGGCGATATCCTATATGTTACCTATTTTTCTCAATACGATACAATCAGCTCTTGACTGTATGAATCCTTCCCTTTGTTCTTTTAAGCATAAGTTGAAAGAGTAAGTGTAAATGTTATTGAATGATAATGCTGTGTTATATCAATTTGTACCGGTCTCTATTTAAGTTGTATGTATTTATATTCTATGTAATTGTTATTTGTACACTGATCGCCCATAAAAATTGGTCTTTTTTGGCCCATGGTCCTATCAGTATAAATAAATAAATAAAACAAACAAACACAGTCATAAGATCATATAACTTCTCTAAGTTCTTATCTCCCCAAGCTCCACATGTCACTCCTGATGGGTACCGCTTGGTCAAGCTAGTGCCAGAGAAAAACTTTCTTGGCACAAGTGGTTATCAGCCCATGTGATACTTTTATGTCCTTAATAAGTGCCATTCATCGTCCCCTATTATACAAACAGACGGGGTGACTGCTTCGTCTAGTCCCAACAGTGGGTCCCCACTTTTTTTTTTTTTTTTAACTGTTTGTCACAAAGCTTGTGCCTTGGGGTACTGCCACAACCTATGAAGTAAAGTGCCTCGGATATCACTGCACCTCATGCACACATCAGATTTTTAACTTCTGCATCTTGTGGAGTTCAACTGGTGTAAAATATATGTTATGCATAACTTTTAGCTGCATCAGCCTTTAAGTGCTGAATTTATTCATACAGGTCGTTCCAAATGTGTTGCCAGTCGTAATCTCCCTGGGCCTCAGGAAGCATAGTTTGGCAGTACGCGGATGTGACATCCATTCTGTTAGTTGTCAAGTCATAAATCCCACCATACAGATTGGAAACTGGACGAGGGAGTGTTGTCCAGTTGGTTAGTGGGAGTGCAGTAGCACTATGAGCCGTATTCAACTGCCATCCCCCAACATGTTTTGTTAAGATATGTGCGACTTGGAGGAATGGAAACAATGCTCTATTTGTTACCTGGTGCCTTTGCTGAAATTTATGTAATCCGCTTATTATCTATGTGTAGTCGGGATGAAGATAGGGAGGCATACCAAACTGCCCTAAGGGAAGCAGGGAAGGCAGTAAGCAGGCAAAGTCCCAAACTGAGGAAACACTATTACGAACAGTAAAAGAAGGTAACAAGACTTTCTATAGATACATTAGTGAAAGGAGAAAGTCTAGATGGGGCCATGGACAGGGGGTGAGCACTACACCCTTCACAAAAGAAAGGGTCCTAAAACAGCTCACTAAGCTCAGGGTTGACAAGGCAACGGGACCTGATGGCATACACCCCAGGGTACTTAAGGAGCTAAGGGTGGAACTAGCACAGCCGTTAGCAGAACTTTTTAGTGAGTCTCTAAGCACAGGAGAGGTCCCAAAAGACTGGAGAACGGCTCATGTGATCCCGCTCCACTAGAGTGGTAGCAGGGAGGAGGCAGGGAACTACAGACCAGTCAGTCTTATCTCAGTAGTGGGCAAGATTATGGAGGCACTCCTTAAGGAAAGGATAGTGCAACACCTGGAATCCATAGGGGCACAGGACCCAAGACAGCATGGGCTTACAAAAGGAAGGTCCTGTCAAACTAATCTCATAGATTTGTTTGACTGGGTAACCAGAGTGGTGGACCAAGGGGGGGAGCAGTTTGATGTTGCCTACCTTGACTTCAGCAAAGCTTTCGACACGGTTCCACACAGAAGACTGATAAATAAGCTGGGTAGGCTTGGGGTAGGTCAAAAGTTGGTCAACTGGGTGGCAAACTGGTTGACGGGCAGAAAACAGAGAGTGGTGGTAAATGGTATACAGTCAGAAGAGATGCAAGTCACAAGTGGGGTACCTCAGGGATCAGTCCTGGGGCCAGTCCTCTTCAATATCTTTATTAGTGACATTGCAGATGGACTAGAGGGTAAGGCTTGTCTGTTTGCAGATGACACCAAGATCTGCAACAGAGCAAATGATCCAGATGAGGTGGGCAGAATGAGAAGAGATCTGAATAAACTAGCAAAATGGTCAGAAGAGTAGCAACTGGGATTTAATGCAAATAAGTGCAAGATCATGCACATAGGGAAGAGAAACCCTGAAGCCACCTATAGGCTGGGAGGGGAGTTGCTGGCAGTCACAAAGGAAGAGAGACACTTGGGCATCATCATCACCTGAAATCATCCAAGCAGACCTCTAAAGTAGTAGGTAAGGCTAGGGGGATATTGGGGTGTATTAGTAGGGGTATCACAAGTTGTAAGAGGGAGGTAATAATCCCTCTTTAAAAGACACTGGTTAGGCCCTATCTGGAGTACTGCGTGCAGTACTGGAGGCAACACCTTCACAAGTACTGTACATTAACCAAACTGAGGCAGTCCAGAGAAGGGCAACCAAAATGGTGCAGGGACTGCATCAGAAGACATATGAGGACAGATTAATGGAGCTCAATATGTATACCCTTGAGCAAAGGAGGGAGAGGGGTGATATGATCGAAACATTCAAACACCTTAAGGGCATTAACAAGGTGAAAGAGTCTAACATGTTTAAATACAAGAACAATAGCAGGACAAGAGGACACAGCATGAGAGTAGAGGGAGGCCGATTAAGGGGGAATGTAAGGAAATTATTTTTTTACAGAAAGGGTGGTGGATGCATGGAATGGTCTACCTCAGGAAGTGGTGGCTATGAATTCAGTGCAGGGCTTCAAACAGGCATGGGATAGGCACAAGGGAGCAATACAGATGAGTATGAATAGACAGGCCACTGACAGAGCAAAGGCCGATGGCACATTTATAAGGTAGAAAAAGAAATGGGCAGACTGGATGGGCCTTGCTGTCCTTATCTGCCGTCAACTTCTATGTTTCTATGTTCCATCCTGGTTATGTTCAGGATAGTCCAGAAGGGGGCCTTGATCGGCTCCCCATCAATAAGGAAGTTGGTGTTATTAATCAAGGGTTGCTTCCAATTTGTGGTGGCTGGTAGCTTTAATAATCCATGCAGTTGAGTATGCGTGTGTATTGAGGCTGCTATAGGTGTCTCTTAATGCTAAGCCTTGCCAGACCCATCCAGTGCTCAGTGCTGGAGTTCTTGTTCCTTAGGTGCATCAACTTGCACCTTCTGACAACGAATTTCAACAGCCAAATCTTAGACCACATTTCTGGCCTTTGCAGGTCACTCTGCATTTCCCAGATTCCCTTGTCGCTATCCACCCTCCCACAGAGCTTAGTGTCATCTTAAAACGACACACCCTGCCCTGGATTCCCTCTCCAATGTCACTGATGAACATATTGAAGAGGACCTAGCTCAGAACAGAGCCCTGTGGTAAAAGCAAAAAAACAAAGTTATGCACTCCATGGTGCTGGTCAGTGGTACCGCTGGGGGTTCGGTTCACCACTTGTGACAAACAGAGAAAAACAAGAACCCGAGCACTCTGCGGAGAAAAATGGACTAACTAGGTTGACGCACTGCAGCAATCACACCGGTGGTTTCAAACTCCATCTGTAGTTTGCTTGCAATTTGCTGATTGTCATCTGACAACACGTATATTTTTTGCAAATTATACTGACATAGTCCATTTTTCTCAGCAGAGTGTCCTGGTTTTTTTTTTTTTTCCCCTCGGATCCCTGTGGCACTCCCACTCGTGACCTCCCTCTCTACTGACCTGACCCCATTAACCACAGCCCTCTGCTGCCTCCCTCTTAGCCAGTTATCTACCCATCTCACCATGTCCCTAGCCACATCAAGATCCTCCCATCTTCTTCAGCAGGTGTCTATATGAGGCACCGGTAGTCAAAAGACCTGCTGAAGTCATAGTAGAATAAATCCATGGTGTGGCCCCTATCCAATACCCTCGTCGTCACCCCGTCAAAGAAGACTATCAGGTTAGTCTGACAAGACCTCCCTGCCACAAACCCCTGCTGTTTACTATCCTGGAAACCACTGCTCTCCAGGTAGTCCACAAGGTCCTCTTCGACCAGTGACTCCATCAGCTTCCCTACACCTGAGGTGAGGCAGACAGGTTTGTAGTTCCCTGCTTGTTTCTTGTCCCCCAATATTATATGCGCTGAACTATGTCTGCCACCCTCCAGCCCTTCAGTACTACTTCCGTAAGTAGTCAAGTACATATTTATTGATCAGCAGAAAAGCTGTCACAATATACTACAAAAAAAAAAAAAAAGGATAAAACATAGGCATTCAAATGCCCTCTGTTACATTTAGCTAGATGCAACTCCAATCATACAGTGAAAGTTTCATAGTCAACATAGTATCAAATAGCATTTTTAAGATTAATTTTATATTATGTCTAAAAAAGGGAAACTAAAATTAAAATAAAAAAATTAAATATTACCCAAATACAGTTTATATTCTTGCATTAGGTATAATTTTATTCCATGTTTATCCTATAGATGTGTAGTTATCAGAAATTTGGCTAAAATTTCTTGAATATACTTTTCTTGTGTAGTGAAAAGATAAACAATTATCTTTTCAGGAGAGAGGCTGAGACCACCTAGAAACCCACCCAACCACTTTCTTCTGTTAGCCTCATAAAGAGGGCACAATAAAACAACATGTTTTCAGTCATCAAATGTCTTAGCCCCGCATTTGCAAAGGGGAGAGGTAGTGCTATTTCGATTTTGCCTATACTGAATGTACTGAGCATTATAAGTTTCTGTTCTAAATTCAGTGTATATTCTTCTCAGTTTGGGACAAGTCAGATATGTGAGGTAGTGTTCAAGCCCGTATGTAATGAGCTATTGAACAGCCCTACCAGGCGTTCAGCCAGTTCTGCTGCCATTTCCCCCGAGCACCTCGGTTACATCCCATCCGGTGCCAGGACCTTATCTATCTTTAGGGCAACTAGCCCTTTCTGGACTCTTCTGCTTATAAATACTGGCTCCCTCATCTCCAGGTCCCCTTTTGTGGCCACTTTGATGCCACTCTCTGGCACGGTCCTACCGTCCTCCCAAGTGAAGACAGAGCATAAGTAGTAATTTAGGACAACAGTCTTTTCCACATCCTCCTCCATCACCCTACCCCTCCTTATAGCCTAACTGTTCTTCCACCTTTTTTCCTTAATATATCAGAAGAAATGTTTTTCTCTGCCCTTGATCCTTTCTGCAATACGCAGCTCTGTGTCTGCTTTTGCCTCCCCTAACTGTCCTCTTTGCTTCATTATTTCTTAGTAAATACCACCCCCCACCCAATTCTTCCTCCCCTTGTTTTTCTTTGTACCTGTAGAAGGCTTTTTTCTTGGCCTTCATCACATCCCTGACCCTCGCCAAGAACCTTAATGGTCTCTTGAACTTGTACCTTTTGCTTACTGTTCTTATGCATAATTTAGATGCCTTGAGAATGATCCCCTTAATTGCACCCCCCCCCCCACCTCTCTCTCGCTCACTCCTCCTATGCTGTCAACCCCAACCAATTTGTCCCAGGCCAACCTCCTTCAACCTGTTGAAGTCTGCTCTTCTGAAGTCAAGGACCTCAGTTCTTCGTTGAGTTTTCCAGTCCCAAGGGCCAGTTCAAACCAAATAGAGTTGTGATCGTTGTTCCCTAGTGGTATCCCAACTTCCAAGCTCCTACCACCTTGGAGTTGGTGAGCACTACATCGGGAATGGACACCTGCTTGCTGGGTTCCTTTACTAGCTGTACCAGTAGACAGTCCTGGTATGTATCCAGCAAGGCATCACTTCTAGCGCTCCTGGCCACTGGAGTTTCCCAATTAATGTCCAGCATGTCTAGATCTCCAAATACCACTACTTCCCCCCCTTTGCCACTCCCCTTTGCAGTTCTTCCCTGATCTCTCTGTCCCTCTCCTCTCCTTGCCCTGGTGGTCTGTAGGTCACCCTCCCAGGATAGTTTCTTGCCTGAGTCCACCATGAGCTGCAGCCACAGTGACTCCGTCTCCTCTTATTACCCCTGATGCACCCATCTTCCACAACCTCAATGGCATCCTTAACACAAAAGGGGCTACCCCTGCCCCTCTACCTTTTCCTCTATCCCTCCTGAACACTGAGTACCCAGGGACAGTCAGTCCCTTATAGTCAACTAAGTAACTAAATTAAAAAAAAAAAAGGTCATATGATCAGATTCTACCAATCTCCGTATAGGACGTGCTCACACCCATTCTCTAATATTTATTTAGTACTTAGCAACTGAGTCACACATATGGTGCACAGAGGGCACTAGGAACACCTTCTGGGACAGAAAAAGGCATGCCTGCATTACCTAGAAGTCAATGGAAAGTGAGTCACTAAAGTGGTTCATAAGCCTTTTTGCCACAGGCAGTTTCTACACCAGTGTATGTGGTTTGGAGAGCAATACAAGCGTACATCTGCAATGTAAACAGCACAGGCACCACACCGGCGTAGCTCTTCTCGCAGACAGAGCAGCTGAACTGGTGTGGGTTCTTTCAAGTGTAGGGTAAACTGTGGCTACTTCACACATCACTGCCCAAAGGTAATTTAGCACCACAATGCACCAGGGCACTTCTTGAAGGACAGGTCCCACAATGCTGTTTGCAAGACATCAGTGTGACAGTGATGTGGAAGTCAGTGCAGTGTACACCACTAGCTTCAAAACAACCAGGTGCAGACAGACACCGGTGAGGACCGACACCAGTGCCAAACAGCTTGGTTAGTGTAAACGGGGCTGCTGATGTGAGGGGATCAGGCTAAAGGACATGAACATCTTCTGTTGGCTCTACCTATAAAAGTTATCAAAAATAGTGGCCTACAAAACAAAGCAACAACAAAATACAGTGGTTTATATCCCAGCAGTAAGTAGGCATATCCAATACTTTAAAAAACACTTGAATCTGACCAGCTCTAAAATGTAGAACCAAAAAGAATTAAAAGAAAATGCAAATTACAAAGTTCAAAAACAAGGAATTTTGTGAACCCATCTGGTTTGGTATTGGAAGCGGCTGGTTGTAAACAGAATAGTCTGCCTCTAATAGTAGCACAAGGACAGTGAACAGCCACTGTTCACTCCATAAATGTTTGCATGAACAGTTTTTGGGGTGTGTGTGAGATTTCTTTATGCTCCCCCAATCCCCGGCCGACCAACTACTTCGAAGCCCGGGGCCTCGCTTATCAGTCCCTGCCACCCTTGTTGGTGCTGTGACCCCGCTGACCCGACGTATTCCTCTGATTGGGGCGCCCGTGGCAGGGGAACCGTGAGATGAGACTTGCCCGTAGGCTTCCTCCTACACCAGACACATGGTAAGGGATCAACGCGTGACGGGCTTTGTGGCAAGCGGGGACCAGCCACCGTCCATCTGGTCAGCCAGCGACTGCATTTTCCGTTTTTCTCCCTAACCCCCCATGTATTCGTCCAACTGCGCAGTGGCATCCTGGGCAGGCTTTTGGCGACATGTTGAGCTTCACATTGCCAGGAATGCCAGTCACAAGCCACCACCAGGGGCCACCTAACAAGTGGTCCAGGATCATTCCACCCCCCCACCCCCGAGAGAGGGAAACGTCGTTAGGGTTCTCATAACTCCCTCCTTGCTGGATTCCGCTCCTGACATCCAGGCTTGGGGCACAAACTCAGGGAAAATATCACTTTTAAAAAACAGGGTGTTGGGGGGGGGGGGTGAAGGACTTGAAACATGATTTTCCAGATATTTAAATCATTGCTGGAGTGTTCGTAATTAAAGTTATGGCCCATTTTTGCTATTTCTAGCCAAACGGGGTCCTAGTGATTTTATTTTTTTGGGGGGGGGGATATAGTTACAATAAATATAGCACCAGTCATAATGAGACTGAGAAACTCAATCTGTAATTACAGACTCTTTCCTCCCTTCCGTCCAAGTAAATCTTCCTCTGTGGTTTCTGTCTGTTCAGTACAGGTATGAGTGACATTACATAGTGTAAGTGACCTTCTGAGGTTGAAAGCAAGAGTGACCTAAAGGGAACACATGACACCACCACAGTAACAGACTACACATTTGCAACCATCACACTCTTTCAATGAACATGAGGGTTTTTTTTGTTTGTTTTTATCTATTTTTTTTTTGTTGCAAATGTATGATATTCTGTCAAGCCAGGAATAACATTCCAACTACCAGAAGCGAACTGCAGCCTCCTGCCTCTGACTCATACCCGAGGCTCCAGCCATCTCCCCTTTCCCATAGATTCATTCCTTAATCACCTCTCTTTGGTAAGATGGTGACCTCACTATCTGCAACTAGTTTTGAGCTGCACTGATGATTTCTTCCTTCGGCTAACCCACCCAGCTGTCTGAGCTGAAGTTGTCATGACAACCAGGCACAATTTCTACCTCCTGACACAGCCTACATTCCTGGCAAGGCCTGTTCAACCACAATGTAAGGGAGTTCCAGACTGCCCACCTCACCACTTAATGGGAGTTCAAGTGAATATTTACTGTTGGAGGAGTAAGGTAAGCATAATGATCCCTCTGAAAGGTACCTGTCCTGTGCCAGAAAAAAAGGAAGCATATGCCAAATGTGGAGAAAAAAAAAAGAAAAAAAAAGATTACCTGCTAGGCAGGGAGTTGTCTCTAGCTAAGGACAAGCTGAAATGCCAGAGGGTGTATGGGAAAGGGGCATGTCCTAATAATCCCAGACCTTTCTGGGCTTCCCGAGGAAGTGATGCTGTTGAAAGTGATAAGCAGCTTCAGGCAGGACTGGGATAGCGTTACGGAGAAATTAAGGGTCACAAGAGGGCAGACAGAGAGGAAGGGGGGGGGTCATTAGCTGGCGCTGAGGACCCTGAAATACAAGCAGACTTGATAGACTTAAGGGCCTTAATTCTGCTGGCTTGTCGTACATTCGCATGTTTCAATGTGCTTCAGTGGACGAGGCGGCAGCCCATAACTCTTCTGCCTGCACCAGCCAACACACAAAAATTTTTATTTAACTGACCACAAAGAGTTGGCGCCAATGTTTCATGGGTAATATGCCACTTTGGAAGGGCTACAGTGGTATGTTAAGGAAAATTACATGTACTTATGTCTCTGCAACTTTGGTATATCACATATTAATGCATCATAGAGATTCTGCCAGCTAGCCTGACCCTCCCAGTTTCTGAATTTAATTTGCCTTTTTGGATTGCATGTTTAGCGGCCGTAGAGTCACCAATTTCTGACCTTCTCAGCCCAGTCATATGCAATATACTGAAGCTGCAGGGGCATAAGTATATGCAGTTTACCACCGTGGCACATTAGCCATAAAACATTGGTAAAATGTTTTTGGAAGAAGAAGTAAGCCTCCAAGTTTCTTCTTTTGGCTTATAAGGCCTATCCAGGCACGGCCCATCTACAGGATCGAGTCATGGGCATCATTTGCCCAGTATCATGCATAATGATTCAGTTTCATTAGTTTATTCGTCTACATGTTAGTGTTACTTGTACTATAACCTTACAGCTGTTGTCTGTCAGTACAGCACTGTAAATGAACCCTTTGTTCCAAGATTTATTCCTAGACACGTTACACTAAAATAACAAATCTTATATCTGAAGACCTTACCAGGGTTCTCTAAAAAAATAAATAAATAAATAAATAAAAACAAGGAAGAGGGTGCGACATCCCTGGGTTAGTACCCAACAATGCAGTCAGAGCCAGTACTTCAGGGCCAGGCTTTATGAGGCATACCCTCTCAATTTCCTGGGCCTTAGTTCCCATAGTCCCATTCATGTCTCCCTGCCCCCGGGAAATTAAAGAGTCAGCTGTTGGGGCCTCAGAAAGACCCCATCTACTCATAATTTATTAATTTATTTGAAAACTGGTAACCAGAAAAGGCATATTGAGTCAAGGATAATTTCCAGGTGTGACCCCGGGGAGAGGGCAAAGGAAGAACAACATTACACAATTACAGTAAGTTACAGAGTGCAATTACAATGACAGTGAGCAAAAAGCACAAAAATAGAATGCGGAACGATCCAGCGATCAAAATCATGACAAAGCAGTGAGGACATAAATTAACTAACAAATCAGCTGCGGTTTAGACAAGAGTAGAATAAACTGCTTGGTGCCTGTAGGAAAGGTGGTGGTGCTTATACTGTGAAGACAATTCAAACAGGCAGCTACATAACATACAGAAGAGCCAAAATCATGTTTGGGGGGGTAAAGGGGGGGAGATCAACAGCTACAGTTAGGAAAGGGGTCAGGTAGAGGGTTGGCAGGAGCAGGGAGAAGTTTTAGCTGGTGTCTAATGGAGGGTAGTGAGGGAGAGACAAAGGGAGGAGGGAAGCAGATTCTAGAGAGAGGGATAAGTAAAAGGAAGTGTTGCGGGAGCTACACAGGCTTACTTCAGAGTTCAGTGGGTTGGGCCTCTGTGGGCATCTGCCCTCTTGTAATTCAAACAGTAGCTATATTCCTACATATGTGACAGGGTCTCTGTTCCTTGCATCCTTTTATGGTGTATAGCGAGCAGCTGTTGTGCCATGAAATCGTTCTCAACCGAAATGTTGTTGTACCACAGTTTGGTCACGGAACGTCATTGTACCCTTCTGTTGTCCAGCAACACTTCCTGCTATCCCACCCTCATGCTACCTGAAGTTCTCCGTTCCATTCCCGAGAATGCATCCACTCACTGTGAGTAAACTTAACCCTTAGGCTGCCGACAGAATTAGAACATGTAGGAATTCTGGACTGACATATCAGTCCACAGCACAGCAAGGGTTAAAATATGGCAGCAGACATTTTATTTTATTTTTGTAAAGGTAGCCGATGACTGACAAAAATTCATTAATAAATTAAAACAGAAGTTCCGAAAAAAAAAACCAAGAATCCAAATCATACAGTCTTCCTACGACTCAAGACTAGGGAAAGAACATTTCATTTTCACTACATCCGAGTTCATACACTTAGCCAGCAGGCCATTTGATATATATAGTCAGTCCATCAGCACACTGTTGTAAAGTTAAATCTGGAGCCATATTTGTTCTTACTCCTGATCCTTTAATATACTGTTTCAACTTACAGACAATGCAGTGATGCACAGATAACATCAAACCAGTCCATGAAGCAGCTTCAGTTTCTTTTTTTCCTTTTTTCTTGGGTCAATTGCCTATTTCCACTTTACTTGTGTCAAACAAACAGATTTCAGTTCTCAACTTGTATTAACAGATCATTCTGCCTCAGCAGGCTTGTGAGGTAAGCAATGAAAAATGAAGAAAAAAATACACGGCTGTTTCATAGGCTGGTTTGATATTATCTGTGTATTTGGTTATGCATCATTGCATCGTATGTAAGTTGAAACACTAAGTCAAAGGCTTGGGCAAGAACAAACATGGCTCCAGATTTCTCCTTTACAAGAGAGTACTGATGGACTGTATGCAGAAATGGCCTGCGAGTTAAGTATATGAACTCGATGATGCACTGTACATCTCCCTGCTGTTTAGTACCTAAAAGCAATCCTGCTAGATTCCCAATAGCTTTAACTGAGCAAAACCAACCTTCATTCACTGTACTGACATCTCATTTTCACTTCTGTTCCAGCTGCACTTCTCACTGTCCCCCCTATTAAACGCAGTAACTACCAAAATTTAGAGAATTTTTAAGTAACAAGTTTTGAAAACACATCTGTTTGTTGCTTCAGTGGTTTGATATGTTTTATTATGAACTGGATTAAAAGAATAAAGGAAGTTGACTGGCTGAGAGGTATTTGAAGCTGTCATTAAATCTCACAACATAATCATGGCTCAAAAAAAAACCCTGGGCACCAGCCACCTCACTGACCACAAAGTCATCTGACCACAAATACATCAGCGCTGAACAGTGGCGGCTCTACACCAGGGACCGCCAGGGCACGTGCCCTAGTAAAAAAAATGCTATGCCCCAGTTGGTGCCCCATATGGTGCAGAGCTTCCCCCATAGTAACCATATATCAGTGCCCTGGCTGCCATCTTTTGTGCCCTAGCTGTGCCCTGGTAACCATTTGTGGCTAGAGACGCTAGTGGCGCTGAAGATGCAACTTCAGCAGTACCACACCATGGCAGAAGCGCGAGCGCAACAACCGAATCAGTCCCTCTCCCCCAATAAAAAAAGAAACAAAAATCACTGTCAGTCACGGCACTGAATGTGCTGATTCTGCACACAATGAACCAACGCCAAGCAGCAATGGCCAACTACATCTTTTCTGCCCCTCAATCTGCAATGGACAGCCTGCACTCCGTGCTGTTCTTCATGGCCACCACCCCAAAGCGGTTACACAGTTTTCTACCTTGTGACAGGACAAGGCTTAGCACAAAGGACACCAACAGCAGCTTCACCATTTAGCTAAAACTACCACACCAGTAAAAGTTATTTACGGCATGGACTTGCGTCTTATTCACAGCTGCTACTTCAATGCCGTTATGTTACCTTCTACCTCGTGGCAGGACGGAAATCATACTGGCAAGAATTCAGAAACAAACTAACAAAAAAAAAGTTGACCAGCACCAGAAGCTGGAGCAAACAGCAGAGCAACAGACTCTCCATTCCGACTGAACATTCTCAGATTTCCTCATCCCAGAACAGACCACAATTTTTTTAAGCCAGGAACAAATGCAGTATGCTTGCATATAAACTACCACCAACCACAAACATCGCTACCTACTGCCCATAACAAATGAACTTTTTTTTCAAATGTACATCTACACTCCCAAAAAAATGATTATGACAAACTTTTGATTTTATTTATTTTTAATTACTGCACATGTGGATCCAGTTCATAATAGCAAAACTGCACTCCAGGGTGTGGTATATCATGGGATATTGTCACGTCTCAGGTGCATGAGGCATCCGAGGTGTGACGGTATCCCATGATATACCACACCCTCTAGTGCATTACTGTTTAAATAAAGATGCATAGGACAGATAAAGACAAGAGTCAATAAGGCCACCACCTCAATGGCCTAGCAGCATCGCAATGCGTTACCATGCCAATAACCCAGGTTCCAAAGCAAGCCTGGAGAGTCGCGTCAGCAGGCATGCCAGGCTGAGACAGCTGGCACTTTGCAGTGCATCTTGACTGGGGAGGGTTGGCGGCATGCTCTGCCGCTGTGGTGACCCCTGCATCTGGACCAGGGAGCCTGTTGAAATAAGTTGGGAGTTGAAGCTGTGCGTGAGCAAGGTCAACAGAGGCACAGCCCATGCCAGGGGAGGAGAGAAGAGAAACGATGGAGAAAAAAAAAATACCCATCTACATGGAGGGTATTCCTTGCAAACAGGGTACATCACTATAAAAATGTTCTAATGGCCAAGAGAAAAAACAAAACCTCTACAGAAAAAAATAGAGAGGAGTCCATCCGGTCTTCCCTGTTTTACCCACCTAGGCGTACATGATCATATCGAAGTTCCCAATGTTCCATGCAACCTTCTGCTTGTTTTTTTATTCCCCCCCCAGTGTAGCTATCCTGTTAGGTTTTGAACCCTGAGATTGTACTTTTTGGGCAGCTTGTTCCATGTCACCACCACCCTTTCTGCAAAGTAATACCTCCTTATGTCTTTCTTGAAATTAACCCCCTTGTTTGCAGTTGTGACCCCTGGTGGTCGTCAGCCCATTGTTCTTAAACCAATCCTTGGTGAATATCTTGTTATGCTGTTGTATGTATTTGTAAGTTTTTCATCCCCCCCAGTACACCCATGAGTACATGTTTATGCACCCCACCCCACCTCCAGTCTCCAGGTATGTCATCCCCAATTGATCATGGCCACATTTTTGTTAAAGGGGAACTCTCAGAGCGCCCTTAGTAACAGTCAGGGACCTAGAGGTCCAGATTAGGAAAATCGCAAATAGAAATGATTTATTTAGTCATTGCATTAAAAGAAAATGATGCCTTTATCTGGTTGATCCTGCCAACTGCCAATGGCCACTGACGGTGCTTAAAATTCCTGGGTTCCTCTGCAGCTGAGCCTCTGATTAGTGCACAATGGGCTCGTCCATAGGGACCATCTGTGTAACGTAAACAGACCTACCAAGTTAAATGAAACAGCCCCTGCGCCCGATATATAGGTGCTGTACCTCATGGGGCTGCTTCTGATGTACATGTTGCTTAAAATAATCCAGTTAGTAAAAAGTTACAGCACTTGTAAAATTACAAATACCGAGTCCCAATGACTTCCCGGTTTCCGGTGCCCCCCACCCTCCGCCCCACGCTCTGCAAATCTATGACGTGATGCTAGGGACAGCGCGGGGACATGCTCCATTATACTCTATGGGTGGCACCTTTTAGATCTTTTTTTATATTATAATGGCCATTTGGTGATACAGCGTGGGCAGTGAGTGGAGCTAACAAGGACCTTGTTAGTGAGCCAGTGCCCATGTTTTATCGCCAAATACATAAATAAAAAAAGATCTAAACTATGTGCCACCATAGGTATAATGGGCACGTCTACCTTCTCCCCTAACGTCAAATCTGATGCGGGCGTCGAAACCGGAAGTCATTAAGCCGATATTGTAATTTTATAAGCCTGTAACTTTTACTAACTGGATTATTTTAAGCAACATGTACATTAGAAACAGCCCAATGAGGTACAGCACCTATACATCAGGTGCAGGAGCCGAGGCTGGTAAGTCTCTTTAATAAACCAGCGCTGAAATACAGTAATAAGAAAGCATAGGTTTGCGATAAAAACGCCAACACCAACCTCACTGTCCAAACCTCAAGAAGCGAGATCGGTACAGGAGTTTTTAGGGCAAAACTACACTCTCACTACTGCATACGAGTACTTGTTGATTATGTTACACAGACGGTTTCCGCAGCTCAGTCCACTGTGTGTGTCATCAGAAGCTCAGTCGCAGGGGACTGTGTGAATTTGAAGTGCTGCCAGTGGCCAGGGGCCGTTGGCACGATCAACCAGACCAGGTCACCGACTATACTAACGGCACTCTGAGAGTCTGCCCTTAAGATTCATCAATAATAAATTGCAGTAACATCAGTCGCAATTGTGTAGTAAGTCCGTTTGCTGGGATGGGGCTGGATTCTGGGAGTTTGTAGTACAGATGGAAGAAATATCTCCCCAAAATGTGTGAATGTCTCCCAGACTGTAACTACATCATGATGCTCTTGAACTTTATGACAGACTATCAAACACCATTCCTGGATTTTCTGTTCCTGAAGTAGCATAGACTACTGTATATGTGGAAGAATTCTTGAAGAGGCAGCTTCAAGCCACAGCTCACAGTGCTCCTAAATTAGTCCTCTAAATCTACGAATAGAAAAGACACTGCTTTGTAAAATGAATAAAAAAAACATAGTAGTTCTTTATATTCAGCTATAAGGTATCGCTTATGTCACCTGTTAGTCACCCGGTGCCCTTGGTTAATAATAAAATAACCATTACAATATAGAAAATTTTTTAAAGTTGCTCCTCATAGACTATAATGGGGTGTGCCCCCACGCTCTCCCTAGGCACTGGTCATTACGTGCCTGAGCGCAGGGGCGGGTCTTTACTCGGCTCCCAGGACCGGGAAGTGGAATGGATCAGCCAAGCAGAAATTTACAATCCCTTCCACTCTTAAATAATAATTTTTTTAATCTCAAATTGCCAGACGGGGTGCTGCAGAGGTAAGGCACCACGTCATGTGATGCATACCGTTAGCTTGGTGAATCTCTTTAATTCTGCCTATTTACAGCCTTGTTGTCCGGTGGTGGTGGTGGTGGTGGTGGGGGGGGGGAATACAAATGCAAACTGACAAACTGATCCAGATTCAGCTGCTGGTGGTATCTGAGTGAATGGGCGGAATCTGGCCAAGACACCGTGGAAATTTCCCTACTCTTCATCAAGGAAGGAGAGGTACTGGCAGCCACTGGTGGTCTTTCTTCTGATACTGCTCCAGATGAGGAGGGCTTCCTGATTTTTGCAAGAGACTATTGCATCTACTCTGTTGATTTATATAGCTACATCTTGTCCAGGGAGGAAGTAGGTGGGGTATCAATACAGGGAAACGGATATATTTACATAAAAAATGGGACAAATGTGACACAAATAACTGAAAACCTATTGGTCTCCTTAACACAGACTGAAAAATGATTTCAAAACATTTAGTAAACAGACTGGCTAAAGCATCTGTTGTAATTTCCTCTTTACAGGCTTGCTCAGCAATAGGTAGACAGATTCAGGATAACCTTCCACTGTTATGAGAGGTTATTTAAAGATCCAAGTAGGTTCTTCATCAGGTTCGATGATGTCTTTGGATCAAAGGACGGCATTAGACGCAGTACCACATAGGTTACTGTTCACTGTCCTGTCCAGATATAGTCTACCAGCTGCCTCTGTTGCACAGATAAAATACCTGCATAGATCGTCTCTTTTGAAGCCATTAGTAAATGGAAGGTTGGGGATGGTGTGTCAGGTCCACAGTGGGGGGTGGGGGGAAGGGGTCAGACAGGGCTGTCCTTTTAGCCTGATACTGTACATATTCTTTCTGGATCCAGTACTGTGGAAACTGAATGCAGATTCCAGGGTTCTTACCATCCATATGAAGGACAGCCCTACTCCTCCTATGGTCCTGGCATACAAAGAAGATGTTTGTATCTAGCCAGCCCAGTGGCACTGAGGGTTGAGGCACTGGACGCCACACCCCACGCTACACCAGAGACCCGGGTTCGGGAACGACCTTGGGTCATCGGGGTACTGGCATGGGGAGGCGGAGCAGGATCGAAGGATGCCGATGGGCAGCTCTCCTCTTCTGAGGTGGTGAGAGGTGGGTTGGCCCCGTGGTTCTACTCCAAACCACATGGAGGTCCAGTGGGTAGCATAGGTGGAGAGGGGTGGCAAATAGTTATAGGAGGCGAAAGGGGCTGAGCTGGCGCCATGGGGTGCGTAGCGTGCCTCCACACACTTGTATGACCATATGACCATGTGCTGGGGCCTTGGGGGGGGGTGCAGGGGAGAAAACCTGTAAAATCCTATGTGTCCCATTTGCCAGTTGGTGGGAGGAAGTGACGGGGACCAAACAGCTTTACAAAAAAAGAAAAAGATGTCTGTATCGTAGTTTAGGATGCAGAGTCTTAGGAAGCCACTGTCAGGGTTTTCCAGGATTTTCAGCTACATCAGGGTCCAGCCTAAATGTGCAGAAAAGTAGGTAAATACTGATCAGCTTTCAAGGTCAGGAGCCTGTCAGCCAGGCAGCTTTAAAACAGCAGGTTGGTAATGAAAAGTGGTGTGTGACAGTGACGGTTTTCGGTAGCTGATAATAAAATATTAGCCCGTACCATGTGTCCTGTGTTTGTTTCTTATGTGCTGCAGTGTATTGGGGACCTGTTGTTAATGCAGGGTTTTTGTGCTGGTGGTGAGCAGAGGAAAAAAAAAAAGACGAGAAGCACTGTGAAGCAAGAGTCTCAAAGACGTCTGTTACAGTAATTTGACTCGGACTTCACACACTGAGCAGTGGTGCGGCTGCGCCAACTTTAAGAGTCGTTCAGGCGGCGTGCACATCTCAGTCTTAGTCAGTGGATCAGCTGTTCTCCCTTTTCGGCTCAGTCTGTCAATCTTGCATGAAAGCCAGCACACGAACAGTTGATCCCTGACAGATTACGACCAAAAGGGATCTGGACTCCGAGAGAAAAAAAGAAAACTTCATTCAATTACAGGCACGTTATTTTATCTGAAATACAGAAAAAGCCATACTACGTCACCAGAAATTTATTTCCTCTCCTTCACTGAACAGTACCCTGTAAGTCCCTGCGCCATTACTGTTGAACAGTGTGTCAAGTGAGGCAGATTGCTTCGAAACAGTTGTTCTGTCCCTTCAACAGACTCATACCTACGGGAGCTCTGGCACCAGTACCAGTCAGGCACTGGGGATCATCTTCTCTACCGACAGCTTGAAAGCACTAACGCAGCACAAAGCAGAACCTTCTTTACCTCATTATTTGTATTACTCCCTTGTTCCTTCTCCCTGAATGCGTCTGCAAAAGAGCTGCTTGTGCAGTTGGGTTTCTCCACCATGCGCCTGTGCATCTCCGGACTTACGAGGGCTATCAGGGACATGGCAATATTCAGAAGTCCCAAATGCACCCCACAAACCCGACTGCGCCGACACGCAGAATATTGTGATGCAAGAATGCAAATGAGGGGTCCCTCATACATATGCCCTGCATCGCAATATTCAACCCTCCTCAAGGCGCAACCATGGCCGGCTCTGCCGGCACATAGTTACACGTTTGAAACCCTACTTTAACTATTCGAGGGGTTGGATGGTTCCCCACACAGTGTAGGGCTGTGTACAAGGTCCCCCTCCCAAGTCCCGATCAGTGGCAACAGAAATGGACATCCCTATCACCTTGCCATAGTGTAGTGCCCCCACCCCACCCGATCACAGAGTATAAGAATAAGAACTTCACATTCCCCATTTCCATAGTGTAGTGATCCACCCCGATCACTGGGTGTAATAAAATTACATGAACATTCACCTTTGCCATAGTGTACCCTTCCCAGCCCAATCACTGCATACATACTATAATAGCCGCTCCCCTTTTCCATACCGTAGGCTCCCCAGGCCCAATCATAGACATACAGAATACAATAAACAATTCCTTTTTTCCATAGTGTGGACCCCGCCAGATCACTGGGTGTAATATAAATAAAACATTCCCCTTTGCCACAGTGTAACCTCCGGCCCGATCACCAACATACATAACATAAAATCTGATCCCATTTTTCCAGAGTGTAGGGCCCCACCCCACCCACTTATCACCGACATACAGACTATAATAGACGACAATGGCCTTGTTAGTCAAGCAGTGTCCTTCATTAATTTCAGACTGGCCATTATGTGTTAGAAAATGGGCTTTTTATTTCCTGGCATCCGATTGGCTGGTACCCCTGCCGGGGTGGGGGGGGGTACATTAACTTTCAATAGATGCCCAGGAAATTAAAAGTGCCAGCCCAAGTACCCCTTCACCCGCACACGAATCCTTGTGTGCACCCTGCTTAATGATTGACCAAAACCACCAAACAGTATTTGAAATCGCTGTTATTTTATCTCTTCAAGAAGAGATATTAACCCAACACTGTAATTCAGTCCCAACTGTGAAAGAAAACCACATAAAACCTTTGTTTCAGATATTTATGGTAACTTTAATTTTATTAGTTACAATGCTGCATTCTACCCCATGCCCCATGACTTTCTGCATACTTGAGACAGAGCACTGTGCTCGTCTCGCTCCTCCATCAGCCTGCAACTTTCACTGCCAACGGCTTTTTCCTCTCGCTAATTGGCAGTCAAGCATGCTGTCAAACCAAAGAGCCCCCCCTTTCCCTCAGAAGAGGTCACCGCCCACTCACCTTCAGAAGTGCAAAAACTTTTAACCGTCCCCCAAATCGTGGCTCATATCCTCCAAGATGTCACCAGTGTTTCTTGCCAGCGCCACGGTTGCTTTCCTAGCGTTATTTCCTACATTCTGCCGCACTGTCTCCCCGTAATCGAAAAAAAGCATTACACTTTGACTGTTTCTTTTTAAAATTAATTTGCAATGCATCACAACAGAGGGCTTTTAAAACGAACTGCAGACTCCCGCCACATCTGAAATATTTCAGAGGTACCTGTCATTCTCCCGTTCTGCCAGATCGCTGTTGAAAACTCTTCTGCACCTTTTCTCCTCCCCAATATATATAAAAAAAGAAATGACAAAAGGCAGGCCTGCAAATGAAACTGTTCTGTGTGTGTGTGGGGATCCACTATTAGAAATAGAAACATGTGCTGTAGTGGCACCAAAAGCATTCCACTAGTTATGTTTTCATTTCCTTAACTACAGCATATCCATTAGGACAAAGTTCTCTGTTCCAGTACAGGTGGAGGAACTATTTAATTACAAAAGTGAATCTCAATTAATTATTGTATTAACAATTTTTTTCTCTGCCATTTATATTTACTGTGCCCATTTTCTAAGAGCAATAATGCCCTCCAGGGTGGGCGGTATGAGCAATACCGGACCGGCCAAGGGCTATAAGGCCCTCCGCCTATGGCGTTGAGACTCATTACGCCCTGGCGATCGGTGGTACTTCTTCTCGCCCACACCCTGTCCTATTTATGTTGCTTAAATAACATCACAAAAAATCGAGTCTCAGTCACTCTCAATGCTCTCTTCCTTGCAGGACGCCACAGCGCTGGGGCGATTCATGCAGGAGAAATAAAGGAATGCTGGCGGTGTTTTGGGGCAAAAAGACTATCACAAATTTCAGAATAGAGGCACTGCACTGACTAAGGGGACAGGATGACTTTCGCAACTCGAGTATCCAGTGGGGTGAATTAATTTCTCAGAGTAATAATGTGACAAAATCACTTTAATGTTCAGTTCATCTCATAATGGCCATTTATCTTCTGTTTGACTCTTCACATTCTCTTCTTTGTGTTTTACATATTTCACCTTTGTTTTTTGACTCTGTTCTCATATACTCGAGCTTCTGTGCTCTCCTTGCTCTGCCCTTTTCTCTATCACTTACCTAATTTCATCTTGACTGTGCTCCTGTCTTCTCGGCCAGCTCTTGCATGAATAGCTCTAACCCCGTTTCTGCCTGATGTGGCAAGCTGGGATCCCTCCACCAAACTGCCACTCACGCACCCACAGGACCCTTCCGAGGCTGAACACAAAAGGCCACAGCCGTGCATGGAAACAGGAGTGTAGCCAGAAATTTCCATTTTGTACACAATCTCCAACAGTTACACCCCCCCCCCCAAATAAGTACAGTGAGTATGCCTGTCTACACCCTTACATGGAAACAGAATTTGCCAGCAGAGAAGACCCACCTGGCCCATCTAGTCTGTCCATGTTCCCTACCTATTGTATCATCGCAAATTCTACTTGATCTCCAGTCCATTCGTCGCCCCCTTTGCTTTCTCCAAGATTCCCTTATGCCTACCCCATGCATTCCTGAACCACACCACTGTTTTTGTCCCCACTGTCTCCTGCTGGTAGACTATTCCAGAGATCCACCACTCTTTCTCTGAAGTAGTACTTCCTCACATCTCTCCTGAATCTAACCCCCTCCAGCTTCTTATCGTGCCCCCTTGTCCTTGAGCTTCTTTTTTCCTGAAGAATACTTCCTTCTTGTACCTTTTTTACCCTCATGAGGTATTTAATCACATCCCCGGTGTATATATTTAGGTCCTTTAATCTCTCCTTATAGGACTTCTAATTTAGACCCTGCACCATTTTAGTTGCCTTCCTCTGGACCCCTTTCACTCTGTCTCTTTTCTGAGTGTGATCTCCAGAACTGGACACAGTACTCTAGGTGGGGTCTTACCAGCGATCTATACACAGGCAACACCACCTCCTCTTTCCATTGGTGATATCCCTCCCTATGCATCCCAGCATCCTACTCACCCTCCCAAATGCCCTGTCGCACTGCCTGACCACCTTCAGGTCATCCAATATGATCACTCCCAGGTTTCTTTCCTGCTTGGTGGCTGTCAATACCACTCTACCCATTTTGTACTCTGCCCCTAGGTTTCTGCATCCTGAGTTCAGTATTGTGCACTTTTTTGTACTGAAACCCAGCTGCCATACCCTTGACCACTCCCCCAATTTTCTCAGGTCACTGTTCATCCTTTCCACCCCACCCCTCCCCCCGTCCGAGTGTCCACCCTACTGGAAGATTTTTGTGTCATCTGTAAACAGACAGACCTTCCTTCCAGCTCCTCTGCTATGTCACCTATTAAGATATTAAAGAGGAACAGTCCCAGTACTGATCCCTGAGGTACCCCTGCTGGTCATCCTCCCCTTCCTTTCTGAGTGAACTCCATTTACCAGTACCCTCTGCCACCTATCCCTTGACAAATGTCTTACTTAGTTTACCACCGTTGGACCCACTCCTAAGCTACCCAGCTTGCTTACTAGTCTCCTATGTGGAATGGTATCAAACACCTTACTGAATTCTAGGCAGGCTATGTGCACCGCTCCACCCACTCTGATCTAGTTCCTTGGTCACTCAATCAAAGAACTGTATTGACATCACACACACACACACACACACACACACACACACACACACACGTGACTCCATGCTGCCTCAGGTCTAGTGATTCCATTAACTTTCCCACCACGTAAGTCAGGTTGACTGGCCTATAATTGCCAGCCTTTCCCTGCTACCACTTTTATGAAGCGGAACTACATCTGCCCTCCTCCAGTCTGCAGGAACTACTCTTGTTTCCAATGAGCTGGAAAACAGGACTGGTTCAGGAGAGATGTGAGGAAATACTTCTTCACAGAAAGGGTGGTGGATGCCTGGAACAGTCTTCTAGCCGAGGTTGTTGGGGCGACAACAGTGGTGGGATTCAAAAAAAGCCTGGGATAAGCACAAGGGAGTCATAAAGGATAGGTAAGGGGTGACAGAAAAGTGCCAGTGAACCTGGAGGGGTCTACTGTGTAAGCAATACAACAAAAAAAAGTGTAGACTGGGTGGGCCATGTAAGCCTTTATCTGCCGTCAGCTTCTGTGTTTCTATGTTACCTGAGCTCTCTCAATAGCCTTGGGTGGACCTGTGATCATGTTGTCATCACACCCCTGCAGGTCCCACTGCCGCACAACTGAAAAGTGTCTGATAAGTGTATTTTAAAGTGCTTCTGGGGCTTCAGAATGTGCTTATCAGCAACTTTCACTTTAGGAGTGTCTCCAGCAGTCTCGTGATCTGGGAGACTCCCCCAAAAAGTGGCAACTACCTGCCACTATAAATACTAGGGAACTAGCAAAATGCCATTTACATTTCCTATTCTGCCAGCGTTAATTCTGAGCCCCGAACTAACCTTAACAGACATTTTAAGCTGTAATGTGTTTGATAAGCTAAGCATGCCTTCAGTGAGCTCCCTTACGTCCCTTAGCCTTGAAAAGGTCAGCTTCAGCCAGCAGGGATTTCAATAGGAACGGAAGTAGTAAAAATAAGTCTGTAAATGCAATTAGGAAATCCTGTGAGCTCACTAATCATAATCAAGCTAGCTAAATATAGAGGGCGGATATTTTAGTACTGCTCCACCATGTTCAACTTTGAAACAGCTGGATGATCTGCTAAGCCAGGTAATACCCTCCTTGGCAAGAGAGGTGACTCCTTGTGTGTGCTGCTGCAGGAACTCAGTACCTGTATAAACTGCTAAGTAAGGCCATCTAGTCAAGCTCCTTCAGTACATGCCACAATACATTAAAGTGGTAAAACAAAAGACCTAATTTTTTTTTTTTTGCTTTTTTAAAATTACATGCCAGGTGTGTACTGCCACAGTCACAGCTGTATTGCCATAGATACAGCTCGTCCTCCCACCTCATCTCCCGAGTTACTGCCCCCCCCTTTCTGTAAATTTATTACTCCTACCTTTGGCCCCCATTTATCTTTTCCTTTTGCTTCCCTCACCCTTCACTTTTTAGTGAACTGCATCATTTTCTCTTCACGCTTTATCCAAGCTCAGTGTTGCCACTACATTTGTTAATGTTAGGTGCCTGGTTTTATTTTTTTTAATTTTTTTATTTTGCTTTTACAATTTATTTTTTTTACATTTTTGTCAATAAAATTTGTATTAATTTTTAAACAAAAGGTAACATCAAAATCATCAAATAATACCAAATATTACTTTAAATATCCCACTCTCTCTCTCTCCTCAACCCCCTGTCGTTCTTTTTTTTTTTTTCCCCCTCCAGTCACGGCCCCGCGGTCCTCTCTCAGGCAGCCTATCCGTTGTCCTGCCCACCTGTGAATCCCTGAACTGTGCCTCCTCTCTCCCCTCCTCACTGATGCCAGTACCCCCAGCTAACCCTATCCGGGGAGGGTCGCCACCCCACCTACTTTGGGGCGGTCTTACAAGTCAGACTCTGGCATTGGACGAGGGGCCCGAGTAGAGGAAATCGAAGGCCAGTCAAGGAAACTCTGCGTTGGGCATGGGGGAAAGGTGCAGTTGCCTGATCCTCGGCGCTGGTGTTTTTCCTGTGTTCTGTTCCGCCCACTCCCTCCCCTACGTGTGCACCCCCAACGCTGTAAGGCACACGGCAACCCTGCCTTACGTTGGGCATGTCAGTACGTGCAGCCCACACTACTGCGGTGCCCCCAATCTCCACCAGGGACGGCCGGAGCGAAGAGCTCTCCAATGCCCTCCCCCAGGACAGGAGAGCAGCCCAGCGGGCGCTCAATCCAGTTCCTCCCCTGCCGAGCCCCGGCTCCCGAGCTCGCTTCCGAACTCGGGTCACCGGCGTGGCACGAGGTGTGGCGTCCAGCGCCTCAACCCTCAGCGCCACCGGGCCCGTCTCCCCCTGCCATTCTAACTATTTTAATTCCCTCTGCTCTGCCTAAAACTTGTGTGCTCTTTTCAGCTCTGCCTCTATCTCGCTCTCCCCCACCCGCCATTCAACAGATTCAAAGTCTTTTGTCTGCAAGGTCAAGATTGGCACCTTAGCCCAAGACCGCAGACTGCCACTTTCTGCTCTCCCCTTCCCCTTCTCACTAATCCTGTTCTCCCCTTCCCCTTTCTCTCACTCACACCCTGCTGTATTGTTCTGTGTCCCCAGCCCCCTACTGATGCTCCCCTACTTGTGGTTAATCTTGCGTCCTGTTTATTCCACAGGATCCAGTCCCGCAGGCGATCCTGCTGCCAAAGTTGCCTGAACTGGCGGTGAAGACCTTGCTGCCTGAACCCCAGATACGCCACTGTCAGGGAATTGAACTTGCCCGCTACTACTGCTATTCATCCTGAGCGGGGCATTTCATTGGCCAGGCCACCTCGCTGCATTTCAGTGACTGGCCCGTTCTCGGAACACTGCCCGTGGCGCCTCTTTTCAAACTCTGACTTTTTGCTAATACTAGCTGGAACCGAAGCCGCACAGCTCCCGAGAGTGTATTCTCTCCCAGGAATGTAATTTGTCCTGCCGTACCACCCCAACCCCAGCCGCTATTAAATGGCCCTCCTCCCCCACCTTCAGAGCTGTACTTTAAGCCACTCCCTTTGCATATACTATTCCAGCCTCCCCTTAAAGACATCACCTCTGTTTTTCGCTATCTGTGCATCATTCTGCATTGCCTTTTACTGCCCGCTTAGCTGACTCCATTTCTCTGCACCTGAGCTTCCTCCCCTGCTCCCCAATATAGTCCTATTAATCATAAATAGCTATTCTATATAGTCCCATTTTCACAAAGTTCCTTGATAACCCCTTGTCTTTAGCTAAAATATCCTATTCTTTTATCATTCTGGTGCGCTGTGCATTTTCCTTTCCTACACTGCACTGTATTCACTAGTGTATGACCTTTCTCCCCCTCTTCTTTTACAACACTGCACTGTGCTCAATGGTGTATAACTTTCTCTGGCATTAATACTGCTTGTTGCACTTGCATTTTCAACCCTCCTCGCCAAAACATTCCTTCTATCCTCGGCTCTGTAGCCCTTGGCCGGCCACAAGCTTAGTCCTGCTGAGAAAGCCATCTGGGAACTGTTGGCCAGGCGCACGCCTACCCTCTGCTGCGTACTCTCAAGATAGGCGCCCTAATCTACCTTCTCCTCTTTGGCTGCGTTCTTCACCTATCTGGAGCCTAACACAGTCTCACCAAAAATTACAATCTGCCAGAACTCTATTACATGTCAGGAACTGATTCTGGCAGCATTAGCTTCTCAGCTATTGCCTTCTAAAGGCAGTAATCCGCACGCTATCAGAATATTTCATATCCCTAACTGCCCAACACATCTCAAGTAGATACCCCTCTTCCTTTCCGCTAGGGTAGCAATATTTGCTATGACCACCCTTCATTGCCCCTCCAACACTTGTTCTACTGCCCTAGGCAATGCCCACATTAAGCAACCTAGCAAAGCCTTCCTGAGATTTCTTGTAAAATGGCTTAGGAAATTGCTAATCCTGCTGTTACTCTGTTGCAGGTAGTGTAGAATTAAACCCAGGCCCTCCCCGGCTGCTAGCTGCTCCAGGGGAGCTCTCACAGCTAAAGGGGTTGAGCTTCCTGCACATGAATGTATGCAGCCTAGCCAACAAGACTGACCCAGGTCCAGGCCTGGGTGTTACACGCTACACCTGATGTAGTAATGTTCTCGGAAACATGGCTTAAAAATCACGTATCTGACAAAACAATCAACATCTCTGGCTACAACCTACACAGGTGTGACAGGTCGACTAGAGGCGGTGGTCTTGCCATATATGTTAAGGATAAATTCCTAACTACCGACATAGTCCGCACATCAATGCCTAAAGAATCTGAGTGTCTTGCCCTCAAGTTAACCCTATCGCCTGGAGTAGCCCTATTGGTAGCTGCATGCTATAGGCCGCCTGCTGCTAGTCTAAGTATATTGCCACATCTTCATTCCCTCCTGGAAAAAGCAAATACTGAATTCGTCATAATGGGGGACCTAAATCTCAACTGGAATGATGCCTGTGCCAATAGGTTTAAGGACTTCTGTGATGAGCATGGGTTAACTCAGATTACCCCTGAGGTCACCCGACCTAATTAAAAAAAAAAACCTGATCGTAGTTCCTTATTGGGCCTTATACTTGTCAACAAGCCACATAACATCTCCCACACAGGGGTCTTCCATAATGATTTGAGTGACCACTGCGCTGTCGCCTGCATCAGGTGCTTCCCACACTTCCCTTCCACCTCTTCCTTCAAATTAAAGCACATTCTAAAACACTTCTGCCTCCCTGCCTTTTTTCTTTTCATCTCAATTCTATTTTTGTACTCCTTGCGGAGCGGATCTCCACGATCTCCAGCCGCCGGCACCCGCACCCAATCTGGCACCCCCACAGAGCCAGCCATTATCGCTCACGCTACTCTGTGGCAGGATCCTCCTGAGAACCGAGGGGGCACCGACTCGGCCATCAGCCGCCAGATCGATACTCAATCATTTTCCACCTGTTCTTCGCCCCTTGCGGAGTGCGGGCGTGCAATGACGTCGTCGATATCTGCTGCACTCTGCCCCTTGCTGGCACCCCTCTAGTAGTGCCCCCCCCCGTCACCAGGGGCCGCCACAGATTGGTGGATCTCCTGGATCCCTCCCCAGGATAGGAGAGCAGTCCTCCGGATGAAGAATCCTATCCTTCCCCTGCCAACCCCTGGTGGCCCGGGCTTGTGTCCAAACCCAGGTCGTCAGCATGGCGCGAGGTGTGACGTCCAGCGCATCAACCCTCAGCGCCACTGGGTCAGCCTGCCTCCCTGCCTTTCTGACAGATCTTAGGAATATCATGTGGCAGGACTTCTATCTCCCACTTTCTGTGGCCGAAGCCTTCTGCATCTTTCAGGAGCTGCTAACAAGGGTAATAAACATACATACATCCTTGAGAAAGGTCAAATCCAGAAAACGGGCACCTGACTGGTTCAGCCCATCCCTGAAAAGAGCTCTGCAGTCCAGAGACACCCTATGGAAAAGGGCAAGGAAGTCACAGTCTGAAGCAGACTGGCTCTTCTTTCGGGTAGCCAGGAACGTCTGCACTAAACTGGTCAGGGTCAAAAAAAAAAAAAAAAAAAAAATTCGCACATCTTTCAGTCCGCCCTTGAGGAAAACAAAAACTGCTCCAAGTTTTGGCAAATCCTGAGAGAGGTCGAAGGACACTCCCCTGCCACCCCAATCCTGGCCAAAATTGTTGTGAACAATAACTCCTATACAGACAGGTCTGAGATCCTCAATCAACTCATTAACCATTTTGCTACTGCAAGCCTTGCATTCGATGCCTCTCCTGTCAGCAAACTGTGTACCCCAAGTGCCGCCAGCATACGTACTAGCCCTGCCCCTGTCCCGGCTGCCCTCCTTTCAATTTCCAGCCAGTATCCTTCAAACAGGTGGAGGACCTTCTCCTCTCTGGATACCAAAAAGAGTGCTAGTGCAGACTCGTTAGAACCCTTCTTTCTAAAAGCAGGATTCTAATATCTAACAGCACCAATCACTCATCTATTTAATAGCTCACTTATGCAAGGGGAGCTCCCATTCCGCTGGAAAAATGCACATACTGTCCCCTTATTTAAGTCGGGAGACCCCACAGACTTGAACAACTACAGGCCAATCTCGATTCTTCCTGTACTGTCCAAGTTATTAGAAAAAAATTGTCAATTCACAACTGAGGGAGTACTTGGACTGCGAAAACATCCTCAACCCAGCCCAATCAGGGTTTATACAGAAGCACAGCACCATGTCAGCTCTAGCCAAAGTGTCTAATGATTGGTTAAAAGCCCCGGACAGCAAACAGCACACCTATGCACTCTTCCTTGATCTCAGAAAAGCATTTGACACGGTTGATCACTCCATCCTGCTTGATACCCTTGGTAGCACCGGCCTAACCCCTGCCGCAGTAAAGTGGTTCCACTGTTACCTCACAAACAGAGGGCAACAAATCAAAACTCAAGGGGAATTGTCCATCACTTAAAGTTCTGCCCCGAGGTATGCCACAAGGTTCCATCTTGGGGCCTTTTCTCTTCGCACTCTACATTAAATCACATTGATTCTGGCATCCATGCAGGAAATGTTCACCTTTTCGCAGATGACACAGTCCTTTATACAACCAACCCCTCAATAGGTACTGCTCATAAGGAGCTACAGCAAGACTTTAATCACCCTCCAATATAACCTGTTGAGCCTTACGCTTTTGCTCAATGCAAAAAAAAAAAAAAAGCCATGATTTTCTCCCTGCACCCCCTTCACAATATGGGAACATCTGGCCTCCCCCAGATTACCGCACTCCTTGATGAACCCTTAGAAATAGTGGATCAATTTAAATATCTGGGAGTCTGGTTGGATAACAAACTCTGTTTCAGCGCACATCTGTAAGACAGCGTCTTGGCATGTTCTTCCACATAAGACATTTTCTCACTCTTGAAGCCAGGAAGCGGCTGGTTCAAACAACCTTTCTACCTCTGCTTGATTACATGGATTTTCTATACAGCCACTGCCCCCAGTATGCACTTCAGAAGCTTGATACACTCCATCATCGAACATTGAGATTTATACTCCATATGCCATTCCAGACTCATCACTGCCTGCTGTACCAGGCAATTGGTTGGCCACCCCTCCTTCTTAAATAAACACCCTCATGTGGAGTCTCAGGGTGCTCTCCAAACTCCCACTCCACATCTGTAACCTGTTCGAGCGGTCAACAGGCGTATACGGCCTACGGAATTCCTCCCTTGTCCTCCTCAAGCTACCACGAACGAAGACTCGCCATGGCGCAGCTGCCGTCAGCTTCTTCTTACCATCACTTTGGAATCATTCGCAAAAAGTTCTTAAACTCTCCAGCCTGCCCAGCCCTTATGTACTCAAACAACTGCTTTCTAGATGCCTGAAAACTGCGTGCAACTGTCTCAGGTAATCTTTGACACACAACCTGATTATACCCTTAGCTTATGGATAGCCCTGGCCTTCCTATTCCCCTGTAGGCCAGCAGTCCCTTAGGGTAACTACCCTCTCCCTTCTTCCCTCCCTGTGGCAACCCCCCAAGGGACTCCAACATAGCAGGGTTGCCCTTCCCTCCCCTTATGTGTTTTTCTATCCCCCTTCCTCTCTGTATCCTATGTGCCGCTGCCATCCTCTCCTGCCTCGCTCTTTTACTGTCCCCAAACATTCTATGATGAAGTATTTGTGTATATATACAGCCTTTGCTACCCAAGATTTATTCCCGATATCATCTTATCTTGTAATTTTATTTATAATTATGCTATTTTCCTGTTTTATATGTCTTGATATGTTGCTGTAAACTGTAAATGAAAAGTGTTCTGTGTGTCCAGGACCATCTTGCATATGAGCACACTCAACGATGTAACTGCCTGGTTAAATAAAGTTTGATTGATTGATAGATAATCTGAAGATCATGAAAAAGATTGGTTTGGTAAGAGAATATTACCAATTAAAGATATAATTTTTAGACAGTTCATGTCTGTAAACATTTACTGTCATTTGCTGTCTTCCCCCTGAAACCCCCTTTCCTATGTTACTCCTGGAAACAAGCTCTGTGTCAAGGTGCCTTTCCGGGACAACAATTTTAAATAAATAAATACAACAGAATCGCCTCAGAGTTATCCCAGTCATTTGTTTAGCAAATGGTAGTATTTTCTTTTACTAGCCCACGCATCCCCCACCCATCTAGGCCTGTCTGGTTCCTCTACCAACTCACCTAGCTTATCACTGTAGCCTCCCACCCCATCCTCCACAGAGTGGCCTAAGAAACTCTCCAATCAGATACAAGAGGGCTACAAAAGGGGGGGGGGGGCAGTACACTCGAGGTAGAACTCTCCTATAGTACTCTGTGTGAAAGTTGATAAACAGCAACATTTGCACAGCTGTCTAAAATGAGGGTGAACTGCATTCCACTGCTAGCAGGCTCCTGCTCGATTAAACCACAGGGTGACTCTCTAGATGGGAACACTGTGTTCAAGTCCCAGGGACGGCAATTACAAACAGGAGGTTTCATATGCAGAATACCTCTCAGAAAAATATAAGACACCTCCAGTTGTTCAACTGTACGCCCAGCAGTAAGGGCATGGAAAGCTGATATAGCCACCAAATGCACCTAAAGTGAGGAGTACTGTAGACCAGGGTCTGACAGGGACAGCAAATATTCCATTACTGCATTTACAGGACATGTAAATGGGTTCAAATTTGTGGAAGCAGACCAAAATGTGAACTGCTTCCACAATAAGGAATAAGTATGTCTGGTAGAGGTTTTTCTGGCTGAAACCAGAACATGAGCAACTTTAGGGCACATCCCAAAACGTGCCGTGGCTGTGTTTTCAAGAGCCATGCATGCAGACGTAGGGACTTCAGGTCCAAATGGACCAGGGATTCCCTGTCCTATGACAACAGACTCCGGCACATGGCAGAGGTACTGGAGGCTCCATCATCACTTGTTGTAGGAGTGGAAACCCTATCTGATGAGACCATAATGAGGCTACGAGGATGACGGTAGCATCTTCCATCTTCAGTTTGAGGAGGGCTCTGTATTAGAAGAATTCAGGGAAATGCATATAGGAATATCCCCGTCCAAGAGAGGGAGGGACAACTCGTCTTGCCAGAAAACTCCAGGCGAGCACAAACATGGTAGTTTTGCGTTGTTTGGGGGACACAAAATGGTCCAACTCTGGACAACCCCATTTTGCTAAGAGGTTGTCTACCATGCCGGCCAAAAGTTCCCATTCTTACTGGCCCAGCGGTGTTGTGGGCAGAAGCACCCATGTCTCATGTGCCATCACGCCGGTGACCCAGGGTCAGGAATGACCCTAGCCACTCAAGAGTTGGCTGGGGAGAGGAGGACTGAGCATCCCACTGGATGCTCTCCTCCTCCATGGAGGGAGGGACGCCTGTACTGCCGTTACACCGCCAACTAGGTGACCCGGGGGCAGTGCGGCCGGTCAACAGTTCTGGGTAGGGGAATAACAAAAGCGGAGATGTGAGCACATCCTCCAACGTCCACACCGCCAAACTGCTGCCTCCACGGTGCGTCCGTGGGTGGGGAGAACAATGGAAAAACACTGCTGGCTGTAGGATGCCACCCCATGGTGCCCCGCAAACCTCCCATCATCTACTGGGCACAGGGACCACAGATCCGAACACACCACATGAAGGGCACTTGAGGAACCCCTCAATGGCCCCACCACAGGGGGCAATCTGTGGGGCAGTCGGTGGCCCTAAGGTAAGTCCCATGGATGGTGGGAGATGAGGTTGGGGGAGCCACGAGGACTGAAGGAGGTCGCCAGTGGTGGTGGTGGGGGGGGTCGAAGTTTCCATTCATGCACTCTGGACTGTGACCTGCTTAACCTGTCTGCTACAATGTTTTGGAGACCAGGGAGATGCACGGCTGACAGTTGGAAGGCTGTGTGATAGAGCCCAGTACCACAATCTCAATGTTTCCCTGCACAGTGGACAGGAATGGGTACCCCCTTGTTTGTTGATGTAATGCATCACACTGGTGTTGTCAATCTGGATTAAAGCTGTTTCCAAGACACTGATATGTTAACTGGCCTCTTACCTGGGTCCATAACACCTTCTTCTAACTGTCCATACCTCCTTCTCCTCTTCTCTCCCTACATGCCCTTCACCCTAATCTACCCCATTGCACAACTACCTTCCCCCACATTCCCTTTTCCCTCTCTTGCTTAAATGCCTCCCTTCTCAGACTACAATTCTTTTCTTTTCGCATTCTTGAACTCTTGCACTTGTCTCAAGTTGCCTGTGCTGAGACTTACTGTAAATAATGCAATTACCTGGATTTTGCTCTGTGTCACAATGACCTTACCTACTGAACACCCTGTATTTGTTGTGCTACCGGTTTTTTATGGCACAGGATAAACTGTGATGTTGTGCCAGCTCCTGCATTTTTGTTCTGTATGTGATACCTTCACTTGTTACAACCTTATTTTGTTTACCAGTTGTATATATTACTTTCCTGCCTGTTCAGGACCTCCTTGTAAATGAGCATGTTCAATAGAGTTATTTCCTGCCTTGCGGCTGGTAAGGACCCAAATGTGCAACCCATGCATAACCAGAGGCATTCACGGTGAGGATCTGTACACGGGTTGGGACAAGGAATGGAATGCCCTGTAAGACTGCTGCGATCTATACACCACAGTAGCACTCTGTGCAGCAGGGACATGACAAGGACCCTTTGGTCCAGCTCATCCATCAGCAGATCCCACTGAACCCTGAGTGTCCACTGTGATATCCTCATGTGCAAGCAAGCTAGTTGCACCGTCATAATGGCCACAGCCATGATGCTCGAAAGACGTAGCATGGCCCATGCAGGAACATACTTCCTTCTGTATGCCAGCTGTGCTTGAGCAATTGGACTTTCTTCCCTCTCCTGTGGCAAGAAAGCATATCCCTTTCTCTGTATCCAAGACTGATCCTATGTACTGTAGTCTTTGGCAGGGAGTCATGATTAACTTGGGCACATTGCTGTGACCCCTAAATCGTTGAATAACTGTCTTGTCTGTGACAGGATATGTAGTAAAGCCACTCTGGAGCCAACCTTCAGAAGCCAGTTGTCCAGATAGGGGAACACATATAGGCCCTCCTTGCAAAGGGCTGCTGCCACTACCGTCAAGCATTTGGTAAAGATTTGTGATGCAGAGGATGAGCCATAAGGCAATACTCTGAACTGACAGTGCTCCGCTTCCTGTATGAAACGTAGATAATACCAGTGGGTTCTTCTCCTCTTGATATGAAGGTAAGCATCCTTCATGTCTAGGGAGCACAGCCAGTCCCCTTTTTGCAAAATGAAGTCAAGATCCCGGAGATCTAGTACAGGATGCAGATCCCCTGTCAATTGTGGGATCAGGAAATAGCTGGAATAGAACCTTTGTTCCTCTTGGTTGGAGGAACCTGTTCTACAGCATGTTTTTGAAATAATGACTGCACTTCTTCCTTCAGAAGGGTCAAGTAGCCCACCAGCCCGGTGGCGCCAAGGGTTGATTCACTGGACACCACACCTCACACCATGCCAGCATTCTGGGTTAGGGAACGACCTTGGGTCATCGAGGTGCTGGTGTTGGGGGCGGAGTAGGATTGAGCATGCCAACAGGCAGCTCTTCTTTCCCCAAAGGAGGGTTGGGGCCCCCCTCCCGTAGTTCCACTCCCACCAGGTGGAGGGCTGGTGGGTAGTGCAGGTGGAGAGTGGGCTGTATCGGGAGGTGGAAGGGGCTGAGCTGGCGTCATGGTGTGCGTAGCATGCCTCCACACGCTCGCATGGCCGTGTGACGGGGCCGGGGGGGGGTGAGTCAGGGGAGAAAATCTGTAAAATGCATACATGTCCCATCGCCAGTTGGCGGGAGGAGGCGGCGGGGACCAAAAAGCTAAATAAAAAAAAAATAAAAAAAAGGGTTAAATGGCCCACAGGATAACTGGAAGGAGGCGGAGGATGCTCTGGAGGGGTTGCTAACAGTTCTAGAGCATGCCCCCTTGCAATTATCTCTAGTACCCACTCGTATGCTGCAATCTCCTGCCACTGTTTTAGGCACAACAAGATCATGCCCCCCACAACCACCCCCAGAGGAACAGTAGAGGTGGGGTTACAGTCTGAAAAGAGTTGGATGGAACTGGTGGGGTTTTGAGCTGAGGTTTCTAACTTTTTATTCGACCTCTTGTAACAGGCTGACAAAAAGATCCACTCCCATGTCCCCTAGGAGAAGTGGGATCAAGGAACTCAACAGATCTGAGGGTCATTTCGATGTCTGAAGACCAGAGTGTCTCTTCAACATCAGAGCCAAACAGCTTTGTTCTCCTAAATGCGGCAGTCAAAACTGCCTGCTGCACATCATTAACAAAACCTGCAATTCTAAGCCAAGAGTACCATCTCGTACATACTGTATGCATGAAGCAGCAGCTCTGGCAACGGCATCAGAAACATCATCGGCAGACCTCAACAAATGTCTGCCAACCACAGCCCCAGAAGTTAACGTTTTAATTAACTCATTCTTAGCAGAACCCTGAGGCAAAGCCTGGGCTGTGGCCTTAGCAGCTTTCCACAGCTGTTCTGGCATTTAATCATATGGGCCTGATAATCTGACATTCTAAGGCCTAGTGAGGCAGAGGCATACATACGCTTGCCCATCACATCCAGCCTCCCAGATTCCTGTCAGGAGGCAAAGTATTCAGGTGCGCAGGAGCCTTGGACCTATCATGAGCAGCCATGATAACTGCAGAGTCAGCTTCTGGCTGGTTAGCATAATAAGGCTTTGCAGATGGGACAGGATACTGCTTATCAGCCTTTCTGAGAACTGCGGAGAGCGACTTTGGTTCGTGCCATGCAGCAAAGGTAACATCCTCTAATGCACGATAAACAGGGAGAATTATAACGGAGGATGAGCAAGGAACTTCCAAAAATTCCACTGAATTCTATTTCGTAGAAGCTTCTTCTTCCACAGCAAAGCCCATGGCAGCCTTCATTTGCTGCATCATGGTTTGAAAAGTAGGATCCTCAGGAGGAGATCTCGCGGGACATACACTACTGAGTACTCACTGCAGGATGAGAGGGCAGAACTAGAACAACGTGTCACGTATCGTTCTCCCTCATAATCCCCCTCTAAATCTTCCTCCTCTAAAACCATGATGTCAGGATTATATTCTACCCTGCTGTTGACCTCCCTGTTGATGACGAGAGCCACTAAAGTTGCCAGAGATAATGGCAGTGGCTGAGAAGGAGGAATTTGCTGTGTGCTGGAAGTAGTCATCAACGGAAGCCAAGTGTCTATTGGTCCGTTGACAGAAAAATAACCTGCATAGGTAATTCAGGCAGAATGCACCGTACCATCCCAGAAAACAATGGCAGCACAGCCAGACAGTCGATGATGCCCTTGCCATGGACCATGACTACTTGTATCGACATGGGCCTTGGCCCAATGATGGCATCGTACCATCCATAGTAGGTATGGCAGTGCCTAAGCCAGACCCTGACCTTGGTGTCTCAGCAACAGTTGAGGGGGGTTGTCATCAATGCTGTCGGAGTGGACGTGGACACTAAAGGATTACCTTGTGTCGACGGCGAACGGTATCTTGCTAGGGAAACAGATGTCTCTGTCTCAATGTTTGTGTTTCTGGCCCAATGATGAGGAGGGCCGTGACAATGGCTGTTCCATGTCCTGGTCCTTTGACTTCGGCAGCAGGTTTGGGCCTTGCTCTTTCTCCACGGCTGCTAATGCTTTTCGGAGAAGGAAATTTTCTAAATCTTTCTTACAGCGAAACCTTGCTGCTAGGTTGAAGCCCTGGTGGATCTCCCAAGTCCTCACGTTGTGAAACTGGCCCAAACAGCATGTGCAAACTATGTGCGAGTCTTCATTATAAATTTTGTCTCCACAACTACAATACTGAAATAGCGTGGCTGCCGATTTCGGTGGCATGCAGAGAAGACGAAAAGCACTTTGATAAAATAAAGAAAGAGAAAATAGAAACAGCTACTTGATGACGTTTCCTCACTCAAAGGCAGACAAAAAACTAAGGAACCTGACGTTAGGCAAGGGGGTTCATACATGAGTGCCTGAAGTTCAGAAATACTTTGGGCAGAAGTTACAGCAACCAAAAAAATAATTTTTGAAGAAAGGAAATGCATCTCACGAGTTGCACCAGACTCCCATGAAGCCAGAGTCAACTTCTCAAGAATGAAATTAAGGTTCCAAGGTGGAACCGGTTTACAAAAAGAAAATTACAGGACACTTCTGTATCACCGTGCATCCATCCATAGGGGCCTGAAAAGCCGAAACAGCAGCCAAGTGCACCTTAATGGATTAGTACTGTAGAATGGAGTCTGATAAATACAGGAGGTAGGCCAATACAGGATTAATACAATACGTAAATGGTCCTACAAACCAGAAGCATACCATATGAAGAAATGCTTCCACTTCAGGAATACGCTTGTCTTGTGGAAGGCTTCCTTGCCGCCAGCAAGACATTACGCTAAGATATTTTTACTAAGGAGGTCAGCAGTTCCCACTCATGTAATCAAGACTGGAACCAACTCAGGCTGTCTGCCAAGACATTTTAGACTCCTGGGTGAAACACAGCTGTCAACTGATGGCCGTGAGATAGTGCACAGTGCCATACATTCATTGCTTCCCTGCGTAAAGGGTAACAGTGGGTGCCGCCTTGCTTGTTGACACAGTGCATCACACTGACATTGTCTATCATAATCAATGAGTGGGGGGCTAGACTATAGTGTTCTGCAAAGGCCTGGAGGACAAGAAGAACAGCCCTCATCTCCAGAATATTGAAGTGGAGATCCAAGTCCAGGTCAGTCCACAACCCCTGGGTCTGAACTGGCCCCAGTGCGCATCCCCCTGAACTGGAGACATCCACTGTGAGGATTTGCACCACAGCTGTAGAGAAAAATGGCACATCCTGCAACAAGTGTGGGGTTCCATCCACAACAGCAGCGTCCTAGGAAGAGGAAACATGATAAGAATTATGTTTCCAGCTTTTCTGTCAACTGATCCCATTGCACCTGAAGTATCCACTGCAGGATTCACATGTGGGCGTGGGTCAATGGGACAGTCACAATGGCAGCTGCCATGAATCCCTGGGAGACACCACATTGTCTGGACGGACACACAATGACTCCTGTGCACCAGACAGGCTTGGGCGACCAGGGCCTCTGCCCTGTCTGCTGGCAGAAATGCACTGCCCAATGCTGCGTTCAGTATCGCACCGATGTACAGGATACACTGGCAGGAGAAGGGAATGGATTTCGGTACACTGACTGTAACACCCAAGTCCTTGAACAACTGCTTTTGGTATAGAGATTTGGAAACTATGATCTCAACTACTTCCCAGGATGAGCCCTGCAGGAGCCAGTCATCTAGATAATGGAGGATATAAAGCCCTTCCTTCCAGAGGGTTGCCGACAGCAATGCAAAGTATAGGGTAAATACCCACAGCACTGAGGATAAGTCAAAGGGCAAGACTCGGAACTGATCATGGCTGTCCTTCAGCATTAAGCAGAGGCACTCCCCTGTGGCAATGTCTGATTTTTATGAAGGTAAGCATCCTTCATGTCCAGATCACAGAGCCAACAGCCCTTTTGGAATAGGGAGATGACAGCCTGAAGAAACACCATTCGAAACTTTTTGTATTAGATGAATCTGTTAATGTCTCTAAGGTTCAATACACGACACAGGTCTCCTGTGGACTTGGGAACCAGAAAGCATCTGGAACAGAGCCCTCTATTCCTTTCCTTGAGAGGAATGGGTTTGATTACCTTCTTCAGAAGTAGGGATTGCATTTCTCTCAGCAGGGACAAGTGGCCCAGAAAATAATGAGAAGCGGGTGTAGGGGTGCACTGGAGGGTTAGACAGCAGCTCCAGTGCATGCCCATTCTCCACCATTTTCAAGACCTACTCATCCATGGTGATGTCCCTCCATTTTGGCAGGTGAAGGGGGAGTCTTCCCTCATTTGTACCTAAGGGCAACAGTGGAGGAGAAGGAAGTGGGGAAGTCAGAAGGTGCCAGAGGCAGCAAGGCCACCTGAACCAGAACCTTTGACCACCTTGGAATGGACATCAGTGGTGGAGGGACCTAGAGAGGGACCGCCTCCTTGACTAAGGTACTTGTGGATGGTAGCTATGGCTGCAGGCCCCTGGAATACACCTCTTACTGCCTCTTCTTGTATTTTGTGGTGTCAAGGACTTTACAGGCCTCAGAGTAACTTTGGATGATTGAAGGTCTTTTAGTGCATTATACACGCTGTCAGAAGTATCAGACACATCATATGCAGACTGTTACAGATGCTTACCAGTATCAATACCAGTTGATGCTGCTTTAGAAGGTTCTGTCTTTGCAAGGCTATCAGGTAGAGCCTGAATTGTAGTCATGGCAGACTTCCATAGGCTATTTTGATATTTAATCATGCAAGTCTGATAATTCGTAATTCTTAGCTCCAAGGTGGCAGAGGCACAAGTTCATTTGCCCATGACATTCAGTCTCCTGGATTCTTTATCAGGAGACAGAGTGCTCGTCACTCTAGAAGTTCTAGAGTGGTCATGAGAAGCCATGATAATCGCAGAATCAGTTTCTGGCTGTGCAGTACAGTAGAGCTTGACAGACGGAGCAGGGTACTTACCCGTCAACCTTTCTGGGGACTGCAGGCAAAGTACTAGGCCTGCGCCAGGCAGCAACGGTAGCCCTCTCCAATGCATGGTAAACAGGAGGCACTAAAACACTACATGCAGCTGTAACTTTCAGCAATGGAGACAAGCAAGTTACCATTTCTGAAAACGACACCAGTATAACTTGGGAGTCAAAAATACCCAGTTGTCGATTCATAACTGTTGTCATGGCTGGGACAGAGGCAGCATACTGTCCACAGTAGGTATGGCAGCACCAGAGTCAGAGCCAGACCCCATCCTTGGTGCATCAGCAATGGGGGAGGGGCAGGGGGCTGCAGTCAACGTCACAGGAGCAGATGATGTAGAGGACTCACCCTCCCTTAATGGAGACTTTGACCTCATCGGTGAAGCGTGTCTGTCTCCGTTTATTGCAGCTGAAGGAAAAGGGTTTTGACAATGATTTTTCTTTCTCTGTGGATTTTTCACTCATCCTAGCCAATCTTAGCAGTGACAGGGCTGCTCTCTGCCTGGGTGTTTCCTTCCCTGTAGCGGTCAAGTAGGAGGGAAAAGCCAGCTTGGAGCCCATGGCCTTGATTGGCAATTAAGGGTTTCTAGAGCCTTCTTTCAGCTTCTCCTTGTGGACTCGTTAAGTCCTACACAGATCTTACAGACCCTAATGTTACTGGACAAGCCCAAACAGCAAACACATGGTGTCAGCATCGGCAATGAAGATCTTGTATCTGCAGGTATAAAACCTAAATGGAAGTTCTTTTTAACTGTGACATACAAGGACAACATCAAAAATGGTAAATTTAGAAAAATAACAGAAAAACAACAGTATTGTTTCTCTGCAGTGTCTGATGAGCAGTCGATGGTGGAAGGAGGAGCCATGGGGTCACCCACATTTTATAGTTGCCAATGTGGCACATCATTGTGGGTGGCCCCCAGGTACCAAAGGTTTCCGAGTGGTCCAGACGCTGATGGCATACAGTTCCAAAGGCGTGGCCCAATGGAGGATATATCCTTAATGAAGATCATTAGTTTTAGCTTACATTTACTGTTAGTAGTTGCCCTTTATAAACTATCCTGGATGGATATATTTTCTGACTGTTGAAATCTCAGCTTGTTCCTAGGAGCTACATTAACAATAAGAAGATTATGTGTCAATACTCATTATTCTTTACAGTATGCTCTCCTGCTGCTTCCAAATAAAACAAACAACAACAAAGGTATGAAACGCTCCATTTACCTTCAATTCCACTCTGTGTTTGAGAGTTGTTCTTCTTGCTACAGAGATTTCTGCTTCCTGAATTGCCCTCAACGACTTTCGTCAGGCCCTTGTACCTGTGACCTTCTAGCCCAATCTACCACTCCACCCACTGCTGGAGCCAGTGGGTAAGCCCAAGAGTACCAGCAGCCATCATAGTGGCAGCCAGGAAGAGACAGATTTTTGCTGTGGTTTCTCCCTTTGTCTCTAGAACCTCCCACTTTCCCAATGCTGCTCAGTGTCCCATCAGGCCTCGCACGCACACGCAGTCATGCCCCTGCACAGGCAAGCGTCCTAGCCCACCATAGATGTCTCTCTAACAACAGAACCATAGCGCCATCCCTCCCCAGTTGGGAGCACTGCTATGTGGCAGTGCCACCCCCAGCCTCCTTGGCTCACCCCAACCTAGCTCCCAAGTTCACACTTTAAACAAGACCACCAGGCAGCCTTCTGAGAGTTTTTAAGGTTATTTAGACTTGCTGCACAAAGATGCATAGTGTAACTGGGATCAGCGATTTTGTCTTCTCACTGCTACTGCAGCTCTTGGGACCAAACTGAGATTTCTCCAATTAGCACAGAGGTGGGGTCCTAAACTACTCCGAGTGCCACTACAGCTTTACCATCATCCATCAACAAGCCATCCCTAAATCCCATAAGCTCATCTCAGGAGTCCTGTCATTCCCCCATTCGGTCCCAATAAAAATCATGGGAACTTATGGCTCACCTGGGATCTCCACTGACGTGTTCACAGGAACCCTGCAAATGGTACTGGACCCCCCCTTCCTGCTGGGTGGCATATTACTCTAGGGGACTACAACATAAACTAGTCAGCTGGCTCAGGATTCCCCACCCCCTTTCCAACCTGTACTCACAAATGAAAAACCTGAACTCAAGCAACAGACTGGGTGCTGGCATCCCACCCCTAGAGAATCCTTGGTGCAGATACTGTGCCCAGCATATTCACTGTTCACTGCATGACCTTTTGTGGGAGAGAAATGAAAGCCATAAAAGCTCCCTCAAGGATAACCCTAGCCAGATCCTTCAACAGTGTTCTTCAGTATCTTTTCACTGCCAACTAGGCCCCCACACTCCCTGCTCTCTATCCAGAGAAGACCCTGACCCATTTCACCTCCATGTTCACAGCTGTATGTGACATGCATGCCCCTCTCAAAAGGGAGAGAGTCTGAAGATGCCATCTGCTATGGATCACCTCTGATATAATTGAACTGTTCCACTTAAGAGATGTGGCCTGAGCATGCCCAGTGCGATGGAGGACTGAGGAACTGGACACCTTACCTCCTCCAATGCCAGAGACCCACGTTTGGGAACGAGCCTGAGTCACCAGGGTCAGCCAGGGGGAGGGCAGGGAGCTGGACTGACCTGCCGCAAGGCAGCTCTCCTCTCCCGGGGAGAGATGTGGGCTGCCCCCCAGTGGGGGCTAGGTGGCAGCGTCAAACCAGAAGGGAGCCAGGCATTAGGTGGGGGGTGGGAGGAAAGAGCCATCACCGGAGCTACAGAACGCATGCACGCCTCCATGCGCATGCGTGACGGTGGTCTGAGGTCCCAGGAAAACTGGGGAGAAAACGGAAAAAAGGGCACCGGGGCAGGCTCAGTGAAGCCCTGAGAACAGGGTGTATTGAGATCCTTCACAGGAGGATCGCAGCTTGCCTGCCACAAGCACTGATGGTAGAAAGCTATATTGAAAAAGATGTGGCCTGAGCTCAACATAGATCCACAGGTCTAACCTTAGACAGGCAAGCCTTCACCTCGATATGCAAGTACTGCATAAATGTTCCACATCAGGCCACGGCTGCTTACTTCCAAGATAAGCGTGCACGCAATGGCTTGGACCCATCCAAGTTTTGGAAAACAATCCAGTCTCCTAAACTCCCCTTCACCTTCTGCTGGCTCCCAGTCTATCCCAGGATCCTTGCTGTCTGCCGAGGAGCTAAATCAGCACTTCACTGAGGGGCCCCAAGGCACTCATTCCCCAACCCCCCATCGATGACTAGTACCCATCTCCTCCAGCTGGCAACTGGGTAAACGCATGAGAAAGGGTTACCGCTGGAAGTTCAAAATTCACACCACCTCCCAACTTGTTATAACCTCTATCAGCATTTCATAACAATGGCATTTTGAAGCAACTTATATGACCATATAACTGTGTATACCAGGAAGCAGCTGATTGAGCACACAATCTTACCTATGTTGCACTACGGGTACGTTATCTACTATGGAATCTCCCCCACTGCCATAACTAAAACTCAAACTCTTTCTAATGCCCTGTGCAGATTTGTTTTGCCTTGTCCTGTCCTTGTATACCACTGTTCCCACAATGACCTGGGGTGGGCCCCACCTCCTGTGAGACATTCACTGCACACCACTCTGGTGGGAGGCAAATTACCCAGCTACCTCTATGACCTCTTCTCCCCTTCCTCTAATCCAGTCTACACACTGAGATCAGATGAAGATTGCTCGTTACTTATCCCACGCTGGAGACGCAATCTTGGGAAAGCTTCCATCAGCTATAGGCTCTATATCATCTGGAATAGCCTCCCTGCCAAGATCACCACCTCGAAAAGCTTCCAAATGGCCAAAATCTTGATCAAGGCTCACTACAACTCCCCACAGACATGCCACAGTGGCTCTAGACACTCCCTGGACCCCAGCAGATGCAGAAAATTAGGAGCTGGTGTTGTTCACCCCTTTACACTCCAAGCTGACTTTATCCAGTTAGAAAGCAACCTTATCAATGTCAAGCTTCTCTTAAATGCCAAAAAAACCAAGACAATGATTTTCTCAAGCCTTGCCTTGTCTGATGCCCTACCTACCCCACCTAAAAACTTCATAGTTACCTCCCTAGGTGAACCCTTGGAAGTCGTACCTAAATTTAAATATTTAGGTATGTCGATAGACAACAAGTTTTCCTTCAATGACCACATCGAGGATCTATCAAAGAGGCTTAAAGCACGCTTGGGTTTCTTCTTAAGAAATAGGACCCTCTTTTCTCTCGCGACCCGAAAAAGACTTGTCCAAGCAACATTCCTTCCCTCGCTTGACTACGGAGACATTATCTTTATCTCCTCCCCAACCTTGAGCCTATGTAAACTGGACGTACTCTATCACCATGCTCTTCACTTCATTACTAATTCTGCGTGCAGGACCCACCACTGTGATCTTTATGTAGCAGTTGAGTGGACCTCTCTTGCCACCAGACGCCTCCTGCATGCTGGCATTTGGACCCTCAAATTACTCCTCCACAAACTGCCTGTTTATTTAACGTCTCTCATGCACATCTCGCATAGCGCCTACTCCCTAAGGAAATCTGACCTTATCCTACTAAATGTTCCCAGGACACATACCACAGCTGGCCAAACAGCTGTCTCATACGCCCTCCCAAACATTTGGAACCAACTACAAGCCATGCTGAAGCTAACAGCATCGTATCAATTAACTCCTACAAAACACTAGCTATCTCTAAATTAGAAGACATATGTAGGTGCTACTACGCCACCAACGCCAAGTCAACTTCATAGGTACCAACTGGCCCTCTACTTATTAAGCTGAAATGTGTTGCAAAATTTTGGGCAGGGTTAAAGCTGGAATGTACTGCATATATAGCATAAGGACTTCTATTGTGTATATCTCTTGTATTGTACATTTTTTCTTTGTTGTTCTACATTTTATATCTCCTGTCTATGCAATTGCGAACTGTATGTGTATGTGCCTCAGGACCTCCTTGTGAATGAGCTTGCTCAACTGAGTCTTTCCTGCAATAAACTTGAACTTACAATCCCTGGCGCTTAGGTATGCATAACTGGTATGTAAGGTAAAAGAAACCTCAGTCTTCAGTCTCCTTAGACGGTTCTACGTCTACGTAATATATGCTATGTTCTCGTGTTTCTAACTTCCCTTGCACTCATTCAGGGTCCATGCTATATCTGTGCCCACTTGCTCTTTGTATAATTCGTATTTCCTTGTAAACTGTATACTGTATTTCAATTGAGACTGTACGTATTCCCTGTTCATTCCTATACCCTCCCCGTCGTGAATTCAGAAAATCCAGTCGCCTGGGTCTGCTTATTCGCTTGGTAAAATAGGTTTTAAATAAATAAAAGGGAAGCAACCATGATAGCTACAGAGGACTACCAACAGCAGAAAAATACTTAACTAAAGCAAAGGTTTCTATCCCCAAGTGCAACAGAAATGGTGTTAACTGATGAAAAATACACTGATTAAATTATCAATATGTGAGGGTGTAGAGTTCCTTTAAGAACAGGGAAGTCCAGTGATGGTTGTGGGATTCACAGCTGGGATTCCTATTTCACAGCTCTGTGCTTACTATTCACGACATTAACATAACCCATCGGTAATGATTAAATTTAGTCATAATCCTCATTCTGTATGGAGTGGTTCATTGCTTCCCCTTCCCCACCCATGCAGACTGTACGAAACGTTTTGTGTACTGAACGTTCCCATGAATTACTGAAATGGGTTCAATTTTATATGCGATATCTCATCATCTCAGAGCCTCCTTGAAACTGCACTGGTGTATATCCATAAACAAGGGAAGGGGGGATATTTTACCAGGAAAGGCACACTAAGCTGAAGCTTGTTTCCAGGTGTGACCTGGGAGCATAAGGAAGTTAAGTGACTTACTCAGGGTCTCACAGTATGCAAGTGGGGGCTGTGGGATTCAAACCCAGGTCTCTAGGTTTGCAGCTCAGAGGTCTAAATCACTATGCTATACTGCCTCCTAAGCTTAATTCAGTTAAACAAAAGAGACCTCACTGATCTTCACGTCAGAATGCATTTCGTTGCGGTTCCCTTGCTGTACTTGGGGCCAGATTTTCAAAGAAGTGAAAGCATGAGCACATGTTTCTTCACAGAATGGGTGGTGGACAAGTGGAACACCCTGCCAGAGGAAGTGGTGGGGGCTGAGACAGTCACAGGATTTAAGAATGCATGGGATAGACAAAGGAATTCTGGAGGTCAGGGGTAAGGGGCAACAGACTTCTAGGAAAACATAAACTGAACTTACAAGCTCAAATAGGCAGACTGGGTGGGCCATAGGCCCTTATCTGCTGACACTGTCTATGTATCTATGTGGCAGAAACAAGGTGCAAGGGGGCCTCCCTTATAAGCCCAATTTTCAACAGTGGAGCTGTTTTGCAACCCTTTTTGCAATTTATGGCAGTTTGCATATGGATTCCACGCACAGCTGCACCGAAGCTATGTCTGGTGTTATCAAGTGTAGCATCCTCCAGAGCTACGCCCACTGTACGTTTGCCTACCATGCACATATAATGCAGACAATAGCATTTCTGCCGGTGTGGAGATTTTTTCTCCACACTTACAGGTTGCATATCGAGACTTGGTCTCTTGGCCACGTCAGGCCTTTTGAAGACTGGACCCCTGATGTCTGTCTTATTACTGCTGTTTGGAAACCCTGAAAAAGTACAGTTACACAAGAACTTACCGTAACAGTAGATCTTCAAGAGGAGCTCTTGCAGCAGGCTATAACAATTAGGACTAGTGCCGTAGGCCTTAGGACCCGCCAGAAACATCTTAGCTAGCAGTATCCAGTGGCGCCCGCCCCCTGACGTCAGCCCTGCCCCGATATTGGTCATACTACAAAAGGGGACGGTCCCCAGCTCCACCTCAGTTCATTCACCGAAGACCTGTGAACAGGACCCGGAAAACAAACCAGGCGAAACTTAATCCTGTGATGTAGAACTCTCCAGGGGGAAAGAGGATGGGGAAAGCAGCGCCTGCTTCAAGAGCTCCTCTGTAAGATCTACTGTTACGGTAAGTTCTTATGCAACTGTACTATCCGACTTTCGAGTGGGAACTCTTTCAGCAGACTATAACCATCAGGGCAGAGTCCCAAGCAGTCCTGCAGAAAAGATGTCAACCAGCCCCTGGGAGGAGGAGAAAAAACAACCACCCAAGATGGTCTTGCCTAAAAATTAGGCAGACAGACAGCAGGTCAGAACAATAGCCCTTAAAGGACTACCAGGCCGAAACCGGCATGGCGCGCCTGGAAGCAATGTCCAGGCTGTAATGCCTGACGAAGGTGTGTACTGAACTCCAAGCAGCTGCTGCACAAATGTCTCTGATAGAGACATTCTTCAGAGAAACAAAGGGCGCAGACACTCCTCTGGTAGCATGACCTCTAACCGTACCCAGGAGAGGTTTGTTGCATTTATTGTAGCAGAAAGTTATGCAGTGGACTAGCCACCTAGAGATGGTCTGCTTAAACACCAGTTTGCCCAAATGTTGAGGTGCAAAGGCCACAAATAGTTGCTCCAATTTGCGTCGTGCTGCTGTCCGCCTGAGGTAATACCTCAGCACCCTGTGGACGTCCAGAGTGTGCGAGAGAGCTTCTCCCCATTAGACGGAGTTGAATAATAGACTGGAAGGTCAACCGATTGGTTGAGGGTTAATTCTGAAACCACCTTGGGTAGAAACTTAGGATTCGTTCTGAGGGGAAACCCTTTCCCTGTGAAAAACCAAATACGGCTCCTTACACAGCAGAGACTGAAGCTCGGAAACTCTCTGAGCTGAAGTAACAGCAACTAAAAAGGATACCTTCCAGGACAAATACCACAGCTCACACACTGCTGCAGGTTCAAGAGGAGGGAGAGTAAGCTTCTCTAGCACAAAAAGGAGATCCAGGGGGGGTGTTGGATCCCTAATGGGAGGCCTTATATGGAGATTCCCTCGTAGGAAGGTGCGGGCCACATCCAGCTGAGCAAGGGTCCTGCCTTCCACTAAACCATGATGGGCAGAAATGGCCGACGTGTGCACCTTAATAGAAGAGTAGCTCAAGCCTTGATGCAACAAGGAGAGGAGGTACTGTAGTGCTGAGTTCACTGGACAGGTAAGGGGATCCAAATGTTGGGACGAAGCCCAGAGACAGAATCACTTCCACTTCATAGCGTAAGCGGATCGAGTAGAGGGCTTTCTCACTGAGACAAGAACATCCACCACCTCTTGGGAGACTCCATACCTCGATTTGATCACGTCTGTAGGAGCCAAGCATGAAGATGCAGAGACTTGAGATCTGGATGTACCAGCTTGCCCTGGTCTTGGGACAGCAAGTGTGAGCATATTGGCTGCGGAATCGGGAGGTTTCAACAACAATCGTTGAAGTAGTAGGAACCAAATCTGCCGTGGCCACAGTGGGGCGATTAGGATTATCTGGGACCCCTCAGCCTGTACCTTTAACAGACCCCTCTAAATCAGACGGAAGAGAAGAAAGGCATAAAGGAACCTCCCTGTCCAACAAAGGGACAACGCGTCTGGCCAAAAAACACCAGGCACATGCTCTCGCGAGCAGAAACTTGGCAGTTTGGCATTGCGTGGGGATGCAAAGAAGTCCAGCTGTGGAAGACCCCATGTGTCAAAGAGCTGATCTGCTACTGACTGAAGTAGCTTCCACCTGTGCACCTTGGACTGAGACCAACCTAGGCCGTCTGCCAAGGCGTTTTGGATATCTGGAACGTGTACCGAGGTCAGAGAGATGTGGTGCTCCAGTGCCCAGTACCAGACCCTCATCGCCTCCCTGCACAGGGGTTGGAATGAGTTCCCCCTTGCTTGTCAATGTAAAAGACAACCGCCGTGTTGTCCGACTGAACTACAAGAGGGCTTGGATGAAGGTCCTCCTGGAAAGCCATTAAGGCTCTGAGGACTGCTTGCATTTCTAATATGCTGATGTGCACGTCTCGATCCTCCAGGGACTAAACTCCCTGGGTCTGGCTTTCCTCTAAGTGAGCCTCTCAATCTAAGTCTGAGGTATCCGTCGTTAGGGTCCGACTTGGGGGGCTCCTGCTGAAATGAGACCCCTTTCTCCAGATTAAAGGGATCTAACCACCAAAGAAGGGTCCTTCTGACTGGCTCAGAGATCCTGACCATATGGTCTAGACCATCGGAGCACTGGTCCCACTATACCCTGAGCATCCACTGTGGGACCCTCACATGGAGGCGAACCAGGGGAACTACAGGGATGGTAACCACATGCCCCAGAAGCCTGAGGAAGGTCCTGGCTTGGATCTGGGTGACTACAAGGATCGTCCGTGCCACTTCCCGCAGGCCATCTCCCCTTTCTTGTGGGAGGAAGGCCATGCCCTGTACCATGTCCAGGACCCACCTAATAAGGCGAGTCTTTAGCTGGGCTCTTGGGATGACCTGGAAAGATTCAGGGTGATCCTCAACTCTCGGAATAATATGCAGGTGTCTCAGAGAGTGAGCAGAAGACGCTCTCTTGACGAGGCCACCAGGAGCCAATCGTCTAGGTAAGGGAAGACATAATGACCCTTGCACCTTATGGCCGCAGCTATCACTGCTAGGCACTTGGGGAAGATTCGAGGAGTGGAGGATAGGCCGAACAGCAGCACCCGGAACTGATAATGCCTCCCCCGGAAGCAGAACCTCAAGAACTTCTGGTGAGGGAGACAGACCCCGATGTGCATGTAAGCATCTTGCATGTCCAGGAAGCAGAGCCAGCCTCCTTGGCGAAGTAAGGGAATCGGACCTGGAAGGGTCACCATCCTGAACCTTTTGTACTCTATAAAGTTGTTTAGAGAGCTGAGGTCCAGAATGGGCCGAAGATCTTGAGTTTTCTTTGGTACCAGGAAGAAGTGGGAGTAATACCCTTATCCTTGCTGCCGCAAGGGAACTGGCTCTATTGCCCTTTTCTTCAAGAGGGCCTGAATCTCTCCTTCTATGAGAGGAATGTGAGAAGGAGGATATCTTGAGGACCTTAGTGGTGTTTCTGGGGGGATCTGAGTGAACTCTAGGATATGTCCTCTCCTTACGATATCAAGAACCCAAAGGTCTGACGTGATTGAGCTCCATCCCTCTAAGTGGAGGGAGAAGTGACCCCCCCACTACCTCCCTCTGTGTCTCCTCCGGAGGAGAGAGGGGTCAACCGGGAGTCACTGGGAGGAACAAGGAGTTGGCAGAGAGGCCTGAGGACCTTGGGCCTCAAAGCATGCTGTGTTTTGCTTTTTGAAGCCTCCTCTAGGTTGGATCACCAGGCATGCTGGCTCATGGACTTCATTAAAAGACCATTTGCGAAACCGTCTCTGGTCCCCTTTGTACATCTGATGGACGGATCAGATTGATTTGCCAGATTCCTGGAGATGAGAATAAGGCCCTCTGTCTCCAACCCAAACAACACGGAACCATAGAAGAGAAGGTCCTTGATTCCATTCTGCAGATCCTGGGAGAATCCTGAGACTCTTAACCAGGCATGGCGCCTCAGGCAGACACCTGATGCCAACGCCATTGACGCCGTATCCACAGTGTCATACGAGGCACACAGAACACATGTGCCTATGTCCGAGCCCGACTTCAAGATATCCAAGAGCTCAGTCTTCTGCGAAGAGTCTGGCAAGGCCTTGGCTATCTCCTGTCCTTTTTCCCATAACGCATTTTGGTACTAAACCATATGCGTGAGGAAGTACAGGGACCTGATGGAACAGGTGGATGCAGAGTAGACTTTCTTACCCACCTGGTTCAAGTAACAGGATGCGGTTCGGGGGGCTGGGGGCTTAGGTGCTTGGGCTGCCAGGACTTATCGTGAGCAGCCGCTATGACCGTAGATTCAGCCTGAGAGTTTTCCGCCAAAAAGGGCTCATCCCTCGGCGCTCAGTACAGCCTGTCCGACTTCTTGGGAACTGCTAGGACTGGGGCGGGATGTGTCCAAGTGATCACTGTTACGTCTTGAAATATATCCATCAAAGAAGGCACCACCAGCGGATTGGGCTCCTTTTGCCTCAGGTCTATGGCATTCCGGATCCAGGTCCTCAGTCTCCCACTCGTTTGAGGCCTGGATATGCCACGACGTCCATGAAGGTCGGATCATCTGGCGGTGAGCGAGGAACATCCCTGTCATCAGGAGAACTCCCAGCTCCTGAGAGGGAATGGTCCGAAGAGGAGGAAGATGAGGACAGACTCCTGCCATGATGAGGGAAGGCCAAACCATGTCTGAAAGGGCTCTACCACCAAAACGTCTATCGCTTTTAGACCAGCAACTGTCGCGAGACCAATGACAGGTCAAGGACAGACGGTGGTATGGAGACAGACACCTGTCCAGAGACCGGCGACGGCTAGCGGAGCGCCCATGTCAGGAAGAAGACTTGGTCCGGCTGCAGGACCTGCTCCTGGGCCGGGACCTAGGACGGCTAACAGACCGGGATTGGTACCATTGGCGGTCCCAAGACCGGGGACTTAACTACTGGGGGAGAGCGGGACCAGGACGCTTTCAGCCACTCATCCAGGGGTTTAACCGGTGACTTCGAAGCTAGATCCCCAATGTTTTGGTCATCCGGCCGGTTGGGAACCGGTGTTGGATCTGGCTTCAGTGGAGAGATATCCTTTCTGACCCGACTCCACCAGAAGGAGAACAACTCAGACAGTTCTTCCTTCAAGAACAATGAAGCCGCAGTTCTCTTCAAAGGGATCGGCTAAGTCGGAGGATCCGGGAGGGCCTTAAGAGAGGAACCGGAAGAGGACACCTCCAGGGTCGAGGTTCTTGGGCCCGACGATGGCGCCTTAACCGGGGCGGGTTTCTCCCGAGATTGGTCGGCCTTCAGAACTGAGGCCGGTGCAGTGGCCTGCATCTGGGCCGTGGTCAGCTCAGATTTTGCCGTCTTACAGGGGCAGGACCCCGAAGAAACCTTAGCCGAGGGATCCCGCTCCTTGGTCGACGACTTTCCCTGAGCCCCGGGAAAAGTCATGGCCAAGACCTTCTTCAACGGGGCTGAGGCTTGCATCAAAGAGGATGCTTTAGGAGTATCCGCTAAGGCTGCAGAGACCCGCAGGGTTGTAGCCTTCACTTTGGTCTGGGCCTTCTCCACAGTGGCCCCTGCCGGGGCCGATGCCGGCATATTGACAGGAGCCGGTGTCTTAGCAGGTTCCTCGTGCTTGGAGTGGTGTGAATAGTCAGACCCGCCAAGCATGAGGAGGAAGACTTCTTGTGCGGGGAACGTGACTGAGACCACTGGTGGGACTGGCTACAGTCCTTTTCCTAGGACTTCTGATGGGATTTGTCCCAGTACTTAGCTTTTTCCCCTGGGAGAGCTCAACATCACAGAAACTTGCTTCTCCAACAGGTGGGCTTTAAGGGCTTTCAGGTGCCGGATTCTAGTCTTGCTGGTGAAATCCCTGCAAATCTCACAGGCCTGGATGTCGAGGTCTGGGCCCAGACAGAAGACACACTCGTCGCCGTCTTCTGATGGTATCCGTTGGCCACACGCACACTTTTGTCTTCTTCGGGCCGGAGGACAAGACCAACGATGGAGAAGACATGCGAGGAGAAAAACTGCAGAAGAGAAAAACCTGAAGGAAAAAATGGGAGGAAAAAAACCTTGAAAATTCACTAGAACTGCTACCAACATGTGATAAGAACTTTCCGACGAAAGCGTTCCTGCGGTGGCAAAGAACTGAAGTGCAGCTGGGGACCACCCCCTTTTGTAGTATGACAGATGTCGGGGCAGGGCCGACATCAGAGGGCGTGCCCCGCTGGACACTGCTAGCTAAGATTTTTCCAGTGGGTCCTAAGGCCTGCGGCACTAGTCCTAATGGTTATAGCCTGCTGCAAGAGCTCCCACTCGAAGTAAGATGCCTACTTTCTTAGTATATGCTGCAGAATTCAGACTGTACCAGTGGCAACAAAGTATCTTTGGAGAAGGTTTGGAGGGGTGAGGGTGGGGGTTCTGGGCTCTGCAGAAAAATGCAAAACCAGAAAGTGCGATAAATATATACTGACTATTGTGATTTTCAGACCACAGCAGAGTAGCCTTACTTGAACTTTGCTTTAATATATCTATTTTTTTTTAATAAATAGGATTAGAACACCCAAAGGTTAACAGCTTGCCACAATGGAGACTGTTCCACCTCTGCAAGATTTGAATTCTAATTTGGCTGCTGCATTGCCATGAGCCCTGTAGTTTGTATAGTGGCTTATTATTAGCAACCCATTCAAAACAGGTTTCCATCAGAGCCTGATTTACATGGCTAAGCAAACTGGGTCATTTACCTAGATTCCACTGCAGGAATTCAGGGCTCACCTGTTCTACTACCTACATGAAAGACAAGTCCCTCTCCCAACCCCTTCAACACAGTTAATACATTTTTTAATAAAAGTGTCTCTGCATTTTGAGTGGCGAAGTATGACTCACAGGTGAGCAGTTCTGGCACTTTACTGAAAAGAGGTCTCTTTTTTTTTATATATATATATATATATATATATATATATATATACATACATACACACACACACATATATATTTATATTTTTTTTAATATGTTTTTGTCTTTGTGTGCAAGCACAGCATAACAGTTTTGGAAACCTGATTAGCAGTCTTTGCTAATCAACAAAATTCTGACTAGCAACCACCCAGGTTTGAGAAGCAATTTCACTTAATGGTTACTTATATCTATGCAATACAGTCCAGAAGACTGCAATTTCAGGGAAAGTGTCAAATTACAAGAAAACTTTTATTTCTTTGTAACTCAAGTTTATTGAGAAGTACGTTAACCATGAGTATAGCATGTCACAGTTTACATGATATGTATACAAGTCTGCATTTACAATAAAGGAAATACAGACCATAATGCATTTGAGTACTGCGTAGTAAGTAAAAACAAGTTACTCACCTGTAACAGTAGTTCTAGGAGTGGTATATGATGTTTATCCACACAAACTCACCCAATCTCCCCTGGGTTTGGCGCACACAACTGCTTCCAGTGGGCAAGATCTGGCGTCATGGGGCGGAGCCAAGGGAATTACCACATGCGTGGATGGGAGAAGCCGGCTTGAAGACTTTCCAACAAGCTCTTAACGGAAAGAACACGGTCGGAAGTGTGGATGAACATCATATGCCACTCCTAGAACTACTGTTACAGGTGAGTAACCTGTTTTTCTAGGGATGTGGATATGATGTTCTATCCACACTTCTGGCAGACTCCCAGCAGTTCTCTGGGAGGAGGGAGGCAAGGCGCACACACCCTACTTAAGAAATAGGAATTGGAAAACAGGCTCCAAAACCTGCATCCTGGCGTGACTCTAGGTCAATGTGGCAATGGGAAATGAAGGTGTGTGCTGCCCTCCAGGTAGCAGCCCTGCAGATTTCCTGGAAAAAGACGTCCCTGGAAGCAGCCACTGACACAGCGGTATAGCAGGTGGAATGAGCCCTTAGCCCTTCAGGAGGCTCCCCACCCACCAACCTATAGCAGAGATCAATGCAGGATGTGATCCACCTGCCAATCGTCCACTTGGCTGCAGGTCTGCCAGGTGCGGCTTCAGCATAGGTGACAAATAGCTGGCGAACCTCTCCCCTAACTCCAGCTGTGAGCTCTTTATAATAAAGCGAGCGCTCGATGCAGGTCCAAAGTATGGAGCCTGTGAATGGCCTCCAAGGTGTGATTGGTGAAGTACACTGGGAGATTAATCACCTGGTTAAGGGGAAACTCTTGACACAACCTTCGGGAGAAACTTTGGGTTGGGGCGTAGGACAACCTTGTCCATGTGGAAGACCAGGTAAGGAGACTCCACGAAAAGTGCCTGGAGCCCCCTGATCCTTCTGGCAGACATGGTAGCCCCCAAGAAAGTGGTCTTGCATGACAGGTGAGACATATTGCATAGGCTTGAATGGACTGACCATGAACTTTGCCTAAATCAGTAACAAGTCCCACGGTGGTGGTGGTTCATGCACTGGAGGGGAAATGTGGTCAAGGCCCTGAAGAAGCAACAGACCACCTCCTCCCGTATCACCAACTGCTGACCGGCCCGCACCTGGTAAGCAGAGATGGCTGACAGGTGCACCTTAAGGGTCGTCAACTGAAGGCTCGACAGAGAGGGACCATAATCAAGAATGCTAGCCACTGGACAGGACAAAGGGTCCATCCCCTTGCCCGGACACCAAATGGAGAACCTCTTCCATATGAAGGCATAGCACTTCCTAGTCGGTCCCTTCCGAGATGCCGCTACAACAGTGAAGACAGCTTCAAAGAGACCCAAGGCCTGGAAATCTAGGTGCTCAGAAATCAGGCTGTCAGGTGCAGGGGATGAAGGTCTGGATGGAGCATCTTCCCCTGATTGATGGAAGGCAGATCTGGGCATAGGGGAAGACGCCTCGGGAGCCTGCTGCTGAGGCTGAGGAGACTGGGGTACCAGAACTGGCGTGGCCAGTTCGGAGCCACTATTCTTCATCATTGTCCCTCCTGGCCTTGAGCAGCACCTTGTGGATCAAGAGAAATGGAGGGAAGGCAAAAAAGAGGCCTGGGGTCCAGGGCCTCGAGAAGGCATCCCCCTGCAGAGTTCCTTGCTGAAGGGGGAGGGCACAAAACAGCCTCGGCTTTGCGTTCTCCCTGGAGGCGAACAGACCCACCTAAGAGGTGCCCCACTGGGAGAACAGACTGTGTACTACCTCTGGGTGGAGAGATCACTCGTGAGACACCTCGCTCACTTGGCTAAGGGTGTCCGCCAGCTGATTGGAGGCCCCTGCCGCATGGATGGCTAGGAGATCCGCCTCCAGACTGAGTATGAGGGTCGAAACACAGAGAGCTAACCTGCACATGGGCAGGGAGTGCGTTCCACCCGGTTTGTTGAGATAGTACATGGTCATGGTGTTGTCCGACTGGACTTGGACTACCTGACCCCGAACGTGTGGAGCGAGTGCAGTCAGCACCAGCTGAACTGCTCGCAGCTTCAACAGGTTGATGTGACATCAGGACTCCAGGGGGGAGACCAGAGCCCATGGATTCTGCGTTCCCCTCCGGGGGGGGCACCCCAGTCCATGAGAGAGGCATCAGTCATCAAGATGACCGTCGGCTCTGGGCAGACAAACGGGATCCCTTCCTGCAGAAGTTCTGGGACGAACCACCACTGGAGGGTGCCCACATCCGCAGGGCCACAGTGACCAGCTGGTCAAAGTGACCCTTGTGCTGAGACCACTGGCTGGCCAGCTCCCACTGCAGGGAGCGCATTCTCCAGTGGGCCCAACGGACCATGCTAGTGCAAGCCGCCATGTAGCCCAGCAAGCACAGGAAGTCCCGGGCAGGGCACAACTGCCCAGCCTGAAATGTTTGAGCACAGGAAGAGACAGCCTCCACCCTGCCTGCTGGGAGCCGGGCTCTAGCTCTGCAAGAGTCGAGCTCCACCCCGATGAAGTTGATCATCTGCAAAGGCACGGGTTTTGACTTGGCCTTGTTGACCAGGAGGTCAAGAGAGATGCAGCTCTGGAGGGACAGGTCCCTGGACTGCTCCACCTCCTGCCTGGAGGGACCCGCTATCATTCAGTCATCCAAGTAGGGATAAACCCGGACCCCTCGGCGCCTCAGGTAAGCTGCCACTACTGCAATGCACCAAGTGGTGAAGACCCTGGGGGCCAAGGACAGGCCGAATGGCATGGCCTGGAACTCGTAGAGGGCTCCCTCTGCTCGAAAGCAGAGGAACCTTCAATGACACAGACGAACTGAGACATGAAAGAATGGGTCCTGATGATCCAAGGAGCAAAACCACATGTTTTGCTCTAGAGATAGTATGACCTGAGACTGAGTTACCATCCTGAAAGTGCATGTCCTGAGGATCTTGTTCAGGTCGTGCAGATCTAGAATGGGGCACCAGCACCCCCAACCGTTTTGACACCAAGAAGTACCTGGAAACAAACCTTGGGTGTTCAGAGGATCTGCAACAGGAACCATGACCTCCCTCCGGAGGAGCTGGGCTAGGTCATCTCTGAGAGCTGACAGCATGTCTGTGGAAACCAAGTCATCCTGTGGGGCATGGGCTCGGCCAAAAGAGTACTGCTCAAATTCCAGAGGCAGGCCTGACCCACCACTTTCTAGAACCCACCTGTCTGTGGTGACAGCAGACCAGGCGGAAAGGAGGTGGCGGAGCCAGTCCCCCACAAGAGGACCAAGACACCCCTCATCCAGTCACTGGGCAGGCTTAGAGGAGGAGGGACTGGCTGAGGCACCACCGGAGCCTCTCCCTCCAGGACTGCCGATGACAGAGGCCACCTACTTGGGTAGAGGTTGCCAGGCCTGAGCCTGCTGGCCAGCCTGTTGCTGGGTTGGCTTGGCCGCAGGAATAGAGATGGACTGAAAGGGCTTCCTTGGCTGCTTCTGCTTGGAGCCCTTTGGGTCCTTCTGGGCAGATGTCAGAGTCCAAGGTGGCATTAGACTACTAAGTACAGGTGAGATGGCCTTCAACCCCGGGCGCAAACAGGTCGGTGCCCAGGAAGGGGACATCTGCCACCTTGTGCCGAGTGTCCGCCATAAAGATCAAAATCCTCAGCCAAGCCCTGTGGCACATGGCCACTGAGGCTGCCATGGAGCGGGCACAGGAGTCCCCAATGTCCATGGCTGTCTGGAGCTGTTTGGCTACAGCCTAGCCCTGGTCCCGGACCTGTTTGACCATGGTCTGAAGATCCACAGGCAGATGAGGGAGCACCGCATCTGAAGTGCCCAGCAGGACATGGGAGAAGTGGGCCATAATGAGAGCAGAGTTTGCCTGGCGGAGACCAAGTGAGGAGGCAGCGTAGACTCTCTTACCCACATAGTCCAACTTATGGGACTCCTTGTCAACGTCCCCAGTGTTGCCAGAGCGCCTAATCACAGAGTCAGCCACCAAGCCCTCGGCCAAGGGGTGCTCTGTGAATCCCGAAAGGGAATTGGTGGCACCGAGCATTTGTGGGCCATCCAGGCAGAAGGCGCCGAGCAGGAAGCAAGGTGCTGCCATAGCTCCAGGGCAGGGCCAAGGATGGCTTCTGCCACTGGGAAGGTCTCCATCGGAGTCTCCTCTGTCGAGGATTTCGGTCAATGGGTAACGAGCCCGCCTTTGCACGGGCTCCATCTTCATACCCATTGACTCTGAGATCAGACAGATGGAGAAGGCCCAGAAAAGATGTGGGACTCTCACCCATTGAGAGTCCCCATCAACTGTGTCAACCGGACAGGAGTGCACTGAGGAACCCTCTAATTTCGAGGAATGAAAGAGAGGTCTCCCCCCCCCCCCATGTCCTCACTGACTCTCCGTGGACAGTCAGAGGTGACAGTGACCAACAGCTGATGCGGAAGCCCCTTGGCCATTCGAGACACCTTAGATGGAGCACCAACCATCGACTGATTGGGTGGAGGTTCCACCACAAATCGGCGAAGATGCCAGAGGCAGATGAGCCGGGACCGATTTGGTTGACTCCGTAGAAGGAGAAGACATCGACCTTTTGGGCAACAGCCAGGTGATGGCCAGCGTAGAAACCAAGGTCGGTTTGGCGCCGCTTAACACCAATTGCTGCCACATCAAGTCCTCGTAGCATCGACGCAACTTGTGCCATATCCTCTCCTCACCCAAGGAGGACAAGGATAAAGAACAGCAGTAGCGCTGCGTCCTGTGGTGCCGAGAGCAGGAGCACAGATGTCAACGGGACCAGCTCAACCCAAGGGAGGAAGACTGAAACCTCAACAGCTGGGGAGGACCGGCGGCGGGGCTTGGAGGGAGTCGGCGTTTGCCAAGGCTCCTCCTGGTCAGGGTCAGGAACCAGAGGCGGTAGGTCAGTGGACTGATCTGTCCCTCCAATGGTCTGGGTCAGGACCAGAGTCCTAGACAAGGAAGTGTCGGCCTCTTTGGTCAACAACTGGTTGATCGGCTTGAGAACAATCTCAGCTGGGACTTTCTCCAGCGTCTCGGCCAACAGGGTTACTGTGGAGCCAGCGGCCAAGGCCGAGGATTCGGCCGAAGTCAAATACGGAGAAGCGTGGGAATCTGAGGTCCTCAACTGAGAGCACTCCTGATCCCACGATCGACAACGAGTCTTTTCTTTCTTGCACCTTTTTTTTTTAGATTTAGATTTGCTGGTGGGTACCTGATGGAAAGTCAGCAGAGACTGGCACAATTCCTTGAAGGAGACCGTAAAAGTCGAGCCCAGCTGAAGTGGCACAAAGGCAGAAGCCAAGGAGGAATGGGCCGCGACCTGGGCCACTTTTTCTTCAAAGGCCGCAAGCTGCTCAGTGGACCCCACTGCTGCGGAGACCACCCAATCGTCATCCTTGGATTTGACCAGCAGGTTCCGATGCGCCAGGCAGCCCAGCTGCAGGTGGGCGAGACGATCCTCCAGAACTGTAGGGTGGAACGAGTGACAAAAGTTGCAGGCCTGGAGATCATGGTCGTGCCCCAGGCAGTAGACACATGTGGCGTGCAGGTCGGTCCTGAACATCTTCTGCACGCAAGGGCACCAGTGGAAACAGAAGTGGACTTATCGTCCATCGCGGTAGTGATCAAGGATCGAGCTGAAGACAAAAACTCATAAGAGCTGAAGTTTTGGAAGCAATTCAGAAGAATTCAAGCGCTAGGGCCTAATCAACATGGGAGCGGTAAGGATGGAACCTGCTTCTTCCAGTGGAAAGGAAGATCTGGCATCATGGGGCAGAGCTGAGGGAGTTACCACCCAGGTGTGTGGAAGAAGCCAGCTTGAAGACTTTCAGGCAAGCTCTTAAAGGGAAAGAACACTGCCAGAAGTGTGGATAGAACATCATATCCACATCCCTAGAACAAATTTTTAACTCTTGTTCCACTCTATCTTTTCTTCCCTAAGATGCTTAACCCAGCACAGCTGCGTCTGCAATTACAATAGGGGCAATACAGATCATAATGCGTTGGAGTACTGCATAGTAAGTAACAGATTTTAACTCATGTTCCACTCCATCTTTTGTTCCCTAGGACGCTTAACTCCGCACAGCTGCAGATGCAGCAGATTTATTGTTGTTTTCAACCATTAACACATAAACAGAATCAACAAGAACAAACACTGTCCTCAAACTATGTCTGTGACTATTTTACTACAATTTGGATTACGCATATGATAGGAGTCTCATCATAAGTTATGCACACGACCGTTCTACAGTGTACCCGGGCAATTCTGTACCTTTTAGTACAACTACAGGAAAAGCAAATTACCAAAATTCTGACATTTTTACTGCAATGCGGAAAATGAATTGACTAACAACTTCTGCTAATTAAGGCTGCACTCTTTTTTTTTTTTTGTTAATCCTTTTTCTGCCTTGGCCCGGTCTGCTTACCTGCATCCTAGCATCCTAAGTCCTCCAGCTGCCGTCCCGAGGAACCCAGCTCCTTTTTGGACTGCTCGCAGCTTCTACCCCAGCAGCGGGGCGGCAGAGAGCCCCCCCTATGCTCATCCATCAGGACCAGATCCAGTAATGTGCCGTGATGCCCTCAGAGCCGGGTGCTCCCTCACAGAGACAGCCATCAAGCCGCCGCAAACCGGTGCCATTTTCCCTGCTCTGGCCCCCCTTGCATATCGGGCGTGCCATGACGCCAATGGACGGAATGTGCACGCTTCCACACACACTCCTCCCGGCGTCATGCCCCATCTCGCCCCCCCCTTATGTTGCCTGTGCCACTGCATCGCAACCCCAGCCTCCACTAGAGGCCACCAGCGCACCAGCAGCTGCACACCCCCACCCCGGAGAAGGACAGCAGTCCATCGGACGCTCAATCCCTCTCCTCCCCTGCCAACCAGACAACCTGGGTCACCGGCGTGGCACGAAGTGTGGCGTTCAGTGCCTCAACCCTCAGCACCACCAGGCCAGCAACATTAAGGCTGCATTTTATTAACAAATAGTGGTTTCTGGGTAGAATACTATGATACAAACCCACTTATTTTATGCCCTTTGTAAGCAAAGCCCCCTTCAATTGGATGGTCACCCTTCCAGCCCAGGCACCACCATCTCTGCCACTTATCCCCCTACAATCACATGGCCTGTCTCCATAATGGGCCCTGTAGAAGTGTGGGAAATAACAGATGTCCAGACCAAAGGTTTAAGATGCATAAAAAAGGCAAAGGTATGTGTTTGTCAATTTATTTCCAAAAACAAACAAAAAAAAAATTCTTAACTTAAAGTCCACAGAAAGGGGAAAAAAAAATAAAATTCTCGGTGTTAGTCTTCACACCCAAAAACAACAGGAAATACTTCTTTCCACAGGCTCCTGAATTGCCTTTTCCTTTCCTTTTGTCTGAACAGCACTTTGTGTAGAAGCGCGCGTGCACGTACACACACACACACACACACACACACACACACACACACACACACACACACACACACACACCCACCCTCCTTGCTCTGTGGTCAGTCAAATACTGACTCTCCTCTCTCTAGCTATCTAAACAGGTCTCCTAGTGGAGGGTTTATAAACTTTCCAGAAGGGGCGTGTCTTGAACTGAGCCCCTTCCCTATTGTGACATCACTTTACCAGAATACTATAAAGGCAGCCATTTTGTAGGCTGCCATCCCTATAGCAGGACCTCAGCAGGAAAAGCAAGTCATCCAGGTACACATTCATTTTATTTTTTTTTTTTTTAATACAGAAAGAAAAGAAACACTTGTTAAAGACTGAAATAAAATCTGCAGCCTTGGCAAGGGAAAACAGATGAGGGGCTCGCTCCCTATCTGTCTTCCTTGCAAGGTTTCAGGATTCTATTTACTTTTAAATGCAATTGTCAAAAAGTAAACATGCATTTATTTTAGACAATAATTCTAGTAAATATTTTTACACAGTAGTCTCCTGTAACATATTTTCTTTATATGTGCTGCATAAATACAGGTTACTCACCTGTAACAGGAGTTCTAGGAATGGTATATGTTGTTCATCCACACTTATTAGCAGGTTCCTTGCCGCTTTAAATCTTGCCGGAAGGTCTTCAAGCTGGCTCCTCCCACCCACCCGGGTGGTAAAACTCTTGCCTGCGCCCATGGCGCCAGATCTAGCCGCTGGAAGCCAGGTTGTGCGTCGAAGCCGGGAGGCTAGGGTCAGGGGATGAATACCATATACCATTCCTAGAACTCCTGTTACAGGTGAGTAACCTGTATTTCTAGGGACATGGATATGTTGTTTATCCACACTTATTGGCAGACTCCTAGCAGTTCTCCGGGAGGAGGGAGGCAAGGTGCACACCCCCTATTTAGGTATAAAGACTGGAGAACGGAGGCCCCGACCAACATCCCGGCGTGACCAGAGGTCGATGTGGAAGGGAAAAATCGGTATATGCCTGCTTCCAGGTAGGAACCCTGCGGATATCCTGGACAGGAGTATCCACAGAAGCAGCCACCGATGCAGCGCAAGGGCGGGTAAAAAATGAGCACTTATCCCTCTGGGAGGCTCCATGCCCGCCCACCTATAGCGGAGACCTATGCAGGAGGTGACCCACTCGCTCGTCGTCCGCTTGGCTGCAAGTCTGCCAGGTGCGGCTTCAGCGTAGATGACAAAAAGCTAGCGAACCTCTCCCGAACTTCAGCCCTACGCTCCCTGGGTAGGCGAGCATTAAATAGGGTCCCAATGGATCTTATATACGGCCCCGAGGTGTGAATGGGGATGAACCCCGGCAGAGACAATACCCGGTTAGGGAAAAAGGACTCTGCCACCGCCTACAGAAGGAACTTCGGGTGGGGCGCAGGACAACCTTGTCCCTGTGGAAGACCAGACAGGGAGATTCAAAGGAGCGCCTGGAACTCTCCCCTCCTTCTGGATGGCATGGTAGCCCCAAGAAGGTGTTCTTCCACAACAGGTGGGGAAACTCACACCTGTGCAAAGGTTCAAACTGCTTGCCCGTGAGCTAAGCCCATACCAGCAAAGATCCCACAGAAATGGGGATACTCTCCCCAGGAGGGAGGGGTGATCGAGGCCTAGAAAGCGCCAGACCTCCTTTTCTGTGCCACCGACTGCCTTTCGGCCCGCGCCCGGAAGACAGGGGTGACCAACAGAAGCACCTAGAGGGTCGTCAACCGAAGCCCTTGTTCAATAAGAATGGACCGCAGATGGTCCGGAATGCTCGCTGAGGAACAGGAGAGGGGACCAGGCCCTATACCAACACCAAATGGAGAACTCTTCCATTTGAAGGCGAGCATGTTTGGTCGACTCCTGGCAGGACGCCTCAAAAATGTCGAGGACCTTGCCGGAGGACCCAAGGCCTAGCCCCTAGCTGCACAGGGACCAGGCCGTCAGGTGCAGGGATTGAAGGCCCAGATGGAATACCTTCCCCTGAAAACAGAGATCAGGACCGGGCGGGCTGGAAGCCGCCTCGGGAGCCTGGGGCTGAGACTGAGGAGAGCTGGATACCAAAGCTGGCAAACCAGTCTGGGACTACCAGCATCGCCTGCGCCTAGTCCTTCCTCGCCTTGCCCATGGGTCAAGGGAAATGGGCGAGAGGCGTAGAAGAGGCCCGGGGTCCACGGCCTCAAAGGCATCCCCTACAGCAAACCTTGCTGAGGGGGCAGGCATGAGACAGTCTCAGCCTCGTATTCTCCCTGGAGGGAAAAAGGACCGCCCGAGGCGTGACCGGGAAGGAGAAGATCCTGTGCTACCCCGGCAGGGAAGACCACTCGTGAGGCGCAGCCTTTGACCGGCTTAGGGCATCAGCCAGGGTGCTGGAGGCTCCTGCCATCGAAATGGCTAGGAAACTGCCTCCTGGCTGCGAAAGACCCAATGCGGAGAACCTCCTTACGGCGAGGCAAGGGGCTCATCCGAACCTGGCGGAATAGGTAGCACATGGTCGCGGTGTTGTCTGCCTGGACTTAAACCACTAGACCCCGCACAGACGGAGCGAGCGGTGCAAGCTAAGCGGACCGCCTGGAGCTCCAGTAGGTAGAAAAGACATCAGGACTCCCGAGAGGACCAGAGGCGGAGCACTCTGTATGCCCCTTGATGGGCACCCCCACCCATCTGGGATGCATCGGTCGGAGAAGACCGTCGACTAAGAGCCGGACGAACAGGAAGTTCTCCTGCAAAGAGCTGGAACGGCCGAAGGAGAGCTGCCCTAATCCCTGGGCTGTTGTCCAGACTGGTCCGAAGAACGCAGCACTGTGACCGCTGGCTGGCAAGCCCCCACTAGGGGGACGCATGAACCGACGGGTCCAAACAGACCACGCTGGAGCAGGCCGCCGCGAGGCCCAGGGGGTGCAGGAGGTCCCGGTCAGGGCGCAACTGCCCAGTCAGACCTGACTAGGTAAGGGAGGAAGAACCTCTGCCCTGTCCGCCAGGAGCCGAGCTCGGACTCAAAGGTCGAGCCTCGTCCCGAAGAAGGATCACCCACTAAGACACGAGTTCCAGCGTGTCTCCAGTAAAAGGAGACCAGTCTGAGAGCAACCAAGAGGGCCAGAACTCTGGACCGTCCCTCTTCCACCTGGAAGGGTTGCAGTCAGGCCGCCATCCGGGTTGGGTTACGCCCGGACCCCTCAGTGCCGCAGGAACGCTGCTGAGCAGAGACCGAAGGGCCTGGCCTGGAACTGTCTTGAGAGATCCCAGCTAAAAGCGGGAGTCTCCCAAGAAACAGATGGAGCGAAGTGAAGGCACATCCTGGAGGACCAGGAAAGAGTCCACGCCTCGCTCTGAGGATGGGATATCTGAGACAGAGAGACCATCCCGGCGTGTAGGCTAAAGAATGGGCGCAAGCCCCCGTCCTGCTGGAACCAGGATACCTGGACAGGAACCCAGGGTCTGAAGGAGGATCCGCAACCTTCCTGCTCACCTCTATTTAGAGGGCCAGGCAAGTCGGCTCAGCGGGCCGACAATGAGGCTGGATCCCAAACTCCATGGGACAACGCGGCTCGAAAGGGTGGTGCCTGCTCGCAATCCCGAGGCAGGACCTTCTCTTAGCACCTCTGACACCCCGAGGTCCGGGAGCGGACCAGGTGGGGGAGAGGCAGAGCCGTCTTCCCACGGGGGAACCTGGGTAGGGGTAACGGGCCCGGGGACAGCGCCCCTCAGCCCGTCACTGAGCAGGCTTGGAGGAGGGATTGGCCGAGGGAGCTCCTGGGCCCTTACCTCCCTGCTTCCTTTTAGAGGAAGATGCTGGCTTGGGAACAGGACGCCCAGCGCAAGCCTGCTGGCCCTCTTGCTCGAGTTGATGGGCCAGTCGAGCTGCAGGGGCCGAGGGGCAAAGGGGCTTACGCAAAGGCCATTGTCCCTCCGGGCGGGGGTGACCAAGTCCAGAGTGGCATCAGACTTCTCGGTCCCCTGGAGGTGTCCCTCCACTCCAGGGCCGAAAAGGTCAGTCCCCAAGAAGGGGATATCTGCCAACTTGTGCTGGGTTTCCGAAAGGAAAGAGGATAACCTCAGCCACGCCCTGCAGCGTATGGCCACTGCGGCCGCTACCGACCTGGCACAGGAATCACCTAAGTCCAGAGCAGTCTGAAGCTGCTGCTTCGCCACCGCCCTACCCTGGTCCCGCACCCGCCGGACCGTGGTCCGCAGGTTGGCCGGGAGATGAGGGAGCACCTCGTCCAGGGAGCCCAAAAGGGCGTGGGAGAAATGTGCCATCAGTGCGGCCGAGCTGGCCTGTCGGAGGCCTAGGGAGGACGCAGCGTAAACCTTACGCCCGACGTAGTCCAATCTTTTGGACTCTGTCGGGGGGCCTATCCACATCCCGAGCATTCCCAGAACACTGGAAAACATTATCGGTAACTAGCCCCTCAGCCGAGGGCTGCCAAAGCTCCAAGGCCGGACCGACAATAGCCTCGGCCACCGGGAAGTCCTCAGAGGGTGAACCCCTTCGGTCTAGAATCTCCGTCAGGGGATAAGAGGCCCGTTTGGACACGGGTTCAAGCTGCATCCCAGTGAATTCCGAGATGAGCTGAAGCAGACCCATAAATGACGATGGGCTGTTGTCCACAGAGCGTTCCGGAAAGGACACCGGGTCCTCCCGACTGGGGAACATGGAGGGGTTGAAGTCGGACTCCGAAGGGTCTGCAAAGAGCTGCCTCAGGCCTGAGTCACTCTTCGTCCGCCGAGGGCGGGCGGGAGTGAGGGGAACAGACAACCTGCGGGACAGGTCGTGACCCGACCGAGGTTCCACCAAAGACGGTGGGGCAGCAAGATTCGGACAAACAACCAGCCCTGCAGTGGGCACCTTGACTGCAGCGAGCGGTTGTGTTGGCCAATCGGGTGGCAGCTGCTTGCTGGACGGGGAATGAATCGGAGTCGATTGATTCCCGGACAATAACAACTGCTGCCACATGAACTCCGCGTAACGTCGTCACCATCTGCACCGAAGCCACTCCTCATCCGAGGAGGGAGACGAGGAAGATCGGTAATGCCACTTAACTCGATGCCCTGACCAAGATCACCGAAATCGGCGGGAGGGGCTTGACCGAGAAGAGGACCGAGACCCCAATCCTCGGGGAAACCGAGGGTGGGCCTGGGAAGGAGCGGGGGGCACCCGCTCTTCCCTCAGTTCGGACAAAGGGACCGAGGCCTGACGCCCCGAAGGAACAGGCAGAACCTCGGCCTCCGCCGGGGGAACCAGCGAAGGGATGGCAGCTCCAGCAGAGGACAGCCCAGATGACGGGTCCAGAGACTCGACAACGTCGATGGGAGTCCTGGCCGGCTGACCTGACGGGGACACCGTGAAGCCAGCGGCCTGAGCCGCACCCTCGACCGAAGTTGAAAGTCGGCCGATAGGGGAGGGGGAACTCTCCAGCCAGCACCGACGACTGCTTTGACCTGGGCAGAGAGGCAGGTCCCGAGGGTCCCTCTCCCTTCAAGGAAAGGGACTGGCGAAGCTCCTTGAATGAAGCTGAATGAGGAGAACTCAAAGAGAGCAGGATAAGCCATGACCGGGGCAGATTTGGACACCGCTCCGTGAGGAAAGAAGATCGAGCTGCTCAGCCGAGACAGCTGGCGCGTGACACTGCCCGACGAGACTCCAAGAATTTTCTGGGCGCGGAAAAAGGTTCAGGCTCGCCCGAGCCCAAACGGCCGTATGATCCTCCAGGGTGCTGGTCGAAAGGGCACAGCAGAAATCGAAAACTTGCAGATCATGGTCCAAGTCGAGGCAGTAAACGCACGTGAAGTGTGGGTCTTTCCTGGAGGAATTAACCGGGCGCCTCTGGGAGCTGGAAAACGAATTGTCCATCGCCGCCGCGAGGGAGAAGGTCGAAGTAATAGAAAATTTCTAACTAAATTCGGAGAGACCGAAAAAAAATCAGGAACCAGTCGAAAACGCAGAGCGCTAAGGAGGGAACCTGAGCTTCCAAGCGGTAAGGAAGATCTGGCATCATGGGGCGGAGCCGAGAGTTTTACCACCCGGGTGGGTTGGAGGAGCCAGCCTGAAGACCTTCCGGCAGGATTTAAAGCGGCAAGGAACCTGCCAATAAGTGTGGATGAACAACATATCCATGTCCCTAGAAAGCTAGTTTTTTATAAAATTCCTCACAGCTAGAATTTCAGCTGACTGCTTGTTTTACCACCCAGCCTTCCATTTATAAGAGGTCTTCATTTCAAGAGACCATAGCTCCGTTTGGTCATTTATCTAGGACACAGGGCTTCAGCCAAAGTCTCCAAGCAGAGAACTATGTTCTATTTCTACATTCTTTTCTTTTAATGCAGCACTAAGATGGGATAGCCTGTGTACATTTATTCCTGTGAGGGTACACAAAAAACAGAACTATAAAAAGCCCTTTAAATAGAGAGCAGGGAAGCTCTTAACAATATTGTTTCCCTTACTTTCAACTATACTTTTGCTGGGTTAGATACTTAAGGCAAATACTCTTTATTAAAGTCCTACTCCAAAATTAAACAACTGCTTTTCAGCTTATCAAGATTTGGATGCCAGATTGTTTTAAAGATAAATGGGCAGTAAAGAAAGAAGTTTAAAGATTGCCAGGTTGGCCACCCTGACAAGAAAAATAGGATAGATACGAATATACAAGCAGACAGAATAGAGTGAAAATTGAAAGGGGGGGGGGGTATCTTGTAATTTCTTGACATTTCACATCATAACAGGACCCTGTTACAGGCCCTTAGGGACATCCCCCTCAGGAGCTCCCAAGTTGGGGTAAGCAGTCAGCATGGGGCCCAAGACTGCTCAGTGACATTCTGCTCGCACTGGGGAGTTCCTTGTTGTGTTATACTCCTCCTCCTCCTCCTCCCCCTCCTCCCGAGAACATAAACTACTGGGCACCAAGTACAAGCACGCAAGGCACAGCCCAAAAGAGGCCCATCAGCATCCTCCTTCCTGTTACCCGAAGCGTCACCTGCACAGCAACCTGTGGTCACCCAGGAGGCAGAAGCGCAGAGCAGTCAGGAACCCTACCTACCCTGAGAAACATGTCCTCCAAGATGCTCAATCTGAGCCCCCCCCACCCCCAGTTCTCTGATATGCCTGCCTCCTTTTTAAGCCTGGGTTGCCGTCAGCACCAGAAGTGGAGCTAGACAGGAGCAGGGAAGCACTTGCCCACTCCAATGCCCCTGGCAACCTCAGTCCCCTCCACCTAAACCTGGAGCTAATGGTTCTTCTTATACATACATGGAAGGGATACAATGTTGCTGCCAGTGGCCTGGGTGGGGTGGGGCGTGTAGTGGAAAATGGTTTTATAAGGTGCTTTAGATACACAGTGTGTCCCATAGTGCTTTTCAATCCAGGACACGGAGGGGACAGAATGCTAGTATCAGTGACCAGAGCATGGGGGCTGGGAGGGAAATGGTTTCATATGGTATATCCTGAAGTGCTTGTAAATCCAGGACATGGAGAGGTGAAAATGTTATTGCCTCTGGCCTGGGCCGAAGCTGAAAATAGGCTTTACATGATGCTTTAAGTGCAAGCATATCCCACAGCACAATGGGAATTGGAGAATAGGAGGTGTTCCAGTGTTAAACAGGTCACTCCTGCCCATCTTTGGTGGTTGTCCAGGTGAAAGTTAAAGACCAAAGAATGAAAAGTTCCAACATTCTTCTCAAGTCTGGCTTTCCTACATACCTTAAATTAATGCCCTATTTTAGTTTTCTCAACCATGAATGAAGTTTGAGAGAAAACAACTAAAGCCCTATTATCTTGGATAATTACTTGCTAACAGGCCCCAACTCTATAGGAGTGGTACTATTAAGTCACCAGTGACACTGCAGTGACTCTTGACTCAGTACATCATGGGTGCCGTATTTATCAATTTAACAGAAGCCTCTGATACACCCGACAGTGAAATCCTCCTACACCATCAGCATCTCTTAGGGCTAACTGACAGCATGACATTGACTGGGATTCTCCCTCACCAGCAGGTCACAAGTGGGCAAAGCCACCAGATCAGATCTGTACATTTCTGCTGGCCCTCCAGTATAGTGGTAGCTCTACCACTTGTGACACCCCAAATAGCTTGTCATCAGAGGTCTGGCTTGGGAGGAGGGCTGCGTGTCCTTGAGGATGCTCTTCACCTTGGAGCAGGTGGGACCGCAGATTTCAGTGTTACTGCTACCGCAGTGACCACAGGTGGCAGTGCAAGCTGAAGCTGAGAACTGGGGGAGGGAAGAAGTCTATGGGCCAGGACATATGCTACCACACATCAGTACAGCAAAAAAAAAAAAAAAATGACGTGCAGTGTGAAGTCACCTCCACGCTGCAGGCCCTGCAATATCAATGACGATGATCAAATCCACTAGGGGAACCACTGTCCCACCTCCTCCCCCCACCCTCATGCCTTGGGGAGGCAAGCCAGGAAGGACCAGGTGGTGAAAGGTAAGTTCCGGAGAAAGCAGGTGATGGTGCTGCATGAACAGGGGCATAGAGAACGATAAATTTAAAAAGAAAATATGTACATTTCTCTCAGCCTAGGAGTACCACAAGACACCATTATAGATATACCTCTCTTCAGCCTTTTCATATATAGTCTCCTTCCTTAATCTGCACTGACACCAACTACAACATACTACACCTCTTTGTCAACAACAGTATCACCTACAAAAATCTAAAACTGTTACTGACCTCAGCAGTTCCCTCCAGTCATTATTTAATGTAGTGCGACACAGTATCATCACGAACGGATTCTTCAAGAACTCAAAAACGAAACCCATGTGCTTCATGATGTCATGACCAAAATCAAGGAGAAAAGAAGGGCTTTTGAAAAATTTAAAGAAACAAAATGTGAAGCAGATGGGGAAGAATACAGGAATAAACTGAAAGAGGCAGGGAAGGCAATCAGAAGTGCAAAGGTACAGATTGAGGAAAAAATAGCTCAGGGTGTTAAGAAGGGGAACAAAACTTTCTACAGATACATAAGGGAGAAAAGAAAAACCAAGGATGGAATAATCCGAATAGCAACCAAGGAGGGTAAGATAGAAAAAGACGAGGAAAAGGCCCAAGCCCTAAACGATTTCTTTTGCTCTGTCTTCACCACAGAAGACAGCCGCAAGGGTCCCACACTGGGACAGGCAGAACACACTGCCCAGGGAGTGGACACCAGCCCCTTCACACGGGAAAGGGTCCTAGAAGAGTTGAGTAGACTCAAGGTGGGCAAGGCCATGGGGCCCGACAGCATATTCCCTAGAGTACTGAAGGAGCTTAGAGAGGAACTGGCCACACCACTGGCAGAGCTCTACGTCACTAGACAGCGGTACAGTACTTCAGGACTGGAAGACAGCAACAGTTGTGCCCTTGCACAAGAGCAGAAGCAAAGAAGAGGCAGGAAATTACTACCAAGTCAGTTTGACATCCATCATAGTGAAAATGATGGAGTCCCTACTAAAAGAAAGGATAGTGATATATCTCGAAGATTCCAGAAAAACAGACCCAAGGCAGCACAGCTTCACAGCAGGATGATCTTGTCAAAGCAATATGATCAACTTCTTCGACTGGGCCACTAGAATAGTGGACCAGGGAGGGCGGAGGGGCAGTGGACGTGGTGTACCTGAATTTCAGCAAGGCCTTCAACACCTTACCGTACAGAAGGCTTACCATCAAGCTGGAACATGAAGGAATTGGACAAAAGGTAGTTAACTGGATCAGCAACTGGCTATGAGATAGGACTCAGAGAGTACTAGTAAATAGATCTCAGTCAGGGGAGGGCAAGGTAACCAGTGGAGTCCCACAGGGGGTCAGTGCTGGGACCTGTGCTCTTCAACATCTTCATAGGAGACATTGCAGATGGACTAAAGGGTAAAGTCTGCCTGTTTGCAGATGATACAAAGTTCTGCAACAGAGTGGACTTTCAGGAAGGGGCACACAACATGGAACTTTCTCCACTCCTCCTTAGACACTGGTTCTCTGGCTGGTGCTGTCTTCATTGACCTCTCGGAAGCTTTCGACACTGTCTCCCACCCCCTCCTTCTTGATGCCCTTAGTCTCTCTGGTTTTGCTGCTGGGCCTATCTCCTGGTGCACCAGTTATCTGTCTGACCGCTCACAGCGTGTAAAAATTAATGGGACCTACTCAGACATCTGTCCCATCTTTTCTGGGTTCCCAGGGCTCCATTCTGGGCCCCTTACTATTCTCCCTTTACCTTAACACCCTTCCATGCTCTTGCTCGGGGAACATTCTATTGTACGCTGATGATGCAGTCCTCTTTGCCTCAAATCGTAACCCTACTGCCCTCCAGGACTCGCTGCAGAAGTCCTTCACTGAAGCCGAGGGCTGGTTCAAGAGCTATAGATTGGTGATAAATCTTAAAAACAAAACCATGTTCTTCACTCATCCCCAAAACAAGTCCTGCAACTTCAAACTCCTCATTCACTCTGGGTCCTCATTCCCACTCAACAAGTTTGCTCCTATAAATACCTAGGGATCCATTTTGACCTCCCTCTCCTTCCATGGACACATCGCTGCCCTAGCCACTGCCACTAATATCCGATTGGGCATCTTACATGGGTATAAACGCCTGCCTCCCGGAGGCTCTTGACTTCATGATCACCTCCTCTATCCTGTCTCTAGTGGACTATGGACTGCCGGTGTAGGTGCTGCTGATCAAACCGCACTCCATAAAATTAACTACTCTGAATAAGGCCGCAGGTTAATTACTGGAGCACCTAGGATGACACACCTGTCTACTGTATGCTAAAGCGCTGGTACTTGATCTCGATTTAGCCTCAAATATCTTACCTGTACCCTTACAAAAGACCCTCCTTGGGCTTTCCCCACCAGGATTGACCACCACCACGCCGCCTGTCCCACTAGTTCATACTCGGACCTCTGGGAAAACCTCTCTTGTTATCCCTAGAGCTAGGACCTCTCACGCCAAAAGCCTTCAACTTGGGGCCCCTCCTGGTTCAACACACTGCCCCTCCATCTCCGAGCTCCAACTATATCGTGCTTCAAAACTTCCTTACGTAACCACCTTATTAACACTCGATGCTGTAACTGCCGCTAGTCAAAGCCGTACTCAATACTTATGACAAAGCTTATTACTAAGCTGCTAAGGACGACATAACTCTGGTATTGTTTGCATCCATCCTACCTGTACCAGCTTGTTTGTATCTATGTCTTAATTTACTGTTATACTTATGTGTTGTACTGCTATACTGTGTATTTTGGTTTGTCTTACTGTGACAAGGTACCTTTGTAAATGAGCCTATGGCTCAAAGGTTTTCCAAACTGCTGTTTAAATAAAATAAAAAAAATAAAATAAAAAATAAAATAAGCTGACCTAAAAAAGTTAGAGGAATTGTCCAAGGATTGGCAGTTGAAATTGAATGCCAAAAAGTGTAAGGCAATGCACATGTGTAAAAGGAACCCATGTAGAACATACACACTCGGAGGACAGACTTGAGGAGCTCTGCCTGTTTTCATTGGAGGAGAGGAGAGACAGAGGGGACATGATTGAGGTCTTCAAGTACCTCAAGGGAATAAATAGGGTAAACATGGAGGGGATCTTTAGACTAAAGCAGGGAGGCATCACCAGAGGGCATGGTTTGAAGTTGGAAGGTGGAAGGGTGAGGGGGGAAAAGAGGAGGAGGTTTTTCACTGAGAGGGTGGTGGACCCTTGGAATGCTCTGCCTGGTGAGCTGGTTCAGAGATCCACAGTGGAGGGCTTTAAGAAAGGGTGGGACAGACACAGAAAGTGGATGTATCAGATGATGGCCTGTCCCGGGGGGGTGGGGATGGATGATAGGGGTTTCTGGAGCACAAGGGATGGGAGGGTCTCTGCACCCAACTAAGGATCTAGGTTCGAGCAGACTTGATAGACCATAAGGCCTAATCTGCTGGCAAATAGTATGTTAGTATGTTAGTATGGACACCAACTAGAGGAAACACAGAGTAAGCGAGACCTAGGTATAGTAATCACTGACAACTTAAAGGTAGGAAAACAGTGTGAGAAGGCAGCACAGAAGGCAAACGGCATCCAAGGCTGCATTAGCAGTGGCATTACAAGTAGAAAGCGTGAAGTGATACTACCTCTCTACAGGTCCTTGGTGAGTCCGCACTTGGAATACTGCAGTCAGTTCTAGAGACCTCACCTCAGGAAGGACATAGACCATTTGGAGACGGTGCAAGGAAGAGCCACCAAAATGGTGCAAGGTCTACACCACGAGACATACAAGGCATGACTCAGAGAGTTAAAATGATACTCTCTCAAGCACAGAAGAGACAGAGGAGACATGATCGAAATATTTAATTCCGTGAAGGGTCTAAACACAGCTCAGTCTGGACATCCGTTTCAGCAGAACCCGACAGCATGTACAAGGGGCCATGATCAAAGATTGGCTGGTGGGGGGGGGGGGGGCAGGTTCAAAAGCAACCTCAGAAAGTTCTTCACAGAGAGTGTGGTAGATCCATGGAAAAGCCTGCCCCAGGAGGCGGCAGCGTCAAAGATGATTAGAGAATTCAAACTAGCATGGGACAAGCATAGGAGACAGGTTAGGATGCAGGCTACTTGGGGGGAGGGGGGTAGTAGTACTGGGCAAACTAGATGGACCATGAGGTCCCCATCTCCTGACACCTTTCGTATGTTCACCTGTAATCCACACCTTTCCGGTGAAATGCAATTTACAATTCTCTTTGGCTCCCCCACCAAAAGTGTCCAACAGTTTAAAATACTTAAGCCAGTGGCTCAACCCACAGTTATCACACATCAATCACCACCAAAGCAGTCCGGAGTTCCAAATGGGGGTGGCTGCTCTGCCGCAGGGGTCGGTCTTAACATTGTTTTACTAGCCCAAACCCTAGTGCAAATTGACCAGGGCTAGTGCAGCTAACTTTCTACTTGTCCATCTTGACTAGTGCAAGTTTTCATGACTGTTAATGAAGTTAAAAAATTCCCTACTTTAGCAGGCTCTAGTCCTCATGCTAATCTCTCTCAATGTTCCAGATGGCCTGGTGTGATCAACAGCTCACTAAGAGCTGCAATTATCTGGCAGTTCAAGAGGGGGATCCCACAAAAGACTCAATGCAAATCATTATCACACCACTGTTAGGAGTTTCAGCTAGTGTCCAGGGTGTGATCAAGGGTAGAGTGCTGTTTAAGTCACTAGTTTCCAGTTTTTTGAATGTGTCTCTGTCTGACAATTTGTCCCATATTATTAAGACAGTGCCAGTCATTTCCCTACATTTTGAGTGTCTGTACCTAACATTCCAGTGACAAAATCCTAAGTAGTATACAGGGTCAGCCCTGCAGGTGGTGGGTTTTATCCCAGCCTCACCATAGCGTCCCTTTACCCTACAAATCTCTTTAATCTTTTCATTCACTGGACACCACTGCACACCAGACTCTGAAATGACCATTCACAGATCCATTGCTGCCATTATTGGCAAGTGTAGAGGATCCCCAGCTGTTATAAAATGGACCATGCCAGTCAACACCATTAATACAGTCCCACCCTTATCCTTTCTAGCACGTCCTTTCATCCTAAAAACAAAGCTTTGAATTATGTATGGTACAAAAATGAACCTTAATAAAATACATAATTTGAAACTTTAAAATAGGTATTCCTGGGGTGCATAGATCATCCTATATAGAAATAGAGACAGTATAGCGTTATGTCTGTGTACTGTTTCCCCATGGCTGATGAAAGGACAATGTTAAAGAAAAATCTGCTTTGTTGGAGCAGAGCATATTAAAATCAATGCTTTTAAAAATAAAAATGTCTTAGTTTTCCATTTCCCAAGCCCTTAGGTTTATGTAGCCCCCAACCCAAAGAAATTTTAGATGTGCTCCTGGCTTACTTGAGACTGTACAAAAACTTCCATACATGCAGGTCTGCAGTTGACTATAGGGTGGGGCTGAGAGTGTCTTTCACTTCTCGACTCTGTTCGCTGCCCTATGGGTGGTGGTGACAGTGTGGTGAGGTGCATGATGATGTCAGCTATTGTGTGTGCAGAGCTGGGACTGCTTGATTGAACATTTGTTGTGATGTCCTCTGGTTTGGCGGGCAGAAAGAGGAAGAGAGGAAGCCATGGTACAAAACAATGGGGGAGGGACTCACTGTGTGTGATGGTATTGCAGTCTTTTTTTTCCTGCTGGGGCAGGAAGCAATGTGGGAGCAGGGTAACTGTGCAATAATCAGAGTATTTCTTGGCTTGCATTGTTTCCTGTATAAGTGATCAAAATTTACCATTATAATTGAGGGCTAGTGTAACCATCTGCAGGCTAATGCAATTTTGAATCAACTTGCCCTGCTGGCTAGTGCAGAAAAATGTTAAGGTTGACCACTGCTCTACTGCAACAGAAAAGCTGTCTGAACCCCCAAACCAGGCACCTGCTTCTCCTGTAGACACTTCTGCCAGCCCTGGAATATGAATGCAAGGTCTGAACATCCCACCATAGGTCCCTATGGATAACTCCAGTTACCCTCAATAACCTGAGCAGATTTGCCCATGGTTGTGACAGGCTCACTCATTACTGTGTACTATGGAGACAACCAGGCACACTGTCACCAGATATAAGATATAGGAACATAAATGGGCCACACTGATCTACAGATGTGTGCATGGGCAACATCCTGCCTAAGTTAACCTACTGGACTGGCCCACCATGGTATATGAGCGCAAATCCCAGGTCAAAGACCTACTCGAAGTCCCACAAATCTGGAATGTCATAGGCGACGAGGCTCTGTCCACTAATGCACCAGTCAGCTGAAATGAGATACCAGACAGTGTCAAAGAACCCAGGAATATTATGCACTTAAAGAAGGCAATGTTCTAACACCTCAGCGCACCCAGCACATTTTCATCAAAGCCTCTCTCTGAAGTACTCTTTTCTGCCCCCCCACATCCCATTCTCATGTGCTCTGCCTCTCTGAATTCCCTACCCTCTCTTCCTGATGATCAGGATTCATGTGTTTTATTATAGCATTCTCTGCTCGTAAGTTAATATGTCTGGGATCTGCACACTAGCACAATCGAGAGCTGACTGTATTTTTACTGTGCAACCCTGTCACTGTAATATCCACTCCCACCGTCCCTCTTGGAAACAAGATGCATCCCCTATATAAATAAGGTTATCCTGGAAAGAACAATTCCTAAATAAATAATATAAGGATTTGTTGGGGAGGACAAGTCGGGCAAAGAGAGCCCCAAGTTCCATTTCATAATACCATAGGTCTGACATCAGAACAATGGTATCATTATGCTCCCTATGGAACAAAGTGACCATCTATATTTTACATGAGGCGTGACATATTTCAGAGTGTACAACTGTAGTGAGATATCAGGACATCTCAAATGTACTGTGAGGCATAAGGTGAAGCTCAGTGCCTTTAACCACCCGTGAAGTCCATGTATCCTAGTACAAACATACATTTAGAAGCACTGTATGTTATTGAGCTTATAAAATGACTTTGAAAGAAAACAGATTTAAAAAAGAAAAGGTAGTGATAGCGGCAGTGAGTTGGGGCAGCAGTAGGTTTACCTCTCATGATGCCAACGACCTGATTCTGGCGACCAATTGTAGGTTCTGGAATAAGCCCAGGTGGTCGGATGCCAGAAGGGAAGAAGGATTAAGGGTCCCAGAGTACATTCTCCTTCTCCAGGGAAGGACTCTGTCCTCCACATGTGGCAGGCCCGCGGCGGGAGGGCTGCAGCCACGCACTGCTGCACAAAGCCCTTGACATTCTTGATGCAAAGTTCTAGGGATTGGTCAGGAGAAAGTGCGAAAATGGTCCCAGTGCCCGACAAACAGGCTAGCAATGTGGTACTGGGGTGCCAAGGCTCCTTTGGAATCCTGTTACCCAATCAGATTGCATCAATTTTCCAAACATTTTTATCAAATGCAATATTCAAGCACGCTAATGCCGATAATTGTTTTAAAGGTTATTACAAAAGACCTGCAACGTTACCAACCAACAGCATGAATACTCTGTATACACACCCATTAGTCACATACACAAAATAACTAGCCACATACCTGGGACATTTCAAACTCTCTGCCAACTGAATGTTGCACAGGCTAAACCTTACGCTAAACACAAAAATACTGCCATAGCTTTCATGAGTTACTGCCATGACATTTGTTGTTTTCCGTCATATCATATCATAGGGCATTTGTGGATGGGTCCTTAAGCAACATGCCCAGATGCCCACTGACTGGCAACAGCAGTCTATCCAGCTACTGGAAAAATGTGCAGGAAAAACCCAGCACAACTCCATCCAGTACGGCACACAGGAGTTTAGAGAAGCAACAGGAATAAACAGAGGGAGCACGAGGTGGCAGGAGGTCTTGGAAGAGAGGTGAAGACATAGTCTGTTATTAGTTTATTCTCTCGGGGGACTTAAGTGCGAGTATGAAGGTGTGCGTGTCTGTTAAATAAAACACATTTACTATACTGGTTTATACAGGGAATATCCACCAAAATTTGGGACCCATAAAAAGGGGTGTTCCATAGGCAGACAGCAGCACAGAAAATGCAGAAATTCAATTGAAAACCACAGTATACACAACAACCCGATTACAACCGTCTCCATGGAAACAGATAAGCTACACTCTAATGGGTTTAAACAGTTACATTCACAGGAAAAAATCCAAAAAACATCTCTGACCCTCCTTCCTAAAAGCATAAAAAGGGAGGATGGCTTCTCAGGCAGAATAGTCCCAATGGTCTGGAAAGTCTCCATAAAGTTTATTTTTTTGCTGTTTAGTTTGCAATTTTCCCTTACCTCATGTGTCCATGGTAGGACACCCCCGGTCTAAGTGTTTCTATGAACTGCATAGTGAGTAAAACCAACTCCCCTCTCTTTTAACCTGACAAGCCATTAAGCAAGCAGGGCCTTTCTGATCAAATGCTAAATCCTATACAGGCAGTGCAGGTGCAAGGGAAGAGGGGGAGGATTAAAGATAAGCAAAGCAGTGGATTATCTGATGGTGTTCTGCATATGTATTTGTGATGGGAGTCATATGTAATCCAAGATAGACAAATAAGTTGAAAAAAAAAGGCTGCAATATGCAAAGCCTTTTGTTTTAGCACCCCTCGCACCCAGCTCCATCAGGCTCCTCAAACATCTGCTACCCAATCAAATCAAAATGCATTAGCACATTAAAATACATTACTTCACACAGATGGTGGTCAACATGTGGAATAGCTACCTAGTGAGGTAATGGAAACTAGCTCTGATCATGTTTACCAAGTAGGGCTAGGCAGATTCCAGAAGGAGAACTGCATGGACCATTATGCAGAATGACTAGGGGTAATATCATGTTTTTTCTCTAGTCTCTATTTCTGCCCCCTGCAGCCATGGCAAGGGAGGCTCCTTTCTGCCAGCTGCCACCCCGCCCCCAACCACCATCTCCCCAGGATCTCAGCGGTGAGGGCACCTCCACCCAATGGATTATGCCCCTTGGCGGGGTCAGCAGAGTGAGGTCCTTTCTTCGCCCCCAAGCACATTTTCCTCGCCTCAGGCCAATTGGTGATATGGTGGGGGGAGATGTGGCCAGCAGGCATCATACACCCTTGTCGTGCCTGTCCTTTTTCCTCTACTTTTCTCCCTTTACTTTTACCCGGGGCCTCAGCAAACTAAGGCATGCATGCAGGTCGGGATTAGTTGCCCCACTCAACCTATCCTGGCCTAGCACCTGGCCCTCCCATCAACTCAGCACTACCACAGAGTTGCCACTCAATGGCAGCCAAGTGAGGGGAAGACCAACCTCCTTTGGGAGAAGAGAGATGTTGGACGGACGTTCGATCCTGCTCCCACCCCATCTCTGCCTCTTCCCTGGGTCGACCCCCAGCAGCCTAAGCGCATCCCTGAACTTGGGTTGCCAGCGTGGGAGTGGCAAGGTGCACAGTGCCTCACCTCCTCAGCGCCAATGGGCTGGCTCCACTATCCTGGCTTTTAATCCTGGATAGGTGCTATATTCAAACTGGGCATAGTCACTGCTGTGTAGCAGAGGAGGCAGACAAGATGGACCCAAAGTCCCTCCAGTCATCACAATAGTATGTTAACTATGTTACATGCCTTTACTCATACAGGAATCTATCACATAGTACTACTTTTGCCCACAGCCTGCTAGACATTGTCTGAGCAGTCTAAGACCCATTTTATGAAGTTCAACTACAATATTCTTTGCTAGTTGGTGAGGCTCAGGGGTTTTTTTTTTTTTTTTTTATCTGTTTATGACCCCTTTACCACCACTGCCTGTCCCTTTCTGCTGGCTCCTCCTCAGCCCATCACCCGCCTTCCCAGGTACTTACCACAACCTGCTGGACCCCACAGTGTGGCCATCAGGCTCTTTTACTAGCCCCTCTGGGCTTCTTTGTGAGGCAGAAGTGGGTGCCATGGTCGGTGGTGTGGGCCTCGGGGAGGAGCCCAGCTTCATCCTGCATCAGTCAGGGCTGTTCTTCTGCTTTCAATGCTGACCCAACAGAGAAGCCACTGACAAGGCCATACTGGGTGTGTGCGAGCAGTACATGCATGCACAAATGTCAAACGATGTTCCTGCCATCCATCGAGTAGCTCCAGCTTGCAAGACCACCTGTGGTCCCCCAGGTGGGGGCAACACAGCAGAGCACACTTGCCCAGCCTCCCCAGACGAGCATCCGTTGGGATGTTCAAGCCTCCTCCCCTCCACCATCCCCTGGTGAACCAGGCGGACTCCCAAATCTGGATCACTGGTGTTGTGAGTAGTAGCACCACCACTGCACCGACAAGTGGGCCCAATGTTAAAGATTTTTGCTCCGAATCCAAAGGTCATTAGCTCAAATCCCACTCCAGAGAACTGGTGCCAATACTGCACAGCAATACCTGTGACACGTTCACTTTATTTATACCTGCGCCCTTCCACCAAGGCACAGTTTCGTTTTTACTTTAAATACAGTGCCTTTCAACAATTGGCGCATTACAATAAAATCCATCCACAACATGTAAATTCACATAATAAATACAATGAAATAAAAATCAAGAACGCATCAATAAATATGCATGAACAATCTTTGAAATAATGTCATATGGCCAGGGTAAGCCCAAGCAAAGAGTCACTTTCGGACAGCAGCACCTTGTCACCTTGGAGGAGAAAAAGATCTGATGGTTGAAGGAAGCTGTATAGGGCATGAGACAGGGATGATATTAATTGGACAGTTCTGGGGCTCACTAGTCAGATTCCACAATGTGCGGAAGTGGATGGATCCACATTATTAGAACAAGTAAGCAATAGGACACAGAGTGTTGGTAGTAGTGCAGTGTAAACATGCCCACGTAAGTCACAAGGATGCAGGGCGAGTGCCTTCAGCCCAAGGTTCTTAGTAAGGTACAAGGCCGCGGGCAAAGTGCCCTCAGCTTCTGGAGGTGTGGTCAGGGCACTACTACCAACAACCTGGAGTAACAGTGTTTAGTGCACTACTACTAACAACCTAAAGTGTCTTATTGTGCTTAAAAAAATGGGTTTAGGATAGCAAAAAAATGTATCTGTAAGAAATGAGAAACTGTTATGGCTTTGAAATGAACAGGTTTTTTCATGTTGTTTCTTCTGTAGGGTCCAGAAATTGATTAAAGGTGGCATCTGTAAACAACTCAAAAGGTAACTGGTAGAACGTCTGACATTTTTATTTCGTTTTTGTGAGGCAAACAATCTAAGCTGCCAATTCTGAACATGAATTTTTTACATGATACTATGGGACTTTTTTTTTTTTGGTTTCGGTAGTGCTGTAATTAAATATGGCAGGTAGCCAATCAGGAGGCAGCATCTTCCCTAACCATTTCATAAAACAGAATTTCACAGTTAACCATAACTTTTTCAAAAGGTATAACAAATTACAATTTTTTTTTTTTAAATGTAGACCACAAAAAAAGGAAGCATCTGTGGTTCTCTTTTCAGGAACAGCACTCTAACACGTTGCTAGCTTTACAACTGCAGCCAGCCATCCATCCACCACTTGTGGAATACTAGAAGTGTGTGTGTGTGTGTGTGTGTGTGTGTGTGTGTGTATTCTCAGGGTGCGGGGCTGTCTGACAAGAAGAATACTTACAAATGAGACAAAGGCAGCAAGGAGGAGAATCCGCACTAGAAGATCTTCAAACTGCTCAATCACCAGCTCCAAAAGAGACTTTCCTGTCAAAGAGAACAGGAATGTAGTTAGACACCTTCTTCCCTTATCTAATCGGCCTCTGCAACTCAATGCTGCATGAAAATGTTTCACTCGTGCATACATTCAAGCTGTGCATGCACACGCACACACACACACACACACAAAAAAAACACATTTGTTATGGAATAAAACAAGGCTGCTGCTTTACTTTTCTACTTCAAGTTAGTATATAAAGTACACAGAAAAAAAACTGCCAGGCTTATAAGGGTCATAATTATAAAAAGATGGAGGAACCACTGCTGTGGACGTCCTTATTTTCTTCATAGTGCAGAATTTGCCTTTTCATTATCCATTTTTTCAACAATAAGTCAAAACACAAGCACAAAACATAAAGACACAGTAGGAAATTGAGGGACAAACGAACTATGGGTCATACTGCCCTCTTGAAGTCATGATAAGGGGAAACAATCATGGAGTACAGGCCCTACCTTAAGACCCTGTGACACCCCTCCTCAAATGCCCACTTTAAGCCCTGCCACCAGTCCTAGATAAATAAACTGCAGGAATAAAAAGCATATGTTTACATATTATGACCCCTTTGGAATGGTGCAGGGGTGAAATGAGCTCACACAAAAGATCTGGGTTCGATAGCTGCATGCAACAGGTCATTCAAAGTCTACAGAGCTGACTAGGTTTGGAAGAACTAGTTAACAGACCCAACTTCAAAGTCACCATGTCAAATCCAACTAAGAGAAAGCTATGTCCAACCAAACTTCGAGCCCACATTGTCAGACCTTACTTCAAGATGGCTACGCTCGACAGACAGCTTCTCGGCACATATGAATCTTTATAGAGTGTGATATTGGTGATCTGGGATTGGGAAACAAGCTAAGGTTAATGTATTTGGGGGGGGGGGGCTTGAGCAACTCAACAGATACTCTCCTTGGAGGAGGGTGGATGAATGATTCCGCAGCAACGTCGTCAGCCGGGCGACCACCACTTTCAGTGGGTGACCACAGGTGTCGGAGCAGGCAAGAGTGTCTTAGGAGTGCGGACATCAGGACAGCTTGACACACTGTCATGGCTGCATCCTGGGGAAGGAGAAAATGGAAAATACCCTTGCCCACTGGTGACAGTAGTGGTACTCTTAGACGCCATGCAGGCCGGTGGCCAGATGCTGCCGGATTTGTAAGGTTAGTAGTGGATGGGAGCCACTTCACTTTACCCACCCCAGGGGTTGGAGGGGTAAGCGGTTGGGTAAGTGGATGGTGGCAACAATGGGCTGGGAGGAAAGAAAGAGTAATTACAAAACAATAAAGAGTTTGTGACATTACACTGATAATTCATTGACTTTGTGATCAGGAAGTGGAAATTTCTTGTAGACAAGTTCTCTTATAGGCACCTATCCCACCAGGGGGACAAGGTTTACCTACCCCACCAGGGGTACTAGGTTCACCTATCCCACCAGGGGGACTGGACTAGGTTTGCTCACCTAATTTGTTTTTAAAGTCACTGATCCAGTAGGCAATAAGCCAATGACAGGGGTGTGCACTGAAGTCCCAGGGGAGAAAGGCACAAGGTCAAAAGGAAAGTCTGTACATCTAGGGGAAGAGCATTCAAATCCTTTAATGCATACCCTGGAGTGTCTTTTCGCATTTATAAGATGGTTCGCTGCTCTTATGAATTATACGTAAAATTAAATCTTTTGATATGGTACTTTTATATACCATCGTTAGTTTTGATACATTTTATGGTAAATGTATATATATGAAATAGTCCCCGATTACACAGGTAAGATTTTTTTTTTTCCCTTGGTAATAAGTTCCGGAACCTGACCATGCTTCGCTAGCTTTTTACTGCACAGTCAGATGATGTCTCTCAGCCAATGAGGTTTAATAATTTTTTCTTGCCATTTTTATAATGTGCAATAAGGCCCACCAATCTCTTAAATAACTCCTCCCCCAGTAGTCACCACATTCTGCTTTTGCTTCTCCCTAAGAAAATGTTTATGGGCCCATAGACTGTGAGGTTATTCTGTGATGTGCTCTGCCTCAGTCAGTCCGAGGTGGAAGTCCCAGGAAAAGAATATGAACTGAAGTTGACTGCATGTACAGCTATAAATTATGGCCACCACACACCATCAGGCAGGCCACAGTGCCATTTGGTCAGCAATTCACTGCTCCAGTGCATCACTGGACTGGCTTGCATACGTACATTTTAATAACCTGTTACTAGCTGGCCTGTCCACCCAGCAGCAGTGCGCTGCTTGCGATCCAGGTTGGGGAACAAATCTGGAGCACTGCACAGCCGGGGGAAAAGAGGATCAATCAACCCACCATGTGCTCCCTTTCAGAGAGGGAGGATCCCGGCCCCCACTGCAATACTGCCAGCTGGCTGACCGTGGATGGCAGTGCCGTGGAGGTACAATACTGCAGGAGGGAGGATGCAGGCTGTGCTTGGTGGTGACACACTCTCTATGCATGCTCATGGAGCCCCCTGCATGCCGGTATCCTGTGGCGGAGAAAGACAAACCATGCAAAAGACATGGCAGGATGACACTGGCATTCCCGAGCTCCTCCCCGGATGACTGGTCACCCACCAAACTGCACCAGGCTGTAGCCATGGCTCAAGGACCCCATGACTGGGGGCAAACCAGTGAGTAACGGAGCCAGTGGGCAAAATGAATAATTCTAAACAAACAATGCTCATATGTGTATATATATATATATATATATATATATATATATATATATATTAGACATCCAAAATAAAGAGGTCTAATTGGTCAAAATATATATGTGACCATGCACGGAATCTGTTTAACGCAGTCATCCTGGTCCTAAACCACATCCCACAATGAGCAAATCAGTCCTCCTACAGCCAGAACCATCTTCCATCAGTCGGTCCCCCTACAACCAGAATTGACCTTCCATCTCAAACATGGTTGCTACCGTTACACTGCAAAAAAAACCTTCAACTGGGCCCTAAAAATAAAATTAATTTAAATAAAAACTAAAACAAATTAATTAAATGTTGTTTCCCTGATCATCACACTTTTAAAGAGCCCCTGACACCATTTAGAAAACTCTGAAAATGTAAGATTTAGACACAATTCTGTTTATATTTCATATACTTTCTGTTAACCATTTCCCTCTTTTTATTTATTACTGAAGATAGTTGCATGAAAGCAAGTTCGCTTTCCCTAGATTTCATCTGTGCTGTACGTTTGCCTACACTGGACATCATAATTCTTTCTTTATGACATCATAATTACCACCACTGCAACAGACTGTGATGTCAGGTGTAAACAAGCAGGCAAGCCAGATAAGGAATAAATCCTTTTCTCATGCCAATGTCCTTAGCAATAAAGAAATATGGGTGAGAGTTACAGAAAACAATATGAAATACAAGCTGAACTGTCTCTAAATATTTCATTTTTGAAAAGTAGTCCCAATGGAGTCAGGGGCTTTTTAAACAAATTAGAAAAATTAAATATTGTTTATAGTTTTCATTACAACTGTTTCTTTGCCAACAATGAAAAATCACCCTTCTATCTACACCTACTCATCAGGGAAATCTCTTCTGCTTGCCCTAACAGTGGGCTAATTAAGTCTCTGGCTGTAGAAAAGGCCTTTGTTTTGTGTGTGTGTCTGCGTGCGTACACAGTATGGTAAGACAGGAATATTCTCCTAGTGGAACTGAGCAGAATTTTGAATCTATGTATTCGATGATAAACATTCCATATCTTGAATCTTTCTTTTTTTCTTTCTTATTTATCTCCCCAACGACCGCCCCCCCCAACCCAGTCACCCCAGCATCCACTGATGCTTACCTCTTAGCTTAGAGGTACCAGCTGGCCGGGTGTGGAACCTGCGGGGGGCCAGCATCATCCCGCCAGTTGGTGGCATTTTCGGCTCCATGCTTCTCCCCACTCCAAGTGCGGAGGAGATACAACATGCAATGATGACAATGGCCGAGCTACACACACTTCCGCACGTAGCACGCTGGGCGTCTGCTCCGCCTCCGCCCCCTTTCTAGAGCCAGTGTACCAGCCTCCTGCCACCACTAGGAGCCAGGTCTCTGGTCCCATCCCTCCCCGGGAGAGGAGAACTGTCCTCTGGACACTCAATCCTCTCCCTCCCCGGCCGACCCCCGGTGACCCGCTCACACCGTGAACACAGGTCGCCCGGCAGTGGTATCCGCTCTTGAATCTTGATGCCAGCAAAGGACAAACTTTGTCCAGCAGTAATACAGTGACATCATCAATGACATCATTTGCAGTGGGCGGAGAACTATTTTATCATAAATGCACACAAGTAAATCTATTGTTTCTACATATAAACATACTTTTCCCAACTGTAAAGAGTTACTAAAAAAGGAGCCCATTTTAGCAATAAGACATGATGGGGTGTGCATGGAACAGATTTTACCACACGCCCAGGGGCGCAGTAAGGCAGGAGGTCACAGGCCGAGTGCCTTCAGCCACTGGAAGTGTGGTAAAATTTGTTCCATGCACACCCCCGGAGTGTCTTATTGCACTTGCAAAATGTGCTCCTTTTTTCAACTTTTTACAGTTGAGAAAAGCATGTTTATATGTAGAAACAATAGATTCATTTATGTGCATTTATGATAAAATAAGCTTTCCACCCACTGAAAATGATGTTATTAATGATGTCACTGTATTACTGCTGGAACTAGTTTATTCTTTGCTGGCATCAAGATTCAAGATATGGAATGTTTATCAAGGAATGGAATCTTTATTATAATACTGTTACTGATATCTTCTCTCAGTAATGGCCTAGCTCATTACTGGATAGGATCATACAGAGAAAAGACTGGTTCTATTCCATATCCTCCTCCTCCTCCTCCTCCTCCCCCCCCCCACCCCCACCAAGGTAATCCAAAGACAGGCCTTGAAGCAAATCCAGTGAAAGCTACATGAAGAAAAGTGTGGCAACTCAATGAATGCTTCACAGCAGGTTAGCTAGTAGCGCAGCAGTAGGGCTACCGCCTTCAACACTGGCCACCCAGGTTCGGGAAAGAGCCTGGGTTGTCAGGAGCTGGATGGGGGAGGAGGTAGACGGAGTGTTCCCCTTCTTCGGGAAGGGAGGCTGACACTGCAACAGCAGCATCACCTGGGTGGTCACGAGTGCAGCTGCAGGTTGATATGTCTTGGGGATGGGAGGCGCTGGCAGCTGCCATGCGGCAACACACTTTGCACACGAGCTTGCTCCTGCGCATCACAGCTGCCTGCGTCTCAGGAGAAGGGCACGGAAAACAGGAAACTGGTCTCGGCACTCAAAGGCAACAGACCTTGGTTAATCCGCACCCCACTCTTCCATCACTGCGCCTACTAGAAACCCTTTTTCGGGCATAAATTCCTCTCCCCTGCCTGGGAGGGAGGGCAAACCACAGCTCCCTGGAGGACAGGCACTGACAGGTAGGCAGGTGTGGGGGGGGTTGAAACTTGGGCGATCCTGAGGGAGCTGGGTGTTGGGGATTGGTAGAAAGGACCTTAAAGTACGGATGTAAAACAAGAAATCCTTCACTGAAATGGTTGAAGCATGAAAAACAATGCTCTGTTTGTAAAACTGAAGCAGTTAATGGAAACATCAATGTTTACCTTCTTCCGTAGGTAGCTCTGTTGATCCAGCGAGGCCACCATGGAGATACATAAAAGAAAACAAAAATAGACAGCAGTTATCCATCGCGCAAAAGGTTCAGTACAATTGCTTCTATTTTAAAGCAGCACTTGAAGTGAAAACCGGCTTGTAGAACAATAAAGTTTCAAGGAAGTTCACTGTTAAAATATTTTGTTTTATGTGCCGTTCTTCACTATGAACACAGTCGAGTGGTGGCTTTGACCATCAACAAACACAACATTAAAACATATTTATAAAAGTATGTTGATGTTCCCTGAATTACAGGTCCCTCGCGTAATAGATAACAGGTAGATCTTGGGATGATACACCCAACAATCGTGGAGAGAGAGAGTTGAGAACAGTTAAATATGAGGTTGACTGACATGCTGATTTCACTATAGATTGAAATGTCTGTATACTGAAGAATGGAAATGTATAACTGCTGATGTCTTATCTTGGATCAATAAGAAATACTAAAGTTATATAAAAAAAAAAAATATGTTAAACCAACCCATAATCAATCAATCAATCGTTATTTTACCAGGAGAAGCACCGAGAAAAACACTCATTTACAAGGTGGTCCTGGGCAGACATTACATAATTGACATAAGAAATACACAGACTAGAACATAGGTAGGCTAAAACAAAGATATATTATATGCAATAAAGCAAAGCTCAAAAGCAATCATCAAATACAATATACACATGAAAATACAATTCCAACCATGTAAGCAGAGGTACAAATAATTAAAGGTGAGACAGGGAAGATGAGATAGTGGAGCAAAGCTAGATAACTTGAGAGAGGAGAGTTCAATCTGGCATGCCCCTGTGCTCCCCTTTAGGCGATGTCACAAAACGTCTGAGCGTGGGGGTGGGACAGCTAATAGGGATTTGGAAGGGATCAAGCCACTCGGGTCATATAATTTCTTTCTTGCTACAATTTGCACTTTGAAAACCTAGTGGCAGCAAATCCCCTACCATCTACTTCCTCCTCCTCCCCCCAAAGCTAGAGAGTCAAATGTCATGTTTACATGGCTGCACCACTCCTTCCCCATCTCTGCTCTGATGGGGCTCTCACCTGCCAAGCTGATATGGAGTCCCCATTTACATGACCCCTCTCTGTACCGATGCAAATCGCACTGAAGAGGAGTCGTGAGTCTGGGGCAGACAATTGAACACTTCATGTAGTTTGACTGCATAATGGATTACGCTACCAAATTATGTGACAGTGTCTAGTAATCTGGATACACGAGTAAGTTTACAGTTACTAATAAAACAGTAGATTTTGGCACATGTTCTCGAGCAGCAAAATTTGGATACCGAGACTTGAGCTCTGAAGACCTTAAACAGAAAGCCGTTATGCTGTTAGGTACAAACACTGGATGTACTATTAGCCTGTACAACGTAATTTAAACAAATGTTTAGCAGGGATTTAGGACTACATAGCAGTGGGCCAATGGGTTGTTTACCTGGCTGTTAGTGTTTTTCAAGGTCGAGATGAGAACGTTGCAGCGATGCAAACGGTGCTGCCAGTCCACAAGGCAACTTACGCCGCTCACGTCACTGCGCATTCCCAACTCAGCTGCGACTGTGGGTGTGGAGTAAGAGATGACTTACCACGATCTGATGTGTCCACACTGCCACACTTGCACAGCAGCAACTTGAGTGCTTGGATTGTTGCGGTGCAAACGTGGCAGTGTAAACAGGTCTTAAGTGTTAGAGGATCAGAATTTGCATATGGGCACTTACAGCAATGCTCCACTCAAATCGCCTTCCCTTTCTTCTTGTCTGCAGAGATCGGATCCACTTAAGATGGACTGCATACAGTCCCAGCACTACCGATCATGTGTGGATTGGGCACTATCTGAGCCTTCAGACTCCTGCTCCAGCGGCCTCTGGCAGCAGCTGGGAGTGGCTGTAGAGCACTGGCAGGGACATGGAGGGAACGTGCTGGGGCAGATGCTCGGCTTGGAGAACGTGCAGACGCGCACACTCGGGGCCTTAGGCGTCATTGCATGCTTCAGCCGTTGGGGAGAAAAAGGGAAATTGGGCCACTAGTCGCGGCGGCATGATGGCCGTCTCCAGAGGGGACTCGATCAGCGCCAAGGGTGGGTGGGTGGCATTACTGGATCCTGATCTGGGGGTTGAGCTTGGGGAGAGCTCCTCCACCCCGCCGGGGGGTAAGCCGCGGGCCCAAATGTGGAGCTACAGAGTAGTCTCAGGAGATGGCGGCCTGAATACCCAGAGGATGCCAGACGTGTAGAGGTAAGGCAGACTGGTGGCCCTAGGGAGAAAAAGTATATTAAAAAAAAAAAAAAAGTGCAGACTGGTGGGAGGGTGAACAGCGGACGCTCGCCTCCCCGGGACACAGGAAATGGCAAGCACCCCTCCTTGAGTGGCTCCTGGTGGTGCCCCAGTACTGCACTTGGCATAAGGCCGTTGTGACATGCCGCCATGATGTGAGAGGTAGGCAGAGGGATGGGAGAACAGAAAAAATGGTCCACCCATGTGCGCCGAATGATGGTCTTGTTCCCCCATGCTACCCAACCACTTAGTGTACTGCTCCCCCGACCACCCCTCCTGATGTCATAGGCACTCTCCCACCCCCACCCCTGTTTATTTAACCAAGACTGTAAACCTGCTTAGACTGTGGCTGAAAAGCGAGAACCCAACAGACTGCTAACCTGCTTGTTAATCTCCCAGAAATTACCAGTTCAGCAAGCAGTAGAAGAAAGGCATAGAAAGTGAAACCACACAATAACTCTGAACTTCGTTTTTAGTACTTCTCTCTAAAGGTTTATGATCCCAATAATGACCCTGGGCAGGATCACTTCTTGAGGAATTAATGACCAACTAGGATTAATGGCACTTGGCCATGGATCACTTCCCCGGCAGCATAGCTGTTGCTTAATTTGGTCAATGTGCATCTTTAAAGTCAAAACAGGGCCATCATGCCCATAGTTTGGTGTGCCACCCCCCGCCACCCCCCTCCAATTCCAATCCAAGTTTTCTTTTTGGGCAGCGGAAGGCTATAACAGAGTAATTTTACTGTTACTCCACTCATTTTTAATTCTGTGCCTCTCCCCACAGTAATTCTCTTGACATGGTGCCAGTCAGTCAAGGCAAATAACATACATCTGATGTTTCTAGTGAGAGAGGGAATGTAAAATAGTCGTGGGGCACCCCCTTACTTCTTCCAGAAAATTACCGAGACACTCTACCTTCCACCTGAATAACCAATAGAAATGGGCAGAAGGCTCCAATCAGCACAGCACTAGGGCTACCGCACATGATGCCAGTGACCCTGGTTTGGAAATGAGGACGTCGAGGGCTAGCCACGGACAGGAAGATCGAGGGCCACAGATGATGCACTTCTCCTCCAGGAAAGGAGGGGAAGCAGTCGCTTCTACTATCACCAGGTGGGTGCACACCTGTGGTGTTGCAGCTGGAGACACTTGCAGGAGGGAGGACACAGGCGGACTCCAGAGCAGACGTTCACACACAGCTTGCGCATGTGCTCCCTGGATTCGACGTGTGTCCTAAGGAAGGGGAAACACAAGGTGTACAACCCTGGAACCTGGCAGAATTATGTTGGCATTTTTTGGGGCCCCCTGGACTCAACCACCAACCTGCCTCTCACACTTCACAAATTCTGAAGGAGGGATCTGTCTCCCTCCTCACAGGTGGACTCCACCATGGACAGCATGGCTCCCGGAGGACCTGCTGGAGGCTGGGTAAGTGACAGAGAAGGGGGCAGATGGGACGAAAGGCAGCTGCTCTAAGAGGGTAGCACCGGTGATGGGGAATAAGAAAAAAAAAATGGGTAAAAGGGGCAGGGATGTAGACATCCAGTTGTCCAACACCCAAGGCAGTCATTTTTACGAACTTACTATTTCTGTTTTTCCAACAACCCCCAATGGTTTATTTGGGAGAAATACTTCATTCAGTGCCTGTTATTGAAAACCAACTTGTATTTAAGCTGCATATCTAAAACCATTTAGCACTTACAAGTATCACTTGAACCCATTAGCCAAATGACAAAACTCTTAAGCCACACCTAAAGAGTGAATTTGGATCTGTGGCCTGTGGAGCTGCAGCAGCAACTTGGCTATACTTGATCAATGTTATTTATAGCTAAATACAGACAGGCTTAGCAAAATGCCATTTGGCTAGTGGCAGTTTATACAGTGGTTAATCAGCTGTGCAGTGGCAGGCCACCATGTTTTGCAATGGGGCAAGTAGACTTACCTTAGCCACCTGTCCAACACAAAGCACTTCATTTGTCAAGCTCTGCAGAAAGGAACTCAGTTTGACAACCTGTCCAAGTGGTGATATCTCTAACAGGACATCAGTAACCACCTTGTACTGTGTCAGTGTTGGGTGCAAGGTGAGCTGCCAACTGTTTCTGGCCCAGAGCTGGTAAATGAGGTACCAACGGAAAGCCTGCTGTGGAGGCGGTTCTTGGTGAAAACTAGTGCGAACACTAGAGGTTACAATGGTCAAACATAGGAAGTAAGCACTCGTATCTCCCAACAGATCTCAGACCAGAGCCAGCCTCTCAGTGGGGTGGTCTATCTTGCTGCTGTCCTGACTGCTGTTTTTAATCAGAATAAAATCTAGAACTACCTGAACAGGGATTCTGGTTGTCAGAGATCTATTGGAGATGTGCGGGCCTTCTTTCTATGAGCTACCACCAGATCCACCCACTCTCAAGATCATCTGCCCTGCTAGATGCAGCTCATTTCTGGTGACTGAGCAACTGCCTCACTAACCCCCCCCCCCCAATCCTCCTCCTCCCATTACACCCCCTCTGACTTGTCCCACCACTGCGAGGTCAGACGGGGTGGACTGTTCCCAGACAGGTGAGTAGATCCCACACGGGGGTCAACTCGTTTGTTTGGTGACTCCACATGGACTTGAGGGGGCAGCACCACCATCTGTCACAGAGGAGTGCCCGGTTTTCCCAGATTTATCCCCTCATGGATGTGCCAAGACAGGAGAGCCTAAATTATCACCAGAGATATAAAACTGGTTATAAAAAGAACCTCCGAGAACCTGGCTGGTTCAGAAGAAATTTACGACCAAATAGAATCTCCTCCTAAAAAACTGTTCTATTGATTCCACGTGCAGTTTAGCTACTAGCATGCAACATGCATATATATATATATATATATATATATATATATATATATATATAAAAAAATTACTGGGGTTTAAAGATAGGTTCAAAACAAGAAACGTCTCTAAATAAAAATGGAAAAGGTTGGATTATCCTTCAAAATAACTGAAGATCTTTCCTGTGTTGTTGACAGAAAAAGGATCACATCTTTCACATTTCACTTCCACGACAAATTCAACTTCTTCAGTAGCGCCCCAAAGAAAAGTGTTATCTGTGCCGGTGTTTTTTGCCCCCCAAAACTCCCTGCTAACAAAACTCATCACCACCCTTCCATATCTACTGAAAACCCTTTGACAGTACAACAGTATAATTCTTCACAGGTGCACACAACTAGGACAGCGGAACAGCTTACGTTAAGGAAGAGCAGTGAGTCCACCCTTTTTTTTTTGTGAGATTACGACAAGGTGTTTAAGAAAATAAGCAGTCACCAGCTTACATTTAACCGTTTAAAATATCCACAGTAATTTAATGTTGGAAGGGACTCAAGGCCCAAAATGTCCACCCGTTACCCCCCTTTTTTTTTTTTTTAGGTCCATTAACTGTACAGGGCAACTTAAATCATTTTAAAAAGGGAACTGCCTGAAATACAAGATTTTTATAATGTAGTGTAATCAAGTTCTTTCGATGCAAACTTTGGTCATATGCCTGCAAAAAATACACAACACAAGTGTTGCTGGTAGTCACAGCAGAAATATTCCAGGTCGGAACCGTCACAGTGTAACCTGTCCAGGTCAAAACAGTCATGCTATAACCATCCCAGGCCACAGTATAGTCATTCTAGGTCATAACAGTCATGGTATAACCACTCTACATCAGAACAGTCATGGTATAACCACTCTACATCAGAACAGTCATGGTAAAACACGTCAAACTAAAGATCTGAAAAAACACAAAAATGTTATTCAGATGTAAGTTAGCACTAAATAAAAAAGGGGACGTTCTGTGTAGTGTGTTGAAGAGCAGGACCCCGGTTAAAATCCCGGCATAGCTATGTAATTTGTGACCATGAACAAGCGGCTTGATCTCCCACTCCTTAAAGCAGGATCTCACTGAAAACGAGATGTTTAAGTACGTATATATGAGAAACAGATACACCACTGAGCCAGGGACTCATTTACAATGGTTTGCACTGGATCATTTCCAGGTGTGTCCAGGACCCACAGGGCAGTTAAGTGACTTGCTCATGGTTACAGAATATGTAAGTGAAGGTTGAGGGAATCAAACCCAGGTCTGCTGGACGCACCAAGCTCAGTCACAGCTCATTACTCTAACCTCGAGGCTATATTGGCATTGCACATAGCATGCATGGGTAACTAAATTGCAAATAAAACCAGAGAATCTGAAACAGCTTAAAACTAACTCCTATAAACAAGATGGCTTTTGTTTTAGTAGACGCCTGTTCTCTAATGACAGCTATGCGCAGCAAAACCAATTCAGACAGACTGCCACATAGTGTAGGTGCAGCGCTGCCACTTGCTATGCTGGTGACCCAGTGTCAGGAATGAGACTTTGTCAGTGGGGGGCTGACTGGGGAAAGGAGCAGGATTGAGTGTCCTAGAGGATGCTCTCCTCCGGAAGGAGGGGGGGGCAGCAAGTACCGCAGCGCCATAGCCACCTAGGAAAAAACAAATGGCATCGCTGGCAGAGCTGCTCAAGGAGGGTGGGAGATGCAGTACGTTGCTTCATGAGGCTCGCATGCACAGCTCATCCAGTTCGTGATGCCTCCACAGTGGACCAAGGAGAAAATGTGGTAGAACCCCCCCCCCCCAAAGCTGAAGTAGGAAGAATCTGGCCTCTCTTGCAGGTCTCCCAGTGTCGACTGGTCACCCTCCGACTGGATCCTGCCCTAGCGCATTCCAAGAATCTGACTTTAATGAGCTTTCTGCCGAGTACAGAATGAGAAGAGATCTGGATGAACTAGCAAAATGGTCGGAAGAGTGGCAAATGGGTTTAAAGCAAAGAAGTGCAAGATCATGCACATAGGGAAGAGAAACCCTGAAGCCACCTATAGGTTGGGAGGGGAGTTGCTGGCAATCACAAAGGAAGAAAGAGACTTAGGCATTATCATCATCACAGATGACCTGAAATCATCCAAACAGACCACTAAAGCAGTAGATGAGGCAAGAGGGATGTTGGGGTGTATTAGTAGGGGTATTGCAAGTCGTAAGAGGGAGGTAATAATCCCTCTTTACAAGACGCTGGTTAGGCCCCATCTGGAGTACTGCATGCAGTACTGGAGGCCGCATCTGCACAAGGTCATTAACAAAATGGAGGCAGTCCAGAGAAGGGCAACCAAAATGGTGCAGGGACTGCATCAGAAAACATACAAGGACAGATTAACGGAGCTCAACATGTATACCCTACAGCAAAGGAGGGGGGAGAGGTGATATGATCGAAACATTCAAACATCTTAAGGGCATTAACAAGGTGAAAAAGTCGAACAGGTTTCAATATAAGAAAAATAGCAGGACAACAGGACACAGCATAAGATTAGAGGGAGGCCAATTAAGGGATAATGTGAGGAAGTAAGTTCTTTTTCACAGAAAGGGTGGTGGATGCATGAAACGGCCTACCTCAGGAAGTGGTGGATATGAACACAGTGCGGGGCTTCAAACAGGCATGGGATAGGCATAAGGGAGCAATACAGATGAGTAGGACTAGACAGGCCATTGACAGAGTAAAGGACGATGGCTCATTCGTAAGGTAGAAAAAGTGAGCAGATTGGATGGGCCTTGCAGTCCTTACCTGCAGTCAACTGCTATGTTTATATAGGGAGGCTTGGGGAATCCTCTCAGCCCCACTACAAGGTTAAGGTGTGGGAGATCTGGAAGGGCAAGTCCCAGAGATGACAGATGATGAAGCTGGAAGGAAGCCATGCTTTACAAGGCAGGCTGGAAGCAGGAGGTTAAAAACCAATACGGAAAAAAAAAAAAAAAAGTTCGGCCTGCAAGGCAGGAAAACAGCCTGAGTGCTGAAAGCTTGGAGATCAGAAATGGGTGAGTTTTTTTTTCTTTTTTTTTTTTGTCTTTTCTCCCCTTTTTCCATGCCCCTACCCCCATCAGTGTCACCCTGGGTGAATCCCTCTGCTTCATTTAGACATAAACCAGCTCAGTTTCCAACTTTGGAACAACAGGTCCTCTGTGTGAGGTGTTTCCCTTCGGGGCCGAGCCAGGGAATCCCCCTCTGAAATCACGCGGCATCATCAGCCAGGCCTGCCCTAGCGCATTCCAAGACTCTGACTTTAATGGGCTTTCTGCTGAGTACACAACACGTCAGCTCCTGCACATATCAAAACAGATGGGAAGCTGGAAACATACAGCCTCAACCGCCTTCCTATTACAATCCAACCTCCCACCCCACCCCACTCCCCAAAGACAGTAATTCATATCATACTACAGCCGAGAATCGCTGCCATCAGCCAGCTGGGCTCCAAGCTCACTAAATGCAGAAGGTCAAAGGAGATTTGTTAGCTGTAAAATGTGGCCCAGTAGCTTTCTGGGAGTTCCAACTTTCAGCTACAATAAGGGCTGGCACCCGGCCAACACTGAAACAACTCCTTCTGTTGAGGCAAAGGGATTCCTTGCATGTAGAGGCCTTGTGAAACGTCTGTATTTACCGTAACATCCCAAGGCAATTCCACAGCAATATTTGTCTTAACTGTGCAGTTTCACACGCCCTTTTACAATCCGCATTTTAGTGACTTGTAATTGGAGTGCTTGGAAAAAACAACTTTGCTTTCCAAATGCGCCATGTTTAAAGGTGCGGCAGGCACCAACTCCTTCTTTAATCAGCCAAACTGTTTTTTTTTTGTTTTTTTTTTAAACTCTTTTTATTAAATTTCTCAGCATACAAAAAACAACATACAGCCAATACACAGAAAGCATCATAACTCATGCATCGATATAGTCAATTAAAGCAATTAATTCCTCGACCTGCACTTAGCATTCTATCTTTTTAGAGAAGAAGAAAGAAGAGAGAACGAAGAAGAAGAAGGAGGAGGAAAGAAAAGAGAGGAAGAAAAAAAGGACTGTTATATAAAAAGAAAATATATCCTAACCTATACAGTTTACTCAACCTATATACATATATACCAAGGTCTTTTACATGCCACCTATTAATTTATTCGACCCCATCACCTAGTTCGTGTGGCTCCCCATCACTAATCTACATTGGAGGGTAGGGCCTACCACCCAACTCTCCCTTCTGCCACCACCTGACCTCTTCCCCTATCCAGCATTCATTATCATGAGCTCATCCACTGAGAGTGTACCCATAAAAGGCGCCCATTGATTAATACATTTATCTTCCTTATTCTGCAGTTGGTATGATCTCTGCTCCAGGGCCAGCGCCCAAATGGATAGGATTTGCCATTGTGCCACTGTGGGGGATTCTCCCGACACCCAGGTATTTAGAATCACCTGACTAGCCTGCACCAATAGTATTCTGAGCCACCTCTGATGTGGAATCCAATTTTCCCCATCTCCCTCCTCAATGCCAAAAAGTAAGCTAAGGGGAGAAGGCGACAACACCGCACCCAGCATGGCGCTCAACTGTCGCCCTATACTTCCCCAATATACCCACAAGCCAAACTGTTTCAAGTGCACAGGGGTAGTCAGACTGGCACACCAGCATATGTGGAAATTTCCAGTTAGGCCCTCCCCACTGTTGGGTACCTGGCCACCTCCTAAACTCAGAAATTCTTTTAATTTATTATCTATTTTCTAATTAAAAGGGGCACAGTACTTGTAAGTAACCGTAAGCTGCAAACAGAGCCAGTGTATCAAATTAAAACGGAGTAACTGATTTGAGTGTGCCACCCTGCGCCCTCCCCTACTGGTTTTTGAGGTGGGTCCCCATATCAGCTTTCCATTTGGGCCCCATGTACCCCATTCTGACCCTGGCAGGGGAAATCCTCCCCCTGGCGACCATGTGACAGAAATGTTTATTTTAAAATGTGTGGTGGGGCCAACCCAGTGACATGGCAGTAACACTAATGCCCACCACGCCGGATACCCGGGATTGGGAGGAATCTCGGGTTGCTAGGCGCTGGCAGGGGGGAGGGAGGGACTAAACATCTGCTGGACTGCACTCTTCTCCCAGGGAAGGCTCGGTCATGTGACTGCCACCAGGGAGAAGTCTGGTGGTAGGATGAGTCTGGAAGCAGCAACAGGAGGAAGGGAGCTGCAGGACATCTGCGGAGCGTGCTTACCTCCACATGCATGAACTGATATGTGCATCCCAGCTACGGTGGGGGGGGGGAGAGAGACTGGAAAACAGAAAAGGGAACTGGGATGGACTTTACGGTTGAGCCTGCTCCTCTCGATCCGGCACCAGTACCTGACCAATGACACTGGATTTGATTGTACCAGGGTTTGGGGGGGGGGGGGCAGATCACCTATAAAGAAGTTAAAGAGGGCTGGACCCAGTACTGAGCCCTGAGGTACTCCACTAGTAACTCCCTTTTCTTCGGAATGTGTTCCATTCACTATTACCTTCTGTGTCCTGTTGTGCAGCCAGTTTGCTACCCAGGCTACCACCCTGGGACCCACTCCCAGGCTGGCTAACTTGAGTATTAATCTTTTGTGCGGAACTGTGTCAAATGCCTAGCTAAAGTCTAGGTAGCCCATATCCACAGCCCCTCCCTGTGCTTAATTCTCTCCTGGGTCACCCCTGAAAACTACCTCTGACTCTCTCTCTCTGCCTTTCCCTAGCTAAAAATTCTAAATCAATGTGTGCATTCTACTGATATTCAAAATGTGACTGTTTTAATGAGAAGAGGGCAGAAATGGTTAAAATAAACACAAAGAACGAAGAGCCTCCTAAAACTGGATTGATTCTAGTATTCTAAACAAACAAAAAAAAAAACTGTTTAGCCTAGCTAGAGGTTAAAGTGCAGAATGGAAAATCTTGTGGCCCAGGTTTGAATGCAAATCGCTCACACCATGACCCCAAGCAAGACACTTAACCTGCCTAAGCTTAACCTCTCTGTATCTTGTCACTGCACTGTTTGAATTTCCCCACACACCTAAGGGCAACATTCTTTTCCCTTCTCTTCTGGACTATAAATCTCTTTGGGATACAGTTCACACGAAAGGCACTGTATAAAAATCACAATCCTTTGCTAAAAAGAAAAGAAAAGGGGAAAAAAGTTATAATGGTTTAAAATGCAAATGTATAATTAGCTTTTGATTAGCATACAACTAATATGCACAAGATAAAAATTTATAAGCTTTGAAATGAGGTTCAAAAACAAGAATCTAACAAGAGTTCTAATCAGAACCGTACTGAGTTTGCCCTCACCCGATTCTTGGTTTTATAAAACAAGACAAAATAATTCACAAGTTGCAAAACTGACAATAATATTTACACTCAATAATACCCTAACATTTTTTTTCCGAAATCCAAATTACAGCGGCTGGGGGAAGGGTGTACACTTAGAAGACCATCCAATTCTGCAAAAGTGGAGTTTTGCAACCCCTAAAATAGCAGTAAAATGACATCGCTGTCTACAAGCTCTCTTCATGCAAAACAACGAAAAGCATTTCTCGAGAAGCCTTTTTTTCATAGAACTGTCTGTGGCCAGACAATGATACTGCCGCAGCAGCAAAGGTGTGAACTGTGCCGCAGTTTCCATCAAAGCTTTACTGTGACCATTTAGATGACAGTCCAGCTAAACAAGACAGCCAAATAAAGAATAGACCATCTTTTGTATATTTCATCCTGATTTTTCTCCACTACCTTGCTCCAATGGTCCCTATTCAGTCCTTCTCCCAACCTTCCTTAACAGGGGACCGCCCAGCCCCATCACAATTACACAGCGTCCATGGTCAGAGAGCAGTGATTCAGTCGGAACAGGGCTGTTTTTCCACTGATTGTCTCCTTCCAGCTCCATCTACACACAGTGACACCACAAACAGCCAGTAGGCAGCCGAGTCAGCATAAAACTTCCCATATGGCCAGAGGGTGAACCCTCCAGGGCAGGAGAAGGTAAGGTCAGACACACGTAACCTGAATAACTCACCAAACGATAGTGCCAATGAATGAACCTTTATTGGAAAGAATAAACAAAAAAAAGTTAAGGAGCAACACAGCAGCCACCACTCTATACCACCAATGTTTCAAACGTTAGTCCACATGCAAAATAGTGGTGTAGAGTGTTGGCTGCAGTGTTGCTGCTTTTTGAACTAATTATTTTATTTTTTTCTTACCACTTGCACACCGGCTAGTCACTCTACTCCTTCAGGCCCCTCAAGGCTCTATGTTCGTCCCGGGCTACTCCCTTACAAGCACGCCCCACACTGCAGCCACCCAGGGTACCCCGATGTGTCCCTTCATCGGGCAGATCCCCTTCCTATGAAGGGAATTAGCCTTAACTGGCCCTGCCAATGCTCCTGGGTGCTGCTGGGGTGGCTATTCGTGGAGGTGAGCTCTGGCGACGAAGTTCCAGGGGGCCGTCACCTTGACCATCCGGTGCGCCATTTTCCACTGAGTTTTCTGCCTCGGGAGTGTGACATGCAGGACGACAAGGCAGATGCAGATGGCTGTCACACCCCCCACCCCAGGCAGTGGGATCCAGATACACTGATTTCTCCCGGCCTCCGCAGGAGTCAGCAGGCACCGGATCTCAGCCCCGCCCGAGAGAAGGCGAGCAGTCAGTGGACACTCAAGCCTTCTCTCCCGCCAGCCCGCCAATGCCAGAGTCCGCACCCGAACCCGTGTCGCCGCACCGCAGCAGTAAATCTTTCCGATGTGCCAGTGGGCCGGTTCACTAATTATTTTCAATGAAGGTAAATTCATTGGCACTATCATCTGGTGTCCCAACGCAAAGGTCACCAATGCCTTTTAATGTGTAACAGTAGTAGTCTTTATTTCTATCTGGTGCCCTTTCTCAGAGGCCCACGGCCCCAATACAATAAAAGAATAAACATAATCACTACTTCATAACAATACTAAATAAATATAAAATAACCACCTTATTCTAATACAAACATAAATACACTAAACCTCAATAAAAATATAAAGTGTGCTGCATATATACATTGTACAGCTTCTTCAAACGCGTGCTGAAATAAGTAAGTCTTGAGCCCTCTTTTTAAAAACATCCACCAAGGGGGCCTCCCTCAAGGTCCTGGGCAAAGAATTCCAATGGGACGGGTCCGCTACCTCAATGGCCAGATCACCCCAATTTTTCAATCTGGCCCTCGGTGTGACGCTTGGCCAGCTGGTTATGATTGTTCTATGATATTTGTAATATAGAATGTGGTATGTGAGTGTCTCACATGAGACATCCTGTGCTATGGGTGCCGCCCCAGTCAGTGGAGTGACAAGTGACCTGAAACCAGGGGGTAATTAAAAGACTAGAGAGACTTAATTAAGGGACTCCTGTTTTTCCATCTTAGTTAGAACTGACCCAGCTGCCAGGATATAGGGCTCGTAAACCTTTATGACGTCTTAGAAGAACAACATGTTCTAACACCATGGTGTAAAAAGTTGTCAAATCTTTCACCTGCCTTGGGAACCGGAAACCACACAAGATCAAAGGAAAGGCTTGATTAAAGACTGTCATAATTTTGGAGATTAGTTTTTGCTGAAGTCACGGTATTTAAAATATCTCCTGACAGCAAGATCACAGTTTGTATATTTTTAATATTCTAAAAGGAGGAGCTAGATGACATCATAGAAGGGGTGTGGAAACACATAGTTTTAAACTGTATACTGTGTTTGAACTTGTGATATATTTTTTTGGACTCTTAAGAAACAAGATCGCTGATCTAACTTAAGCACTATTAAGAGGTACTACATTAGATAGAAAAAGTCTAATTGTATTGTGGTAGGAGTTTATGTTTTGTACTTTAACCTTGTTCTTTTAAGTGACTGTATGCTTTTTGATATAGTGTTCTGTGTTTACATTTAACATATTTTTATCCATTTTTAAGTAAACCTTTTATTAGAAAGATACTGCCTGGGCCTTCCAAGTTCTTTCTTTTGCATGTGACATATAGAGGGTTAAGACTGACAAAACTGTCCAAGAGCTTGATGGTGTTACTAAACTGGGAAAAGGTAAGCATATACCTAAGGTCTTTTACAGAGTTTTAAGGGTTCATTTTGGATACCTGGTTAGGTGCCCTTAGGCGAAAGATATCTTGCATCCCCCGAAGAGAAGATTATCTGAGCCTGTACATTTGGGTACACTAGCATAAAGTTCACAGTTTGAATCCCCCCAGAACATGAGACTAAAGGTGATTCAGACCCACAAGCAGACAGGAAGGTTACCCTGTCTGTTACCTGTTCATAATACTGCGCTCGGAGGTTGGCACTGTGGGAGCAGAGGGCCTGACCTGCTGAGTGTGTTTGTGACACTCGGAACCACCAGGAGGGCCTCCCCAGCTGATCAGTGTGGGTAAACTGGGGTGTGTGGGTGGAGGAGCTCCGCCAAGTAGGCTGGGCCCAGTCCATGTAGAGTTTTATAGAATAAGAAACCTATTTTAAACAAGACATGCCACTTCACCGGCAACCAGTGCAAGTCACGCAGTGCTGCGGAGATATGGCATGATCTTGGCAAGCCTGTAAGTAGCCGAGCAGCTGCGTTCTGCAACAGCTGCAGGCGTCGTAGCGTACCCCCATTAACCCCAAGGTACAGTGTGCAGAGAGTTTAAGAAATCAAGGGATCCAACATACTCAGTAAAATGGATAGGTTGGATTTTTGGGCAAGATATTGAGAGAAATGCACACTAACCAGATATCACCCTAAGGCATTTACTTGGACTGTCAGTTGTGCTGAGAGCTGATGTTTGCCCCAGCTGTCAGTCCTGTGTTTTGATGCACAAACATACAACTGTTTCCTAGAGCAATACAAATGACAGCTCCCCCTGCCAGGTGACTGAGAAAGGCTGAAGGATCATGGGATATGGCTGGTCCTATATAGGGACAGGAATAACTTTTTTTTTTTAGGAACTTACATTTTACTGTTTAATACAGTACAATTCATGTCAAGAGTCAATGCAATGGAACATATTATTTAACCTAAACAATCTGATTAAAGGATATGTGGGTATTACGTAATAGATAAACCACTCTGAGGTGTGCGGTCGCGCTCTGATATACGCATGCCTTGGTGTGCGTCAACCACAAAGGCGTCAAGATATCAGGCGCAACCGCAACACCTCAGAGTGGTTTATCTATCTGTAAAATGTCAAAACTGTTTTGGAGAGGTGGGGTAAAGTGCAGGTGTGCGGTCGTGCTCCGATATACGCACAGTCATGTGATGGTAAATATCCAATGTATCCCAAGCAATTTCCCTACCCACTTTATAAATATCATTACTTACATACATTATTTTCTCAAAAATAGCTGCACATCGCAAGAATATGGGGAATCAGAGCAATACAGAGAAAAAGGGCAATCCAAACATATGTTTTATATTAAACAGGCAATACTGACGTGACCCCTTACCAAACATACTGCAGAAATAATACATGTTAGCACACTACCCCTGAAACTGCATATGTAGGCTTTAGATGTTAATCTTAATATAAAGGTGCCCGGGGGGAAGGGGGTAGATTCAGGAGAGATGTGAGGAAGTACTTCTTCACAAACAGAGTGGTGGATTCCTGGAACAACCTTCCAGCAGAGGTAGTGGAGGCGAAAACAGTGGTGGGGTTCAGGAATGCATGGGATAAGCACAAAGGAATCAGAGGGGAGAGGAAGGTGGGGGATACAGAGCTGCAGATCAAGTACAGTCTGCAGTAATAACACGTAAGGAAAAATGGGCAGACTGGGTGGACCAAGAGGTCCTGATCTGCCGACAAATTCTATGTTTCTATTACAGACCATTTTCTGAATTTTAAATTGATACACTTAGGGTGAACTGCTTTGTGACAAACTTAAAACTTTTACAAACATTTCAGAAATGCAAGCTTAGTGCCACTCTTTCCCTCTTGTACAGACTTGCTTTAAAATATGGAAAGAATGCAACCAGTTCCTGAAATTGTATAACGTGTACAAGTAACTCAGTTATAAGCTTAGTAGGACGCTTTAACAAAACAAAAACAAACAAAAAAATAGACTCAGTACAATCTGAAAAATTCAGTCCATGTGGCAGCTGCCATGTGACAATGTCCAGAAAGAAATTTTCAAACTGTTTGTCTCAAAGGAGCCTAATTTAGTCTGACATTTGAAAAAGGGGAAGTAGCACAGATCAGGATAACATACAATATACCATTTCAACACAAGTTCTGGCATTGTTCATATTACAGCATGTTGACTTTTTGCATGTGATACTCATCTAAGCAGAAAACTGTACACGTCTCATCAGCTGATTCCGATTCCTCATGTTCTTGATCCTCCACCGTTTGTGCAAACTCTCTCGCTATTGCCTCCTGCTTTTTTCCAACTTCCACTGCATCAGTACTGTATATTGGAAGGTATGTCCTCCATAGTGAATTCATACATGGGCGGGCATTAAGAGGGAACGAACAGCACCCAAACTGCGCAATTTGACCAGAACCGCATCATATTTCTTGTGGCGGGCACAGGCCGCAAAAGACAAACCCAGAAGTAACAAGCAGCAGCTAAACAAAGTGATATCCTATATGCTCATGGAAAAGTTGGGTTAAATTCCGATGCCAGATGTTCAAAGCTCCCAGCAATTAGTTTACCAGAAACTGCAAAAGATCAGCCCCTTGCTTCATTCGGGCAGTCACACTAGTCGGATGTTGGAGGCCAGAGTTGCGTTTTCCAGGGCCTCCATTCTGTAATGCAGCTGCGCGCTCTCTTGCATACTCACTGTGGCCAGAGCCTGCATTCCTTGCTTTTCAGCCAAAGTCGCTGTCTTCATTGCAGCCTCAATTTTCACATCCTGCTCAACAAGTCTTTTTAGTACTGTTACACCAGCGAGCTCCAATTGCGGCTCCGTCCCTGCTACAGTGGACATGGCTGACTGTGCCGCAGCCTCGCTCTCTGATTGCTGCAGTCGCTTTGGGCCTCCTCCTAATCCTTCATTTGGTCTCACCATTTTAAAACTTAGTTCATTGATTTAGCAAGTAGAGAATTATCTAATACTAAGAAAATAAGGTTAAGTTTGTCTTTACAGAATTTAGTTTTTCAGCCAATGAAATCTGTAAAATGCAGAGTAGCAGTAAAGTGGGTCTGCTCAGCCAGCAGCCGTGCCCAGCAGCGCCACTCTGTCAGGAATAACTTTTTTTATTGATTAGAATACAAAATAGTTTGAAACAGTTCTAGATTTTAAAACCTATTATAAAGCAATGGCTGAAAATTTAAAATACTGACTAGCCTAAAGGCAGGTTTGTTTGTTTTAAAATTTTCGCAATTTTAATAAGGCACTCCCAGAAGTAGGATCAACTGTCAGAATCTTACCCCCTAGGGGCATGTAACACTTGGCTACATCTCATGCCACATTATAACTCACTTACGTAATCTTAGCCAACTTGCGCATAAAGACTGGCGGATGGCCCATGTGGTGCCCATTCACAAAAGTGGCCCTAGGGATAAGTCGGGGAACTACAGACCAGTGAGCCTCACACTGATTATGGGAAAGCTCACGGACAGAATCCTGAAGGAGAGGCTGGTGGCATTTTTGGAGGACAATGGGCTCCAGGACGGTCAGCAATATGGGGTTTGTCTTGGGAAGATCGTGCCAGACAAACTTAGTCGAGTATTACGACTGGGCGACCAGAGAACTGGACAAGGGCCACACAGTGGATGTCCTGTATTTGGATTTCAGCAAGGCCTTTGAGTCACTGCCGCATGGGAGGTTGGGGGGGGGGGGAGCTGGAGGATACCAGGGTGAGAACAAAAATGGTTAGATGGATCACCAACTGGCTGAAAGGAAGGCAGCAGAGGGTGGTGGTGGTGGTGGTGGGAGCTCTCATCACCAAGGGATGTGACAAGCGGAGTGCTACAGGGATCGATATTGGCACTGGTGCTGTTTGGGATATTCATAGCGGATATCTCACATGGGATCGGGAGTAAACTCAGTCTGTTCACAGATGATACTAAAATGGGAGCTGTGGTGGACAATGTGGATGGGGGGGCAGGGCTGCAGGATGACCCGACCAAGCTACAGGAATGGTCGGAAACATGGCAGCTGGGGTTTAACGCCAAGAAGTGCAGAGTACTGCACTTTGGAACTGGGAACCAGGGAGGAACCATCAGCTGGGAGGGGTTCAGCTGGAAAGCACCTGGAAGGAAAAAGATCTTGGGGTGATTATAATGGGGAATATGAAGAACTCAGCACAGTGCAGGAGGGCGGCAGCAAAAACCAACAAGATGCTGGGATGTATAGGAAGGCGTAACTCTTCCAGGAAGAGGGAGGTGATCCTTCCCCTGTATAGGTCACTGGTTAGACCACACCTGGAATACTGTGTGCAGTACTGGTGCTCATTCATGACAGACATCAGATTATTAGAGGGGGTACAGCACAGGGCGACAAAGATGATCCAGGGTCTAGAGAGTAAATCCTACGAGGATAGGCTGGGCGAGCTTAACATGTATTCACTGGAGGACAGGAGGAATGGGGGGATAGTACAAACTTTTAAATACTTAAAGGGTATTAACAAATCTAATACAGAGAGGATCCTCCAGATTAGAAATGGGAAGGACACAAGAGGGCACATGTTGAGATTGGTGAGGGGAAGATTCAGGAAGGAAGTCAGGAGACACTTTTTCACTGAACGGGTGGTGGATAAGTGGAATGCCCTGCCTGAGGTGGTGGTTGCCTGTAGTACAGGGGTGTTAAGAGGGGTGGGATAGAGTGAGGGAGGGGTAATTAAGAGGACTGGGAGGAGGGTGGGACAGCTGCAAGTTGAGGGTAGCTGCACAATCGAGCAGACTCTATAGACCGTTAGGCCTGTTTCTGCTGGCGTTTTTGTATGTTCGTATAAAGCCACTCTACTGTTTATCCTGTGTACAGAGGAGGTCTGTCGAACAGGAATGTTAGGAGTGGCCTGTTCCACTTTAGAGCTTGTGAGAAGACGGGCTTAATTCAACTTCTGAAACAAACAAAAAAAAAAAAAAAACATTCCTTGAAACCTATTATGAATCACTCTAGCCTACTGGTAATATGGCCTCCAAGAGGTGTCTCTTATGGTATATACAAGACTCCTCTCATGAAGTTTGGGCAGTCAGAACTATTTGGTTGTGCTCTGCAGTCCTCTCACCTAAACCTCATGATCAGAGCCTCTTATACCATAGAAGCCACCTTGTGAGGGCCTTATTAACCTATATTACGACCCAGAGGGGGGGTGATTAACAGATAGACTAATCCCTGGTCATGCCTTCTTGCTTATTTGCATGCAGTTGAATATTAATGATATGCTCATTACAAACTATATATCAATTTCATTTACAAACCACTAAAATGGTTTTCTTAAGGGAAAGCTTGTTTTGTTTTTAAATTTTTTTTTAGCAGGCCAGGTTTTATGTAATTCTTTTTTGGGTCTTCTGCCTCCGCCTGGGGCACAGCAGAACAACATTTATATTTTTTTTAACAAGGTATGTGTCACTTTATGGTGTTTATCTCATTTCAAAGCTGGCCCCGGCAAGAATCCCGCAGCAGCTGTAAATGGTGGTTTACATTTTTCACTGGAAAAGAATGGTGGCCTGTTGGCACAGTGGTTGGATTTCCGCTTGTGACACCGGCGACCCGGGTTCAGTAACAGACTCAGGTTGCTGGAGGGCCAGCCGGGGGAGAAGGCTGGAGCGTCCAATGACTGGTCACCTTCTCTAGGGGGAAGGGGGGGATACAGTCCGGCAACTGCTGACTCCAGGTGGAGACCAGGGGTACAGCATGTATGCCGACCAACTCATTAGGGGGGCATGGCAGACGTTAACGTATGCCTAGACGTCATGGCACATCGCGCACCCAGGAGAAAATGGGAAAAAGCTCTCCTCTGCTCGACCGGATGATGGTCCCCTTCGCCGCCACGAGTGCCCTGGTCGGGCCCCCAGAAAGCACCTCAGCAGCACCAGAGGGGCCAAGTAGTTGGACTGGCCGGCCTCTACCGGTGCTTTTCTCCTCGGAAAGGGAGGACCCATCTGGTGATGGGTCACACCGGATTACCCCAAGGGTGGCTGCCATCTGAGGTGGGGGATGGTGGCAATAGGTGGGGGTGCAAGCAAGCGGTAGGAGAAGAGATCACAGATGGCCCAAAGGAGAGGCGGGCAGGGGAGACACGGGAGGAGGTGGAGAAAAAAAAGGAAAAATATGGTAACGTTCTGCACACCAGTGAAAATCACAGAATTTAATGTTTTACACCCATAAAATACATCAAAATTACATGTATTCTCCTAGAAATTATTTCCTCTCTATTTTGAGATATCCATGTGAGTGTGCATGTACACATATAAGGCCCTGTCCACACTGAGCCCTCTGTAACGTTACTGAGGGGTCAAACCGTTACTGTAACGGTTTGTATCCACACTGGTAACGTTGCAGCAGGCGTTTTTTGAAACATTACAGAAAACACATATGAGGTGGTTTCAGCAACGGTTTTGGTAACGCTTTCAATGCTGTAATGTTGCCAGTGGCAGTGTGAACGGGTGAGCGTGTAGCTCCCAGCATCATAAACTGCATTGCGGGATGCTTACTGTACTCGGGAGCACCCCGAAGCAAAGACTGCCTTGGACAGGCTGTAACACTTTGGAAAACGGTTCCCTGGTAATGCAGACACACTGTAACGTTACCAGTTTAAACCGCTTTGAAAACGTTACAGATTTCAAGACAGCAGTGTGAACAGGGCCTAAGTCTGGTTTTGGATGTTAAAATGTGCCTCCAAAAAGGAGTACTCAATTTATCTGTGAGGGCAACCTATCTACAGGGTTTACAACAGTAAACTATATTTGCAACTGTGTAACCAGACTTTAGTGTCCACTTCTGACCACAAAGACCAATTCTGTGCCTGATGTTGGTCACAAAAATAAGGTTACTCACCTGTAACAGGAGTTCTAGGAATGGTATATGTTGTTCATCCACACTTACTGGCAGGTTCCTTGCCGCTTTAAATCTTGCCGGAAGGTCTTCAAGCTGGCTCCTCCCACCCACCCGGGTGGTAAAACTCTCAGCTCCACCCCATGACACCAGATCTGGCCCGCTGGAAGCTCAGGTTGTGCGCGCCGGGCCGGGAGGTCAGGATGTGGGATGAACAACATACACCATTCCTAGAACTCCTGTTACAGGTGAGTAACCTGTATTTCTAGGGACATGGATATGTTGTTCATCCACACTTACTGGCAGACTCCTAGCAGTTCTCCGGGAGGAGGGAGGCAAGGCGCACACCCCCTACTTAGGGAATAAGGACTGGAGAACCGAGGCCCCAAAACCAGCATCCCGGCGTGACTCAAGGTCGATGTGGTAATGGGTAATAAAGGTGTGTGCCGACTTCCAGGTAGCAGCCCTGCAGATTTCCTGGATAGGGACGTCCCTGGAAGCAGCCACCGATGCAGCAGTATGGCGGGTAGAATGAGCTCTTATCCCTCTGGGAGGCTCCATGCCCGCCAACTTATAGCACCCGATCTATGCAGGAGGTGACCCACCTGCTATCGTCCGCTTGGCTGCAGGTCTGCCAGATGCGGCTTCAGCGTGGGTGACAAACAGCTGGCGAACCTCTCCCCGATTTCAGCCGTGCGCTCCTTATAATAAGCGAGCGCCCTTCTAGGGTCCAGAGTATGGAGCCTATATTCGGCCTCCGAGGTGTGACTGGGGTAGAACACCGGCAGAGTCAGCACCTGGTTAAGGTGAAACTCCGACACCACCTTCGGAAGGAATTTCGGGTGGGGGCGCAGGACAACCTTGTCCCTGTGGAAGACCAGGTAAGGAGACTTGAAGCAAAGCGCCTGGAGCTCTCCCATCCTTCTGGCTGACATGATAGCCACCAAGAAGGCGGTCTTCCACGACAGGTGAGAGAGATCACACCTGTGCATTGGTTCGAATGGCTTGCCCATGAGCTTTGCCAGTACCAGCAGTAAATCCCACGGAGGTGGAGGTTCTCGCATCGGAGGGGAAATGTGATCAAGGCCTTTGAAAAAGCGCCCGACCACCTTTTCCTGCGCCACCGACTGCTCCCCGGCCCGCGCCCGGTAAGCAGAGATGGCTGCCAGGTGCACCTTTAGGGTCGTCAACTTAAGCCCTTGACTAGAAAGGGACCATAAATAGTCCAAAATGCTTGCCACAGAACAGGAGGAAGGGTCCAAGCCCTTGCCCTGACACCAAATGGAGAATCTCTTCCATTTGAAGGTGTAGCATTTTCTGGTCGACTCTACGGGACGCCCAACAACATTGAGGACCTCGCCGGAAAGACCCAAGGCCTGGAACTCTAGCCGCTAGGAACCAGGCCGCCAGGTGCAGAGATTGAAGGTCCGGATGGAACACCTTCCCTGATTGACTGACAGCAGGTCCGGAGTGAGCTGGAAGCTGCCTCGGGAGCCTGGAGCTGAGGCTGAGGAGATCTGGGTACCAGAACTGGCGGGGCCAGTCTGGGGCTATCAGGATCACCTGCGCCTTGTCCCTCCTTGCTTTGAGAAGCACCTTGTGAATCAAGGGAAATGGGGGAAAGGCGTAGAAGAGGCCCAGGGTCCACAGCCTCGAGAAGGCATCCCCCTGCAGCGAGCCCTGCTGAGGGGGGCGGGCATGAAACAGCCTCAGCTTCGCGTTCTCCCTGGAGGCAAACAGGTCCACCTGAGGTGTGCCCCAGTGGGAGAACAGATCTTGTACTACCTCCGGCAGGAGAGACCACTCGTGAGATGCAGCCCCTATCCGCTCAGGGCATCGGCCAGGGTGTTGGAGGCTCCTGCCACATGAATGGCTAGAGATCCGCCTCAGGCTGCGCGCAGTGACCAAATGCTGGAGAGCTTCCTTGAATAGAAGCATGGAGGCGCGTCCCGCCCTGGCGGTTCAGGTAGTACATGGTTGTGGTATTGTCCGTGGACTCGGACCACTTGACCCCGGAGAAACGGAGCAAAGGCGGTGAGAGCTAGGCGGACCGCTCGGAGCTCCAGCAGGTTGATGTGGCATCGGGACTCCCGCGGGGACCAGAGGCCGTGCACTCGGTGTTCCCCCAGATGGGCACCCCAACCCATCAGACAGGCATCGGTCGATGGAGAGACCGTCGGCTCGGGGCGGACAAACCGGATGCCCTCCTGCAGATGGAATGGAACGGTCCACCACTGGAGAGCGTTCCACATCTCCTGGGTCACTATCACTAGCTGGTCCAAAGGATCGCAGCGTCGTGACCACTGGCTGGCCAGTCCCCACTGAAGGGGCGCTGTGCCAGCGGGCCCAATGGACCACGCTGGTACAGGCCGCCATGAGACCCAGAAGGCGCAGTGTCCCGGAGAAGGCGCCATTGCCCAACCAGAAATGATCGGGCAAAGGAGGTAAGAACTCGGCCCTGTCCACCAGGAGCCGCGCTCTGGCTCGAAGAGAGTCGAGCTCTGCCCCGATGAACAGGATCACCTGCTTCGCTCGAGTTCCGACTTGGCCTCGTTGATGAGAAGGCCAACTTGAGAGCAAACCTGGAGGGCCAGATCTCGGACGCTCCACCTCCGTCTGGAGGAGGCTGCTATCAGCCAATCGTCCAGGTAGGAGGTACACCCGACCCTCGGCGCCACAGAGAATGCTGTCACCACTGCCATGCATTTGGTGAAGACCCTGGAGCTGGAGATAAGTCAAGGGCATGGCTCGAACTCGAAGAGGGATCCCTCCGCGAAAGCGGAGGAATCTCCGATGTGACAGACGGATAGGGACGTGAAAGAACGCGTCCTGTAGGTCCAGAGAGCAGAACCACACGCCGTGTTCCAGAGATGGTATTATCTGCGCCACAGTGACCATCCTGAAGGTTCGAGACCTTAGGAACTTGTTCAGGTCGTGTAGGTCGAGAATGGGGCGCCAGCCCCCCGTCCGTTTCGGAACCAGGAAATACCTGGACACGAACCCTGGGTCTGAAGGGAGGTCCTCCACTTCCGTGATCACCTCCTTGTGGAGGAGGAGAGTGATGTCGGCTCGGCGAGCCGCCAGTGAGGCTGCGGACCCCGAGGCCCCCCGAGGTGCAACGGCTCTGAAGGGCGGGGCCTGCTCGAATTCCAGAGGTAGGCCTTTTCCCACCACCTCCAGTACCCACCTGTCCGTGGTAACAGTGGACCAGGCAGAAAGGAAGTGTCTGAGCCGTCCCCCCACAGGGGAAGCAGGGGTGAGGTGACAGGGATGGGGGCGACACCCCTCAGCCCGTCACTGGGCAGGCTTGGAGGAGGGACCGGCCGAGGGACCTCCTGGGCCTTTACCTCCCTGCTTCCTGTTGGAGGAAGCCGACGGCTTGGGTTTGGGATACCAAGGTCGAGCCTGCTGGCCCTGACGTTGCTGGGCCGGGCGCGGCACGGGCGCAGAAGGACGAAAGGGCTTAGGCTGTGGCTTCTGCCTTGTCCTTCTGAGCAGAAGAGACCGAGTCCAAGGTAGCACTGGACTTCTCGATCCTCTGCAGGTGACCTTCCACCCCAGGGCTGAAGAGGTCAGTCCCAAAAGGAACATCCGCCAACTTGTGCTGGGCATCCGAGGTAAAGGTGGATATCCCCAGCCAAGCCCGACGACGCATGGCCACTGCGGCCACCACAGACCTGGAACATGAGTCCCCGATGTCTAACGCAGTCTGGAGCTGCTGTTTGGCCACTGCCCTGCCCTGGTCCCGCACCTGCCTGATCGTAGTCTGCAGATCTGCCGGAAGATGAGGGACAACCTCATCCAGGGAGCCCAACAGGGAGTGAGAAAAATGTGCCATGAGGACGGCCGAACTGGCCTGACGAAGGCCGAGAGAGGACGCAGCATAGACTTTTCGCCCGGCATAATCCAATTTCTTGGATTCTTGTCGGAGGTTTGTCCATATCCTCGATGCCTGCACGCTCGAAAACGCTGTCGGTAATCAACCCTCGGCCGAGGGGTGTTCCAAAACCGACAGGGAACCGACAGGGACCTATACTTCCTGGCCAACCTGGTCGAAGGCGCAGGGCAGGAAGCAGGACGCTGCTAAAGTTCCAAGGCCGGACCCACTATGGCTTCGTCACCGAAAGGCCTCCTAGGAGAATCCCCGTCCAGAATCTCCGCGAGGGGATACCTGGTCCAAGAGAACGGGTTCGAGCTTCCATCCCGGTGGACTCCAGATGAGTCAAGCAACCCTAAGAAGGACGAAGGGCTATCGTCCATTGACTGCCCTCCCGAGGACTCCAAGTCCATGCACTTGGAGAAGAGGGAGGAACCATCATCGGACTCAGAAGAGTCCTCAAAGAGCTGCCTCGGGCCTGAGCCACCCTCCACCTGCCGAGGTTTATTGGGAGTGAGGGTGACAGACAGCCTCATGGGATAAACCCAAAGCCGACCGAGAATTTTTGGTCGGAGCCCCAACTAATGGCTGTGGAGGCGGGTTCCACCAGAATCGGTGGGCAGTTGGAATTGGCCGAACAACCGCCTGAGAACAGGCTCCTCGACTACAACGAGGGTTGTTTCGGCTGCTCCGTGACAGCCACTTAATGGCCGGGAAGACGACTGGGTCGGCTTATTCCCCGTCAAAAGGAGCTGTTGCCACATGTTCCGTGATCACGCAACTTGCGCCGCTTCCCTCGTCCGAGGAAGAGGAAGCGGCGCGCCGTCACCACAGTGCTTAGACCGCCATGGCGGCAGGATCGGGTTGGACCGCGAGGATGTCCGAGACTGAGACCGAGAGTCTCAATCTAGGGCCGGAGGAAGCGAGGAGAAGTGTCGGAAATCGGGCCTCTCGGCTTGACGATCCCACCGAGGGCTCCGGAACCGGAGGCACAGACGAGCCGACGGGATCCTCAACTCCCACCAGGGGAACCGTGGAGAGGGGATTCTCAGCTTCTCCAGCCGACAAACCCGTCTAACGGGTCAAGAAAAATCTCGACCGCGTCAACGGGAGTCTCGGTCAACTGGCCTGACGGGGACACTGTGAAGCCAGTGGTCGAAGCTGAGGGGTCGACCGAAGTCGACTGTCGACAAGGGAGGGATCTTTCCGGCCCCAAGAACGCTGACGGAGAGACTTACTTTTGCTCTTTTGGACCTGGAAAAGGTCCCAAGAAGTTGGACCCTCACCTTGGTCGAGAGGGTCAGACAAAGCTCCTTAAAGAAGCGAGTACGAGGCACCCGAGAGAAGCGGACAAATGCACTGGCCGAGGTAGAAGCGACCCCGCGCCTCCTCTTTGAGGGCGATCATCTGCTCTAGCTGATCCACTACGCCCGCTGCCGCGGACACATGTCGTGCTCTTAGATTTCACGGTGGAATCCTTTTCTCGGGGCCCCAGTTATAATCAGACGCCTTTTGGCCTGCCACGAAATGGTGCAGTGAGCATGTCGCAGGCCTGGGCGGGTCGTGCTCAAGGCCCAGGCAGTAGACGCACGTGGAGTGCGGATCCGTCCTAGACATCTTCTACCCGCAAGGGCACCTCCGAAAACCGGGAGTCGATTTGTCCATCGCAGCCGCGAGGAGAAGAAGACCGAAGTCTTTTTAGCAAAAAACTTTTTGATTTCGAACTTTCGAAGAATTAGGAACCAGTCTTAAACGCAGCGCGTTAAGGAGGGAACCTGAGCTTCCAAGCGGTAAGGAAGATCTGGCGTCATGGGGCGGAGCCGAGAGTTTTACCACCCGGGTGGGTGGGAGGAGCCAGCTTGAAGACCTTCCGGCAAGATTTAAAGCGGCAAGGAACCTGCCAATAAGTGTGGATGAACAACATATCCATGTCCCTAGAACAGGTTTTTCCATCCAGTCTGGGCAGCAAAATAATATCCGTAATTTTGTTAGGACTGACATGGTAAAAGAAGGGATGTCTTATAAGCAAGGTCAACTTATACATGATTATACACGGTATATAACACATCTTTCATCATCAATGAGCAAGGGAAAGGAGAAACACTGTGGCTCTAACTACAGACTAGCAAGGAGAGGAAGATCAGGAAGGGGTGCTCTACAGACCACCCAACCAGGATGAAGAATTTGTTCAAAGTTGCTGACGGCAGCAGGAAAAGGAGAGGTAGCAGTAGTAGGGGATTTTAATCTGTCCAAAGTAGACTGGGCTATACCAGCCATGTCCTGCTCCAAAAGTCAAGAGATCCTAGATGGCGGGCCCGGGGGCACTGAGGGTTGAGGTGCTGGATGCCACACCGGCGACCCAGCTTTGTGAACGAGCCTGGGTCATCGGGGGTTGGCAAGGGAAGGAGAAGATAGAGCGTCTGGAGGACTGCTCTCTTCTCCTGTGGTGGGTTCTGGGGATTTCCCTGCTCGGTGGTGGCTCCTGGCATAAACTGGGGGTGAAACACCGGAAGCAGGAACACAGCATGGGTCAGGTGTCAGTGGGCGTCTGCGGGAGTGGGTGGGTTCGCTCACTCTGCACACTGATGCCATTGCACTGCCACACCAGGGACGGAACAAGGAAAATGGCCCTGCCTCCCAGTAGGCAAAGGGGGGGGGGTACAGGGGCCGGCCAACCACACCCAGCGCCAGGTCTATCTGTTCATGCCTTCAGCTCTCCTCCCTGCCTGGTCGTTCTGCTAAATTATAGCTAGAGCGCCAGGACAGGTAGGCGGTCCCACCTCAGGTGGCTGGGTGATCAGGCAAGTGGATGGAGAGGCGGCCCCCTTGAGAGAGTACGGGGTAAGGCAGTGTGTAGTAGGAGCATAAATAGAACTGAAGAAAAAAAAAAGATCCTAGATACTACACAGGAAGGATTCATGACCCAGGGTGTTACTGACATCCCACCAGGGTGGGGGCAATCCTTGACCATGTGCTCACTAATACGGAGCACATGCAGGAGCAGAGGTCAGGGAACCTCTGGGTGGTAGTGACCACAGCACAGTGTGGTTCATTTTGGACATGGGCAGGGATAACATCCCCACCAAGACCAAAACGCTGGATTTCAAGAGGGCAAATTTTAAGAGGATGGAAGAGGTGCTAAGGGAACACCTAGTGGGCACTGAAGAGGACATGGGGGTGGTCCAAACACAGGCCACAATCAGGGAGGCAACTCTAACAGTCACAAAGGAGTTCATCAAGTTGAGAGAGAAGAAATCAGGGACCAGACCTTCCAGTTGGTTTAACTATGAGGTGGCCAGAGCGGTGAAGGAAAAAAGGGTGGCCTACAGAAAATTCAGGAGAACAGCAAAGGAAGAGGATGAGGAAAAATACCAGAGGCTGGCTAGGATGGCAAGGAGGAGGGTACAGCTTGACAACGTGCAGAAAGACCGCAATCAGCTAAAGGGATAAAAAGCTGGGAGCAGGCCTTCTTTTGCTACATAAGCGAAAAGAGGGACAAAAAAAAGACGGTATAGTTATGGTTAAGGAAGTGGGATGGATAAGTGGATGAAGGCGCAAGCAAAGCAGAAGTATTAAATGAATACTTCAGCTCTGTCTTTACAAGGGAAAAGGACAAACCAGTACCACACAGGGGGTGAAGGAGGGAGGAGCCAAGGAGATGAAGAGGTAACAGAAACTGAAAGAGTGAGGACGGGGCTGCTGACACTGAAGGTGGATAAATCCCCAGGACCAGACGGCATACACCCTAGGGTGCTGAAGGAGCTACCAGAGGAACTGGCAGGGCCACTGGCTGTTCTGTTCAATAGATCCCTGGAGTCGGGCATGGTGCCATTGGAATGGAGAATGGCACATGTAATGCCCCACAACAGCGGATCCATGGATGACCCAGGGAACTATAGGTCAGTCAGCCTGACCTCGATTATTTGTAAACTCATGGAGATCATACTAAAGGAAAGGCTGGTGAGATACACTGAGGACAATGGTCTACAAGATGGAATGCAGCACAGGTTTTTGGCTGTTAGATCGTGTCAAACAAACCTGATCGAATTCTTTGATTGGGTCACAAGGGGGGGAGGTGGACAGAGGCCAGGTGAAGAACATCAAATACCTGGACCTCAGCAAGGCCTTCAATTTTGTACCACACAGGAGGCTGATAATGAAACGAAAGGATCTAGTGGTGGGGAGAAAATGGTAAGGTGGGTAGACAATCGCTTGAGTGGCAGAACTCAAAGAGTAGTGGTGGGGGGAAGAGTTCTCTAGCACCAAGGAGGTCACCAGCAGGGTCCTGCAGGGATCAGTGCTGGAGCCACTGTCGTTCAATGTCTTCATAAGTGACATCAGGGAAGGCATTAAAGGCAAGGTTTGCCCATTTGAGGACAACACCAAAAGTTTTGAGAGGGTAGACACAAAGGAAGGGGTACAGGACCCGAGAGAGGACCTTGATAAACTCGAGAGACGGTCAGGAATCTGGCAACTTGACTTCCATGCCAAAAAGTGCAAAGTGATGCACGTAGGGGCCAGGAATCCTAGAATGGAGTATCGGGGGGGAGTGGGGTTCGGGTAACTGCTTCAGAGGAGGAAAAGGATCTGGGGATGGTGATAACTAGAGATCTAAAACACACCACTCAATGCAGGAAGGCAGCAGCAAAGGCTAACAGGATACTGTGGTGTACTGCAAGGAGATTCAGTATCACACAATCATAGAAGCTTGACGGCAGAAAAGGACCATACCGGCCCATCTAATCTGCCCTTTTTTTTGCCCCTACACCTCCCCCTCCCTGCCAGCCTCCCCCCCCCCCCCGATACTCAGCCCCATATGCTTGTTCCATGCCCTCTTGAATTCTTCCACCGATTTAGCTCCTGCCACTCTGTCTGGTAGTCTGTTCCAGGGCTCCACCACTCTCTCTGTGAAGAAACACCCTCTCATATTGCCACTGTATCTTTTTCTTCACAGTCTGTGGCTGTGCCCTCTAGTTTTGACCCCCTCCTTCCTCTTAAGAAAACCCTCTTCTCCCACTTTCAGCCCCTTTACATATTTAAAAGTTTCAATCATGTCTTCCTTTTCCCTACTTGTCTCCAGTGTGTACAGATCCAGCTCCTTACACCTCTGCTCATATGACTTTCCCTGCATACCCTGCAACATCTTGGTTGCCCTTCTCTGAACCCTCTTCACCGCATCTATATCCTTGTGGAGATGTGGCTTCCAGAACTGAACCCCATACTCCAGGTACAGCCTCACCATGGCTTTGTAAAGAGGTATTATTACCTCCCTTTTTCTGCTAGTAATGCCCCTGCCTATGCATGCCAACATTCCACTGGTCTTTCCCACTGCCCTGCTACACTGGATTCCTACCTTAAGGTTCAAGGAGACTATGATCCCCAGATCCCTCTCCTGTTCGGTTACTTTGATTTCCTGCCCACCTAGGGAGTACCCTGCTCTTCTGTTCCTACTCCCCAAGTGCATCACAGCGCACTTCTTCGCATTAAATTTCAGCTGCCACGTCCCAGACCATTTTTCAAGCGTCTTTAAGTCCTCCCTCATGTCCTCCACTCCCCTGGGTGTCCACCCTATTGCATATTTTTGTATCAGCAGCAAACAGGCACACCCTCCCCCTCAAACCCCCAGCAATATTACTGATGCAGATATTGAAGAGAAGCGGACTCAAAACTGACCCCTGTAGCACTCCACTCTTCACTCTCACTGTCCCAGAGTGCACCCCGTTTAGCACCACCCTCTGAGTTCTTCCTGACAGCCAGGTCTCCACTCAGCTTGATATTTTCTCACCCAACCCCAGGCTTTCCATCTTGCTCACCAGCCTCCTATGGGGGATGGCGTCAAAGGCCTTACTGAAGTCCAGATAGGCCACGTCCACCCCCCCCAAAACCCGGTCAATCATCTGAGTCACCCAATCTAAGAACTGAATTAGGTTTGTCTAGCAAGACTTCCCCTTCATAAAGGCATGCTGTCTGCTGTCCTGCAAGCCACTCTCCTTCAGGTAATCCACCGCCCTCTCCTTGATTAATGCCTCCATTATCTTCCCCACCACTGATGTGAGGCTGATTGGTTGATAGTTCCCCTTCACCTCCTTACTACCGCCCTTGTGTAAAGGCACTACATCTGCCCTCTTCCAGTCCTCCGGCACTCTCCCCATATCCAGGGACAAGTTGAAGAGCCTTGTCAAGGGTGCGACCAACTCCTCCTTCAACTCCCTGATCACCCAGGGGTGTAACCCATCAGGCCCAATTGTCTTGTCCACTCTCAATCTATCTAACTCTGCTCTAACCCTATACACAGTGAATGAGCTCAGATCCACCCATTTGTCCTCCTTCCCATTCGACTTTAGCGCAGGTCCCCTGCCGTCCTCCTCCACCGTGAATACCGAACTAAAGTACTTATTTAATAACTCTGCTTTTTCACAGTCCCTTTCCAATTTTATTTTTCCCTCCCCCTCAGCGTAGTAATCTTCTGCCTTGCCTTTCTCTTCTTCCTCACATATCTGAAAAAAGGTTTTATCCCCACTTTTGGACTTTTTTGCCATTTTCTCCTCAGTATCTGCTTTTTCCCTTCTGATCTTCTTCCCTGCCATACTCCTCCTCCTCTCTCTTATACTCTTCCTTATCTTTCTCGCTGAGTGTCCTCTTAAAATTTTTTGAAAGCCCTCTTCCTTTCCCTGACTGCCCCCACAACCACCTTTGTAAACTAAAGCGGTCTCTTCCCCTTTTGCTCTTCCTAAACTTTGTTATGCACATTTCCGCAACTTTCAGTATCCCTCCCTTGATAGCTTGCATAACTCTTCCACTGTCCCTATATTCTCTGTACTCTCCACCGTCTCCCTTACTATCCTTCTCATCTTGTCAAAGTCTGTGTGTCTCAAGTCCATGACTGTGGTACATGACAGCAGAGCTGGCCTGGTGACGCTGGAGGTTGAGTCGCTGGTTGCTACACCTTGCGTCACCTCAGCAACCCAGGTTCAGGAATAAGACCAGGCCTCTGCGGGTCAGCAAGGGAGAATCGAGGGTCCGGAGGACTTCTCTCCTCTCCTCTCTCGGGGGAGGGAGATTGGTCGTCCCACTCACTCACTGCCCTCTGGTGGTGGGCGGAGGGCAGTACAGTCTGGAAGGCATGCACCAGCATCATCACATCAGTAGGGAGGGCGACACTAGAAAAAGGAAAATCTGAGTCGGCAGGCTACATGATGAGTCGCACTAGCACCTGACTGCCCCAAATATCTGGATTCGCTCCGGGAGGTGGCGGTAAAGGCAACACCCCTTCACTCCGGCCCTACCATGTGTGGGGGGACCGTGGGGGGATTTAGGGGGGGTGTCGGATCAGGAAAAACGGTGCGGTCGGAGACTGAGTGTACTCTGAGGGAGGGACTGGCGCCGTCTGTCAGGCTCGGGGAGCCATAAACAGCTATGTGGGAAAAAAAAAAAGGAGATTCAGTAGTAGGCGGAGCAAGGTCATTTTGCCATTGTACAGGTCACTGGTAAGACCACATTTAGAATACAGGCTAAGGTATTGGCAGGGCTCCAGATAAGGTGTGTACTGGCCTATTCTACTCACCTCATTTTAGGACATACTCTTCAGAAATTTTTTTTAATGAGTACCAGTACTCACCCAACATTTGTAAATACTCCACATGCCAAAGAACAGTGCTTCATAACATAACTGGTGATTCAAAAGGAACAGTTTTTTGCCAGATTTACAGTACTTGTATGCATCTCACTTTTGTTTTACTCACTATGTTTTAAAACTGGTGAGTAAATTCTTACCTGCCAACATTATCTGGAGCATTGTTGGCACCTGAAATTCTTATCTAGGGTCAAAAACTACATTTTTTTTAATAAATATACTCAGTCCACTCTAGCAAGACATTTGTACACATCTGAATGTCATTTTACTCACCTCACATTCAAAATGAGGAGTACAGGTACTCATCCCAAAAAATCTTATCTAGAGCCCTGGGTAATGGCATCCATACCTTAAGAAAAACATCATTATACTGGAGGGAGTCCAAAGAAGAGCTACCAAGATGATCGAGGGGCAAGAGAACAGGTCCTACTAGGAGAGGCTGGCAGCCCTAAGGATGTACTCCCCGGAAGGGGGGGGAATGATAGAGACCTTCAAATATCAGAAGGGGATAAATACAGACTGGAAAGAGAAGGCCTCTTTAAAATGAGCAACAACAGAACCACGGTGGTGGGGGCACAGCTTGAAGCTGATGGGGGGGGTTAGGAGGGATGTTAGGAAACCTGTCCATACACAGAGGGTGGTGGCCTCATGGAATGAGCTGCCAGAAGAGATGGTCTCAGTAAAGATGGTGGTGGCCTTTAAGAGGGCCTAGGGCAAACACAAAGGGACATGGGACCGAGAAGGGAGGGGGGCGGGCATGGTCACTGGCCTAGCACGATCCTGCATAATCTCATCGATCAGACCAGATAGACCAAAATGGCCTTCTGCTGGCTATTTCGTATGTTCCGAGCTCGTGTATTCATACCCAGAACTGCTAGATTGTAAAACCTGATAAAATCTAACATGGAGATTAGCGATCTGGAGTGCAATCCTAAACATGTAAGCTGATTATTTCATTCTCTGTAACTCAGCGAGTGCCCCTATGAATCATTCCAAAAACGGTGCCATACAACACGTTCCACGCATCGTCACTGACAAAAAGGGGGGAGAGAGAGAGACAAAGAAGAGAGAATGCTGCCACAAAGGAAATAACCGCTGTACCAGAACCAAGGAGAGTGCCTACAACAAAGCAGTTACCCAGACAATGCTGTAGCTTGCAACTACTCCCAAACATAGGGAGACCAGGGGAAGGGGTGGGGGGAGCTTTGCCAAAAGAACCCTTTCAGAACAGCAGTTCTGGGATACAGTGTACACCACAGGTTTCATGTGCATTGGGGCACTGCTCAGTCTTGAACGCGGAGAACAGGAAGCATACTATACAGTTAAGGGTACACTCAGCAGCAGCAGTAGTTAATGATTTGTTTTCTTAAAGCAAGATGCCAGGCAGAAAGTAACAGCAGATCAATTAAATGCACTTTTCTAATTGCTTCCATCCTTGCCAGTCAGTACGTCATTTGTTTTCTTTATTTTCTCAATGCTGCTTCTTTGCTTGATCCACTATAGCGTTTACCAAGCTAGCTGGTTCAGTACGCAAGTGCATGGTTATCTGAACACCACTGTGGACAGTTAAACAGCCCCACCATTGATGAGGATACTACAAGAACTGTGCTGAATCACTCTACCAGCGGACAGGGCAGAGAAAGTTTTGCTAGGTGGTGAAAGAGCCGACTGGCGTTTCCGCTACTGAAAATGTACTGCCCCAACTGTAATCTACTGCCTGGGAAGCTCATGGTGGTGCTGGCCATCTCAGGTATGGAGACGGCAAGCCAAGAGGGGCCTGAGGCTGCTGTGGATGGCTATAAATCAAGCCATCTCTGTGGCCCTGGACTCCCTCACATCAGTCTTTATCTATTCACGGACCTCCTGACGCAGCTCACCATGGTAAAATTACAAGCTTCCAGCTGAAGGTGACAGAACAAAGGATGGAGAATTCTGGAGGAAGATCCAGCCAGGTAGACAGCAGACTGACTCAGAGAGCTCATAAAGAGTACTGGAGGCCAGTCACCTTGAAAAGTCAAAATTACTGTCATGGTGATTGCTTCAAGTGAGAACCTTCTAGCTCCGCTCTCCCCCACTGTGGACAAGGTGTTGCACCCACCCCATCTACATTCTGCAGGATTCTGTTCAGCAGAGAAGTGCAATGTTTTATCACTTTTTCTATGACAGAGTGTTACCCATCAGGGGCAAGGATCTCTGCAAGTGGCCTGTTATGGGTCAGCAGTGTCAGATCAATGATGACAAAAAGCCCTCCAAGAACCTTGAGTGAGTTTCAGTCAGTTTCAGCTGAAGTGGTATTTGAGGCTATCTTTGGGCTATGCCAGACTTTGTTCCTTGGACCTTGTGCCAACCCAGCTGTTGGGAGGCAGTGCATCCGGTTGTTGCAAGAATTGTTCAGTGTTCCCTTGATGAGGGTCCCCCTAGCCCTAAAGAGCAAAGAAAAGAAACCACTTCCAGAAAAAGCATCTTTGGATCTGGATCTAATTGCAAATTTCAAGCATGTCTCAAACCTTCCCTTCTCGGGGAAGGTGACTGAGAAGGTATGAGCGCACACAGCTTAAAGCTCACTATTAAAAACGATATCAATAAGTCATTTCAGTCCAATTTCAGGCCTCATTATAACAGGAGGTGGAAAAACTAGGTTTGCTGGCAAAAGCACCTAGCTTCACCACAGCTTTTTTCTTCTAGGTTGCTTGAAAGGACAGAGCAAAGAACCTTACCACAGCAAGGAAAAGGCTTAAGGCTTCTTTGGCTAGGCAGATTTACTGTGTGTTATTTTCTTTTGTACTCACAGGGATTGTTACTGTTTGTTGCCAACATTTTATTGCTTCATTTTTCTCCGATTCAAATTGTTGTTGCTGGGTATACCTTCTGCTGCATTATTACAGGGTGTGCTTACAAGTGTGTGCTTACAGATTACTGCTGTAATCTTCTGATTCAAATTGTCTTTTGCAAGGTATATCTTCTGTTATTGCTTTATTTTTCTCTGTAGCAAAGTGTTTCTTACAGGGTATATCTTCTGTGAAATTATTACAGGTGGTGCTTTACAGGTATTACAGTTTTATCTATCATTAGGATAAGCTTTCAGGGCTACTGCGTTTGTTGCTGGCTGATTGTTTCTGTGCTTACCTCCTTGTTTCTTTCGTCTGTTCTTTTTCGGCAGGGGAAGGGCCCAGCCACCCACCCCCATCCCCAACCACCTCACACTACACTCCTTTTACAGGGTAGTACAGTTGTGACATTTCCTGTAGCAAAGCAGGAAGGGGCGGATCAGAGGGGTACCCACACAGTGACGTCATTTACAGGAGCACAAGTAATTTAACTTGTTACACAAAAACAAACAAAACACAAAATCAAACTTTTGCTTTCATTTCCTCCTCCTAATTACTCCGACCAGGTTATAAACCCAGCAACTTATCTGGAATGGATATTAGTAACTGCAGGTACTGCAGGACACTTTTCAAAAGGGCCGTCTTACAGGATTTAGGACACTGTCCTACATGCTAGGCCACTGGAGATCTAAGGGCTCAGCTCCAGGCAGCATGGGCAGAGACTGCGCGTCTCAAATCTTATATTCAGGAGGAAATGTACTATAAGAACCGTTCGCCATTTCCCCAACATCCAACAGAAGCAACTCAACTGCAGATGGTAGTTGGCCTGGGAGGTTGGCAGGTGGTTAGGAGGAGTAAATCGGTTCCCCATCACTCAGTGCTCTCCAACATATCAACTCCACAAACCATATAAAAACTACAAACAGGTATCTGCCTCCATCTCCGAAATCAAACAAAGGGGCAGAGGACACTGCAGAGCAGAACATTGCAGCACAGGACCTAGCACAACAAAACTTGCCCAAAACAGGAACCAAAACAAAAAAAAGCAAAAAAGGAAATCCAAAAAGCTTCTTATCATAGGAGACTCCATAATTTGGGGAGTTGATACCTATCTCCAGCCAGGGGTAATGGTCAGATGTCTCCCAGGTACATCAGTGTGGCAAGACACTGACCACATTGCTAAAACTGTACAGGAAGCAGGAGAAAACACTGATGTCCTGGTACACACAGGGACTAACGATCTCGCCAGCCGGTCAGTTACGGAGACCAAGGAACACCTGACCAGGCTGGATGATAAACTATTATCCATTTCGTCCAGCATCTCCTTCTCTGAGATCCTGCCAGTCTGGGAGAGGGGGGCAGATGGACGGAAGGTCAGAGAAGGGGAGATAGGGAAGCTAAACATGTGGCTCAAGGGCTGGTGCCAGGAAAAAGGACACAAGTCTGTAGGAAACTGGCAACAGCTTTGGGAGCGAAAGTTCTTTAAATCTGATGGATTGCATCTGACTAAGGAGGAAGTCAGTGCATTGGGGCAGAAGTTTGACGTCTTTGCGGAATATTTAAACTAGCAAATGGGGAGAGGGGTGCAGCACCCGATATATCGAATGGGAAGAACACCAATCCCCCCTCAGCTAGTGGTCAGACAGGAGTTCAGCATGTCTGTAGTTCATTTGCATCACCAGGTAAGGAAAAAGGTCTGGCTCCCCATACGACACACAGGGGAAATGCCAGACCTTGCCCAACAACTAACACACCCAAATCTGGCCAATGGAAAATCATGTACACAAATGCTCGCAGTCTGGGAAACAAGATCCCAGACCTGGAGACAATAATGACAGAGGCTAAACTGGACATGGTAGCAATTAGCGAGGCATGGTTTACCAGTAACCACATTTGGGAGACTTCAGTACCTAGCTATGTACTGTTCAGAAGAGACTGAGGTACAAATAGGGGTGGAGTGGCCCTTTATGTCAATAAAAATATCAAAGCTACAGAAATTCAGACTACACATAAGGAGCCAGAAAAACTGCGGGTCACCTAGGAAATAGGAAATGGGACAGCCATACGAACTGGGGTTGTCTACAGGCCTTCAGACCAGGGGAGGACACAGACACACTACTGTTAGAAGATATAAAAAACATTTTATTTTATTTATTTAGTTTTTATTGACCGGGTAAGTGCACTAGACAAATCCTGCCTATTTTCAGGCACGACCCGGGGGAAGGGAATACAGATGAATGCCAACTGACCTTTGAACCAGATTAAGCTGTTGGTGGTATTTTTAGTGAATGAGGGAATTTGACAGGACCCGGGAAATTCCCCTACTCTTTTCGAAGGCGCTATGGGATCTTTAACATCCACCTGAACAACCACTCAATCCAGGCAGATGGGACCCCAGTTTAACGCCTCATCCAAAAGACGGCACCTCAGAAGTGCAGCGCCCCTCCATGCTGCACTACAGTGTCAGTAGTGGGATATTAACCCAAGTGCCAGATGTGGGAACTGAACCCACAGCCCTCTGATCTCCCGGCCTCAGAGGCGAGAGTGCTACCTACTGAGCCACTGACACTGACCACTAAAGGGGAAGTTCTGATAATGGGAGACTTCAACATGCCAGATAAAGATTGGTCAATACCAGCAGGAACATCTGCCAGAACTAGACACATTGTGGATTCCCTGCAGGGGGAGGGCCTCAAACAACTGGTACAATAACGCACAAGAGACAGGGCTATCCTAGATCTAGTACTGACTAACAGGGAAAGGATCACAGATCTCCAGGTAGAAGGTCACCTGTGGGCCAGTGACCATCACATGGTATGGTTCAATTTGGCCACTAGAACTAAATCATCCCATTCCAAGGCAAAAATATGGGACTTCAGAGGAGCTGACTTTGATAAGATGGCCAACAAAGTTAAGCCAGCACTGGCAAAAACAAATACAGGTGAGGGGGTACAGGCAAAGTGGGCAAGCATTAGGGATGCAATACTTGAAGCAACATCCCATTGTGTTAGAAAGAAAAGGAAGTGCAAAAGAAGAAGGAAGCCACTTTGGTTCTCAAAAACAGTAGCAGAAAAGGTCAGAGCCAAAAGGCTGGCCTTCAGGAAATATAAGGGGATGAAGATAGAGAGGCATACCAAACTTCCCTAAGGGAAGCAGAGAAGGCAGCAAGGCAGGAAAGGCCCAAACCGACTAGCACGGACAGTAAAAGAAAGTGACAAGACTTTCTATAGATACATTAGTGAAAGGAGAAAGTCCAGAGGGGGTACTGCTAAGATCAGAGGGGATAAGGGGGCGTGTGAGGAGGACCATCATGTAAAAGCATCTATCCTAAATAGATACTTCTGTTCCATATTTACTGAAGATAAGGTAGGGCAGGGCCCACAGTTCAGCACCATGGACACCGGGGGGGGGAAGGGAGGTGTGCACTAGTCCCTTCACAAAAGAAAGGGTCCTACAAGAGCTCACTAAGCTCAGGGTGGACAAGGCAATGGGACCTGATGGCATACATCCCAGGGTACTAAAGGAGCTAAGGGTGGAACTAGCAGAGCCATTATCAGAACTGCTTAGTGAATCTCTGAGCACAGGAGAGGTCCCAGAAGACTGGAGAAGGGCTCATGTGATCCTGCTCCTCAAGAGTGGTAGCAGGGAGGAGGCAGGGAACTACAGACCAGTCAGTCTTACCTCAGTAGCGGGCAAGATTATGGAGGCACTCCTTAATGAAAGGATAGTGCAACACCTGGAATCCATAGGAGCACAGGATCCAAGACAGCATGGGTTTACAAAAGGAAGGTCCTGTTAAACTAATCTCAGATTTCTTTGACTGGGTAACCAGAGTGGTGGACCAAGGGGAGCAGCTGATGTTGCCTACCTTAACTTCAGCAAAGCTTTCGATACTGTTCCACATAGAAGATTGATTAATAAGCTGGGTAGGGTCGGGTGGGCCAGAAGTTGGTCAACTGGGTGGCAAACTGGTTGACGGGCAGAAACAGAGAGTGGTGATAAACGGTATACAGTCAGAAGAGATGCAAGTCACAAGCGGGGTATCTCAGGTATCAGACCTGGGGCCAGTCCTCTTCAATATCTTCATCAGTGACATTGCAGATGGACTGGAGGGTAAGGTTTGTCTGTTTGCAGATGACACCAAGATCTGCAACAGAGTAGATGATCCAGATGGGGTGGGCAGAATGAGAAGAGATCTGAATAAACTGGCAAAATGGTCGGAAGAGTGGTAACTGGGGTTTAATGCAAAGAAATGCAAGATCATGCACATAGGGAAGAGAAACCCTAAAGCCACCTATACACTGGGAGAGGAGTTGCTGGCAGTCACAAGGGAAGAAAGAGACTTGGGCATCATCATCACTGATGACCTGAAATCATCCAAGCAGACCACTAAAGCAGTAGGTAAGGCTAGGGGGATGTTGGGGTGTATCAGTAGGGATATCACAAGTCGGAAGAGGGAGGTAATAATCCCTCTTTACAAGACACTGGTTAGGCCCCATCTGGAGTACTGCGTGCAGTACTGGAGGCCACACCTTCACAAGGACATTAACCAAACTGAGGCAGTCCAGAGAAGGGCAACCAAAATGGTGCAGGGACTACATCAGAAAAGACATGAGGACAGATTAACGGAGCTCAATATGTATACCCTACAGCAAAGGAAGGACAGAGGTGATATGATCGAAACATTAAAACACCTTAAGGGCATTAACAAAGTGAATGAGCCTAACATGTTTCAATTAAGAAAAATAGCAGGACAAGAGGACACAGCATGAGATTAGAGGGAGGCCGATTAAGGGGTAATGGGAGGAAGTTCTTTTTCACAGAAAGGGTGGTGGATGCATGGAACAGCTTAGAGTGATGGATATGAATACAGTGCAGGGCTTCAAACAGGCATGGGATAGGCATAAGGGAGCAATACAGATGAGAATGAATAGATAGGCCATTGACAGAGCAAAGGCCGATGGCACATTCATAAGGTAGAAAAAGAAATGGGCAGACTGGATGGGCCTTGCAGTCCTTATCTGCCATCAACTTCTGTGTTTCTATGTTTCTATGCAACACAGAAACCACACTCGTTTAGGTGCTTAATGACCTTTTGTTGATACAGGGGAAATGCTCTATTGGAGCTCTTCTTGGTCTCCTGTCGATTTCTGATATTGTGGATCATGAGGTTGTGATGGGTCGCCTGAGACAATATGGAGGGCCCAATGGTACAGCTCTGAGATAGCTCGAGTCATTCCTATCTGGCAGGTCCCAGCAGGCAGAACTGGGAACTTGTTCCTCGCAGCCCACTGTGATCAGCTGTAGGTGCCTCACAGGTTGGAAAGGGGGAAAAGGGTAAACTGTTTAACCAGGAAAGGCACACTAAGCCAGGGCTCATTTCCAGGTATGACCTGGGAGCACAAAGAAGTCAAGTGACTTGCTCAGGGTCAGACAGTATGCAGGTGGGGGCTGATGGGATTCAAACCCAGGTCTCCAGGTTTGCAGCTCAGTGCCCTTAACCACTACGCTATATGCTTGGGAGAGGTCATTAGATAGTACGAGTTTGAGTCACTACTGTGCAGATGACATCTAGTAGTGCCTGTCATTTGCCCCAGGTGAGCATGATATGGTTCCTGAGCTACATCAATGCATAAAAGAAATTTCTGACAGGGACCAGCTAACTAGGCATAAATCGGGAAAGATGGAGGTGCTACTGTTGGAACCTGGTCTTCGTGGGTTGACAATGGCTGCTGCTATACCAACTGGTCCATTTGTAAATGGTATTCTCCCTACAAGCCATGGACAGGATTAAGAATCTGGGGATCATGGTGGACAACAGGCTGTCCCTTGAATATCAGGTGGTTATAGTTTGCAGTGGATTTTTCCAATTAAGAACATCGCTCAGCTCAAGCCCTACCTATTGCAGAATGACCTGGTGACCCTGGTGTGTGCTTTCGTGACATCTAAACTCAATTACTGCAATGCTCTGTACCTAGAGCCATCTGGACAGTTGATGCACCGCCCACAGCTAGTGCAAAATACTGCAGCCATACTAACTGCTGGGGTTAAAACCTCTGAGCAGAACATTACAGTCCAGCACAAACTGCACTTCCTGCTGATTCGGTGGTGCACCACTTTCAAGACTGCACATCCAACATAAAAAACACTGCAGACTGGGTCCAGGCTACCTAAACAATCTTCTGGCCTTACACAGTCCTGACTGCCTTCTCCACTCCACTGAGGCTAACCTGCTGTTTGTTCCCAGATCCCAAATAAGGCAGCTGGGGGTCAGACATTTTCCATTACAACTCAGTTCATCTGGACTGTCTTACACCGCCGCTTTCTGAGTCCCCCGGACAGTGGCATTTAAGAAGTGGTTAAAGTTGCATCTTTTTAACAACCTTTTGAGGGCATTTAGGTGTCAGTTTTTTTTTTTTAGCCATGCTGGGAATTTCATGGGATTTTACTCTCTCTGTTCTTCTTTTGTTTATGTTAAGTTGCCTGATTTGTTGTGTAATCTGTTTACGTGTTTTTGGGATTAAATTGTGCGGCATCCAATGCTACTGGGATAGGGCACTTCAAAATTTGCCTTGCTTGCCTTACTGTTATAAGATTTCATATGCTGGACAGCAATTAGAGTCTATTATTTCTCCTCTTTTTTTTTTTTTTTACTCTGTTTCCAACCCTGGCTCCTGGTCGGCTATTCCGTCTGCCCTTCCTTGTCTCTGGCAGCGGCCACCATCCGGGCTGCCCCAACTCCAGTTAGGGCCTTTGCCTTCTTCCCCCGTGGCAGGGAGCCCCCAACTCTCCCACCAGATAGGATCCAGTTCCAGTGATGCCCCTTAAGCTGGAGCGCCTGTTGACTGTTATTAAGCCGCTGCGACCAGGACGTCATTTCCTTGCTCAATTCCTCCCTCCCACTAAAGTGGAGCATGCAATGCCTGCAATGGCCAAGCTGTGCGCGCTTCCACCCACAGCACACCAGCAGACTGCTCCACCCCCTTTACGAGTGACAAGCTCATGGCGCGCCTACACCCGCCACCACTAGGTGTCAGGGGAAGTGCTGAGCCTGTACTCCGGGAGGAGAGCTGTCCTTCGACGCCAATCCTCTCCCCAGCTGACTTCGATGACCCGCCACACCACGAACATGGGTTGCCAGCGTAGCAGGAGGTAAGGCACGGATGTCTCAGTCCTCCGCACCACTGGGCCAGCTGTATTATTTCTCTTTAAAGGGAAACTCCAATACTGCCCCTAAGTGCAGCAGCTGCTGCAGAAATGCCCGATTAGGGCTTTTAGCATAAAATGAATTTTTTTCTTTACCTGCTGCCTGGCGATATTAATTAGAAAGACCGGTCCACTTATAATGGCTGCTGAGCCCCGGGTGGACATCCCGTGCACCCCGGGCATCTTCCGCCGCAAAGGTTATGCTAATGAGGGCTACCAACAAATGGCAGCGTTCCGTGCTGTATTTGCATTTTAAATTAATGCTGAACTATACCGCCAAACCCGGAAGCGCCACACAGGTCCTGATGGAGCGTACGCAAAGCCTCCTGGATATTCCAACCCATAAAGTGACATAGGTAACACCACTGCTGTGAACGTAACAGCAGTGGCTGGAGCCTACTGTACTTATTTTATTGCTTCCAAGGGGGTGTTGATGTCTAAAATAATACTTACAGCAAAACTTAGACAGGACGTTGCTGTATTATTTTTAGACATCAATACCCCTGTAGAAGCACTAAAATAAGTATAAGCAGCTCTAACCACTTCTGTTAGATTCACAGCAGTGGCATCATCTACGTCACTAAATGGGATGGAATACCCGCGCTTGATCGGAACCAGCGCAGACCTTCCAGGTTTGGCCTGTGTACTTCAGCATTCATTTAAAATGCAAATACAGAATGGAATATTTTGGTTATAACGGTCTTTGACTCCAGCAGCAACATGCCACAGTATGTGGGAACAGGACCTGGCCCTAGCTACAATCTGTAGGTCACATTTAAGATCGTTAGCAGTAAGCTAATATTTTCCGCTCTGCATTTTAATTACAGTCTTTACTCCAGTAACATCTTTGTTGACATCACAAGTTACTTCGGAGGAGACACAATATGCTCAGTCATAAAAAATGGGGTTGGGGTAAAGGCAGAGTTTGGGGTGTGGTGCATTATCCGTTTTTCTCCTCATATAAAAAGGTGGCAAATCTATGTGGAGATACCCCTGCATACAGTTTAAATAAGATTGTACAGACTTAGCCAACCCACCAGCGCAGCGGAAAGATTTACTGCTGTGACGCGAGCAACCCGGGTTCGGTAATGGACTTGGGCCGCTCGAGGGCCGGCTGGGGATGAACTGAGCAGCCATTGCACACTCTTCATCTCCACAGGGGGGAGGGGGATTGAGTGTTTCTGGTCTGGTGCTCCCGGGTGACCACGGGACGTGCCACTATCGGAGCGCCTGCAGACATTGCTCCTCCATGGTTCGTTGGAATGCATGGTGTGGTCCTGTTGCAGCGCTCAATGTGACGCACCCCCATTCCTTATAGAAAACAAAACAGCCCTCTGGTGTGCAGTATGATGTCCTCCTGGCTATAGCGGATGCGAAGGGGTCCCCAGCACACCCGTTGTAGTGCACTGTCGGGGCGGCGAGGGAAGGATCCAATAGCTCTGTCATGGGGGGGTAATCCAGGGCTCCTGGTTCGGCAACGGAAGCAGGGCGGCTGATGGGGCAAGCCACCAGAAATATAAAACATAGTGAGTTAAAAAAAAAAAAATAAATAAATTTGTACAGACTTACGGTTCTTTTTTTCCCCCCATTCAATGGCTCCTATATGATTTACTTGAAGTGTGACATGAGAATGTAATGTATTCTATTGTTTTTTATATAAGCAATAAAATATAAGTTTAAAAAGAACTGGAAACATTTTCTCGGCTGCAGTCCTCGTCTTCTGAACACAAGCTGGGGGGAGGGGCAGAGACTTGGACCTGGGGGTATAGGAGTATACAGCCATATTTAAGAGAGTCTTTATTTTTGTTTACCAGGTGAGTTCACTATGCGAAGATATGCCTATTTTCAGGTACGACCTATACCCAGACACTTTACCCTGCAAACAAAAGCTGGAAGCGGATACACAGGTGGCAAAGGGTACTAGACGCAAGTGAGGAATCCGGGTGAGGAATGGTGAAGCAGACGAACTGTGGAGAGCTCACAAATCTACAAGCATTTTGCACACAGAGTTCACGTCCTTCAGTGATAAACACAGGGACTTCAGACTTTCACAGATTAAATCTACAGATGAGATCTACAGATGATTCTGGTTGTTGTCACAAACACATTATCCACGCAAACGCATAAACTAAATTCACCAATGAAATCCAGATTTCATCTTGGGATTGTAGTGGTTAAGACAGCTGATGCAATTTGTTATGCTTTTGGAAGAGCACAGCCCCACCCACACCCCTAAACATAGCCTTCTCACTGTGGTTAATACTTCTAGAATAGTGCTGATGGTTTGGGCAGTGTAAACAAGGAAGCACTGCAATGCCAGAACGCCAGGTAACAACAGTTTGAGTTTTATGATGCTACCATTCATTCAGGATAGGTTCTCCAAACCTCCCTCCATTACTCTGGCCAAGGGGGACAGCCATTTGTCTAAACTTCTGCCAACACAACCACCACCAAGAAGAAGCAAGCCTTAGTGGAAGGGGGCAAGGTTAAGTTCAGGGTTTCCCCAACCATTCAATTTAACAACCCCACTAAATTCTAATTGTAAATATGTCCCCCATGTTGTGTCCACATTCCCATGATGCCCTGATGTTTCAGGCACTCTGTACCCTCCATGACTGTTTTCGAAGATACAGAGTGTGACTGCAGCCACTTCTAATTTGTTGGGTATTGTGGGGTGCACGATTTCCTTGCATACGCCTACCTCAGAGAATTAAAAATGTATTTGAATCTCTAGAATTCCTTGCACAGTTCATGTAAATCTCTACATGAATGGAAACCACAGACGGGCCAATCCCTCCACCAGCTAGCTTATGAAGCAAAAGGAGAAGGAAAAGACGGGACTTTAGATGTGTTTGCTCTATTTGATCTGCAACACTGCAAGAGGTGAAGATGAGCTGCAATGGTGTAGGTCAGGTAATGTAAACAGTAAGGGGAGCATTGCGGACGGCTCCATTACGGCACAGGGTGATCCATGTTTTTGTGGGATTGCGTACAGCTGCAGGTGTTTTTTGCTGACCTGTGAACACACCGTTCCGCCTGCAATGGTACAGTCCCATGCCATACCGTCCCCCTCCTATACACTGCCTGCCGGAGTTCTGTGGTCTAACCTGGTGCTGCTGTGCGATTCTCCCATCAGAGCTGTGGAAACCATCAGCAGTCATGGAGGAAATTTGTATCCAGACAGGTTACCTTTACTTAATCTGGTCAGGTCAATTTGGGACATTTTCCACATTTTTTTTAGTCTAATTACTTTGATAAATGACGTAGATGAAAGTCCTGCATAGAATGCGTGTATCCATAAGACACATTCACAGATTACTGCCATCAATGAATTGCATAACAGTGGGTAAACAGCAACTCGCAGTTGTTTCTGAGACCAAATGGCAAGGCTGCAAAGCTGCTGTAGGACTCACAGTGCCTTCAAATTGGCCCTCCACCTGCCAGCTGGCCAAATAGAAACTCGGGTAAAACACAAGAAGACAGAAAATTGACCCAGCACCAATGCACTACGACAGTTGTGTAAACACAAGTCGGGAGTGGTGCCCATGGAGCAGCGGCTAAGTGGAGGAGAACACATCTCCATGCGTATGGTAGTATAAATGTGCCCTTTGACTTAATTTGGCACCTTTCATACAGAGCGTTTTACAAGCTGTGAACCCTTTGCTCTACCATTTGGCAAGCAGTTAAATGAGACAGAGGGAGGTAGAGAGTCCAGAGAGATCACTCGCAAACCAAGGTCTGTTGAACACTATGCGGGCACGATGCTACCAAACCAGCAAATGAGAGGTTCGGGGAATTAGAAAAAAACACCAGCTTACAAAACTCTTGGTAAGCACCTCCCCAGTTTATGTTAACTTGTAAAACCTGATTACACAGCTGTATTGTATATTTATTTTGCATCATCGCTCTTGTTTACATCTCTGGTCCCTCTTGAAAATGGGCATGAAATGCTCTCAGGTCCTACCTGATTAATAAATTACAAATAAATAAAACACTTTTTTTCTGTAATTCTTCTACCAGGAAAAAAATATTTCTTGAACAGACCTAAACAGTTAACACAGTAGTTTTTGTTAATCAGCAAATAATATTATGTTTTCAGCAATACTTGTAAGGGCCACTCTGTTTCCACAATAACGGAAAAAGTGAGATTAAAACAGAATGTATTTTTTTTTTTTTATAACACCACTAACAGTCAAGCCTTCGCATAAAAAAAAAAAACACTACTGGCTCCACATTTGCACAGGGCAGCAGAGAAAGTGGACTGCAGTGCACTGTCAGCATCTGCTCCAAGGGGTAACCTGGTGGAGATTCTCTAGCAGGATGGGTGACCACATACTGCTGACTATCCACATTGTAGGCAAGGGCGGAGTGAGCACGGTAACGGGAGGGGGGGGCCACCCACAATAGGGCAAAATAGGCCCTTGACATGAAAGATGCTCTCCTCACACCACCGAGCCCTGTAGTCCATCAGCTCAGCCATCATCAGCCACTGCACCCCACCTGCAGACCTCCAGGAATGCAGAGGGGGAACGGAGGGAGTCTGTAGGTGGCTCCAGTAGTGGGCTGTGAGCTTAATGGACACTGGAGGTGTTCCTGCTGGTTCACCCATGTTGCAACGAGCCTGGCATTACAGTGCCAAGCATTTACTCTCCCAGGAGTTACAGCGCCAAAGTGCCCTCCTGGGAAACAGTTGACTTTTGCGGGGGGGGGCCCCGGCACCCCTTAAAGCAAAATATAACCTCCTCTGGGGCAGGCATGCCCTGGAGGGGTAGAACTGTAGATGCTAGGGCATGACATGAGTGAGGGGCACCTAAAAATCAAGATCACCCCTGTCACAGTCGCTCTTGTTGTTGCGCCCTACACTGCTACGTGCACAAATGCACGCAAGTTAACAGCATATGGTTCTTCTGCTAAAGCCCGATAATGCGGATCACCAGAAGGTCATGAGTTTGCATGATGAATGGTTTCGCAGACTAACAAATACAGCTGCTTTAACAGTTCAGTAGACTTTACCATCAGGTGCACAGGACTCAGTTCCTCTAGTAATGGAGTACACACTACTGCCCTACTGCTGCAGGTATACAGCTCACTGAAATATGACTGTAGCCAGTGCCCAATAAAAATGTAAATGTGAAAGGCAGAAGGCGAAAAGTATTTAAAGTTTTCCACATCACAAGGCACTTAACTGGGTGTGAGGAAGCTATGTGACCACTGATAAAAATGCCTGAAAAACACATACAAAATTTTCCCAGCAGTCGCACAGAACAAAAAAACAAGATGTGACATGCAAACTTGAATCTAGCCTAGACTTCAAAACAGATATAGCTGTGAGAAGGGATACCAAACATTAGAGAAAAGATTTCTTTTTCCATTTCTGCCATGCCAAACCAGACCTGCAGTTGTGGTATATTTTTAAAAGTAAAACTCCACAGAAACTTGGAAGGAGTCTATTTCCGGAGTCCCTGAATATCTGGCAGGCACAAAGCGGCAGTACCTTCTGATTTTTAAGCTAAAGAAAGCAAATGGAATAAAGTCTGCCCTTTAGATGTTTCCCTCCAAGTCCTATTCCAAACACTGGAAATATCCTGGAACAGATATTCGAAGAGCTATGCATTATGTCATGACAAGCTGGAGCTGGCCAGAAAACACAGCCGTTGTAATCTGTACTGTGATGTGGGAGATACAAGTCAGGAACATGGGGCATCTCTACACACATCAAGTGTGGACTCGCAGGTCATCTGGGTGACAGAACCACAAACCAAAGGTATGAGGTGCAGACACCCTATAGACACTCATGACAGGTATCTAGAGGCCTCAGCACCCATGTTAGTATTTTATTGTCCAAGTTTAAAACTAGTCTGAACCAAAGAAAATAAGGGTCAACTCCTGTTAAAGATCCTGTTTATACTTATTATATGTCCCCTCAAAAATAAAATGATCAATTGGACGTTTTGAGGTGTCTACTGCCACTTCATCAGAACCATTAGTGGTACTGCTCCTATAAAGGCTCTTTTTGACTTAGGCTTTCAACACGTTTCAAATCAACAGCTTGTAGGTTTAAAAAGTTTACTGAGACCGGCCTGGTGGTGCAGAGGGCTGAGGCGCTGGACATCTCACCTCGCGGCACGCCGGCGACCCGGGTTCGGGAGCGAGCCTGGGTCGGAGGTCGGCACGGGGGGGGGCGGGCGAAGCTGGATGGATGGAGCGGCAGTTAAGGCAGCTCTCCTCTCCAGGGAGGTGGGGTGGCATCCTGGCTCACAGCTACCCCCGGTGGAGGCAATGGCCAGCGCAAGCAAAGCAGCAATAGTCAATGGGGCGGGCGGAGGAGGCAGTTACCGGGGCTGTAAGGCGCATGCGTCCTTCTCCTGGGGTCCTCGGGAGAAAAATGGAAAAAGACAAAACCGGTGGCAGGATGGCGACAGAGTCTCCGCAGGCACCGCTCCTGGACCGGGCGTGAGGTAAGCCCCGGTAATTCCGGGGGATGGAGCTGGGGGAGTCGGTCAGATGGGGGCCGTACAGGAGGAGAATACAAAACGATGTGATAAAAAAATAAAAAGTTTACCGAGGCCAGCCTGCTGGTGCGGCTAAAAGATTCACCACTGCAGCACAGTAGACCCAGGTTCGGGAACAGACTCAAGCATCAGAGAACTGGCTGGGGGAGAGAAGGATTGCGCATCAAACGACTGCTCACCTTCTCTCAGGGGGAGGGTGGGGTAGAGAACCGGCGCCTACTAACCTCTGCCAGAGGCCGAGGAACAGCAGATCATCTGGTCCTGCTATCCAGGGAAGCGTGACAGACGCCGGTGCCTGCCTTGCATCCTGCACGTCACGATCCTGTGGAGAGAAAAGCTGGGAAAATGGCGCATGGGCTGGACAGGTGACGGCCTCCTGGACCCTCGTCACTGAGGCGCCCGATCCACGAACTGCCGCCTCAGCAGCACCCAGGACTATTGGATTGTCGGTAAGGCACTTTCCCTTCGCAGGAAGCGGACCCGGATGATGAAAAGGGATACATCGGGGTACTCTGGGTGATTGTAATGTGTGGCAGTGGGTGCATGGGAGATGCCTGGGAACGAGAATCGGTCCTTGAAGAGGCCTGAAAGAGTGACCGGCAAGTGTGCAGCGGGGAGCAAAAACAGAAAAAAAAGTTTACTGGACTGCTGCCAGTCTCCACTTATCCCCTCTTTTCAGTGATTCAAGGGACTGCATATGGAACATCCAGCCTCCTTGTTTCTGGAGGTGCAGTGCCACCAATGGTTCTGAAGGGGCATTAGATGCCAGAAAAAATATCAGCTGGTCATTTCTTGGTGGACACATAAATACATATAAACCTGGATCTTTAACAGGAGTTGATCCTTGTTTTCTATGGCAGAGACTGTTTTGCAGCTTAAGGCTCCTCCAGATTACATTTCCAAAGAGCGAAGGTCGAGACCATCCTGGACCAGGTGGTGGTGGTGGCAGGATCTGGCCCACTGGTCCCTTCTTCCCCAACCTTTAGCAGGTCATACAGACAGTTAAAATGAATGTGTTACAATAGTAGGTTTTATTTTTGCTTATTACCCTACCCATCTATTCCTGTGACACACTAGACTCCCCTCCTTAGAGGAATACAATTTATTTGGGATGGCGAGCAGGCCTGTATCAACCAGCAGACTCTGATGCTACCTAGAGAATTTGGGGGGGGGGGGGTCTCTCTCTCCGCCTGATCTGCAGCTTTATTCTTTAGCAGGTCAAATGACAACAGCTTGTAGCAGGACCAATCAGAGAGATTCAGCAGGATGGTATGACATAGAAACTGCAGAGACAGGGGATCAGCCACTGTTCACGTCCTGATGTCTGTAGCACCAGAGATTGTGAAGAATGATTGACTGGGTTCGACATGCTCTTAAAATACTACAGAAGGTGAAGAAGCAGTTGTTATCACAGTGACAGTTGGGCCCCACCTCTTTCATCAGGTACCAGTCTCGTCTTCCTCCCACCTAGATTAGATGGGGAGGTATACCACCTGGGAAAGCAACGGTCTTGCACGTTTTTCTCAGTTGCTGGACAATAGGTCCTGCGAGACTCAAGCCCTGCAACAGAAATGTAATCTCGATCGTATAAATTTCCACAGGTTTCTGTAAGTAAGACATTTTATTAACCTGGGTGACGGTAAGACCCATCTGAACAGACAGCTGATGGCATGGAAGGATTACATTTACTCGGTAGTATCCCTGAAGGGGAAAACAGAGCTACATTTCGGGGATCTACATGTTACTACAGACAGGCAAGGGGTCACCTTAGAGGGGATAAGGCTAGCCTGGGAGGCACAGACCATGAGTATTATCTCAGAGGCCGAATGAAAAATGAGACTGCAAAGGATCTGGAAGACTACCCCTTCACCGACTTGGCAACAGTTCTTCTGGTGCATACTGGTTAGATATTTCAGAACACTGACAATCACCACACACTTTTAGGCCACAAATACCGTGGACTGCTGGAGATGGGCGCTTATTAGTATGTTTTTTGCAGGAGCCCAAAAATCTTGACCTTCTGGACCAACATCCAGCAGGCAGTAATTCAGATTTTACAAGACACAAATCCCCAGCACCTTCACTGAATCGGTGTTGGGTTTCCTGGCTATCTCTAGCAAGTGACCCCTAGCCCTGCTAGTAGCTGCCCTGAAGTGCATCACAGCTCACTGGTTACAGCCAGTTCTGCCTACCCTTAAGGAATGGCATACCAGAGTCACCCAAATACCAGGCATAGAATAGCTCACAGCACAGCTACATTTGTGGGAGGATAAGTACCAAGACAGGTGGCAAGCGTGGCGACAACAGAATAATGAGAAAACTCCCAAGTAGAAAGCTATACAAACAGGTCCTTGACCATTCATCTTCTTTTAGCGAGTTATAGATACACTCAACAGGAGGATGCCACCCGCACACCCAATGACACTGATCAGGTTTGTGTGGGGTACATGTTAGTGTTGCTCTGCACCGCCCACATGTCTTTATCCTAACACAGCATCGGGGTAAATATGGAACAATGGCAGTAGAAGTGCACAACAGTCATTTTTTTTTTAGATTCAATTTTTATTATCTTTATGTAGCAAAATTACTATATGTGATACTCATGAATGCTAAGGATATTCTTCATCTGCCGAGTCTTTCTGACCCGCATACTGAATGCCACCTGGTTACTGTTATAACATAAAATGGCCTAACAGGACTTGACTGGACAATTATGTTGTACGCACATAATTTAGGACATGTATTCCCAACCAAACTATACTGGGTCTGTGAACCACTTTTATCATTTCCGTAACGAAGCTATTGTAATCCAATAAATAAATAAACATCAAGCTTTTTGTAACTGCATTAATTTGGCTTGAATAAAGATGAGTTTTAAAAAAGTTCTGGAGAATTAAAAAAATGTTTCCCCTCATGAATAAGTGGAACAATCTGCCACCTAAAACTGTGCGTAAGGCTCTCCTGTTTTTTGGTTTTTTTTTAGTTAATTATAGGATTTTATCTTCGATGGGTCACCTGTGTCAATGGGCCTAACTTACTATGGCTGTGCAACGAAATCCTAGGCTGGGCATAATTGCACTATCCAAAATGATTGTGCAAAGGAGGATAGGTAGTCCACATTGTCTAGGGCAGATAAGCAATGGTTCGGAGTAAGTCCAGCTCTGTGCCAATGAACCAGATGACCAGCTTCAGGGTGAGCTTGGACCTGGCAAGACTGAGCCATCAGGCCAAGGTCCTGGGACATCTGGATTGCCAGATCCCTGGACCACTCCATGTCCTGCACTGAGCTCCCCACTATGAGCCCTGAGGCACAGAAAGACCTTGGCACCTCTGCACCTGATAAAGGCTGCCATGACAGACAAGCACTTGATGAACACCCTGGGTGCCAATGACAGGTCGAAAGGCATGGCTCTAAACCAAACACAAGGTTCCATCCACTTGAAAGCACAGGGCATCATTTGTATGACAGATGGTAATGTGGAAGTAGACGTACTGGAGGTCCATGAAGCAAAACTAAGCTCCTGACTATGAAGTGGTTCAACATCACCATGCAATACTTCCAAGTGCTAATGCACTTGTTCAAGATTTGCAGGTACAGAATGGGGCACCAGCCCCTACATTTGTTTGGGTGCCTCTGCTGTGCTCAGTTTTCTGGCACAGGTTCTATCACATGCAGCTCAAGCAACTGATCAACATCACTCCATATTGCAGGGAAAAGGACTCCTGCAAAAATGTGTCCTCCAACTGTGCTTAGGACTGACACGGGGGTAAGAGCTCAAATTCTAGAGATATCCCTGATCCCACTACGTCCAGTACCCACTTGTCCCAAATAATAGCGAATTATTGCGTCAGAAAGTTGGGAGAGTCAGCCCCTGACTGAGAGCTGCAGTAGGGGTCATGAAAAAGAGAGGATGGCCAGCCCGGTGTTGCTGAGGGCTGAGGCACTGAATGCCTTACCTCACGCCGCGACGGTGACCCGGGGGGAGGTGGGAGTAGGATTAAGTGAAGGCTCTCCCTCCCAGGAATGGAGGGGGTTGCCGCCTGTAGTCCCGCCATCACCAGATGGAGGTCTGTGAAGGTGCAGGGCAGAACAGTGTGACCAGTAGGCGGGGGGCCTCGTCCCAAGGCGCATGACGTGCGCTCCACATGCATGCGCTCACATCAGGGATGCGTGGGAGGGACTAAAAAAAGGGGGTAAAAGCCAAAAAGTATGTATGGAAAAAGAGAAAGAGGGGATGGGGCCCCTCATCCCATCACTTTTTGCTCTTACAGTCAGCCCCCCTGAGAAGCATAGCTTCTGGATTAACCACCCCTCCAGCCTTGCGTTGGGCTTGACCTTCTGATTTACTGAAGGGTTTGGTCAAGCAGTGTTGCTAGAACTGCTGTCTCTGTTGTTGCTGCTGTGGCTGCTGTTGACCTAGCATACCCCAACAGGGACCATGAAAGGAACTTGAACCTTGTGGCCTGGGCTTGTGCTGCTGCTTGGGATTGGTGACCGGTGTCACATAATCCAGGCTTACATCAATCTTCTCAATAAAGCCGAGATTATTCCAAAGAGATCAGTCCCCGTGAAGTGCTGATTTGCCACCTGTTGCTGGATTTCCTGAGTGAAAGCTGAAACCCACAACCAGGCACATCGACATATGGACACCTCCGTGGCCCCCGCTCAGGCTGACACATCAGCAGAGTCTAGGGCAGCCTGCAACTGGTGCTTGGTCACCGTCCGCCCAAGATCACGGATCTCACATAGATCTCAGGGAGCAGGTTTGTGGGGTTGGAGGACCTCTTGAACAGCTCATGGTTATATCAATCTATCAAAGCTGTATAGATGGCCTGGCTTACACCCAGGGACACAGCTGTTTAACCTTGCAGTAAAAGTGGTCCTGCTTCTTGGACTTCTTGTCCAGCAGCTTGGCACCATCACCTTACAGAACACCGTTATCTGCCACTACCTCCTTTGGCTATGAATGCTCCAGAAAGCCAGACAGTCTGACTAGTAGTACTGCATCCTTGTGGTCCATATGCACAGCAGGGCCAGACAAGACACTGGTAACTGCCAGCTACCGAGTACAGGACCCACCATTAGAGAGGAATCTCAATCCAGAATGTTCAACAGTGGGTACTGTCTCCTTCTTCTGGATCCTCCAATGCACTGCCCCGGAGCCACAAACACACATCCCATTAGGTCGACCATGGAGGAGTGGGCCACTGAAGTGAATCTGTCAGTCGACAGGCTACCGTCCCATCAACACAGTGCTGACAGAACAACCCACCCAACTAAAGCCAAGTTGGGACAGATAAGTGTCTACCACCAACATGGGGTATGGATGACCCTCTCCAGAGTAACTGCCAGGAGATGAGGAAGTCCAGACTCTGACCTAGAGTCATTGGTCGAGGTGGCATGCTCTGGCTGTGGAGGCTGGGGCTCTACCTGTACATCGGTAACTGCAGGATGACTGGCAAAGCTGGAGGTGGGGCTGCAGGACAAACAACCACAGTTGGTGCCAGGAGGGGCATCATAGTTCAGTATGGGTTCACTGGAATCACTGGTCAATCCTGACCACAGGCAAGTGCTCAGTAAGGTTGCCAGGTCAGTGGTGGGGAGCCAGATGGCAAGGAAGAACGGAATATCAATGAATGTCTGAGTCAATTCAGAGAATGGGACTGAGAAAGCAACTGGGATCTTGAAAGTTGACTCAAAGGTCGACAAGATACAAGAGCCTCTGGGTCCAGGAGCCCTAGAGAAACCCTGGGCATGAGCAAAAGAGGAAGCTGTACTGAGGTAAGGACAACTGGCATCAGCTAAACCAGCACAGGGCTGACTGGGAGATATGCTGTCCCCAACCTACCCAGCATGGTATGGGCAGCTGTCAGCTATTGAGTCCAGGACAGCAAAGAATCATTTCCTTTGAAGAACCCATCCGTGACAGGGTTGGCAAGCAGACTGAGGTGTGTCAACACTTTTGGCTGCCAAGACGCTAGTTCCGTGGGACCTTATAGAGCAACTAACCACAGGACCCTCTGGTTGGGATAGCACGATCAGTCCCTTGACCAAAAACAATCCCACAACCGGCATAGACTCTTCTTCTTGCACCTTCAGCATAGAGATAGAGATTCACCTTCACAGGAGTGGGGAGATGAAAAAAAAAAAAAACGTCTTTGCGAGGAGTCACATCATCTAACACATACTCCTCCTCCACCACCATCAAAAGACTCAGGAGCAGAATATCCTCGTCAGTCCATTCTGCCTCTTGGGCCTGCAACTAATAAGACCCTATGATAAGCACTATTTAAAGCTTCCTAACTATAGAACGTTGTCAGGTCAATGTTCGTTTATATATACAGTAACAAAGAATGGTATGCATTGCCTATTCAATTTCACCACATCAGTTCCTGCTTGTTGATTAAGGCCAAACTGAAGTCGCATTATATTGCTGAATCCCTGAGTAACTGTTTTACTTTATTTATACTATTTAGTGCTGTATGTGAACTTTTATTGTATTTTCCTTTTTCAGATCCCCTTTGAAAAACGGGCACATTATGTTCCTGGATTCTTACCCGATTAACAAATAAAAGTCACAGAACAGTTCAAAAACTTTAGAAGATTCCTAATTTACTAACAGGAGCTGTGCAGGAGGAGACCTGCTCCTTCCAGCAGAAGAAAAGATCTGGGTGCAGTGGAGGCAGAGTAAGAGGACCACATGGTTGGGTAGTAGCAGTCAAGCTTAACGACAGTTCCAGTGAGTCAGCATGTTCAGTGGAAGACTCTCCAGTGTGGCTGCTGAACTGAATCTAGATAGCTAGAAATATATTTGTGGCTAAGGGGGGGGGTGGTGAAGAAAGAAGTTGTCTAGGATGAACAAGGCAAGGAAGAAAGTATCCTTGCAAGGCGTTATGCATGAATCTCATCCCCCCCCCCAAAGAAAAAACAAAAAACAAACACAACACAAAATGATGTACTGAGCAACTCATAAGAAAAGGAGTCTGGTCTCAAACCAAAACGCAGGATCCGCAAGCACTGGAAATCTCTAATCTGTCTGTGTCACTGTACAAGCTGCTGATCTTGCAACTCTGTGGTTGAAGCCCAGTTCCAAGGAAAAAACTTACATAAGCAGATGACACAATCCACAGCAACACGAAACTATCAAAAAACCAAAAGTAATGTGCTCAAGAAGGAAACCAGGCTACGTTTGTAAACAGTTCTGTTAAGATTGTTGTGAGACAGTGGTATGCCTGCCTTTGGATTTGCACCATCATTAAATAAAAGGTTCACCAGTCAGTCCAGTGTCAGGGGTGGCCATGCACTACACAATATGAGATCCCAACTGAGGGACAGGCTAGTCACCCTTCAAGGCAGTGGGGTCGGCGGGGGTCAACATACTAAAAGGTAGCTCAGTTAAGCTGAGCATGGGAGAACTGCCAGACATGCTGGCAACCAGGTGTGCAACTCAAGCCCACACCCAACCATAATGAAGGCTGGTGCCTCCGGGGTGGAACAACACTGCCTGGTACAGATTTTGTGGAGGTGCATACTTGACATCATGGGTGACCATGCCCCATCACCACCACCACCAGATACTCCCTCTAGACTGTAAAGGGCAGAGGGGGGGTAAGAGAACAAATTGGAAAATATCCCATTTTGATTGTGTCAAAGTATGACAGCTTTCAAGTACCTCCCATAGCAAGGTGGCAACCTAGGATCCCGTCAGGGACACTGGGGATGGTGTGTGTGTGTGTGTGCGTGTGCCAGTCATATGACACTTAAGGTTTCTAAACTATTCACCAGTTTCAAACCGATAGTTCCATTTGAAACTACTCAATAGTTTAATAGCGCAAGTAACAGTCTTATAAACTGTAGCCGCTTAATCTGTCAATGGCCCCCTCACCACATCCCCTGTTGCCATGATGGTACCAGTTACATTTAAGCACCTGACCCCATTTTTTCCCTCTGTATTTTAAATATGTTGACATCCCTAGTGCTAGTGCCCCCCCGCCCCCCGACTGTATGTGTTGTAATCTTCCCACCCACCCCACGCGGCTGTAACCGTTGCGTCTCACACTAATGCACAAAACAAAAAATACCAATTTCACTTTCTCCAGGGTTTCTTTTGGTTTGCTTCCTGCTCCCTATGTAAGGTCCCAGAGGGTGGGAGAGCATTTCTACAGACAGGCAGTGGCTTCCCAAGTGCAGAAAATGTATGTCATCGCTGCCAGGAAATTCTCTGTCCAACTTCAGCTTGTGTCCCCCAATCCTGTTTGAAACTTTCTGAACCAGTGAAATAGAAACAGACCGACGGCAGATAAGGACCGCCTAGCCCACCTAGTCTGCCCATATCCCTACCTACTGGATAAGCTGAAGATCCTAATTAACCAACAGCCTGTTTCTTCCTACCCCCACAAGAATTGCCTTATGTCTGCCCCATGCATTCTTTAATTCTCCCACAGTTTTAGACCCCACAACCTCCTCAGGAAGGCGGTTCCATGCGCCCACCACCCTCTGTGAAACAAATTTTTCCTCACACTGCCTCTGAGCTCCCCCCATCTTCAAATTGTGTCCCCTTGTTCTTGCACATCTTTTTCTGAAAGATTCTACCTACTTGGACTTTGTTGATTCCACTGAGGTACTTAAAAGCTTCAATCATGTCCCCCCTCTCCCTCCTTTCCTCAAAGGTATACATATTAAGCTCCTTTAGTCTCTCCTTGTATGGCTTCTCTTGCAGACCCTGCACCATTTTTTTTTTCTATTTAGTCTTTTTGTCCCCCGCTGTCTGCCGACGATTATCTGCCTGGTCACGGTGCCTCCGACTTCCACCTTCCACCGTGCTCCTCCCTGAAACCCCCCCCGACTTACCTCTCAGAGGGTGAGGTCGCAGCACTAGCCAGGTGCCACGATCAATGACACAATCTGGGGGAGCCAGTCAGAGGGCTAATTAAAGCCGAGGCAGGCTTCACGGAGGCAGCAGACTATAGAAGGGTTTTCCCCCTATTTTTACAGAGGACAAGGATGTGCAATGACGTCCTACATCCGTCCCGCCCCCTTGATGCTGTTGTGCGCCAGCAACTTCGCCCCGGCCTCCATGAAGTCTATCAAGCACCCGGTCGGGATCCGCACCCCGGAGAAGGAGAGCAGCCCATTGGACGCCCATCCTGCTCCCTGCCGCCCGGCACCATTTTAGCTGCCCTCCTCTGGACTGCTCCATTCTCCACTATGTCCTTGCAGAGATGGGGTCTCCAGAACTGGACGAGTACTCAGATGGGGTCTGCCAACTGTCTGTACAGAGGGATAACAACTTCTTGTTTTCTGCTGGTGATGCCTCTCCTATACATCACAGTATCCCCCAGCCCTCCTACTGCCCTCTCACGTTGCACTAACATTAAGGTCATCTGATACTGATTACCCCAGGTCCCTTTCCATTTTTGTTGTTGTTACTACCCCCCCCTATTGTGTACTCTTCCCTTAGGTTTTTGTTTCCCAGGTGCGTTATTTTGCACTTCTTTGCATTGAATCCAAGCTGCCATAATTCTGACCATTCCTCAAAACTTGCCAAGTCCCTTCACATCCTTTCCACCCCCCTCCCCTGTGTATCAACCCTGTTGCAGATCTTTGTGTCATCTGCAAAGTGGCATGCTTTTCCAACCAGTCCCTCTGCAATGTTACCTATAAAGACATTAAAAAGGACGGGACCCAATACTGAACCCTGCGGTACTCCACTAGTATCCCCCCTTTCTTCAGAGTGGACTCCGTTTACTATTACCTTCTGTGTCCTGTTGTCCAGTCAATGTTTTCCCCAGGCTACAACCCTGGGACTCACTCCCAGGCTGGCTAATTTTTTTATTAATCTTTTGTGTGGGACTGTGTCAAATGCCTTGCTAAAGTCTAGGTAGGCCATGTCCACAGCCCCTCCCTGGTCTACTATTTGGTCACCCAATCAAAGAAATCGATTAGATTCGTCTGACATGACCTTCCCGCTGTGAATATATGCTGCCTTGGGTCCTGTGCCCCACGGGCCTCTAGGTACTCAACAATTCTTTCCTTCAGAAGTGATTCCACCATTTTCCCTACCAAAAGGTCAAACTGACAGGTCTGTAGTTTCCTGCCTCTGTCTTGCTCCCACTTTTGTGAAGGGGAATCACATCCGCCCTCCTCCAGTCCTCAGGTACCACACCATCCTCCCATGATTTGTTAAAAAGGGTAGTCAGTGGTGTCACTAGTTCTCCCCATAATTATTTTAGAATTCTGGGGTAAATCCCATCAAGCCCCATTGCTTTGTCCACCTTCAGTTTTAGGAGTTATTTCAGAACCCTTTCTTCTGTGAAAGGACTGGGATCGACCCCCCTATCCAGAGTGCTTCTGTTAATTGGATTAGGTACCTCCCCCCATCTCCTCTTTTGCGAATACTGAGCAGAAGTATTCGTTCAGTATCCCTGCTTTTTCACTGTCCCTCTCTGCCCCCCCACCGTCCATTCTATTCAGCCTCACTATCCCTCCCTTTGTCTTTCTATGCTCCCTAATGTACCTATAAAAAGGTTTTATCCCCCTTCTTAACCAAGCAGGCTATCCTTTCCTCAGTTTGGGCCTTTGCTATTCTGACTGCCTTCCCCGCTTCCTTCTGCCTCAACTGGTACCGTTCTCTGTCCTGCTCCTTCTGTGTTTCCTTATATTTCCTAAATGCTACCTTTTTTTTCCTAACCTCCCCCACCACCTCTTTTGAGAATCATAGTGGCTTTTTCTTTGGTTTTGATTTATTTGCTTCACACAAAGGCTTGTAGCCTCTGTGATGGCAGTTTTGATGTTTCCCCATTGTTGCTCGACTCCTCCTTCTTGCCTGTTTGTTAGTGCTTTTCTAAGTCACTCTCCCATTTTGACAAAGTCAGCCCTCCTGAAGTCCAGTACCCTCACTTTTGAATAGCTTGACTCTGCAGTTGAGTTTATCGTGAACCACACTGTTTGGTGATCACTTGTTCCCAGATGGCTACCCACTTCTAGACCTGAGATCCTCCCATTGTCCCCATTTGAGAGTACAAGGTCTAAGATTGCTCCCTCCCGAGTGGGTTCCAACACTAGCTGTCTGAGGCATGCCCCCTATAAGGCATCAAGAATGGCCCTGCTCTTGGATGTGGCTGCAGCAAAGGTGCTCCAGTTAACATCTGGCATATTCAGGTCCCTGATCAACAATATCTCCCCTTTCTCTGCCATCCTAAGGATGCCTTCCATCACATCCTTGTCCATTCCCTCCCCTTGAGATGGGGGTCTGTATACAACCCCTGTGCGGATTCTGGTGTCATTTCCAGTCTCTAAGATGACCCACAGTGCCTCCTCTCCTCCCTGTCTACTCTTTTGTTCCGTTGCTTTTATCCCTTCCCTTATATAGAGAGCTACTCCTCCCCCTCTTCTACCCTCTCTGTCTCTCCTGTAGGTTGTGCACCCTGGTATGTTAACATCCCAGTCATGGTTCTCTGTATACCATGTTTCCGTGGCTGCCATGATATCCAGGCATCCCTCTTCCATCAAGGCCACCGGTTCAGGGAGCTTGTTGCCCGGACTATGGGCATTGGTACTCATTACCCTCCATTTCTTGATGGCCTTACCACTTTTTGCCCCATCCCTGTCCTTACTGCCTTTGTCGTTATCTCCATTTACCCCTGCCCTTCTCCCTATCAACGTCTTTATCTTGGTGTTTACCTCACTAACTACCCTGATATTTTTTTGGGGGGGGGGGCTAGACTCTTCCTGCTCCTTTCCAGTGCCTCCCCCCTTGGCTAGTTTAAATGCTTGCCATGAAGCATTTAAACCTATCACCTAGGATCCTGGTTCCCCTCCTGGACAGATGCAGACCATCACGCCAGTATAGGCCTGCATCACTCCAGGTGGCCCCCCAGTCCCCAATGAAGCAAACCCCTGAGCTCTGCATCAGTTTTTCAACCACTGATTGAATCCTATGGTGTGGAGCACCCTACCATGCGTGCTGCCTGTTTAGGGCCCCTCCCCAACTCCACAAACTCCTCCTGCACTGTTCTGATCCCTTTCACAGCCAAGTCATTTGTCCCTAGGTGGACAATGACATCAAGCTCCCTCACCTGTCCAGCTGCTCCCGCGATCCCGAGGATTCGCTCCCTGTCCCTCCAAGCCATTGCGACTGGCAGGCACCTTACCTCCCTCTCCCCTCCCTCCCCCAGTTCTACCCTACTAACAATGGGAGTCCCCCACCTGGAGTTGTTTCCTTCTCCTGTGGGGTCCCATGCCACCCTCCTGTGGGTCTCCTTTGTGGAGGTTTCCAACATCCTCCTTGGTCTCCACTGCAAGTGCCTCTGTAGAGGAACCACACGCTGCCAGAGTGGCATACGACTTGTGGAGAGGTACAACTGGAGAGATGCGCCTCTGTTCCACCACCCTCCTCCCTGAGCCGACTTTGGTCCAACCGCCTCTGTCTTCTACAGTACATCAAAGCGTATGAAGTACTACTAATTGTGTTTTAACCAACAGAAAAGAAACCCTAAAATAAGCATTAATCAATACCATTTTTTCAGTTTTTTTTTTTTATATAAAGCAATAATCTATGACATGGTGTGGGCTATGCTGGAATTTACCCACATTTGGTGTGGCGTTTCACGAGACAGCAGGTCAAGTGACTTACATCACACCAGAAGTGGGTAAATCCCAGCATAACCCACACCCTGTCGTGGATTGCTACAATTATACAACTGGTAGTAAGTAACTTTTTTTTTTTTTTTTTTTTTAACGTAATTAAAATCTTTTTTTTTTTTTTAGGTGTGTTTTGTTGATTAATTTTTACATTAAACCCCCCCCCCCCGACAAATAGTCCTGTGCTGTTAGGCAGAATATGGGAAGAACCACCCCCCACAACACACACACGTTTTTTTAATTTATTACATTTTCTGAGGTTTTTTTTTTTTTTGTAAATTAAAAACAGCGTAAGCGAGCTATAAGTGGTTCCTTTTACTGAGTTTGGAAAGGCAGTGTTGTGCAGGCTGAAAGCAGCTCACTTAGAAGCGAAAGCATGGTGCAACATAGATTGGGAAGGAGCGCCGTAGCTGTGAGTGAGCATGGACAGTAAGCACTGGTACAGCCAGTAAGTCTGCGGTTGACAAGAGATGTTCAGTTGGGTTGTGTGCACTTAAAAGGGTCTGGGCAAGGTTGTGGCTTGTGCGATCAGAAATGAGCTTAGTGGTTTCTGCAGATTTCTGTGTTTCTTCTGAGCAGTTTTGCGAGAAGGCAATACAATTTTGGTCAAAAGCAAATAACCCTGCAGAAATATGCTAGCGGTGTTTTTCTGAAACATACATTTGTGAAGCTGTAGTATTTTTTTTTTAGAAAGGCTGTTTTTTGTTTTAGGAAGGTTGTGATACTATCGAAAAAACAACATGGCACAACATGGAGAGTTTCATCAGGAAAAAGTGTATTGATTTTTAGATGTGTAAATTGGTTCACTGTTACTTTATGCGCGAGTTATGCAGGGATTTAACCATGCCTAAAGTTGCTAAAAAATGAGTTAACAGTATTTTGGGATCCCATTGTATAATTATATATATCTATTTTTTTTTAATCATCTAACATTTTCTCCTCTGCAGCCACAGTCCTGCTCGTCCGCTCACACTCCCTCCATACGCCCGACCAGGCTCGCATGCCCAGCTGGCAGACAATAAACTACACCTGCAAAGTGGTCCCCATAGCCCCCCCGCGCCTGGCGAGGAACCAGTACCAGCACATGCCTCCAGGCATCGTCGTCCAGCGGAGCTGCGGCTATCAAACTGCCACGGACCCGTGCTGCCATTTCCCCCTATTCTTTCCCCATTGGGACTACGGACGTACAATGACATCCACGCACATACGTGCAGTCATCCACCGTGGTCCCTCCTCTGTTATACCACTGCATGCGGTATTACCAGGCATCCCCAGGGGTCGCCGCAGCACGGTGTAGAGTCCCCAGCCCATCCCAGAACCAGGAGAGCTGTCTCCTGACGCTCAATCACAGTCCACCCCTGCCAACCCCCGACGACCTGCTCGCTCTCGAACCTGGGCCGCCAGCTTAGCATGAGTGTGGGCGCCCACGCCAACCCTCAGCGCCACTGGTCAGGGCGATAATTATTTTTTCATCATTTTTAACCAGTGCAGGTAACCAGACTCTGGTGCATGTAACTTCTTTTGCCACACGCACCATGGTGCAAGTACAAAAAATAAAAAATAAAAATAATTTCTACCCTCGCCTCAACCTTCAGCTTCGGCATCTAACCAATCATATGCTATACAGTTCATCCTCGGTCATCTTTTTCCCACAACACCCTCGACTCAGATCAATATTTAAATATCTATAATAATGGGTAAAAGTGGCATACAAGGATGCATACCTATCGAGGGGGATAATTAGGGCTATAAGGCCACACGCCTGAAGGGCGTGTAGCTTTATTGCCCTAATTAGTCCCCGAGATGGGTATACTTCTGACTGTATTTTTTATTTATTTATTTAAACTTTGGTAACTGGGAAAGGCACTCTGAGCCGGGGCTCATTTCCAGGTGCGACCCGGGGATGCAGGGTTACAATACAAACAGAGGGAGAGAACAGTCACAGCAATTATCACAAAGTCCATGACTGTATATCACAACTACCCATTACTTATTTTATAGAATACATTAGGATGGTTACCGATTTGTAGTCTAGATCACATCTACGATCATTTCTGGGTTTACCTTTATGTCTTTTGACCTGCTTTTGTGTAGTGGCGTTTTTGTCCTAGGCTTTGTTTCGGCATGGTTTATGTTCCATAGCACAGGGTCCTCCTATATAAAGAGGTGTGGTTAGACTGGACCATCCTTAGTGCGTCTGCGGGTTTGAATGTTGTGTGGTGGAGTCGGGAGTGTCTTGCAGTTGGGGTCAGGAGAGGCATGCAGTTGCTGTCAGGCGAGAAACCTCTGTGTTTGTGAGCGTGGCATCTGTCTGCAGTAGGGAGCAGTAGGTTTGTGCAATAAGAGCAGCATCTGAAGATGCTTAGCGTTGACGGTAGCATCATGAAGGGCACGGTCTGAGGAGAGGGAGCTGCAGCTTCAAGGGACATGACTAGTAAGAAATGGGGGCAGAGAGTTTAAACTGGTTAACTGATTTGCCAATCAATAGTAATTAGTGCGGTCCCAAAAAGTTATATGTAGTGTTGGTATATCGTTTTAATTAGTGACGTATCCTTTTTTTTTTTTTATTAGTGTAGGTATATACTTTTAACTAGCAATTTACCCATGGGTATACAAGCAAATAAATGATGGTCTTCTATATGGGAAGAGTTCTCCATCCATTGATAAATGAAAAATGGGTAACAGCAATTAAAGCATCTACCATGGTAATAAAAAGGTATACACCACAATAATAAATAACACAGAACCAAACTCCCCCTCACTCACTCACTCTCTCCGTCTCTCTCATCACTTGAGACATGATGAGTAAGTAAAAAGCTACATAAATGCAAATTCTTCTTTTTCATCAATCTCTTCTTCTTCTTGAGAAAACCTACAAGGGGGCCCCATATTTTTCAAATAAACTGTCTATCAAGAGCTCTGAGCAGAAAATAATGCAGGCCCAGTCTTCAGCAAGGCACAGAGCTTCCATAAATAAGCTTAGTATTGTAAGTAGGCTACAAAAACAAGTAGAGAAAAAAAACAGTACAGCAGTTCCTCCTGAGTGGTATGGAAATACAGAATTTAATAGTTTGTAAAAACGCTGCAGGCACAGCCTGTAGATGCAGTCAGGATGCATATCTTAGAGAAGCGCAGCTGTTCCTTACACTGCATTCTTCATAAAACCATGAGTAACAGATTCAGGGAAGTGAGATTCTGCCACGACACACTAATTGGTGCTTCACAGAGCTCACAGGCTGCACACCCCATGTTACCCATCAGGGACCACTCCTGTACACCCGCGGTTACCCATCAGGGACCACTCTTGCAATCACCAATCAGCAGGCCGATTTTAAAGCTACTGAAAGTAAGGCCCTGTTCACAGTGGCGTTCTGAAGTTAGTAACGGTTTTAAAAACGTTACTGCACTTACCATGCTACTGCATCATTATCTAGAAGCCGTGTATAAACATGGTGGTCACCTGTCCACACTTGCTGCAGTTTCTGTGTGCTGGGAACACGCTCACATACTGATAGTAATCTATGCTGCAGTACATTCCCTCCTCCATCCCACAGTGCACAGTGTGACATCATGCAGGATGTCTGGACGCATGCAGGGGTTTTCCCATGATGCACTGGGGGTTGCCATGCAACAAAGGATACATCATGGCAGCTCCTATGCTTCATTATATGCTCCTTCTTCTGGCGGGCTTTTTTTTTTTTTTTTATAAACACACAAAATAAAGCAAAGCAACTCCTCAGATATAAAAAGAGGCGTGCACCTGGGCACCTCAGAGCATACAGAATACATCAAATGAGGCAAAAGATATTGAGAGCCTCAGTGTACTGCGAATGATAGCGCGTTATGTTATGGGGCAGGAGGAAAGAGCTGTGTGGTGCAGAGAATGCACATCTACATGGTGGGACAGCATCATTTTGGAAACATGCAGCGACAATCAGTGGTTCGCCAACTTCCACATATCCAAAATGATGTTTCAAATGTTACGCACTGAATTAACATACTAACATACTAGACGCCAGCGGAGTAGGCCTATTGGTAAAGTCTGCTCGTGCTTCAGCACCCTGACTGGGTACCGCAGCCCTCCATCCGTCTCCTTCCACAATTACTCCATCCCCCAGTCCTGCCCCCCCCTCCCCCGGGCAAACCAGCCTCTGCTTCACCCCTTGCCTATACCTGTCTCACCCTCTCTTGATTCCCTCCACTGTAGCTGCCTGTACCAGCTACCCGGGCAGCGCATTCCACGGTTCCACCATTCTCTTGGTGAAGTACCTCCTCCTTCCCCCCACTCCTACCACCCTCAATCTTCCAACTGTGTCTTCTGGTGATTCCACCCTCCTTCAGTCAAAAGATCCTATCTCAGCTTACCTTATTTACTCCCCTGAGGTACCTGAAGACCTCAATCATGTCCCCCCCGTCCCTCCTCTCCTCCAACGAGAACAGGTTGAGGTCCCCTAGTCATTCCTAATATGTCATCATATCCCCCAGACCCCAGATCATTCTGGTTGCTCTCCTCTGAACCCTCTCCACGAGTTGGATGACCCTCGTTAGGTGCGGCCTCCAGAACTGCACAGAGTACTCAAGATGTAGTCTAACCAGGCCACACATATACAGAACGGACACTCAGATGCGAACAGCAATTCCAAACAATAAATGTGTTCCCATAACACTGTGGTTCCGTGCCACTAACGTGAAGTATAGAAAACAGAGTCATCTAGTTGGAGTGGGCCGATCGACTGTTCAATCAGCTTGTAATCGAGGTCTGCAAGGCTACTGTGCATGTAATTCTCTCCAACATGACTGTGATTCACAGCGTTCAGGACATCGCACATGGATGAGACGGAGTGGGGTTTTCCGAATTTTGGCAGTGCAGTAGATGGAACGCATTTCCCCATCATTTCCACTCCCAGCAATGCTGCAGAGTACCACAATCGGAAATCATACTACTCTGTTATTATTCAGGCTGTTATCGATCACCCATACCGCTTTACAGATATTAAATGTTGGATGGCATGCAAGGTACATGATGCACGAGTACTGAAGAACAGCAGTCTGTATTAACTGGGGCAGAGTGGCAAGCTAGTTCCGCCACTTACATGTGACTTGAACAGCACAAGTGCTCCTGTCGTAATAACTGGAGACCCTGCCTACCCTCTATTACTATGGCTCATGAAGCTGTACCCAGACTACGGCACTGCACGCAAACAAAATTTCAACTACAGACTTAGTAAGGTCCGCATGGCTGTCAAATGCACATTCGGTCGTCTCAAGGGGAGGTGGAGATGTCTACTGAAATGTAAGGAGTACAGCACAGACAATGGCGATATGTGACTGGCGCGTGTTGTGCCCTACATTATTTGTGAGAGCAAATCGGAGCATCTGAGCCCAAGCTGGATCCCTGCAACTGACACGGACCAGTTTCAGCAGCCAGAGGACACCCATGATTGTACAGCAGCTGATGAGCTGTTCAACTGTTGCTATGAACAGACAGACATCTGCCCTACGTGATGTGCTCGCAGAATATTTTGAGAGCAATTAAGCAAACCATTTAAACATCCCACGGTTGTCTGCTGAAATAAAAAGAGACACTTTTCTTATAGTAAAACGTTTGCTTTAAAATGTAGCTATGCAGTTTGTATACATTGTTAAAAATAAAATTTTGCAGCATATGAAAATATGCAACACAAAGATTTTCAAACAAACAAGAGAATGTTTTATGACAAGTTTTCATATTTAATGGTGCAAAGTTACTGAAAAAGTATTTAACACTGTTCAATAAAACAGCTGAAATCCCTGAGGTTATTTAGCTTGTAAGGACTTTATTTAACTTATCCAAACATAGTACAAAAATACAGGTTACTCACCTGTAACAGGTGTTCTAGCAGTGGTGTACATTGTTCATCCACACTTATTGGCAGGTTCCTTGCTACTTTAAATGTTGCCGGAAGGTCTTCAACCTGGCTCCTCCCACCCACCCGGGTGGTAAAACCCTCGGCTCCACCCCATGACGCCAGATCTAGCTCGCTGAAAGCCAGGCTGCGCGTTGAAGCCGGGGAGGTCGGGTGGGTTGTGTGGATGAACAACATATACCACTCCTAGAACTCCTGTTACAGGTGAGTAGCCTGTATTTCTAGGGACGTGGATATGTTGTTCAATCCACACTTATTGGCAGACTCCTAGCAGTTCTCCGGGAGGAGGGAGGCAAGGCACGCACCCCCTACTTAAGGAATAAGGACTGGAGAACCGAGGTCCCAAAACCAGCATCCCAGCATGACTCTAGGTCAATGTGGTAATGGGAAATAAAGGTGTGTGCTGACTTCCAGGTAGCAACCATGCAGATTTCCTGGATAGGGACATCCCTAGAAGCAGCCACCGAAGCAACGGTATGGCGGGTAGAATGAGCTCTTATCCCTTTGGGAGGCTCCATGCCCACCAACCTATAGCAGAGATCTATACAGGAGGTGACCTACCTGTCTATCATCCGCTTGGCTGCAGGTCTGCCCAGTGCGGCTTCAGCATAGGTGACAAACAGCTGGCGAACCTCTCCCCGAACTTCAGCCATCCGCTCCTTATAATAAGAAAGCGCTCTTCTAGGGTCCAAGGTATGGAGCCTATATATGGCCTCTGAGGTGTGACTGGGGTAGAACACCGGCAGAGTCAACACCTGGTTAAGGTGAAACTCCGACACCACCTTCAGAAGGAATTTCGGGTTGGGGAGCAGGACAACCTTGTCCCTGTGGAAGACCAGATAAGGAGACTCAATGGAAAGCGCCTGGAGCTCTCCCATCCTTCTGGCTGACATAATAGCCACCAAGAAGGTGGCCTTCGACGACAGGTGAGAGATGTCACACCTGTGCATCGGTTCAAATGGCTTGCCCATGAGCTTAGCCAATACCAGCAGTAGATCCCACGAAGGTGGAGGTTCTCGTACCAGAGGGGATATGTGATCAAGGCATTTGAAAAACCGAGATGGCTGCTAGGTGCACCTTAAGGGTCGTCGACCGAAGCCCTAGCTGAGAAAGGGACCACAGGTAGTCCAGAATGTTAGCCAAGGAACAGGAAGAAGGGTCCAACCCTTTGTCCTGACACCAAATGGAAAATCTCTTCCATTTGAAGGCATAGCTTTTTCTGGTCGACTCCTTACTGGACGCCTCAACTACGTTGAGGATCTCATCGGAAAGACCCAAGGCCTGGAACTCTAGCCGCTCAGGAACCAGGCCATCAGGTGAAGGGATTGAAGGTCCGGTGAGTACCATCCCCTTGTCGACCGAGAGCAGGTCCGGGTGGGCTGGAAGCCGCCTTGGGAGCCTGGAGTCAAGGCCGAGGAGATCTGGGTACCAGTACTGACGGGGCCAGTCTGGGGCTACCAGAATCACCTGCGCCTTGTCCCTCTTTGCCTTGAGAAGCACCTTGTGGATCAAGGGAAATGGAGGGAAGGCGTAGAAGAGGCCCGAGGTCCACAGCCTTGAGAAGGCATCCCCCTGCAGCGAGCTCTGCTGAGGGGGGCGGGCATGAAACAGCCTCAGCTTCGCATTCTCCCTTGAGATGAACAGGTCCACCTGAGGGGGTGCCCCAATGGGAGAACAGATCTAGTACTACCTACGGCAGGAGACCACTCGTGAGATGCAGCGCCTATCCGGCTGAGGGCATCGGCCAGACTGTTGGAGGCTCCTGCCACATGAATGGCTAGAGATCCGCCTCCAGGCTGATCACAAGAGTCCAAGTGCAGAGAGCCGCCTTGCACACGGGTAAGGAGTGCGTCCCGCCCTGTCAGCTGAGGTAGTACATGGCTGTGGTGTTGTCCATCTAGACCTGGACCACTTGACCCCATACCAATGGAGCGAAGGTGTCGAGGGCTAGTCGGACCGCTCGAAGCTCCAGCAGGTTGATGTGGCATTGAGACTCCTGACGGAACCAGAGGCCGTGGGCTCTGAGCTCCCCCAGATAGGCATCCCAACCCATCAGAGAGGAGTCAGTCGTCAGAATGACCGTCGGCTCGGGGCAGACAAACGGGATCCCCTTCTGCAGATGAGCTGGAACGAGCCACCACTGTAGGCCGTTCCACATCTCCTGGGTCACCGTCACTGGCTGGTCCAGAGGACCGGAGCGCTGTGACCATTGGCGGGCCAGCCCCCATTGCAGGCCCAACGGACCACGCTGGTGCAGGCCGCCATGAGGCCCAGAAGGTGCAGAAAGTCCCGAGCAGGGCGCAACTGCCCAACCAGAAATGACTGGGCAAAGGAGGAAAGGACCTCGGCCCTGTCCAACGGGAGCCAGGGTTCTGGCTCGAAGAGAGTCGAGCTCTGCCCCGATGAACTGAATCACCTGCGATGGCACGAGTTCTGACTTGGCCTAATTGATGAGGAGGCCAATCTGAGAGCAGACCTGAAGGCCAGATCCCTGGACCGCTCCACCTCCAACCTGGAGGGGATTGCAATCAGACAGTCGTCCAGGTAACAGTACAACTGGGCCCATCGGCGCCACAGGAATGCTGTCACCACTGCCATGCATTTGGTGAAGACCCTGGTAGCTGGAGAGAGGCCAAAGGGCATGGCCTGGAACTCGTAAAGGGATCCCTCTGCTCTGAAGCGGAGGAATCGCTGATGAGACGGACGGATTGGGACATGAAAAAAAACGCATCCTGAAGGTCCAGGGAACAGAACCACACGCCTGGCTCCACGGATGGAATGATCTGAGCCAGAGTGACCATCCTGAAGGTGCAAGACCTTAGGAACTTGTTCAGGTCGTGTAGGTCGAGAATGGGGCGCCAGCCCCCTGTCTGTTTTGGGACCAGGAAGTACCTGGACACAAACCCTGGGTCTGGAGGGGGGTCCGCCACCTCGCTGATCACCTCCTTCTGGAGAAGCAAGGCAATGTCGGCTCAACGAGCTGACAGAGAGGCTGTGGAACCCGCGATCCCCCGAGGGTGACAGCTCAATGGGGAGACTGCTCACTTCAGAGGCAGACCCTGCCTACCATTTCCAACACCCAGCGGTCCATGGTGATAGCGGACCAGGCACAAAGGAAGTGGTGGAGCCATCCCCCCCACAGGGGGAACCCGGGGAGGAGTGACGAGGTTGGGGGTGACACCCCTCAACCAGTCACTGGGCAGGCTTGGAGGAAGGTCCGGCCGAGGAGCCGCCTAGGCCTTTTCCTCCAGACTTCCTACTGGAGGAAACAGCAGGCTTGGCTTTGGGGCGCCATGCGTGAGCCTGCTGGCCCTGATGCTGGTGTTGCTGGGCCGACGTGCACAGGGGCTGAAGGACTAAAGGGTTTACGCTGCTGCTGGCGGCCTTTGTCCTTTTGGGCAGAAATGACCGAGTCCAAGGTGGCATTGGACTTCTCGATCCATTGGAGATGACTCTCCACCCCCGGCCCGAACAAGTTGGTACCCAGGAAAGGAACGTCTGCCAGCTTGTGCTGGGTATCAGCCGTGAAGGTGGAGATCCGCAGCCAAGCTCTGCGGCGCATAGACACTTTGGCCGCTACTGTTCGGGCACACGAATCAGCAATGTCCAACAAAGTTTGGAGCTGCTGTTTAGCTACTGCCTTTCCCTGATCCTGCTAGACCGTCATCTGAAGGTCAGCCGGGAGATGAGGAATCACCTCATCCAGGGAGCACAAAAGGGCGTGTGGAAAGTGTGCCATCAAAACGGCTGAGCTAGCCTGACGAAGGCCTAGGGAGGAAGCAGCATATACCTTCCACCCCGAGTAATCCAACTTTTTGGATTCCTTATCTGGCAGTTTGTCCACAACCCGAGCATTCCCAGAACGCCGGAAAACGCTATCGGTCACTAACCCTTCCGCAGAGGGGTGCTCCGAGAAACCGGAGAGTGAACCGGTAGGTACCACATACTTTCAAGCCATCCTGGTCAAGGTGCGGGACAAGATGCTGGCTGCCACAACCTCAGGGTCAGGCAACAATGGCTTCGCCACAGGATAAAGGCCTCCGTCGGGGAATCCCCTTGGTCCAGTATCTCCATAAGGGGATACTTGGCCCATTTCAGAACTGGTTCAAGCTGCATCCCAGTAGACTCTGAGATGAGTCGAAGCATTCCCATAAACGAGGATGGACTCTCATCCACAGACTGACCCCCTGCAGATTCCAGGTCAACTGGCCTGGAGAACAGGGAGGAGTCGTCGTCAGACTCCAAGGAGTCTGCGAACAGCTGCCGAGCACCTGAGCCACCCTCCACCTGCCGAGGTCGATCAGCAGCGAGGGTGACCGACAACCTATGGGGCAAGCCCTGACCCAACCGAGAATCCTTGGTCAGTGCCCCAATCTTAGGTTGTGGAGGTGGAAGTTCCACCACAATGGGTGGAGCAGCCGGTTTCAGCCAAACAACCGGCACCGTTGGCGGTTCCTCAACTACTACGAGGGGTTGTTTCGGTCGCTCCAGTGACAGCCACTTAATGGCCAAAGAAGGCGATGGAGTCGGCTTGTTACCGGACAGTAACAGCTGCTGCCACATCAAGTCCTCGTAGCACCGACGCAATTTGCGCCAGAGCCTATCCTCCGAAGAGGACGAAGAGGATGAGCGGCGGCACCGCTTTCCATGGTGCCGAGACCGCCGATGTCGGCAGGACCGGCTGGACTTGGAAGAGAACCGAGACTGAGACCTTCGGGGATTCTGAGGGTGGGTCAGAGAGGGAACGGGGTAACCCACCCTTTCTTTGGTACAGGGACCTTAACCAGGGACTCCGGCACAGGAGGCATAGGCCAGTCCTCTGTAATCACTGGGGGAACCAATGAAGTAGGGTTGTTGGCATCACCAGTCGACAAACCGTCCAACAGGTCGAGAAAAATCTCAACCGCATCGACGGTTGTCTCAGCCTGCTGACCCAACGGGGACACCGTGAAGCCAGCGGCCTTGGCAGCAACTTCAACCGAAGTCGAAAGTCGACGGTCCGGTGAAGGAGATCTCTCCCGCTCCTACGAATGTCGATGGTAGGACTTACCTTTTGTGTCCTTCTTCTTGGACCGACTGGAATGTCCCGATGGTTCTTCTCCCTTGGTGGAGAGGGACTGACAAAGCTCCTTAAAGGAAGCTGCATAGGAAGAGCCCAAGGAGACCGGGATATATGCCGCAGCCAAGGAGGAAGAAAAAGCAGCCTGGCCTGCCTCCTCCTCGAGGGCGATCATCTGCTCCAACTGTTCCATGGACCACACCACCATGGACACCGCCCAACGGGCCTCCTTCGACTTGACCGGCAGATACAGTTTTTCAGGGCGCCCAAGAAGAAGTCGAGCAGCGTGGACCTCCAAGACCGAAGCCGAGAAGGAGCTGCACAATTCGCAAAGCCTGCGAATCGTGGCCAAGCCCCAGGCAGTAGACGCACGTTGAGTGCGGATCAGTCCGGGACATCTTCTACCCACAGGGGCACCGACGAAAGCCAGGAGTCAATTTGTCCATCGCATCCGCGAGGGAAGACGAAGACCGTAGTCTTGTAAACTTTATAATTAGCTTCAGGTTAACCGAAGAGTGTGGATCCAGGCCTAAAACGCAAAGCGCTAAGGAGGAAACCTGAGCTTCCAAGCGGTAAGGAAGATCTGGTGTCATGGGACAGAGCCGAGGGTTTTGCCACCCGGGTGGGTGGGAGGAGCCAGCTTGAAGACCTTCCGGCAACATTTAAAGCGGCAAGGAACATGCCAATAGGTGTGGATTGAACAACATATCCACGTCCCTAAAACAACTGTTCCTGTTTTCACAGAAAATGTTTGCCTTAATGTAAACTGTATACACTGTATTACCACTAAGAAAACTGCCACTGAACTGTGGCTGATTAAAAATCAGCATTACAAATATATGTAACCATGAAACACAGAGGTATTTACAATACATTTTAAAAAATGTTAACACTGTTCATTAAAACATTATCATCTACCAACCACAAATGCTGACCACAGTACATTGCCCCTGCCCCCTCCATCAAGGCTGTGCAACATGCATCACCCCCCCATTACGCGCACACACACACACACACACACACACACCTCACAGCTGGGTGCAACATGCCACCGCAGTCTCCAACCACAAATGCTGGCCACAGTACACCACCCTTGCAATGCTCCATCAGGGTCAGGCACAATACACCACCCCTGCTCCCAACGCCTGGGCAACAAACACAACCCCTGCCCCCCTCCCATGGCCAGGTACAACACGCCAGGCCAGTCTCCAACCACAAATGCCAGTCACAGTACACCACCCTTACACTGCTCCAACCGGGCCAGGCATAATACACCACCACTGCCCCCCAAGGGCCAGGCAACAGATACCACCCCTGCCCCCCACATGGCCAGGTACAACATGCCACCCTGGTCCCCAGCCACAATACACTGCCCTTGCACTACTCTATCACAGCCAGGCACAATATACCACCCCTGCCCCCCCCCCCGGGCCAGACAAAAGCCCCCATGGCCACAACAACATGCCTCCCCAGCACCAACCACAAATGCCGGTGACAGTAGCCCACCCTTGAACTGCTCCATCAGGGCCAGGTACAATACATGACCTCTGCCCCGGCAATGTGAGTAATGTGTGCTGGCAGTCAGTGTGTATACAAGTAATAATAAACAGACTGTGGTGTTGCTAACTTGTTAGTGTGCAGTGTATGAATTCAGTTGTTGACGTAATTGTACATAGATGCTGTCGGCAGATAAAGACTGCTAGGCCCATCCAGTCTGCCTGTTTAAGCTGCCTAACGAAGCGTCCAGTGACGCTTTAGCTTTCTCTTCCTATCTCTATTATTCCTTTGTTTCTGTCCCATGCATGTTTGAAGCTCGCCACCACCTCCTGGGGCAGGCTATTTCATGCATCCACCACCCTTTCCGTAAAAAAAAAAACTGACATTTCCCCGTCTGCAGCCACCCCTCAGTTTCATGTCGTGTCCTCTTGTCCTAACACTATTATTAATCTGGAATATGTTGTCCCCTTCCATCTTGTTAATACCCATGAGGTACTTGAATGTTTCTATCATGTCACCTCTCTCTCCCTCCTTTGTTCCAGCGTGTATAAATTGAGGTTCTTCACTCTCTCCTCATAAGACTTTTGATGTAATCCCTTCACCATTTTGGTCACCCTCCTCTGCACTGTCTCTATTTTGTCAATGTCCTTTCAAATGTGTGTGGTCTCCAGAACTGTACACCATACTCAAGGTGAGGTCTCACCAGGGTCTTGTACAGTGGAACTATTACCTCCCTCCTTCAGCTTGTGATTCCCCTTCCAATACACCCCAACATTCCACTGGCCTTTCCCACCACCTTTGCCGTCTGCCTAGCAGCCTTCAAGTCATCTGTGATTTTGACCCCCCAAGTCCCTCTCCTCCTTTGTTACTGTCAGCAGCTCCCCACAACCTGTAACTCGCCCCAGGGTTCCTGCTCCCCACATGCATGATTTTGCAATTCTCTGCGTTAAAACGTCTATGCCCCTGACCATCTCTCCAGCAGTTACAGGTCTTTTCTCATCCTTTCCACCCCCTCCAGAGTATCCACCCTGTTGCAGATCTTGGTGTCATCCGCAAACAGGCAAACTTTTCCCTCCAGACCATCTGCAATGTCACTGATGAAGACAATGAAGAGGACTGGCCCCAGAACTGACCCCCTGAGGTACCCCACTAGTCACCTCCCTGTCATCTGATTGGGTTCCATTCACCACTACTCTATTTTCTGTCCCTTAACCAGTTTCCAAGCCAGTTCACCACCCCAACCCCAGGCTGCCTAGCCTGTTGACCAGTCTCCTATGTGAGACTGTATCAAAGGCTTTGCTGAAATTGAGGCAGGCAATATCTACCCCCCCCCCCCCGGTCTACTGCCTTTGTCACCCAATCAAAGAAATCTATCAGATTAGTTTGACAGGATTGTCCTGTAGAGAACCCATGTTGCCTGGAATCCACCAGTCCATTTGCTTCCAGGAGTTCCACTATTCTTTCCTTAAGGAGTGCCTCCATTATCTTTCCGACTACAGAGGTTAGACTAACTGGCCTGTAGTTCCCCGCTTCTTCTTTACTGCCGCTCTTGTGAACAGGGACATTTGCCCTTGTCCAGTCTTCTGGAACCATAGTATTTAATACAAATGTTTAGAGTTCGTAATATAGAAGTATAATAGGGACAACCATACACAACAATCCTGTGTCTGTATCGGTACTAGCTGCCACAGAAAACTCAAGCAGTGGACACTGGCTTATCCCTGTATGGATTGCCATACTTTATCTTTTATAGTATATAAGCGTGACTGGATAGAGGAAAGCAGCTGTGTGGCACCATTCCAAGTTATTGTGCTGCAGTAGTGACATCACTACCGCAGAACAATAACATAATGTCACTTCTGCAGTGCAAGCATATTTCAGACATGAATTTCCATGCACAACAGGGTTACACCATACACCAGTGCACAATGACACAATTCTGAATTTTTACGTATGTGTTTGGATATATGTGTGTCTTGTACATATGATTTTTAACCGACGTTAATGCACGTTTGATGAACAATGGAACAAAATGCAAAGTAGCAATGTTATTTGAAAATCAGCTGTAAAATAACCGCGACCAGTTTTAATAACTGATCTCTATGCTACTGAATTCTGTGATTCTGAACTCCAGTTATCAATTTTTAATTACATAACTACTCTGTAACTTTGTGCATCATATCGCCATCGTATCGGTAATCCTTACGGCTCACCGCTGGTATACACTGCATACTTCAGTTAGAAATATACAACCATCAAAGCAGCAGTGCAACGAAAAATGTTTTTCACCAAAAAGCTGGCTTCAGCTACAAGAAAGAAAACAATTATTTGCATGCCTTTCAAATGTACTTGTCTACACACCTCCTATGCTGCACACAATGAGCTGTTTTGTTTTTTTGGCTGTTTGGTTGTTTCCTAACCACTGCTAGGTCTACAATGTTATTTCAGTGGAAAACGCGGGGGTCATCTTTTTTAAGAAGGAAAAAAAAAAACAACACAACATTTATAAAATACATAACATATAGATGAAAATTGTACAACATGAATTTGGAAAATTCATGGAATCTTGAACAGTGGAAAAAAGATGGGGTCACTTTTTGGGATTAATTTTGTCGCACTGCTGCTTTAAACATGTGGTAAAACATGTTTATCAAGAATGCAAGTTAAAACACAGTAGAAACAGGACACTTGCTATAGGTCAGTACATGCAAATTCCTCACTTAAAGTATCTTATGTGAACGAGGTAGACAGGTTTTAGGTAGACAAAATAATTTCTGCTGGATGACTGACCGACCAGGAGCAGATTTGGAAGGTGGCCAACACTCATGTTATTGGAAACATGGCCATGAAGCTTGCATACATCCATTCAGGGGTTGGGGCATCTAGGATTGACTGTGCTGTGGTCGTGGAGGGCAGTGAGGTGGTGCACATTGGGTGGCAAGTATTTTGAGCATGTGGTTAAAAAAAAAAAAAACACATTCTGCGCAGCTTCTTCCCTCCTTAGTTGTTCTTCCATCTCTCCCCCCCCGCTCACTCTTTCTCTCTCAACTCCATCATCTGAGTATGCTGATCTAACAGCACCTTTTGTGTAGGTTCGAAAACAGTCTCCATTAATTCTTGCATATGTGTTTTCTTTTTCTTTCAGAGGCTGCAGAGAGGTTCAGAAGCCGTGGTTCACTTGGTACTCTGTGAATGTACTAGCCATATTGCTGCTCATTGATTTGTTTGTATCTTCTGAATTCGTTGACACACCTTTTGCAACCTCAAATGCAACGGTGACTAATGTTTCCTCAACTTGCTCATTTTCTGTAAAAAAGCAGATTCATAATACTGTTATAATGGTACGGTTACATATACACAATATTTTTCCATCAACACCAACAACCCACCCAACCCCACCACCACAACTCCCATGTCTGGCCACCATACACCATCCCTCGCCTCCCCCCACCACCACTACCACAGTGACAGGTACAATACACCACCACTGCCCCACCACCCCATGGCTGGGTACAATATGCCACCCTGGTCCCCAACCACAAATGCCGTCCACAGCCCAGGCACTGCTCCATTTGTGACAGGCACCATACAACACACCTGCCCAAGCCACCATACCGACACCTTACAACACCCCAGCTGCCTCCCCTGTACTGCCACACAAATGCCCTCACCCGCACTTGTCTCATGTGCTCTCACCAGTTACCTGTACTGCAATCCTCCCTTGTGCTGCCACACAAGCTCCCTCACCCACAATAGTCACTAGTGCTGTCCCCCCAGCTACCTTCACCACACTTCTCCCATGTGCTGCCACGCAAGCTCCTTGACCCACACTTGCTCCCCCTCCAACTACCTCTACCAGACTCCTCCCCTGTGCTGCCACACAAGTTCCCTTGCCTAGTCACTTATGCTCCCAACCCAGCTGCCTCTACCATAGTCCTTACCGTGTTAACACATAAGCTCCCTCCCCACACTAGTCACTTGTGCTCCCACTATAGAACTTTGCAAAAAAAAAAAAAAAAAAGTACTATCCTCACCTGATTCAAGAGGATCTTGCTCAAATACATCGTCCATATCAGGGTCTGTGTTATCTTCAGGTTCCGGCTCAGATTCTATGGCAGGACTCCCAGGTACAAGTTGAGGGTCAGAAGTAGCCTCTGTACCCAATATTTTATCAACTTGATAAAGGAAAGGACATATAATTCTTTCACCACCGGAACACTTGTTGCCATCTCTGATTTTATGATACTGCACTTTGCGCTGCTTGATCTTCTCTTAGCACCGCTTCATTGTTCTCTCAATGCCATGCTCAAACAGATAAAATCGGCAACTTTTTGATAAATCTTTGTTTTACGCTTATAATTAGCCAATTCATCCTGGCCACATTCCTGCAACCGGTATTTAATGAGGAGTCCTGGAGCTTCATCTGATCAACAGGCACACCTATCACTCATGTTTTGCTAAAAGATACATGACCTCAACATGGCACAATATCAATTGGACACAGCTAAGCAGCACCAATATCTGCTTTACAAGAAACAGTACCAAGTTAACTCCTCAGCAACGTGTTGAGCACAAACAAGTTTCAAATTAAAATACTGTTGTTGGCTGCCATTTTTAGTGTGCAACCAGACAAACACACAGCTAGGCTACAAATCAACTACAGTGTAGTTAAATAAATATTTGGAACGCAAACTATTCATGCTTGTTCACTGTGGGCTCACTTCCCGTTTTGCTCTTTCTGCTGTTCTCTGGGCATGCACAGCTGCAGGCACAGAATCATGGGATGGATATGCAACGCATTCTGAGCCAACTGAGGACAAGCACAGTACGAATTTCCGTCTATACAGGCAAGTCAACCATGCTACACTGCAAACTGTTTTCAAACCCAAGCTAAAACCCTTGTTTCATCAAGGTTTAAACAATATTTTGAAATACAGTTTACAAAACGTGTTTAATGTAGACATGATCCGTTTTTGGCATTCTTGTAAAATTACAGTATGCCAGTAACATTATAAGAAGAATGCCAGTTTGGAGAAGGCCTAAATGGTTAAATGGCCTGTGCTTCTCCGTATTCTGGCATGTTTGAGCTCAGAAAGGCTAAAACTGTTTCTAGATGTTGCAGAAACTTTTAGTGAAAGTTACGGCCAGTTCCTTTTCTAACTTTAGGACTTCAGGAGATAAACTCCATTTAAGTAAAATGTTTTGGCCAGGTGGGTTGTGCCATCCTATGTATAAAGCACACCTTATTAGCCAAGAACATTTCACCTGCAGCAAACCTGTTGTGTGTGGTCCAAGTTCATGAGCTGGTTTGGGGAGGGGGGGGCTGTATTATATTTATTGGTGTCACTGGACATGGTAGGGTGGGTCAGGCTGGCAGATACTGGGTGCCAGAGGCGGTAGAGTTTTTCATATGGAGGTAGTGTAGGCTGTACCAGCACCATGGAAAAGGGTTCTCATAGTGCAACCTGGTCATTTCACTGGATACCGATACAGTGCTGGATACTTTTACTGACCTCAGGCATGCCTCCTGCCCCCCACACACACCCCTGTCATGGAGGGAGGCTTAACTATGGGCTCGAACGGGCACACAACACCTATTTTGCAGCCACTGTTACCGATTCAACTCTTCACCCAGTCCCATAAGAACTGCAGTTGTGTGGACCAGCATATCACAGCAGGAGTGAGAAGACACACATCTGACAGCAGCTTCACACAGTGCAATGAGGGACCACAATGGGCTGGAAACCTACACCACGGATTGTCTTCCACAGGCCTGGGGCAAACAGTAGATCCCAACACTGTAAATCAAGACAGCTGGTGCAATTTGGCAGTACGGTCAAAAGTCGAAGACCCTTCAGGAGATGCTTGAGACCTACCGACTTCGCCAAACGGATTTTTACAGATACCTCCAGCTGAGACACTATTATTACTCTCTCCCTACGGCTGCACTCAGTTCAGAGGGCCGTCCCTCTCTTATCAATCTCCTCCAGAGTGTTCTTCTCTCCGCAGAAATACCACCTGCAATTTTCACCTTTTATAAAGCCCCCATCGACACAATTGATGACAGCCCCAGGTCAGTTATCGACAGGTGGAGTGGGGAGCTGGCGGTGAATATTATCCCTCAACTTTGGAGCCTAAGTTGCCTGGCTAAATCCAAACTCACTTTCTTGCATAGCTGACGCCTTTTTGCTTGGCAGCTTCGGATCCGGCACTTTCGTACCCCAATGATCACCTCTCACTACCTATCATCCGGTTCTGCTCAGTGCTGGCACCTATGTGGACACCTCTCAGCTCACCACTCACATACTTTTTGGCTGTGTCCTATCTTACAACCATTCCTCACATCGCTGGGCCAGGAGTTGGAAGTGCTCTTTGGTCAAGCGGTCCCTCTCACAGGACAGTTATTTATACTGCGTGTATATCCCCAGGATTTCAGAGACTCACACAAATTATATCTCTTGGGTGTGGTCCTCCTGGCTGCCAAGAAGGCAATAACAAGACACTGGCTCACAGCCCGGGTACCTATACTCCAAGAATGGAGGGACATAGTCAACCTCATATATAAAGCTGAGAGGATCTCATTTCTTCTGAATGATAGATGAGAACAATGTCCCCTGAGATGGAATAGATGTTCATATACATTATGGCTAAAGACCCAAACTTTATTCCCTGAAGTAGAGGGGGTGCTATATGCAGGTCTGGTGGGATCTAGACAGAGGGCCCATTATTGGAGGGAGGGGGCTGACCTGGGACCATGCGCTGCAGTATAAGCACAACGAAATAAAAAGAAAAAAAAAAAAGAAAGGACTGAATCTTTTAGCATATAGGAATTTTTCTACTATTAATGCTCACTACTAAATTTGTACTCCTCAAATTCATTAATTAATCACCTATTTACTGTTTTAATCACTTTAAAGCTGGACAAAATTATTGTAGTTTTTTTTATTCATGTAGCCTACAGCTGTAATATTTTTTATTCATGTAGCCTAAGACTGTAACATACTGTATCTAAGTCTACATGATTAACTGTACTTAACGTCTGCTGACTGCTTGTACCCTGTTTGGGGAACAGTTAATAAAGATTATATTTACCAAAAAAAAGTTGAAGACCCAGGACCAACCAAAGACAAACTGTGAATGGTTGCATGCCATCCATTGCAACCCTTGACCCCTAGAAAGAGGGAGAAGAGGTCACAGGTCTGCCGACAGTGAATCAGGGTACGAGGCTTTTAGCAATTGGGCAATAAAGCCAAGAATGGGATTCTAGGTGTAAGGAACACTTTATTTTGTATGCAAATGGATGACCAGCCACAGGGGAGGATTTACCAGAAAGCGGACCTCCACCCAAGGGGCTGGAGCCAAGTGGCAATTAAGCTGCAGTGAGCAAGGGTTCTGGGGGCTCCTGCTTCAGTAGTGTGGGATTTCGTTGCTTGCGCAGAGTGGTAACCAGGAGGCTGCCAGAGACCCATAAGGACTTGGCAAAGAGACTTTTTATGTGAGCATACAGACTATCAAGGGGGAGCAGTTCCAATCAGGAACTGGAAGGGAGTAAGGCCAGACTGCTTGGAGCTGAGAATTCTGCCCTACGGACCATTTACTACTTAGAGTATTATTTACAAATCGTTACAGATAGAAGCAGTTAAGGTCTACTTCCGAATGAAGTGTGTTCCAGAAGGAGTCCCGATTTCAAAGGCGAGAGAGAAGGCCTGTTTTGGGGGTGACTGCCCTCAGCCACAAGCCACTTTGCTGAGAAGTCCCCTCATGGGGCAGAAGAGGTGGAAAAAGACCCGACCAAAAGGTGAAGACAGAAGTCCCAATGTGAATTTAGGACCAGCAAGGTTGAGGCGCCACCACTGGCCCCATGAGGAAGCTTCTGTGTTATACGAAATGTTGGGGTATTTGTTTGGTCTGTCCTGTGTTAAATTAAGAGATACATTAGCATCATAGTCAGACTCATTTTTGTCCAGTGTTTGACATTTATTTCTTTTTGTTGAGGCACTTGTATCACAGCTCATTTCTAAAAAGCCTTAGTGCTGCAGGGACCACAATATATCAAGTATCTGCATCCAGTGAGACCTTAACTCAACTGCTGAGGTCTTCCGGGGCCTACAAGTTCAGCAAAGCCCTAAATACTAAACCAGGGCCTTTAGCCTACCAGATAGATAGGGCTGGCACAGCATCAGAAGCCCCAGGTCAGGACTGTGCATTTTGGGTACAGCCTAAGCTGAAGACTAGCATTAAGCCAATGGACATAGCATTATAGAGGTTATGGATCATTTTAGAGTCCCCAACTAAGAGACTATGTATGCACATATCCTCGTCTTTCAAGCACTGAGCCTGTAACAGTTCCAACTGATGTAGTACTAATGGTGCTTGGACAGCGCTTCTGTGGAGTCCACCACCCTCCATAGGATAGTGCTGGTATCTACTTCTGGATCCAATAGTAATCAGCCAAACTGGTTTTGGATCCAGAGTTAGACCATTGTGTATAAGAATATGTATCCAGGTATCCCTGGTTGGAGCCACTGGATCCAAATCTGGATAGCTGGATACATGGATCAGATGGTCAGATCTATCGGGTCCTGGTGGGATCCACAGGTATCCTCTGATCCTTATCTTGGCTTCAAGGAAGTCAGATCCTTGGCTGGATGCCTCTGCCATCCAAGGCCATCTGAAATTCAGCCAAAGTGATCCGTCCTGGTAGGACTGTATCCGATCAACACTATGTGGTACCAATTTAATTAATAAGGGATCTACTGGGGGTTGTTCTTGTGCACCAGGTAGCACAGACATTCTGGGACTGATGGTGTGGAGGGTATTGTGGGACTGCCTGCTGTATTGTTTTTGCTTAATCCTTCCCTTTCCTTCCCCAGAGTCTTGTCACTGCTACCCCAATAAATCTGTTTCTACTGGTGGTATTTCCTTGTGTCTGCTACTGTTCTACTGCATGGATACTGTTAAGGTATTGCTGGGGCGGCCGTGTGGGACTGATAACTGTTTTCCTGGGGTGGGTGGGTAAATATCTTGAGTGCCGGCTTGTGCGTTAAGACCCTTCCCTCAGGTCAAGGCCATGTGTCAATTATTTTGCCCAGCTTTAACACCTGAATCCAGGCCCTTTCACCTAAATGATAAAAGACTGAAGCTTCATGGACACGGTTGGAAGACAGAGCCACGTGCCTTGCAGGACTGTAGGATGGCTTATACAAGGCTATCCTAGTTGCTCCATTTGGGGAGGGGGGGGGTTTACCTAGAGGAGCTACTATGCAGATAAAAAAAAAATGTGCTGAGCCAGCCCAGTGACAGAACTACTGCCCACCATGCCAGCAGTCAAGATTTGGGAGCAGACTCGGGTTGCACAGGGGTCAGCTGAGGAGGCAGAGGAACCGAGTATCCAAGGGACTGCTCTCCCCTCTCTGGGAGGGGGGATACAGCACACCACTCCTAGACTGCCCAAACGTGGCAGCGTGGTGGGAGGGCAGTCATGTGATGCAAAAGAGGATGGTTGTCCACAGGCACGTGTTGCATGCCTCCACACACACACACACACACACACACACACACACACACACCTGCATCAGTACACACTGGACAGAGGAAGAAAACAGGAAATGGAGTTAATTAGTAATGCTCGACTCGCCCCTCGCTCCATGCTGCCACCCAGGCATAGCAAATCTGGATGTGGACTTTGGGATGGGCAGGAGGATGGCCCCGCTATGGAGGTTAATCCGTGGAGCACAGTACCACTGGTAAGTCCTAGGGGAGGCAGCTGTTGACTGGGGGTGGCTGGAAGAAAGCATGCCGATACTGTGGAAGAAAATACTGATGGAAAAAAACAAACAAACAAAAAATAATACAGTGAATCAGGGTTGTGCAGACGGTGCATTATCAAAAACCTGAAGGTGTGGATAGTACACTGTCCAGGTACAGAATCTTTCTGTGTATTTATATGCATGTTCTCTAGTGTGTGTAGCCCCTATAAGACCTATGCTCCTTAGGCAGATCTATAAGATCAGTTCAGAAACCCCTCATGGGTTAATCCCCTGGAGTCACAGTGGGCTGGGCCAAAATGACTGCTCCAGCACTCTAAGGGGAGGAGCCAACTTACTGTAGTTGAGACAGCTGCTGGCAGGAGATATCTGAAGAACAAACAACAATACACAAGCAGAGAGATGGAGGCGATATTGAGCTGCTTATCAGGACTGCACAGGGTACCCGGCGGTGTCCTCCATCCCTGCACCAGACAGGAGGGTTCGAAAGTACACCTCTGTAGTATTAATTTAGTCTTAGGATCCTCTGCTCATGGAGGTCAAATCTTGGGAGAGGGCGAGAGGTTGCACCTGGGGCAGCCTCAAACCACCAGGGGGTGCACGCCTCTCCTAGCCCCTGAACTGTGATCCCCTCATATGGCGATGAAGCCTTAAGTGATAATGTGAATCTGGACATCACTGCCGGCACAAGGAGTGTATGCTGCTCCTAGCTGTGTAAACTGTGTGGGGAAGAGTCCCCATGGGTACCAGTGTTAGTCTGCCAAGAAAGCTTGTAGAGCAAATGTGAATCTGTGGGCCTGGAACCTCTACTGTCAATGCCCTATGATCAGGGGTCAGGTAGAGGGAAACTGGTACCAGGTTTAGGGAAGTTTGGTCAGTTTATTCGCCAGGTAGCTCTAAAGAGTGAAATACCCACTGCTGCAAAAGAAGAACTATGCAGGGTGAAGCCTGATGCTCAGAATAAGCCTAAGGTAAACTGCCCCTGTGGTACATAATATAAAAGATACACTGTGTTCTGAACACTGGCTCCCCGTTGAGGGTCCCGGCTACAGGGGCCCTAGTAGCTGTATGTATGCCTGACTCAGCTGCCTTTAGGCTATCAACTGTGTGTCAGCCTGTGAAGATCAACACTGCAAAGCTCTGCCTGTGTGCCCCACTGGGTTGTTGGCACACCCCCTGCAAGGAGTGGAAAGTACAACTGGAACACTGCCTTTACTGTCATGCCTGGGTGACTGGGGTTCAGAGACTGCCTAGTGACACTGAAGTTTAGAGACAGCGAGAGAATGCAGACTGCCCCCTGGGGACAGTCAAATGTTCATGAGCTTCTCGTAAACCAGAAAGGAATGTGTTTATTCTTAGTCAGAAAATACTAGTGGTTGTTCGGTCTATTTCCAAAAATGATCTTACATGATACTTTTATAATGCTTGAAGCTATATTTTGAAAGCTGTAAGATCTGAATTGTCAATACCGTTCTCCTGTGGTGCTACATGCATATGCAAGTCAATATAAACAGGACTTTAAAAATTCAGTGAATTATTTTATGTTTTTTAGTTTTATTTTATTTATTCTATTAGGAAAGTCGGAAGTACATCCTTTGAGCTAAAAGCTTCTTTACGAAGGATCCTCGTACAATTACAAAAAAAAAAAAAAAGGAGAAGGAGACAAGACAGGTGGGAACATATGTAGCTGTGAGGCATTGTCAAAAATAAACAGTATTAAACACATAAAGTGTACAGTATCACAGTAATGTCAAGAATAATACAGAGTTCACAAAAATTTGGAACAACAGAGTATAAGGGATCTCACCCATGATGAGGAGAAAAAGTGCAAAATCAGAAAGGTACAGGAACTGAATAGTGAGTAGGTAGTGGCAGCGGTACTAGGAATTAGCCTGGGTCTAACTAGGGTGTGCCGCAGAACAAAGGTGGGAGACAGTGACAAGACCCAGCAGGTTAGCTAGTTATGGACACGGTGTTAGAGGTTTATGGGAGGTAAACAGTGTGGGGGGGAGTTAAAGGGGGGGTGGAGAGACAACAGAGGAGAGGGCACAGGCAACAGAATACAGCATGCAATCTAGGCCGGGCCAGGCTTTCGGGGAGCTAGTGTCCAAAGGTGGCTAAAAGTGGCAGAAGCACTGCTCAGGGGGCGTGATGAATTTTCTTAGTTCGGTTCTGAAGTGGCTAAGGCTTGTGTGGCTGTTAGCAGAGAAAGGGAGTGCACTGAGCCAGGAGGGAGCCCTTACCACAAAGGCTCGCTTTCCCAAGGCTGTTTTTCTAAAAGACACAGCTAGTGCATGTTTAGCGACGCTTCTAGTGGCATGCTCGGCTGGGGCTGGTCGGAATAAGGCCTGCAGAGAAGGAGATGCAAGACCAAGGAGGGCCTTCTTTCCTAGGATGCAGGAATGCAGCTTGATCAGTCTTGGAGAGGTAGCCATTGTGTCCTAATATAAAGATCTCATGTATGCGTAAGGCAATCAGCACAGAGGACAAATCTCTAGGCTTTATTGAGGGAGGTCTGTATCCCGTGAAGGCTGGTGTCTGTGGCAGCAGCATACACCACGTTTCCAAGTCACGTATTGGTAAAATTGTACCTCTAACCACCTGGAGCCTAGCCTCAGCTGTAAGGTAGATCTGAACCCTATAGAGGGCACCTAGTTTCCTGTAAGCGGCAATGGTAAGATTAGATATGTGCTCGAAAAAAAGGAATTCGACAACGGTGACTCCCAAATACCAGAATGAGGACTCCTGCTCAAGGACGGACAGAGAGAGAGAGAGAGAGAGAGAGAGAGAGTGTGAGTAATCGAGAGAGGCTTTGTTAGTTTCCTCTTTTGGCACCCCACAAAGAACACAGTTTTAGTCTTTTTGCTGTTGAGCACCAGCAGACTATCGGTGAGCCAGTTTTGAATCAGGTTAAAGTTGTGCTGGAGGTTCTGGTGAGTGTTTCTTGTTAGGGACTATGAGAGAAAATCACTGTGTTGTCTGCATAAAGCAGTATCTCAGAGGTTGGGCAGGCAGCCGGAAGATTATTCACGAAGAAGCTGAATAGAAGAGGGCCCAGGATAGACCCTTGGAGGACCCCAACTGTGACTCTGCGATTCTCAGATATGACTCCATTGATTCTTACTTGCTGGGAGCACCCAGTCAGGTAGCTGGAGAACCATCTTGACTATATCTGGGGATAATCCTAGGGCACTTAGCCTAAGGAGCAGTAACTGGCGACTGACAAAGTTGAAGGCCTTGGTCAGGTCAATGAAGACTACCCCAACCAAGCTGCCCTGGTCAAGTACCTCGTGCACAAAGCCAGTGAAAACAATTAGAGCTGCGCTTGTGCTGTGCAATCGATATGAAACATTTTTTTTTACTGATATATGCTCACTGTGCTGACAAATTAACTATATAATCCTTACTTAGAAAAACAATTAAAGGAAAACGGTCATTTCCTTACACTCCGGTTTAGCTTTTCAGACAAAAGCGCCTTTTCTTAAATATGCTGTGTTGAATTTATTTAATTACAAAAGTCCGCTACCCGAATTATGGTGGACGCCACGGTTCGCTTCATTAACTGTAAAGGTGCGGCGCCACACTGTGTGCTTCAATACAAATGCCCTGAGGCGCACAGTCGCTGAGGCACCACACCTTTACAGTTAATGGAGCCGGCCCGGCATCCGCCATACTTTCAGGTAGCAGACTTTTCTTAATTAAATTAAACAACTTTGTGGTGCAAGAAAAAGGGCGCTTTTCTCTGAAAAGTTAAACCGGGGGTAAAGTTTGCAGGGCCAGGAGCCCCTGCAAATGACTGTTTTCCTTTAAGTCTCTAGCCTTAATGGATCCAAAGTTATCACATTTTAAAGAAAATATCTTTTGAAAGATCTAACTCTGGAAACTTTGGGGCAAGAAAATCAAAGAGCATCTTTACTGCTCTTTTGAAATTCCCCCCAAAAAAAAAAAAAACCTGAAGGACCCTTACTTCCACCAATTCATATCCTGTGCTTCAATTTGGGAAGGAAAGAACTGCTTGTTTTAGCAGCCGAGAGCCCATCCCTTCCACTTCCTGGTCTATGCCGCTGCCCCGGTGCTAGTATATATGCATTTGATGCAGTATATGGAGAGTGCAGTATGCTCCATAGAAAGCAATAGGACTGCTTTTTTAACTCTTTTTTTATAGTGTTGATGGCCATTCTGAACAAATCAAGGCCACAGCTCAACTAACAAGGGCCCTGCTAGCCGAGCGGTGGCCTTGACTTGTCAGGAATGGCCATCTACACTATACAAAAAAAAAAACTTAAAAAGTGGCTCCATTACTTTCTATGAAGCGTGCCTCCATGCTCTCCATATACCTACATCACAAAACATGCTAGCGCAGTGGAGGCGCTGAGAACCAGGAAGTGAAAGGGATGGGGCTCTCGGCAATGCGGAGCCAAAATACGATAACTTCCCTTCCTAAACTAAGGCATATCAAATTTTAACTTTTAGTAGCCTATGAACTGGGGGCAGGTTTCCGGGGTGAGCACCACAAAAGGTGCTGTTTAATTTTTTTTTTTTTTTTTTTTAAATGAAAGCGTGGAGTCCAGCCATTAAGAAATGGTGTTGATATTATGCAGTTATTATGTAACAGCAGTAATTATGTTATCAATATTAAAAACAAGCAGTTTTTTCAAGCTGTATTGATATACATATTTATATCACATAATTTCTTTTTGCAAAAATCAATCTCTATTTATAAAGCACAATTCCAGTACATCAAAGTGCTTGTACAGAAATTAATCAAGTATTAAAAACTACAATACAAAACATGCAAACACCATTAAAAATCAACAGAGTCTCAAAAACAACGCAAACTATTTAAATAAAAATCCAGAAAAACTAAACCAAAAAGGTAAGTCTTAAAGAGCTGTTTTGAAGCTCTCGATGGTCACTCTCTAATCTGACGAGGTAGAGAGTTCCACAGGGTAGGGGCCGTAAAAATGAAAGAATGGGCCCCAGAGGTCTTGAGTCGAACCCTGGGAACCTCTAGCAATCCATCCATCGGAGTGAAGTGGGTGGAGGGGGTGGTAGGGACAACAGAGATCTTGCAAGTACCGCGGTCCCAGTTTGTGTAGGGCAATATAGGTCAGTAAACCAACCTTGAAGGTGATACACCACTGTATTGGCAGCCAGTGCAGATCACGGAGCACAGGTGTGACATGACAAGATCTTGGTAAGCCAGTCAACAACCTGGACGCTGCATTCTGCACCAGCTGCAAGCGGTGTATATCCACCCCCGATAGTCCTAGGTAGAGGGCATTGCAGTAGTCAAGGCGGGAGGTCACAAAGGCGTGGACCAGAGTTGGAAGGTTGCCAGGCAGGACCAGGTGCTTAATCTGGGAGATATTCCTTAGGTGGTAAAAGGAGGTCTTGACCATAGCCAACACCTGAGATTTAAATGTCAGACCATCGTTAAAGACTACGCCCAGATTCCGTATCCCCCACAGGTCAACAACTGACCATCTCCGAGCCAAAGCCCCGAAGGCTGCCCAGTAGATGACCCCTTACCCTGATGACCTGGGTCCACCACCACCAGTACCTCTGTTTTATCCAGGTTCAACCTCAGCCAGTTGGCACTCATCCAGGCCTGGATCTCGTAGAGATGATAAATGTTATCAGTATACTTTTCCATAATGATAAAACACAGCGCTATACATCAATACACACAACAACAATTTTATTACAGTTTTAAAAAATTAGAAAAAAACATTTTTGCACCTTTTCTGAATTTTGGTATTAATCCCTATAATTTAATTGGTATCTATATAAATGTTGTACCCATAAACAAGCACCTTAGACCTTGAATCGCATGGCTAACATTTCATTCTCCTCACCAGCAATACCAATTCTTCCTCAACTTCAGCTGTGAAAGCACAGGAAGATAATAAAAAAGATCCCGTTTTGAAATTTATCCAAGGTTTGGACATTACCTTTGTGTTGGGAAGTTGTTCTATGTTCCCTTTTTTGCCTGGATGTCCCAACGTGTTTCTGATTCCGGAGGTCACCAAATGCTCGGAAGTCAAGTAAGTGGGAAAATATCTGTGTATGCTCTCCTCCCTATTACACCATCCAATCATATCCCTAGATGCTACGGAGAAAGGTCACATGTGAAATGTTGGACTGCTGACACAATTAGAATGTACTGGAAGTGTAGACGGATATATCAGCTTCGTGGAACAGCACAGTTAAATGATTTGTTTCAATTTTACTTGCACTGGGCACAGTGTGGCAGCGGGGGCCTTTTGAGGTTTGCTTGTTCTGTAAGCTGTGTAACTTTGGATGTATTTCAGGTTTCTTTAGTTTGATACTGTGCTTGAGACGTATTCCAGCTGTATTTTTTGATGTTTTGCTTTACAATTGTAATTGTTAATGTTTTGGGAACAAGTATGATTCACTGCCATTTTTAGTTGTATTTCTTGATGACTTTCCTTTGCAGTGTACAATTTTAAAAGCAACTGTGTGTTAGAGAATATGGTTATTTTTGTCAGATGGCCATGTCATTTGTGTATTAACTTTTGATCCTGACAAGGAAGTTGCCTAAATTAATGCATCCCTAGGCTATGATTATTGGTAATGTAAATTTTTCTATTTTGAAATTATTTTTTTTTATTTCACACCTCCTTTTTATAAGTGCAATAAGACACTCCAGGGTATTGGTAGTACTACGACAACCACATTTCCATGGGCTAAAGGCACTCAGCCTGTGACCTCATGCTTTAATATGCCCAGGAGTGTGCGGTTTTCACAGTACTACCAACACCTCGTCATGTCTTATTACTTACATAATATACGTGTGCAGAATACAGCACGCATCTGCAACCCTTTGTCTGGATACAAAATATAACAGACAGATGCATTTGCTTCAGAATCAAGCGTTAGTGTTATCTGTACTACTGATCTCAGAAAACAGAAATATGACTGTTAGCAGCGGCAAATTCAGTTCAGTGGTGGAGTAGCACCTTATCCAACAAGGACTTGCTGGGACTTGTCTCCTCAAGAACATTCTACTAGTTCTTACACACTGCCAAACAAAATTCCTAGTGCACCCCAGGGTTTGAACAGACAGGAGTTACTTCATCAGGTCTGTATATACAGAAACTCTTGACTTCTGGGGACTACTGTTGTCAGACTGTATTCTGATTTGGATTCTCTTTCTCCGGCTCTCTCATTAACAGGGAAAAATAAAATCCATAAAAAGTTTAACAGAAAGAGACTCCCTGCTGTCCACTTTAGTTTTATGCTTCTCTAAATTATACTGATTTGACTGGATACCACTGGAAATGAACCCTGACTCAACAGTTGTGTTATGACCTCGAATAAACAATCTATACATCTGTGTGGGTACAATGATCCAGCTCCATGGCTTGCACCCCCAATCAGTACAGATTACACAGGGAGGGATACCCCTCTGTGAAGTCCACCTCCTGACAAGTGGAGAAAGGTCACCTGTGGATGGCATTTCTGTGCTGAACTAAAGGCCTGGAGTATGTATCCTAACTCACAATTACCTTTAAACAAAAGACTTGGCATGTACTTTAAGGAAAGTACACTTACGTAAGAACTTACCGTAACAGTAGATCTTCGAGAGAGGCTCTTGCAGTAGGTATTCACATATAGGACTGACCTGCCAGGCGTCAGGATCCCCACAGAAAAATTTCTAGCTAGCAGTCTCTGGCGGAGGACCATCCCCACATCAGGTGACCGACGTCAGTATAAAGGGGCAATCCCCCATGCCCGCCTTCCAGTTCTTTCCCGCCAAAGGAGGCAAGACGAGAGAGAAGAGGATATTTCCACCCATGGAAATGGAGCCAAAGAGCTTAGGGATGGAGCTGGAGAGAATTTGTCAGTAAGAGCCTCTCTCGAAGATCTGCTGTTACGGTAAATTCTTACGTAACAATACTATCTTACTTCGAGAGGGCTCTTGCAGTAGGTATTCACATATAGGATTGAGTCCAAAGCAGTCTGGAACAAGGAAAAGCACTCGGCAGAAGGATAACTATCCAAAAACATGGAACCTCCGGTTGAACGGGTCTTATGAAAGAAGACCTTGAAGCACAGCCAACCCGAAGCCTGCTCTACGGCAAGAGGCAATGTCCAAATCGTAGTGTTTCATAAAGGTATGGACGTTAGTCCAAGTTGCGGCTGCACAGATGTCTGCCGCGGACACATTCTTGAAACAAGCCGCTGAGGCAGCTACTCCTCTAGCGGAGTGACCTCTGACTTGACCCGGCAGGGTCTTGTTGTACTTATCATAACAGAAAGTGATACAATGAGCCAACCATTTCGATAGGCACTGCTTAGAAACAGCGTTGCCTTCCCTTTTGCAAGAAAAAGAGACAAAAAGCTGATCAGTTTTCCCGAGATCCTTAGTCCGAGTGGTGTAGTATCTCAGTATTCTGTGAACATCCAAAGTATGTAACAGGTATTCCCCTTGATTGGAGTGTTGCATAAAGAAAGCAGGTAGCTCAATGGATTGATTCAGCGTAGATTCAGCCACCACCTTAGGGAGAAACTTAGGGTTGGTGCATAAAGCCACACGTTCCTTGTGGAAAATCAAGTATTAGATGTTGCACATCAAGGCCTGGAGCTTGGAGATGCGCAGAGCCGAAGTAATGGCCACTAGGAAGAGAGTCTTCCAAGAAAGGAACTTTAAATCTGCTGTGGCTGCCGGCTCGAAGGAAGGCAGGGTAAGCTTCTCTAGAATAAAATTCAAGTCCCATGGAGGAACAGGAATGAGGATGGGGGGGGGGTCTCAAATGGAGGAGTCCTCTGAGGAAAGTCTTAAGAGACTTCCAACTGGGCAAAAGTCCTGTCTCCGAAGGAAATATGGTAGGATGAAATCGCTGCCATGCGGACCTTTAAAGAGGAATGGCTGAGACCCAGATCGAAAAGGAGATGCAGGACTTTATTGGCTGGGCATGAGAAAGGTTCAAAATCCTTCGAACTGGCCCAAATTGAAAAGTGTTTCCACTTCATGGCGTAGGTGGACCTGGTGGAAGGCTTTCTGGCCTCTACCAAGATGTCCGCTATGAGTGGAGAAACTCCAAAGCGGGCCTTTGCTACGTCTGCAGGAGTCATGCAGGCAAATGAAGGGATCTGAGACCTGGGTGAACAAGGGTGCCCTGATCCTTGGTCAATAACTGTTGCAACGGAGGAAGAGGAAATGGAGGTTCCTCTGAAAACTGTTGCAGAAGAGAGAACCAAACTTGCCTGGGCCAGAAGGTAGCGATGAGAATCATTCGAGCTCCTTTCAATCTGAGTTTGTTCAGGACCCTCGGAATTAAGGGAATCGGAGGGAAGGCATAAACAAATCTGTCCCTCCTAGCGAGAGACAGAGCGTCCTGCCAAAAAAAATGCCTCGCCTTGCAGTGAGTGAGCAGAAAGCGGGAAGTTTTGCATTTTGGGGAGATGCAAAGAGGTCTATATGAGGCGTTCCCCATTGCTGAAAAATTTCATTTACGACTTCTTGGTCCAGTTCCCATTCATGGGCCCTGGCTGAGGACCGACTGAGTTGGTCCGCCAGTGTGTTTTCCACTCCCGGAACGTGGATTGCAGTCAGGTGAAGGTGACGTTCGGTTGCCCAAAGCCAGACCCTCACTGCTTCCCAGCACAGAGGGTAGGAACATGTTCCTCCATGCTTGTTGAGATACCAAACTACGCACGTCTTCTGTTTGAATGAGGAGATGACCGGGAAGGATAAGGGAGTGAAGAGCCTGAAGGGCGTAAAGACCTGCCCTCAGTTCGAGCACATTTATGTGCAGGTTTTGTTCGGACTTTGAACAGCTGCCCCGAGTCCTGTGAGACCCAAGATGGGCTCCCCAGCCTTCCCCCGATGCATCTGTCGTCAACATTTGGGAAGGAGGTTCGATACTGAAGTGAACTCCCAAGCACAGGTTCTCCTGCACCATCCACCATTGTAAGTCCCTGATCATGGGGTCAAAAACTAGCACCTCTTGGTCTAGATCGTCCAGGGTTTGGTCCAATTGAGACAGAAGTGTCCACTGAGAGATCCTCATATGGAGACAAGAGCGTGGGACTGTTGGAATGGCAGCCACCATTAGCCCGAGGAGGCGAAGGACTGACCTGGCTCAGACCCTCCTGCGACCGGATAGAAGATGGGCCTGCGTCTGAAGGGTGTCCACCCTGTCCAGAGGCAAAAAAGGCTTTGCCGACGGTTGTGTCCAGAATCACCCCTATAAACTGGAGGCGTTGGTGAGGGGCCAAATAGGACTTTGCCTGGTTGATGGTGATACCCAGGCTGGTAAACACCTGCAGGGTTAGGGAAAGGGAGTGCAGGAGTTCCTCCCTGGATGGGGCCACCAGAAGTCAATCCTCCAGGTACAGGAATACCTGAACCCCCTGGGTACGCAGGTGAGGCACTACCACAGACAGGCATTTGGTAAACACTCGGTGGGGCTGAGGAAAGACCAAATGGGAGGGCCTTGAATTGGTAGTGGTCCCCCTGAAAGCAAAAACAAAGGAATTTGCTGTGGGAAGGGCATATGAGGATATGTTGATAGGCATCCTGCATGTCCAAAGCGCACAGCCACTGTTCCTGCCGAAGAAGAGGTAGAAAACTCTGCAGAAAGAGCATTCTGAAGCGCTTGTACTCCATGAACATATTCTGGGAACTGAGGTCTAGGACAGGCCTCACATCTCCCGTCTTCTTTGGAACTAGGAAGAAATGGGAATGGTAACCTCTCCCCCAAAGGTGGTTGGGGACTGGTTCTATCGCCGCCTTTGAAAGAAAAGAGTTCATTTCTTCGAGGACCAGAGGAAGATGTTGCGGGGAGTAAGACAACTGAGGGGGTGGTTTCTGTAGAAACTCTATTGAGTGTCCTGCTGAGTTCAACTGGAGCACCCAAGCATCTGACGTTATCCTCTCCCCACCCGACAGATGGAGGGAAAATCTCCCTCCTACCAGTTCCTCTGAGAGATCCAGAGGCAATGGGAGAGGCACAGAGTCAGGAGGTGTGCGGCAGCTCAGCGGCCGAGGCTCCCGCAGGTTTCTTGCTGGGGGGGTCTTGGTTGCTGGAGGGGCCCGCCATTTGTTGGCCCGTTTGCCCTGCGGCTTTGGTTTTTGACGGTTCCTTCTACGAAAAGGATGCCGCTCCCCTTGAGGGGACATGTACATGGAGTCAACAGACTTGAGTGCAGTCCCCTTCTCCTGCAGGTCGGTAATGATGTCCTTGACATCACCACCAAACAGCACCAAACCCCTGAAGGGAGCATCCTGGATAGCGGATTGCACTTCAGGGACCAGTCCTAACACACACGGAGACAGGCATGACGCCGTAAACCTACAGCAAAGGCCGAGCTCCTGCCAGCGGTGTCCACTGTGTCGTAGGTGGCACAAAGCATGTGCCGACTGGCTGAACAAGCAGAATGGATGAGATCTGCCACTTCCTGCTTAGTCTGAGACTCAGGAAGGGAATCCAATTTTGATTCCACCTGACTGAGGATGGTCTTCTGATAATCCCCCATATGTGCCACATAGTTCAGGGCCCTAATACCTAGGGTAGAAAACGAATATATCTTCTTCCCGTATTGGTCCAGAAGCCGTGATTCCTTGTCAGGTAGGGATGAGTTGAGGTGTTTTAGGTTAGCGGAATGGCCAAGAGCGGCACCAATGACAACCAAATCTGCCTTGGGGTGTAGGTTCAAGAACTCTACGCCCTCAGGAGCCTGGTATAGCCAATCTGCCTTCCTCAGAAAGGGGGCCAATGCTGAAGGTTGCTTCCAAATAGTGGAAACAAGGTCCGCGTAAGGCTCTATCCAGGGTGGAATCAGCGTAGGAGCGGTCTCTGGCAGATCCAAATGAGCAGCAAGCTTTTTACGCTGTGGGTCTGGCCCCAGTGATTGCCACTGATGGACTTCCTGGATCTTTCTCAGTAACTCCAGAAAGGAGGGATCCTCCGGAAGGGACTTCGGAGTGGTCCTTGGCCATGGGACGGTCTGGAGTACGTGGCTTGTCATCGGAATCAGAGTGTCCAGTCTCTGAGTCAGAGTCAGACATGTCCAATGAAGAAGACGAGGACGACTCCTCCCTACGAGGGGGAGGAATGGTCCCCTTGGGGAGTTCCCTGGGACATGCATCCTCCCCACCCAGGGCATCAGAGGGCTCTCCTCTGGTGTCAGGTGGGGGGGAGAGAGAGTCTCCCGACTCTGACGATGGGGATCCTGCAAAGAGTCCGGTGTCGGCAGATGACTTTCGACCTCTCTGGTGAGCTGAGCCTTGGCCTCAGCCCACCAGGAGGCCAGAGTCGCCTTTAAGTCCACCGGTGGCTGGGGAGTGGGCGGCAGAGGAGGAGGATACGGATACTGAGGGTATCTGTAGAAGGAGTATCCATAACCTGATGGCAGGTAGCCCCGCGTCGGGTACTGTGGCACTGGATAATGCAGCGTCAGGTACAAAGGCGTCAGATACTGCGGAGCCAGGTATGGAGGAACCGGGTAATGGGGTGTCGGATACCCGGGAGCCAGGGGCTCTGACGGAGCAGAGGGACCTGGCAAAGGCCCAGCAGGCGGGTCAGGTAAAGGAAATGCTGGTCCCGTGTGAATTGGGTCCGGCGTCTGTACGCCTTCCGGTAAGGAGACATTGGCTGGCCTCGGGGCCAGCGTCTGAGGGCCCCACATCAGGGTATCGGGTTCCAGAGGAGGAGGCCCTGACAGCAGCATCTAGAGGTCCTCTATGACGACCGGGGAGGAGGGGTTAGAATCACTGGGAGTTAGCAGAGGAATCGCAGGGACTTCAGATGGCAACACAACGTGCTGCAGAGAGCCTGGGGCGTCAGACTGATGTTTGGAATCCGGCGCAGGCTTCTTGGCCAGGCGTGCATCGGTGGGACCGACGTCCAACTTATTGGCCAAATCCAGGCGGACGTCAGAGGAGCCGACATCAGACTTATCAGATTCCTTGCCAGAGGAATGTTGCGCTGGAGATGCGGTCTTGTCGGGCAAAGATTTGGCTGGGTGCCCCCCCCCCGAAGGGGCAAGTGGCTTATCAGCCTTGTCCAGGCAGACACCGGTGATGCCGGCATCCAACTTACCAGACCTGCTCTGACCCGAAGACTGCGTGCTGGAAGTGGCCTTCCAGGGAGTGGAGGCCTCCTTTTCCCTTGGAAGTTCCCGAAGGGCCCAAGTATGAGCCAGACAGGAGAGGCGACGCTTTTGATACCACCAAGACGGGTCGTTATGGAGCGTGTCCTCAAGGAACGTTATTCTTCAATGCCACGACTCTGGCCGGAGTCGCGGCCGCAATGGAGGCCGTTTCCCGCTCTCGATGCTTCTCCTTGTCCCTTTTCTTCTTGTGGCCTTCAGGGGATGTGGACGCCTGTCTTAATTTCTTTAGCTGCTTTTCCATGGATGCCATTCTTTTCTTGAGGGTGTGGGCTTCCAGGGACAGCTGCCTTTTCTTCCGGGTAGCGGAGTCAAATTTTTGGCAGTATTGGCACTTCTCCACAGGATGGTCTGGGCCCAGGCAGAAGAGGCACAAGGAACGGCTGTCCTTGTGTGGCAGTTGGGAGCCACATGAGTCGCACTTATTTTTATGCGATTCAGAGGGCATCGGGGACGACATACATAGCGAATCAGGTTGAACAAGCAAAAAACTAGAGAAATTAGGTTGAAAAGTTCGAGAACTAATGACCGGCGAAAGACTGACAAACGCTGAACTCTACTGCAAGGAACTTTCACAAGCCAACAGCGGGAAAGAACTGGAAGGCGGGCGTGGGAGACTGCCCCATTATACCGACGTCGCATGACGCTGGTCGCCTGAAGTGGGGGCCGTCCCCCGCCAGAGAATGCTAGCTAGAAATTTTTCCATGGGATCCTGACGCCTGGCGGGTCAGTCCTATATGTGAATACCTACTACAAGAGCCCTCTCAAAGTAAGATATCCCAGTTTTTACATGGTAATGGATTCAATGGGAGCATCTCCAAAGGAAGTGCAGAAAAAGTAAGAAAGCGAGGGCGCTCTGCAGAAGTGCAAACAAAAGACTGCTACATCTGATCTATTACAGACTTTGTGCAAGGGCTTACTGATTTATCAGAAATTCGCATCCTATACATAGCAGGGTGGCCGTTAAAAACATAGTATCTGATGGCAGACAAGGGCCGCTTCACCCATCCGGACTGCCCGTATTATTCAGACTTTCCTACCTTCATTTTCGCCGTAGACCTACTTGGATTTATGGTGCTGTCTCTCTCCCCCCTTTACCCCTATGATTCCCTTGTGCTATCCCAAGCGTTTTTGAGCCACACCTTTGTTTTTTTTCTTTTTTTTCCTTTTTTATTTATCTCTTTTTGCCCTTACTACTCCCATCGGTATTTTCTGCTCTGGTCACGGACCCCCGTCTCCTCCACCTCCGGATTATGCCTGCATCCCCCAGTTATCCCTGGTTCCCCCCCAGAGAGCGGGGCCACAGCACCAACCCCCTATATCAGGGCTGTGGTACTTATATGTGGTCGGGGGATCAACTCCGGAGGCTGATCGAGGCACACGGGGGCAGAGCATGATGTAGACGGCGAGGTTCGGGATTTTGTCCCCTGTAAGCAGGACGGGAGTGCATGACCTATATATGTGTCCACCCCGCCCTGAAGTTGTATTGAGTGTTGACGTGGTGCGGCTACCCAGCCTCCGCTAGGTACCACTCGTGCGCCAAGTGCTGCCCTGCCCTTCCCCGGAGGAGGAGAGCTGTCCAAGGGATGCTCAATCCTTCTCCCCCCCCGGCCGGCCCTCCAGTGAGCCGGGTCAGTTCCCAAACCCGAGTCGCCGGTGTCGCAAGCGGAAATCCAACCGCTGCGCCGAAGGACCAGCCACACCTTTGTTTCTGTCCCCACTGCCTCAGCTGGAAGGCTGCTCCATGAATCTACCACTCTTTCTGTGAAGAAGTATTTTCTCACATCTCTCCCAAACCATCCCCTCTCCAACTTTACAGCATGTCCCCCTATTCTACAGCACCTTTTTTCTGAAAAATACTCCCCTCCTGTATCTTATTAACCCCATGATTTATTTACTGGTCTCTTATCATATCCCCTCTCTCCCGCCTTTCCTCCAGGGCATACATATTGAACTCCTTTAGCCTCTCTTCGTAGGGCTTATGATGCAAACCATGCATAATTTTACTGGCCCTCCTCTGGACTGCCTCCACTCTATGTCCTTCCTGAGATGCAGTCTCCAAAACCTGACACAGTACTCAAGGTGGGGTCTTACCAGTGATCTACACAGGAGCAATATCACCTCTTTTTCTGCTGGTGATACCCCAGCATCCCACTAGCCCTCCCGACTGCCCTGTCACATTGCCTGGCCACCTTTAGGTCATCCGATATGACTGCGTCCAGGTCTCTTTCCTGCTTGGTCATTGTGGGTATTATTTCAGCCATTCTGTACACTGCCCCTGGACTGTTATGGCCTAAGTGCATTATTTGCCACTTTTTTTGCATTAAAACCCAGATGTCATACCCTTGGCCACTCCTCCAGTGTTTCCAGATCTCTGTCAATTCTTTTCACACACCCCAACCACCGGGGAGAGTCCACCCTGTTGCAGTTCTTGGTGTTATCCACAAAGAGGCAGACCTTCCCTTCCAGACCCTCTGCTATGTCACTAATAAAAACCTTCCCTTCCTCAGACTATCCCAGCACTGAACCCTGGGGCACCCCACTGGTCACCTTTCCTTCCTCAGAGCTTGCTCCATTTACCACCACCCTCTTTCTACTAACCCCTAACCAGTTTCTGACCCAGGTTACCACCTTGCTGCCCACCCCCAAGTTTCTCAGCTTGCTTACCAGTCTCCTATGTGGAACAGTGCTGAAAGCCTTGGTGAAATCCAGATAGGCCATATCCACCACTCCACCCTGCACTAACTCCTTGGTCACCCAGTCAACTCTGGTCACCTTTCCTTCCTCTGACCTTGCTCCATTTACCAACACCTTCTTTCTCCTATCCCCTAACCAGTTTCTCACCCAGGTTATCACATTGTTGCCCACCCCCAAGCTACTCAGCTTGCTTACCAGTCTCCAATGTGGAATGGGGTTGAAAGCCTTGGTAAAATCCAGATAGGCCATATCCACTCCACACTGCTCCAACTCCTTGGTCACCCAGTCAAAGAAATCTATCAGATTTGTTTGGCATGACCTCCCCTCTATGAATCCATGCTGCCATGCATACCCCTGAGGAAAGGAGGGAGGGGGGGATATGATAGAAACGTTTAAGTACCTCAGTGAAATCAACAAAGTCCAAGAGGGTAGCATCTTTCAGAAAAAGAAATGTGCAAGAACAAGGGGACACAATTTGAAAAGAGAGGGCGGACGGCTCAAGGGCAATGTGAGGAAGTATTTTTTCACACAGAGGGTGGTGGACGCATGGAACAGTCTTCCTGAGGAGGTTGTGAGGTCTAAAACTGTGGGAGAATCCAAGAATGCATGGGACAGAGATAAGACAATTTTTGTGGGGGGTAGGAAGAAATAGGCTGTTGGTTAAATAGGATCTGCAGCTTATCCTCTAGGTAGGGAAATGGGCAGACTAGGTGGGCCAAGCGGTCCTTATCTGCCGTCAAAGTCTATGTTTCTATGCCTCAGGACCTGTAATCTGCTGGATTCCAAATATTACATATGAACATACGAAGAAGCCAGCAGAACAAGGCCATTTAGAACAAGGTAATCTATCTAGTCTGTTCGTATCACACAGTCCACAGCTTAAGCTACTGACACTACCCCCTCCCCACTCCTCCCAACCTTTCCATCCTCCCTACCAATGTTCCTTACCTTTGCCCATGCCTCTCCCAGCCTCTTTTGAAACTGCCCACTGTCAACAAGACCACTTCTTCCGGCAGCCCATTCCAAGTGTCCACCACCCTCTCCGTGACGTGCTTCCTGACCTCCCTCCTAAACCTCCCCCACTCCAGCTCAAGACTGTGCCCCCTTGTGTTTTGATTGCCACTCAGCTTAAAGAGATCTTCCTTATCCACCTTATTTATCCCTTTCAAGTACTTGAAGGTCTCAATCATGTCCCCCCCCCCGTCCTCCAGGGAGTACATGCTCAGTTCCCCAACCTCTCCTCATATGCTCTACCCTGCTGACTCACTATCATCTTTGTAGCCATCTTCTGGACCTTAACCAGCAGGTTAATGTCCTTTTTGGAGGTGTGGGCACCAGTACTGAACTCCATACTCTAGATGTGGCCTCATCAGTGACCTGCACAAGGGCAGTATAATCTCCTCTGTCCTACTACTGATCCCCCTAGCTATGCATCCCACCGTCTTGTTTGCCCTTGCTGCTGCTTTCTTGCACTGTGTGGAGTGCTTCAGGTCACTAGTGTTCATCACTGTCAGGTCCTTCTCCTCCTCTAATGAAGATACCTGGACTCCACCCAGGTAGTACTCTGTCCTGGGATTCTTGGCTCCAGTGTGCATAACTTTGCATTTCTTGGCACTGAGGCATAGCTGCCGTATCCCAGACCCGCCCTCACACCCGACTTTTCCAGATCATCCTGCAGGTCTTGTGTTCCTTCAGCTATGTCCACTCTCCTGCAGAGCTTGGTGTTGTCCCTGAATCGGCACATTCTGCCCTTAATGCCATCCCCAAATTCATTGATGAAGACATTAAACAACACTGGCCCCATCACAGAGCCCTGCATAACCCAGCTGGTGACCTCTCTGGTGCCAGATAACTCTTCCCCCCCCCCCCAAAACCACCCTTTGCGTTCTGTCCCTTAGCCAGTTTTCCACCCATCTGGTCATCTTATCCCCAACCCCAAGATCTGCCAACTTCCTGATCAACCTTTTGTGAGGCACAGAGTCACAGGCCTTGCTGAAATCTGGATAGAGGATGCCTACCACTTGGCCCCTGTCTACTGTCTTAGTGACCCAGTGAAAGAAGTCAATCAGATTCGCTTGACACGATCTCCCCCCATGAACCCGTGCTGCCTCGCATCATGGATGCCATGCTCCTCTAGATAAATTTCCAACCTTTCCTTGAGTATGGTCTCCATGAGCTTGCACACACGACTGAAGTCAGACTGACTGGTCTGTAATTCCCTGGGTCATCCTTGGGACCGCTTTTGTGGAGGGGCACCACATGTGCTGTTCTCCAGTCCTGTGGTATTCACCTGGCTCCAGTGAATTATTAAACAGGCCTGCCAATGGCCCTGTCAGCTCCTTAGCCAGTTCCCTTAGCACCTTTGGATGTACTCTGTCTAAACCTGCTGATTTGTCCACCTTCAATGCCAGCAGCCCCTCCCTCACTTTGTCCTCCTCTATCACTACATCTGTGTTCCCCTCTCCCCTGCTCCTCTTCTCCCTCCTGAAGGCACTGGTCTGTCCTTCTCCCTGGTGAAGATGGAACACAAGTATTCATTTAGCATCTCTGCTCTCCCCCCCCCCATTATCCTCCACCCACTCCTCCCTTTTCTTAAGCCTAACAATCCCGTCCTTCTTATATTTTGTATAGGCCTGTATATTTGGCACGCCTGCTATTTTCTGATGGTGTGCTGGGGGGGGGGATTCTGTTCCTGTCACGTACATAATTATATATTTTGAGTCCAATGTTATTAATTTGTACCATGACTGCTTGTATTCTTGTATCGTCTCTCTGTATATGTTCCTGATATATGTTTCTCAGAACCTCCTTGTGAATGAGCTTGCTCTATTGAGCTATTCCTGCAATACACCTGAACTTCTTGTCCCTTTTCTTGCTTACATAGCGAAAGAAGACCTTCTCTCCCTTCTTAATTCCTTTAAAGAGTTTAAGCTATCTGAAGCTCCTTCTGTGCCTTAGCTTGACACGACTTCCTTACCTGCCTCACTAGCCAACCTTAGGTAATCTTCCCTATCCACCTCCCTCTTGGTCTTTCCGAATTTCCTATAGGCTTTTCCCTTACTGCCCGGGTGACCCCAGAACTGAACCAGCTGGTTGCTTTGGCCCTTGTGTTCTTCCCAGAGTCTACTGCACTCCTCTGTGGCAACCAGTATTCCTTCCTTAATGTTGAACCACGTTTGCTCCACCCCATATCTGCTCTGATGTCTGCCAGGTGGCTCCTTAGCACTTTGCCCATCTTCCTGAAGTCTGCCCTCCTAAAATCCAAGATTTTGGTCTTAGTCGGGATGCCTTCCCTTCCCATATCCAACTGCAACCACATTGTGCAATGGTCACTCCCACCAAGGGGCTCCCTGACCGTTATTTCCTGTACATGCTCTCCACTCGTGAGCACTAGATCAAGAATTGTCTCTACTCTTGATGGTTCTGTGACACCCTGAGTCAGGAACCCACTCTACAGTCCTTCCAGGAGCACCTGACTCCTAGCACATGTTCTGGATGGTAAGCTGCAGTCCACCTTGGGCAGGATAAAGTCCCCAACAATTACCACCTCTCTTGTCCCTGCAGCTTCCAATATTTATGAGCTCAATTCCCATGTCCCTCTCCTCATCCTGGCTGGATGGTCTGTAAACCAACCCCAATCTCACCTTTCTCCTTGTATTGGACCATAAATGAACCCATGATGCCTTCACATTCCCTTCCTCAGACTCCTCCCTCATGCAAATATTACACTATCCTTTCCGTAAGTAGTGTCTCCATTAACTTACCTGCCACCGATGTCAGGCTGACAAGCCTGTAATTGCCTGCCTCTTCCTTGCTACTACTTTTGTGATGTGGGTCTACATCTGTCCTTCTCCAATACTCTGGAACCACTCCGTTCTCCAGAGAGATGTTAAGTAAGTCTGTCAAAGGTGCAGCCAGTACCTCCTTGACTTCCCACAGCACTCTTGGATGCACCCAGTTTGGTCCCACAGCTTTAGCCATCTTTATGCAACATTATTTTCATGAAGGTCTCTAGGTACAAGGTGGGTACAAAGTCCAAGTTGGTAAGGATCCTGGACTTCAGAAGGGCAGATTTTATAAAGCTGGTGAGTGCCTCAGGGATAAACTGTCAAGAGGGGGAATGAACTGCGTGGGGTGGGGAAACAGTACTCGAAGCTAAAACAGGGCATAGTGAAGGCAACAAACCCCTGCATCAGACAAGTGAGCAAAAACAAGACGAGAAAGAGACCACTACGATTCTTGAAAGAGGAGGCTGAAAAAGGTAAAGAGTAAGAGACAGGGAGGTATATCAGGGGAAAACGGGGAAAGCAGTAATGTGTGTGAAGGCTCAAACTGAAGAAACAATAGCCCAAGCAGTAATGAAAGCAGACAAGATATTTTTTAGGTACGTAAGTGAAAAAAAGAGGAAGACCAGGGGAGGGATTATAAGGTTAAAAAGGGAAGACGGGGGACTGTGCCGAAGGGGGGACCAGGAAAAGGCAGACATCCTGAACGAATACTTTTGTTAATCTGAAGGGGAGGAACCACAAAAAAACACACACACAACATGAACACTACAGGGAGGGAGGTGAACAGTAGTCCTTTTTCAGAAGAGAAAGAGAGAGAGAGAGAGAGAGTGTCAGTCCTGAAGGGACTCATTAATTTGAAAGTGGATAAAGCAGTGTACCCAGACAGAGTGCATCCAAGGGTATTGAGGGAGCTCAGCGAGGTACTAGTTGCCCCTCTAATAGTCCTATTTAACAGCTCACTGGAAACAGAAGTGATTCTGGAAGAACGAACGGAGCAGAGCCGATGTAGGCCCACTTCACAAAGTGGCAGCAGGGAGGAGACTGGCAATTATAGGCCGGTCAACCTGACATCAGTGGCGGGAAAGTTCTCACAATCTCTGCTGAAGGAAAGGACAGTGGAATATCTTGAAGACAATGAGCTACAAGACCCAAGGCAGCATGGATTCATATGTGGAAGGGCTCATCAAACTAATCTGATAAGAGTTCTTTGACTGGATGACCAAGGAGTTAGATCAGGGTGGGGCAGTGGATGCAGCAAAGCTTTCAAAACCATTCCACATAGAATACTAGTAAGGAAGTGGGTACAAAGGTGGTAAAACTTGGTAAGAAACTGTTTAGGGGATAGGCGACAAGAGGGTGGTGGTAAATGGAGTTCACTCGGAGAAAGGGAGGGAGACCAGCAGGGTGCTTCAAGGATCAGTGCTCGGACCAGTCCTCCTTGTCTTTGTTAAATGACACTGCAGAGGAGCTGGAGGGGAAGGTCTGCCTCTTTGTAGATGATGCAAAAATCTGCAATAGGGTGAACAGTCGGGGGGGGGGTTGGAGAGTGGAAACTGTCAGCAGAGACCTGAGAAAACTCAATGAGTGTTCAAGGGTATAGCAGCTGGGTTTCAATGCAGAAACGAGCAAAATAATGCACTTTGGGCCCAGAAATCCAAAAGGGGAGTACAAAATGGGTGGAGTGGTATTGATGACCACCAGCCAGGAAAGAGACCTGGGGGTAATCATCTCTGATGTTCTAAAGGTGACCAGGCAGTGCGGCAAAAGATAGTAGGGAGGACTAGTGGGATACTGGGGTGCATAGGGAGGGACATCATCAGCAAAAGAGGGAGGTGGTGTTGTCTCTGTATAGATCGCTGGTAAGACCCCACCTAGAATACTGTGTCCAGTTCTGAAGACCACATCTCTGGAAGGACAAAGGTCTGCATCAAAAGCTCTACAAGGTAAGACTAAAAGAACTCAATATGTACACCCTGATAGAAAGTGGGGAAGGGGATATGATGGAGATCTTTAAATACCTCACGGGGGTAAATAAAGTACAGGAAGTAAGTGTTATTTTAGAAAAAAGGTGCTCACCAACAAGGGGACATGCTATGAAACTGGAGGAGGAGTAGAATCAGGAGAGATATGAAGAAGTACTTCTTCACAGAAAGAGTGGTGCATTCCTAGAACAGCATACCAGCTGAGGTGGTGAGGGCGAAAACAGTAGAGGGGTTCAAGAATGCATGGGATAAGCATAAGGCAATCGTAGGAGATAGAAAGTGGGGGAGGAAGAATAAGTCGGAGATCAAATAGGGTCTGCGGAGATACTGTAGGTAGGGACAAATGGGCAGACTGTGTAGGCCAAGCGGTCAATATCTGTCATCCAATTCTACATTCTACATTAAAGTGCTTAAATTAAGTTTCTCACTTTTGAAAAAACTTTGAATATCATAACAATTTCTACACAATTCGACTTATATTGTATATATGTTCCAGCATTCATTTCAGAGTGCGGGGTTTGTGACAAAATGTCAGTTTTTAATTTTGACCCACCTTTTCTTCTCCTCTCTTCATGACAATCTGGTTAATAATTTTACACTGCCACTTTAAGAATATGGGCTCAGCTGAACAATGTGGTCCATTATTTTTTTTCATTTAACAACTATTTATTTTAAACTGGGTGGGGTGTCAAGTGTCCCACATAAGTAAACTTTCTGAAATGAACCCAACTGTCTGCATTTCTCTTCCCTATGTTTTTCATTACTAGGTTCAACTGCCTGTCCTTAAGAGTTCATCTACTGAGCACTAGGTGGGCAGGAACTGTCTCCTGTCGATTCAAAAACAAAACATATGGTCCTTTGAGGGTCCCTCAACCCTCTCCAACTCACTCCAAAAATTCGACCACTGGATGGTTCCCAACTGGAAACTGTGCAACACTTCCAATATCTTGGTCTGTGGCTGGACATCAAACTAACCTACTCAGTCCACCCATAGGTCCATCTGGAGTGCCCACCAACAGCTTATCAATATTCAATCACCAGGAAAACTCCTTACATTAATTTCCACTAGTATCCCAGCCTTGAGTAGGAAAGTGAAATTTAACAGCTAACTCCACTGCATCAGAAATAGCAGTTGCATTCAGTACAGCAATGTGTGCAGCACTGCATTTGGCTGCGACAGAAAAACACATCACTGCACCCCTACCTCAAACTTGGGACTGCTCCCTGGGGCAAGACAAGGGAACTTAAATAGGGCCTCCCTTGTGTTCAAGTGTATTCATGGCCTCCATTCTGAATATCTAAAGATACAGAACTACCACTTACATTCCCAGTCCAGGGATCTCTTACGCCAACCCCGAGCAAGCAAATCCATGGAGAACACGCCTTCACTACACCTACTCTGGCCACCTGGAACACCCTACCTGAAAACATGAAGATCATTAATAACAACGTGCGCTCCTTCAAGAAAGCTCTTTTCCAGAACTTACAAAGCCCATGCTTACAGACGTCTACTCATCACTTGATACGTCTGATCACATCCTAACCTCCCCTCTCCTCCCCCATCTACCACATCCATCCGTATTGCAAACCATTAAATACCTAGAATTCTTCCATTCTCATTTGTGTTTGTTGTACTGGTGATACTATGGCTATACAACTATGAAAACGTGCAACTGTATTAAATGTTTATTTCTGAATAACTCTATTTCTAACCTTCATGGGCCATCTCTGCTGCTGTAAATGCCACCCAGAACCCTCTCGTAATGTAGGTGACTGACTAGCCAGGCAAGCAAAAAATCTAAATAAAAACGTAATCAGATTTGGTGGACCACAATCTCTTCATATAACAAAGGTTTGATCTCTCCTCAAGCTAGATGACGAATAATTCACAGCTAGTCAAATACCAGGAACTGTACCCACAGTGCTGGAAGTCAGATACGGCGTTCCACAAGGAGCCTTCCTAGGTCGTCTCTATTCTCCCCATTTATTGAAACAATTCCACTGATCAGCAAGCATCCCAAAATTTTACTATGTGCTGATGATGCTGTAATGTTTAGCGAGTCTGCTAGCGCTGAAGAAATTAATTGAACCTGGGTAAAGATATTTTAACTCATCGAGTCCTGGTGGCTATTTTGGTTCAGGTTCTGTAATGGATGGTTCCGACGCCATATGGCGTCTACTGGACCCAAAGAGTTTTTAAGGAATTGAAGAGTTGGTTACAAATTTAAGACTCATTTGTAGGGAGCGGTGTGGCCAGCAGCAAGCAAGAGCACATGTAACTAGCTCACTCTCTGCACTTGCAAACTTTCACTTCTTTTCTGTCTTTAACTTGCACTTTTCAAAAAAAAAAAAAAAAAAACGACAACACCCAATACTAGACACTGCACAAATGCTCTAGACCTGATCTGGTACCTGGATAGTGTAGAGTTTTTTTTTTGTTTGTTTTTTTTTTTTTGCAGTTATGGGTCGAACTTACAGAGGAGGCCAAAGAGATGGTGGGAAGCAGAAATGTATTTTACCAGGTGGGCAACAAAGAGAATTAAAAAGCCTAATTTATTATTAATTTATTTTAATTTTGTTGACCAGGTAAACCCACTGGGCCTTGAGAGGCCCTTTCTCAGGGGCAACCCGGAATTACAGAGATGAATCTTTATAGATGCAACCTGGGGAAGAGACAGCAGGAAAATGGGAAGGGAAGGGAAGGAAGAAAAACGCTAGGGCACAAGAACCAGCTCCTCAGTGCTAGCAGACTTGCTAACACAATAGGGGAAATCACTCTGAAACACTAGAGTCCTGGATTCGCACCCTGAGCCTGGGATAGCAGCAGCGAAGGTTGGCTTGGAGGGCTCACAACATCCACATGATGCTCTCCGACTGGGCAGAGGGAGCTTTCTGCACCACTCTTGTAGCGACTCCTGGTGGTGGCATGGTGGAGGTGCCATTGACAGCATGGCAGATCCTATGCCATCAACCCTCACCCCCCAAGCCAGCTGCATGTAGGATAGGACAGGAAGAAAAGGAAATGCCACAGAGGCACACCAGATGACCACCTCAGAGTCCTCCCAACCCAACAGATCCCTCAGCCCACCAAAGAAGGCCCCTCTAGACGATGTCCCTGGTTAATGAAGCACTCCTCCTCTGGCCCCATGGCAGGTCCCTGGCAGGGACAAGCGGACCTCATGAGAGGTGATATGACTGAAACATTCAAGCACCTTAAGGGCATTAACAAGGTGAAAGAGCCCAACATCTTTCAATATAAGAAAAATAGCAGGACAAGAGAACACAGCATGAGATTAGAGGGAGGCCGATTAAACGGGTAATGTGAGGAAGTTCTTTTTCACAGAAAGGGTGGTGGATGCATGGAATGGCCTACCTCAGGAAGTGGTGGATATGAACACAGTGCAGGGCTTCAAACAGGCATGGAATAGGCATAATGGAGCAATACAGATGAGTATGAATAGATAGGCCATTGACATGTTTCTATGTTTCTATACTGGAGGTCTGGTCAATACTACAGTGGCAGAGAGGCCCTGGCAGGGACAAGCAAGCCTCATGGGATGGTGGAATACTAAAGGGCTGATCAGCACTTAAGAGTGGCAGAGAGGAAGGTGATTCAGGTGGGCCGTGATGCCTGAAGGAACGGCATGCCTGAGGGCAGCTGGAGGAGAAACAGAAAGCAGGAAAAAAAAAAAAAAGGTAGAGTGCACATAAGCAGAGACAATATCATTAAAAAATCTAAAACATAACTGAGGCACAGATCAAGTAAACAGCAATAAAGATGAGACAATATTTCAAAGTACTTGATTACCATTCTTAAACTGTCTTAATAAGTGATGTCATTAGGGGCAAAAAAACAGAAGACAAAGTGATGCTTCACTTTTAAGTTTGGACAGTTGGAGATTAGTGGAGCAAATTATGTCAGGTGACAAATGTCCCAGAGGTAGGGAAACCTAAAGCAGACTGCGGCGTGCCCAGACTTCTTATTTGCAGAAGGATATGCAGCATTTTCCAACTGGTACACCTTTTGGGCTAGTGGATTTTCCTAGTGACAAGCCCTGCTGGCTAGCAGCTGCAAAACGTACATTTCAATCCCTGTAACTATGAACCTGGCTGTACTGTAGCAGTTTTTTTGCTTTAGCAACCTGCACCTGGTAGCTGTTGTAATTCTGCATGACCAATACTGTGCAATTAACAATAGTGAGGCAAAACTGTCAGTACTTCAAACCCCGAGAATGGCTGGCAAATCATTATCTCGGACTACAACGTTTTGCGTGCTATAGACACATGCTCACAGGGAAATCCTGTGCTGACTGACGGACATTAAAAAAAAAAAAAAAAAAGATCTTATCCTATTTGCGATCATATCAAATGTGACTGTTGCTGTCTTATTTCTACAGGGCTCCAAATTGTTGGTTCATCAGTGAATCCTGAAAGCAACAACACACACTCGCCACAAGTTAACAATGAACTTCTAAACAGTAAATTACTTCTGCATTTTCAGGTAAATAAATTATACAGAATGTAAACAAATCAGCACAGATGCATGCCAGTGCCCAGCCTCGTTAAGTGCTGCCATCATGAAACAAATGTAGAAATAACCTTCACGTTCTATGGTTTTATTTTAGCAATAGCAGATTATCAATTTCATGTTTTGCTATTTATTTAGTCATTTACTTGCCCCGCTGTAATCCAACATCTTGGTTTCCGTGGTGCCCTGCTTCTACCCAGTTACACAGCTGGGAGGACTAGAGCACAAGGAGGTCAGGAGACCTGCTCAAAGTCACCTAGTAACCAGTGGTTGTGGTGGGATTTGAACCTGTGATCTGCTGGACCACAATCCAGCACTCTAACCACTAAAACCACAATAAATCCTTTAAGGGGAACATTAATGGACTGTGCCCATTATAGTCTGAAAGACCAAATCTCTTTTAAAAGGGGTACTGGGCTTTAAATGAGGTATTAGGCTTAACTGTAGCTGGCAGCAGTCCAGAGACAGCGATGATTAACTCTGCTCCATATTGATACTACATGGCCACCATTTTTTAGAAACTTATGATGTCACTGACGATCAAGTTATGGCTAACCACACTGTAGTTAACACAAGGTTCTAAAAATGGTGGCAATGTAAGAGCAATATGGGGTCTCTGGACTGCTGCCAGCTACCTGTAAACCCAATACAATTCCTCATTTGAAGGAGCTTTTAATTATGATGCCCACTGTTTGTACCCATTCCCCTTTAACATTAACATCTTTTAGGGACACTTTTAACATTTGCCCTCTTTCAACCTGAAGGATGAAGCAACACAGGTAACACACACTCCTGCATTTCATTTTTTATCTCCAGACACTTTTTTTATGGTTTAAAAACATTTGAAAATGACCAGGGAATAGGCTCTATTTATACTCTGGTAACGAGGGACATCAGAGAGAACAGCCTTCTCTAAGATACACTCCAAGTTCCACTGGTGTGCTGGCTATGAGGGGGTGACAGAAGGCAGCCTTGAAGCCCACACCAAGTCCCACTAGCACACTAGTTACAAGTGGTGTGTCTAAGAGCAGCCTTCTCCCAGATCCACACCAAGTTCTGCTAGTGCACTGCCTACAAGGAGTATCGGAAAGCAGCATGCTGGGGTCGTCTGAAAGAAGCCTTCTCCTACACTGACCACAAGTTCTGTTGATGTGCTGGCTAGGAGGGGTGGTCAGGGGCATCCTTTGAGACAAGCACCCATCCAAGCTCACTCTGGAACCAGGGCCCACCGCACACAGAAACACAGAAACATAGAAGTTGACGGCAGATAAGGACCGCAAGGCCCATCCAGTCTGCCCATTTCTTTTTCTACCTTATGAATGTGTCATCGGCCTTTGCTCTGTCAATGGCCTATCTACTCATACCCATCTGTATTGCTCCCTTATGCCTACCCCATGCCTGTTTGAAGCCCTGCACTGTATTCATATCCACCACTTCCTGAGGTAGGCCGCTCCATGCATCCACCACACTTTCTGTGAAAAAGAACTTCCTCACATTACCCCTTAATCGGCCTCCCTCTAATCTCACACTGTGTCCTCTTGTCCTGCTATTTTTCTTATATTGAAACATGTTAGACTCTTTCACCTTGTTATTGCTCTTAAGGTGTTTGAATGTTTCAATCCTATCACCTCTCCCCTCCTTTGCTCTTCTAGGGTATACATATTAAGCTCCGTTAATCTGTCCTCATATGTCTTCTGATGCAGTCCCTGCACCACTTTGGTTGCCCTTCTCTGGACTGCCTCAATTTGGTTAATGTCCTTGTGAAGGTGTGGCCTCCAGTACTGTACACAGTACTCCAGATGGGGCCTAACCAATGTCTTGTAAAGAGGGATTATTACCTCCCTCTTCCGACTTGTGATACCCCTACTAATACACCCCAACACCCCCCTAGCCTTACCTACTGCTTTAGCGGTCTGCTTGGATGATTTCAGGTCATCAGTGATGATGATGCCCAAGTCTCTTTCTTCCCTTGTGAATGCCAGCAACTCCCATCCCAGCCTATAGGTGGCTTCAGGGGTTTTCTTCCCTAAATGCATGATCTTGCACTTCTTTGCACAACACTTTAAACTGTTGCTGCCTGTTCTCCAAGCCAGCAGCAATATAATGGCAAAAAAAAAAAAAAAAAATGTCCTATTCCACTACACTACATTGTAACGTTGTCCATCATCACATTCTACAAACCAAAAGGTAAAAAAGAAAATCACATAAATGTCCAGTTTAGAAAACGCTTCAAGTAGAACAAACTGGTAGTGGAGGGACAGTAAATGTTTAGTGCCAGGCATTCCACTCATCAACACCCACTCAACAGGTAGAACTAGTTTCAATGGGAAGGGTAATGTTGGCCAGGAGACTAGGGAAGATCACCTACACTTTCAAAAATTGCCATAGGTTCTTGGGACTTAGGACTGCACCAGAGATGGGCCAAAAGGACACCCATTATAACATCTCATCTGAATGCATACCGTGACAGTATGGCACCCTTTAACATTATGACTCCAAGTCCTGGTGTGGGACTAGAACCCACGACCTTCTGGCAGATGTGCAACTAACTGAGCCAGGCTAACACTTAACAGCATAACAATTATTTTGTTTTAACCTTGCTATGATTTCTTAAAGAAACAAGTCAGGTTCTAGTAGTTGCTCCTCCTTCCACACATTCTATCCAGTTTTATTTTCTGCAGGACTGGTTCAGTGATGTAACCACAGTATACACACCCACACACACCAGAATTCCACTGTGAGGAAGGGTGGGGCAGACAGTGTCATGAAGCCAGTGGCTGGAGGCAGGACTCAGCAAGGTGTTCTCAGTTCCCAAGGAGAGAAGGGCATGGGCTGCCTGTTATCTTGCAACCCCTGATGTCCAAAAAAGGCACAGCACTGACATTCACTGTGACAGCTGCCATTCTGTCGTCCCCTACCAGCCAGAGAAAGGGTGCAGCCTTGATGGCCTAAACTGACCTGGCAGAGACATGAGGGTGAAAAAACAGGAGGGGGGAAAAAAAAAAGAGGAAACATCAACTACAGAGCCTGCCAGTGGAACCAGCAGGTGTTATCGCTGTCTCAGTGCAAAAAATAGAGCTTTCTTCATCAGTCCCAAATGTGAGCAGTGTTCCCCATCAATTATTTTTAACATTGTGGGCCACCACCCTATTATATAACATTTACTTATGTAAATATAGTTTGCCAGGTAAACACCACCAACCTGTATTCTGGCCATCACCCCAATGGTGTTTTTTTTTTTTGTTTTATTTTTTTAATAAAATTCCCCAACATTTTCTTTTATCACCATCCTTATTTGCATTCCTATCTCTATTTTGGTACCAGTACTCTATGCCTTACTGAAAAACCACTTACACAAGAGCAAAGTGCATACAGGAGGTCCAAGAAATAATGTGCCCTTGGCCCCGATCACCACAGCCACCGTCCGAAAGTCTCAGGCAGTGGGTATCCCTGGTGTGGATGTGGACCGTAGCTACTGATGAAAGACAAGCACTATGGAAAAATGTAAGTATCCCAGTATTTCAGCACCCCAAACCCCCCCCTTCCAAAAATACAGAATTCCACTGGATAAGTAAAGTACCTTTCACAGAGGTGCCACATAGAGTGGTCAAAAACTTTGATGCACAGTGTGGGTAAAGCAGATACTAACATAGGAAAATGTCTCCCAGGCCTTGTACGTGCTGTCGTTGTGGACCATGCTCAGTGTTAAAAAATACGTTTTTGAGCCCAGTTTGCTCCACACTTAAGAAAATTGAGTTAACAAAAACAACAAAAAAACACCTGAATCACTTTGGAGCACAGTGGGACAAATCAGGTAGCTAGGTGGCAAATGGTTACCAAACAAAATTGGTGTGGCTACCAGATTTGGAAAGTTACTGGCCAACTACTAACCTGCACAAGAAGTGATTTTGAGCCCTCAGAAATGGTGGTCACTAAAAATATTTATTTGGTTACCAGATTTTGAAGTTAGTGGCCAAACTATCGCTTACAACCTGATTAGCCCCACCCTGTTTCAGGGGCCCCTCTCATACTTGGTTTTAAGCCAACAGAATTTTGTGATATCATACTAAGTGCAGTGTGGACATAAGCCATGTAAAAGCCAGGTTACGTGTAATACCTAAATTGCTGCGACTGTCACCACATGCATTTGTACAGCTGTTACACTAGCGGGTTATGCAGTGCGGACACACTAATCCATGTTAGCTAAACAAGATCTCTGCAAATTACTGCCCTAGAGTGCCACAAGGAGTGGTAATCCTTGCACACAGCCTATGGAGGAACAGAGACCTTTAGTTCAACAGGGAAGGCATGATGATGTAATAAACAGCAGCTCCGTGGGTGTGTCTCACATGCAGAACCCTACCTGGTATGTGGTCAGGCAGCCAACTCCTCTGATTTCTGGACAGGGGTGCAGAGTGCAGACAACTCTGTTTTGGGAAGTATTTAACTTCCAAGAGGTGGTAAAAACTTTCAAACCAAAGGTGAGAGGTGTGGAAGGAAGTCAAAAATAACTCTGAAGGAATATTTAGACTATACTTCATAAACTATTATTTTCCAAAAACTGATCCAGAATTTGTGCCCTAGCAACAATTTTGACTTCCTAAATATTTAAATGACTTCCAAACTTAGGCCAGTAAAAGTGTTTGGCCCCCATAACAACAACAACAACAACAAATGGAACTGTCCCTGGCACAATTAGGCTTGCAGGGTGCAGTCAGTCCCTTTGCTCAGGGGCCTGTGCATGAAGCTGTTCCTAGTCCGACACGCTGTAGAATAAGACTCAAGACTCCTGTAGCAAAAAGCATTTCTTCTTCAGCTTGCAGTGTCTGTGGGTGTGGGTGAGCCTACGCAGGCAGCAAATGCAAATTTAAAAAAAGTGACTATAGATATTGCCTTCACTGCAACTGCAACAGGTTGGTTCTTTGGGACCAGGACCCAGCTCAGCAGTGAGCTGAGAGGGCCAGAAAAGTTCACCCAATTGCAACTTCACGCACACAGCTCTGCATTTGACCCATACTGTACCTCAAACTCAAAAAACGAGAGGATTACATGTTGCACTTCAAGGCGTGTGTGTGTACACCATTCAGTCGCATCACACGACTGCAACTTCAGCATTAGGAAACCTTTACTGCTGCCTGCCTCAATGATGTCGGTTGATATAGTTAGACACCCTTACTGGTCCCTTAAATGTAAAAAATACCATAAGCTCATTCATCGGCCATGATCGGAGTATACTGATCGACCTATAATTCAGAAAGGACTTGCAGACTCCAGCTACTGTAGCTAAACAGCAAAGTTGGGCAGCTTCTGCATGCCCTGGCTGGCTTCCCGGAACCACCGAAGAAGCCCACAGAGCAAAGCAGAACCTCAACCCTAAAAATACATTTTCTTGTAGTCCAAGAATGGATGCATTCACTGCAAGTCCAACAGGTTCGTTTCGTATTTAACGTATCCACAAGAGAAGCCCCAGGTTTTTTTTTTGTTGTAACATGGGACATACAAATACAATGAGAAAATACTTTTATCAATTTCCTCCCATGTGCTGAAATGCACAATTCTGCCGATTTCCCCCCTATGGGCTGAAGATATGAACTACTTACCGTTGGGTCCGTATTTCTCTCGGTTCCTCTTGACCTGGTCTGGCGGGAGCCCCGTGTGCTCACTCACCCCGAAGTGGGCTAGAACTTCGCCAGCTGTCAGGCTGTAAGCGTTTTCCATCGCTGCTGTTACTCTCCCGCGGGGTACCAGGTGTACCGAGCGAGCCAAGCTGCACCGGGGGCGAGCTGAGCTGTACGGCTGTGTTACTGTTACTGCAGCGAGCGATCACGGGCGAGCTGCAAGCAACGCTGCTGCCTCCAAGTCCTCACAACGGGCTAGACTTCAGCGTTATCTCAGCAGAGTGAGCCCACCAACACCCGAGCTTCCTCAACTGCGCCTTTCCTTCTTACTTCACCGAGAGGTGAGCAGGGATGCGAGATCCACCTCTTCTCCTGAGCCCTGCCCTTCCTTTCCAATTGGTCGACGCTGCCGCCAGCAACAGCACTTAGCAATAACTTTTTTTTTTTTTGCAACTGATGCTTTAGGGTGCTTGTTGTCAGGTCTGTATTATCCCGTGTAAACGGACTTCTTTTCTTTCTTCTGTTTCCCCAGTCGGGGTAAGATCACCAGACAAGTCTCCCCCGCCCTAGCCGGAGTTTCTTGTTCATTTCATTTTTGCTAGGTGCAGGATCGGCCTCACCAAGAGCTGTATCTGCACACCGAATTTTTCCTTTCACTGTCACAGCTACCTGCCTGCATTTGATTGGCTGCCAATCGCAGGGTCACAGAGCTGTGTTTTTTTGGGGGGGAGGGGGAAGCCAGGGGGGGCACACCCTGTTGTCCCCCGTCGCTGATTGGAGGGATGTGCCTTTTGCACATCTTTTTTTTTTAATTTCTGTGTTTACCGTATTTCTTCCTCGAGACGGAACTGAGAGGAGTGTCTCGAGTTGTTAGCAACAGTGTCAGTGTTTCTGAGGTTGGCATAAGCCGTTCTTTATCTGCAGACTTCAAGTTCCAGCAGTGCAGCGCGCAACAGGCTTTCCGTTTCTGCTTGTCGGAGTGGAGCTAAGAAAACAATTTGATCAGCACCTGCATGGGTATATAGACAGAATATTAGATGCAGCGTTTTCTGCTGAAATCATAAACCAGAGCGATCCCCTTCCCGAGTGCATATTTATTTATTTTACAATTTCTAACCAGGAAAGACACTCTAAGCTGAGGCTTGTTTCCAGGTGCTCAGTCACAGAGTATGTCGGCTGTGGGAATCAGACCCAGTTCTCCTGGTTTGCAGCTCATAGCATATAGTGACTATTAGTAGTGCTCCCTGATTTGGCATTTTTCCTGTAACTCCGTGGCAATTTTCCTGTAGATTACATTATTTCTTATGGAAGCAGAATTGCAGTTTTCCTGCACAATCAATGCAATTGTATGGAACCAGTTTCCCTCTAAATGGCTCGATTTTCCTAATTTCCTGTAAAATACAGAAATCCCTGTAGATCTGGGAGCCCTGGACTAATAGAAAGTAAAAGCTGTCACAGGAGGTCTGCTTCCAGGTGTTCTGATGGTATAAGCCAGAGAGGCCCAGTCCCCATGTATTTAACACTCAAGTAGATTGTAAAAGATGCTTAACACTTCTGTGTTTTAGTGGAGAGAGTCCGATTAACATTATAACCCCCCCCCCCCGTGTATAAAGAGAATATTTGGTACACCACTCGTCTCATCTGTGACTGCAGCGAGGGGTTCTGATGATACCACAAACCACAGCAACATTCCTCCATGCATATAGAAAATAGTAGAATTTTTTTTTTTTTTACTTGATAATGTTTTATTGAATTTTGTGGATAAAATTATATAGAGGATAATGGCTGGGGATCGGGTGATAACCACACTGTAATCACCTTGAGTGGTTACTACGGCAACATGGTAAACCTCGAGAGCGCAGCTCGAGAGGTTTACTGTAGCCCTAGCAACCATGAGAGGTGATTTCAGCGTGGTTGTCACCCGATCCCCAGCCATCATCTTTTATAGTGTGTGGTCAAAAAAGCACTGTTTGCATTCTATGTGTGAGAATTATGGAACTCTGGTGCATTCTTTTTTGTCATGCCACTGTTTGGAAGTTCAGAAGTGTGGTTAACAATTTTTAAAATTCTAAATAGTGCATAACAAAGCTGTGTGACTGCTGATTATGGTGGTTAATAGGCATTTATCATACATTATAACAATATAATTACTGGCCACAATTTTTTAACACGGGCACAGCAAGTTATAATTTGCCGTTATAACTACCTCGGCTAGTTATAACGGCAAACACGCGTTACTCTGCTCTAGAGCACAGCGTGAGACATAAGGAAGTAAACGACTTAAGGGTCTCGCAGCTCACGTGTCTCTGTCAGATCTACCATTCTGAAACAAAACAAACACGGACCACTTTTTAAAAAACGGATGTAAAATAGCGACAGCAACAGCACAAGATTCTTAAGAAATGGAGACAAGATTTTAAATCGTAGACTCCCTATAACAGAACAATTTACAGTAGAGCAGCATAATCTAAATACCAAAGAAAAACAGACAGTGACCTCTGTCTCAATTTTTTAGCAATAATCTATTGAATTTGCAAATAAATGAATAAGGCAGTTGAAGAAACACGTTTTTTAAATAATTAAAAACTGCAATGTTGTACAACCACCACAAATAATTTCTTCATTATACCACAACTGCCTTATTCATTTATTTGCAAATTCAATAGATTATTGCTAAAATTGTGACCAGCAATTATAAAAAATATATTAAGCAGAAATTTTACACACACCCTCGGTGTGGGATGCCTATAGACCCTCGGGCTTAGCCCTCGGGGTTTATGGGGCATCCCACACCTCGGGTGTGTGTAAAATTCTCATAATAACCACCTGCCTATACATTATTCTCTATATATGCAGGAACAGTTCTACAATCAATAGGTTACAAAAGATTTATACGGATCTACTACTGTACAGAAGATTAATATTTATGCAATAGGCATGGATGTAAATCCTATGTGATAAATGTGAAATCTCACATTTACACACATAGTAGAGGTATCATCACAGATTTATAGACATAGTAGATATGTCACAATCACTCTGAAACTCATTTAGAATGTTCAGCCTAAGTACCACTATTAGCTATATTCAAATGCAAATAATTTTAAAACCAAAAAAGATAGCATAGTACTGTGGGCATGAAAGTTGTTCAGCGCAAAATTTTCTACAAAATGAGCGGTATTTCATTTTTGTGTACCTTACCGATTTTTTTATAATTAGCAAAAAAGAGCAGAAAATGCAATTTTTTTGTTCACTTTTTTGGCAAACATATGCAAAAAACATAAACAATCAACAGCAAATGTCCCTGCACTGACAGAAAGCATCCCTATTGCATAAATGAAATATACAATGGTGAGCTGTCAGATAAATAATTTATCTACACTTGTGCTGTTTGACCTCAGGTAACCTCACGAGTGGCATCATTTATTTGACAGCTCACCATCGTATATCGTGTATGTATACCATGCGTGTACTACTAGTATGCTAAGGAGTAGTAGTAAGGTAAAGTATACAGCAGATCTGCTTCTATCCAGCAGTTCTGACATACGCTAAAACATATGATAGGTTAGGTGTTTATCATCCCATACAGGAACATGGAAACCTTACAGACAGAAAAAGACTGAGTCAATCAAGACTGCCCTGTGGCAACCTTTTTTTTTCTGTAATACTGAATTTATCCTCCTTGTTCACCCCTGGCTAGTATCTGGAACAGTCCCCCGAGCCTCAACACCTGACTTCCCTGGACATTACCCATTCAGGTTTGTTCTCTCCCACATTGGCTGGCACTATAGCCTAGAGGTTAGAGGAACGGGGTGTGAACGAGCTTGGTACATTCAGCAGACCAGACCTGAGTTTGATTCTCACAACCTCCACTTGCATACCGTGTGACTCTGAGCAAGTCACTTAACCGCCCAGTGCTCCCAGGTCGCCCCTGAAAGCAGGCACTTGTGCCTGGTGGGCCTTACCCGGTTACCAAAGACTAAAAGAAAAAAAAATGCCTCATGTCAGAAGGGCCCACTCATCAGTTGCGGGGAGGGGGGGCTGCGAGGGACCGCACCATTGCCCAGCTCCACCTGGAGGATTGGTTCCTCGATTTTCACCCCTGGGGCCCCCACATGTGCAGTGATGCAATGTGTGTGCTTCATTTCCGCTGAGATGTCCCTGGTGGCAAGGCATAGGGACCCCTTTTCCTGCTGTCCCACTGCAGTACCATCCACATTCCTCCAGGGGGCAGTCGATAAGTGAGATTTGCAAACCCCCCTCCCCAAGGAAGGACATCTGTCAAGGGATGGTCAGCGCTCCCCCCTCCCCACCGGCCAGCCCCTGAGGTACCTGTGCCTGTTCCAGAATCTGGGTGGCCAGTGGTGAGGCAGCCAGTGCCTCATCCCACCATGCCACTGGGCCAGCCCTTCCATAGGGCAACCTTACAACCACTCCAGCCTGCCACTAATTACATGCTTTGGGTGTTGTTATGCACAAGGCACAGGCTGGTGTCTTAAAACACCCCAAAAGTGCTGTTACGAGCCTATTAGTGCACATCCTGAAGTGTGTTATTGTGTTTAAAAATGGTTTCCTAAGTTAAAGCAAGAGAAGGATGTTTTTGTAAACAAGTAAAGTTTGTGTAACACTGTTAGAGAGAAAGTAATGTAAGTGCTGAATTAGGTTAAACAAATGTTTTAGATAGAAAAATATTGAAAAATGGATCACCTTCTTGGGAATAGTTGGTACTGGCAGAGTCTAAGCAGGATAACAGGAGGGTGCCCTTATGGCAGTAGGCAGTTTGGATAGGTGGAAGTGTTCGAGGCAATAGGGGGAAGGATACGTCACACCCCAGGCATCATTGCCAGGAAAATGCCCCTGGCACTTGTGAGGGTCAGGGCTGGCCCCTTGGAACAGTGGTACTAATCAAAAGAGAGCTGCTGGCATTGCCAGCATGTGTTGAGTGCCAGGGACTCTGGTTATGTCAGAGGGTAGGCACATTCAGTGTCCGCCAAGGGGCTGGCTGGACAACTCGGGTCAAGGGCACACAGTGTCCTATTGCTAGCTCCTGCATGGAGACACAGGTGCCATTTCTATCACTGTAATGGTCTTCGCGGTTGCAGTTTCGTTGTTGGGTCGGTACACCGTGCCATGCTACCCTCAATTTATTTATTTGAAAATTGGTAACCATAAAAGGTGCACAGAGCTGAGGTTCATTTCCAGGAATGACCCAGGGGAGGGGAGGGGAATGGGGGAAGAATAGTAATACAGTGGTTGACATGGGAGCAACATGATACTAGAGTCAGTCAAAAGTAACAACTGAAGTTTACTACTGGTAGGGCAACAACCCAAACAGCACAATAAGTTACAACAAAACATAACCAGGCAGGGTGTAGTCAGCAAATTCAGTTTTTTTACTCAGTACCCCTAAATGCAACCTGCTCCCCATGCTAGTTTTCTTGCTTGCCTCCATTCCAATGCCAGTGATACCATACACAGGACAGTAATACAGTTCAAATATAGTTAACATACTGTTTTTATTCTTTTTTTTTGAAGGTGATTTATATCCTCCTTAGGCAGGTCTGAGCAACTTATCCGCCATGTCCCTGTTCCTGACGGTTGTCCACTTACCTCCGCCAAGTCCAGAAGTAGGTACCCCCATGGATTCCCTCTGCAGTGGGCCAGGATGGAGATGACCATCCCCCCCCCCAGCAAACATTCCATTGTGGCCTAGGGACTGGATCAGTAGGGCAGACCTTCGGGAAACAGGTAGGGCTTGACGAAGCCCAGGCCTCCATGTTTCCATTCTTTCTCCCCTGGGCCCACGGACACACAGTGAGCACGACGTGCTTGTTCTGGGTTCGCAGATATGCTCCTGACGCTTTGTGCATGGGAGCCCTTCCCACTGTGTGCCTCACTTGTGCTGCCACCCAGATATCTCCAGGTGGCAGTTAGCAGCAAGGCGCAGCATCCCCCCTCCTTGAGGGGGGAAGAGCAGTCCTCCGGATGCTCAGTCCTCCCTCCCTCACCCGGCCAGCCCCTGAGTGACCCACATCTGTTTCTGAACCCAGGTCGCCAACGTGGCGGGAGGTAAGGCGCTCATCACCTCTGCCCTTCATGTCACTGGGCCAGCCTCTATTGTATTATATTACAACTAATTTAAAACCGCAACCAGTGCTACTGTCCAGGTGGACTGTTCAGCGGAGTCCCTGGCTTAGAACAGGCCTACATTTTACCTAGTCTTCTGTATCCAATCCCTTGTCAGGTCCCCCGCTCCCAAAAAAAGGCCCACAAGAAATCTTCATTCTTGCTTGTCCATAGATGTGCCGTGGGGTTTACTGATTAGAGCACTGACTTGGGAACCTGGAAATCGCAGGTTCAAACCCCGCTAGAGCCAAATAGAGCAGGTTCAACCCCCGCTAGAGCCAAGTACTCACTATGTAACTTTAGGCAAGTTGCTTAACCTCTCAGTGTTCCAGTCCACCCTGCAGGAAATGGGTAGAAGCGGGACCCCACTGAGAACAAGATGTTGAATCTCAGCTGGGCTATCCTGGGTAAATAAATCATCTAATAAATAACATACAAATGAAAAACGTAAAACTTATGGAATAATGTACACAAAAACCGGAGATTAGAAATGCACTGCACGGCAATATTATGAAATCATAATAGGAAGTTCTAATCAATTTGTCCTTCTCAAAGAGTATGCTTTAATACAGTGTCCACAGAGGAGGGCTTTGCTGCCGCAGCACTGCGATTCACTAATGCTCCCCAGAACTAAAGGGCTAACTCACGGTTACAAAGGTTAACTGATTTTCCAATATCCTGTACAACTTTTTAAAATACAATATTTAGACATAATTCAAGTTATATTTGATAAATGTTCTGTACTTATCTCCCATCATTCTGTATTACTGAAGACATTTGCATGAAAATAGAATCTGTCTTTCAAATTTCATCTCTTCCTGTCGCTTTCCCCTCATATTGATCTGTTTGTGATGTCACAATCTCTGTTGCTGTGGAACTGACTGAGGCTTTCATACAGAAGTCCTCAGTAATAAAGAATGAAGGCGGGACTCCATCTGAATACAAGGAAGAACAGAAAAACATTACAGAATGCAAGAATTCCTGTAAAACGGGTGGGGGGGCAATTGTAATGTGAAATGTAATGTCCAGAAATCTTTATACCAATGTATGCATGTATCTCAATAAACCTGAGTTTAAAAACAGAAAAAGGAGCTAGAGAAGGTATAAAAAAAAATTATTGAGTCAAAAAGAATACAGTGGTGCTGTAAAAAGCAACATAATTATTTTTTTTTTTTTACATTCTATTTATTCACTGCCACTTCGGGGAACTCTCTCAGGCAGCCACCTTACCCCCAGCTCTACCTCCTGGCCTGAAACTCCTCCTGTATCCTGGCACCAGCCCGGCTATCCCCCCGGCTCTGAGCCCCCCGAGATAGGGCCGCCCCATCCGCCCAGGGCACTCTGTCTACAATTCGGGCTGGGCTGGGCTCGGCCCAGGACAGGAGGAAGTCTGGCCTGATGGAGTGTGGCTGGCGGGAGGCGGTGCCATCGCCTATCCCCGAGGGCAGGATATTTCCTTTTTCTCCCCAAAGCTCGGACGTGCAATGACGTCCAGCTCGGCAGGAGCACACTCCCGTGCACCCCCAAAAGACGTCTGCCGCAGCTTCTTTCCCCAGCATTCTGTGGCCGTGCACTGTGGTACCTCTAGCCTCCACTAGAGGTCATCAGTGCAGTGGCAGAATAGATTCCCTCCTCCCAGGGAAGGAGAGCAGTCCATGGGCGTCAATCCTTCCCCGCCTGCCGACCTCGACAACCCGGCTCGCTCTCTCAACTCGGTCGCTGGCGTGGCGCAAGGTGTGGCGTCCAGTTTCTCAACCCTCAGCACCACCGGGCCAGCTTAAAGGCAACATAGTTAAACCCCCAACAAATCCCCAGTAACGTGCAACTTTGTTAGTTCACATCATCTATTTTACCATTTAGCCAGTGTATCAAAATATGACAAAACACTTTGCAACAATGAAGAATAGTCCAGACCAGTCAGACTTACCTTAGTCTACTTCAGAAATAAAATAACTTTTCACCAGAAAAGGGGTGGGGTGGCAGACCACAAGGTGTGAGCACCAAAAGACAAAGATCATTCATATCAGTACCTGGAGATTATAAGTGTAGGTGGATACAGTTTCTCCCTATCCAAAAATTGTACATGGGTTACATTCGTAAATATACTAAAACCCTCTTAATCTGCTGCCTCCCTAATCAGGGGGAGGTTTAAAACATCAGGGACAAATGACCACAATTGGGGATAAATTTCAACCTAGCAAAGGCACTCAAAGGTGCCAAATGTTGTTTATTGAGCATTGCATAAGATTATGGTTTGATTTATATTAGTAAAGTAAACTGGGCCAGCCCGGTGGCACTGAGGGTTGAGGCACTGGACGCCACACCTCGTACTATACTGGCGACCCGGGTTCGGGAATGAGCCCAGGACACTGGGTGTCGGCTGGGGGTGTGGGAAGGAGGAGCTGGATTTAGTTGCCGACTGGCAACTCTCCTCTCCTGTGGTTGGTTGGGCACTGTGCCAACTAGTGGATGGTGTCAGGCAGGCAGGTTAGGCGAGTGGCGGAAGCCATGCCTCACCACAACTTACTGGTTAGGCCCTGGTCCTGTTCGCTGGCATCCTTGGGGGAGGGATGGGACAACGTAGCTACTTTCCGCAACCACAAAAAATCACACCCCACTGCCATGCAGAGTGATCCCTGATCGGGGGAGAAGGAACCCCGGATAGGCGGTACGCCGCCACCGAGCCGTAGCTGCAGTGGGCATAAAAAAATAAAATAAAGTAAACTGATATGGTTTCGTTGTTTTATATACAAAGCAATCATTCTTAAGAACAGCTTTGGTGTAGAAATATAGAATAATGTATATGCAGGTGCGTGGTATGAGTTTTTGTTTACAACTAAACAGTCATCCTGCATTAAATTCTGGGGTACCCCCCCAATCTGTATTTTTAAATTACAGAGTTGATAAGTTTTTATTTGATTTTTTGTGTTTTAATTCCTTGCCACACAACAAATTACTCAATTTTAGGATTCTGTTTTTTTTGGGGTTGCTTCAATTATCCAAAGCAAAAGTATTCATCTAGGAGCAAAGCATAGTCTGCTTTGCTATCAGTGTCATTTATTAATTTATGAAAACCCAGTTCTGGTTTTAATATAAAAAAAAAATGTAGCAAAGAATCCCACGTTAACTGCCACAGACCTCTCATTCACAAAGCTAAGCTGCAGGAATTGCACTGCCGCACTCTTTCAGGGTTCACTGTGGAGATGTGGAGGCTGCTTAGCCTGCAGGAGGTTGGCAACCCTCCCCTCGGAGCTAGCTGCAGCCTGGGCTGAAATATGCCATATCAGGAATAGGCTGGAGTGGGGCCGGCAGTCCTCACTGCAGCGCCTGTTCCTCATCAGCTTTCAAAGTTTCAAAATAGGGGTAGGAAGCTAGTGTACGGGGGGGGGAGGGAGTCAGCAGGTGGTAATAACTGGGGAGGGGTCCTGATACTGTGGATTAAAACTGATTCACAGCGCTGTGTGAAGCAGTTCATGCTTCTAGTACTACTACCCCTAGGAAAGAGTAGAAGAATGCACTCCAGACTTCCTAAGGTGCTGCTAGCCAACCACAGTGGTGACTGCTACAAAGGAAAAAGGCTACGCACACCCCAGACTGAAGTGTATCCAATTTATTCGGCGTCCACATGGTGAGAAATACCGACTAGCAACTCCTAGGTATCATCTCTCTTGAGGCTTACTCGGGGGTGGAGTAAGTGAAGAAACCCACTCAGCCAAGCAGACCGCTTATCTAGTGCGTTTTTATCAAGTTACAAAGGCACCCTAGGTATGCTGCTGAGCTTCTGAACTAACAGGTTTTTTTTTTACTTTTTATTTTATGTTTTATGCCAGTACTTTGCGCACAAACATCCAGAGCAATGCAATACAACATACAGAGGCAGAATATAGTGATTTTCAGATATCTAAGTCATTGCTACCTTTGGTACAAGAATTGGTGTGGGGGGATTACCAATATAACTAAATGTCCTTAAATGTAAAACCAAATTAGCCAATACTTAGCGTATAAATAATAATACAGATCAAAAATAAGAAGAAGCCGGCTCTCTTGCCTTTGTAGTTTTGTCACTTAATTAATAGCTCAATATTCTTTCCCGGCATACTCCCCTCAACATCCTGTATCACCTGACTGTATGTATTGTATTGTATTGCTTCTGGATCACCTGATTGTATGTATTGCATTCCTTCTGTTCCCTGGGTCGCCCCTGAAAAAGGGACCTTCGGGGCCCAGTGGGCCAACCCAGTCATCAAAATTCAATAAATAAATAAATAAACATCCAAATGTAACTAGAAATTTTCAGCCAGTGTACTTAGACTACCCCACCACTTCACAGTACCATACAATTAATAACTAAATGCAAGTAACAGACATGGGGTGTACTGTTGCAAAATTAAAATACAGAGCCACACATCTGCAAAGAATTGTCCATAATAGTCCATGGAGTGTCCAACTGGCTCTGAAAATGCAGACCAGCCCCAGCGCAACTATATTCCAAATGTGGCATTGCAAACAGCAAGTTAATCCTTAATTTAGCCCCAGCAAAAGTCAGAAAACATAACAGTGGAAATCCTCTAGCTATCTACCAATAGTATAGAACTATTAAGGGAGTTCTTCTACCCCAAGTCCAGTAAAGAACAACAGTTTATAATATCAGTTACCAGCAGAATTCAGGTATTGTCCTGAGCAGAGTCCAAAGAGGAGAGTCCCCCTCTCTTGCAGTCCTCTCAGCTTCCATCTTGTCCAGAAGTTTTGCGGACTCCTTGGGATCCATATAAATGTATGCCCTCTGACTGACCATAACATACAACCGGGCGGGCATAAGCATGCTGTTGGGGATCTCCAGTGCCCTCAAACGGGGTCAGATGGCATTGAAACTCTTCCACTTCATGCAGGTAGCATATGAGCGATCGGGAAACAACATGATCCTGGACCCCTCCATCTCTGCTCCTCTTTTATTCCTGGCTGCCTGCAAAATTTGGTCTCTGGCTGCTGCTGATGTTGTGACCAGCATAATAGTTCGCACCCCATCTGATAATCCACCAGCTCGGCGAATCTTAATTTTATATGCCTAGACCATCAGACCCTGAACATCCAAGCCAAACGTCTCAGAGAACCAGGTGGCCAGAATAGAGAGCAGATCTTCTTCTACTCCCTCTGGCATCCCAATGATATGAACATTCATGGCCCGAGTAAGATTTTCTAAATGTTCCTCTCTCGACCTCAGAAGGGCTTGCTCCTTAAATACAGGTTGCCACGGCAGCCTGGGCCCTCTGTCGATTTCTCTGCCGCTTGCACTGTATCCACCAGACCATGCAGCTTCTGCTCCACCACCACCATTCCATTATAATATGTGTCCATTTTTTTATCTATTTGCTGGTCAGTTCTTGTTAGATTCATGACCGCAACTTGCAGTGTTTCCAGCGTCGCCGATCTGGATTCCTCCGTACTCTGCTCCGCCGAGGAGGAAGTAGCAGGAGTGTTCGATGTTTTGAAGGCCCCGCCACGAGGAGCGAAAAAGTTTGATTTTTTTGGTCTGCATTTTTCTGACCCATTTTAGTAGAAATCCCTCCAGCAGGTCAATTAACCAAAAGGGGACTAGTTACAGTAGGTAGTCTTTTACCGCATAACACCGGCAAAAAATATAAAATTAAAGCTAAAAATGGATGTTGTAGAGGGAGTTCTCCGAAAGTGGGTCCGATCAGCTAGGCAGCTAGCCACACCCCCCTGAACTACCAGTTTTTCACTCACTGTCACAGTGATGATGTGGTGTTGGGAGGTTGTTCTTAGAAATAATAACTTTGTGGGCAGAAAACAAAGAGTTTGGCCTTCAGCCTTGGTCATTATTTGCTGCCCATGGTGTCACTGTTCCAGTGGACAGCCTCACCAACATCACATTATGACAATTATATATGTAACAGAGGCTTTCACTGGAGCATCACGAAATGTGAGGTGAGCAACCACCCTCTCTGGTTGGCTAGAAAATACAGAACTGTCCATCTATTCAGCGGCTTGGCTCCTCACAGCATGTGTTCTGCCAAGCACGGTGACATTACAATACACAAACATGACAACCCTTATTGCTGGTTCGGTGGTGTGGCCAGTGTTGGATTCAGGATTTTAACAAGGGTTTTGCGGCAATAATGAATGAGGACAGGCTAAAAGGAGATGGTCTGTCAGCAAGCAGTCTGAAACTTCTGTTTCTATTATCATGTGCTGAACATGGTAACTCTTGGTAGTGGGCCAGGGTGCAATTCATTTTTGTTGTGTTGAAAATATATTATGTTTGTTTGATTCAGTTCCATGCAAAGGTCTAAGAAGGGTCTTGCTGCTGCAGGACCTTATTAATGCTGGATCTACCACTAGGTGTGGAAATAGTTTGTTGGGTTGCTACTTGGGTGACTGGGGCTCACAGGAGACCCCTGCAATCCCATATGAGGGCTGACAACATTACAGAGGTGAAACGATGTGCTTGCATGGTGGAAGGGTACAGAATGACCTACATTCCTGTACCCAGCTGCCAGTTGACCAATGAACTGCATTGGTGCCGTCTGTGATGGTAGCTGCTCACCCACCCTTCTGATTGACAGAAGGGAGTAGCCATGGCAACCTTTGATCATCAGGGTTGAGAATTGGAATTATGAAGCAAAGAAGGGGAGGATTTTCAAGTTAAATGTAATCAGGGATGAAATTGTTAGGAGCCCGCAGGAACTCAGTTCAGCCACCACTTTCAAACTTGTATGAGAGTTTATGCACCTCTGTCATCTTTCTTATTGAATACTATAGGAGTTCCACCAACATGACAGTGCCCCTTACAAATCTAGATGTGATAGTTCAGCCACCAAAATATTTCCAGTTTAATCACTGAACTGCTGTAATTAAAATGGTTTTAAACTTAATTTTTGTACCCCAACTAATAATATGCACAATAGCCGAGTTAAATGTGAAACAGCAATCAGATTTATTTAGGGGAAGTGAACATGGAAAGGGCGTGAATTTAGTTAAAAGATTGGTATTCTGATTAGATTCAGGTTCTTGACATGCACTTTTAGTCCCAAAATAGTTGCCCGGGCTGGCTGCGTTGCAGCTGTTGTTATGGCCCATGATGGGAAGAAAGGGCACTTAGCATGCACAACAACTAAATGATTATTTGTAATCTTGGCCAGATGGCCCAGTCCCATGAAACCCAAGAATTTAAAAAGGAATCAGATGGTACCAGAAATAATTAAATGATGCGTTGCAGGGAGCTACTCTGATTGTACTCACGCTACCAGTTGGCTGTAGTATTGCAAGCTATATGGAGACCTTGTGGTGTTCACCGATGAGCATAGGGAAGCAGGGCCAACATGACACACCTCCTCTTCATGGCCTTCCCCTCCAGGTGGCCACAACCTGCGAGCTGTTCTGCGCAGGGGCTGGATCCCCTCAGCCGGTCTCTCACCAAAGACAGTTTCTGGTGCAAGGCAGTCAGTCTGGGCCAGGATGGCAAAGGCCCAGTCATGATGAGCATGTTGGCAAAGTTCAGTTTGATTTTGCTGGTAAACCTCCAGCTGGCATGGCAGTCGGGTCATGAACAGGCAGGCCTCGACCCTCAGGAACATTCAGCACATTTAAATCAAACAGCATCAACTTTCTACAGTTCGGATGCAGTCCGGTGCTGCTGCAGTATATTCACTGAGCAAACCTCCCGATTCAAAATCAGTCTCACACACTAGCTGTGCCGATCGCTTAACAGGAGCAATTCTTCAGTCCAAACACAATTGGTGCTTTTAAACTCTTCAATACTTTCTGCTGCAGTTACAGTCTTAAATCAGAACATGTCTGACTTCTGCCATCAGACAGTCCAATGCAAGGGAAACATGGCAGGGAGGCAAGTTAAGCCTCTTCCCGACTATTCCCCTATGCTCCATTCAGGGAGCAGCTGCTTGAAAGCTCGAGCTGTTCACTCCTCAAGCTCCAACTCTAACTGATCCACTGTCTCCTACAGTACTGGGGATTTCCCTTGGAATCCACAGTTCGGGTTGGATGGGGAAGCTGTCAGTCACCGTTTGGACCCACCCCCCCTTCTGTTCAGTTTAGGCGCCAACCTAAAAATTACAAAAAATACTGTTTTTCCTTCCCACAAGACACGGGGCTAAGGACCCTTTGAGATCCCCAGAGTCCTATTGCTCCAAATACTGGAAGTCCTGGACCAAACATGGTGGCTTCCATTCAGAGAGGCAAACTGCAAGGAAAGCAGGTTAAACAAACTTCTCCAATTCAAATACAACAGTATACAAGAAAGTAAATAAGTACAGTTTCCATACAGGCTCCCTCTGCACTAGTATCAACTGCAGAGTAGAGCAAATCAGAGCGGTGTCTGGATGGTTGTAAGCCTTGAATCATTTGAACCCAGCTCAGACCATTCACTATACACAGATTAGCTAGTCTCTTAAAGGGACGGGTGTGGAGGCACAGCATGGCACTCTCATGCAAATTAACAGAAACATAGAACATAGAAACATAGAATTTGATGGCAGATAAGGACCACTTGGCCCACCTAGTCTGCCCATTTCCCTACCTAATGGATAAGCTGCAGATCCTAGTTAACCAACAGCCTACTTCCTCCTACCCCCTACTAGAATTGCCTTATGTCTGTCCCATGCATTCTTGAATTCCTCTGTTTTTGACTCTACGACCTCCTCAGGAAAGCTGTTCCATGTATCCACAACCCTCTCTGTGAAGAAATACTTCCTCACATTACCTCTGAGCCATCCCCCCTCTATCTTTAAATTGTGCCCCCTTGTTTTTACACATCTCTTTTTCTGAAAGATGCTACCCTTTTGGACTTTGTTGATTCCCTTGAGGTATTTGAAAGTTTCTATCATGTCCTCGCTCTCCCTCCTTTCCTCGAGGCTATACATCTTTAGTTCCTTTAGTCTTTCTTCATATGTCTTCTGATGCAGACATTGCATCATTTTGGTTGCCCTCCTCTGGACAGCTTCCACCCTGTCTATGTCTTTGCAGAGATGGGGTCTCCAGAACTGTACACAGTACTCCAGATGTGGTCTTACCAACTGTCTGTACAGAGGGCCAACAACTTCCTGTTTTCTACTGGTGATGCCCCTCCCTATGTATCCCAGTATCCTCCCAGCCCTCCTTACTGCCTTCTCACATTGCTGGCCCATCTTTAGGTAATCTGATATGACTACCCCCAGGTCCCTTTCCATTTTTGTTGTCATCAGTATCTCACCTCCCATTGTGTACCCTTCACCTGGGTTTTTGTTTCCCAGCTGCATTACTTTGCACTTCTTTGCACTGAATCTAAGCTGCCATACATTTGACCATTCCTCCAACCTTGCTAAGTCCCTTTTCATCCTTTCCGTCCCACCTTGTGTATCAACCCTGTTGCAGATCTTTGTGTCATCTGCAAAGAGACATACTTTCCCTTCCAGTCCCTCTGCAATGTCACTTATAAAGACTTTAAAAAGGACCAGCCCCAGTACTGAACCCTACGGTACCCCACTAGTAACTCTCCTTTCTTCACTGTGGACTCCATTTACTATTACCCGCTGTGTCCTGTTGTCCAACCAGTGTTTTACCCAGGCTACCACCCTAGGACCCACTCCCAGGCTGGCTAATTTGTTTATTAATCATTTGTACAGGACTGTGTCAAATGCCTTGCTAAAGTCTAGGTAGGCCATGTCCACAGCCCTCCTGGTCTACTGCTTTGGTCACCCAGTCAAAGAAATCAATTAGATTTGTCTGACATGACCTTCCTGCTGTGAATCCATGCTGCCTTGGGTCCTCTGCCCCACTGGCCTCTAGGTACTCAACAATTCTTTCCTTCAGAAGTGATTCCATCATTTTCACTACCACTGAGGTCAAACTGATAGGTCGGTAGTTTCCTGCTTCTGTCTTGCTCCCACTTTTGTGAAGGGGAATCACATCCACCCTCCTCCAGTCCTCAGGTACCACCCCATCCTCCCTTGATTTATTAAAAAGGGTAGTCAGTGGTGTTTCTAGTTCTTCCCTTAGTTCTTTTAAAATTCTGGGTGAATCCCATCAGGCCCCATTGCTTTATCCACCTTCAGTTTTAAGAGCTCTTTCAGAATCCTTTCTTTGTGAAGGACTAATATCCACCCCCATCCAGAGTGTTCCTATTTATTAGATTAGGTATTTCCCCCTGATTTTCCACTGTGAATACTGAGCAGAAGTATTCATTCAGTATCCCTGCTTTTTCATTGTCACTCTCTGCCCAACCACCTTCCTCTTTGTTCAGCCTCAGTATCCCTGCCTTTGTATTTCTATGCTCCCTGATGTACGTATAAAAGGTTTTATCCCCCTTCTTAACTAAGCTGGCTATCTTTTCCTCGGTTTGGGCCTTTGCTATTCTGGCTGCCTTACCCGCTTCCTTTTGCTTTAACTGGTACAGTTCTCTGTCCTGCTCATTCTGTGTTTCCTTATATTTCCTGAATGCTATTTTTTTCCCTTACCTTTCCTGCCACTTCTTTTGAGAACCATAGTGTTTTTTGCTTTTGTTTTGATTTATTTGCTTCATACAAATACTTGTTGCCTCTGTGATGGCAGTTTTGATGTTTCCCCATTGTTGCTCCACCCCACCTTCTTGCCAGTTTGCTAGTGCTTTTTTGAGGCACTCTCCCATTTTGACAAAATCAGCCCTCCTGAAGTCCAGTACCTTCACTTTTGTGTGGCTTAACTCTACAACCAAGTTTATCATGAACCACACTGTTTGGTGGTCGCTTGTTCCCAGATGGCTACCCACTTCAAGATCAGAGATCCTCTCTCCATCTCCATTTGAGAGTACCAGGTCTAAGATTGCTCTCTCCCAAGTGGGTTCCAAAACTAGCTGTCTGAGGCATGCCCCCCTGTAGGGCATCGAGAGTGGCCCTGCTCTTGGATGTGGCTGCAGCAAAGGTACGCCAGTCAATATCTGGCATATTCAGGTCCCCCATCACCAATATCTCCCCTTTCTCTGCCATCTCAAAGATGCCTTCTATCATTTCCTTGTCCATTTCCTCCCCTTGAGACGGGGTCTGTATACAACCCCTGTGCGGATTGTGGAGCCATTTCCAGTCTCCAGGGTGACCCACAGTGCCTCCTCTCCTTCCTGTTTACCCTTTAGTTCTGTTGCTTTTATCCCTTCCTTTACATAGAGAGCTCCTCCTCCTCCTCCTCTTCTTCCCTCCTTGTCCCTCCTGTAGATTGTGTACCCTGGTATGTTGACATCCCAGTCATGGTTCTCTGTGTACCATGTTTCTGCAGATACCCAAGGATCTGTTGCCTCTAAAGAACAACAGCCTGGCAGTGGGCATGAAAGGAGCCCAGGAAGACATTAAGGTAGACCCCAAATTTGTGGGTGGGGGGTGCACAATAAACACTTATGGCATGTGTTTTATAGGTTTTATGCTTTTCTTTCAGCTGTTAGATGAGAGATTAGAGTGCAAATGCAAGTACTGTACATTGAGGGACACAAAAGACAGCCTCAGCACTGTATGTATCTTTCTGTTCTGCTGTTCTAACTTCTGTCGCCCACTAACTCATTTCATGAGAGTCTTTCTTTCTTTCCAAAGCTGCTCCTAAAATGAATAAATAAATAATGTACCTGCAGTAACAGTACAGGACCAAACATGGAAGCCGCACAGCTGTATGTAATTCTGCACTAGTTGCTCCTTCTGCCTTCCTTGGACTGCGGCCCCTTACTCCTGCATCCCCCCCAACTGTACAGTAAACGGTAAACACTTGTAGCATTATATTATAAGTTTATCTAGCATTTCTTTTTCAAATCTCGTAGGAATGAATATAATATATTGTAGTGTGTGAAGGCCTCTTACAGAGCCAACAAGTCACCTCACGCTGAAATTACTTTTTATTAAAAAAACAGCTCACTGCTAAACTGCTTTCAAAGCAGAAAGCATTGCACACTAATTTGTACAAATGAAATATACAGTAAATAGCAGAAGAAATAGAAGCAGTGGTTGACTCATCCTTACAGACTAGCACATGAAATGAGCACAAACTGTAACTCCAATATTTTCATATTTAAGAAGCCACTTTATTTTATTTTTTTCTGTAAGCGCCTTTAGCCACCGGAGTCCTGGCAGGTGGCTACAGCCCTCCAAATGGAGGGACTGTCTCTCCAGTCCTGCCTTTCCCATGCTAGGCGGCCCCCAGTAGTTCCCCCATGGATTGCCCCCCATGGTGGGGCCAGGAGGAGGTTGCTAGCTTCTCCTCACTCCTGGAGACCCAATCCAGAATCTGGGGGACCACTCCCAGGAGCGGCAGACCATCATCGAGCCTGCCAGGTTTGTTTTTCCTTTTTCGCCTGCCCCTCCCCTTCCGACGTAAGGACCTTGGCTCAAGCTTCCCAACCTGTACTGCCCCCAGCCACTGCCAGAGGGCAGTCAGCACACAGGATGACTAGTTCCCTCCTCCTGAGAGAAAGGAGAGCAGTCCTCCAGACACTCAATCCTCTCCCCCCTGCTGACCCCCAGCGGCCCGTGCTTGTTCCCAAACCTGTGTCATCGGTGTGGCACAAGGTGTGGCATCCAGTACGTCAACCCTCAGTGTCACCAGGCTGACTAAAGAAGCCACTTTAACAAATACTTAAAATTGGGCTTACAGTATAAACAATCAGTACTGTGCCTGTCAGCTTGTTAATATGCCAGTAAAAAGCAGTCTTAGAAATTGAACTTGTACATTGGTTTCTGTTTTAAAAAAAAGAACTGCTGTACACTGTACATCCAGTGTTAATTACTGCATTTCTATGTGGCTCCCAGAGTGCAGCTTTCTGTAAATTGAGGCTCTCATTCTTCTTTCTCCAATGGAGTCATCTTCCCATTTGCCAAAGCACTCTTGTCATCACCTGTTACTATAATCTACCCCCATTAACCTTGCCTTTGTCTCTTATTTTTATTTTTTAAATGAGTTTACTGTTATGTGATAAATGGTTATAGTTATCTGGTTTGTTTTTCTGGATCAATACGTAACTGTGAATTGTGATAGTAGACTTATTTTTTTAAACTATGGGGTCAAGAAATACAGTAAACAATGAAAAACGAGCACTGGCCATGCCAAGTGTTCACTTGCTTATATTCTCTGTGTAGTTGTTTGGTATAGATAGTGGCAGTAGATCAAATGAACAAATTAACAAGAGGAGTTATAACAGTGCAACTGTCATGACTAGGAAATGAATAGGTTCACTCACAACACTATGATTAGGCAAGGACTTCAAAGGGATAAGGAGGAGAGTGGGCAAAATTGGAGAATAAATTCAATATTCTGATGGTGTGATAGGTGAAAAGGGCACCTCCAAAAACAAACTGATACCAGTTTATTCACATGCTTTACAAACTAACAAAATGAGCTTGAGTCCAAGGATAGGGTATAGGTGCTGAGCCTTGTTTGTTTATGTTGTAATGATCAAATTGCTTTAATTTTTTAGTGTTCAAAACAGGTAAGCAGAGTAACACAGCTCCTTACCTAAACTAATCAATGAGTGTCGGAACATGTTAGAACATCAGTTTCACTGGATTTTTTACCACAGTATGAGAATACATTATTTCCATGAGTTGCAAGCACTGCATCATGGGTATGCAAATGATGTAGGCTGTGCAACATCTCTGCCATTCCCTGAGAAACAGAGCACTACACAGCAGCACATATGAAAGAAGTAAACAGCACATGTATGAAACAAAAAGCAAGGTTAAGGTTTCAAGCAGGAAGTAGGAACTGCACAAGAAAATCTTCTACCTTGCATTTTCTAGCTTTTTGATTGGGCAAGGACTTCAAAGGGAAAAAGAGAAAAAAGGTGGAGAGTGGGCAGTATTAGGAAGGGGATCCAGTATTCAGAGTTGTGATAGGTGGACAAAGGCATGTCCCCAAAAGCCTTCTCACAGTACAGACAGATGCCAATATGTTTGCATGCTTTACAAGTGAACAGAGAAAGGGTCTCCTCATTTGTGTGAGTGTCAGTTGACTCCCACTGCTGTCATGTGATGGTGTATGATCAGTCGCAGTGGGGTTGTCCTTGAGTTGAAGCAGGAGAGCAGGGCTGTTTAACTGCAGTTCAGGACACAGTCAGGATGAGCTACAAGCACTTTCTATTCCTATCTTCCACCAAGCTGTCAGCTGCATATGGAAGAGAAGAAAAAATTACTCACTTTAGTAATGTTGTTTCTTCTAATGGAGTCTTGCTATATTATGACTATTGCAGTTTGTCCCACCATTAGAACTGCTCTGGAGGTGAAAGAGTTAACTTCCATGCAGGGCATGGACCTTAGAGCGCGAGCTCGGTTAGAGAAGCTCTGTCTGAGATATTTCAAACCGAAACTGTCAGATCTTTACGAGCAAAACTCACTAAGGTTCTGTGTGGAAGCTGTAACCTACACTAGCCAACTGGCTACTAAAATATCAACACATTTTCTTGATCCCAACACCAAGACTCAAGTCAGGGGACCAGAAAAAGATAAGATAAAATAAAATAAAAACACAACACCCAAACACCCCAAAAAGAAGGGGTGGAAAACATAAAAAGGGGCATCAATAAGTGCCAACAGTGAACTGCCCACCCCATACCCCAAGTAGAAGTTCTGAGAGGGGCAGGCTGGGGGGGAGGTCATAATATAGCAAGACTCCATTAGAAGAAACAACATTACTAAGGTGAGTAATTTTTTCTTCAAACAACATGAAGTCTTGCTATATTATGACTATTGCAGACTACACAGCAGTACCTCCATGGAGGAGGGACAGAACCTACTTAGGGAATAGGCTCTGAAGCACGGCTGTGCCAAACCGAGCATCCCTTCTGGCCTGGATATCCAGGGAGTAATGCTTGGTGAAAGTGTGTATTGTTTTCAAGTAGCTGCTTGACATATCTCTAAAATAGGGATGTCTCTGGCAGCAGCTAGAGACAGCTGTACCTCTGGTAGAGTGAGCCCTCAGGCCTGAAGGGGAACCTTACCCAGTTTTTGATAGCAAGAGTGGATACAGAGACAATCCACCTGGCAATGGATCTCTTAGTGGCAGGTTTCCTTTCCCAACCTCACCATAAGTGAGGAACAGTTGGAGGAGTCAAACCTGTGACCCTTGGTATGCTCTATGTAGTAACTAGGGCCCTCTTAACATCTAAGCTGTGCAACCTCCTCTCACCAGAGGAGGAATGGTCAGTGAAGAACACTGGAAGTGAAATAGATTGATTAAGGTGGAAATCTGAAACCACCTTAGGCAAAAACTTCCTGTTAGTCCTGAGGACTACCTTATCCCTGTGAAAGGAAATAAAGTCAGTCTCCACTGACAAAGCTTGTAACTCACTTATACGCCTGGCAGAAGTGATGGCTACTAGAAATACAGTTTTCCAAGTCAAGTACTTAAGCTCTGCCGAAGACAGAGGTTCAAAGAGGGTTGCATCAGCTGAGCAATGCAAACATTAAGATCCCAGGCAGGGCAGGGTCCCTGAATGGTGGATTAGTATGAAGCAATCCCTAAAAACTTGGAAAATACAGGGTGAGCAGAAGAGAAGAGGGCTTCCTGCTGAAATGAAAGCAGAGACAGCTGCCAAATGCACTTTCAGGGTAGCTGGTCTCAGTCCCAAAGAATTAAGATGGACCATATAGTCCAAAACAGTGGGCAAATCAGCAGATTCGGGAAATATGCTTCCCAGAACACCATATGGAAAACCTTTTCCATTTGGAATTATAAGTAGCCTAGTGGAAGGCTTTCTAGAAGCTTTCAAGATTTCGAGAACACCTTGAGAAAGTTGTAGATCAGCAACTCTAACTCCTCAAGAGCCAGGCCTTGAGGTTGAGGATTTGAGATTCGGATACAGACTCTCCCTGGGCACAGGTTAACAGATTGTGGTTCCTGGGAGACACAGGGAAGATGGACTGCTAAGGACAGAAGGAGTGGGTACCAGGGCTGCCTGGCCCAGTCTGGAGCAATCAGGATCATCTTGCAGGGCTGAGATCTGATTTTGACTAGCACCTTGAACAGAAGAGGAAGGGGGGCAGGCATAGAGAAACTTCCCTTCCCAATCGAGGAGAAATGCATCCAGGGGGACTGAGCCCAACACTGGGGGCCTGCAACAAAAAAGTGGAAGTTGATGATTGTCTGGGGCTGCAAAAAGATCTATCTGAGGGGTGCCCCATCTGGCAAAAACTATCCCCAGTACTCGGGGATCCAGTGACCATTCGTGATGGCCCTGGGAAATCCTGCTGAGAGCATCTGCCAGGACATTGTCCTTGCCTGGGAGGTGAACTGCTATGAGGGAAGTGTTCAGGAATAAGCCAGAGACCACAACTTCATCGCCTCGGTGCACAAGGCCGAAGACAGAGTGCCCCCTTGTTTGTTGATGTACCACATTGTAGTGGTGTTGTCTGTTCTGACCTGTACCACTTTGTTCTGAACAGATGCAGAAAAAACCTGAAGTGCTAGAAAAACAGCTCTGAGTTCCAACAGTTTGATGTGGAGCAGAGATTCCTGAGGGGACCACAATCCCTGGGTGGAGAGGTCGCCCATGTGAGCTCCCCATCCCAAGAGGGACGCATCCGTAGTAAGGGTCAAGGAGTGAGATAGAGGAATGAAGGGCACTCCTTGTCTCAGATTGCTCTGATCCTGCCACCACTGAAAGGTCTGGATCAGGGTTCAAGTTACTGGGATCAACTTGGATAGGGAATCTCTCCTTTGAGACCAAGAGGCTCTCAAATGGAACTGAATGTCCCTCATCTGAAATCTTGCTCCTTGCACTACAGCTGTGGAAGCAGCCATGTGTCCTAGGAGCTGTACGAAATGCCTTGCTGGTCGAGAGACCTGCAGAGTGAAGGACGAGGCCAGGGCCACCAGGATCCTTACCCATTCTAGGGGAAGGAAGGCTCTGGCCTGCTTTGTGTCCAGTTCCGCACCTATAAAGGTGAGTACCTGGACAGGTTCAGAACTGACTTTGTAGATTGAGAAGAAAGCCCAGAGAGGTAAGCAGCTGCTGGGTAACTTGCAGGTGTGATTTGACCTGGTCTGGAGACTGACCCACAATGAGCCAGTCGTCTAGGTAGGAAAGATGGCAATCTTTGCCTTCTTAAATGAGCAACTGCTACTGCCAGGCATTTTGTGAATACCTTTGGGTAGAGGTAAGGTCAAGGGCATTGCTCTGAACTGATAATGGCCTGAGGGCAGTTCAATCTGAGGTACTTTCGGTGGGAGCTTCTGATAAGAACATGGAAGTAGGCATCCTTGAGGTCCAGGGAAGCTAGCCAGTCCCCTGGCCTTAGGGAGGGTAAAATCATTCCCAGAGTCACCATTTTGAATTTTGGTTTTAAAAGGTGCTTGTTCAGATATCTTAGGTCCAGGATGGGCCGCCACTCTCCTGTCTTTTTTGGGGTAAGGAAGTACCTGGAGTACAGACCCTTGCCCTGGTGTAGGGGAGAAACCCTTTCTACAGCTCTGAGAGCCAGGAGGGTTGAGACTTCTGTTTCCAAAGCTAGAGTCTCTAGAGGGTTTGCAGGTGGAAAAGATCTGATTCTCATCTTTGGAAATTTTTTGAAGCTGAGAACCAGACCCTGGCTTACTACTTCCAGGACCCACTTGTCTGATGTTAAAGACTCCCAGTCCTGGACGTAGTAAGCCAGCCTGCCCCCTACAGGTAATGGAAAACCGGCCCTGGGCATCCCATCAGGGTGTCTGTTTGGCAGGGGCTTTAGGCTGAGGGGTAGGAGCAGGCCTGCTTGTACCCCGTCTGCCTCTCCCTCTGAAGAACCCCCTCTGAACATAAGCTGAAGAGGAGGCCTTGATTTGGCAAAAGGCCTGCGAAAAGGCCTGCCTCTACCCCTGGGGCTGCCTCTGAGGAGTGGCTTGCCGCTCCTTGGCTTGTGCACCCTATAAGTGGTTCTCTATTCATCCATTTCTTCATATAATCTCTGTCTGCTCCCAAACAGAGAATTTCCCGCCACAGGAAAATCCATAGCCTTAGCCTGGGTATCCTGTGACAAACTAGTACACCTGAGCCAAGCCAATCTTGAAAGCCACAGAAGTAGCCATGACTCTAGAGGATACATCATTAGAATCCACTGCAGCATGGAATTGCACCTAGATGCCTCAATACCATCAGCAGCCACCTGCTCCAGCTCCTTGTCAAGCTGGCCAGGGCCTGTTTGGCTAAAGCAAAAAAAAAAAAAAAGGTAGTTAGACTTTATCGGAGCCAAGGCAGAGTGCTTGAGGTGGGGGGGCGCTGCAGGAATAGCAGTCAGACAGAAGAGGTGTAAGCCCATTAAAACAGTAGTAGAAATTACAATCCAGCTAATACAGTTGAAAAACTTCTAATAACACAGTTAAAATGTGCTTAGCCTAAGATAGCCTGGGCAATTCAAATTGTCCAGTCACTTTCCCCGGTTCCGTCCGAACCGCCACTATCTGGCAAGAGGTCGGTTCGGTCGGTTCCTCCGGTTCAAGAATATGATATAGAGGAGTTTTATGATCCAGAGGAGGGGGAGGATGATTATGAACAGTGTGAATGTGACTTTGAAAGTCTGGATGTGCCCATTGAACCGGACATCTCCCCAGACAGACCTTTAGGAGAATCTCCCCTAGGCTTGCTGAGTCCCTTCTCATTTTCTGTTTTATAAAAAGTTGCTGAAACCCTCCAGCTTCCTTTGGAGAAGTTGTGGATGAGCAAGAGGAGCCTGACTTTGTAGAGATGATGGATATCCCAGAGTCCAGGAGATTGTCTATTCCTTTACATACATCCTTTAGGAAACAAACAATAAAAATTTTAAAGCTCCTAATTCTGTGCCTCCTTAGATAAAAAGATGGACAGGAGGTACACTTTGTCAGGTCCTGATACAGAATCTCTTTCACAGCAATGCAGCCATGTTGGAGTAGTTCAGGCTGCAGCCTGTGATAAGGCTAAAATTCCCCTGGCTTCACATCCTCCTGACAAGGACTCCAGGAAGATTGATGCCATGGCTAAAAAACAATACATGGCAGCGTCCTTGGGACTCAGACAAGCAAATTATATGGCTTATGTTGCAAGATACCAAAAATCTAGGTGGGATACTGTCATGGCTTTAGCCAAACAGGAAGTGGCTAGTTTTCCATTAGCAGGTTATACAGACCTGCCACTAGAGGGATTCTTGGTCTTCTACATAAATCACTGTACTCACTCGTTGGCAATATGGCCTGCATTATCATTTTTGCGGCCTCACAGCCGATTGGTCCCCTTACTCCATTCACTTGCATTGCTTGATTTTTCATGGCAAAAGCTGTTGTTGGGTTAAGTTTAATTTGTTAAATCCTGCCAAAAAGAGCTGTTTTCATGTACTTGTGAAATTCTTGGGGCTTTTTGTTAAGTGTAAATGTGGTTAAGTGATTACAGCAAAAACTCATCTGTTGGTGGAAGGATAACATTTACCCCCAAATAAAACTGAAAAATTCTTGTCATCTTTTGTAATGAAAAAATTGAAGGTTCAAAGTTTTGCCCAGTTTCATTGTACTGCTGCTTTAACTGCCTCTGATTTTGAAGGATGTCTATGTATCTATCTGACTAGCTGTCTGTCTATCTGTCTGTCATTCTATCTATGTCTGTCTGTCTGTCGATCTGTCTATCTATCTATCTGACTACCTGTCAGTCAGTCTATCTATTCATCTCCCTTCCTCCCTTCCCACCTACCAACCTACCTAGAGGTTGACATCTATTAATTCATTAGTGTACTTTTACTTTTGAAGATCAGGAAATTGTGGTAAAGAAGATCTGAACAGGCAAGTATGCGTGTACACGAACACACACTTTACAAAAATACTGTAACTTAGATTTCATTGAAGCGTCAACTATCTTATAAACCTTGCATTGTGAATTAATTGGCAGGCATTGACAGAAACTCTATATAGAAATCATGTTATGAAAAACCACAATATGAAAACCCCAGATTAGCACATTTTCCAAAGGTTTTAAGCAGGTTTCTTGTGCTCATATATACAACTGAAATAATTATAATATTTAAAAGATGTGTTCGTGTATACAGATAATTACATTATTTAGATTATTTTAAACTCCAATTATAACAAGTGTTCATGTGTTTTCCTTCTTAAAATGTGAAATGCATTTTTCCAGTACAATGTGTCATAATTTTACAACATAGAGAGACAATGTGGCAATGTATGAGGGTATATCAAGCCTTCTGTAATGTAAAAGATATTGGTTTTAAACAAACTGTGTATAAATAGTTAATATATCCAGCTGCAACCAAGCTGCAAAAAAGCGACTACCAAACAGTGTGGTTCACAATAAACACAGCCATACAGTCAAGCCATTCAAAAACAAGAGTACTGGACTTTAGGAGGGCAGACTTTGTGAAAATGGAAGAGTGCCTCAGAAAAGCATTAGCAAACGGGTAAGAAGGAGGGGTGGAGGAACAATGGGGAAAAATCAAAACAGCCATCACAGAGGCAACAAGCCTTTGTGTGAAGCAAATCAACAAAACGAAATGAAGGAAAAAAAAACACTATGGTTCCCAAAAGAGGTGGCAGGGAAGGTTAAGGAGAAAAAGGTAGCATTCAGGAAGTATAAGTAAACACAGAAGGAGCAGGACAGAGAACTGTACCAGTTAAAGCAGAAGGAAGCAGGGAAGGCAGTCAGAATAGCAAAGGCCCTGACTGAGGAAAAGATAGCCAACTCAGTTAAGAAGGGGGATAAAACTTTTTATAGGTACATCAGGAAGCGCATAAGACCAAGGAGAGGATAATGAGACTTAATAAAGGGAAGGAGGTTGGCAGAGGGTGACAGTGAAAACAGGGATACTGAATGAATACTTCTGCTCAGTATTCACAAAAGAAGAGGAGGAGGAGGGAGGTACCTAAACCAAAGAGTAGAAGCACTCTGGATAGGGGGCTTGATACCAGTCCATTCACACAAGAAAGGGTCCTGAAAGAACTCCTAAAACTGAAGGTGGACAAAGCAATGGGGCCTGATGGGATTCACCCTAGAATTCTAAAAGAACTAAGGGGAGAACTAGTGACACCACTGACTACCCTTTTTAACAAATCATGGGAGGATGGTGTGGTACCTGAGGACTGGAGAAGGGTGGATGTGATTCCCCTTCACAAAAGTGGGAGCAAAACAGAGGCAGGAAACTACAGACCTGTTAGTTTGACCTCAGTGGAATCACTTCTGAAGGAAAGAATTATTGAGTTCCTAGAGGTCAGTGGGGCACAGGACCCAAGGCAGCATGGATTCACAGCAGGAAGGTCATGTCAGATGAATCTAATTGATTTCTTTGACTGGGTGACCAAAGTAGTAGCCCAGCAAGAGGCTGTGGACATGGCCTAGCTAGACTTTAGCAAGGCATTTGACACAGTCCCACACAAAAGCTTAATAAACAAGCTAGCCAGCCTTGGAGTGGGTCCCAGGGTTGTAGCCTGGGTAAAACATTGGCTAGACAACAGGATGGAGAGGGTAATAGTAAATGGAGTCCACTCCGAAGAAAGGGGTTTACTAGTGGGGTACCACAGGTTTAAGTAGCGGGACCAATCCTCTTTAATGTCTTTATAGGTGACATTGCAGTGAGACTGGAAGGGAAAGTATGCCTCTTTGCAGGTGACACAAAGATCTGCAACAGGGTTGATACACAAGAGGGGGTGGAAATGATGAGAAGGGACTTGGCAAGGTTGGAGTAATGGTCAAAAGTATGGTAGCTTGGATTTAATGCAAAGAAGTGCAAAGTAATGCACCTGGGAAACCAAAACCCAGAGGAAGAGTACACAATGTGGGGGGAGGTACTAACAACAACAACAACAGATGACTTAAAGGTAGGCAAACAACGTGAGAAGGCAGTAAGGAGGGCTGGGGGATACTGGAATGCATAGGGAGAGGCATCACCAGTAGAAAACAGGAAGTTGTTATCCTTCTTTACAGAAAGCTGGTGAGACCCTATCTGGAATACTGCATACAGTTCTGGAGCCCTCATCTCTGCAAAGACATAGACCGGATGGAAGCAGTCCAGAGGAGGGCAACTAAAATGGTGCAGGGTCTGCACCAGAAGCCATACAAAGAGAGACTAAAGGAGCTTAATATGTATACCCTCAAAGAAAGGAGGGAGAGGGGGGACATGATAGAAACATTTAAGTACCTCAAGGGAATCAATAAAGTCCAAGAGGGTAGCATCTTTCAGAAAAAGAGATGTGCAAGAACAAGGGGGCACAATTTGAAGATGGAGGCAGCTCAGGGGCAATGTAAGGAAGTATTTTTTCACAGAGAGGGTAGTGGATGCATAGAACAGCCTTCCTGAGCAGGCTGTGGGGTCAAAAACAGTGGGGAAATTCAAGAATTCATGGGACAGACATAAAGCAATTCTTGTGGGGGATAGAAGTAAATAGGCTGTTGGTTAACAAGGATCTGCTGTTTATCCAACAGGTAGGGAAACTGGCAGACTGGGTGGGCCAAGCGGTCCTTATCTGCTGACAAAGTCTATGTTTCTATGCAAAATTATGGTTCAACAAAATGGCGTCTGGTTATTTCTTTAAAAATAAGCTGTTTTGGACAGTTGTCTTATTATGTGGATCCTTTCAGAAACAGCCACATGCCACCTAATTCACCTGACAGTTCCTAAGTTACTGACATTTGCATAAAACAAAATATTTCAATTCCCCCACAAAAACAATTCTGATTAATGAATAACCTGTGTGGGTATCTTAAATATTTACTTAATCCAGATCAGAAAAGATTGCCTCATGTAACAAAGATGCCTTTATATTGTAAAAGAAACATTCATTTGGTGCCTCTGTTTATATTTATTCATAGAATAACAACTTCTTATACAGTATATAGTGAAACCCACTCCCTTCCCTATCTCATCCCAATGACTCCATACATCCTCCTGCAGTAAATGGGCAATTGAACACAGCACAGACCTGACATTCCCCTAAACCAAGTCTCTGATATTTTGTTACTACTGCTACAAACAAACAGAACATCTTAAGCCAACAAACCCAACACAACCCATTGATTTTGTGAACATGAGCAGCTAGGCATGCTAGTTGTGAAAATACCACATGCATGAGACTAAATTACTGACAAAGCATAGAACTTGACTGTACATTTTCTTCCCTCAATTATACATAGCATTCTATTAGAGAGCAACTATATGTCTAGCTGACTGATAAAAAAAAAAGCTGAACTTAGGATACAAATTAACAGAGACATACACTGCTGAGCCTGAGAGAACTGTCACTAGTTACATTAACTATTACAGCAGCAGCAGTGCAAAATCAATGCATGGAAATATAAAATGAAAATATTTGCCTGCCTCACTCAGTCACATAATAATAGTAACACAGTACTAACTCAACACTCCTGGAGGACCTCACCTACCTTGACAGGGATGCGCTGATGGTCTGGAAGCCTTAGAAAGAAGTTAGATTGGGAAGGTGAAAAAGATAAGGTAACTAAGGCAGTGGCCGGTGACGGTGACTCCTCATTCCAGTGAGTGGAACAGACAGACAGCAGGCTTGGAGGTCTCAGGCAGCAAACAGGAGTGGTTGCTTTTGGAAGCAATACACGGCAAGGAAAGGGAGGACTGCTGTATTTCCTTCAGTTTTATATGATAACACCTATTGTTTTCTGGGTGAGGATGGGTGCATGAATGTGCACTTCTTGAATTGATACTGGTGCTAGGGATTTCACAGCTGCAAAAACAAAGACCTGCAAATGAATGTTCTTTAACATTTTTCCTTGGCAGGCTCCTAGTAAAACTTAACATTTGGCAGTAGGGCTGGGGGTTGCTTGTATATTTGTTCTTGCTTCAGAAAAACACACAACAATGAAGTTAAACTGATGGAGCCGTTATCGTCAGCCCTTTGAAGTTGTCACACTAAATTAGCACCTGTATGGGTTAACTTAGTGTGACACACTTCAAAGGTTGAAGATAACAGCTCTGTTAGTCTAACTTCCTGGTGTGTGTTTTACTTTTTCTGAGTGGCCACTGTGTTAACTTTGTTGAAGTTGGAATGTGTTGGCAAGCTGAGGAAGTGGAACTGTGTTCTGGTGTGTTCCCCCTCAATTTAACCCCTGAGTAAGTAGATCAGTGCAAGTATTTGTGCTACCTGGATTGGGTGAAGCAGCCCAAAGTCTTTGACAGGAATAGTAACGTGGTATAGGAAAAAGGAGCAGGGGAAGGGTAGAAGGATAGTTGAACGATGGTAATGAGTAGGAGAGGAGTGTAGTGAGAAAAGGTGGAGGTAGGGTGGCAAAGTGGGGTTGGGGAGAAATTGGTAAAAGGTGTGAGAAGTAGGGTGAATGGACTGTAGACAAGTCAAATATTAGCCTATGAGAAGCAGTCACAGGCGGCATGAGCAATGAGAAACTGCCACAATTTACATTTATATGGGCCTAGGGTGGGAGTGTTGGAAACATCAGGGCTGAGTGAGTTGTACCACTTAAGGTCTCTAACAGCAAATGACCGCTGACCCTAAGCAGTGCGGCAGCATGGAACTTAGTAAACAGTGTTGTCTCAGAGGAGCCTCAGCATCCCAGGTGGCAAGTGGCCATAGGAGGCTTAAGATGGAAGGATCAGAATTGCTGGGAAAAAAGGACTTTGTCAGCCACATAAAAGAGAATCTGGTCAGGACACTTTGCAGGAAGTTTGTTTAAAAAGATACTGAAGAGTAGGGGCCACAGGATTGACCCTTGGGAGACACCTGATCTGACTGGTTGCTTTGCCGGGCATACTTCTCTGATCCTCACCTGTTTTGAGAGGCTATGGAAGTAGCTGTGAGACCATCTTGTAGTGTCATTTGGTAGGCCAAGATCTGTCAGTTGCTCAACAAGGATAAAATGGTCGACCGTATCAAACGCCTTGGTCAGATCAATGAAGATTAGCGAGTCATTTTAGGACTCTCAAAAAAGCACACGTGCAAAATGTTGGGGGCAGGGGCAGCATTTTGGTGTTTGGCACGAATGTGTAAGTAAAGCTTTTCAAAATATAAACCAAATCCAGAGTGATTCTTTTTTTAGCAATCTCTCACAGCACAGTATATGCAGCTGGGCTATACAAAATTCTGAAAGACTGTGGTGTATGCCTTTGGCTCTATGCAAGTGCTCCTAGGCAGCTTTTTTTCCCCTTCCTAAGTAAGAAACAAACAATTTTTTGACTGCGGGAGCTCTGTATAAATACTATCTGTATTACCTCCAAAATGTACTGGAATGCATAAATTCCTACCTTTTAGTAGTGTAGTAGTGCTGCTTCTGATATGATAGCCTGGCTCTGTCATTGAAGTTTACAGCCTTTGAGAAAGACAGGGATGGCCCAGAGTGCATTTTTAAAATTAAAGATAAAATCTGTAAATGGGTTAACTGATTTTACAGTATATGTGTGACTAAACAGTACCACCTGTAGGAGCATGTAATATTCCATTGTGAACTGGGACATGCAATGCAGCTGAATCAGATGTATCAACAGGGGAGGCCACAAAAGAACTAATGTATGCAGAGGACTGAGTGTGCTACCTGTGTTGTAGCTGTTCCCCCAACCCCCAGTTGGTGCCACTGTCCGGTTTGTTTGTCTGTCTTCCATATTAACAGTTTTATTTTATTTTTCAAGCAAACAATTATTTGAAGTATTCCCTTTGCCCCCTGTGTATTATACTTTAGACTGTATGCCGTATTATGCTTTTTACACATTTATTGAACTATTTATTAATTGTCAGACCTGATCAGGACTAATCAGAACCCCATGCATTCTGATTTCTATTTAATAAGGATCAGAACTTTTCTGAGTTCTGCCAGCCCCATCGTGCACGCTCATAATAGAAAGCTATGTAGTGTTCATGAGTGGGCAGGCCGTTATGGGGGTTCAAACATCAACACCATGAGAGCAGTATGTTAAAAACTAAATTTAACACCTTAAACATTATTGTAAAATGCTAAAATGGCATAATCTACCAAATAGAGAAAAAAAGGTGGGTTGGGAGATCCCAATGCAATCCCAACAGGCTCTGATCCTGTCCAGCCCTTTACATTGTACTACTTCTTGAAACTGCCACATGGTCTCACTTATGTCAGCTTAAAGGTATTTATTTGCATATCCAAATGAAATGGAAAGCACTCTTTTGGACAGATGTCCTAGTTCCAGAGAAGCTCTGAAGAGAATACAAACACCTATATAAGCATAGCTAGAATACAGTGTTCAACTAGTAGCAGTTGCAGTAAATTTAAATGACACAACAAAGAGTGAGATTATCATAAAAAGTCATTCACAGCAGATGTTAATGTCTAAACATAGTGAGAGTATCAGTGTGGACATGTTGCTGCTGTGTTAAGGGGTCCCACAATGAAGATTTAAAAGCAGAGATGTGGGCAGAGAGTTTAAATGTTGAGGGGGTAGTGAGTTTCATTTTGTGGGAGGTGTGGGTGTGAAAGCTTGGGTTCCTGTTTTTGTTCTTGATTTTGTGATAGCCATGGTCATTTGATCAGTAGCACGCTCTTGCCCTTTAGCATATCACACCTTCTCTCCAGGCCAGGGTGAATAAATGCAATAATACAAAGCTCTTGCCCTGCAGAAAATTTTGCAGTATCAAAAGAAATAGCACTTTAGAAAATTAAAGTGTCCAGTGCTCGTTTTTCAGCATTTATAAGTTATTCCAGTCTGGTACTAAAGGTATGTGTAATTCATCCTTCAGTTCCTAAACCTAGCTCAGATGGAGTCTGAGACTATGGACTTTGAGGGACATGCAGAAGCTTCCTTCATTTACTAGTGTGTTGAGTCACAGCTGCAATGAGTCACAGCTCTGGCCTCTATATACAGCAAACTAAATATAGTATGCTGGCATATTGTAGGTGGGACAGAGCAAGTGATTTCAATTAATTGATGTTAAACCAAAGCACCTGGGATTGTAAATGCAATACTGTATTAGTATAAGAATGCCAACCACAAAAAAATGCATTAATTTGATTAATGAGTGTCCAACTGCGACAATTCAGATCTTGCCATCTTTACTAATTGGAATAAACATTTCACTATAAAAATATCTGCTATCAGAAGGCATTCGAACTTTTAATCCACAAGTGAGCAGGATCTTAATAACTGTTGTTAGACTGTATTTTGCACTTACAGACTGCCTGTGTTTCTATTTGTTCTTTGTGAGTATTTCCACTGTTAATTAACCCGAACTTTTAATCCACAAGTGAGCAGGATCTTAATGACTGTTGTTAGACTGTATTTTGCACTTACAGACTGCCTGTGCTTCTATTTGTTCTTTGTGAGTATTTCCACTGTTGATTAACCCCTACCCTTATCTTTGACTAATGTTTTATTTACCAGGAAGGAGTGTTTTCCAGTTGTTGAGGGTTTGTCTCTTATCTATGGCATGTGCATTGTGTTCTGTTGATAGCCAAGTTAAGTTGGGTCTCTCCTCCCAGCCATGCCTGTGGTCTGACTTGCATTCTCAGGCTCAGCTATGTGTCATACAGCACACTCGAGAACATTCTTATATTTGCAGGGAAAGCCCATGAATCCTCAGAAAAATTGGCTTCCTTTTTATTCTAAACTGGTCTTTTCTGGGTAGCTAGCCTGATGGCTGACCGCACTATGAATTCCGATGCTGCCATCATCGCTAGGTTAGGATTCTAGAGCAAGCCCCATGAAAGAAAAGATGGCTGGAGCACAGGCAGAGTTCGTATTGAAGGTCTTGTGACTGGGGCACAGGCAGGGCACAAAGGCCTAGTGATTGGAGTACAGGCAGGGCTCAGGGGCCTTGTAACTGAGGCATAGGCAAAGTACATAGGCCTTGTGACTGAGGCATAGGTAGTGTACAGAAGCCTTGTGACTGAGGCACAGGTAGGGTACAGAAGTCTTGTGATAGGGGCACAGGTAGGGTACAAAAGCCTTGTGACTGAAGCAGTGGTAGGGTACAGAAGCCTTGTGACTGAGGCACAGGTAGGGTACAGAAGTCTTGTGATAGGGGCACAGGTAGGGTACAGAAGTCTTGTGATGGGGCACAGGCAGGGTACAGAAGCCTTGTGACTGGGGCACAGACAGAGTATGGGGGCCTTGTGACTGGGGCACAGGCTGGGCACTGAAGCCTTGTAACTGGAGCACAAACAAGGACCAGAAGTCTCATGACTGGGACACAGGCAGGGTAGAGGGGGCCTTGAGAGCCAGGACAGGATGGGGTTGCACTCTAAGGTACAGGCTCAGGGTGCAGCTACTGGGGCTAGTCAAGCCCCCAAACAACAAGTACCAGAGCTAACTGTAGCTGCACGCCAAACAGTAAAATAGAAGCACACAAACCTGGCCAAAGAACTAGAGGTAGTTCAAAAGTTCACATATGAGAAAGATTTTTTTATTGCAAACTGCAAACCACACAGAAGAGGCCAAGAACTGCGCACACAGGTGGAAATCATAGTCCAGATGGTCTGGCCTTTCGCACAACTGGAACTTCCTCATGGATAGGCAACTGGACAAACTCCACCCTTTCAGCACTGGTCACTGCACCAAAAATGGGTCAATCAGCTATGCTGGCTCATTTACAGAAAAACAAAGGTAAAGGTGCAGGACACAGTCTGCAAATAAAAAGATAAGACAATAACAACAAGTGAAGTGTAAAACAGAGAGAATACAAATTAAAACAGAAAGAATAAATATTGCAACAAATGCAATGTAATTAACTGCAAGTAAATCTTGTATACTACCCAAGGTCAAGTAGCAGGTGTCTGCAGCAAAAGACCTTGTAGCATGTCTTTTGTTAAAAATGATGAATGAATATGCCAGCCCAGTGGTGCTGAGGGCTGAGGCACTGGTCACCTTACCTCACACAACGCCGGTGACCCGTGTTCAGGAACAAACATGGACAGCCGGGGGTCAGCAGGGGTGGGGAAGGGAGTTGAGTCCGGCATGGACTGCCTTCCTTCTCCGGGAGGGGTTTCAGTTGCCAGCACCTGGTTTCCCTAGTGGAGGCTGGGGGACATAGCTGCCGCGCTGCAGACAGGGGAGAAGTTGGGGCAGACGCTTGGAGGGGAGCACTCGCGGACGCATGCACACTCCACTGTGCAGGCATCATTGCATGTTCCGACCCCTAGCGGAAGGAAACAGACAAATACACATGCGGCATCAGTGTGATGGAGGGCGCCTCGCAGGCTCCGCTCCTGGCCAGCCATGGCACTGGCCCCTTAAATCCGGTTTCTGGTGGGGTCGGGAACCTCACTGGCCCTGCCGGGGCAGCCCTGGGGCGGGTCAGTGCGAGTCAGTGCGGATGGTGACATTGGGGATCAGGGTAGGTGCCTCTGATGTCGTGAGCAAAAAACTGATAGCTGAAAAATTAAAAAATAAGTGAATGAAGTAAGCAAAATCGGCTTCAAAATGCATAAAAGGTACTTCAGGAAGTAACAATTAATTGAACTGGGAGGAATGTAACGATATCTTCCTCTATTAAATGAGGGGAAGACACACTGTATAGATAGATAAAGAAGTACATTAGCAAACCCTTTCTCAACCTGACCAACAAAGTGAAAGAAAGGCAACCAGAAACAGGACAAGGAATAGAGAACAGGCAACCATCTCCTGCATGAATTATGGGTCCCATATGGAAATGCTGCAGTGACCTGCACCTATTGGAACTTCATACACCATGAAAAGATAAAGACAAAACTAAATTATTTGAAATAAATGATGAAATGACCGTCAAAAAAGCTAGAAAGAAAGCAGCACAATGAAGAAAATTAATGAAACGATGGAGTGGGGGAGCTAAATGGGGGTGGTGGGGGTTGGTTAGGGATAGAGGGTAGGGGATTTCTTCATAAGAGGAGAAGAAAAAAGATATGATAGAACTGATGTTTAAAAAAATAAGAAAGTATAATGCAGTTAAATGGGTGAGGGTAAATTTTATTTTATTTATTTATTTAGTTTTTGTTAACTGGGTAAGTGCGCTAGTCAGCAAGTGACTGTTTTCAGGCACGACCTGGGAGGTACAATTACAACACACAAAGAGTACAGCCAGATTATTAAGACAACGAGTACAAAAATGCAGAGAGAAATACATACAATGTAACATACATTAGTAAACAAAATATACTTTAGCACTTGATCATGGAACATACTCAAAATGCTAATAGTAGAAGGCAGGAAACAAGAGAGGATAGGCATCAGTAGAAAAGACACAAGGAAGGGAAAACTGGCAAAAGGATGGGAGGAGAGATTAAGTGGAAAGGAGGTGCCGTCAGATACGGCAATGGCGGGGTGAGGTACCAACCTGCGTCGGGCCATGGAGCCGAAAGATCGCAGGCGAAGAGAGGGTGGTAGGGGAGTGGCAGTAGACGGCAACAGCGGTAGGAGGGTAGGAAAATACAGCCGGGCTGGTGGAACCGATGAGACGGCAGGGCGAGAGTGAGGATGCCGGTGAGAGGGGATAGAGGCGGAGGAGTTACGTCAATAGCAGGCAAAGTGTCAAAGTCAAGCCGAGCCAGTGGAACCAAGAGACGGCAGGGCGGGAAGGGGGTCGGTAGACTGTGGGAATAGCGGTAGTAGGGAGAGAGTGACTAAGCACAGCCAGGAGAGTGGGGACTAAGGAGGGCATGGATGAGGTAGGAACAGGTAAAGGTGAGTTTGGTGGGGAGGGGCAAAAAGGGAGGAAGAGGATATAACAGAAGAAGGGGGGGAAAAGAGCAACAGTGGGGTTAAGTGAGGAGAGGCTGTGAAGTGAAGATAAGAATGTCATGGAGTAGAATAGCGACTTACAATTGTCAACAGCTAACATTAGGCTTATAAAGAAACAGGTTAAGGCAACATTAATTACAAGGAACAAAATAAAACATTAATTACAAGGCACAGTATAGAACACCCATTTGGACAGGCAAAAGTGCTAGCAATGAGGAAACAGTACAAATGCAGCGGATCAGGTAGGGTCAAAGCAAACACATTTGATATTAAGATAGCACACAGATGTGAAAACACAACCATATATGCCTATACAGCATAAAGGCAAATTCAGAGGAATGCTTTAAGATCCCAGTCAGTGTTAAAACCAAAAGGTTTGAGGGTTTTCAAGGGGAAAAAAAAAAACCTCTCTGTTTGCAGGAGTTTCTGTAATCTGTCAGCACCTCTATTATTTGACCTGATTCATTCAATGGCCATGACTTTGAGGCTGAAGTGTCATTGTTGTGAAACTCCCCAAAATGCACCCCAACTGGTATTGTGTCATTGGCATCCTTAATAGCCCACACGTGTCCCTAAATTCGAGTTTTGAGAGGTCTAATAGTTCTACCAAGGTACATTTTGAGGCAAGGATACCATGGGGCATATACCACAAAGCTAATATTGCAAGTAATGAATTTGCTAACCTCAATTTTCTAGTGTGGTCATCAATTTCCAATTTGTTAGCCTGATTACAGTAGTGGTAGATGTTACATTGGCCACATTTAAACATCCCATTGGATTTTTTTTGGCAGTCAGTTCAAATTATCAGATTTGGGTTTACTTCCCCTGAACTGACTATGAACCAATCTATCTCCCTAGGCTTGGTTTCCCCTCTTAAAGAGCACATTTCCAAGTCCTTTTGACTTTCATACATAAATTACCCCTACTGCATTGATTCTGGAATTATATTTCAGTAATGTCCTCTGCAGTTAGTTATTGCATTCTGAGCTGCTAAAAACTACAGGGTGTACCAAGGCTTCTACAGCAAGCCTAGTGTTGCTGTGGACCCAGGGTTGTACTGCTGACATCACTGTATGTACATTGAAGTTGCAGCAGTTTTGCAAGGGAAACTACATTACTAGATGTACATACGGTGATCCCTCTTTACCAAAACTCCCTAGTAGGAAGACATCTGCAAAGGCGAACAAAATGCTGGGTTGCATTGCAAGGGGTATATTCTCGAGGAAGGGGGAGGGGATTCTGCCACTGTATAGATCATGAGTTAGACCGCACCTGGAATACTGCATGCAGTACTGGCGTCCGTATCTGAAGAGGGACATTAAGTTACTGGAGGGGGTGCAGTGCAGGGTGGCAAAGATGATCAAGGGGCTGGGGGACTTACCATACGAGAGGAGGCTGAGGGAGTTGAACATGTACTTGCTGGAGGAGAGGAGGGACAGGGGGGATAAGATTGAACTTTCAAATACATGAAAGGAATAAACAAGACAGGTACAGAAAGGCTGTTCAAAGTAAGGGAGAGGAGGGACACCTGGGGCCATGACATGAGACTGGAGGGAGGAAGGTTCAGGAGGGAGATGAGGAGACACTTTTTTATGGAGAGAGTGGTAGCTGGATGGAATGCATTACTGGCAGAAGTGGTATCCAGTAGAACAATGGAATGCTTCAAAAAGGGCTGGGACAGGGCAAGGGAGGGGAAGGGTGGGAGGCTGGGGCAGCTGCAGAATAAGGGGTGTTAGCTGTACATTCGAGCAGACTTGATAGACCTCTGAGCCTTTATCTGCTGGCAAATTTCGTATGTTCATAATTAATTACAACAAATAACTTATAATGGCAGCAAATCAAAAATTGAAAGCAGATTATAGCAGCTATGATTTAGGTAAGCAAGCTTGGCAAGGTGGGATCCAGTAAGTATTGGGGAGTAGTCTCACAAGCGGAAGGCCTTGTTTTTAGAAAAGGAGGGTGGGGTGGGAAACCAGAGAAAACAGTGAGAGATTGTGGAGGGCTGGGACCCCAGAGCTGGCAGTCAAGAGGCAGAGGATGTTGATTACCAAGAAGTTGGTAGCAGGGCTGAGAGAAGAGGAACCGGGACAAGGGGGAGGGGGTCAGGGAGCAATGGTAATATGGAGGTCTCCATACGGGATGGCTTGAAGTTCAGGAATATGTGGAATGCAAGCTGAATTGTACCTATATGTCATGTTTTTTTTTTTTTGTTTTTTTTTATGTTTCTTTGATGCCTCAGCAGCTCTTTAATGGCATTTCATTCACCCTGAGAAAGGGTACTACAATAGTATGCTGCTGGGTCAGAAAAGAGCTCATCCACCCTCCTAAAAATTACAGACTCAAAAGCTTTAATAGTGAGATTACTGTGGGGGGGCAGAAATTAGATTTTTGTTTAAACAGAGATTTCCTGACAACATCAAAATCATTGCCTGTTATATCAAAGATAGAGATGTTTTCTACATTGCTCTCAGTCAGTCCTAAACCTCCTGATATAATGACTCCAAAGTGTCAAATTTACAATGTCTTGAAGTGTCCAGTTCTCTCCCTCAAAATATCAGGAATCAATGTTGAACTACTACCTTGGGGCTGTGATGTTTGCAGAGCTTCATCTGGTGACTGGTTAGGTAAATCCATTTCCTCCTGTTCAAAGAACAGATTCAAAAATGTCCCCTCCCATGTAGATTCCACTCTGGTTAGAGAAAGTAGTCCTCAGTCTCAATTTATATAAAAATTTGTAAAGGTATACATGGATTTCAAAGTGGTCCAGTTTTCTTTGCACTGCAAAGTTTGTCTTTTTGTGGTACTGAAATGTGTGCAAATGAAGTTGGTGCTCAGTGAGATAAATTATTTTTGACTGCTAATATTGTGCATTCTGTTCTTCTTAGCTCTACTGTTCCTAATGCCCACAAGTCTGCCACACCAGTTTCTTTTTTTTTTCCTTTTCAGATGTTTCTCTTTGTTCCCTGCCCTGCTTAGGCTCTAAAAAGGAGACTTTTGCGCACTTGGATGGCAATGTTTTAATCACTATTGCTAGAGTCAGCTCCTTCCTTCTGTGGAGCTGTGCTTGTGGCTGTTTTGCTCCCAGTAGACCCGGTCCGGTTCCATGAGTTGGAACGTCCACAGCTCTGAGAGCATATGCTCTGGCTCCAGGCAAACACTTGCCCTTCAGGATAGTTCTGGGTGTCTCAAACTTGTTTTGATTTCTCTGGATTACTGTAGGTTTGCCTCATGTTTTTCAAGCTTGCTTTGTTCAGTTCAATGAATTGTTCAGTGCCATGATATTTTGAAATGTCCTTGTTTAACTTATTGATTACTTGTGTTGTTTCTTTGTGTTTATCACTGTCATCCTCAATGAACTTCTTAAGCAAGTTGTGGCACCCACCTTCCAGTCTGCTTTCCTGCTGAAGTCCTACAATCCTCCCAACGGGACCGCCATCACTTACAGTCCCCAAGGTGTTTGGTTATTTACAAGGTAAGCTTTCAATGAAATAATAACGTGTGATGTTAAACTTCGTGAACATTCATTTATTAATTTAGTTAATTTTTGTTTACCAGGTAAGATGCACTAGACAAACATTTGTCTTTTCAAGCACAAACCAAAAGGGTACAAACCATTAAACAAATACAAATACAGGAGCAGTCCTACAACATTCGAGTACATGATAAACCTAGTAAAAATAAACACAGTGCATGACAATAAATTAAGCATCAGTGATGAAACAGAGTAAACCAAACTGTAAAAATTAAATAAGATGCAGAGAGGAGAGGTTATTGCCAAAGCTCGGAGGTGCGGACAAACAAACATGTATATAAAGTGACACGTGCAGGGGTAACAAGTACCAGTGGGCAATGATTGTGAGGGACAGGGCTAGGGACAGGATCCTGCTGCTAGTTGGAGCAGATGTGAATGGTATTGGCTCCAGAAAGCACAGGTAACAGTACATTGTCTTATATTAGCAGGTATGCTAACATTAGATGTTAGCCTTTCCAAGGAAATACAAAGGTGTTTCAGGTTGCCTTGATCACTATTGCTGGCAGTGGAATGCAAACCACCAATTTTCAGTTTAGTTGAAGCCTTTCTTGTGCTAGGATCATCTGCAGTCTCCAGGTAGATGAAATCCTCAGTGGTGCTTGTTGTGCTAGTTGATGGAGTAGGATCCATCATCGTAGAAAGTTTGTAGTGAACACAGAGATCTCTGTTGCTGCTCAGAGTGCTAATGTTACTGCTTATAGCCCACAATGGTAGGGGCTCCCACTGCCCTTGATCACAATACCCCAGTTTAAACTGGAAACCAGGACAGGATGGTGTTGCACTTTGAGGTGCAGGGCCAGGGTGCAGCTACTGGGGCTAGTCAAGCACCGAAACAAAGCAGTTAATTATATTGCAAATCTTAGAGGTGGCAACATAAAACAAAAACTGGAGCCACCACGGAACGTGAAACAATCAGCAAAAAGTAGGGCTACACGATAATGATGTGAATAGCCCACTGGACTAGGTCCTCCATACAAAAATGATTTATTCATATTTATTCGTTAAAAGCTACAGCAGCAGCAACAATTCCCAATGCCGAACGTTTTCACGTCACACTGACGCTTTCTCAAGGCCAGTGGTCTATTCACGCCGTTAATATGTAGCCCTGCTTTTTGTTGACAGTTAATTATATTCCATTTGTTGCAGTAATTAATTATTCTTTTCTTTTGATTTGTATTCTTTCTGTTTTACATTTCATTTACGGTTATTGTCTTAATTTCACCTCTTACTTTACATACCATGTCCTGCATCTGCTTCCCCACACATCCTGCATCCCCACACCAAGCACTTGGGTTAAACCCCAATATTGACACTGTAGTGCAGCATGGGGGGGGGGTGTGCTGCACTCCTGAGGGTGCAGTCTTTCAGATGAGATGTTAAACTGAGGTCCCATCTGCCCATTCTGGTGGTAGTTCAGGTGAATGTTAAAGATCCCATGGCACGTCTAGAAAAGAGCAGGGGAATTTTTATTGAAATACATCAGATCACACTGGAAATCAGTAAATACATAAACATAAATCTTTCGAACCAGGAATAAATTCAAAAAAACAACAATAAAAAGGAAATTGAACGAAGGTAATTACAAGCAAACACACAAAAAAATCTATAATTATAAGCTTAAGCCCCACCCCATACTGCACAAACAATTTCCCAAGATTTCCTGTAGATATCCTACATCACTTATTCCCTTCCCCCTTCATTTAAACTTAATAAACAGAGAAAACCCCCTCCACCACCTAAGCACCTTCTGAGATGTGTGCAATTCCTTATCTTTCATATATACATTTCCCATGGCTTGTTGGATTAAAATGCTTACAGCATCATAAGACATAATCCTCTGGTATAGCACCCATTGACGCATAGCCTGCCACAGAAAAAATTTTAAACAGCGCAAAAAAACAGCTAGTGTATCCTTATGATAATTTGACCCCAATTGGGAAAACTGTTCCGAGATCAAAGAGTCGTAGTTTAACCTCCTCAGCCACCCTATGTTCCATTTAACCGCTAGGAATTCCCATAGAGATTTAGCATATGAACACGAAAAGAAATAAATGCTCCATAGTTTCCTCCAGATTGATACAAAAAGTATATGGACATAGAAATATAGAAACATAGAATTTGACAGCAGATAAGGACCGCTTGTCCCACCTAGTCTGCCCATTTCCCTACCTGATGGATAAGCTGCAGATTCTAGTTAATCAACAGCTTACTTCCTCCTGCCCCACTAGAATTGCCTTATGCCTGTCCCATGCATTCTTGAATACTCCCACTGTTCCTGACTCACAACCTCCTCAGAAAGGCTGTTCCATGCATCCACAACTCTCTCTGTGAAAAAATATTTTCTAACATTACCTCTGAGCCGTCCCCCCTCTATCTTCAAATTGTGCCCCCTTGAGGACAATTCCTCTCTTCCCTGGCTTTGTGCTTGGAATTCCCTCGGATGTTTAATCTCCCATATACAGATAACCATAACATTTCCCACATCTGGCGGGGGGATTCTATTGTTTTTTTAACGGTTTTAGTACCATATTGTTCATAGATGTGGAACAATTCTTAAAGACTGGTTCATCGGGGTAGATTGTAGTTAAAACTTCATTATATAACTTTGGCCCAGACCCCTGTCATATTTGTTGTTTTGATAGTCCCCATTTGTAGATTTTCTGAGCAGCTGATTTAAAATATTCTGGGAGATGAAGGTGACTAGATACTTTCAGAGGGACTATTGTCCATGGCTCAAAATATCTGGCAAGATTATGTAGTGCCCATTTATGGTGAAATGAGTCCGTAGGCACTAGGCTGCATCTGACTGTTTGGTAGATAAAAAGGGTGTGGAAGAATACTACCAGATCAACCATCCCTAAACTTCCTTTTTCTTTTGAAAGATACAAATAGCCTATTTTGATGGGATTGAGCCTACTTCCCCATGACATCTGGAAACAAATACTGTATAGTTTTGTTTCAAGCTGAGCAGGAGGGGGAAAATCATGGCTGTATAAAGTTTGCACGGGATAATAAACCATTTTATAGTATGAATTATTTTCAGTTTTGACATTTTCCAGTGTTTCCATCTTTGAACTTGAAGTTCCACCTTTTGTAAGGTGGTCTCCCAGTTTGCAAGGGGCATATTCTGGGGACCAAAGGAAATCCCTCAAATTTTTAGGGGCTCTGAAGAGATAGCAATGCCCTCTATTTGTATGGAGTTATGGGAGCCTGAGCCCACAAAAAAACCCTTACATTTATTTATGTTAAACTTGGAGGTGGAGAGTTTCAAGTAGGCCTCCATTTCCCATAAAAAAAACCTAACTGGTGGTACTCTGAAAAAAAATAAACCGATATCGTCACCATAAGACTGAAGCTGTAAACCCTCACTCATTCCTGCCCCCAAGATCCCTTGCCATCTTGGAGTGTCATTTAGTTTCCAGATGAATGGATCCAAGGAATATATATATATATATATATATATATATATATGGAGGCTTATGGGGCACCCTTGCCTCACTCCTGTAACTATCTTTAAGCCCTTTGTAACTTGGTTTTTGTTTACCGGAAGAACTGTAGCTGAAGAGTATAATAGCTGTAACCATTTAATAACTTCAGAGGGTATTCCATAGGCCTCTAATGTTGCAAATAGGGAGGGATGATAGACCCTATCAAATGCTTTATACTGGCCAAAAGATACTAAACAACCCGTTTTACCATAAAGGGAGAGATGATCAATCAGATCTCTGATGATCATCAGAGCATGCAGAATTTTCTATTTCGGCAGCCCACAGAATTGTTGAAGGGAGATTACTAGACTGGTGCAGTGTTTTAACCTATTATTTAGAATTTGGGAGAGTATTTTAAAATCTGAATTCAAAATGATGATGGTCTCCAATTTTGAATTACTTTCTTATCACCAGATTTGAATAGAAACATGAATAAACTTCCCGTGAATGAAGGGGGAATGACATGTAGTAAGAAAAAAAACCTAAAACTATTTCTAAACATACTGATAGCTCTTTTGAAAAGGATTTGTAGAATTCATATGGTAAACCACTGGGCCCAGGTGAGGTCCCAGATTTCAAAGACTTAATCACATGTTCTATTTCAGTAGCACTGATGGGCCTAGTCACTTCCTGCATTTCCTCTAGATACCTAGGGATGTTTATCTCCTGAAGGAAAGATTTAATAGTTGACATCTGGGGGGGAGGTTGCAGATGGAGCATGTGAATGAATAAAATATTATTTTATGGAGTCCTTTGGTAGATTCGGTAACAACCCCTTCTGGATCCATTAAAATGTACATTGATGAGGTTTCTTAGATTTTTTTGCAAGCTTCGAACGGGTCCCCTACTGGGGACTTTTGGGTCCCATATTGCAACATTGCCCTAATAATGTTAGCTCTATCATATTGATATAATGTCATATTTGATTTTATTTTTTCAATTTGGGCTGAATAATCATGCCTGGAGGTATAAGAAAGGGAGTATACATTTTATAGCTGCTGCCTAAGTTGTAAATATTTCAAGAATTTGTGTGCTGTCTATGTTTACCAAATTTTTTGAACCATATCTTGAAATTGACCTTAGAGTCGGACCACCATTCCCCAAGGTCATTATATAAAAAACTAACAGAAGACCGGGCCCACAGCAGTTCCAAAATACCTGCTCTTACTAAGAGGTCTGTTAAAATAGAGGAAATCAGTTTCCATCTATTTTTTATTCTTAGATTTAGTAGGGGACTCTTGAAATGTAATTTCCAGTAGTAAATGATCAGAAAATTCCACCGATACTGTTCTAAATTTGACATCAGGTAAATTATTAGAAATTAACATGTGGTCTATGGTTGACATATATTTGCTTCTTTTATAATTCAGTGCTCCCAGATCTATGGGGATTCCCATATTTTACAGGGGTTGAGGGCTCAAAATGGGGTTCGGGAAGGAATTCTTTATTTTGTGAAATATACGGGAGAAATTGGTGCCGTCACTTTAAATCTGGGGAAAGTTGCTGCAAAAGTGTGACAGGGAGCTCTTGCTACTCTTGAGGACAGACCTTTTCTTAAATCTATTGCAACAGTTCTATTTCTTAGCCTAAGCCAGCCTTTACAATTTCTAGTCCATAAGGTTGGCCACCTATGGGTACCCCCTTCCCTTTCTTGACTATGCTGTAGTGTCCTCTTTAATTTTCCTTTTCTCTCTCAGGTCCTCATACAGGGAGGTTATTGTGGTGACCTCCAAACGTATGTAAAACAGGTTGTGTTTATCATTGTTGTATTTAGTATGTAATAGCACTATGTCATAAAATACCTTGATCTATATACCTTGGCCCAGATATTCAAAAGGGGTGCGCATGGCACAACAGTGTTGCACCATGCACAACTCACTGATGCACCCCAGCGTGATATTCAAAAGGGAAAAGTGCGCCGCACAAATCCCGATGCGCCGGAGCGCATCAGTAATGTATGCAGGCACAGGTGGGGGGGTGTGCCCATGCATAACCTGCACAGCCCGATATTCAGCCCAGGATGTACAGAGTCATGCGTGTTCAACCCCTACCTTCACCTGCACAAAGTTAAGCCAAAAAAAAAAAGGAACAAGTGATGGCCACCCACAGGTGAGCTGCCGCATTGCAGGGAGCAACACGGCAGCTGCCACCTGTGGGTGGCCACCCGAGTTCCTGCCACACCTGGCGGCACCCCCCATGCCCTATCGTGGGCATCCCTAGAGCAAAATCCCCCCATCCAATATCCCTGGTGGTCCAGTGGACCTCTATGTGCCCGATTGCAGGCATCGGTATAGTCCCCCCATCCAATATCCCTGGTGGTCCAGTGGACCTCATGTGCCCGATCATGGGCATCGGTATAGTCCCCCACATCCAATATCCCTGTGGTCCAGTGGACTGATCGCCACCGATCACAGGCATCTGTAACACATAACAGACCCCTACTACCCTGGTGGTCTAGTGTACCCCTCCCCACCCACCCACTGGAGCCCCACTGCCCCACTCCCCGGCCAGCTGGCGGCGGCAGCACCCTACCCACCGCCACCCCGCCACCTGCTGACTGATTGACTGCTCAGTAGGGCTGCACGCCCATTGGTTCACAGCATGAGCCAGTGGGCATGCAGTCATAATGTCAGATATTCAGTCCAGATATGTGAATGATTCATTCACATATCTGACCGAGAGTACGGTATAAGTTGCATCGCCCATTGCCCGCACGCCAGAACCACGGGCATGCAGCCCCACCGAGCTGTCGTTGGTGGGCTGCGGGCAGCAGGCGGTGGGTGCTGCTGCCCGCCTGCTGACGGGTGGGATGCGGGCAGTGGGGCTCAGTGGGTGGGAGGGGGTACACTAGACCACCAGGGTAGTAGGGCATGTTATGTGTTACAGATGCCTGCGACAGCAGCGATTGGTCCACTAAACCACCAGGGATATTGGACATGGGGAACTCATACCAATGCCCATGATTGGGCACATAGAGGTCCACTGGACCACCAGGGATATTGATGTTTTTATTTTTTATTTTACACGAATGCCCGCGATTGGGCCGCAAGGGGCGTCGGTCCCGGACGGCTGCTGCCTGGCAGGGTGCCAGGCACAAGTCATCGGGGATTGGCACACCTGCATGCTAATGGCATGCAAATGGGGCCATAATGAGATGCAAATGGCCCCCTGTGTGCCTTGCATAAATTATGGCCCCATTTTCATGTCCCCTTTTGAATATCGCAGGTGCTGTGCATGGTGCAATGGCACTTGCGCTAGCGCATCGCCATGCTCCACTTTGGCCACTTGCCCTGGTGCAGTGCCATTCCTATGCACAGTGGTGACCAGGGCGATAGTCAAAGCTGCTGCGCCATAGCGCAGCTCCATTGAATATCGCCCAGGCCACACCCCTGCGCAACAAAGTTGGGCTGCACCCAGGCTTGTGCCACAGCCTGGCGCAGTTTGAATATCCAGGCCCTTATGTTTATGAAACCTATAAATGTTGAAAATACCATAGCACTAGGTGTTTTTGATAATAGTAAAAAGTACTAGGTGACTATTATAGAAATTAAGTTAGTTGTGCTATTTAAAATGCATGTAAATTGCTGTAAACTGAACAAGTCTGAAATGTCATGGTGATTTACATATATCCCATAATGCTTTGCATTATGGAAGCATGTATGATGTTGTATTTCTTTGAAACTTGATTTGTTGCCAATGCCCTTGGGGTAACCCATGTTTCAGTGTTTCTGCACTGAGGTTCTTTGTTTTTAGCTTGTTTTGTTTTTTTTCTTTTTGAGCCCCCACTACCCAAGCAAATGGGGCCCACATAGGGATGAAGGGTTTTCACTGAAAAGTGGTTGGATCAGAGATCAGTGTAAGCAGGTGCTGGCAAAGTGCAGAGAAAGGACATACATAGTCTGTTGCTGCAAACTAGTGTAGTGAAGCAGGAATATGGCATTGCAGAAGCTCATTTTCTGTATTTTGAATAAACATCACACATAAATAGTATGTTGAACCTGAAGTTTGGTGCCTGGTCCATCTGGTATCCCATAATTCCTCAACAGATGTGGTGTTAGCGGTGGGATAACTTGCTAGGAAACATCTGGACTAGCTGAAGAGGGATGTTTTCTGGTGGATATCGCCCAGATAGCCCAGGTGGACCAATGCACCAGGAATTGCTGGAGAAGAAAGTCCATGGAGTTCTACCGAGAACCATGGCTGACAGACAGAGAGAAGCTACTGCCTGGACTGGTCCTGGGAGCTCAGAGGAAGACCAAGCCTGAAGATGATGAAGAGATGCAGGTCAAGGCAGACTGGAGGTATGAGAGACAACACCCAGGAAGTGGAGACCCTGATCAGGATGATCCACTGGATGAGTGGGCAATGGCTGGAGGCAGACAGACTACGTAGAGAGGTGGAAAACTGGTGCCAGGTGCTTGAGAGGTTCCTGCCAGAGAGTTTAAATAAAAAGTCAGAGGAGTATTTTTTGTGGGCTCCATTTGAGGAGGACCTCCTGACTGAGCAGGATATTCCTTTGTCTCCTGTGTTCCCAGGATGTTACCTGATGGAGGTCTGAGATGCAAGTATGGAACTTGAAAGTGAGACCCCAGGTAAGACTGTGCCTAGCGATATTGTGCTGGGGTTGAAGACTCCAAGCAAACAAGAAGAAGCCTATGAGGCTGAAGGGACTTTTTCTTGTATTGATGCAGCTAAATCTATTAACAGTATTGACTGGGGTATACTGCATGCAAAAAATGCTAACATTGCCAAACTGTTACACTATGTTAAGGTTAAGGAGGGTAGAGGTCATTAAAGAAAAAAAATGTCACCCTTGGAAAAAGGGAAAACTCTCACATAGGTCACAAGGTACCAGATGGTGACAGATGGCTGAAAATAGCACAGTGATTAAAATGATGTTTACTAAGATACCCCAGAGTTAAAAGGTTTAGGAATCTTCTGTTTAACATTGCAGGGTATTCAGCATGGGAGGTTCCTTGGCTTCCCGTAGGTTTCTGTAGTGACCTGCCTGGGGATAAGATGACCAAGGATTTGGGGTCATAGGTTATAAAAGGTTGAAATATGAGAGTAGAAACTACTATTGCTCCTTTCATATTCCCTCAGGCACTTTGTGTAAGACAGAGGGGTCAAGTTAGTTGCAGGCAAGGCCAGATGTGGCTCTGCTATGGTCCTTTTCTGTTTAGTCAGGGGGCGGGCCTGATGTCAAAGAAAGACGTACCCAAGGGAAGACAAGGAGTCTGAGGTGGTACATGTGTTTTAATTTTTTGATGAAAAACCTACAAAGGAGGAGGTGGGTGCAAAATGGATAGGAACCTGTGTTGGGGTAACACCTAGCGTGTCTACCCTCAGGTGTCTGTATCTGTAGCAAGTGAAATGAATCAAGAGACATAGTGGGTTTATGTAGAGAGGTTGAACCTAGGACTGGGCCCCTGCTTAAAACTGACATGTCTGGTGGGGTTGGAGCAGGTAATTACTCACCCCAGAGAAAGTATTTCTATGGTACTGAGCTTTATAGCCATCCAGATTTTCAGTAAGAAATATGACAGACTTTCCCTAAAAGGAAATGGGAAGGTACTGTTAGTCTCTGTTGAGAAATGTGTTAATGCCTCAGGGTAAAGAATGATGATATTCACTATGTTTAAGAAGGAATGTTTATTGTTAATAGGGATCCTGAGACAGAGCTTCTGAAGATGGATGGGTGGAAGCTCCATCCCTTCCTGGGACAGGAAGGAAGTAAGCAGCCTGCAATAACTGCTTCCCTCTTAAGGTGGGGGATATGTGACAGGGAGCTCCTCCCACTCTTGAAGACTGACCTTTTCTTCCATGATCAAGAGGGCTCATCTGATAGGAGTTATAACCACAAAAAGAAGCACTCCCACTTTACTCCACTGAGTGGACGTAACCCTAAACTGGACAACTATATAGACAGCTTTAGACACAGGGTGCAATCACAAATCTCCAGCAAACAGAGGAAAATTCTATACAGCCTCTCACCTTTGGAAAGAAAAGCAATTGATTGCCTACAAAACAATAAAAGCATCACCATTAGACCTGCTGATGGGGGGGGGTGCAGTTGTGATCATGGATGCAACCAACTACACACAGGAAGGTGACAGACAACTTTCGGACAACACCTACTACAGGAAGCTAACCACAGACCCCACAAAGAAATTCATGAAAGAATTGAAACAACTAATCAGCACATTTCCAGAACATACACATAAGGAACTGGAAAATCTGATACCAAAAAGGCCAACACTAGGAACCTTCTACACATTACCAAAAATTGACAAATCTGAAAACCCTGACAGATCAATTATATCTGGAATTGACACATTAACTGAGGGGATCTCTGGACTCATAGAAGGTATACTCAAACCACTGGTGCAAAACACAAACAGCTTCATACATGATACTACAGACTTTCTAAACAAACTGCACTGTGTAGACCAGTTACCACCTGACACTGTTTTGGTCACAATGGATGTTGAATCCTTATACAGCAACATCCCTCACAGAGATGGCATAATGGTATGCTATGAATACCTGCAAAAAGCCATCACAGAGAGCAAATATCCACCAGATGGGATAGCCAAACTTATGGAATACATCCTTACACACAATTATTTCAGCTTCAACACTGACATTTACCTTCAAAATATGGGAATGGCTATGGGCACCAGGATGGTACCACAGTATGCCAATCTGTTCATGGCAGATCTAGAAGAAAAAATCCTCAGCATGCAACATCACAAACCATTAAAATACTATAGATATATTGATGATATCATTATCATATGGACAGCAGGAGAGGAAAACCTAAAACATTTTTTGACAGCTTCAATAACTTCCACCCTTCCATTAAATTCCAAATAAATTACTCTAAGTGTGTGCATTTCCTGGATACCAGTCACACAAAAAAATGGAATCACTTTCAAACGTCTGTGTACAAAAAACCTACAGACAGATGCAGTTACCTGCACAGCTCAAGCTATCATCCCTCTCATACCAAAACATCCATTATACACAGCCAGGCCATCCGGTACCGCCACATTTGCTCTAATCAAGATGACAGGGACAGACACCTTATTACACTAAAAGAAGCTTTCAGACAGAAGGGATATAAAACCAGCTCCACTGACAGGAATATCCATTCTGCACTCCATAGGCCTAGGGAAGAACTACTGTGGTACAAGCCACAGAGAACATCTGATCACACACCTCTGGTAGCAACCTACAACCCAGAACTGGAAAAACTGCGGAAAATAATTAAAGATCTACAGCCACTACTGTCTGAAGATGAAACTCTAAAAAATATATTTCCCACTCTACCAGTGCTTGCCTTCCGCCAGCCACCAAACCTGAAGCAGAAACTGGTGCGATGCAAACTTTCTTCTGAGCTCCAACTAGGTGACAAAGGTACAAAACTATGCAAAGCACCTCGCTGCTAACTATGCACACATATCTCTCCTGAGACATGTGTCGGTCACAATGGAAAAATATTTACAATCCAAAACTCGTATACCTGTTCTTCTAGCAATGTAGTATACATGATACAATGCAGAAAATGCGAGGAAGGCTGCAATATTGGTGAAACCGGACAGGAACTCAAAACAAGAATGAATCACCACAGATTTACAGTTACCCATAAAAATGAAAATACGCCAGTAGGGGAACATTTTTCTAGACCAGATCACTCCACCAGTGATTTTACTGTCAGAGTGTTAAAAGGGAACTTCAAAAACAGCCAGGATCGGCAAACATTTGAAACAAAAATGATACAATATTTTGACACTAAAGAAAAAGGACTTAATAAAGATGTTGGTTTTTTAATACACTACCATTAATTATGCTTAAAGCAGTGCTTCTGAGTTTTTTTAAACCCTCACATCAGCACCCTCTGGCTGTTTTAACAGGTACTTTCTTAAGACAATGGTATATATTTTCTTTATGCCTTGACTTTTTAGAAATGTTAATTAATAGTCCAGACCCAGAGTAAAATTAAGCAGCCCATTGATCTCTCCAACAGACATACTCCAGTGAAAATTAGTCTTCCTGTTTATAACAGGTGCAAATTGACTGCAATGCTTTGATCCGTAAAATGCTAGTCTAGGCTTCAAATCCACATCCAACCTTTATATTTCAGTCATACTGCTCAGCTGTTTTCACTTTTGACCTGAGGAAGAGAATTTCAGCTCTTGAAAGCTAGTCTTAAAAATAATTTTGTTAGTCCAATAAAAAGTATCACCTACAACATATTTGTTGCATTTTTTCTTTACATGCAGGCTCAAATTGTAAATTGCTCATACTGTTGCATGTTCATTACTGCTATATACTTACCTATGTTATGACTTATTAGGCCTTATTATGAATATAAAAAAGACAAAATTATTACATTTTGCAACAAAACAAAAAGAAAAACTTCAACTTAAAATAGATGATAAAGAATTTTTACAGCAGGTAGATCAGTATAGTTATTTGGGTGTTGTTTTTGATGCCCAAATGTCTTTTAATATACATGTGAATATTTTGAAAGATAAAGTAAATAGAAGAATAGGTGCGTTATGCAGGACAACTAAGTGTTTAGGGAAAAGTGCTCGTAAAGCAGTGGCAGAGCAATTAATTATGCCTCTAATAACATATTGAGAACTTGTGTATCGCACAGCAAATAAATAATTATTAACTAAATTAGATAAAGTACATTACAATTTGGCAAGGCACGTCTTACAATGTAATTTTAGAACACATCATTGTATACTGCTGTCTCAATTACAGTGGCAACCCCTGGACATAATTTGTACTAGGTCATGGCAGAAAATAATTTGCAAGTATCGTGTGTTTTATCCAAATCATTACATTAATGTTGTGTTAGTTAATAAACAAAAGTCAACTGATAAATTTAAAAGATCAGTCCATGTGGAAAAATGTTATGTTCCCAAAATTTGAAATAAACGTGGAGAACAAACACTAGGTTACCAGGCATCTAAACACTAGAACATCTTACCATTCTCAGCTCACACATCATTATCTTATGATTTATTTACCCAGCAAATAAATGACATTAGTAAATTTAGATTTGTATGTACTTAGAGGGATTTAAACATACCCTGAATACAGGGACCTAGAGGTTTGGGTGGTGCTAAAATGATATGAATGGTCATTTATAGTGTGATTATCTGTTTAAAACTTTATTCGTAGGTATGATTGAATCTATACAATTAGGGACTGCTATTATGATTTTAAATTTGTAATATTTACATGAGTAGTTGACTGTTAAAGATTATGCTTAAATGGTCTAGTTTACATAGTAACGACCTAGAGATGAGTGTTATTTATTGGGTAGTTATAAGACTGTGTGTACCAATGTGTACATAGATGTCTATGTGTATATGTTTAGTTGGAATGTCAATAACAGGTCTGTCTTGTAAACTGGGTTTTCAACCCAAATGACATGTATCCTGTATAAAAATAAAAGTTTTTACTACTACTGTATATATATATCCTGATATTGAAAATTGTTTTCTTTTATCATGAGAGTTATTGATATTGAAAATTGTATTAATTTATCATGAGTGTTATATATGTATTTTGCATTGTATTTGACCTTTACCAACTAGGTCCATCTTGCAAATGAGCCTTGCTCATTGATGATCGCCTGGATAAATACAGATTTTGATTGATTGATTGAAACATGGTACAGAGGTGTTGTGAGTTAGGTACGGGTGGGGTATAGAGGACTTGTGACAGGGCACTTGGGCAGACTTTAAATGGAGACTATGTTGGCAGCCATGTGTCACTGCTTGTACACAAGTTATTTCCAGCATATGTGCCACTGTCGGCCCCTGATCTGGAGCTGCCAATGCAGGAATCCAGATCACATTGTAACTTGGCAGTCTAAAACTGGCTGGCAGAACTAAAGCTCTCTTTATGCCATGCTGCTGCCCTTTGGCTGTAGAGGCAGGAGGGAGGTCGATCCTGCTTGGTAGCACTGCACAAGTTAATATAGCTTGAGTCATAGCACAGAGACAGCTTGGTACTATTGATAAAGCATATAACTGTGAACCAGGAGGGCAGGCTTATTTGGGTGACAGCAGAGCTCTATTTGGCCATCTGAGATATCTTGCTTTGTGTCTGGATATCAGATTCCTACTCTGGGATTGGTGGAGGCTGGCTGTGCACCTCTGTCAAATGAGATACTTAGGGTCCATGTGTGAACTTAGCTGTCTCTGTGGACTTAGACATTGCCAGTGCATCTTGTCTATAGGAAGAGCCATTCTCTTAAAGATATCAACTTTGTATCAGTTGGAAGCAGTTCTGGCAACATGTCCAATCTGGATGCAATGTATTCACCATAATTATACCCAAAACATGTCTTGTACCACCGACATGTTCTGTACCAAGTAGGATTCTATGTAACTAATTCACCCCTGAAAAAGGGACCTTTCGGGTCCAGTGGGTTTACCCAGTTAATAAAATAAAATAAATAAGTGACTGCAAAATGGATGCGTGCTACATGACAGTGAAAGTGTTCTAATAGATACTCCTTGGATGCAGGGATGGACTCAGTTCCTGTGGTGTCCAAAGTCAGTGCAACTGGGGTCCAAAACTAGCTTTCGGAAAATCCCACCTCAGTGTCTGTAAGGAGAAAAACTCAGTATTCACACTGTCCACCCTGCCATCCCTTAGCCAGCCAACAACAGAACATGGACATTTGTTGGGCTGCTCTTTCAGATGGAGAGTACAGATGTCATCTGCCCAGAAGATCAGGAAGGGGACAGCACATAAATGGGGGGGCAATGGAGTTTTGTTGATCCCACAAAAGAAAATTACTTTGCAGGGACATAAAAGAACTGTGAACCAGGGTATCTCAGTTTGAATCTCAGCAAGGTTACTGACTCACTGTTTGAACTTAGGCAAGTCACCTGACCTGCCTCGGCTTCAGTCAGCTCAGCTGTGAAACTGGTTTGGGGTATATAGATAAGGTGCTGCATGTCAAATGTTGTCTCCTGGGGAAATAAGTTGTGAAAGTAAAAGTAATTGTTAGAACAAGACCATAAGGATGTTGACAACTTTCGGCACTGGTGCAAAGAGTGTGAGGAAGGAAGGAAGGAAGGAAGACAAACAATTGGTCTTTGCAAACATTTATTTATTAAAAATATTTAGACAAAGTAACTCATTGTGTGGCAGAGTTAGGCTACACCCTCAGCTGTGACTGATGGACCACTTTTCTATCTCATTTCCAAGCAACAATTAACACTTTTCTTCTTTCCCCCCTACCCTAGGTAGACCACCTAGTGTAGCTCTTTACTGTCCCTACTAAACTTTCTACTAGTTGTCTCCTTTCATTCTTTTTCCATTTCCATCCATCCAGTCCCTGGAATTATGGCAAACACCCAGAGAGGTGTTGTGTAAAATGCATAAGTGCATTGTGTATAAAATAAATCTGAAGGCTATTTTAGATAGCAGAAATAAATACAATTAATAAAACCTTTTTAAAGAAAAAAGGACTCAGAAGCCATGTAAAACAATGATAATTTCATGATTAATACAGTTATAAGAAATCCTTCAGGTATTGTCACAGATTCACACTATAAACCTGTTACTGTATAAGGTTATATGTATAAAAGAGCTTAGTCACTGTAGCTCAGAGATATATAGAGAGTCAGTATATGTGGATATATATACACTGTACCTTTAATTGAACCAGGAAGTCCCCTGGAACAAAAATGCCACCAAAAATATATAAATACCTCTTCAGTGAGTTTACTTCACTTCGGCCCAAAGCGCTCAGCCCTAGGAGAGAGAGAACAGAGGCAGACAAGCTGTTGAATGCAGATGAGAAGGGTCTTAGGAGCTCTAGAATTCAGGACTGTATTATGTGAGAAACTACTGATAAGTGGTGATTTCTTTGCAATTTTTTTGTTTTCATTTATTATTTTTCTAACTTTTGAAAAATAAATGTCACACCAAGGTGTGTTTTAAACATGTAATTTTGCCTTGTCTGAAGTTTATTACCACATGCTGTGACACCTTGGATATACAAGTAGCACATTTTTCAAGGAGGTCCTATGGCAATGAGACATCACATAACAATTTCTGCACAACAGTGTTACAACTAGGTAATATGTTCAACACACAAAATGCTAGGTATGACGTCCATTGGGACAGCAGTGAACATACATACAAAATATGGACAATAACTACATTTTTACATGGGTATATACATGGGGTGTAACCAATTCTGCCTCCTCACTGGTCAACAGCTCATCACGTGGTCCTACCTTATCCTAGCAATAACTCTCTGCTACAGTCAGTCTAACCATACCTTGTGACTAAGGTCACTAGAGAACCTTTAAGGGTCAATATATAATCAGTAAATATCACTATGTAACCATTCCAGGTCAAAAAGGTCACTAAGCAAATGCAACACAACCATGTGACTAACCCCCATATGACTAGATTCCTTCCCACTTGCTAAACAAAGAAAAATACAACCTGCAAAGAAAATGCAAAGCATTTCCAGAAAAAAAGCAAAACTTACCTCACCATTCCAGTGTGCTGCAACCTGCAGAAACGATACCACAGAAGCCTAAAATGGAACATATCTAAAAGAGCTCCCCCCCGGAGAAGAAAAAACAACTAAAAAACACAGATCAGCTCCATGGTATTTAAAACAAAACTTACCTCACCAACACAGTGAGCTGCAACCTTCAGAAACAAGCCCACAACAACCTCAAATGGGAAACATACCTGAAAGACCATGCTGTGGAAAGACTAAAAGCAACCCAAAAAATATTTTGCAAATTCACACACCAAGGAATTAAACAGAAATAAAAAAAAAATAAAAACTCATATCCTGGTGCTTCTGGGTGCCAGTGGCATCCCTTCAAACTCTTGTGGGTACCTAGACTAGTCTCTTGGATTAGCTGCTGCAGATTTTCCCATCAATTTCAAATCGTAACATCTCCTTAACTCTGTGCCTTCTGATAGAAGTGTAACCCCCCCAGCAACCTTTAGGTTCTTTGGAGCCCATCTTGCTGCCAGCAGCCACCACTGCGATCCCCTCTGGCCCTTCTGGACTAGCATCAGGACCAGGGGAGGAGAACTGTTTCTTGGGCACTCAGCACCACTGACACATGCAGGTTCACTGCCTCACCGCATGTTCCTGCCACCAATGAGGAGTGCAATCACACTCTCAGATTGGACAGTCCTGTGATAAACTACCTGATTCCCTGACAGCGCCCAGACTGGCAAGACTGAGGCATGGACTCAAGCAAACATCACAGGGGGCACAGATATCATGTTAAGGAACCCATCATAATAAAAGACTTTGGGCTGAGAAACCAAAAACTACAAACAGAGCATCCATCTTTGCTGCCCCTGACCTCCAGGATTCATTGCAGTGGGGTCAGGAGTCAGCACAACAACAAATCAGGCTCCAGTGCCTACAGAGGGAGCCGGAGAGGACTCATGGGCCACTGGAGGACTCCATAATTTTGCCTGCAATTTTTAGCCAATAGGGTATGAAGTAACAGACAGCCTTCCCCAGTGACTAACAACTGGGATTGACCAATGGGAGAGCTGGGTTTCCAGTGAACAAAAGAGGCTGTTACAGAACTGTCTGTGAGAGAGAGAGAGAGAGAGAGAGAGAGCTTGAAGGCAGAGTTACTGCCTGATTCTGACAGCTTTCAAAGGCGTGCCTGAGGCTTCCACAGCTAGGAAACAGGAGGTGACTGCTGGACATTAATAGCCAAAAAGGAGAATATAACTGAGAGAAACCCAGAGAAAGAGGGATTTGCTGTATGCACAAAATCCCCTGACTGAGATGAGCCTGAAGGGGTCTGCCTACCTAGAATTACATCTCAGTGTCCGGAGAACCATCCCCACCAGATACTGCAGCTAAAGGGCTGATCTATAGTGACGGGGATGCTGCTCTGGCAGGTACATGTATCCCAAGGGTCTGATCCAAGTGAGGCATCAGAAAGCATCCGGCAGAGAGAAAGGCCAACTGACTGGCAGGTGATGGGCTGAGAGAGATGTCTGCACTGACAGAGAGGCCAGAGCCATGCTAATCTGCCCAGGAAGGTGACTGGCTGAGATACAGCTCAGAGATTAACTGGAGAACTGATGCAGGACCAGAGCCAGCACCTTGAAGTCTGCTGCATTGAGGTTCAATGAATGCATATTAAGACCATCAAGATTCTGCACCACATCCTTTAAAAATCTGGATAGAGTCATAGTTGGCATTGTTTAAATGGAGTAGGCCATTCAGCTAGGAATACAGTATTTGGGTTGAAATAAATAATGCTGTTTCTTTAAGTCCACCAATGCCAGCCAATCAAATGCAACTGTCAATGGGCCTGCAATGCTTCACCAGCTGGGTACCTAGGTTTCTAGGAGCTTCCTAGGACTAGGGAAGGAACACTGGTAACAGTCACAGTGCAGTTGGGCAGAACAGTGTGTTTTTGGGTGGGGACTGTGCCTAGAAGAAGTCAAAGGTACAGCCAAACAAGTGCTATCTGCTGCGTATTGCATAGCTTAACCTTTTCCTTCTCCAGAGCCTTAGTCCTTCTTACCCCTAATAAATCCCTTTTTCTTGGTTTTAAAGTTCTGATGCATGGGCAAGTAATTTGTGAAGTGAACATGTTGTTTGGAAAGTGGAAGTTATGGATTTTGGGGTACACAGTTGCTTGCATGGCTACCCCAATGGTCTGGTGGCTGTGCTGCTGTGCAGGTGAGACAGACTATGAGAGGACTAGGGTCGCCATGTCAGAAGGCAGGCCAAGCTGGGGCTGCTACCGCATGACAGTGTGCCTCCTTTAGGGATGATTGGTGGTGAGATATGGCATCAAAGCGATGTCAGTGTTTGGGCCAGGGAGCTTGCTTTCACCTCAAGGATGCTGTAACACTCTAGGCTGGATAGAGGTACTGCTCATGCCATGGGGTGGAGGGAGGGAGGGATTTCAGGTGGGGAGAATAATGAGGACAAAATGCTATGTATACCAAGCTGTCTAAATGACGTTTAATGGCACCCTCAGGCACTGCTCTGTGTAAATCCCCACTGGCTTCATTGGGGGGCAACAGACAGGGCTGAGGGGTCACCAGCAGCATAAAGACTGAAAAGAAGAAGAAGAAGAAGGTGGCGGTTCATGAGCCAAACAGCTCTGTGGAAAAAAAATGTTGTTTGCACTGTGTGGTATGTAGGTAGAGTGTACTAGTGGGGACCACAGTGGGTCACTATTGTTTCCCAGGGGGTAGTAATAGCATGTAACCTAGCCCACTTGACCTTTCCCAGGATGGAGGCAACACAACAGGACATCTGAACTTTACTTAGCCATCTTTGTGCAACAAATCTTCATGGAAGTTATCAACCTAGGCCCTTCAACCTTATTTGAGCCCAGAAGGCAGCGGTAGTGTACAGTCATCAACAGGGATCTGGTACAGGAGAGTAAGTATCAAATGGGAGGGGTTATGGTTGCTTTTAGAAAAAGAGTACACTCATGAGTGTGGAAGGAGTAAAGAGGTGTCAGGTAAGGGAGCAGAGGAGTCGAGTTGTGGATTTGAGGCACTGGAGTGTTAGGAAGTGACTAGATAATGCTCTTCGGGTGTACACCCTAGGTAAACTGTAGCTTTGCCTGTGGTGTCAGTGTGATGTAGACAGCCAGCTCTAATTGCTGTATCAATTTTTTTATTACATAAAAAAATATGTGATGGGAAGGTCAGTTTGAGGAAACTACTGTCTTACTGGAATGGACATATCAAGACCCCCCAGGGATAAAGGACAGGACATAGCTAAACTACAGATATCTGGGGTTCAATTACCTTGTCAATTTGCTTTCATCCCAGGAAATAAGATTAGCCATTCATAATTCCCTCAGGGGAAATCCTTTGACTTACAATAGTTGTCAGGAAGAACTTGAGAGGGAGGAGTATCAGAGAGAAGCCAGAATGGACATTGAAGAGAGGTTGGTGTCTGAGCCAGGGAGGACCCAGACAAACTTGGAAGGTCCAACATACTTTCCCGGGGAACCCTTGAATTACATCAGAGAGACCTTTGAGGTGTAGATTCCAAAGCCCAGATGGGAGTAAAGAGGCAAATACACTTTTGCTTGAATACAGTGACTTAGATCAAAGAAACTTTTGAGATGTATGTGTAGCAGAGCACAAACCGGTTTGGTCTGGTTAACCTGAGGGAGGAAAGGCAGTGAGGTCACCTATTATGTTTTTTTAAATATGTTATTTGGACATCCTGTGAGATAAAATATACATGTTGTTACACCAAGGCGGAGTTAGTGACCTCATCAGAAGGCCGGCTCAGAACTGTGTTTAATTGCTGAAAGAACCTTGAGAGAGACACACAAGACAATATTTCTGACTGAGAGAAGAGAGACCATCAAAGCACTGAAGTAAGGACCTTAGACAAGATTAGTCTGAAGTGATTAATTGTAGGAACTGTACTTTTACCTGTTTGTTTTAAGGCTGTATGTGTTGGGATATATATTTGTTCTGTATTTATTGTTCCGTTTTGATATTTTAAAGTAAAGAGATATTTTTACAACAGAAACTGTCTGGAGTGCCTTGATATTTCTTTTTATTTTAAGTGGAGCTTTTAACGGTTATAAGTAACACTGTGTGTGAGCTTATTGTATACCAAACTGGGAAATGGATAGAGTTCTCTAAAGTCTTGCATAGAGTTCTAAGGGTTCATTTGAAAGACCTGGTTAGGTACCTGTAGGCAGATATCTGTCCCCCCGAAGACAGAATTATCTGAGCCTGATAACTGGGTACGCTAACACGAGGTTATCAGTTTGAATCCCTCCAGAGCTTGAGACTAAGGTGACTTGAACCCACAAAACAGACAAGAGGGTTACCTTGTTCTGTTCACTGTACACAAATCATATGCTCAGAGGTTGGCACTTTGGGAGTAGAGGGCTGACCGGCTGAGCGAGTTTGTGACAGTCAGTACAGTTTATTGTTATAGAGACTCTCCAGTGAGAACCTTGATGTGGCTGTGACCATTGTGCTCCATCTCTGAATTAAGAGCAGCTAGGTCATTGAAAGAGTTGAGCAAATATCCTGTGTTTCTCTCTCTCTGTAATGAGGATGGGGATCCCCTGGGACAAATGCCTTACTGTCTGTGAACTGCTGGGACAGATGCCTTACCATCTGTGAACTGCTGATCTTAATGTGTTAACAACGTTTGAGGCCAATAAACCCCATCTGTGCAACCTGCGAAGGTAGTGCTTCTTTGCCATGTTTAGAGCAACTCAGAACTGTGTATCGACTCAAGCTGCTGCTGGGAGAAGAGGTCCTGGCGCACCAGTACTCCGTAGCATTTTGAAGATCTTCCTCCTGTGTATTTCATCCCAGAAATGTATAAAAAATGACAGGATGTGTGATCACATGTGGGATCTATCCGCTGTGATACATTCCTAGCCTGTATCTGATATACTTACATCTCCAGTGGAGTGTGCCCCTCAACTCTGGAGGCCTGGGGAATGTTGACCTTTCAGGAGGCAGTATAGTGTAGATAGATACTTTATTTATAAAGCACCCCTTTCTGAAGAGTCAGGGTGCTGTACATTCAGAACAATACAATTCTTAAAAATCATACAAAATAAATAGTGGTTAAGAGCACCAAGCTGCAAACCTGGAGAACTGGATATGAATCCCACAGCCAGCACTTGCATTCTGTGTGACCATGAACAAATCACTACAATTCCCTATGCTCCCAGGACAGACATTGAAACAAGCCTCAGCTTAGTGCCTTTCCTGGCCAAAAATTGTAAAGCAAAAACAAATAAAGTTTGCAGCTTGACCCATCAATTGTGTGTGAACATTCAGTTCATGGACTTGAATTGCCATGAAAAATATTCCCCTAAAGTTCTTATGTTCATTGTCCCTGACAGTGCCCTGACTGGCTCGCTGTGTTGGGTCAGAGGGCCCCATAGTATCTGATTGTTGGGAGGGAGTTGGCTACACAGAGAATACATTTCATTTTACAAATAAATGAAAACCAAACTTGAACAGCTAAAAACTGCTCTCTCCCTAAATTCCTCTTACTGCCTTACTCACTTATTTAAGACACAGTGGAGTGCCTGTGCCTCAGAGGTGTGCCCTGGGTCCAGTGCTCCTCCGATTGTTTATCTGTGGCACTGGAGTAGGGATTCAGGGCATAATGTGTCTTTTTGTGGATGACACTAAAGTATGTGGTCAGGTGTGCAGCCAGAAAGGGATTAGGGACATGAACAAAGGCTTGGAGAGATTGGAAAAATGGTCAAGCAGCTGGCAGCCTGGGTTCAAGTCCCAACTGAGGCACTTACTTCTTTCTCTCCTCTGTTTGTATGTGTTCCATAAATATGCACACTGCACTCTTGTAATTGAAAAAGCTCAGATTTAATGCCAGAAAGTGTAAGGTCATGCTCAGGGGGAGAAGGAATCTGAAAACACATTAGTGGAAGGGGTAGTTAAACTAGAGGAGACCTCAAAGGAAAGAGACCTGGGGGTTGTTATAACTTTTAAGGGATAGCGTTAAGACCACTCACTGTCCAGATCAATAAGGCATATGGGATCGTCAGCAGGGTGCTCAACTGCATATGCAGGGCCTTCTCTAGAAAAATGAAATCATGCGAATTTGCCCTACTGTACTTCGCTGGTGAAGTCATGCGTGAGAGTACTGTGTGAAGTTCTGGAACTCTCACCCTAAAAAGGACAAGGGCCACTTAGATTTAGTCCAGAGGGGGCACCCAAAAAGATATATGGGCAAGCCTCTGTATCATGTTCCTGCTTCTGCTGATGCTTCATCTATTTCTCATGCCACCCTATTCCTTTCTCCTCCTACACCTTATCCTGTGAACCTTGCCCCTTTTCCCTACCCTCTGTCCTTATCTGCAAGCACTACCTGCTTATTGCCTCACCCTCACCCCCCCCCGCCCATACCCTAAATGTTATCTTTTAGCTTTAGGTCTTTAGCCTGTAGTCTCAATTGTCTAATAACTTGTAATTTATGGTTTTATTGAAGTGTATATACCTTCATCGTGTTCTGCCATATTTATGTATAATATTTTTATACCTTTTGCATGCTGTATTGTCAATTTTTCATTATCTTGATTTGCTTCTCTGTTTGGTTGCACTGGGTTGCATTTGCTTGTTGTAATCCCACATCAATCCTGAAAAGGGACTTTAATTGTCTCAGTGGACTTACCCAGTCACCAAAACTCAAATAAATAAATAGGGGAAGATCTACGAGGAACGATGGGCTGATCTGAACGTGCACTGCCTGCAGACCAGTAGGGAAAGGGTAGACATGACAGAACCATTCAGATACCTGAAGGGAATAAAAAGTGTGGATTGCCAACAAGTGTTCAAGCAGTGTGGGGAATCTGCGGCAACAAGAGGGCACAACTATAAATAAGGGTGGGGGGGTCATGAGGATGTCTTCGTTGCGAGGGCAGTGGACAGGTGGAGCCATCTACCATCTATCCCATTCCTTCCCTCATGCCAATTCCCTGTCCTGTTGTGGGGTTCTCAGCATCTCGAAGAGGAGAAGACCTTTACCTGTCCTTTCACTCTGTACCCTTATGACTACAATCACAATTAAATTGGTTGGCTGTAGCACTTTACTGTCTAAGCTTCACTCTTGGCAATGTATATTCTAGCTATTTACGTGTAGTGTTCTTTTGTTCTTTTGGTTTCTCTGAAATCAAATGTATATTGTAAAGCCTAAGCCTGTTTTGCACTGCTTATTTTGATGAATAGCCTAGTCTGATAGCACATATATGATTGTCTTTTTTTTTTTTTTTTTTATTTCAGTTTTTGTTGACTGGGTAAGTGCACTAGACAAATCCTGCCTATTTTAAGGCACGACCTGAGGGAGGGGATATAGATGAATGCCAACTGACCTTGAACCAGATGAAACTGTTGATGGTATTTTTAGTGAATGAGGGAAATTTGGCCAGGACACCGGGGAAATTCCCCTACTCTGTGTAGGTGGAGCCTTTGCGCTGGCTGTGAGATGGCCAGTTCGCATGATCCCCTGGAAGAGATGGATGCTACTAGCTCAGGGGAGTGGGCCTCCTCCTCTGTGCTACCTTCCCTAGAGGCCTTAGAAGAACGTCTGGATGTTGCTGCTACTAGCAGCATGACTGTATTGGAAACGGATTCCTTTGCCTACTATGCCTATTGAGGAACTTTCTGTTGTACCTGTTCAGGTTGGAGTTCCTTCTCCGTTTCAGCCTCCAGGAGGAAGCGACTGGCGTTGGTCCTGCAATTGCAACTTCTTGATACAGCAATAGCGTCTTCTGCGCGAGCAACGCCTCGGCCGCCTATTCGTAGCCCTCTTTCCTGCGACCCCGACTCTGGAAAGCCCCCAGTCGACGTCCTACAGGCGGATTTCGCCTCAGTCTCTTCCGCGTTGGAGAAACCGACGATGCCTAGTGCTGACAGCCTCCAGCCCGTTCCTGCAGCCGACTTGCTGCAACAAATCCATGGACCTCCTGCTACTGCCTCGACTAGCGCAGTCTCCACACGAGTAAGTGATTCCTGTATACCTGCTGCATCTGTTTCTGCCTCCAAACAACCATCAGTATTTTTTTTCTCTGCCAATCGAGATCCTGGCTGGTCTAAAAATGGGAGTTCCTTTTTCCACAAAAAAACCAAGCCCAGCCAGGATACCCACACGGACTGGTCACTGGACAAAACGCTGCAAAATGCAGGGTGGGAGAAGGGAGTTGAAGGGTTTGGACCCTGATTCCCAAGATCCCATATATTTAAAGATGCTTCAAAATCTACTGTTAAGGACTGTATGAGCTCCAACGAACCTCGAGGTGTCTTGTCCTCAAACTACTGCTGGCTCGTCCAGTTTTTGTGATAAACCCACTGTTTCTAAAGTTGCTCCTGCTCTGGAAGGGACTAAAACTGTTTTTTCAGGACCTACTTTGCAAGCTACTGCTAATTTATCTCATGATGCTACTTTTAAACTTGCTGATTTGTTTTCTTCCAAAGGTGAACCTGCACCAAGAAGAAATGCAGTTAGATTACTTTATAAGGGTGGTTTAGAACTTCCCCCTGACCGTTTACATATTGCCAAAACCCTTCTTAAAGGGTCAATGAAGTTTTCATCAGATATTTTTATGTTGATTAATATTGGTAATTCTAATTTTGATATTAGTTTCAAGCATATGTCTGGGCTTGATAGGTTTTGGGCCCAATATGACAAACTTCAATCTACACCTGTCTGGTCCCCTTTTCAAGCAGTTCCCTTACTAAGCCAGCTATACGTAATATTACTGTTGTGTTTAAAATGAAGGGTCCATATTGAAGACATTTTATTTTGGTTGAACAAGCGGTGTGAGGTTTTAAATAGGCCTGTCCCTAACCTTGACTCTGAACAAATTTGGGATGGTAGTTGGCGGGTGAGGGTTAAGCTCTTTCCTACTAATACTGGCCCAAAACATTTGCCTAATTTTTTTTTTTTTTTAAGGACAAGGGTTTCATTTTTACGCTGGGCAGCCAAAGTCCTGTTTTAAGTGTGGTGCACGCACTCATTTGAGCTCATGTAGACACTCTTAAATGCAGTCACTGTTTTGAATATGGTCACACTTCTGCTAAATGTTCCAATTCTTTTAAATGTAACTTGTGTGAGGGAACTGGCCATGCTTATGGCGATGCCCGTGGGCCTCTCATAATAGGGACAATTGCCTTCCCACTTGGCTGCCTTATTACAGTTGCTCAGCAGATTACATGCCCATAACTTAGCCTCTTCTACCTTAGACATTGTCTCCCCTTTACCGGGTAGTTACTTCTGATGATCCTCCTGCAGTCCCTGCTTTAGATTCCCAAACTCCTTTACACGGAGTATCTCTTACTGCTTCTACTGTCCCTCCCCCTGTTACCACTCCCACAGTAATAGAGGATGTTATGCCTCCCCATATAAGTTTGGAAACAGAAGTTCCTAGTTTTACTACTGTCACTCACAAACGAACTAGGAAGGGCCTTGCTGTTGCCAGTCGTAGTAAGGATACCACTTCTCGTAACTGGCACACCCCTAACAAATTTGCGGTTTTAGCCACTGACATTTCCGATAGAGACTCTGGGGGAGAGGATACTGATACCTCCTCTCTTCTTTCCTTTCCCTGAGGGCTGACAGGGCTGACACTGATCCAGTAGCCAGCGTACTAGGCAGTGGCGAGAGGTAAATCTCCATCCACTTTTTAACTATGTCTTCCCTGAATATATGTTCTTTGAATGTAAATAGTATTAAGGGAAAAGAAAGCTTGGGATTTTCTTGACCCTTTCAGACCTAAACTGTGATATTTTTGCTTAGTTGATACCAGATTAAAAACCCATGGGGAACTATTCCAGGCCTCGAAGGCATGGACTGCGGGACCCTCTTTTTGGTCTATCGGACCGGACACTTGTGACGGAATTGGGATATTATTTTCCAGTTCTGAATTTTCTTGTATCCAGACTAGTAGATATTTCCCCTGGCAGAGCCTTGTTGTTAGACTTTTCCTACAAATCTGAGAGGTTTCAGTTGATAGGGACTTATGCCCCCCAAACTAAAGCTCAGCGGGTTTCCCTTTTTCATCTGATTAAGCCCTACCTTTTCACATCTAGACTACTTTTATGGGTTGGTGACTTCAATTGTGGCTTACATCAATCAGATCGAGCCCTTCAGACTTCCAAGCTTTTTGTGACTCTATGGCTTTAAATACTATAGTTTCTCACGGCTAGGCTTGTGGATGCATATAGGCATTTCCACAAGTCTGGAGGGTTTACATTTTCAAGGGTCTTACACACTAGGATAGATTTCATCTTTCTATCTAAAGTTTTGATTTTACTTTCTTGTAAAACTGTGGAATTGAATTTTCAGACCATGTTGCTTTATCGCCTCTTTACTTGGGCTTGGCCCAAGGTGTAGGAAAGCTGGTTGGCGCCTCAATGACTCTTTACTGAATGATTCCTTTTTCTCAAACTTTGGCGTAGGGAGTTTCTAGCTCGTTTGTCTGTGGTCGAATTTTATGATACTGGGATGGACTGGTGAGGCTTCTAAACAGAGTTGGAAACAGCTTTTTCAAAAAAGCGGCTGACAAACAAAATACTAGATATTTGACTTATTTAACTTTAAGGCATCAACTACAGCATTTAATTTCTTTGGCTAGCTCCACTGATCATGATTTTAGCTCACAAATTGGTGAGATCAGTACTCAAATGAGGTCGTTCCAGTATAATCGAGCTGACTCTTTAGGCCAGGAAGCTCGCTTTGGCACTCGAGTCACTAAAGGTTGTCTGGATTCTTTTAGAGCCTGCAAAGATAGGATTGACACTAAATTAGTTTCCTCTTTTCTATCCCAGTCGGGGGAATTTATTACACACCTGAAGGACTGCTTCAACATGTAGAGAATCATGTCTTTAATATGTTTGGTACCAAAGCTGACCTGGCTAATGGCTGAACCCTTTCTTAACTCATTGACATTACCCCAGCTTTCAGATTCGATCAAGCCAGTTGTCTTCTGATCTTAGTGAACAGGAAGTATTATCCGCTATTAATAGTTTGAATCCACATTCGGCCCCAGGGTCAGACGGACTGACTCACATTTTTACAAAACCTTTTCCACCGATCTTGTCCCTGTGTTAACGATAGTTTATAATGAAATGTTACGCTGTGATACTTTGACGCCTCGATGAAAGAAGCCTTACTGATTCTACTTTTCAAAAGAAAGGGATCCTCGATATTAATAACTGGAGACCATTAGTCTGTTAAACGTTGATTATAAGATTCTTGCCAAAGTTTTACTGTCTAGAATGCTTACTTTAGCATCCCATATGATAAGTTCTAACAAACCTGTGGTATCCCAGGACGATATCCTTATGACAATCTCATTTTATTGCTGAAATTTTCGCTTTAGGAGATAAAAAGCTGTCTCTGGTGGATTTTAAGCTTGGACCAGGAAAAAGCTTTTGATAAAGTTTCTCATGACTTCTTATTCCAGGTGCTGACGGCTTTTGGGTTTCCAATGCGTTTCCTTTCCTGGATCGCCTGTTATACAAAGATGTTGTGATCTGACTAATGTCAATGGTTGGATAGGTCGCCCTATTTCTCTAGCCTGTGGTGTCCGACAGGATGTCCGCCAGTCCCTGTTGTATAGTTTTATATAGATACTTTTCTGAGGACTATTTTTCTTTGTCCACAGATTGTTGGATTACTTTGTACCTTCCTCTCCACCAATTAAAACATTAGCCTATGCTGATGATTTAATTTTAGCTGTTGATTCTTCGACAGCAGGAGGCTATTGTTCAGGTCCTCCAAACTTTCTCTTCAGTTTCTGGTTCAAAAATAAACCTAAATAAAAGTATATGTGTGCCATTAGGCATGACTCTCTTCCCAGCACAGGCCTTTTTGCGGAGTTTCTGTTTCATTAGAAGCTTTCCCATATTTAGGTGTTTTTTGGCCGTGATAACATGCAAGTGTACAATTGGAACTTGCTTTACAGAAAGCTGATAATTTGATTAATAGTTGGAAACGTCATTTGATTGGTAAAAGAAAAGAATTGTGTTACTTAAAACTTTGGTTACCCAATTTTTTATATCTTAGCTATGTGTTTCCGCCACCTATTTCTTTGTTTACTAAATTAAATGGTATTTTTTTAAGGGTTTTGGGGATCTAGATTGAATCCATTAAAAGAGGTTTTACATACCGGCCAATAAAAGAAGGTGGCATCAATATGATCCACCTTGTTGTTTTTTCTATAGCCTTTTTCAATTACAATTTTGGGAAGGCTTTGAAACCTGGGGATGTCTTTTGAAACCCTATTTTTGGCGTGGTTCTCCTTTTGTTTAGACAATTGAACGCTATTATAAGGGTGTTATTACTAAATCCCCAGTAGTCCCTGCTTATGGGAAGAGAGTTTCAAGATGGCATTAATCTGGAGCCTTCTCCCTCAGGATTTCTGTATCTTATCTAGATTAATGATATATAATAGACTTTGGAGGATGGAGGCCCAGGAAGAGGTTGTTTTCCATTCTGCCCTCCTAAACGTCTCCCTTGGGTACTCCATCAACTCCAAAATCTCGATTACCACCCTATTTATGGGACATGGTTTGGTTAGGTAACTATGACAGACTAGGGGTTAATAATAATCATAAGCACAAAGCTTTGAATTTGAGGTATTGCCCTAGAACTTCTTGTCTCAGGTTCTTGAAACCCAACAACATTTGTTTTATGAATGTCCGTTTTCTTTAGAAGTTTGGTCTACATTAGCTGTTGATTGGTCAGAACCTCTGTTTCTCGATTTCTTATGAACATATCATGTTTTGCACTAATGATCTGCTCAACGACAGATATCAGAAGATACCTTGTATATAATTTTGCTATTGTTCGATATCAAATATGGCAAGCAAGATGTTTATTAGTTTTACACCAAAAACTATTTTAAAAGTGAAGTCCTTTGTAATATTCGCACAGCTTTATGTTCTGTTAAAAAAATGATTTTTTAGTTCACCCTGGTTTTCAAGCTGCACTGTTGTGGAAAAATTGTGATGCTTTATTTTCTGTTACATGACTTTGACTTGTTTTTTCTAATTGTTGACTTGTGTTTTGTTTTTCTTCTGTAATGACGTCCAATTTATCAATAAAATTCCCCTACTCTTTTCGATAAGTGCCATAGGATCTTTAACATCCACCTGAACTACCACCAATCCAGGCAGATGGGACCTCAGTTTAACGTCTCATCCGAAAGACAGCACCTCAGAAGTGCAGCACCCCTCTAATGCTGCACTACAGTGTCAGTACTGGGATATTAACACAAGTGCCAGATGTGGGAACTGAACCCACAGCCCTCTGATCTCCCGGCCTCAGAGGCGTGTGTGCTACCTGAGTTGTTACACTGCAGTATGTTATAATTTCAAGTTGTATGCTATTCTATTGTTATTATCTCTCCCCATGCTGATGGATTATACTGTATCTTTTCTGTATTCACTATGTAATTGTAATGTTTACTGTACCTTTCTTTGTATCCCCCTCCCACCACCCCCAGGACACTTCTGGAAAAGAACTATTACAGCTCCTGTTGTACTTCCTGGTGAAACTTTTCAAATAAATAAATACCAGGAGATGTGATTAATCTGAAAAGGATTGCAAGCTTCCAGACAGGCTGGGATACTGATGCATGGGATTGGTGAAAATGACGAAGGGGAAGGGAGAGTTGCAAAGGGTTCAGACATCGTACAAGGCAGAGCTACCAGTAGGGGACACTGCCTAGGCACTACCTGTGCTAGACTGGAGGGACTAAGGTAGGTACCAGGCAGGCATGATGGCCCGCAAGTCTCTCTGCCTGTAAAAGTCTCTGTGTCTGTGTTACTGCTTGAGCATGCAGATCCCACACAAGGCAAAGAAGTCATTCCAGGGCACCGAATACTATAGAAACGTTAGTACTCACCTGGTAAAGGTGACTGTAGAAACATCCCTTTAGAACATTCCTCCTGTTTTCACTGCTGGATTATGCTCGATAGGCTGATGTTGCGCATGTTATATCAGAAGTTTCATAACCTGATCCTACGTCTTTCCCCTGTGTTCTCTTTCTCCCTCAGTTCTATTTATCTCAAGCCATATCTGTATGTGGAGTGCTGTGGGCTGATGAAGTGCTATGGAAGGAACCTTCGGTAGATGAAACATATTGTGAAATGCCAGAAGGAGAGTGACCAAATGTACCAAATCTGTGGGATAAAACACTAATTTATTCCTGCCCTGTTTACACGTTGAGTCTAACATTGGGAACTATGCCCGCTTTGGCCAAAAGGGTGTGATTATGATCATTATTGATACTGACTGCTGCACCTTTAAGTTTTAGAGGACATGTTGGATTAGTGGGAACAGTGGAAACACATAGGCACATTTGAACTCCCAGGGTAATGAGAGGGTATCTGTTCTGCTGGACACCTTGTCTTTGAAGCATGAATAGAATGTCTCTAACTGGGCATGTCTTGAGGTCACCATGAGATGTACTTGTAGTGGTCCCCACCTTTCATTTATCCTGCAGAAGATTTCCAGCTGCAGTCTCCATTCCACCAGGCTGATCATTTCACAGCCAAGCCAACCCACCTGAATGTTCAGTTTGCCTGCTAAATAGACTGCAGTGTTGTTGGACAGTTCGGTTTGAGACCAGTTTAGCACATTATTCGCTTCTATCATTATTTTTCTACTCTTGGTGCCTCACTGTTTGGTTATATACACCACCATCACTCTGTTGTCAGAGCATATCATAACCCTCTTCCCTTCGATGTGCTTGACAAGGTGTAGCATGGCGAAGAATATCACCTCATCTTGAGGTTATTGATGGGGAACCACTTTCCTTGTACTATGTTGTGGTTCAAATTGCCCCCCATTTGAGCAGACTTGTGTCCAAACCAGTTGTGAGCAGGTCCTTGAGCAAGTACTAAGTACCAACGTGAAACATTGGTGATTGTTTGTATGTGGGTTGCTGTGCTGTATAATTATTCATTTTTTATTTCAAATAAAAAGCTTTTAACACTCATCAGTGTGCAGACTAGTTGTACTGATTTATATGGGTGTTTGGCTTTGACTGCTCACAGTTGCATTTATTTACACTCATAGCGCCGTATTATAGGAGTTGGAGAAGCCTCCTCTCCTTGTCTTGCATCCATATCAATGATGTTGTGTTGGACCTCCAGGGGACTGCCCTTGGTGAGGTTTTGCATGCTCGTCCCACACACTAGGGAATCATGGGCTGCCTTCCCCAGACTCATCTTCTAGTAGAAGATGTAATTGTGCACTGTCCAGTACTGAATGGCTAGAGTCTACAGGGGGCACATGCTCCACCTGGCCAATGGCATGATGGTGATAGGTGAGGCCATGAAGCCAAGCAGCTGTAGTTTTCCTTTGAAGGTCAGCAGTGGGTTGTTTGCAAGTGCTCTCACTTGGGCTATGAACTTGTTGTCTCTCTCTTGTTGGTGGGCTTTATGAGTCCTAAGAATGTATTGATGACTGCACCAAGGCATTCTGTTTGCTAGCTAGGGCAGCGGATGCTCTTTTGTTTTATTACCCAGCTGTGGCTAGTCAGCATGTGAATCACTGACACTATACTGGCCTCCAGTTACTGTCTGGATCGACTGCTTGGCTAGTTTTCTAGATATGGTATGATATAAATACTTTTCTGTCATAGGACCACTGCTATCACTACAGAGAACCTCCTGAATACTCTTGCGCTGATGCTAGTCTAAATGGCAGGGCTTGATATTAGAAATGCTGAGCCTGAATGCAAAGCTTGTAATGACTTGGTCTTGGTACAGTATGTGTAGGTACGCATCTTTCATGTGTGTGAATGTGAGGAGTTCCCCTACTCACATAGACTGCAGGGTGGACCTGAGGCTCTCCATTTTGAATTTCTTTTGGATGCATGAATTGGTTGATGTATTTCAGATCTAGGACAGGTCTGAGGTTCCATTTCTTGGGAACCATGAAGAATACTATGTAAATTCCTTGGTCTTGCTGCACCTTTGGTACATGTGTTGTTGCCTCGGTTCAGTAAGAGGTTGTTTAGGGTTCACCTGATCTGCTGTATTTTGGGGCTGTGCTTGAATACAGGGGATGTCACAAGCCTTTGTCATGTTGGTTTCAGTGCCAATTCTTTGGTGTGGTACTGTGAGACAGTGTCCAGGACCCACCTGTCTTCTGTGGTGTTGGCACCTAGATGACTGAACTGGAGCAGACAGCCCCCAATGGATAGATCCTGCATGATCATGAGTTCCAAGTCATGCATTGTTGTGTCTTGGCTGGAAGCCTGAGGAACTGAAGCTTCCTTGTCCTCTTGGCAACTTGTCTCTGGACCTGTTCTCCTGTGAGAAGTATGCCAGCTTGAAGCTAAATGACTTGTTTTGGGACTGCCTTTTGTGCCTCTTGGATCTGTTGGTCCAAAATGTGCTTCGAAAGGCTGGGAGCATAAAAAAGAACTGTGAGATGGCAGGCATGACAAACAGAACAGCCACTGCAGCAAGCTACACAAGCAGGGTACAGGTCAAATGTATTTATTTACTGAAAACTGGTAACTGGGAAAGGCACACTGAGCCAAGGCTCATTTCTGGTGTGGTCGGGGGTACAGGAGACAAATACAGGTGAAAAGTGCAGTCAATATTAACAAAATAGTGTCCTGGCAAAATGAGTGCCCAAAAATCAAAATAAACAGCAGGCAGATACATAGCAAATATACAGAAAAAAAAAACCTGGCAAAACGAACAACTCATGACAATATAAACAATGGAAGATTATCAGACAATATGCACACTGAGGTTGTATGGGCAATAAATACAATAAAATGTACAACTATTGTGGAGCAGGCAGAAAAGAGTGAAGAAAGGGTATTTAGGAATTAATCAAAGCTGGGTAGCCTTTCAGGTCACAAGTTAAAACCTCAACAGGTCAGAGATCTTTTGCTTATATTGCTAAAAAAAATGGAATTCACTACATCTGGAAATCCGAAATGCAAGTAGTTTTTATTGTTTTAAAACTTTGTATAAAGCACATTTAATGTCTGATTTTTGTTGCAAATGTTATTAGTAATTGTTTTGTGATATATGAATTTTCAAAATAATACCCCTAAAAAGCATACAAAAAATCCCTTGTAATAAACCGGTGCAAACTCAATAATTGTATCGATGGAATCCCGTAATACTATCGTTGGAAGATCTCAACAATAGTATTATTGCAAACTGACTAGAATGCAAGCGCCACCGGACAGCTCGCACTGGCTGCAAGCCGGCTTTTACTGTAACTGTCACATACAGTAAAAGCCGACAAAACATTCGTGTCGCACCTACAGTCTGATATTCGGATCCCACTGCAACTTCTTTTGGGTTTTAGCCATCAATATTCAAAAATACCCTCAACCAGCAAAAAAAAGATGGTTACGTCATGTACTCCAACTCGGAATCTGACTAAGTCTCCACAGCAACAGTCGCTCACTCAAGAAAAAAAAAGTTGTTACTGCCATTTCGTGTTGCAGTTTCTTTAACACTGCACAGTTTTGCTGTTTGAATTTTGGAAACACTTTCAATGATGCCGCAGTCATTGGCTCTGACTCCCTCGAAAGTCACCTCAGCACCCCAACCGAAGATTCCTCATTCTATGGCAAAGTTATACACTTACAATTTCCTCGCATCCATATATTACAAAAAATAACAAATACATTCTTGTGTTACAAGGCAGTTCTTCATCTCGAAGATCTGGGGGCACTTGAAACCTCTCGAGCTTCGCTCTCGAGGTTTACTGTGCCCCCAGATCCTCTCGATGAATTACTGCCTTGTAATACACCAGAATGTATCTATTATTCTATTTATATTGTCAGAGCCCCTAGTGCTCTGTGGCAGCATTTTCTGATTTCTGAGGCATGATTTATTCATTTCTTTGGCAGAATGCTGTCCTGCCATTGGCTAAAATTTTATGTGATGTTACTGATAATATCACATGCCAAGTGTAGATGAGGGGCTTCAGGATAAACAAGATGGGTAAGGGAGTCTGGCACTATGGAAAAACTGTATATCTGAATGAAAATTCACCCAAAACAATGAATTCTGTGGCACTATATATTATTCTGCAGCATGATGTAAATTCTGTGGAAAATTCCACAACCGCAGAATCACAGAATTACAGGGGCCTTATATATTGTATAGTATGTTTTGTATTTTGTTATCTTGCTGTATGTTCTGGGTCCTGCCTGTGAAAAAGCCATATGGCCCAGTGTGCTTACCCAGTTAATAAAATTAAAATAAAAATAATAAAGCATAAACTAGGTGATGGTACACAGAGATCACAAACAACCCAAGAGAAGGGAGAGAACATTGAACAGACTAACCAGGACAAAAGCAAGAAGGAGAAATGGGGAGTTTGAGTGACTCACAAAATCTCTCCAAAACCACTCCACCGAAGTTGGAGCAGTCCGATCTAATAGAATGCATCATTGAATCCAATATGCACCTGGCACACACAGCGGTTGGCATACTCAGACTGAATGCCAGAGCTGCAGTGGTGGTGAATAGGGCCTGGCCAGGAAAACCTTATGGCTCTAACTGTGGAAAGCCAACACAATTTCGAAAGCACTACTCAAGAAGCTGCCATTCAAGGGCAGATACCTCTTCAGTGAGGGTCTGGACTAGTTCATAAACAGGAAAGTGAATCTTTTACTTGAGCCTATTCATAAGATGAACTGTCTAAAGCAGGAGCCCCTGGGATCAGCCCACATAGTGAGGGGCCCAGCCAGGGTTGCTGGGTTTCATGTTCAGTAAAGATGGGACTGGGATAGAGAGTTCTGGGGACCCGCCACTCCTGTATGGAAACACAGCTCACCATAGATGTGGCAAGGTTACCTATGGGAGCCACCTCCACTGGTGTGTGTGGTGGGGGGGAAGGAATCTCCAACATAGTCAGTCAAAAAACACTTCTCCACCCCATACCAACCCTTGACACGGACACCAGTAGTTGCTTCACACATGGACACAGAACATAATCCAGTGCAACTGGAAAGGGAGGAGAAGCTTGGAAAAAAAACAAAACAAGAGCAAACCAGTTCAAAAAATGCAAGCACTCACCGCATAAAAACTCACCAAAGTCAGAAGTGCAAAAAGTGAAATAAACTTTAATATGAGTCGGACACCTCCCCGAGAAAGAACCCAGACTGGGTTCAAAGTGCTGGGGTACTGTGGACATGTGCTTGTGGGTTTCTGGCTTTCTGACCCACATTAAAGTTTATTTCACTTTTTGCACTTCTGACTTTGGTGATTTTTTTTTACGCAGTGAGCACATGCATTTTTTGAACTGGTCACTTCACATGTTGCCTCACTGTTTACCTGGAAAACAGTCCATAAAGAAAGTCAGTGAACAGGGGATGGCTTAGCACCAACACGTTGGTTAGACAAATAGTTAGTGCAGCTTAGACACACTTGACACGACCCCTGCGGCTGTGGCACAATGCTTGTAATTCTTCCTATAAAGAAGACAGAAAGTTAATGGAAAGCTTCTTTCCTAATTATCTGTGGTATTGTAGCTCTTAATCCCAAATGTGTCACAGTTCCTTGAATCCCTTCCCAATGAGCTAGTGCCCCTGTGGAAGTTACAGGCTTCCAATAATGTTAATGGAAATCTCAGACTAGCAGAATAGTTGAGCGGAAGATGCAGCTTTCTCCTTCTGAACCTTCCTTTTCCCATGTCAAGTCAGTTGACTTACTGGAACGCTTCCCTTCCTCCTGGACCAGAAGCTTCATATATCCCTGTAACCAAAGCATGCTCCCTCAGCTGAATGAGCTGGTCTGTCTCCCAGGATGTTTTTTTTTTAACCAAACGTTTTTGCTCTTTGAGCCATCACCTCTGCCTTTTTTTCAGGGCCATGCCAGCTCCCCAGCTCCATCAATCACTCCCCCGTCATGAAGCCAGTATGGATCTATATAGATCTATATTGATTGGAGCCTGAGGAGTCAGTCGTCATCATATGGACAGCTCGATATACATATCTTTTGTGCATGTTCTTCCCTGCCCGCCAGCCCTCCTATTTCACTGATGTCCGACAGTGCCTCTGATGGCCTCAATCATAGCAACATGCAATGTGTTGATGCCATGTTTCATGAGGGAGTAGGCTCCCCATCGCACTGTGAGAAGACACTGCCATGCTGAAGACTGGACATCTCCCTCCCCGGGCTGACTCACACTGCACACAGCAGACCTCACTAGCCCTGACCACACCAATCATGGCTCCCCAACTTACTCCCGAACTTGGGTCGCCATCACAGAAGCAAAATGCTATTCCACTGAACCATCAGATAACCCCATGTGTCCCAGGATTTAGGCCCCTAGTAACTCTCCCAAGTGTGGAGAGCAAGCTTGTAACATATGGCCCAATATGGCATGCTGAGGTGTCCTAACCAGCTATGGGGAACCAAGCCATTCTGGGGCCTAGGGTGTACAGTGTACCCCAGGCCCAGTGGTCCATCTGCCAAATGGGTGCCCCACACCAGGCATACACCTGGCTGCCTAGACCTCTCTCTCAAAATCTAGTCCGGGACTTTGAGGAAATGGTCAGGAAATGGTGGGGGCCCTATTTGTATCTGCTCCAGAACTAAACCAATAGGGCAGCACCCTGCAAGGAAAAACTTAAACCCTCTCACAACCCCTAGTTCAGTAGGGGAAGGGATCAATACACAGAAATATTGATTTTGTGTTCTGGGCGTCATAGGAAAAAAAACATATGACCAGAAAGTGGTTACAACAATTCCCTCCAACACAGCAGTAATGGTGGGTATAGGGAATGATATTTTTATAGATGAAGGAGCTGACACACCAGTGCAAGAGTGCAGAAGGATGCAGCTGACAATAAATGAATGCCGTGGAGGAAGTTTCTTAAAAGCTGGGAATACAAAAGTCTTAATCAATCAATCCAACTTTATTTAACCAGGCAGTTACATCATTGAGCAAGCTCATTTTCAAGATGATCCTGCACACAGAGCACACTTTGCTTACAGTAGGCAACACTTCATACAAAAGTAGACATCGGTACAGGCAGTTACAATATATAAAGTCAGTACTTGGATGAATCAGACATGTAAAGCAAGTGCAAATATAAGCGTTTAAAGTGCAGCATATACAGGTTGTACCTTATAGAGTACAAGTGAGGAGAGGAAGGAGGGACATGAAGGGTAGTGGGAAGAAAGGGTATCAGACACATACTAGAGAGAGAAAAATAGGGCAGCCTAATAGAATGAGGCCCCCTGCGAAGCTAACTGATGAGAGGGGAGAAGTGGGGGGGGGGAATGTAGTTACCCTAAAGGGATGCTGGCCAACACAGGAAATAGGTGGCCCAGGATTCCAGAGGTTAAGGGACTCAGTTGAGCAGGGTAAGGCTTTACCTGAAACAATCACACGCTGTTTTCAGGCCGCTGTAGAACAGCCCCCCTAAATATAAAATGGCTGGGCAGCAGGGAGATTTTAAGTAATTTTTGCATGCTATTCCAAAGCGCTGGTAAAAGGGAGCTAATGGCAGTTGAGCCAAGATATGTTCTTGTTCGTGGCAGCTTAAGGAGGACAAAGGATGAGTTCCTTAGTCCGTAGGCACTCTTTGAACATTCAAACAGGTCACAGATATAGGGTGGTAGTTTGTTGGACAAAGCCTGGAATAGCCACATGAAGGCGTTTATTTGCCTCCTCGTGGAGAGGGACGGCCAATCTAATGCTTGGTACAATAGCAGTGATGAGTCTGCAAGGGCAAGTCAAGAACAAATCTAAGGAGATGTGCTAAGCTGGAGGAGACATCAGTATAGAATGAGAGTTAAAACGAGATAGAATGATCAGGCTGGGGCACTGGATTTTTTTTCTTCTGAAGAATAGGCACATATTAGACGAAAACACCACACACGGTAATTGTAAATGTTGTGTCTGACAAGGCATGCTACTGCCAGTAAAGAATGAGTCAAAAAAATGGTCAGAGAATGGTCATGCTGGCATTCAATACACTCTCAGAACACACCCCCACATATACTGCTGCTCACAACACGTCTGTCAAAAAATGTGCTTGAGGAAAACTAGAAACCTCTCAGTATGATAACAGTCAGGGCAACACCCAACTTTGGAAGTCTTGGCAACTGGAATGTGTGCACAAGGCTTGTTTACAGGAGTGCAGTTCTTCAAAGGTGAACGCCCATCCTTTCAGGATATGGAATGCAGTAGTGGAGCTTCCCAAGTCCTGTTACTGGCTATACCACCCACCTCTCCCAAGCCTTGCAAATTAAATTACCTGTTCCTCCTTCTAATTTCCCAAGTCTTTGCTACTGGCTTGTTCCCCTCTGATACTGTTGGCCTGCTCATGGCTGTTCTCACTCCAATTTCCAAGCCCTACAGTCGACTGTTGTCCTCTCATTCCTATGGCCTGCTATTGGATGCTCCTCAATGATTCCCAACAAGCCCTGCATTTACTGCTCTCTTCTAATTCCCAGGACCTACAATCAGCTGTTCCTCCTCAGATACCTAAACCCTGCTATTGGCTGTTTCCCCCTCTAAATCCCAAGACCTGCTATTACTACTCCTCTGATGATTCCCAAGCACCATTATTACTTGTTCTAACCTGCAATTCCCAGGCCCTGATGATTGGCTGTTCCCCTTGGATTCCCAGGCCCTGATGATTGGCTGTTCCTCTCGGATTCCCAGGTCCTGATGATTTGCTGTTCCCCTCTGATTCCCAAACCCTGATGATTATCTGTTCCCCTTTGATTCCCAGGCCCTGATGATTGGCTGTTCCTCTCGGATTCCCAGGCCCTGATGATTTGCTGTTCCCCTCCGATTCCCAAACCCTGATGATTTGCTGTTCCCCTCTGATTCCAGGCCCTGATGATTGGTTGTTCCCCTCTGATTCCCAGGCTCTGATGATTGGCTGTTCCCCTCTGATTCCCAGGCCTTGATGATTGGCTGTTCTCCTCCTCTGATTCCCAGGCCCTGCAATTACAGTAGATGGTCCGCCCTCCATTCCCAAGCCCAGTTATTGACTAACCCCCTCCCCTAATTCATAAGCCCTGCTACTGGCTGTTCACATTTTATTTTGTTTTACTAAGTTTCAAAAATACACTGTATGTAAGAAGGCAAGGTGACAGGGCTCATATTCCCAGAAGGCTTGCTTTCTAAGACCACATTAGACTGGGTCATTTTCTCCTGGGGTGAGATACAGATGAGGTACACTGATGAGTCCTGTACACTGCTGAGTCCTGTGCAAGATGAAACACATGTCTGTGTCTTCTGTTTTCACCCTTTGCAAATTGTTTTAGAGGCTTTTTGGCACCATGAATTATAAAGCAGCAGTGCAACAACAACAAAAAAGTCCCTCCCCCCAAAATAAAAAAAACTATTTTCAGTTACAATTAAGACAAATAAAAGCATACCTGTCAAATGCACTTGTATTGGTACCTCTTCTGCTGCACACCATGAGTCTTCTTGTATTTTTTCGATCATAGTCCTTGCCAGATCTACAAAGATATTTCTATGCAACATGTGGCAACCATCTTTTTTCTTGAGAAAAAAAATAAATTAAAACATTTTTAAAATACTCAAATTTTGGTAGAATTATAAAATTGTACCACCAAACAAAACTGGAAAATGCCTGAATCTTTTATAGTGAAAAAAGGTAGGATCAGATGTTTTATCCAGTTTTGTTGCACTGCTGCTTTAAAATAGAACCAGCATAAATTTGCATGGTGATCTGCATATATATATATATATATATATATATCCCATGATGCTTTGCATTACAGGGTATGTGTGATTTTGTATTTCATTGTACATAAGAACTGATCATGATTCCAAGTATAGGACTGACAATAAAAGCATATATTTTATAAACAGGATATGCATCGCTTGTCTTCCTTTGTTACTACTTACAGGGGTCATATTTCCCCAAATGCATCTTTAAACTATTAAAAAACATCAGAAGAGACGGAGGGCATGAGTGGAGTACCACAGGGACCTGTCCTGGATCTGTTTCTCTTCAATATGTTTTTTAACTTTATTTTTATTGAGTGTGCCATAAAAAACACATTCAATATGCAAATTCTAGGTTTCAAGGCACAGTAACTGAGAAACCACAAGTCTTATACAAAGGATCTGAACTCTTATCATGCTCTGTTACAACATAGTGAGGGTTTCCCATGGAATGAACAATGCAAAACATACATTTGCGTCTAATAATATTTCAAAATGGCCATCTGCACCACAACCATGGACTATTAGCATGAAAAGTCCCAGAGTGCATCACTCTCGAAATGGTCAAAATAACTGTTCGTAAGTCCATGTATAAGATACTTGTTCCAGAAATTAATTTTAAGCAGCTTCCACAACTGTTCCTCTGCTACAGTACGAATAAACTAATGAAAAACAGTGAAATGAAAAAAACAACTGTTAAAATGTATATTTATTTTATTTTATTTATTGAAAGATATCGGAATTACAATCCTTTGAATCATAGACTCCTTTGCAAAGGCTCCACGCCAATAAAAACATACACCAAGTATCACAAACTTAAACATTGGGTACAACTGTTATACATTTGGCAACAGTACAAACTTAAAACATATGGCACGGTACTAAACTTAAAACATTGATAGAGGATTTAAACATTTGGTGCCGCGTAATGCAGGGTTACATCAACTGGGATCTTAAAGAGGTCCCGGGTCAACACTTTGATTCACATGACAGTACTACAGTTTCGGAAGGTCTTACAAATATAGGCCCTGAGTCAAGATATGAGTAAAGTGAGATTGAGGATCCTAGCTTAGGGAAATAGAAGAAAGTACTGGGGAGACCCTATCTATGTAGCATAAGAACCCGGTATTAACGTTATCTACAGTCACAGGTTGTGGAGTTGAGGAGTGTCCTAAGATCAGCTTTAAACTGACCAAAACTGGATGTAAGGGAGAGTGTAGACGGTAGGTTGTTTAGCCATGGGGGGGCACAATAACAGAAGGACTGTTGCCCAAGGGAGGTTCTACAGTGTGGTACTAGTAAGGGGGTGTTTGCAGAGTGTCTTAGTGCCCTCCTGAGCGAGGCTGTTTGAATAAGAGGGTGGAAGCCTGTCGGTGCTTGTTTGTGTAGTATCTTCCTTGCTAGAAGGCAGGCATGATACTTTACTCTATCATGGAAGTTTAGGCAGCCAGTGAGTTTGCAAAGTTCACAAGTATGGGTTAGCCTGTTACAATTTGAGACCAGGCGGCAGGCTTTGTTGAGGGCAAGGTTGATTCTGCGCAGGGCAGTATGATCAGCAGACCCATAAATTCTTATACTGTAGTCCACTAAGGGTAGTATAGAGGAGGACACTGCTAGATGCATTGCCTGCGGGGGAATGCAATGTCTATGCCTGCATAGGATCCCTAATCTGCCATTGACAGAGGAGGATACTTGTTGGATGTGAGCGTGATAGGTAAGGGAGGAGTCCAACATGACTCCCAGGTATTTGAAACTGTTAACCTGTTCCAGAGCGATGCCACGGGAGTTTGTGATGATTAGTGGTGTATTACTGAGTGGATTTTGGTGGTGGGTGAAGATCATGGTTTTTGTCTTTTTACAGTTAAGTATTAGGCGGTGTTCAGAGAACCAGGTTTCGAGCTCACCAAAGAAGGACTGCAGGGCGGCTTGAAGGGTGTTGAGATGATGATGTTTCCAAAAGACTACAGCATCATCTGCATAAAGCAGAAGCTTCCCACTACAGGATTTGGGGATTGAGTTCAGAAAGAGGGTGAAAAGCAATGGGCCTAATATGGACCCTTGCGGGAACCCTGTGTGGACTGTTTTTTTTTTTGAGGATGTGGTCTCATTAGCTTTAACCTGCTGTGCTCTTCCTTTGAGATAGTCAATGAGCCAGGAGGTGACTTCAGGGAAGATATATAATGATGGAAGAGTGTGGAGAAGTAGCTCATGACTGACCGTATCAAAAGATTTGGTCAGATTGATATAGAGAGCCCCCGCTACTGCGCCATGATCCAGGGCCTCATGTATATAAGAAGTAAATTTGACAAGGGCAGTGGAGGTGCTGTGACCCCTCCTGAACCTGTGTTGTTCTTGACAGAGCAAATTGTGTTTGGTCAGGTAGCCTGTGAGCTGGTCTGCCACTGTTTTCTCAAGGGCCTTTAAGAGAGAGGGCAGTGTGGATATTAGCCTGCAGTTGCTGGCGGAAGTGGGGTCACCACTCTTTAATATGGGAGTTAGAACTGCTCTTTTCCAAGAAGTGGGGAACTGGCTGTGACATAAGGATAAGTTAAATATTTTAGTGAGATGGGGCAAGGTCACATCCAAGGTTAGCCGGACTAGCTTGAGGTCCAAGCCGTCACTACTATAGCGAGTGTTTGCCAGGGCTTTGCCTAGGTAGCGTTTTGCCTCATTGCAGGAGATGATTCGTAGTCAGAAAGGAGGTTGGTTGAAATTGGTAGGGGAGTTTATGGGGTGGTTACTGATCGGGTCGAAGAAGTTGGGGGGAGAATGTGACTGAGGTCTGTGAAGGCAGTATTGAGTGCTTCGGTCACAGATATTACCGAAGTCTTGCTTATATGAGCAAAAGGACAAAAACAGCAGACTCTGGTAAACTGGCAGCAGTTCAATAAATGATGAATAATGAAAAGTACAGTAAGATAAAAACTTAACAATAACTGCTGGCAACAGAAATCAAGCTGTGGATGAGCGTGTGGACCGTAAGAAACTAATGCTTTGTGCGAGGCTGAGCTGGAGGGGTGTATACCATGCCTTTTATTTACAACTAAAATTGGGCAGCCATCATTGTGCCGTTGATTTCATCAACTACTCTCGGTGACTGCCTAAAATCACTTTGTCCAAGCACTGCTCAACCCGGGCATCTCTTGTGAGGGTGCAATCACCCCAAATCAGTTCTCCACCAGTCGGCTATCAGTAACAGAGGAAAAAACTTTTGGTACAACATATAAGGTTAACAAACAGTGCTAAGAACAACAGGAAGTGGCAGTTACAGTTAGCCCACAATATCAGTCCCTCCTGCTTCATCCCCCCCCCCCCAAGGATGTTTGACTCTCAAAGTCAGCTTTGATTTTTAAGAGTTGCTTCCTGGCCTCAGATGGATCATTGCCTTAAGGACAGTAGCATTCGATGGTTCACCCTCTGCACCATGTGGATGGTGGACTGTTGCATAGTGTTGGGTCTCCCCATTTTACAGTTCAAAATGAGTAATAATATTGTAAATGGCAGCACCTTAAAATAATCCAAGTCAAAGAAAATGATTCTGGCACCTGTTTGTGCCAAAAGAACACGTAAACAGTCCAAAAAAGAGGTAAATCACTGCAGCGGTTGGGAGCTCCCATGAGAGACATCTATTGCTGTCAGCTGTTAGCCATGGCCCCCCCCCCCCCCCTTCAATATATTTATTAGCGACATTGGGGATGGAATCTGGGGCAGATTGTGTCTCTTCGCAGATTACACTAAGCTCTGTGGTAGGGTGGATAGCAATAAGAGAATCAGGGACATACAGAGTGACTTACAAAAGCTAGAAGGGTGCTCTGAGGTTTGGCAGTTGAAATTCAACTCCAGAAGATTTGGCAGTTGAAATTCAACTCCAGAAAGTGCAAGGTAATGCACCTAGGGAACAAGAACTCCAAGATAAAGTACCGGATGGGTGGGGTGAGACTTAGCACTAAGGCTAAGAATGGGACCTTGGAGTTATCATCAGTGACTCCCTTAAACAATTGAGTCAGTGCAACAAGGTATACAGAGAAGCGAGTAGGATGCTGGGATGTATTGGGAGGAGTACTGATAGCAGAAGGGAAGTGGTAATACTTCACCTGTTTAGTGAGGCCACAGCTGGAGCACTGTGCCCAGTTCTGTAGTTCTCACCTCAGGAAAGAGAGGGATAGGCTGGAGACTGTGTAGCGCAGGGTAACAAAAATGATTCAGAGCCAGCAGAGCAGGTCCCATGAGGAGCGCCTCAAGGCACTGAACATGTACTCACTGGAGACAAGAAGGGAGAGGGGAGATATGAAGGAGACCTTCAAGTTCCTAAAAGGAATTACCAAGGTGGACTGTGGAGGAACTTCATAACTTGGATACTAGCTTGTGGTCATGTGGACATGAGTGGAAACTGACAGGAGGGTGGTTCAGGAGGGATATGAGGAAATATTATTTTACAGAAGGGTGGTGGAGCCATGGAACAGTCTTCCGGCTGAGGTGGTGGGTGCTACAACCATTGGGGGTTTCAAGCATGGATGGGACAGAATGAAGGATACAGTGGTTGCTTGAGGTGGCAGAAACTGGGAGACAAATGGGGACGGGGGGAGAGCTAGGACCCTGAAGGGACAGTAGGTCCCAGGGCTAAATAGGGAACTCAGCCAGATTGGATGGACCATTGGTCTTTTTCTGCCATCACTGGCTATGTTTCTATGAAAAGAAAGTCCCAAAATTGGCCTGTGCAGCAGTGTCCATGGACTGATATAACAGCAAATATTCAGGAAGTTCATAGCTGCACCTGTTGCACCGAAGTACATCACTGGTTATGCTAGAACCTACCTACTATAATAGTTATGAAGAACACCTGATAGAAGCTGAACTTTGTGATTTAGAGTTGGAATTCATTAAGAAAGTCGAAATCAGATGTAAACCATACACTTGTGTGTGAATATGCAATAAACTTGAATTTAAAAAAAAGGAAGTACATCATTGAGGTGATGTGAAAGTCCAAGAAATTCGGAATCGGTGATCTAAACCTAAAAAAATGGTATTAGTAACAACCCTTCAGGGAGAATTCCCTCACCTCCCAACCACACAAAATGAAGTAGTCAGCAATAAAATATTCATTGGGGATTTTAATCCTTATGGCCAAAAAAATGCATTACAAAAAATGGCTTAAAGGGGAAATTCTGACTATAGAAGAGTGAATAGTTTTACTTATTACCACCTATAATATTGAAATGCTTACATATACCATCTGTCAGCAAGAAGATAAGGGGAGAAATATGTGGAATAGGGTCTTGCATTTTTCTGTCAGAGACCACAGCTTTGTTCCATAAAAGGTTATTTGATACCCAGAATGCCTTCAATTTCACTGGGTGATACCTGGTATTAATACCACATGCCCTTTCTTGTGTGCCCCACTCTAAACATAGAACATAGAAACATAGAATTTGATGGCAGATAAGGACCGCTTGGCCCACCCAGTCTGCCCATTTCCCTACCTACTGGATAAGCTGCAGATCCTAGTTAACCAGCAGCCTACTTCTTTCTACCCCCAACCCCCAGAATTGCCTTATGACTATCCCATGCATGCTTGAATTCCACCACTGATTTTGACTCCACAACCTCCTCCGGAAGGCCGTTCCATGCATCCACAACCCTCTCTGTGAAAAAATACTTCCTTAAATTACCTCTGAGCTGCCCCCTCTATCTTCAAATTGTGCCCTCTTGTTCTTGCACACCTCTTTTTTTGAAAGATGCTACCCTCTTGGACTTTGTTGATTCCCTTGAGGTACTTGAAAGTTTCTATCATGTCCCCCCTCTCCCTCCTTTCCTCGAGGCTATACATATTAAGCTCCTTAAGTGTCTCTTCATATGTCCTCCGGTGCAGACCCTGCACCATTTTAGTTGCCCTCCTCTGGACAGCTTCCATCCTGTCTATGTCTTTATGGAGATTGGGTCTCCAGAACTGCACACAGTACTCAGATGGGGTCTCACCAGCTGTCTGTACAGAGGGATAATAACTTCCTGTTTTCTACTGGTGATGCCTCTCCTATGCATCCCAGTATCCCCAACCCTCCTTGCTGCCTTCTCACATTGCTTGCCCACCTTTAGGTCATCTGATATGACTACCCCCAGGTCCCTTTCCATTTTGTTGTTGTTAGTATCTCACCCCATTGTGTATTCTTCCCTGGGTTTTGTTTCCCAGGTGCATTATACTTCTTAGCATTGAATCTAAGCTGCCATACATTTGACCATTCCTCTAACCTTGCCAAGTCCCTTCTCATCCTTTCCACCCCACCCTGTGCATCAACTCTGTTGCAGATCTTAGTGTCATCTGCAAAGAGACATACTTTTCCTCCAGTCCTTCTGCAATGTAAACATAAAGACATTGGAAGAGGACTAGTCTAACTGAACCCTGCGGTACCCCGCTAGTAACCCTCCTTTCTTCTGAGTGGACTCCATTTACTATTACTCTCTGTGTCCTATTCTCCAGCCAATTCTTTACCCAGGCTGTCATCTTGGGACCCACTCCCAGGCTGGCTAACTTATGTATTAATCTTTTGTGTGGGACTGTGTCAAATGCCTTGCTAAAGTCTAGGTAGGCCATGTCCACAGCCCCTCCCTGATCTACTACTTTGGTCACCCAGTCAAAGAAATCTATCAGATTCGTCTGGCATGACCTTCCCTGTGAATCCATGCTGCCTAGGGTCTTGTGCCCTCTGGCCTCTAGATACTCGACAATTCTTTCCTTTAGAAGTGATTCCATCATTTTCCCTATCACTGAGGTTAAACTAACAGGTCTATAGTTTCCTGCTTCTGCCTTGCTCCCACTTTTGTGAAGGGAATCACATCTGCCCTCCTCCAGTCCTCGGGTACCACCCCATCCTCCCATGATTTGTTAAAAAGGGTAGTCAGTGGTGTCACTAGTTCTACCCTTAGTTCTTTTAGAATTCTGGGATGAATCCCATCAGGCCCCATTGCTTTGTCCACCTTCAGTTTTAAGAGTTCTTTCAGAACCCTTTCTTCTGTAAATGGGCTGGTATCAACTTCTGTATCCAGAGTGTTACTACTGTTTGTTTTATGCCTCCCCCTCTTCCTTTGTAAATACTGAGCAAAAATATTTGTTTAGTATCTCTGCCTTTTCACAGTCTCCCTCTGCCCACCCCTTCCTCCCTTTATTAAGCCTCACCATCCCTCCCTTGGTCTTCCTTCATCCCTGATGTACCTATAAAGGTTTTATTCCCCTTCTTAACTGAGTTGGCTATCTTTTCCTCAGTTTGGGCCTTTGCTGTTCTGACTGCTCCCAGCCTCCTTTTGCTTTAACTGATACAGTTCTCTGTCCTCGCCTGCTACAGATTCCTTTACTTCCTGAATGCTTTCTTTTTCCTTGAACCTTCACTGCCACTTCCTTTGAGAACCATAGTGGTTTCTTACATCGTCTTGTTTTGTTTATTTGCTTCACACAAAGGCTCGTTACCTCTGTGATGGCAGTTTTATTATTCCCATTGTTCTTCCACCCCTCCTTCCCACCCATTTGCTAGTGCATTCCTTAGACACTCACCCATTTTGGCAAAGTCAGCCCTCCTAAAGTCCAGTACTTTTGTCTTTGTATGGCTTGACTCTATTGCTGTGTTTATTGTGAACCATACTGTTCGATGGTTGCTAGTTCCCAGATGGCTACCCACTTCTACATCTGATCCCTCTCCATCTCCATTTGAGAGTATCAAGTCTAATATTGCTCCCTCTCAGTGGGCTCCAGTACTAGTTGTCTAAGGCATGCCCCCTGTAGGGCATCTAGAATAACTGCACTCTTCGGAGTGGCAGCTGCAACTGCGCTCCAGTTAACATCTGGCATATTCAGATCGCCCATCAGCAATATCTCCCCTTTTTCTGCCATTCTAAGTATACTTTCTATCATTTCCTTGTCAATTTCCTCCCCCTGAGAAGGGGGTCTCCGCTCCTTCAGTCTCAGTCATAGGAATAAAACTGTACTTCTAACCTAGTACTGTCACGAAATCTTCAGATGTAAACGCAGATGAATATACTACATCTCAACAGTAGATATCGTGACCCTCAAAATCCCGAGCCCAACATCCCGACACGACAATTGCCCGATGGATCACCATCCTGATGACCGAACACCCGACACTGGGCTTATGCTATGTTTGTGAGCTGGTGGAGGGCTCTGTCTCTGCACCACCCATTGTGGGGAACTTTGCCCACTGCACTCCCCTAAAATAATGTAATCAGCTCCGTGTTGTGGCAAGTTCGAGTGTCGGGCTTTCAGTCATTGGGATAGTGGTCCATTGGGCAGTCATCGTGTCAGGGTTTTGGGCTTGGGATTTTGAGCGTCAGGATTTTGATTGACTGCATTTTGTAATACTCCCACTAAGACACTCCTGTGAGTCCTAGCCTTGTCTGTTTGTATTTATCTCTGTTAATGTTGACATGTATGTTACATGTGTTATTGAAAACTTAATAAAAACTTTGAATATGAAAAAAAAAATGTAGTCAGACATGTGCTCAGATATTAAAAGTACCAAATCTGCCCAACATATTACAACTTTTAAACATTTCTCTACTTACTGGCATAGATACTGCACCGCCTAAGCTGTGTCAGTTCTGAAACCTTATGTTGGGCTCAGGAGCACTCAATGGCTTTGTGTCGGAGGAATAGGCTCTGACGTGCATGTAGTATGCTATCAACCATAACCCAAACTTGGCTGAGCCCTAGGTGCCCCACAAAAGAAATTTGGCTAAATAACTTTTCTGATGATGCCTGGTGGCAAAATTAACAGTAGGAAACAAACAAATGTTTCATCCACTGGTGGTGTGAAGATGGCTTTTCTTTTTTGCCTCCCCCTGAATATGTTCCTTTATGTGAGGTCCTGCCAGTACTATCATTATTGTCCTGGGTTGCTCCGGCATATTAGTCCACTATTGCGGGGTGAACCTGTAAATTTTAATTAGCAGTCCCTCCAGATGTAATCCTAAGCACTGCTCTAATAGATGTTGGGTGAACGCAAATGAGATTGTCCCCTTCAGCTCCTTCCTGGACTCCTAAGAGGCTCACAGTCCCCATCCATGCTCCATTTTCCGGATGCTCGAGATGGAGCCTCAGGAACTTGTTCTCAGCTAGTATCCCTGCTACTGAGGTAGCGGAGTTAGTAGCAGTCTGTTGCTTTTTTGCCTCCTCCCACACCACCAGTAGTTTATTTTCCAATGCAGAAAATCTGTTGATAAGTCCCTCAACCTTTCCATTGAGGTTCTTCATTGCTTCCAAGAGGGCTGTGTTAGATAGCTCACTGCTGTGCCTGGCCTTGTGACTCAGGCCGCACGCTCCTAGTGGTGTAGTGGGTTTTGATGCTATGCTTGTACCGCTCTCCTGCTGAGCGGGTTGCTGAGGTCAACCCATCTTTTTGACCGTTGCAGTTATGGTAACAATCGAAGCACTGTAATCAACTCTACCAAATGCAGCAACTTTGGCATTTTATTTCTCAAATGAGAATATTCTTATGTGGTTTACAGAGATTGAAACTGTTGCTCTCACTTTGAGTGTCCTGCTCCATCAGTTGATGGCCATGCCCCCAGCTGTTTCTCTCTGATTCCCAAGATCTGTAATTAGATTATTCCTATTTGGTCTCCAGGTTCTGCAATTAGCTGTTCCCACTCTGAATCCCCAGTCTTGTGATTTACTGCCCCAGTCTGATTCCCAAGTCCTGCTATTGGCTGTTTCCCCATCGATTTCCAAGCATTGCTTTTCCCCTCTGAAGCCTAAGCTCTGCTATTGGATGTTCCCATCTGATTCCCCAAGTCCTGCTACTGAATGGTAACCTTTATTGGCCAAGTCCTGCTATTGGCTGTTCCCTTCCGATTCTCAAGCCCATTTATTTCTTGTTCCTCGCTGATTGTCATGCCTTGCCATTGGCTGTTGTAATCCCAATCGCTGCTATTGGCTGTTCCCCCCACCCTGTTTTCCAAGGAGATAAACAAACAAAAGAACAGAAGAAGACCTGAAAAGTCCATCCAGTTTGCCCGAAGATTCCCAATTTTGAGTTGCTCTATTCTCCAAGCCCTGGTATTGGCTGTTCCTTTCCTGTTCCCAAGCCCTCCCACTGGCTGCTTCCTTCTGATTCCTTAGCCCTGTTATCAGCTGCTCCCCTTCTGACTCCCAAGCCCTAGTATTGGCTGTTCTCCCTTCAATACCCAAACCCTGCTGTTACCCATTCCCATCTGATTCCCATGCCCTGCTGCTGGCTGTTTTCCTTCTAATTCCCAAACTCTGTAATTGCCTGTTCCCCAATTCCTAAGCTCTGCTATTGGCTATTCCCTCTTTGCTTCCCATGCCCTGCTATTACATAGAAACATAGAATCTGATGTCGGATAAGGACCGATAGACCCATCCAGTCTGCCCTTTTTCCCTACCTACTAAAAAACCCCACAGATCCTACTTTATCTCCGGGTTTACTTCCTCTTTTGACTCGATAGGGTTCCCCTATGTCTATCCCATTCAGTTTTGAATCCCCCCACTGACTTTCCCCCACCACCTCTGCTGGGAGGGTGTTCCATGCCTCCACCACCCTTTCTGCGAACAAGTACTGTCTTACGTTTCTCCTTACTCTACCCCCTTCCAGTCTCATGTCACGCCCTCTTGTTCTACAGCATCTTCTTTTCTGAAAGATGCTACCCTCCTGTACTTTGTTTATTCCCTTTAGGTACTTGAAGATCTCTATCATGTCTTCCCTCTCCCTCCTCTCGGGTACACATATTGAGTGCCTCCAGTCTCTCCTCATAAGATCTGTGGTGCAGGCCCTGCACCATTTTTGTTCCCCTCCTTTGAACTACCTCTACCCTGTTTATGTCCTTTCGGAGTTACAGCCTCCAGAACTGGACACAGTACTCCAGATGAGGTCTCACCAATGATCTGTACAGTGACATCACCACATCTTTTCCTCCATCTGATTCCCAAGCCCTACTATTGGCTATTCTCCCTCCAGTTCCCAAGCTCTGCTATTGGTTGTTTCCCTTCTGATTATTAAGTCCTACTTTGAGCTGCTCCTCCCCTAGTTCCCAAGTTTTACTATAACCTGTTTCCCTTGGATTCCCAAGCTCTGCTATTAGCCATTTTCCAACTGATTTCCAAACTCTGCTATTGATTTCTGTTCCCTGCTATTGGCTATTCTTACATTAATTCCTACACCTAGTTATTGTTTGTTCCCCTTCTGATTTCCAGTCCCCGCTATTAACTGTTTACCATCTGATTTCCAAGCTCTGCTATTAGTTGTTCCCCAGTTCCTAATCCCTGCTAATCACTGTTCCTACTTTGATTCCAAAGCTGTGCTGTTAGTTGGTCTCTCTGATTCCCAAGCACTACTGTTGGCTGTCTCCCCTCTGACTACCAAGTCCTACTTTTAACTGTCCACTTCCATTCCTAAGGTCCACTATTATCTATTCCCCTCTATAACAGAATTGATGTAATGTAACAATCTGCTAAGTACTTGTAAGCTAGTTCCTTTTTTTTTTTCTTTGTTTTGTTTGTTACATATGTAATTCTGCCTGCTGCAAAGAGTCAGGGTTCTTATCAGTGTCTCTGAAAGAAAATCAGATTAGCTGGGCTGGTTGTAAATTTATTACTTCAAGGATGTCCCTGAGCACAAGATGTGCCTTTGATGTCAGAAGGCTACTATCTAACACAGTCATACCCAGATAAGCTCATTCCCCCAATCCCAGAAAGAAGCCACATGACCATCATAGTTTTTTGGCAGAAAAGGACGAAATTTATTTCGTCATGGTTGTCATTAATAAAACATCCACATGTATAAACAACATTGGTTACATAAACCACAGGTTATAATATAACAAAACATTAATCATGCGTACTATGGTACAGAATTCCCCTGGGGCAGCAGACAACCTTAGGCTATGAAAATCAACATCCAAGAAATGAGCCAACCCATGACCAGAGAAGGCATGGCCAACCCCCGCAGGGTCAGCCAGCTTATATGACAAGGCTGCTCCAAAAGGACCCATACCACTAGGCCACAGCCATGCTGTTCTGCCCTCACCGGGTGTCAACAGCCAGACGATCAACCCTCGCAGTAGCAGGCTCCGCCCAATGCTGCGCAATGTCTCTTCTGGAATGTGCCCTCATCGGGCCACCCCCGATCCTCTCTTCTTCTCAGATCTGTATCATTTTAGCCTCTAAATCGGTAGTCATCCACCACAAGATCCGCGTATTCATTTGCGAATCTCCCACCAATACCAATACCCCAGGAGAATACTATAACCATGATTCCAAAACCATCTGAATACCCAAATTGAAAATCTCTTGCCCTATATCTGACAAGTGCACCCCGTCAGATGCAAAATAGCTTTCCAACCCCAGAGCTATGTCCCAATGGTGTAATACCTGTATTTTCCTTTGAATGCAGAAGCATGACACCACCCTATTTACCTTCTTGCGCACCTTCCAGAGCAGCCAGGCCACCTGCCCTTTCTTCTGTTTTTGCCGGGGCACTATCCTGGACCTTGCTAAACGAGTGTCCGGCATCCGCCTTCTTATCCACCCCAGATCTGCCATTATGCCTCTCATCACATCTATCAATGACAGGCTCCCCAGGTCATTTCCCCCTAAATGTATTACCAAACCATGTGGCGGGTTCCTAACAAAACCCAGCTTTTTAATGGCGGTATGAGGCTACCCCATCTCATGCTAGTGACTCCACACCAGTGCACACTCACTTTCTCCTCCGAGATGCCCAGTTGATCTCCTTGGCCCTGCTGGGATGCCCATGCCTGTGCTCTGCTAATAAAAGAGTGGCCAGCCATGTAAAATTGCTTGGTCTCTGGAAGTGTACCTATAAGACAAATCAAGCCATTATTGTAATCATTCCACCCTAGATTGCTGCACTATACCTCCCCCTTTCTGGACCTAATGTAACTTTTGTAGGCCTTCGACTGCCAGTGCCCAGTCCTCTGTATTTCAGCTTCCTGGCCACCTAGCCTAGCTGCCTCAGTGGTGGCCCCAATCCTGAAGGAGTGCATGCTAAAACTGCTAGGGTCCCGCCCTGCAGCCCTCACCCCTTTCTTGAAAATGGCTGTAAACTGGTACCCGGTTACTGGTCTGCAATCTGCCTAGGTGAAGAAGGTGCCCTGACCAACCCCTCTGTGTGCTATGTATTCATTGATAAGGGCCCATGGGCACAGTCCACTCCACTTGGCCCTGTAGAAGGTTATTATCTTCTTGGGGCCAACCTGTGTTGTTTTGGAGTAACGCAGCAACAGTTGCAGCATATCCCCTATGAAATTGATATCCTGCCACTGCAGGCAGTGTCCCGCCGGCATGGTCGGGTCCTTCACCAATTCCAACACCTGGAACGCTCCAAAAAAGGCACAGGCAAATAGCCCTTTGAAGAGCCTCACTTCGTCCGTCGACCAGCATATTCCCCCCAGTTTGCCCAGTATATCCTCTAACAACAGGCTATCCACTGGATGTCTGCCATCCTTCTTGTTTCCCTTAATTCTATGCAACCCTTCTATCATTTTCTGGATGGTGAAGGAACCTGTCAAGTCGTGGAACCCGTGCATCTTTGCCATGAATGCAATGCCTGCTAAGTGGCTGAGGATGTAAGCTGGGGCCCTTTCCTGTTCAATCAACTGGAGAACAAACTGTTGCAACAGGCTAGTCTGCTCCAACAGCTGATAGTTCTGCTGCCTGTCCCCACAGAAATCCCAGAAAGCCTGTAAATGTGCCCTATACTTATGCCAGGTCCCTGGAGCCAGAGCATGTTGTACCAGGTTGGCTGTTCTTGGATCGCTGCTTGCCACAGGAACTCTGATGGGGTGTCTTTCTGCTGCCGGGGCCATCTTCCGGAAGCGCCTGAATTCCAGTCAAGACAGTGCATCTGCAATTACATTGTCAACTCCCAGCACATGACTAGCCCTGAAGGATATGTTGATTTGCAGGCACCGCAGGACAAAGACCCTCAGCAGCCAGATCACCTCCTTTGAGTTGGATGTCTGTGTGTTCAGAATGGACACTACCCCTATATTATCTGTCTGAAAGCACACTTTTTTGTGTCTTAGCCTGTCCCCCACACGAAAACAGCTACCAATATTGGGAGGAACTCCAACAGGGTCACATTCTTTGTGAGACCTGCCTCCACCCAACTGTTATCCCATGGGCCTGCAAACCAGGACCCCTTAAAATATACCCCGAAGCCAATGCCTCCGGCAGCATCAGAGAACATTTGGCAATCTGGACTGAATTTGAAGCTGGCTTGCCATACTGATACCCCATTAAAGTGCTTCAGAAATGTTTCCCAGACCCCCATATCAGCCCTCATCTCTGATGAAACCCTAATGTGATAGTGCGGTTGTAAAAGGCCCTTAGTGGCCCAAGACAGCCACCTCAAAAAAGGCCTACCTGGCAACACGGCCCTGCATGCAAAGCTCAAGTGTCCAATTAATGACTATAGCTTCCTAAGGGTCACCTTGGTGGCTAACCCAACGTCCGCCACTAGCTCCCTCAGAAGATCCACCTTATCTTGCAGCAAGCAAGCAGGACACCATATAGACCGTATCCAGTTCTATGCGTAGATACATAAGCCGGGTTAGCGGCCCTTTAGTCTTTTTGTGTGCCAGTGGCACCCCCCAAACCAAGCCATGAGCTGTGCAAATGTGGGTCAGTGTGTCACCGTAGTGTGGCGTGCCCGGTGCCCCTATGAATAAGAAGTCGTCTAAGTAGTGTGTGATCAAATGGTTACCACTGTGTTGCCTGGTGGCCCATTCTAAGAAACGTCTGAATGTCTTGAAAGCGGCACAGGATATAGAGCTACCCATTGGTATTGCCATGTCGTAGTAAAATTCCCCACCAAATGCAAAACCTAATAGGTCAAAGTCTCCCGGACTGACCAGTCGCTTTTGGCCAATTGTGCACCGCTGCCTATCCTCTGGATGAGCTTAACAGCAGTGTTGAAGGATGCGTAGCACACTGCACTGTACTCTGCACTAATTAAATCATTCACTAAAGCACCTTTCGGATATGATAGATGATGAATGGTTCTATGTCATAACAGCGTAAGCCTAAAGGAGATCGCCGTTATGCAGAAGTCAACAGTGCTGAAAATTTATTACGGCGCACAGCAAAAGGGCGTTGGGGACTTAGTTTTTTAATGTTTTCTGCGGAGAGCTTCACTCCGCACCCTCTTACTAAAGGATTCTCAACTCCAGGAGGGTGCATATCGGTGGGGGGGTGAAAACATAAAAAAAAAGGTTTGGGCCAGGCGCAACAAAAACTCACCCGGTCCCGAACCCAGTACCCTGCCGACCGACGCCGGCAACCCACCCACCATGCCATGGGGTCGGCTCAGCAACCCACTGTGGCACCACCCCTCACATCTCTTGCTGTGTGTGCCTGCTCCCTCCCCCCCGTGTGCATGTATGTATAGCGATATCCTGTTTCTATAGTCGCCCACCCCCTGTCCAACCATCCTACCCTCCTGTAGCCATCCCAGAAATGCACTGGGGAGAGGATTGCCGTTATTGTAGGTCCCACTCCCCAGCGCTCTTATCACAGGATACCATGATGAATCAACCTGAATTCACCTGGAGTCTTCTTGGGAACTACTCCCAATGGAGAGATCCTCAAGGGGCTCAGTGGAGGACTTGTGAAAGGCCCTGCCATCCTACCATCTTCCACTTCCTTGCAGACCTTTTTGGCCACCACCTTTTGTAATGTCCTAGTGAACCTGAGGTTGTTTGCTGTGGTGGCTGCCCAGGTGCCCTGGTATGGGATGCAGAAGCCTGCAGAAAAAACATTGAGCAGGTACTGGGTGCCCTTTCTGCAAGGGTAGCGGTCAAGCCATGCTCTCATGTGATCAGTTCTTACTGAGGACCTCGTCAGGTCTCTTCGTGCACCTGTCCCCTTGCTTGGTGTCTGTCTGTTGGCAATCACCCTTCCTGTAGCTCCCTCCTCCATGACAGGTGCTAGCTTTGTGCTTACCTCCACAGTTGCCGCATTCATGACGGAATTTACAAAGGTCCCGAAAACATTTTCCCGTATTGTACTGCCTGCAGGTACGGACCCCTTTCTGTCCTGACCATGGTGCCTTGTTTACCATATGCTGACTGGCCATGTAGGTCACATTAGCGGGCTTGGCCTGTGTCATGTGCCTACACCACAAGTCGTGGTCGATCTTGTCCCAGTGCATTTCAGGCGATCTAGGTACCCTCATGTAGAACAGCTCATCGTACCTAAGCCAGGCATTCCCCTCGAATGCCATGTGGGCTGTTTTTATGATGTCCCTGTACTTGAGTAACTGCCCTATCTTCTGCGGGAACTTTGCACAGTATATGGAGATAAAGATCTCGAAGGCCGCCACCCAGTTCTCGAAAGTGTGGGGCACTGTCGGCTGATGCAGCCTTTTCTGCTTGAGTCTGTCTTTGTCTCCAGTGTCTGGCAATTCCCTGTGCAGCAGGTCAAATATCTCTGTGTATTCATCCTTCCAGATCTTTTCCCTCATGGTCAGGGTCAGGTGGGTGTCCATTGGCTCATCCACTCCTAGGTAAGCCCAGTGATCTGGGCCCACCGCTGCGGGTGCTGTCGCACTGGGCTCCTGTTGAATCACTGGTGTGGAAGCTGATGAGGACATGCCCCTTGGCAGTGGTTCGGTACTTCCAGACATTGATCCTGCTATAGCTGTTTCCAGCTCCCAAACCTGCCTAACTGTGTTGTCCACTGTGACCCCCACCACTTCTGTGCTGGCCAGGGGTGGCTCATTACCTGTTGCAGAGGAGCTGCCCTTTTCCATTCCTTGTCTCGAGGTTTGGGTAGATGCCAATGCTGGTGTGGGGGGCATGGCAACCTGGTTACCCACGTTGTGGTCCTCAAAGAATTGCTGGCCCCCCCATGGGGCCCATGGCCATCACTGGAGTGCTGCCTGGGGCATTGGGGGTGCCCCTACCACCCCACCAGCTGGTATAGTCTGGCCTGCCCTTTGTGTATAAGAGGGTGGGATGTATGGTGGAAAACATGGGAATGGCCAGGGCCACCAACCCTAGTGTCCAGAGGCTGCTGGTCCCCCAGCTACCGCCAATGGGACCTGTGCTGGGTTGTCCCTGGGCTGCCTGGTCCCCCAGGCCCTTCTACGTTGTGGCCTGCCATTACCCGACTCGTGTTCTAGCCAAAGCTTTTCCCAGCAAACATTTTCCCACCCTGGCCATTGCTTCCCCCTTTTCCCTGCCTCTTGTCTGAATAAAAGGAGCCTTCCTGGTCCTATAGTGCCCTGAGCTCCATCTATCCCCCCTGGCATGGTCTGCTGCCCGCCCCTCACTTGACTCACCATTAGGCAGGGCCTGTAGGGGTTCTGTGCCTGTTCCATTGGTGTCATCATCCTCCTTTACACCTTGAACCACCATCTCGACTGTTGCGATGTCTTGGTCACTGGTAGCCTCTTCTGGTAGCCCCAGCATCTGTTCCTCTGCGGCAGCTGTCTTCCGGGTGGCCTTGGTCACCAAGGCCTCCTGCATTTCCCTTGAAGGCTTTCTCAATCACTTGGGTGCTCGTGCGGCATTGGGAACCCCATGCTGTTGGGTAGATGCACTTTGCATGGCGATCTGGAGCCAATTTGGACCGCCCATTGCCATCAGCTGCTGTAGGGTGTCAGTGAACTCCTGGGTGGGTGGGTTCAGCATGCCTGGTGATGTGGAGGCCTGGGCCTCCCCACCTCCCTGCTTTGCTGCCTCTCCCACAGTAGTCATGACCCTAGTTGTTGCTGGTAAAACCTGGAAACAGAAACAAAGCTGGCCCATTAGTGGTGTAGCACTCAGGCCCTCCCACTGTGGTCCCGTGCCACTGCCCCCTCCCCAGCCCCGTATCCCTGTATGCAGAATAATATATATTCTTACCCCACTTATATAACTTTCTTTTTTTTTTAACTCTCCCCCAACCCTGACTGGGGTATATGCTTACTTTCTCCATAGGGGAGATAGCATGCATGCTGCTTCATGGTTTGCTCTTGGTAGCACCAGACAAAACACCATTTTTTGCTTTTTAACTATATCCATTGTTTTTTTTTTTTTGGGTTCCTCCGTGACCCAGAGGAGGGCAAAGCCTCCCTCTCTCGTCGGCATACCTCTCAACTGCTATGAAGTTCGCATAGCACTGTGGTTTTCACACTCAGTTTTACCATTGCTCTGCCTAGGTTTGCTGCAGCTTTGCATAATGTTAGAGCTATATCTGGACACACAAATTGTTAAATCATTGAGCTACGTTTATAGAACATTCCTTCTCACTAACTATATGGGTCCCACTAATTATAGGCATCATTTTGTTTACATAATAAAGTGCTACACATTCTGGCCACTTGCTCTGATTTTGTAGGTCAGTGCTATGATTTCAAATACTGAGAGGTTGAGGGGTATGCTCCCCGGTGCTTGTTGGTGGACATGGCTGGAGCAGGGGAAGCTGCCATCCCCAGTATGACTGCTGCACCAGTCCACGCACGTGCGGCACGAGCGCGCTCCCTGGTAGTGCTAGCCACATGGACATGCATGCCTGAGCCCCTGAAGGGATGCAGAGTGGTGGAGCTGCCGAGTTACAGCTGTCGGACCATTGTCCGCCCGTGAGCAGCTCGTGTGCTCGCAGGAGCCCTGTCCCTACCATCTGCCATGCAGGGCGGCCAGATTGCAGTCATTAGGAGGCTGGGAGAAGATGCCCACCTCGACCTGCCACACCATCTCGCAGGGGCGAGGGGCATATGCCGGGACACCCGACTAGCTTACACCAAGTAAGGTGGGGCTGGCTGCTCACTGGGCCTGGTGGTTTCCGGGGTTGGAGCTGGGCAGCTAGGTGCTGTGGCAAGTGCTGGGGTTAGAGTGGTTTTGGCAATGGGAAAAAGGGGCTTGCAGGTCCGCTAGCGTAGCTCCCTGCTCACCTGTATGCATTTTTTTTTTTTTTTGAGTGGGACCCAGTTTGGAGAGATGACCTTCTTTGTCTTTTTTTTTTTTTTTGTGGGGCCAAGGACTGCCACTACCGGAGAGTGGGGAAAGGCATCAGTAGTGGTGTGACCTGGAGGCAAGGAAGGCCTTAGCAGCAGTGTGACCCGGGGCAGCCCACACAGCTAAAATGGACATAAGATGGCTGTGGCTCCCCAGTGCTGAAATGATCAATGGCCAAAAGTCCTACATAGTCAGGCACTACCCGACCCACCACAAGCTTGTTCCCGGTTGGCCGGCCACACCAGTATCCCCTGTCTGTGCCTCAGATGCTGGGGGGGGGGGGGCGCACTACTGCAAGGCTACTATTGGAGGAAAAAGAAAAACACCCATGCCAACAAAAAAGGAAAGGAAAGCCCAAAGAAAAGAAAACCCCCCAGGACTGGGAATAGGATCCCAGTCTCCCAACATGCCCACCCCCCCAGTCTGACCGAGCCCTAGGCCTCAGGCCCACCACACCTTACCTTGGTAAACAGCAGTTATCTTTTGTCCTCTGGTCTTCAGCGTTGGGTCCCCTGGTGTTTGGATGGAAAGAGGAAGGTCCTCTTCCATCCAGACACTATATCCTGACCTCGACCCCTTCCAGTTCCAGGCTACTCCTAGCCTTTCACCCTCGGGGCAGAGGCCATTGACAACCTCCCTTCTGGTCCATGGACCTAGGAAGGAGGTGACCAGGGATTGGCTCATGGCCACCGGGAAGTTACCCTCCCAGAAATTCCAGGAGGGACCCTTCTGGTATGGGGCTCATGTTAATTACCCAGCTGACTTATACAAGCTGATTCTCCTAACGGCTGCTCGAGACAAAAGATTTTAAATCTGTGATGTAGAGTGATATACTGGATGATGTGTCATGGGGGGGCAACTAGAGGGTTTTAGGTCTGATGGTCTCACAGAGTCAGTCAGGCTTGGGATGAGCTAACAGCTCATGTCTGCCCTGATTCAAACTGTCTTAATAACAATAATATTTTTATTTATATAGCTCAATCCCAGTATCAAAGCACTGTACATTACATACATAAAATAATTCAACAAAATCTTACAAAAGCTTCAATTAAAATTTCCCATAATCCATAAAACATCAGATACTGAAAGCCTGCTTGAATAGATGTGTTTTTAGGCTATTTTTAAAACTCTCCTCGGTCCTGGACTCTCTAATCTGACAAGGTAAAGAGTTCCACAGGGATAGTGCCACAAACATAAATGCCAGGGCCCCAGATGTTTTTAACCACACCCTGGGAACCTCCAACAACCCCTCATTAGTTGAGCGGAGAGGACGGATGGGGCTGTAGGGAATCAGAAACTCTTGTAGGTAACTTGGTCCCTGTCCATGCAGGACTTTATAGGTCAGAAGACCAACCTTGAAGGTGAACTGCCACTGTATAGGCAGCCAGTGCAGAACGTGCAGCACAGGTGTTATATGACTGGAACATGAAGTCCCAGTCAACAATCACACCGCAGTATTCTGCACCAGCTGCAAGCAGCGAATATCAACCCCTGGAAGCCCCAGGTAAAGGGAGTTACAGTAGTCAAGGCAAGAGGTCACAAAGGCATGTATCAATGTGAGCAAATCATCAGACAGAACAAGGTGCCTAATTCTGGTGATGTTCCTAAGATGGTAAAAGGAAGACTTGATGACTACCAACACCTGCACACACAGTGTCAGCCCATCGTCAAGAATCACCCCCAGATTAGGCACCCGTTCAAAGATAGGCAGTTGTACACCATCAAGCCAAAGCCATGAGGGTAAATCCACCACCGGCCTCCCTATCCAGTGCCCCAGATCCACCACCAACACCTCAGTCTTCCTGGAATTCAATTTCAACCAGCTAGACTTCATCCAGTCATGGATCTCCGCCAGACAGCTATTAAACATTGAGACTGCACTATCCTGGTTGGGTGCAAAAGACAGATAGAGCTGTGTGTCATCAGCATAGCAGTGAAACCTCAGCCCATATCATCTTACAATGTCTCCGAGGGGCAGCAAATACACTGCAAACAACATGGGAGACAACACCGAGCTGTGAGGGACTCAGCATGGCAGAGAGAATGGCTCAGAAGAAAAAATCTCAGATATCACCCTCTGAATCCTGCCAGCTAGGAAAGAGTGAAACCATCTGGGAACTGGACCAGCCAGGCCACAGATAACCGCCAGGTGCTCAAGCAGAACCCTGTGGTCCACAGTGTCAAAATGCTAAAGAGAGATCCGGAAGCACCAAGATGGAATGGCGTTTCTGGTCCCTTGCCATCAGGAGATCATTGAGCACCTGAACCAGAGCGATCTTGATACTATGTCTCTTCCAGAAGCCTGACTGGAGAGGATCGCCGACATCGTGGATGGTAAGGTGGTTCTCCAGTTGCAGCGCAGCCACTTTCCCAACAAAGGGAAGGTTAGAGATGGGCCTGTAGTTTGCGCAGCTGTTTGGGTCCAAAGAAGCTTTCTTAAGAAGTGGTGTCACCACCGCCTCCTTCAAGGAACTAGGGAACCCTCCTGAATCTAAGGAGCACCAAACAATCTTTGCAAGGATTGGGCCAATGGACTCCATACACCCTAATAGTAGACCTGTAGGGCCCGGATCAAAACTACAGCATATTGGCCGCAAATTCTGGACAATCCTCATGATGTTCCCTACCTCCGGCCAGTCAAAAGAAATCCAGGTAGACCAAGGAGAAGTGACCATACTCCGACCGCCGCCAACCCCCAAAGAGGGCGCTGAACAGATTTCAGCCCTGATGTTGGCCACCTTATCCGCAAAGAATCGAGTGAAATTCTTACATTTAACTTGTGAAAATGCTCCTCGAACCTGTAGACAGGTTGAGTTCCAGCAGCAATCCCACCGGACAGTAACTCTGATTTCTTACGTGTGATTGCTGATTGATAGCTTTGATAATGATCTATCAATCTAAGATGGTCAGCTTCAAGGGTCGATTTCTGCCAATGATGCTCTAGCCTTTGTCCTACACATCTCAACTCCCTCAAGGTCCCGTCAAACCAAGGGGACCGAGGGCGGAGAGAGAGAGAGAGGACGAACATGGACTGGGGTGATAGAATCCAGAGCCTCAGTAATAGCCTTATTATAGGGCAAAAGTAGACTCTCTGGGTCCTCGCCTGACCTCGAAACACCCGCTAGGTCTAACACTGCCAAAAGACCTTCTGGGGTTGCATCTCTCAATGGGCAATATCTGACCATCTCCACAAGGGCAGGCATATGGGGGGAAGGGGCTGGAGATTGAATCTTACTGCATAATGATCGGACCAGACAACTGGTTCCACCACCAAGTCGAAGGACTCAATCCCCAGGAGGAAGACCAGAGTAAGTGAGTGACCTTGATTATGAGTAGCTGAGGCAACTACCTGCGTCAACCCCAGTGAACACATAAGTTGGAGGAAGTCTTGTCCAAACTGCGAGAGTTCATCATCGACCCAGGCACTGAAGTCACCCAGGACCATCAGCCTGGGTGACTCCAGAGCCACATCGATGATGAGGTTGGCTACTTCATGCAGGAACAATTTCTCACCCCTGGGTGGATAGTAGATGAGAATGATCCTGCAGCCCACGCTTGCTACTATGGTAAACTCAAATGAACTGGCCCCCTCAACTGGTATGCCACTAAGGCTCAATTCCGATCTAAAACAGATAGCCACCCCCTGCCCCTGTGGTCTGATCTCGAGTGGTATATCACCAAGAACTCGGCTGGGACCGCTGCCTCTGGAATGGGGCCCGCATTGCCATCAGGCTAGGTCCTGGTGATGCAAGCCAGGTGAGCTGTCCCAACAAAATCAGCAATAATTGCTGTCTTGTTCCTAATAGACCTGGCATTACATAACACCACTCGAGTTGGACAAGGTTATGGGGCTGACCGAGTTGTTTGCCCAGAAACACTGGAGCCCTTGGGTATGGTAACCAGACATGGAGGACCACTTTCTGGTGACCATTTTGCCCCAGGGTGTCTCCTGGATGGCACAACCCCAATACGGCTGCCCCACTCCTCCCTCTGAGGTCCAGGACCCCCAGCCCACCTCTGCTTCCTACTACAGTAGCAATACCCAGAGCCCTACAGCAGTTATACACCGCTGCGGGCAGGGAAGGAGAATAAAAGGGCTGACGGTCTCAGAGTTCAGAGGGGGAGTAGTGCCTGACCGAGAGAGCAACAGGCCAACACATCTTCCAACAACAACAAACACGTACTTCCCCACCCCTTAAAAGTATCTAAAAAACAACCACAAGTAGTCCAACAAAAATACTCACCCTCCCTGAAATGACTGTTTAAACCACTATCAAACACAATAATTTTTTCCATTTTCCAAATTGTTTAACCAGGTGAGACACACTAAGATGAAAGCTTGTTTACAGGTGCAACCTGGGAGCACAGGGAAGTTAAGTGACTTGCTCAGGGTCACACAGTATGCAGGTGGGGGCTGTGGGATTCAAACCCAGGTCTCCAGATTTGCAGCTCAGAGTCTTAAACTAGTGTGCTATACTGCCTCCAATTAAATAAACACTCCTCCAAAATAAAATATACAATCAGAAGAAAAGTACAAAATATAATGCAAAATATGGTACTCTGCAGTCTTCTCACCACTCCAGTTTTAAATTGTCTCGAAATAGAACACCTCCACTACCTCTCACGTAGTGGGAGAAATACAGATATAATGAGAACCAGAGTCCTCTCACCACTCCAGTGTGAAAGTCATGAATAGGTCACCCCCACTACCTCTCACGCAGTAGGGGAAAAAAAACTAATAAAAAAGAAAAATAAGTAACATAAAACAACTGTATCAAAAAGCGTATTGATTGCAACCAGTCCAAATTTCAGGGGAAGGACACCACTGCTAGATAGTCCACTATTTTTACATACAGGCCCTCCACAGAACCAAAGATTAAAGTAGTGAAATCAGACCAGATTCAGCATAACGGTAGCAAATCCAGACTAACCAATTTCGGTGCCATAAAAAAAAACGATCCTCAGTGGCCAAAAACCAAGACTTAGGTTGAATAACAGTTCTGGCAATCTTCAATACAGTCCAGAGCATCAGTCATCAAGCAGCAGACTGGGGCGTGTAAGTTAGTTTGTGGTTAACTAATCTACTGTCTAGAGACAGAGTAGAGAGAGAGTGAGAGAGACAAAGAAAGACAGCTTTTTCTGTGCAAAACCTTCTGTATGAAAACAAGTTTCTTTTCATTTTTGTAGAATTACACTTCTTATAGTTGAGTTGTAATCTCCTGTAGAATCTGTGTAATTATCTTAAACTAGTACAAATGTTATTTTTACATATTTCATGTTTTCTGTGACTGAATCCTTTGAGGTAGAGCTAATCAATTTATAACTGACAATAACTGTATTTCCACCACCGAGGCGAATGCTACAGTTACCATATCCTATTTCTAAAGTAAGGCGTTCTCAGCAGTGACAGAGGAGGGTGGGTTGTGTGACTTTGAGCAAGGAGCTCTGTATTGTATGAGCAGTGGCTCTGGAGGGACATGAACTTGGAGATTCCTCAAAAGAGTGTCTAAGTTGAGTGGTATCAGCTACGGCTGTACAATGCCGGTTTGACAACAGTTTTGTTGACCGGCATCACAGCGAAGGAATTTGTGTCAACCTCAAATTGCAGTTGACATAAATTCCAATGGTCTCCCAGTGCCTTTTTCTCTCTCTTTTCTCGCTCTGCCCCCACACCCCCATTATAGTTATAATCAACTCTGAGTCAGAGTTGATTCAGGGAGGAGGCGCAGGACTGGGAGACAGTGTGCCCCTGTCTCAGACGCATCAATATAGCGACCTGTCAATGAACTTTCGATTTTGTTGACAGCGACGTAGGTCGCTGTATTGGTGTCGCTGTCAGGGGGCATACCATCAGCTACTGAAGTATTGAGGAAGCTGGAAACAGTGAAACAGACTGAGTCAGGGAAGGACCAGTCTGTCACAAACTGGAGACAACGTGTGGGATCTGAAACAGTTTGTCAGTATAAAGGTTAACTGTCTAGTTACAGAACAGGATATACAAAAAGGGGACTGTATATTCTACCTTTTTTTTTTTTTTTTATTTAGCAAGACTAGAAAGATAGAAGACATTATGTCTGTGTTATATAAGAACTATTTACTGCTACAACTACAGGAGCTGTGCCAAAACAGACAATTAACCTATGAGGAGGGCCAAACACAGCACAACTGATAACTGTCCTCCAAGAAAGTGACCAGAAAATGGTGCAAAAAGGGTCACTGCTAGCCAGAGTTGGGAGAAGGAGGGAACAGAGAATGCAGATGTGCCAGAGTTTTTGAGTAGGGCAGTGGTGCAAGCAGAGCAGGTACAGATGATGTGGCTGGAGTTTGCCGTGCTTATGGAGAAGGCAGAATCTGAGAGGCAAAAGGCAAACACAGAGTCACAGATGATTAGGCTACAAACAGAGGAGGAGAAGTTAAAGTCTGAGGAGTGAGAGAAAGAGTGCCAGTACCAGATCCAGGAGAAAGAAAAACAGCACCAGCATGAGACTTGGAGTAAAAAGCTTGAGCATGACAGTCAGATGGCGATTCGGCACCAGAAGGCATCACCAGAAACCGTGAGTAATGGCAACAGTGGTTCGAACCAGGAAGCCAAAATTAAATTAATTCTAAACTGTTTCCTATACATGAGAAGGGGGATGACCCTGATTAGTTTTTAAGATCTTTTGATAGAATCTGTGGGCAGTTTGAATTGAGATTAGTTTTTAAGATCTTTTGATAGAATCTGTGGGCAGTTTGAATTGAGCAGGGTTTCCTGGGCAACTCACCTACCGTCACTGTTTACTGGCAAGGCATTAGAAGCTTTTGGCCGGATGAAGGATAATGTCTGCATGGATTATGATAAAGTGAAAAGTGCCTTACTAAAGCATGTTGAGTTAACTCCCAAGGTCTACAGGCAAAATATTTATGGGGTTAGGAAAGGCCCTGGGGAACTGCTAGGCTGAAATATGTGTGCAGCTAAGTAACTTGTCAGACTGATGGGTAGAAGGTGCGGAAGTTCAAACTGTAGAGGAGATGAAAGATTTATTTCTGCTGGAACAGTTTATAAAAACTGTGTCTGAGAATATGACAATATTATTGTTGAACAGAACTCTGAGCTCCGCGAGGAGGCATCCGAGAGGGCTGATAAGTACACATTTAGCCAATCATCCTCTCACCAAAAAGGAAACAGAGGAGACGCATCAGGTGTTTTTTGGGGAACTTCGAGGGTAGCCAATCAGCCTGAGCCCAAACAAAAAAGGCAAGCACCCTGGTCTCAAAAGCAAGGGGACGGGTGAATGCAAGTGCTGTGTCTGCCAGAAACTGAGGCAAGAGGAACAGGTCCTTCCTGGCCTGTTTTCTAAGACTAGAGGAGTGACAGCTCCTGCGGTATCAGTATCACTGGCCCAGATCTTTCTAAGCTGGGAAGGTGGTTAGGGCATATGGGAAGTGGGTGTTGTACCAGACCGTCCCATGGATGTAGTCAGGGGTACTGTTTTTGCTAGTAGGTCCAGTATTGTGTGTGTGTCACTACCTGTAGGAAGAAGGGAACCAGCTCCTGAGGACACAGAGGGGGCAGCATATGAGGAACTAACCCCAACTCAACAGCAGGAGAAGTTGTAGCTGAAAAACAATCTAGGAGCAACAGTTCTGGGCTACAGCTGCAGACAGAGGAGAGCCCAGCCGGGGCAGCTGTCCCACAGCAGAGTACATTCTGGGAAAGCTCAGGCATGCAAAGCTAGGAAGAGTTCAGCAAGCTGACCCATCCCTGCAAAAGCTAAGGGAGTTAGCCACCAGAAATGAAGTTTCATCATGAGACAATCAGTTGAAAAAGCATTTTGATATTTTGTGAGAAGGGAATTTGGTTTTACATAGTGCTTTTTCACAAACAGTAAAACTCAAGAGTTATGCAAAACAATGAGTCGGATCATGGGTGTAGGCATACCCATACCAAGTAAGCCATGGTGACTTAAAGTTGATTTTAGAGGTGGTGCAATATTCTGGGCCCTAGTCATCAAGTTTTGTTGCTCCCCATCCCTGCTCTAGACAAGAGTCAGAGTGGGGATTTGTAATTGAACACATCAGGCTCAACACTGATCATGTGGTACGTTAGACCTAAAACAAAACACTGTTTAAAGGAAATATGATTTGTTGGTGGGGGGGTGGAGTACAAAATAATATGTGGCTCTTATGCTCCTATTACACAACTGTTTCTTACTTAACTGTATGTTGTGAGTCTGTTGTAACTAAAGCTTGCACCTTACGTACAACTGTATGCGTATACTCAGGACAACTTTGTAAAACAGGGTTTTACAGTCCTAAAAGTTACTTACCGACAAAAAATGAAGATTTTTGTCGATTTGTCTTATCTATCGATTTTCCATTGTCAAAAATGGGCTTAAAATAGAGGGGTTTGCACAAAATGCTGGTGCAAAGTGGGGGATTTTCATGACAAATTGACTCCCAAGTGCTAGTTCAAAAATGACAAATCTGTTTTATACTGGTATTTTCCATTAAAAACTAAAATCTTTGGCCCTACTACTCATGTTATTATGTAAATCTTAGGTTTAATAGTAGTGCAGTGACTGTATGCAAACAGAACAGCCTTCAGGCGTTCAGTTCTACAGCACACACAGCCATTGATAACTGAATCAGAACCTTTTTTTTTGCTGAAAATAGGTATGCTGAGCAGGAGTAAACTCCTCGTGTTTTAAACAAATTTTTCATGGGATCATTACAGTCCACCTAAGCAATCGTTAACAGGCTAGCCTCATCTCAGTCCAGCCAGCGTATCTATAAACACAGAAACATAAACCGAGAATGTATCAGCAGATAAGGACTGCTTGGCCCACCCAGTCTGCCCATTTTTCCCTACCTACAGTATCACCGCAGCAGACCCTACCTGATCTTTGACTTTCTCTCTCTCAGCTTTCCTTTCCACTAAGAATTTCTTAGGCCTATACCATGCATTCTTGAAGCCCCACCACTGTTTTCTCCCCCCACCATCTCCATTGGTAGGCTGTTCCAGGAATCCACTAATGTTTCTGTAAAGAAGTACTTCCTCACATCTCTCTTGAACCTACCCCCTTCCAACTTCATAGCATGTCCCCTTATTCCTGAGCACCTTTTCTTCTGAAAAATAGTTCTCTCCTATACCTTAGTTACCACTGTGAGGCATTTAAAGGTCTATAGCATACCTCCCTTCTAGGGTGTACATATTGGGGTCCTTTTGTGTCTCCTCCTAGTGCTTTTGATGCAGACCCCACATCTGTACCAAAGCCACCTAAAATGCCAAGAGAGATCTTTACATTCCAGCTAAATGTCCCTCACACCTGAGTGCCTCTTTAGTAGGTGACTTTGCATTGACTATTATTTAAATTAGGGGTGAAGCAGAAATGAGCAGAACAAACTTTGGTTTAATGACTCATCTCAGTCACACATGGCCATACCTGTAACACTCCATCTTGTCCCACCCCACCCTGCTGCACTGCAGTGTCATACACAACCTTCCAACCCAGAGGTGAGAGTGCAGATCTGAGTCATAGAGACCTACAAAGTAAGCTTGTCACTTCAGTCACATCTGGAACAATTAAACTGCATAGCAGCCTAACAAACTAAATCAGTACTTTTGAAAAAATTGGACTTAGAGCTTTTTTCTGTCCTTTACCATCTTTGTGTATGTTCAGAATTATTTCTCTAGTGAATTCTATAGATGGACAGAGCTGGTTCTCAATGTTTCACTGCTCTTCCTTCATCTCCAAGTACCAGTTTGGTTCCCTTTCTTCCTATATCTCCTCACTCTTCTCTCTCCCATCCACCCTCTTCTCCACACTCCTTCCACTCCAGGGAACAGAGAACCTTCTCCTCTCTTTGCCCCCTTCCTCTGGTGGGGAATCTGCCTTCTCCTATTACCTGCCACTATTTTGGAACCAGCTTCCTCTATCATTCCATCTCCCCAGGCTCCTTCAGGTGCCAGCTGAAACTCCTCCCACCAACAACTTGCATGTGCTTCCTTTAAGAGGTCCCCCTCAGTGTTTTTTCATTTGGTAGCTCAGGTTTTGAGTTCCTCAAGACTTTTTTTTTTTTTTATTTATTCCTTTTTGCCAGCCTCGGCATTACCTCACCTCAGCCCTCTCCCCCGCCTTGTACACGTCACGTGCAGGACTTTAACCCCACAAATTTTCACAGTAGGGCCGCCCCGGTGGTGGAGACCACCAGAGTACCCCTGTGGGACTTCCAATCCACTGCCCATTATCGCAGGGCCGCCACCAGAGCAGAGACCACCTAGGTACCCTGCGGGGCCATGTCCAGACCTTGAGCCGACCAGAGGATCATGAGGCACGGATAGGGTGTTTTCCTGTTTCACCCCAATACACCCAAGGACAGCGACGTGCTATGGGGTCAAGGAGGCGGGGCACATGAAGAAGTGTCTCCACTCTAGACTCCAGTCACCGCCTTTCCCACCAGTAATACCCAACTGCCCTGGCACCCAGGAACTCCAGATGGCAGTGAGCAGTGGATGCTAACCTCTCCCTGGGAGAAAAGAGCTTGCCATATGGCTGCTCAATACAGCTCCTGCCTCCCAGCCGACCCCAATGACCTGAGCTCATTCCCGAACCTGGGCCGCCAGTTAAGGCGTCGCTCAACCCTCAAGAGCCACGGGCTAGGTAGTCCCTCAAGACTTAGGCCCTGTCACACTGCAGCCCAACCCTTCTGTAACGTTACAGAGGGTGTAAACCGCATCAGTAACGCGTGTGTTTACACTGGTAGCTGTTAGAGTAGCTGTCGTAACGTGGAAACCACCCATGAGGTGGTTTCTACAATAGTTATGAAATGTTCGCCTCGGGACCATTACACGCGTAGTGTGGACTGCCGTAACGGTCCCCTGCAGGGCACAAAGCGCAGCGTGAGCTGCGTGTGGGATCGGGCGCCACTGTAGCGTGCCCGGATCCCAGTGTGGACCGGCGGTGCCGGTCCGTAGCGGACACTGCCGAGGTGTGGACATACTGCACCGCTCCGCGGCCGTAACGGATTGCATCCGTTACTGGGTGCAAGCGGTGTAGTGTGGACGGGGCCATAACTGCTCCCTACTGTTCTGCATTGCTTGGCTTTGATGCCGTATTCTAGTTTTCCACTTGCACTGGCTTACACAATGTACCAGCACTTTAATAATCTGCTCCAAGCTTGCACTAGAGAAGCATTTTTACTGCACTGTGTCTGCACTTATTGCCTGTACCAAGTAATGTACTATATTATGTTTCACTGTTCCTCCTATAACCCTCCCCTGGGTCGCACCTGGAAACGAGCCTCAGTTCACTGTCTCTCTCCTGGTTACCAATTTTCAAATAAAAAAATAAATAAAAACCTGGTAACATTTAGTATCAAAAATCTCCCACATGCTAATAAGCCATCAGTATCATAATAATCTACAAATACATGCACATTAGTGTGTTTGAAAGGAGAACTGAGAACAACATTATTAATTACTGTATTTATTACTTTATTTAATTGAAATTACTTCAAGATGCATCATCTCGTTTTCATGGGGGTCCCTAGGAAGATGACTGCAGTCACCAGGGTAACATATTCTAACAGGAGTAGTTACATACAGGCAAAAAGAGTCTGCTCTAATCAGAGCCAGCAGAGCTTCACCCATCCCCCATCTCTGGTGTGACTGGAGGTAATAGGAGTCAGCATCACAGTATAGACTTCTTACCAAAAAAGCAGAAAAGAGTACAGCTGTACACAAGGATGGTTATTTTTGGATTGGAACAAAATAATGTCCAGTATAATGAGAGTGGCCTATGGGGCATCTTACTACATTTGTGAGTTCTGGTAGGCCCATGGGACAGAACAACCTTTTGCTTGTGTTTAAGTGCAGCACTGCAAAAAGGTATATATTTTGTTGAACTGCTTAGTTTTGACTGCCTCCCTGTTCTTGAAGTTACTCCAGGAAACAGTTTACTCCTGGGGAGCTCTTTAATAACACAAAAGGCACTGGATATCTTGCACTGTGAGAACCACGGCTTCATTGAGCAATCAGTCCCTGTATACACAAGGCCAGTGTTGCAGGTAGCATTTCAATTTTTTTTCTATTAAAAAAGAACATCAGCCACCAGCTAACTGCGTGCTCACTACTCACTGAAGGGGTTCTGTCAAGTCTGTGCCAGCCGGAATGTGAATGTTGCCAATTCAGTGTAGACTGTGTGGGTGGTCACACTTGCCTGGTTTTAATATGGGATCAAGTGGCACTGGCAGGATGAAATGTTTTTTTTAGGTGGTGGTGGGGGGGCAAGATGAAAAAAATACTCTTTCATTGCCTGACCCACACCCCAAACTCATTTCCAGCGGTATATCAGGAATGGACATAGATGGGACAATTGGGTGCTGTAAATATGTGTGTGTGGCTGAATCAAACTTCAGTAGAAGGGACTGCACCTCTGGGCCTGGCGAGGTCAGGACTGATGAAATAAATAAACCCCTTGCTGCCTGAGGTGGGGTCTAAATGCAGAAATACTAACCCAAAATAAGGGCATAGGAAACCAATTAAAAACACAAAACAGCTGTCCCAAGCTGGCAAGCTCTCACCTCTAATTCTCTTACCATACGGGGACCAAATCAAACTTTTATTGATGGGAACATCACCAAACCCTCTCTGGCAGCAGGTCTCAGCTCCTCCGGTCCTGGAGAGGTAAGGACTGATAAATAAACAGTGTATTGGCGGTGCTGGTGGGGGGATTCTAAATGCAGTACATACCCCCCCCGCCCCCCTGCAGCTCCTGCTTCCTCTGATCCTGGAGTCAGAGGTCAAGGACTGATAACAATCAGCTGTGCTGGTGGGAGCTCTAAATATGCAGTAGTTAGTCAATCTGCTTAACTGCCGCCCCCTCCCCCCACTCCAGTCTTGGAGAGATCAGGGCAGGACTGTAGAATGCATTCTGTGCTTGTTGAGGGTCAAATGCTACCATCCTAACCCCCTAAAAATTCAGATATAGAAAGCAAACATTGCAGCAGCACAGAGCCCAAGTTGGTGCATCTCCTGAGTCCCTCTTTCACAACTCTTACCATTTTTTTCCTCCATCAGCTTTCTTTGTGTTCGGGCCCTGCATTAATGCTGTAGGTCTTTTTATCAGTGAGGTCCAGGTGGCTGCTCTGCTCACTTCCATTTCTCCACTGCCCCTCTGTTCAGCGTCCTGGATGATCCTGCATTTGGCATGACACTGGAAAGTTGCAGCTTTAGCCATGCCACTACTCTTCATTCTGTCACAGCCTACGTCTGGTTAGGAAAAACACGCCTATGGCAGGTGTCGAAGCAGACTGCACACAATTACAGCATGTGGCAAGCGCCACTCCACCCTTGTGTGTTGTGATAGGGAGCTGAGCCTGTGCAGAATGCTAGGAGATGAAACAATTTCCTTTTGTTTTTGTGCTGCATCCATGGCACAGGGAACTGTGGCTGCTGAGTCGGGTTTGGAGAGTCTGTCTTGGCAGGGGGCTGTGGTGGTTGCTGCTGTCCTGGAGACTCCTCCTTAGGACAAGATGAGATAAATGAAATGACTTTCTCAGTGACCCAATGGAACATCACAGACCCTCGTGGCTAGGTTCAAGACATTGGCCACCAGTCGGGGAAAGAAGGTACATGCACACTAACAAGACATGGCAGAGGGCATTCAAAATACCTGAACAACCATAGCTTCTGCAATAGAAATGGTGACCGGGGGTAATCCACTGAACCCCTGCCCAGTCTAAGAATCTTCTTATTGGCTGATTACAGCTGAATGGCCAATATCGATTGGTTACCAATTGCTTGTTCATGGAACAACCCTTCAGGTATTGAACAGTTGCAAAACATTGTGTAGAATGTGGTGGTGGTGGGGGGGAGAAGCAGCTGGGTGCAAGAAGCATACATCTGAACTCCATTCTGCACAAACCATGGACAAGGCTTAAAAACTCAGGGACAAGAGTCCAAAATCAGGGACATCTTAAACAATGGTAATAGCCCCAGAATCTATTGAAATATGTGGCTTTAGTGGTGAAAACATTTTATGAAATAGAACTAAACTGTAATACTAGTCTCTGGCATACATTTATTATTCAAATCCAAACTGTTCTGAGACAAAAAATGCAAAAGAACCAAGGAAATCAGTGAAGCAAAATTAGGAACAACCCTGAAAATGAGTGACAGTTGAGAGGTATGGGCCCGGACCACATCATAGGTTGAGTACACTGCTTACCTCCCTTAACCCAGGCACTACAGGGTGGACTGTGGTAGAGGAGCCACTAGTTTCCCGGACAGTGGTGGAGCAGGGTGGGGCAGTAAGGCGCAGAAACTGCAGAGTGAGCCAGGACAGGGTGGTGCATTTGATCAAGACAGTGGGGGCTGGCATATGCCGGTGAAGGGAAGGGGGGGGGGGGCTGCAGCAACTGTGACAGAAACACAGACTGCTGGAGTGGAGGGTGCACGTTCTGAGCAGCAGCACTGTAAGTTACTCCTGCCACTAGTTTCCTGGACTGTGACAGGGCAGGGTGGATCAGTAAGTTGGTGCTGTTTGTCTTGGGTCAGTAAGGCACAGCAACCGGAGAGCGAGCCAGGACAGGTTGAAGTATTTGGCTGAGACAGGCAGGACTGCAGCATACACCAGTAAAGGGGGGGGGGAACTGATGGAGATCCTGACTGACAGAGTAACAGTTATCAAGTGGGCAAGTGTAAGTGACGGGCTGAGTAGGGCACAGACTCCACTCAGCTCTGCAACAATTGGGACCCACATACTGACTGCTGGAGGGGAGCGTACATGTTTTCAGCAGTTGCACTGTACATTACTCCTTTATATGAAACCTTCGCTGTGAAATACGCTGATACTCGCTTTTGTTTTAGATGGGGGAGGGGTCACTTTTGGTCATTTATTGTATTTCTAACACCTTAGCGCAGCAGAGTGTCTCCTGTGTTCACGATGCACTTAAACTGTCAAAGCTAGCCTGCCATGTGTCCTTTTTTTTGTGTTATTTGTTTGTGCTCCCTTCTCCAGCCCAGCCGCCCACTCCTTCATGCCATGTGTCCTTTTAATGCTGAGGCTATGTACGAGCCAAATAAAAAAAACTGTCAGAGCTAGCTCGCCATATGTCCCTTTAATGCTGGGGTCATGTACGAGCCAATTCTTGCAAATTAAATAGCTAGGATTTCGGCCAACTGGGAAGGCACTTGTTTGGGGTGTTTGGGAGTTGTATCGGTGACTGGAGGGTTGGTTTATGCAAAAGAAAGTAGCCCGTCATTCTGTGAATGGAGCGGTTAGCTCCTTTCAAGTACGTGAAGTTTACACCCCGAAAATAGAAACATGCATCATGATCAACCTCGCTGATCATTGGGCTGTTACTGATGAGCCCACTGCAGCCTGAGCAGCAATGAACCCACCAGTGACACACCTCCGAAATACAGTTCATCACGTTTGCAGTGCAGGCACACAAGCAAACCTAAAAAGGATGTTATTTGTACTTATCTAGCTGGCATACAATAGACATTTTTAGACACCTTTTTTTTCATTACTAAGGAAAACCCAAGAGAAAGGCTCCTGAAAGGGTCTTGTTGGCATAGCAATATGTGGGCGTGTCATGTGCTGGCCCACCTATTTTACTAAAGACCCACATCTCCAGTCCCACCTCACTTCCTTACCACCATCCTGTGATGCTGGATACCACATCATACCCATTCCATAGGCATGCACTTGGAAGGTGATTGAAGGCCCTCCACATCACCAAAGCTACAGTATATCAGTAAATGCCACACAATGCCCTTTGTAAGCAGGTGCCTTGTTCTCACTCTCCAGAGCCTGGGAGCTCTATCTCCATACCACTTCCAGAGCTCCTCTGGCCCAAAGTCAGGGTTGTAGTACCTCCTGTGATCATGCAGAGCTGAAAGCACTTTAGTTTCACTTTGCTAGATTCTGTAGGGCCAAACAAAGGAGGTTATAGTAGTTTAGGAGAAGGTCCCTACCAGGAGAGAGAGAGAGCCTGCTAGACAAAGCGAATTTCATCTTGTTTGTACTGCTGTCTGTGTGCTTGCAGTCATCTGGATTGGTGGTCAAATAAAGAAGGTAGTTCTATATCTGTACGGCTTGGTGATGAATGTATTTTTAATTAAACCCAGTGTTACCTTCTATGAGAAATACTAACCACGAATCCAAGGAAACTACACTCAGTCAGGGGTAGCTGGCAAAAATATGTTTCTGCAGGGTGCTCTTTGTTAATTATGTTACCATAGAGACCATGAAGGCTTGCATTCAAACGAACAGAGATGGGTGAACACATATTTTCCTTTTGTAAGCTTTCTGAGTGGTGGAGGAGGGGGAACTGCATACCTCTCCACTGTCCCACACTAGGAGGGATGTCTCTCATTTTACCTCTCAGAAATCCATTGTTCCACATAGAGAAGGTACTGTCCCACATTGTACACTGAGTTATTTAAAGGGAAGGTTGGCAGTGGGGCTCTATTCTTCAGTAATGATAATACAATGACAAGCGGTCACTGGTGGAGGCTGGTCGGGGGGGGGGGATTTTAAAGGATGTTAGGAAATGTTTCTTTAACGAAAGAGTGGTAGAACATTGGAATAGGTTGCTGAAGGAGGTGGTGGAGGTGGGGGTCTATAGTGACATTCAGGGAAGGCTGGGACAGATTCAGGGGATTGGTAGTCCCAAAACAGAGGGCAGCGGGGAGGGGGAAGTAGTGCGGAGGCGACAGTAGGAGGGAGGATCAGAACAAATGGTAACTTCCTTTTCTGGGTATAGGCCAATAAGGAACAGACAAGGTTTTTTTCCTTGAGCAGACTAGATGGACCTTCTGTATTTTTCTGCCATCATTTTGTATGTTTCTAAGGTACTGTGTTTACTATTATAGATCGAGGGAATGCTCTTGACCAATCAGAGCACTCCTTTCCCCCTGAGCATGATGCACTCTCACTCTGTGAAGAGTGTCCCATGCACAGATGCCCTGAAAAGGGACCATTCTAGGGAGGGTTTCTAAATCATTTAATTGCTAGCGATTGACCTTACTCAATACTATTTTAATTCAGGTGCTGAGGGCACTTTTGTATGGGTGCTCTCACTTGTATTTTTATGGTACCAGAACTAGTACCCCAAGAATGAGTGTGGGACCACTTTTACAAACAAAAGTGTCCAGAGTGGTCATGTTAGCATATAAAAAAAAGTTTATAAAGCATTATATATTGTAGCAATTGAATTTAGCCTCAATTTTTTTAATTACTCTTTTTACCTCCAGCTGGGGTTGATGCCACCTTCTGTCGGAGTATCGCCTATCACCCCACCATCCCCAGACTTACAGGGCCCTTTGCTTCATAGTGTACCCCCCCATGATGAGACCACCAGGATAAGACCAACTCCCAGCTGTTACTGAATCCACTCAGAGCTACGCCTGGTCAGTGGGTGTGGGGGCATGAGGGATTCTGGCTACATCCTACATCCTGCCTGACTGGGATTTATTGCTGTTCTTGTCCTTCCTCCTGGAATTGTCAGGGGTGTGAACATGTGCATGCAAGCCCGCAAAGGGCGTGTACATGTGTGAGCCTGCCGACTCCCTTGCCATGCTGTCAGCAGTGTGAAAATGCACCTCCTGTACTTCCATAGGAGGCACTCATGCTGCGGCACAGTCTACCTTCCCTCCCCAAAGAGGGTGTGCATTCTCTGGGATGCTCCCTCTCTCCCTCAGCCAGTCCTACATAGAAACATAGACTTTGACAGCAGATAAGGACCGCTTGGCCCACCTTTTCTGCCCATTTCCCTACCTAGAGGATAAGCTGCAGATCCTATTTAACCAACAGCCTATTTCTTCCTACCCCCCACAAAAATTGCCTTATGTCTGTCCCATGCATTCTTGAATTCTCCCATAGTTTTAGACCCCACAACCTCCTCAGGAAGGCTGTTCCATGCGTCCAACACCCTCTCTGTGAAAAAATACTTCCTCACATTGCCCCTGAGCTGTCCCACCTCTATCTTCAAATTGTATCCCTTGTTCTTGCACATCTCTTTTTCTGAAAGATGCTACCGTCTTGGACTTTGTTGATTCCACTGAGGTACTTAAACGTTTCTATCATGTTCCCCCTCTCCCTCCTTTCCTCAAGGGTATACATATTAAGCTCCTTTAGCCTCTCCTCGTATGGCTTCTCTTGCAGACCCTGCATCATTTTAGTTGCCCTCCTCTGAACTGCCTCCATCCTGTCTATATCCTTTTGGAGATGGGGTCTCCAGAACTGGACGCAGTACTCCAGATGGGGTCTCACCAACTGTCTGTACAGGGGGATAACAACTTCCTGTTTTCTGCTGGTGCTGCCTCTCCCTATACATTCCAGTATCCCCCCCAGCCCTCCCTACCACCTTCTCACATTGCTTGCCAATCTTAAGGTCATCTGATATGATTACCCCAGGTCCCTTTCCATTTTTGTTGTTGTTATTACTCCCCCCATTGTGTAATCTTCCCTGGGTTTTTTTCCCAGGTGCATTACTTTGCACTTCTTTGCATTGAATCCTAGCTGCCATACTTCTGACCATTCCTCCAACCTTGCCAAGTCCCTTCTCATCCTTTCCACGCCTCCTTGTGTATCAACCCTGTTGCAGATCTTTGTGTCATCTGCAAAGAGGCATACTTTTCCTTTCAGTCCCTCTGCAATGTCACTTATAAAGACATTAAAAAGGACTGGACCCAGTACTGAACCCTGCGGTACCCCACTAGTGACCCCTCTTTCTTCAGAGTGGACTCCATTTACAATTACCTTCTGTGTCCTGTTGTTCAGCCAATGTTTTACCCAGGCTACCACCCTGGGACCCACTCCCAGGCTGGTTAATTTGACTGCTAATCTTCTGTGTGGGACTGTGTCAAATGCAGCAGCACCAGGCTTGTCCCTGAACCCAGGATGCAAGCATTGCAACAGTAGCCCTACGGCTGCTCCAGGAGGTGGACCCTCGCCTCTGTGGTTTCCAGGTTTAAGTCTTCATACCATACCAGTATTAGGCTTTTCTTTCCTTTAAAAAAATTGGACTGACAAATCCTGCACTCTGATTGGTGGAATTTAATTGCATCACTGCACAGGAATGTTTTAGCTCACAGCATGCCTGAGTAAACAAACTACTGTATCTTAGCAATGCAAAAAGTAATCAAAACATTGTACAGAACTCTGTAGATACAAGCTTGAAGGGAACAACCATCTTGGAACAAATTAAAAATATAAACCTAAGCAAGTAAGAACAGAGGTGATGTAACCTATCAATAAATGTCTTTACTTTTAATTAAACAGTTCATTAGTTTTGAAAGGTACAAATTACAAAACAATAGGAACTACTTTATCAAGTGGATGTACTTCAGGTAATTTCTTCAGATTTTCAGCAGTTTAAAAAACGTTTCTGCCTTCATTTATTTAACATATTTCCAGTTTATAAATGCAATAAGCCACTCCAGTACATGGGTGAATGCTGAATTAATGCATACCCCAGCTGTGTAAGGCACCCAACTGTTGGTCTTACACCTCACTGCACAGCTGGGGTGTGCATAAATTCAGCATACACCCATGCTCTGTTGTGGCTTATTATATACTGAAGTGCATACCTGCACTTGATGTAGAAATTCATATTAATTCACGTTGCCCAATCTAAAACATGTACTTTAAGGGCATGTAGGCATATGACTATTTCCTAGAATTTAGGGAGTGATGATGTCAACAGGACATCACCAGTTCTAGCACTGCAGATGATCACAGTTGCCTTCAACAGCAAATGTAGGGTTGCCCTCAGCTGTGACAAAGGCACCCACCTCCGCATACTATACAGCACGATGTACCTCCTCACACCTGGGCTGAGGTGGGGCCTTACGTGGCCCACCATGGTTTACAAATGCGTGACAAGCTCTATCCAGCTTACCTGAACAATTACGTAATTACACCCAGACAGCTCTACTTACTCAGGTCAGAAATGAATAACCTCTTCTAAGTCCCCAGCCCCAAGGAGACCACTGGAAAGAATGCCCCTCAAACCTCCAATGCTCCTCCTACAGTGCAAAAGATTCAATTACTATACAAACCTTCAAGCATGCTATCTACAGCTGGGCTACACGACTAGTCATGATGGTTATGTTGCTGCGTGACAACTTGAGCTGGACTCTTAGCTCCAGTGAAAATCGGTACCCTGCACAGTTTGTCCCAGGACAACTTGCCCCCAGCATAAATCTTATAAAACAAACTTATCTGAGGAGGAATTTTGCAGGCTGATGATTCATACCGGAGTTAAGAGTCCAGGGCGAGATGTCGCGAAGCGAGATGACAGGGATGACTTGATGTATCCGCCTACACCTGTCTTCCTGCACCTGTCTACATACCTCTACTGTTGACTGAAACAACAAGCTCCCTGTCCTAACTGAATAATCTACATACACTAGCCTACCTAGTAATTAACTTTTATCTTCTCTAACTTTGCTACTTGTAACCTAGTGATAATAGGTATTCTAGATTTAAGTGTAAATGTATGTATATTGTAAATGTAAAACATATATGCCTAAATCTGCGATTATACAATGGACCCTTGTTTAAAATACATTTAAAAATGTGTTTAGTTAGGTTTTGTTTTGAGTAACCTTCCTCGGGATTGCTGCAGGGTATACCTATGGGTAAAGACCTTAGCTGACCATTCAAGTTCCAGGATTTTTTATATCCACTGTATAATTTATGTTAGTCAACTGTATAGATTTGTTCCTTGTTTGCAGTTGAAAATTGTTTTGTCAGAGTGCTCAGGGCTTCTGGAAGGGTGCTTAATAAATAAAGGATTACTGCTATGGCTACTGCATCTGGTGGACTCATACATACTACCCACTGTGGGTTGTGTGACTGTGAACATACATCAGCACCAGAATGCAACTACGTGTACGGCCAGCTTGGACATAGGGTTGGGGATGTTCATGTGCCAAGTTCTGCAGCCAAACGCCATGATGCTTTGGGCAAGCAGAGGGGTAGAAGCTACACAGCCCAAGGGGCTGCTATTGCAGTTATGTACCCCCTTCAGCCCCGTCACAGTACATTCCGTGGTGCCCAAACAGCAGTCAAACTGTCAGCCTTCAAAGCCTCTGTGGAGGGCTGGGTGCTGTACCAACATAGGCCGGTGCCGAAGCAAACATGAAGGTTTTGCCAATAGGGAAATGGCAGTCTTTGGAGGACTGTCGTGTCACATCAGTTCCCTACTCTGTGTGGAAACAGGGATCCACTACAGAGCCATCCTGAACATCTGATTGGATGCCCAGAGTCTGGCACAGAACCTCCTCTTGATGCCCCCCTGGCATTCCGCAATCATACACAGCATTCCGTGCGTGCATCCTGGGGGGCCAGGGGTCGTGAATGTTGGCAAGCATGCTGGCTTCTGGTGGTTCAAAACTAAGCACCCAAGATAACATGAATTGTGCATATTGGGGGGGGGGGCATTTATGAATTGGGTCCTAAAGCAATAGTACATGCATACAGAGATTGACTGAAGGAAGCACTTTCCTCGGTTGAAAGGTACTGGCGTTAAAAGCGCAAACATGCGCTTATCTGTTAATATTTTATGACAACCATACTAGCAGATAGGAGTCCCATATGACTTAGCCAATCAGTCACATCATCAGAGGGCTGGCCATAGGGGACTCTGAAAGATAACGCTGCAGGGGGCAGGATCAACCAGATAAACTTATACATTTCAGCCATGTAAGATATTTAAAAATTGTACAACTAGTGCTTTTTGGCTAATCAGGACCTATAGATGCTGGGTTTCTTCTCGTGGTATGCTGGCAGTTCCCCTGTAAATAACATATAAAATAAGGTAGGGGATGGTGTGTACAACAAGAGTTGTGTACACACCCAAGGTCTGTGATACTGAATAAACCCCTGACAGTGAAACCTTTTTTTTGTTTATATAGCTTTTTATTCTCTACTAGCCATCTGTCTAATAGGGATATATCCTGAATGAGGGATATACCCTGTATCTGGCCAGATCTTTTATTTTGATGGTGGCTAGCTGTTTTCTCCATGTGTCTCCCCATTCCTCCCTCTGCCCTGCTGAATCAACAGTAGCCATTTTTGGCACTGTGCGATCACAGCACACTGCAGGGGAAGCAAGCACCCTGGCCATCCCACAGGTGCAGCTGTGCCACTGGAACCTGCTGCCAGCCCCCCCTCCCCAAGTGAGGTGCATTGCCATATGGGCTCTACTGCAGTTCATGTCTGCTCCTCGATGTAGCTCCTAGAGTCTGTACCCACACCCAGGTCACCTGCAGGGCAGTGCAGATGAGCCATCTGGGGGCCAGAGCGAATCTTCTCTCTCTCCCTCTGTCCACCCCCCCTCTCCACTTCTCTCACCCTTCGTTACTGGTCTGTCTTTCTTGCTCCCCATTTTATTGTTTTAAATTTATTTACCCCAGACATGCATTCTCCGTGATTCATTGTTTGCAGTATTATTTTAAAGAAAACACAAATTGCACATACCTCAATAATGCACCGCATCATGGGAAGCATATGCAAATGCTAAGGAATTAATTTGGACTGGCTTAACTTTAAGCAGAATTGCATGGTACCAGAATGCCTCACAATACAATCAGCAAAGGCTGAGAACATTTTAATACATGTATTTTTATTGTTAATTTATTCTTATATAAATGTTACAGTTTTCTTTCTGTTTGCTTTTTTGCATAGTTTCCTTTGCACATGTGTATAATTTTACGTTTCTAGTGTGTGTGTGTGTGTGTGTGTGTATATATATATATAAAAATGGGTAACAAAAAAATACAAATGCAATGTTCTGATTGTATGAAACACATCACGTGATTGTGTGTATATCAGAACACGACCGCACACCTGCACTTTTACCCCCCTCAAAACAATTGAGCCATTTTATAAGATAGATAACCCACTCTAGGGTGTGCTGTTGCACTCTGATATACACACGCCTTGGGTGGTTGATGCACTCGGCCTGTGGCCTCATGCTTAACGCACACCAAGGTGTGCATATATCAGAGCAATCAAGACACCTTAGAGTGGGTTATCTATTTTATATATATATATATATATATATATATACACACACACACATATATATATATAGACACACAGTATATGTATGCATTTTTTTAATGAATGTCTTTTGCCCAGCCTCCTTTGCACTTGTAGTTACTGCTGTATTACTCTTTTCTGCCTTGTACCTCTTTTGTATATAATTGCTGCAGTTGTATTATTGCTGTACCATTCTGTATCTTGGTATTTGCAATACATCCAGGCCACACCTGCAAGTAGGCCCTCGGCCCAGAGTGGTTTACCCGGTGGACAAAAACCTAAAATAAATAATCCCTTGTCCCCTACCCAGGGATGCAAGGGGAAACGAACTGCTTGCAGCTCATTATGCTCTTCTCGTAAAAATCTTGATAAAAAAAAAATACAATTACCTAAAATAAATTCTGAATGCTGGGGGTGACACTGTGGGAGAGTTAGCCGAAGTGCTTCTTACACTAAACCAAAGAATATTAATCATCAAGGAAAAGTGCTGTTTTATGATAACTGGTTAAGTGACATTCCTGTCAGAGAGCCTGGTCTAGTTCCCCTGCTGTTGATCTCGCTGTCTACTTTTAGGAATGTGCCTTCCTTTATTGAATGTACGTTCTTAGTAAGGCTTGTAGTAAAAAGGTATGCTGCATCCGGAGTCAGTGGAAACTCGACTACATTGCTGTTTCAGTGCTGACCTTCTGTAAACAGGGGATCCCCGCTTGAGTGAGCTTTGCTATTTTTATCTGAGTGTCGAACACAGGCCCGTTTCCTTCCTCATAATCTAAATGCAGAAACTAGCTGCTGTGGATAAAGGGCAGCACTGTATACTAGCTGTCTCTACAGGGAAACCCCACCACCAGTGTCAAAGAAAGGAATCAATTCGTAGTTCTTTCAAGCACGGGTGTGTGTGTGTGTGTGTGTGTGTGTGTGTGTGTGTGAATGTTATGAAACGTGCAAGAGGCAAGCATGTGAGGGTAAATTCTACCCCCCGACTAGTGGGTCAGCCCAGCCTCAGTTTTCTCATCCAAATTTGTAATCTGTCAAGCAACTCCCCAACCTACCCCCACTGTCAGCAGCTTCCAGTGCCTAGTTCCTTGATGCCCACCTGAAGGTCTGGCCCTTCCTTTTCATTTCTGAAGTTTGACCATGGTGCCTTAGCTCAGCCGACCATGAACCCAAACCCCCGCCTAATCAACACTACTCAGGCCTTCACTTTTCAAAATACTACTGATTCCCTGCATGCCACAATGGGAGTGGTAAGAAAGTAACACTGCATACTGTACATGCTGCATTTTAAAGGCACAGTCCTCCCTAGTAATGAATTAACATGACTGCAAAAACTAATAAGGCCTGGCGCCACCGCTTATGAAAGTGAAATAAACACAATGGGCAGCACTCTGCAGTGTAGGAATATTGAAATAAATATACAAAATTAAGCCATCCACAGAAATGAGGTCTGAATCCCCACAGCTCTCACCCCAGCGCTTTGTGTCCTAAAGGAGACATTTTGTCTCACTGGTGTTCACTTATGAAAGTGGCAGGACCATAGCGATAGTGCTCCCCTCCCCCCATTCCAGCACGTATGATTTCAAGCACCCTCCAACACCACCACAAGTTGAAATGGTGAATAATCTTGACCATTAGTTTAGCAACTGGACCAGTAGCCTAAATCAGCAGCAAAAGAACAGACTTGCAAGCAAATGCAGTGGCTTCAATGCAACTATGGTGTTCTCTGTTTGGTGTTGAAATTCGGGACAAGTACTGAAAGGGAACTTGATGTGATAATCTATTTTTGAAAAGCTATGACCACACCGCTCTGCTAGCTTTGTTTGCTTTGAAGTTCCTTGTGTTAGCAGGGTGTGGATCAACCTCTGCAGCAGCCAGAGAAAGTTCACAAGAGACTCACTCTCCCCGCCCTATCATGTATAAAAACAGCCCCAATTAAACACACACACATCAGCACAAAACAGAAGTGTGCTGTTTGAGATAACTCAACCAAATAACTTACTGTTACTGCCTGGCATGTGCAGACCCAGTTACTGGAACTACTACAGGCAGGCCGCGGCTGTAGTCGTGGTAATGGGTAGCAATGCTACACCTAGGACTCTATGTACCCCTGTAGAAAGGGGTTAGAAGAGGGACACGAACTGCCGCTCTACAATTCCATGGAAACAGGGCTAGGGGGTCCACTGGCTACCAGGGATTGATTGCATCTTGGAGTCGGGGGCTCGGGACCACCAGAGATGCTGGAGGATAGCAGGAAGTACTATTTTATGAAGGCAGTGGTGTTGGAAGGGTGGAATACGCTCCCAGGGCACTTATTAACACAGCAGCTGTGGAGAACTTCAAGAAGGGGTGGGAGACACATGGAGGTTGGGGGGGGGGGAGAGTGGATGGACATGAACCCTAGAAGGGGCATGTACCACAACAGCGGGCAGATTTTATAGACTGCAAGTCCTTCTTCTGCTGGCACACTTCTCTGTTTCTGTGCAGCTTGTGGCACATACCAATTGGATAAATAAATTGTTGACCCAAAGGTAAGGGGATATTAGGTGGCGGTGGTGGGGACTGTACGCAGCACCACCTGACACAACAGACTCACAGTATCACCTAGCACCATGCAAGCAGCGCCGTGCCATTCAGCGACTCTGCAAGTGCCACAAATCAGCATGCTACTGAATGCATTTCCTGGTTGCACCCACTAACATCTGTAAATCTGATTTGCATTGCAACACAGTTGCTAGTGCCTATGAACTACCTGTGTGTTTAAAGCAAACTGGTAGCAATGCAGAGACAGCTGTATGCACTATTTTGTACCAGTACCCATTCTGACATAGAATGAGTGCCTCACTGGCCCATCAGTGCAATGGTAGCAATGCTTCTCATGATGTCAGCAGTCTGCATTAAGGAACGAAGGTGGGCCATTTGGGGAGGAAGATTTGAGCATCCCAAGGACTGCTCTCTTTCCTTGGGGGGAAGATACTTTGCTGCAAGACCATGATGTAGAGATCAGGTGGGAGTATGGCCCAGAGCACCAGAAGGAGAGGGGTAGCCACCAGGCACACAGCTCATCTCTGTGCCAACGCACACATGTGTGCACATATCACTGCATGCCAGCAACCTGAGGAAAAAGTAGGAAAAAAACACAGTCCACTATAAGCCGGCACCCTCTATAGGCTCTCGGATGACTGACATGTCTGGCTACCCACCTATATAGGTTCTGGGTAAGTGGAGGATAACCTGTAATTCCGTGAGGAGGTTGATGACGGGGTTGGGAAGTGCCACCTACTGAGCAGAACTGGGTAGCACACCACACACGCTGTCATGTCTTATTGCTTACTTAACCCACTCCTTTTCCTGTCACTACTATGTTAACTGTTTAGCTGTCTAACTGCATTTTCAGATCTTGGTACGCACTATATACCTTTGTTCCGAATTGCCCGCATGCTAACTCCAATGTAGACTAACCCTAGTTAGAGATTAGCGGAGACACGCTGATAGCCTATGTATGCACTGTATGCATTCCTACTTAATTTATTGATTGCACATATATATTTCTTCAGCTTACTGTCTTAACCTCCTGAAAGCAAGTTGGCAATCCTGATCACTCCCTGTACCCGCTCTGAGTCCCCCGTACTAGTGCATCCTCACTCCTAAGACACATTTTTTTCACACATTTTTGTGTGGCCTTGTGCACATGACTGTATAACCAGCATTGTGTTAGTCCACCATGGATGTAGTGAAAGTACTCACACCGAAGTCTGAGGTGAGCTGGGCATATGATTCGGCTATGCCTCGTGACACTTTATACCCCCAGGGGTTGATTAACTAGAACATTAACATAACCCCTGGTCATACCTTATCGCTTAATTTAGCAACATTGTATTACATTTTTTGTGACTTTTAAAACTTTTAGAGTGTTTGTTTTCTAAAAGTTGCCTATGGGCCCATTTTATATAAGCAATATGGCACTTCAAGGATGTTGGCTGTGCTAGGTTTACCCCACGGTCAGGGGCTGAAGGGACTTGGCTTCACCTCATGCCTTACAATGCCCCTGACCAAGGGGTAAACCTAGTACAACCAAAGAAAGCACTGTGATGCCTTATTGCTTAAATGTGAAGTAAGTAGTTGGTTTGTGGCAGTGCTCCTGGTATGTCGAACAAACACAGGAGAAGATGTTAATTAGGCAGTGTGAATAGGGTTTTTGTCATTTAAGAAATAAAGATGGGGTGGAGAATATGAATGCTTTCCATTTTATATTTAAATCAGTATTAATAGGAAGAACGTTTAGTACTACTGATCCATGTGTAGTGACACAATACATAATTAATTGATTTAAATTATTTAGAAACCTGTGTGTGTTTGTGTGTCTCTCAATTATTTTAACATGTTGTGCCCACTTTATATAGCAATATGGCACGACAGGGTGCACTCATTGTAGTAGGTTGTACTCAGGCCTTACTTCTCTCCTGACCATGGGGTTAACATTGCACAAGCAAAATGATCCAGTGTGCCTTACTCCTTAATCCCTTTGTAACCCCTAGGTGGCGCTATCCCAAGGGCTACTACCCCTGCCTGCTTGGCTAGTAGCAGGTTAAGGGGCCTGAGTTCTGAAACGGGTGCCTCCAACCAGAGGTCAGGGTTGGTAGTGGTCAAGCTAACCTGGGAACAGCCCTCCGGGACACTGTAACCCCCCTCTTTGCCCTCTAGTGGCCTGAACACTGCACAATAATCACTTTCACAATACCCCCTGGTACACCACACAAGTACCCACAATGTTTGTACTTACCACCAGGGCTGGTTCCTCTGGCTCGACCCTGGGGACCCCCTGTAAAACAAGGTTATGCATAGCAAATAGCAACAGTACAGTACTTTGAGCACAAACTGGAACTGCAGTCAGATTACATGCAGAAAAAGTTAGATCTGATTTATTCAGGGGACTTGAACAAGGAAGGGGCAAAATCAGGTTAATTAGCTTAAAGGTTATATCAATCAAGCAGTTATGCATGTGCTTTGAGTTCCCTCACACAGTCACAACTCTGGGTACCCAGGTGGAGAAGAGATGGGCTAGCCAGGACTGTTGCTCAGGTTGCAGCTGGTTGGGGCCCTGTGATGGAAAACACAACATGCACAGTACACAGTATTTGTAATCTGGAGCTAGAGGGCTCAGTTCGTAAAGGAAACGAACAACAAGACAATCAGATGACACACTCAGATTAAGCTGTTGTTGCAGGGAGCTACCCTGGTATTTACTCATGATACCCAAGACTGGACACAGGCTGGATGAAAATCAAGACTGCAGGTGGTTGATCTGCAAAGCCAGGAGAAGCAGGGACCACACGAGTCGCAAAGGCGTTGTTCCTGTTCAAGCGTGGAGCAGGGGACTGATCCCCAGGCAGGTCTCTCGTTGATGGCTTCTCTGTGCAGAGGGAGAGGGTAATCTGGCTGGGCTAGTCTGGCAAGGCCCAGACCTCATGGAGACAAATTTGGATGCAGTCTGTTTTGGGCTGGATACAGCTTCCAGCAAGCAGAACACAGTTCACACAGTGGGGAACTAACTCACAACCCACTAGCAGCTCATAGCACATTTACATGTACGGGAATTCTACTGTACCAGGCAAAGTGCTTCCCGGTCACAATCGCAAAGTCTCTGCACACACCGGGAGCTTAGGGGTAGCTGGAACGCCTGAGAAGCTGATTGCATTCAGTAAAATCTTCGGTCTTCTTCAGGTTGAGCCTGGCCCACTTCAGTAGCTTACTTTAGTCACACGAACTTGGATTTAGTCCAAAATAATTTTGTTCTCTCCCTGTTGGGAGCAGCTGGCAGACCTGCAAGCCAAAAACTCAGCTCTTTCACAGTTCTCCCATGCGAATCCACTCAGAATTGCTGCCCAAAACAATCTAATTTCACTTCCCAGCTCAGAACTAACAGAAAACTGCAAGCACTGTGGGATTTCCCCAACATCCAAAAGGTTTGGTTGGCTGATTTGGCTGTCAGTCAAAGCAAGAGCTCCCCCTTCAGTTGCAAAAAAGGTGCAAAAAGTTCAAAACTATAATTCCAACAGATTTTGACTTCAGACAGCTCCTGTAGTCCAGCTACATTTTAGGCCCCACCAGAACTGATTGGTCCAATTTGCAGTCCAGGACCAAGATAGTGGAGACAAAACAAAACAGTCCTTGCTACAAAGAAAGCAGGTTAGACAAACTACATTATTATTATCACTCTAAATGATTTTCAGCAAATAGTTACATTTTTCACCAGAGCTCCCTCTCAGATTACCCAGGCTGCAATCAGGCAGCTCTTAAAGAGACAGTAGACAGAGGCTATACAGGCTCTGGTAATCACATTTAAACTGCTAAAACGCAGGACACCAGCCTGGCAGTGAGCATTTAGGGAAGCACAAGGAAGACTTCTTGGGAACCCCCATTTGTAGGGGGGGGTTACACCTTTTTCCTGTTCAGTTGGAGGAATATGTTCTACATCTTAAACTTTGAAGATGATCCAACAGGCTAGTCCCTTCTAGCATTTCCTCTTACCTTTACTGTAAACCACAATCCTTTAGTAGGCCAATCTATCATTCTGATTGTATTGTAACACTAGTCCAGCTTATCTATCTGTCTCTCCTTCCACCACCTCATGGGATGCATTCTCGTCGTCTGAAGAAACTCCGAGGAAGCGGCTCTCTGCCTGCCACCCTCCCCTGCATCACCAGCTGGCCACAGCTGAAGGTATGCTTCCCTTCCTGGGACTCCATCGGCCTCCTGGATTGGCTGTTTTTTTCTCTTGTGGAAGCTTTCCATTGGTCGCTTGTCCGAGCCACTGCCTCTCATTGGTCGCTCATTGGTGCGCCTGCAAACCCGGTGCTGTAGGTAGCTTGGGCACCTAGGCTGAGACCTTTGGCGCTCACATTTTGAACTGTGGCAGTTTCTCTCTTTGGACCTTTCTCCAGCTCGAATTTTCTCCCGCCTGCCCATGGCACTCTTTAAATCTGCATTTGTTTTCCCGTTGATCAACTCCTACCTTTCCCCTGCCCTCTGACTGGTTTCTGATCACCTTGAACTCCCTCCTCCTTAAAGGCTCCACTACCCTGTTACTCCCCTAGACCTTGCCTGACTCTGAAACTTGTACTGCCCAAATCTAATCAGCACCCTGTCCCTGTCTACCTGTTTTAATAATGAAGCTCCCAATGTTGCTCCTGGTGGCTGTCTCTCTTGCAGCCACCCTCCTTACTGTGGACTTTTGCACTTCAGTTCTAGCCATGGATAAAGTCATTCTTAAACAATTTAGTACATCTTGTTATCCCCATTCCCCACCCCCATCTAGGTGGGAAAGCACCCTCTTGGTCCTCTCACCCTATACTCCTCCCCCCCAACTATGAGCATCTCCTACTTGGCCTATTCCTTCACTCCCTCTCTTTCTCGACTCCACCCCTTGTCCACATGTTCACGTATCACCTACTTTTTTCCCTGCTCCTAATGGGTGGTGATATTGAATCCAACCCTGGTCCGGTCAACACCCTGATCACGTCCACCTCCAGCATCTGGGCTAGGGCTCCTGGACTAAAGCTCGCCCATATGAACCTTTGCAGTCTCCCTGCCAAATTCCATGACCTAGAAGCCTGGGTTTCTCTCCACTGACCCCACATGCTCTGTCTCACAGAGACCTAGCTAAAGCCCCAGCACATTGATACAATGTTTCAACCAGCCAGATACACCCTCCTGTGCAAGGACCGACCAGGCAAAAAGAAGGGTGGTGGTGCTGCAGTCCTTGTCAGAGACCCCCTCTCTGCATCAACTGCCCTCAGCACAGATAATGACTCTCCTGGTGACTGGATCTTTGTGGAAATCACTATGGGCTCAGGAAAAAAGCTATACCTGAGTTGTTGCTATAACCTCCCCGAATGGTGGCGTCACTGGCATCCAGAGTCTTCTCACTGGCCTAGGCTCTCTCTCTCTCTCTCTCTCTCTCTCTCCCCTGCAAAGGAAACTATTCTCTTTGGTGACTTTAACCTAAATTGGCTAGAGCTAGAGGAACTAGACTTTGCTAATCTGCTCAAACAGCACAACTTGGTACAAGTCCTCACTCTCCCCATCAGACAAAATCATTGGACATTGTCTCACTTCTTAGTCGACTGGGTGGTAACAAATTGCGAGGATCATGTTCTTCATGCAGGCACCCTATTGGACTCTTTAAGTGACCACTCCCCTACCTTTGCCACCTGCTCCGTCGAGGCCCCGTCGCCCCCCAATATCTGTCATTCTGCAATTTTAACAACCTGGACACCTTGAAGATGTGAGGGACGTAGACTGGTAGGGTCTCTATGCACTCTCGGATGTAACCACTGCCATCACCCACTTCACCAGCATTCTCTTGGACCTCCAGGACCATCACGTCCCAGTAAATAGTAGGAGAGTTCTGGGTGGGTGTACCCATTGGATCTCCAAGGAACTCCCCTCCCTCATGAAAAAGAGGGACCACAAGCGGTTTGCTCATAAACTGTCTCCTTTCCCTGCTATATGGAATGATTTTCAGTCATTGCATAATTGCTACAAGCACCGGACCCACACACTCAAATGTGATTACTACACTCACCTTCAGAAGGACAGCTTAGGCAACCCCAGTAAATTCTGGAGCTCTGTCAGCTCCCTACTCACCCCTCATGCCAGCAGCCTCAATGTTCACCTAAGTTCTCCGTCTGGCCTCCTGACTAACCCCTCTGAGGTTGCCATCGCCTTGAACTATACATTTACTGACCCATCTGCCCTCATTAGTAAACTCCTGGCTCGCAATCCATCCTCCATGCAGACAGGAGCCACCGGGTCTCCAGCCAATCCTGGCTCCTGCCAGTCCCCTCTCCAAGGGCCTTCCTCCACCCCCCAGCCCCTGCCCCTTCACCAGGTGCTACCACTCCTCGCACCCCTTTCTATTTCAAGGCAATCTCCCCCAAGGACACTCTCAAACTACTTTGGAGCCTGCCTAACTGGGGTAGCCCAGGCTCAGATGGCCTCTCCCCTGCATTCCTCAAAACTGTGTCCCCAGCAATTGCAAAACTCCCCTCCTTTAATTTCAAGTCTTTCACTAACAACCTCCTCAATGCCTTTCCCATGGAAATCCACCAAGGTAATTCCCATTTTTAAATCAGGGGAACCCCACTCCTCTGACAACTACCGGCCTATATCTATTCTCCTCCACCTCAGTAAACTCCTTGAAAAAGCGGTACACAGACAACTATCTGAGTACCTCTCCAAACATGATATCTTATGCTGCCAGCAGCATGGCTTCTGCAGGCACCACAGCACTAATACTGCCCTGGCTCTATTTATAGACCAAGTATTTTCTAACATGGTCCGAGGGTGTGCTACCGGTGCCGTGTTTGTTGACTTGTCAAAGGCTTTTGATCTTGTAAATCATACACTCCTCCTCTCCAAACTGAACCTGATCGGCTCTTTCATGGAAACCACACACTGATTTTGGAGTTACCTTACTGATCGCTCCCAGTTCATATGTATTGGCTGTGCCACCTCTACTACCCTGCTTGTCTCCTCTAGGGTTTCCCAGGGCTCCATACTGGGCCCCCTGCTTTTATCCATCTTTGTCAATTCCCTCTCCCAAAATAGCCTCTACAGCAACTCCCTCCCCTACGCCGATGACCTGGTTATATAGCACAATGACAAATCCCTTTCTCTCCTGTCCTCAGTTCTCACCCAGAATTATTGTGCTGCCCACAGCTGGTTCACTGACAACCTGATGCTGGTTAATGCCAAAAAAAACAAGGCAATGCTATCTGGCACCAAACCTTACCTTGCCAAATCTCACAAAACCAATTTGTCTCTCGTGATTCACCCTCCCACTGGCCCTGCACTAGAAATATTCCACTCCTTCAAATACCTAGGGGTCACACTGGACCCCAACCTCTCCATCACTTACCATGTCAACTCAGTAGTTCGTCAGATTAATCAGAAGCTGGGTGCAACTTATCACATCAAACCTTTCCTGACTGCGGACACTCACCTGACTATTGCCAGGGGAAACCTTCTCCCCATTTTGGACTACTGCTCCCCAGTCTACACTCACATCTCCTCTGCCCTTTGCCCTGGACTCACAATGGCATATGTAACCCCTAGATGGCGCTATCCCAGGGGCTACTACCCCTGCCTGATTTGCCACTAACAGGTTGAGGGGCCTGGATCCAATGGCGGGTGCCTCCACCCAGAGGTCAGGGTTTGCAATAGTTAAACTAACTTGGTCACAGCCCTCTGGGACACTGCAACCCCTTTCTTCCCACTAGTGGCCCACACAATATATCAGAATTACCTTCACAGTATACACTTACCCCAGGTCTGGTTCGGCACTGGGACCTCCTGTGAAATGAGATACAGTGCAACAATCACAGTACAGTACTTTAACATAGACAAATACCTCAGGCAGTATAACTTTGCTGAAACAAGCAGCTCTGATTTATTTAGGGGATATAACAAGGACAGGGAAATCAGGTTAACTAGCTTATCACTCTAATAATCTACCTATGGCTCTGTGCACAGGCCTATCCCTATCAGTTACTGTCCCTGGGTACCCCAAGCCCTAGTGGCTAGTCCAAACCGTGGCAGCTGGTAGGGCCCTTTCCACACAGAGAAAAGGAGAATTAAACAGTCAGCAGTACAGTAATTCCATTTGGATTTAATGTGGCAATTCAACAGGAGCGACCCTGAATTAGTACTCCGACCTCCAAATAAGATAGGGTCCTTCAATGTCAGCAGGGCTCACTTGGAGGTGCACAAACCTCTTCACACATCCATATAAAAGAAAGCACTATACCAGGCAGGCTGCATCCTGTATCCCGATCGCAATTACTGCACAATACCGGGAGAACACACAGCAGATTCAGTTCCTGACAGACAGTGTAATTTTCAGCAATTCCTCCAGTCTTCTACAGGGTGAGCCTGGTTTCTACTCTTCAGAGATCCTTTGATTCTTTTCACAGGACAGTTCAGTCCCAACAAGCTGCAGACCGGAACTCTGGGCCTTACACGTTTTTGACTAAAACTGCACACTGAAAAAGCACAGGCTCCTTCCTTCTTCACTGCCAAAGCTCAACTGAAACTCCAACCGACAAAACGGGCACTTCCTTTGAGTTCCTCCCAGTTCTTGACTGGATTGGCTGTCACTCACAATAGACTGCTGCTGTTGGTCCAAAAGGCACTGAAGTCTAAACTACATCTCCCAGAGTCACTGCCATACAATCCTCTTGTGGCTGGCTCAGATTATGAGTCCAAGTTCTGATTCGTCCAAGGCACCATTTTAGAGCTAGCTTACCCCACACTGATTGGTCCAGTTCAGCAGTTCAAAACTAGAATGGGAACTAGCAGACACAGTTCTGACTGCAAAGAAAGCAGGTTAGACAAACTGTAATTTCATTATTACTCTAAATAATTTCTGGCAAACAGTTACATCTTTCAGATAGGTTCCTTTGCACTCCTAGTGACTGCAAAAATGAAGTGAATTGGCAGCAGCTCGAGTGGTACTCAATCAAAGAAACACACAGTCCCCATACAAACTAATTATGTCTGCAAGCAGACAGCTCTTAAAGAGACAGTACCAGAGGTTCTAAAACACTCACTGATAAATGGCCTAAATGCCAAACACCATTCAGGCTTGGAGCATTCAAGCAAGCTCCTGGAAGTCTTTTGGGAACCCCCATTTGAGGGGGTTACACCTTCCTGGCCTGGGAAAGCTTGGCGTCGCGTCAAGCAAGTATCCCATAAGTTTCAACTGCAACCATATACATTTGCATTAGGCTCGCACATGTAATCATCAGTCAATATATCATTTTACCAAGAACACATTTCTGAAACATTGCAGTACGTCCTCTTTACACAGTATTACACACACATTGTACCATAACTCAAGTTATTACCTCTTGTACATGAAACCTGAAGAGAGGGCCCTTCCCTATCAGTTACCTTGGGGCTGGACGGCAAGGGCACCATATGAGAGGGCAACACAAGTAACTTGGAGTTAGCACTGATGCTCAGTTTGGGCAATGAGCTCGGGGACACATACACTCCTTTATGGACAACATTGAGAGGCAAGTCCACAGGCCTCCCAAGTGAATCATAACTGAGGTGCACCACAGGCTTTACAGCTCGACCAGTCTTTCTAGGGGAACTGTTATAGTCTCTGCACTCTGAGCCTCATTTTCAGCATTGTCCTCACTTGTCAGGAGTCTCCATGGGGTAGAGGCTAGAACTTGGGGCACTTTCAGCTCCAGGAGTTACAGTTTCTGAGTCCACAACATTTGGCTCGCATGGAGAGCTTTCGGACACTGGCAGTGGACTGTCAGGGCACTCAAAATACTCTTCTTGTTGGTGTATCACCAGTCTGCCCCAATCTATCATTTCCTCCCCTGAAGCTCAAACAGTTCAACCATGCACAATGATTCCATTTCATCTGATCTGATGCTTTGCACTTCACTTTCTGGGAGCATTGGCTCCAGGGATGAAGCTGGGGGCTTAGACAGTCCGGAAGGCCCAGCTTCATCTCAGTATTGACTAGGGAATTGCCCGAAACAATTGACTCAGTTCGTAAGAAGGATAGTATTCAAAGTCACTCTCACTTTCTTCCGATATGGACTGACAGTCATGCTCAACTGGGACTTGTGGAGGGAACACTTTAACTTTGCTTCTGTAGGTGCAGACTTTCTTGATCTTTTCTTAGCAGCAGCTCTAGTCACTGGTCAGAGGGCATCTTCTAGGGGCTCAGACTCAATTAAGATTTGTCCAATGGGCAGTAAATGATTTCTATGCATTGTTTTTACATCTTTTGAATTATTCTCAGGCCTTACTTTGTACACTGGCAGATCATCTAGTTTGCCCACTACAATGAGAGGAGATGGTGCCATCTGTCAGCAATCTTGTGCTTGCCATGCAGTCCCAGATTTCTTAGCAATACCCGATCTCCTCCTGGAGTTCCTGTGCTTTCACCTTTTATCATACCTTTCTTTGTTGGCCAGATTTCTTTTGGCAGCCATGGTTTGACCAGTTGAGCCAGCATGAGTTAGCTGGGCCTTTAACTTTTGCACATACTGTAAATAGTTGTCAGCTTGAACCCCATCAGGAGAGACCCCAAAACACACATCTACTGGTAGTCGAGCTTCTCTTCCAAACATCAGGCGGTGGGGAGAATCCAGTGGCATCACTTTGGTGCAGTTATAAGCATGTACCAGGTGCTAATTTGTTGGCTCCATCTAGGCTTGTCCTTTGGGTGCAGGGTGCCTAGCATATCTAGCAAAGTGCGGTTGAAGCGTTCAGGCTGTGGGTCCCCTGGGGTGGTAAGGAGTTCTGGACTTCGCACTCCCCACAGAGAAAGCATCTCTTTGATCAGACGACTCTCAAAGTCTCCCTTGATCAGAATGGATTCTTTGTGGGCCCATAGTGAACAAAAGTTTTCTACAAGTACTTTGGCCACAGTGGATGCTTTCTGGTCTTTGGTGGGGAAAGCTTGGGCATATCTCAGTGAAATGGTCAGTGACCACCAGCACATTACTGATATTTCTTGATCTGACTCCAAACTCAGAAAATCAATACAGACCAGCTCCATGGGTGCACTGGTGGTGATGTTAACAAGGGGCAGCCCTCTGAATAAAGCTTTCCTCTGTAAGCAGCGACTACAGATTCGAATGTGTTGCTCCACATCAGCCCCCATCTTAGGCCAATAGAATCTGGATCTCACCAAGTCAAGTGTTCTGTCTACCAAGGTGCCCCATGTGGTTGTGCAAGGACCTCAGTACTGAGTCTCGAAGGCAGTGCGCAGCACTAGTTGTTGTTTGTCTACTTGTCCCCTCTGTCTACTGTTTCTCTGTATAACAGTTTATTGATCAGTTTCAACTTAGGACCTTCTTTGTATAACAGTGCAGTTCTCAAATCAGTGGGCGTAATTTGGACACATCTTTTCCTGCATAGAGGCTTCTAAAGCTGCTTTGATCATGGGATCGCGAGATTGAGCCCGCGAATACTGTCATTGTCCAGCTGAGGCAGTGCACCAATGTCTATTGCAGAAAAGTGGCAATAAGCAGCAGGTATGCAATTCTCAGAGGCTCCCAAGCAATCCACCATGCAGTCCACTGCGTCCGTGGACATTTGTTCCTCCCTGTCAAACTTCTGGCACAGTGCCCGAATGTCAGGTTCTGCCAATCGGACCCAATCATTCTGGGGAACAGGCCTCCGGAGAGAGCATCAGCATCTATGTGGTTCAGACCTGCTCGGTATTCGAGCATAGTCATATGTAGATAATGCAGAAAGCCACCTATGGCCAGTGGCATCCAACTTAGCTGAGGTCTGCACATAGGTCAAAGGATTATTGTCAGTTTTACTAGTATTTAGCCCCATACAAGTACTCATGGAATTGGTCAACAATAGCCCACTTCAAAGCTAGGAACTCTAACTTATGTACAGGATAGTTCTTTTGGATGGGGTCAGGCTTCTACTGGCAAAGGCCACTGGTCTCAGGCCATTCTCGTGCTCTTGGTACAACACAGCCCCCAACCCTTGCAAGCTAGCATCAGTGTGCAGGACGTAAGGTTTTCTTGGATCGGCATAGGCCAGCACTGGAGCATGGGTAAGTTGATATATGATCTCATGAAAAGCAGTCTCACAATCAGGAGTCCAGCGGGCCCCAAATACTTCACTCGGATGAAAATACACTCTTTCAGTCTTGAGGGACGCTGACTTTTGGTATTTTTTGTGGGTTGGGGATACCTTGAGTAAGGTTAAGTAAAGGGATCACTCTTGAATAGTCCTTGATGAGCGCCGATAATAACCACAGAATCCCAGGAATCTTTGCAGTTCTTTTAGATTTTTGGGCTGTGGCCAGGTGGTCAAGGCCTCAACTTTACTTGGGTCGGTCTCTATTCCTCGGTGGATACTATGTGTCCCATACTTTACTGATGTTTGAAAAATTGACACTTATCAATGGACAGTTTAAGGCCAAAGTCCTCAGTCGGTCAATACCTTAAATAATCTGCTCTCATGTTCCTCCAGCGAGCTGCCAAACACAATAACATCATCTAGGTATACCAGGCACTCTAGTAAGTTCATGTCCCCACTGCCGCTCCATCAATCGTTGAAAAGTGGCTGGGGCACCTGAAATCCCTTGAGGCATTCTCATGAATTCATAGAAATAGCCGGACAGATAAGGCCGTCTTCTCACGGTCCTCTGGGGCCATCGGGATCTGGTAGTACCCACTGCGGAGATCCAGCACAGAGAACCACTTGCTCCCGTTTAGGCAGTCCAAGCATCCTGAATGCGGGCTGTGTACTGATCAGGATAGTCCGCCGGTTTAAGGTGCGATAATCCACACACATCCTTACTGTTCCATTCTTTTCCTCACTACCACAATGGGGAAGAAAGGGCTTCTGGATTCTTGTATTACACCAGCAGCTAACATCTCTTGCAGATGCCGTCTCACATCATCTATGTTAGCAGGTGCCAGGCGTCGAGACCTCTCACGAAATGGTCTTTCGTCATGCAGGCGAATATTGTGCTCAGCTCCTTGCACGATCCTACATCCCATTCCTTTAAAGAAAACACCTGGTCTCTCTGGGCAAGCTTCTCACTGATCCTCACTTTCCATTCAGCTGGCAGCGGGGAGTCGCGAAATCAAACAAGTCAGGCTACTCTGTCATTCTTCCTTGAACTCTTGCTGCTGGGTAGCACTGCAGTGTCTGCACAATGCACATTAGCCAGGATGCAACCTCTGTTACTCGAATGTCTCTTTCAGACACATTATGAACTTGGACCATTACCCTTCTGGCATAAGCATGGGCTCTGAGCGGGCAAAATACTAGGCTTGACCAGCAGTCCCTCTGGCAATTTCCATCGCCTGGTGCATCCAACATTAATATTTTATTTTTAACATCCTTTCTGATACGGACCTTCTCCTGTAAGGTACACTGGGCATTTGACGCCAGGATCAGAGACTCAGGATCCTTCTTCCACAATTCCGACGGTTCCTCTGGTTCTGTTTTTCAGCATCTCTGTGCCTCATAGGCCTTCTTAATTAAAGCCGAATTCTTAAAGCTCTACTAGTCTTTGACCCCTGTTTTCATAACACAACTGTGCCAGCCTTCCGAACATGTGAGCATTTGTTCCAATCAACAAGGACACCATCATACAGTCCAGTGGGGGACACACTAAGGCTAGGGTCTCTACTTGTTCAGCCACTCCAGCCACGGAGGTGGGAAAGACAGCCAAATTCGGATATACCGGAATAGGGTAGGCCTTCTCCTTAACCCCTACATGCAGTCCTTCTAATGGTTGTAAGGGTGCGTCTGACAAATGCTTCTGATACCAATCCTGGAACATAATTGTCACTTGGGAGCCACTGTCTATCACAGCTCTTGTAGACACTCCATTCACCTTTACAGTGGTCTCCATGGAGGGACCCACTATTCTGGACCAGTCTGGAGAGGCGGTATGGGGCCTGGGCAACTGACCTTGCCACAAAAGGACGTGAACTAGCATTTTGGTGCCCTCACTGGGATCATGTCGTGCACCTCTTAACCACTGATTTCTTCTCCAGCTCTCCTTGTAGCCTATATGCAACTTTGTCAGTGTCTTTTGGGGACTGGCATTCCCTTTCATGTGCCCATCTTTCCCACAATTATAGCAAAACATACTTTCTGGAGTTTGAGCTGGCGAGCGCCACACTGGGAGCCAGGGCGGGGTATTACTAACTGGAAACCTGGGTGCCATCTCTGTCTCGGCGTGATAAGCATTTGGAGACATCTCGTCAGTTTCTCCACTTCCATGGTCAAGGAATTGAGTTTGGAGCTGTTATCAGCAGGAGATACATGGTAGGTACCCCACCCCATAGCAGATGCAGTCGGATATAGGTCAGGGCCCGTACTTGCAGGCGTGGCCTTCATAAAGGGACTGTTTTTGAATTCCGGATCTCTCTCAACAGTTCGCCCCATTGTGGCATATCTTTTCCTTGTCAGAGCACTCATTGACTGTCAACCTCTGCCCCTGAACTTCACTTGATGGGTCACCCTCAGTCACTGGTCAGTAAGCCACAGCTGTTGGTGCAGGTACCTCCGAGGTCGCCTTTCTCAACTCCTCGAATTTCTCTCATTAACTCATCATAGGAGGGTGGGATTCCAGTCGATTTGCCAGGCGTAACTGAAGCAACAGCAGTTCTGAGAAGGGGCAGACTTAAGGATTCTGTCCAGTCTGGTTCGGTCCAGTTCAATCGCTGGCAAACTACCCTTTCTGAGGCATTCTTGCAACAATTTTTCCAGCCGAGAGACATACACAGACAACAACTCCCTTGGTACTGTTGTGCATTTTTACTCTCCACCATAGGTCCTCATCAGAATCTGGGCTCCATACACATTCTCCAAGGCCTCAAGATAGGCCTGTGCAGTCGCTTCAGGGTTACTGGCCCGTTTAGCACGGATGGTAGCCAGGGCAGGGACCTCGGGCTCTCACTAACCCTCTTTACGCTTTTAGCCTTCCGAGCATTGCCATTCTAGCACTTGGGGGCAACATAGTCTATCCAGGTCTCCCAGTCATCCTCCCCTTGGGGGTGGGGAGGGTGCCAGAGAAGATCCTCAACCTCTGGTAAGAGTTGTGACTAATGGCAGGTGCAGAAATAGGAGTCTGCATTGGTTCAGCCACCATTACGGGCACTGGAGCAGGAGAGGTGTGGGGAGGAACACCTCAGGTGGCAAGAATAGTTTCTTCAAGTCCTCCACAGTTTTCCCTCTCCAGCAACCATTCAGCAAATTTCTCCTCAAAGTTTCAGATAGTGGGGGGCTGATTCCCCGGTCTTTACTGTCCTTAGTTATCACTCTCCAAGCAGTGAGGGCTCCTCTGGGGTAATGGTCTGTGGCACTTTGGGCTATCTATGGGATCCTTAAACTCTACTAGGGCCAGGAAAGTGTGGGTGAGCAGATTAGCATGCCGACCCACCACCACAGGGTTTTGTAAACCTTCCACCTTGGAAAGTACTCCTGCACAGTGTCCGTATTGATACCCAGGGGATGTCCAGGATAAGCATAGCATTTTGAAGTCGATCTCTCCCAGTACACCACCACCAGCGGTGCACAGCCACTTCTGTCGGGTACCCATTTTTTCTTAACAGTGGTTCAGTAATATGGCCACTAGAGGACACACAATCCCAGCGGTGAGCCTCCAAGATGTAACCCCTAGATGGCGCTATCCCAGGGGCTACTACCCTGCCTGATTTGCCACTAACAGGTTGAGGGGCCTGGATCCAATGGCGGTGCCTCCACCCAGAGGTCAGGGTTTGCAATAGTTAAACTAACTTGGTCACAGCCCTCTGGGACACTGCAACCCCCTTTCTTCCCACTAGTGGCCCACAATATACAGAATTACCTTCACAGTATACACTTACCCCAGGTCTGGTTCCGGCACTGGGACCTCCTGTGAAATGAGATACAGTGCAACAATCACAGTACAGTACTTTAACATAGACAAATACCTCAGGCAGTATAACTTTGCTGAAACAAGCAGCTCTGATTTATTTAGGAGATATAACAAGGACAGGGAAATCAGGTTAACTAGCTTATCACTCTAATAATCTACCTATGGCTCTGTGCACAGGCCTATCCCTATACAGTTACTGTCCCGGGTACCCAAGCCCTAGTGGCTAGTCCAAACCGTGGCAGCTGGTAGGGGCCTTTCACACAGAGAAAAGGAGAATTAAACAGTCAGCAGTACAGTAATTCCATTTGGATTTAATGTGGCAATTCAACAGGAGCGACCCTGAATTAGTACTCACGACCTCCAAATAAGATAGGGTCCTTCAATGTCAGCAGGGCTCACTTGAGGTGCACAAACCTCTTCACACATCCATATAAAAGAAAGCACTATACCAGGCAGGCTGCATCTGTATCCCGATCGCAATTACTGCACAATACCGGGAGAACACACAGGATTCAGTTCCTGACAGACCGAGTGTAATTTTCAGCAATTCCTCCAGTCTTCTACAGGGTGAGCCTGGTTTCTACTCTTCAGAGATCCTTTGATTCTTTTCACAGGATCGATTCAGTCCCAACAAGCTGCAGACGGAACTCTGGGCCTTACACACGTTTTTGACTAAAACTGCACACTGAAAAAGCACAGGGCTCCTTCCTTCTTCACTGCCAAAGCTCAACTGAAACTCCAACCGACAAAACCGGCACTTCTTTGAGTTCCTCCCAGTTCTTGACTGGATTGGCTGTCACTCACAATAGACTGCTGCTGTTGGTCCAAAAAGGCACTGAAGTCTAAACTACATCTCCCAGAGTCACTGCCCATACAATCCTCTTGTGGCTGGCTCAGATTATGAGTCCAAGTTCTGATTCGTCCAAGGCACACTTTAGAGCTAGCTACCCCCACACTGATTGGTCCAGTTCAGCAGTTCAAAACTAGAATGGGGAACTAGCAGACACAGTTCTGACTGCAAAGAAAGCAGGTTAGACAAACTGTAATTTCATTATTACTCTAAATAATTTCTGGCAAACAGTTACATCTTTCAGATAGGTTCCCTTTGCACTCCTAGTGACTGCAAAAATGAAGTGAATTGGCAGCAGCTCGAGTGGTACTCAATCAAAGAAACACACAGTCCCCCATACAAACTAATTATGTCTGCAAGCAGACAGCTCTTAAAGAGACAGTACCAGAGGTTCTAAAAACACTCACTGATAAATGGCTTAAATGCCAAACACCATTCAGGCTTGGAGTATTCAAGCAAGCTCCTGGAAGTCTTTTGGGAACCCCCATTTGCAGGGGGGTTACACATACAACAGCGTTTGTCAGTTCACCCTGTCTGTCCTTTACTCCACACACCACTGCAACCTTTATCACTCCCTAAACGGCTCTCCCTGCAAGGCCACTTTGATTTCACACTTGGCTGTCTCACTGATACTTGCATGAGGGATGGCCCTGCTTCCCCCATCTACCTTTTTCAAGTCCTGCACCACGATGCAAAATCTTCAATCCTTTCTTGTTTCTCCCCTTGAGACCCCACAAACCACCACTAGTATGGACGGCAAAATACTATTGGCTGCTGTCCCTACTCTGGAATGTCCCTCCTGCCCTCCTCAGGTCGTCAAACACTCATCAGAGCTTTAAATGTAACTTGAAGTCCTGGCTCCTTGCCAGGGACAGTTGCTCCTGTCCACTCAAGTAATACCCTCTCCGCTGATCTCCTTTGGCCCATCTCCTGCACTCTTTTGATCCTATTGGTTCAGGGCAGTTTGGTTTTTGGTCTTGGGGGGAGGTTGGCCTTGCTCGACCTAAGGTTGGGTGTATTTACAATGATTTTTGTATCTTATTGTCTACTTGGTGTAAGTCTCACACCTGTATTCTGTAGCTGACTTACTCTAGAACTTAATTATTTCTACCATCAGCGCTTGTATATAGTTTTTTTGTCTCTATCTTGATGTTCTCACTTGGTTACTCTGCTTGTTATATGCTTGTGCCTTTTCGCCCAGGTTGTGCCTGCAAACGGTCCATTGGATCAGTGCACTTACCCAGTTAACAAAGTCATAAATAAAAACAGTCCAACTCCGTTTATCCGAACCTGCTTGGGGACATCTGATTCATTCGGATATACAGGAGGTCGGATAAACAGATACGCTACGTTTAAACAGCAATCAAAGCTGTAAAGCGGCAATGCAGCAATGGCAGTCATACAGCACTATATGGTGTTTAGCAAAAACGCTCTGGATTCAGAGATTTAAACAATACTTTAACATCTTTATTTCAATAGTAAGATTAAAAAAGGTTTCAAACACTGTAAGTGCATTCAATAACACATTCAGTAACAATAAGTGTGGTCGGTGCGTAGCACTAATCAGTGACAGTACAGATGCTTTTTACTTGGAAAAATAATCTTTTAGAGAGGTTTGCTTGAAGGAATCACATTTCTTTTTAGCAGCTCACTGTCTCAGTTGCCGTAGCAACCTTACCTGTACCAGGTCGAACTCTGCCTGGCTTTCCATGTACAGAATGCATTTATCGAAGCATTCCACTGCCTCAGCATGTGTTGGGATCGTGGGAGGTGTGTCTTCCCATTCTGGGTCAGTTTCAGCCTCTGACTCCAGATGCACAGGCTTGGCCATGAGCTCCAAGATTCCATCGTCCGTGATCTCCTCATGACCTTGCTCATCTCTGTCTGATTTACGCCATAAAATCACTTCCTCTTCAGATGGAGGGTCAGAGAGAGTGGCAGCGAGCTTTGCAATTTCAGCAGTTGACACGCTGCTGTCAGGCAGATCTGGGAGGTTGGGGGGGGGTCAGCTTCAACACTCTCGCAGCAAGAAGTTTTGATCCCTGATTTTGCCCAAGATCTTTTAATGGACTCAGGACGCAATGTGTCTCATGCCTCTGTGGTCATATAGACCACATCCTTCAAAGTTTACTCCCCCTCATGATTTCACCCAGTGAGGACTGGGCATTGTCTTCTGCCAAAACTGTAACAACGTTTTACGATAATTCCTCTTAAACATTTCAAGAACACCCTGGTTACAGGGCTGCAGTTTTGAGTTAGTATTGGCTGGCAGAAAAACACACTTTATTACACCATACTGTGTTCTAACTTCTGGAATATCAAGGTGTGCTGGGGAATTGTCCACAAGCAGAAGGGCTTTTATAGGCAGTCCCCGCGACCTCAGGTACTGCTTTACCTGCGGAACAAAGCTGTCTGTAAACAAGCAATTGAAAATGTTCCCAGTCCTCCAGGCACTATGCTGTGCCTATTACTGCACCGGCAAAGTCTGCATATTAAGGTTCTTGAAGCACTGTGGAACTTGAGACTTGCCAACAATGACCAACTTTAATTTGTGGCCAGCTGTGTTCACACATCCCAAGACAGTAACACGGTCCTTCTGCTTTTTATACCCTGGGGCATCTCTTTTTGCACCAAGTGCAAGGGTTCTCTCTGGCAATTCATGCCAATACAGATGTTTCATCTGCATTGAATAGCTGCTCAGGTAGCAACCCCTCTGCTTCGATAGTCTCAAGCAGCTGCTGAATGAACGGCTCGGTAGACTCACCGGCAGCACTGAGTCTTTCTCCACGCAATTTCAGTCGTCGAATTCCACATCTGTGCTTGAAGTGAGTTAGCCAACCCTCACTAGCGCAGGGCTGTTCAGAGCTGCCAAGGCGCTGATGATACTGGAGTGCCTTCTCTTTCAAAATTGGGCCTGAAATTGGTGTTCCCTTTTCTCATTCCTGTCGGAAACGCAGGTATAGAGTGATATCTCGCTGCTCATCGTTGCATGAAAGCATGTTTTTTCTTTTTTCAGACCCCACTGTTGTGTCCATGCTGCCAGCAAAATCATGCAGCTTGTCTTTGGCAGACTTTATATCACTAATTGTGGACTTTCCAACTCCATATTCATCTGCCAAGATTTCTGCACGCTCACCCTTTTCAAATCTCTCCACTATGAGAACCTGTGATTCATCATTAAGCGATTTCTATTTGACTTGTTTAAACCGCAGTTGCTGTAATCAGTTGCTAATCGCTTGACATTAAAAGCAGTGGGGGACAAGATTGCGGTTCAGTAGATAGAGAGGGTCAGATTATGGGGGGTCAAGATATAATCAGGAGGGGACTGTAAATATATAAATGAGAGTACCGTATACCAACCATTTAGTAGCTCCAAGCCTTGAGACCAATCTGATCATCCATTCATGAATCTATAAATCTCCTCATCCAATGATTCACCTCTTTCCTATCCCATATTGCACTTCTACACCCTCAGATGACAGAATTTATTGCAATTAAGGAAGAAATCACATTATCTCACAATGCAGTCAGAAACACTGCTGCCCCACATTATTTTTACAAAGAGCACTTCACGACCACTGTGAGAATAAAACATTACCCCATCCCGACATGTCACACCTATGGTGAATACTCCTCCTCACGTAAACAACACAGAGTCACTGACAGCAAATGTAATCAAAACGTTTATTAGCATTCAAAAACTAACAGTGCAGGACTCAGCCCTCTCCCACAAACTAGTCCACTTAGACGGTATGCTGATTGTGTTCCCACTTACTCAGCTGTGCCAGTATTGCGTCTGAACAAATGAGTACATACATATACATAGCAAGTGTCCTACACCAACCAACAACATGAGGAGAATTCACTTAATGTGTTTTGTTTATTGAGGTGAATCGATGCAACTGCAGTAATTTGTGGTGAATGAAGCCCAAGTAACAATCATCTAACGGTGGTCTCGCTATTAACAAATAAGTAGTGAATTTTACACAGCATGTAGAGTCCTAGGTATGAATTATGCTATTGGCAGTGAATGTCAATGTTTAAAGTTGGAAAATGTAATGTAGGGACATTAGTACACGACTCCCCGACTTATCACAAACACACACACACACAATACAACCTTCCATATCCTGGGTAAGCCAAATATGTAGTATGCAGTATGGCTAATAAGGTCACATGTGACCCTTTACATCTGGAGGTGTCTGTTAAAGTTGTAAGTACTGTAAGAGGCATAACAAACTTAAAAATGTAATAGAAACATAGAATTTGACGGCACATAAGGACCGCTTGGCCCACCCAGTCTGCCCATTTCCCTACCTACTGGATAAGCTGCAGATCCTAGTTAACTAGCAGCCTACTTCTTTCTACCCCCACCCTCTAGAATTACCTTATGACTGTCCCATGCATGCTTGAATTCCACCACTGTTTTTGACTCCACAACCTCCTCCGGAAGGCCGTTCCATGCATCCACAACCCTCTGTGAAAATACTTCCTTAAATTACCCTGAGCTTCCCATCTTCAAATTGTGCCCCCTGTTCTTGCACACCTCTTCTTTTGAAAGATGCTACCCTCTGGACTTTGTTGATTCCCTTGAGGTACTTGGAAAGTTTCTATCATGTCCCCCTCCCTCCTTTCCTCGGGGCTATGCATATTAAGCTCCCTTAAGTCTCTCTTCATATGTCTTCCGGTGCAGACCCTGCACCATTTTGGTTGCCCTCCTCTGGACAGCTTCCATCCTGTCTATGTCTTTGCAGAGATTGAGTCTCCAGAAGTGCACACAGTACTCCAGGTGGGGTCTAACCAGCTGTCTATACAGAGGGATAATAACTTCCTGCTTTCTATTGGTGATGCCTCTCCCTATGCATCCCAGTATCCCCCAGCCCTCCTTGCTGCCCTCTCATATTGCTTGCCCACCTTTAGGTCATATGATATGACTACCCCCAGGTCCCTTTCCATTTCTGTTGTTGTTAGTATCTCACCCACCATTGTGTACTCTTCCCCTGGGTTTTTGTTTCCCAGGTGCATTACCTTGCACTTTTTAGCATTGAATCTAAGTTGCCATACATTTGACCATTCCTCTAACCTTGCCAAGTCATAGAAACATAGAAACATAGAAGTTGACGGCAGACAAGGACCGCAAGGCCCATCCAGTCTGCCCATTTCTTTTTCTACCTTTATAAATGTGCCATCGCCTTTGCTCTGTCTGTGACCTATCTATTCATAGTCATTTGTATTGCTCCTTATGCCTATCCATGCCTGTTTGAAGCCCTGCACTGTATTCATAGCCACCACTTCTTGTGGTAAGCCATTCCATGCATCTACCACCCTTTCTGTGAAAAGAATTTCCTCACATTCCCCTTAATCGGCCTCCCTCTAATCTCATGCTGTGTCCTCTTGTCCTGCTATTTTTCTTATATTTAAACATGTTAGACTCTTTCACCTTGTTTATGCCTTTAAGGTGTTTAAATGTCTCGATCATATCACCTCTCCCTCCTTTGCTCAAGGGTATACATATTGAGCTCCGTTAATCTGTCCTCATATGTCTTCTGATGCAGTCCCTGCACCATTTTGGTTGCCCTTCTCTGGACTGCCTCAATTTGGTTAATGTCCTTGTGAAGGTGTGGCCATTAACCAAACTGAGGCAGTCCAAGTCCCTTCTCATCCTTTCCACCCCACCTTGTGCATCTACTCTGTTGCAGATCTTTGTGTCATCTGCAAAGAGGCATACTTTTCCTTCCAGTCCCTCTGCAATGTCGCTTATAAAGACATTGAAGAGGACTGGTCCTAATACTGAACCCTGCGGTACCCCACTAGTAACCCCTTTCTTCAGAGTGGACTCCATTTACTATTACTCTCTGTGTCCTATTCTCCAGCCAATTCTTTACCCAGGCTGTCATCTTGGGACCCACTCCCAGGCTGGCTAACTTGTATATTAATCTTTATGGGACTATGTCAAATGCCCTAAAGTCTAGGTAGGCCATGTCCACAGCCCTCCTGATCTACTACTTTGGTCACCCAGTCAAAGAAATCTCTCAGATTCGTCTGGCATGACCTTTCTGCTGTGAATCCATGCAGCCTTGGTTCCTGTGCCCCTCTGGCCTCTAGATACTCGACAATTCTTTCCTTCAGAAGTGATTCCATCATTTTCCCTACCACTGAGGTTAAACTAACAGGTCTGTAGTTTCCTGCTTCTGCCTTGCTCCCACTTTTGTGAAAGGAATCACATCTGCCCTCCTCCAGTCCTCGGGTACCACCCCATCCTCCCATGATTTGTTAAAGAGGGTAGCCAGTGGTGTTACTAGTTCTATCCTTAGTTTTTTTAGAATTCTGAGATGAATCCCATCAGGCCCCATTGCTTTGTCCACCTTCAGTTTTAAGAGTTCTTTCAGAACCCTTTCTTCTGTAAATGGGCTGGTATCAACTTTGGTATCCAGAGTGTTTCTACTGTTTGTTTTAGGTACCTCCCCCTCTTCCTTTGTAAATACTGAGCAAAAATATTTGTTTAGTATCTCTGCCTTTTCACAGTCACCCTCTGCCCACCCTCCCTCCCTTTATTAAGCCTCACAATCCCTCCTTGGTCTTCTTCGCCCCTGATGTACCTATAAAGGTTTTATCCCCCTTCTTAACTGAGTTGGCTATCTTTTCCTCGGTTTGGGCCTTTGCTGTTCTGACTGCCTTCCCAGCTTCCTTTTGCTTTAACTGATACAGTTCTCTGTCCTGCGTCTTCTGTGATTCCTTGTACTTCCTGAATTCTTTCTTTTTCTCTTGAACCTTCACTGCCACTTCCTTTGAGAACCATAGTGGTTTCTTACATCGTTTCATTTTGTTTATTTGCTTCACACAAAGGCTTGTTACCTCTGTGATGGCAGTTTTTATTATTCCCCATTGTTCTTCCATCCCTCCTTCCTGCCCATTTGCTAGTGCATTCCTTAGGCACTAACCCATTTTGGCAAAGTCAGCCCTCTTAAAATCCAGTACTTTTGCCTTTGTATGGCTTGACTCTATTGCTGTGTTTATTGTGAACCATACTGTTCGATGGTCGCTAGTTCCCAGATGGCTACCCACTTCTACATCTGTGATCCTCTCTCCATCTCCATTTGAGAGAACCCGTCTAAGATTGCTCCCTCTCGGGTGGGCTCCAATACTAGTTGTCTAAGGCATGCCCCCTGTAGGGCATCTAGAATAACCCCACTCTTCAAAGTGGCTGCTGCAACTGCACTCCAGTTAACATCTGGCATATTCAGATCACCCATCAGCAATATCTCCCCTTTTCCTGCCATTCTAAGTATACTTTCTATCATTTCCTTGTCCATTTCCTCCCCCTGAGAAGGGGGTCTGTATACAACCCCCTCGCGGATTGTGGTGCCATTGCCAGTCTCCAAATTTACCCACAGTGCTTCTTCTCCTCCCTGTTTTCCCTTTTGTTCTGTTGCTTTGATTCCTTCCCTTATGTAAAGAGCTACTTCTCCTCCTCTTTTACCCTCCCTGTTCCTCCTGTAGATAGTGCATCCTGGTATGTTTACGTCCCAGTCATGGTTTTGTGTATACTATGTTTCTGTGACTGCCACGATATCCAGATGTTCCTCCTCCATCAAGGCCACTAATTCAGGAAGCTTGTTACTCAGACTACGGGTATTGGTACTCATTGCTCTCCATTTTTTGACGGCTTTACCTTCTGTTGCAGCATCCCCCACTGACCTTTCTACCTCGGTCTTTTTCTCATTTAGTACCCTGTTTTGTAGGGAGAGGCTGGGATTTTCCTGCTGCTTATCAGTGCCTCCCCCTTTGACTAGTTTAAAAGCTTGTCAATGAAGCATTTAAACCGATTGCTCAAAAGACTTGATCCGTTCCTGGACAGATGCAGACCATCCTGCCAGTATAGGCTGGTGTCCCTCCAGGTGGAACCCCAGTCCCCAGTGAAGTCAAACCCCTGTGCTCCAAACCATTTTTTCAACCATTCATTAAACTGCATGGTCAAAGTACCCTCGCCTCACTCATGCCATTGACAGGCAGCACCTCTGAGAAGGATACTGTGTGTGCTACTTGTCTTAGGCCCCTCCCCAATTCTACAAAGTCCTTCTGCACTGCTCTAATCTCATGATGAGCCAAGTCATTTGTCCCTAGGTGGACAATGATGTCCAGCTCAGACTCCCGTGCAGCTGTTCTCGTGATCCTGAGGATGTGCTTCCTGTCCCTCCAAGCCATGGCACCAGGCAGGCACCTTACTTCAGTTTTCCCTGCACCCCCAGTTCTATCCCCCTAATAATTGAGTCCCCCACCAGGAACTGCTTCCTTTCCTTGTGGTGTCCTCTGCCTCCTTCCTGTGGGCCTCCCTTGTGACAGTTGTGCTCAGCCTCCTTAGTCTCCTCTGCGGGTGCATCCATAGGGGAGCTATGCTCCCCCAGAATGGTGTATGGATTGTGGAGTGGAACAACTGACTGGGTGTGCCTCTGTTCCACCATCCTCACCCTCCCTGAGCCCACTGTGGTCCAACTGCTCTGCTTTCTTCGCAACCTCTGAGGTAGTGGTGGTGACTCTGGTGCTCCTTTGATGAGGGAGGTTCCCTTTCTACCATCCAGTGTGGCCTGGGGGAAGGTTCTCTTACTACTGTCCAGTGTGGCCTGAAGACAGACAACTTCCTCCCTCAGGGCAGAGAGTTGTCTGCAAATAGGGCAGCATCTCATCCTCCAGAAAGACTCTCGGAAGACTGCTGCCCCACAGCCATTACATTGCACTACTCCCCACATGTTTATCTACTTTTTTGTGTGTGTGTTTGTGTGTGTGATTGGTTTGTTATATAGAAATATATATATTATACAATGTGTATGCTTATATTGTCAGTGCAGTGTGCTAGAGAGGATATGACAGTGATATGCACCTTGCACTCTTGAGAATGATGTCAGAACCCCAGGTATAAAGGAACTATTTCCAGGGTGGGTGGGGCGAGGTGGGAAAGGGTTGGGCCTAAACTGTGCCCTCATAAAACAATCAGCTAAGAGCTCTGACCCACCGCTGCGATAAGTGCCTTCCTGTCCGCAAGATGCCCTACACAACAATTTGACAGAGAAAATACCTTGCTAATCAAACAGAGAAAAATCCAGACATCCAAGTCAGACACAGGTAAACCTCCCCAGCCCCAAAACAGCCTGGTGGTTTGTGCTCTGAAAGCAGTCAGCCCCAAAATAAGTCAGCTGTGCTTTAAACTCTTCCTGCACTGAAAATCTTACGAATTGTAACAAACGTAAAGCTAGATCCACCTCCCTCTGTTGCTTGAAAGATTGTCTTTTCCTGATAATTCTAAGTTCCTTATTTCACCTTTCAGTTAGAGGTAGCCTCCACCTGCAGAATATCTGCTACAAACCAAAGACAATTGTAAGGTTCAGCTCCCTCTGTTGTGAGCACAACTTGCTTTCTTGCAAATCCTATGTTCAGTATTGCAGCTTCCAGCCAGAGGTAGTTTCACTTGAAGAATATTAGCTTGGCCATGTATGCAGCAAAAGATGCAATGTTTACAATTACTGCATTATTAACATTATTCTCAAACACAGAATCAGTGTATTACTGTGGTCATAAGAGTTCTCAAAAATCATTATGATGCATTTATTTTCATGTGGTTTCATGTACTATCCACAAACTGAATGTGATGATTTTGCATACCAATACAAGTATGTTTTCAAATCAATAAAACTTAGTCTGACTGCATTTGCACAGTAGAACTGTACAAGTATGTAAAATAAATTTCTCTTCATTCGGAATTCATCAGTATTAATAGTGTACACTGTTACCAATTTGCACAGTCTGTGACAGGATGTGAAACTCCCAGCATCAATGACTCAACTCTTGTATATTATGAATGGCAAGATTGCATGTTGTGAATTAGTGTGTGTGTATATATATATATATATATATATATATATATTCATGGCAAAAAACTCTGTTTAATGCATCAATTAGGGTTGTTCCACAGCGACAAAGGCAAGGAAATTCGGTGCTAGGGTTGCCACCCCTTTATTTCTTTATTTAGTATTTGTTGCCTGGGTAAGTGCACTAGACAGATTCTGCCTATTTTCAGGCACGACTCGGGGGAGGGGGATACAGGCGAATACCAACTGACTTTGAACCAGATTAAGCTGTTGGTGGTATCTTAGTGAATGGGGGAAATTTGGCCAGGGCACCAGGGAAATTTCCTTACTCTCCAGCAGGGGGAACCCTTGGCCATCAATCCTAGGATGGCCAGTCCGGACGAACCTCCAGTGGACATGGATGTGGTGTGTGCAGGAGAGCAGGCCTCCTCTCCCTGCACAGAAATGCAAGAGGCCGACGATGCTGTATTAGCTGCAGCACATTTGTTGATTTTGGATTCCTCTCAGGATTTGGACAATATGAGTGAAGATTCAACAAAGGGTATGTGTTTTTTGGGTTCTCTGTCTGCTCAACAAAAGGAGATGTTACAAAAAAAAAAGAAACGCTGTTGAAAGAGCTTAAAAACTTAGAAGCAAAGTTAATGGAAAGCAAAATGGAGGAAACTGCATCTGTCAATGGTACGGGGAAGCCCGTCAGTTCAGCAATGAGTCAGCAGAGTACTGATGTGACGCAGGCCGTAATGCAGGATACTAGGTGAGAGAGCACTGGTACATTGAAAGATGCGATAACAGCAACTGCGACTGCACTAACTGAAAATGTCAACACAAAAAGGAAGGAGAAAGGGATTGAACAGGCTGGCAGCTCGAGCAGCATTTCGCCTGTGTGCCAAAAGCCTGCCGCAACAAGTAACGCCCAACCAAAAAGACTTGGTCCAGGGCACGGTACAAGTTCTGCAGCTGCGTGTACACCAAATAAAGAAATAAAAAAAAACCCATCCTGCACAGGTTTTTTCCTTCCCTAAAGACAAAACTAGTTCTGGCTGGAGTAAAACTCCTGGGGAACAGAAAAAAGCAAGCACTAAGGGAGATGACGCTTTGATGAGTACTTCAAATATGGAACTTCCTCGACCTTTGGACTGGTCTCCTGCACAGGCTTTGCAAAATGCAGGGTGGGAACAAGCGACTGATGGGAGCTGGTCTCCAGATAAAATGGACCCAACATACGTTGCTATGTTGGCAGCTACATCTTCAACCCCTACAAATGTGGCCACCAACATAGTAAATAAAAAGAGCTCCAATGAACCCTGGGGTGCGATTTTAACTATATCTGACACTGGTATAGCTGATATTTCAGGGGAGAATATGGTTATGGAAAATGTTGATGGTTTAAATGCATTGGATACTCAGGAGGGAAATAATCAGGATCTACTATCAGGTTCTGAGGAACCTATTAGATTAGGTATGCCAGAGCAAAGTGTGGATGAAGATGTAGGGGAAGGGGATAAGAACCCTATTATGAAATTGTCTGACCTTTTTCAAAATAAGGGGGAACCTGCCCCATAGCGGACTGCTGTCCGGCTCTTATATAAGGGCGGGCTTTTGGAGCCTCCAGATAGAGTATTTATAGCTAAACAACTGCTGAAGGGCTTCTTAAAATTTTTTTCTTCTGAGATTTTTGCCCTAATTCATCTAGGGAACAGCAGTTTCGATGTTAGTTTCAAAAATGTATCTGGTCTTGATAGCTTTTGGGCACAATATAGTAAACTGAAAAATATTCCTTTATGGGTCCCTTTCCTTGCTGCTCCTCTATGTAGGCCAGCAGTTAAAAACATAGCTATTATGTTTAAAAATGAAGGTGTTAATATAGAAGATATCTTGTATTGGTTATGTCAAAGATGTGAAATTTTAAATAGGCCTAGCCCTACGTTGGATAGCGAACAAATTTGGGATGGGGGCTGGAGGGTCAGGATGAAACTTGTTATGATGAACTCGGGCCGGTATACCTACCTAGTACTTTTTATCTGGGGAGAGACAGAGGGTTCCTTTTTTATGCAGGTCAGCCTAGATTGTGCTTCAAATGTGGAGCCAGAACGCATTTAAGTTCAACATGTAACACTGTAAAATGCAGTCATTGTTTGGAATTTGGTCACTCATCCAGTAAATGTTTGAATTTATTCAGGTGTAACCTTTGTGAGCAAACAGGCCATTCATATGGAAGGTGTCCGTGGGCCTCACATAATAGAGAGGATTGTCCTTCACATGAGGGTTTGATTAATATTGCCCAACAGGAACAAGTTAAAGGGCTGCAGAACAATCCAGGGACAAGAATGTAGACCTACAGGGACAATCAGGAGGTCCAGACACACTTGAATAACAAAAATCAGAAACAATCATTCCTGGCCCAGTTTGTTACTTTGACCCAGACATTTCCCAAGTCACTAATGATGCAGTTCCTCAGCTCCCTATAGCTCAGGAGGGCCTACATTTGCAGGTAGTTTCAAGTGAGGAAAGTAATTCGGCAGCAGTCATGCCTTTCTCCCCCATAAAAGAGGGTTTTAAAACTGTCATGCAAACTAAGAGATCTAGATTGGGAAAAATAGTGTCTAGAAAATGTGGGGGGCCTGGGAAGGAAAATACTCCCAGATCAAGGAAAGATGGTAATAAATTTGCAGTATTACTATCAGAGGATGGGGATTCTGAAGGGGAAGGTACTGATTCCTCCTCTGTGCTCTCACACACAGGCACAGATGAAGGAGAGAACACAGACTCTTTTGCAAAAATAACTAGACAAAAACAGAAGTCACAAATCCCATGACATTCTAACTTATGAGGGATTACTCTAACATTCTTGGACAACTCTCTGTTAGGTCAACTAATGTCAACAGCATCAAGGGAGATAAAAAATGCTTGCAAGAGCTTCCCAAATATGGCAATTTTTTTTTTATTAGTTGTTTAACCAGGAGTAGCGCACTAAGCTGAAAGCTTTTTTACAGGTGCATCATGGGAGCATATGGAAGTTAAGTGACTTGCTCAGGGTCACACAGTATGCAAGTGTAAGCTGTGGGATTCAAACCCAGGTCTGGTCTGCTGGATGTCATCAGATTTGCAGCTCAGAGCCTTAAACCACTGCGCTATACTGCCTCCCCAATTAGGGCCTTTTTTTTGGTCCATAGGTACAGAATCATGTGATGGGGTAGGGATTCTATTAGACAATTCTAATTTGGTAGTTACTAGATTAGTAGATATTTATCCAGGTCAGACCTTGTTATTAGACCTCTTCTATCAGAAGGAACGTTTTTGTCTAATTGCAATCTATACCTCACAGACTAAGGCTCTTAGGGCTGGCCTATTCAGAGAAATTCAACCCTTTTTGCACACCTCTCACTTGGTCCCGTGGGCTGGTGATTTCAATTGTAGTCTACAGCTACAAGATAGAGGGTTACAGTCCGAGAAAATGTACTGTGATTCCATGGCTTTGAAGCAGATTATTTCCCTAGCTGACATGAAGGATTCTTACAGAACACTTCATCAGTCAGGAGGGTTTACTTTCTTTAAAGGGAGGCTTCGAACCAGAATTGATTTTATCTTTGTTTCCAAAATTTTAAAAATACTGACAAGTCAAACGTGTGGTTATGAATTTACAGACCATATGGCAGTATGTTCACTAGTAACATGGGAAGATTCTCCAAGATGTCAGAAATCAAAATGGAGGCTAAATACAGCACTGCTGTCTGACATTAAAATTCAGAAAAATTGGATGCAAAATTGGAATGCACATCTCTCAGTGGTAGAGTGCTATGAGGATCTCCCTTTATGGTGGGAGGATACAAAAAAGTCATGGCAGGATTTTTTTTTAAATAGGGCAAATAGAGAAAATAATAAAAATTATATGGATTATCTAAGCTTGAGACAGCAGCTGCAACATTTAATTTCTCTATAAGAAAATACATCCTTTAATTATGGGCCACAGATACAGGAATTTAAAGCAAGACTCCAGAAATTATAATATAATAGGGCTCAATCTTTAGATCAGGAGGCTAGATTTGGGGTACAAGGTAGGAAATGTAGCATAGACCCCTTTAGGGACTGTAAAGAGAGAGCAGAGTAGAGTCTAGAGTAATAAAATAACTAATAAATGGTGCTGGGGAAAATATTTCCTCTCCCTTAGGTCTTTTAGATATTGTTAAAACCCAAATTCAGAATTTGTTTGGTGTACAATCCAGAACTGAGTCTGCAGATAAAATTTTGATTGATCTAAACTTACCTCAAGTTACTGCAGAAGATATTAAGCTTCTTACTATGGATATTACTGAACTCGAAGTTGTACCGGTTATAGATAGCTTAAAAACTGACTCTGCACCAGGATCGGATGGTATAAGGGCTGGATTATATAAACAATTTAAAGTTTCTTTAGCTCCTGCACTAACGATTATTTTTAATTCTATGCTTAAAGATAAGAATTTGTCCCCTTCTATGAGAGAAGCTATCCTAGTCTTAATTCATAAAAAAAGGTTCTCGGATGGATGTAAATAGTTGGAGACCGTTAAGTTTATTGAATATGGAAATCAAAATGTTAGCAAAGATTATATTAGGTAGACTTTCTAAAATAGCAAAATATGTTATTAATGAAGCTCAGACTTGTGTAGTTCCAGGGAGGCAACAACATGATGATTTAATTATTCGAAGAGAAATCTTTCATAAAGGAGAGAAGGGGGAACTGTCTAGTTGGGTAGTAAGCTTAGACCAAGAGAAAGCTTTTGATCGTGTAGCACACCAGTTTTTATTCTCAGTACTAGAAGCTTTTGGGTTGCCGCCGCAGTTCATGGAGTGGATTAAGGTATTATAAAAAAATGTATCAATACTCCCCAATGTAAATGGGTGGTATGGGAAAAAATCACTATACACAGAGGGGTACGACAGGGTTGTCCATTAAGCCCACCTTTATACGTTTTTTGTATGGATATATTCATTAGACTGTGCATACAGGAACAAAGCGTATATGGGTTTTCACATTCCTAATACTTCCTATGCTGTCAAAATATTGTCATACACAGACAATGTAGTATTGACTTTAGATCTTAAAACAAATGAATCTGCTGTAGTGGATATTATTAAAAAGTATTCTTTAATACCAGGATCACAGATAAACTTTGGTAAAAGTAGAGGTTTTCCATTAGGAGAGGCTTCTATTCCTATTTTGGGTACAATAGGAGGAATAAGAGTAACTACCGAACCCATGAAAATATTAGGGGTGGTCTGGGGTGGTCTTCGGAGCTCAAAATGGAAATGTGCAGAACTGGGAAGTTAGCATATCCCGTGTAGAAAGAATAATTGCAGGATGGAGACAGAAAATAATTGGGAAATTAAAAAGGGTATGGCTGATTAAGACTTTATTGGTTCCCATATTCTTATATATTAGTTAAATTCCCCCCAAGGAAATTTTGGCTAGACTCTTTAGCATTTTTTTTCCAGGGTTATGAGGCCCTAGACTAAATCCTGTCAAGGGGGAAATTACGTATAAGCCTAAATCAGAAGTGGGGTCGGGATGATTAATCCAATTTTATTTTTTGGGAGTATATTCCTGAATTATAATTTTGGAAACATTTTTAGGCCATGTGATATTTCTTGGAAACCCTGGGTAGAGGATTGGCTTGGGCCTAACCTCCTAGCATGGGCACAACACAAACCAAGAATGTTTGGAAGAATTAATCCTCTGCCTATCTATGGTATAGATAGCTTAAAAGGTGTGGTGAAATGACAGTTATCCTCAGCAGAGATTGTTACCTTGGATAGGAAGAAGATTTATCAGCATTTATTGACAGTTGAGGGGAAAGGGGAAGTAGAATTTCCGCTATGCGTTGAGGCCCAGAAAGTGTTTATTTTAAAACAACTAATAAATCCCAGGGTGCCCAATTACATTTGGGATTGTTTATGGTTAGGGAATTTTGGGAGACTCAGTGTTAAGGGAAATAAAAAGCATAAGCAGCTGTCTGAGAGATATTGTCCAAGGATAGGGTGCTGGCAAATTACTGAAACACAGGAACATTTATTTATTGAATATCCATATGCTCGGTTAGTATGGGGAATCTTAGCAAAATAATGAGAAGAAAAATAATTTTTGAATTTTAATATCCAGAAGTGGTATATGGGTATAACCCTGTTTTAGTAGGGAAATACAATGCTGAAACTATTTACATTATTTTGGGCATCATTAGATATTATTTATGGCAAGCTAGATGCCTTTGGGTTTTGCAGCAAAAATGGATTCACCAATGGATTGTTTTTACCAACATAAGAACAGCTGTACAGCACTTGTTAAAGTATGACTTGTCCAAATATTCAAAGTCTAAAATTTCACATCTATGGATTAACTGTGAGAAATGGGTATAATTTAGCCATTACATGATGTATTTATGTTTGTGTATTCTTTAGTCAGTGTAATATGTATTTGATGTTTTTTGTTTATTTTGTAATGAAGTCCAACATTTTCTAATAAAAATTCCCCTACTCTTATGGAGAAGTGCCATAGGATCTTTAAGATCCACCTGAACAGGCAGATGGGACCTCAGTTTAATGTCTCATCCGAAAGACGGCACCTCAGGAGTGTAGCACCCCCTCATGCTGCACTGCAGTGTCAGTATTGGGATATTAACCCAACTGCCTGGTGTGGGGATAGAACCCACAGCCTTCTGATCTCCCAGCCTCAGAGGTGAGTGTGCTATCTGCTGAGCCACTGACACTACATAGAAACATAGAATTTGACGGCAGATAAGGACCGCTTGGCCCACCCAGTCACCCACTATTCCATGTGTAAATAAGCTGAGGTGGTGCAGTATAGGAGAATGGGATGAGAGTTAGGCTCACGATTCAACGACACCTCACGCCTGCTGGTGGGGTAAGGCGGTGGCGTTGGGTGAAAGGGTAGCAATCCTAACACCAAATGTCCTCACTTTTATTGTGGAACAACCCTAACTGATGCATTAAATAGAGTTTTTTGCCATGAATTTCCCTTCTTTTTAAGAATGTGCACTATAAATAGTGAATGGTATGTGGTGGTGGGGCCCTGTGCTCCCACCATGCTTCCCATTTGTGCGTAATAACCCTAACAGTAATGGTAACACTAACAGTAACAGTAACGGTAACGGTAATCCTAATGGGAATGTTAATGCTAACAGTAACGCCAACGCTAATGGTAACAGTAACAGTAATGGAAATGCACATGCAAACGGTAACACAAACAGTAATGAAAATGCAAACAGTAACGGTAACGCAAATGCAAACAGAAAGGGTAATGCCAATGGAGAAACGAAAGGAAACAGTAACGCAAATGGTAACACATGTGCAAAAGCAAACTGAAATGGTAATGCAAATGGTAATGGACATGCAAGCACAAATGTGAACACAAACACAGATGGTAACACAAATGGCAACGTAAACGGTAACGTTAACGCAAACAGAAATGCAAATGCAAGCGCAAATACAAATGTAAATGGTAAATGCATACAGTGATGCAAATGAAAACGCTAATGAAAACGGTACTGGAAACGCAAACAGTAATGCCAACGGTGACTCAAAAGGAAACAGCAACGCTAAGGGTAACAGAAATGTAAGCGCAAGCGGTAATGCATGCAGTGATGCAAACGAAAATGATTAAAACAAACAATAATGGAAACGTAAGCAGAAACATAAATGCAAACACTAATGGTAATGCAAATGGCAGTGCAAACGGAACTGCAAATGCAAACGCAAAAGCAAATGCAGACAGTAACAGCAACAGCAATGCACAAGGAAACAGTAACGTAAGCGACAACAATAATGCAAGCACAAATGCTAACGGCAACGGAAATGCAAACAGTAATGCAAACAGCAACGAAAAGACAAATGGTAACGCAAATGGAAATGCAGACGGTAATGGTAACGGCAATGGTGACACCAAAGAAAACAGTAACGCAAACAGAAATGTAAACACAAGTGAAAATGCAAACGCAAATTGTAACGCACATGGTGATGCAAATGGAAATGCAAATGCAAACACAAATGCAAACAGTAACAGCGACGCACAAGGAAACAGTAACGCAAGGGACAATGGAAATGCAAGTGAAAATGCTAATGGTAACGCAAACGCAAATGGTAATGCAAATGGTAACGAAAAGACAAACGGTAAAGCAAATAGAAACACAAACGCAAATGGTAATGCACACGGTGATGCAAACGGAAATGCAAATGGTAATGGTAACGCAAACAGTAACGAGAACAGTAACAGTAACGGAAATGCACACGCAAATGGTAACACAAATGGTAATGAAAATGCAAACAGTAACGGTAATGCAAAAACACAAGCGGAAACGGTAACACCAATGGTGATGCGAAAGGAAACAGTAACACAAACAGTAATGCAAATGCAAGCGTAAAAGCAAACAGAAACGGTAACAAAAATGGTAATGGAAACGCAAGCACAAACGTAAAACCAAACACAGATGGTAATGCAAATAGCAATGAAAACGCAAACTGTAACGGTAACGCAAACAGAAACACAAACGCAAATGGTAATGCATGCGGTGACGCAAATGGAAGCAGTAAATAAGTTTACAATGGAAATGTGCAAGCGCCAATGCAAATGCTAGCAGTAATGAAAATGCAAATGGAAACGGTAACGCAAACTGTAACAAAAACGCAAATGGTAATGCAAATGCAAACGTAAAAGGTAATGCACATGGTGACACAAATGGAAATGCTAACAAAAATGGTAAAGGAAATGCAAACTGTAACACCAACAGTGACGCAAAAAGAAACAGTAACGCAAACGGTAACGCAAATGGTAATGCACATGGTGATGCAAACGGTAACGGAAACGCAAGTGGAAATGTAAATGCAAATGCTAACGATAACAGCAATGCAAACGCACATGCTTTGTGTTCAAAAGAGGTGCATCCAGAAGCACAGTGAATACAAAGAATGCAGGCATAATAGTAGCCCTTGGACAGGAAAATGAGCACTTGGAATGCTAAATTGCTTATATCTCAGGAACTGTATGACGTAGAGAAAAAATTTAAATCTCATATTATTTATAGCTTTCCAGGCCAGTTAATGGGGGGGCTAAGAATTTTTTGTGATGAAAAGTCCATATCTGGAACCGTTTTCGAGATACAGGACCCAAAAGGCGCGTTGGACACCGTAATGTTATCCTATGGGAAAAATCGTCAACTTCGGAGTGCCTTAACTTTGCAACCCTGTTATAGTTTGGCACCAAAACCACCAGAAGGCACATCTGTGTGATGTTGGCTTTCTTCCCTGCAAATTTCAGCCCAAAAGACCAAAGTGTTGTTTTGCAGCAGGGTGGCAAAGATTTCCTATTGTTTTAGCACAGTGTTGCAAATTATTGCAAATCACGACACTTTCGCAGAAATCACGAAGTGTCGCATTTACAAAAGTAATTTGCAACACTACTTTTTACAAAAATTTAAAAAACATTTCTGGGGTATTTTACCACCCAAAAAAGACAAGGCTAGCATCCTCAGGCCTCGACTAGGTGAACACAAGAATTGTGTCCCTAGAGGGTCCCAAATTTAAATGCCAAGCATTTTTATGACTACCAACTGAAAAAAAATGTCTGAATCACGAAAGTAAAAGGGTCATTTGTGACAGTAAAAACTGCATTTGTGACACTTTTGCATAGTTTGTTAACTTTCCCATAGACTATAATGGGATTCAGTGTTTTTTGAATAACGTTTGAACCATTTAATATTTTTTCACAAACTTTTTGAAAGGCACATTGGGGACCTGCATGTTACCTGAAGTTTTCGGACCAATCATGCATATGGTGTCACTGTAGGCGCGAGCAAAGAAAGGCACAAAACCCTGTAACTTATGCATTTTTTGGCGCTCTGTAGCTCCACAACCGTACATCTGACCATAACAAAACGTGGCCGGTTCAGAGATCTATGTTACCAGACTGCACATGATAAATTTGCAGGCAAATCCGTCATATGGTGGCAAAGTTATTAAGGTGCAAAATTTCAGATTTAACCTTAGATGGGGTACTCAACCCTAACTATAGCGGCACTACCGTGTCACTATAATATATTCATTACAAAAAAACTCCGTTAATGCATCACTTAGGGTTGATGTCACAGCAGCAAAAGTTTGGAACTTTGATGCTAGGGTTTTCACCCTACCCACCCACCACCCCACCCTACAGGTACCAATGGGCATTGGGGCATGCCATGGGGTCATCATGCCCAACTTTCACCCCATTCCATGTGTAAACAAGCTAACACACTACAGTATAGGAGAATGGGGTGAGAGTTATGTCTGATGACCCCATGGTATGTCCCAATGCCTGTTGGTGCCTGTAGGGTGGGGGGTAGGGGTGGTAACCCTAACACTGAATTTCCAAACTTTTGTTGTTGTGACATCAACCCTAACTGATGCATTGAAAGAGTTTTTTTTTTGCAATGAATTTCCCTTCTTTTTGAGAAAGTGTAATGTAAGTAGTTAGTGGTATATGTTTCTGGGAGTGCGGACCCTCCGAGCCCTGCGCTCCCATCACATTGCCCATTTTTTGCCCAATGGTATGCATATGTGGGAGCGCAGGCCCTCCAGGCCCTGTGCTCCCACTTACACTTAAATACAGAGCCATACAGCAGCCCCATAGTACTAAAAGGTAACCCTTGTAAGAGTTATTTGGTAATATCTCAGTAACCGTAGCAACTGTGGAAAAAATTCCACTGCAGTTATAATCATGACTTTGAAACCTACAGTATAGGACAAATGGGGTGAGAGTTAGGTCTTACAACCCCATGGCATGCCCCAATGCCTGTTGGTGCCTGTAAGGTGGGGTGGTAACCCTAACATCGAATTTCCAAACTTTTGTCATTGTGAGATCAACCCTAACTGATGCATTAAAGGAGTTTTTTGCAATGAAGTTTTCAGAGAGTTGGGCACCTCTCTGGCCAGAGTAGTTGTGACTGCTCTGCCTAGGCACCTAACCTGCCCTCCTCCTTCCACACACTGTCCCCCTCTCCCCCACCCATGCATCTCCTCTCTCCTACCACCCTCATTCATCTTCTTTCTCTCCTCTTCCTCTCCTCTTACTCTTCTCCTCTCTATAACCCTTCCCTCCTCGCCCCTCACCTTGTCACACCCTATTTAGTATCCTCACTGCTACCCCACCCCACCCCCGGCCTCTGCCCCCGCTTAGCACATGGCCTCTTGTCACCCCTGCCCAGGCCACCTAGCACTTTTTTTTCTGTTTTCTATCTGTTCCTTAGTGCTTACGACAGTGTCAGTTCCTTGACTGCCTACCCCCCTCAATATTACCCACCACTTGCTCCTCTCCCCTCAACCCTAGGATAGCTTATTTGATGACTGTATTTATACTTCATATGCTCCTATTTATTATTAATTGTCCATCGTTATTTTGCCACTGACTCTGTGCTGCTATTTTAACCCCCAAATTTGCATTGTAATTCCCTACTATGCTTACCTCCTGAACCTATATTGTATTTTATGACTGCTTTGTTTTGCACCCTCTTCTGATGTGGAACCTTTGTAAAAGAACCACTGGTTTAAAGGTACTTGTAATCCTAGTTATAAATAAATAAAATAAAATAAAAAATGTCCCTTCTTTTTGAGAAAGTGTAATGTAAGTGGTTAGTGGTATGTGTTTCTGGGGCGTGGGCCCTCTGGGCCCTGTGCTCCCTTCACATTAACCATTTTTTGCATAATAGTATACATATGTGGGAGCGCAGGCCCTCCAGGCCCTGTGCCCTACTTACACTTAAATACAGAGCCATACAGCAGCACCATAGTACTGAAAAGTAACCCTTGCAACACTTATTTGGCAATAGCTCAGTAACCATAGAAACATAGACTTTGACGGCAGATAAGGACCGCTAGGCCCATCTAGTCTGCCCATTTCCCTACCTACAGGATAGGCCGTAGATCCTAGTTAACCAACAGCCTATTTCTTCCTACCCCCCACAAGAATTGCCTTATGTCTGTCCCATGCATTCTTGAATTCTCCCACAGTTTTAGACCCCACAACCTCCTCAGGAAGGTTGTTCCATGCATCCACTACCCTCTCTGTGAAGTAATACTTCCTCACATTGCCCCTGAACCGCCCTCCTTCTATCTTTAAATTGTGTCCCCTTGGTAACCGTGGTAACTATGGAAATAATTCCACTGCAGTTATAATCCTGAGTTCAAAACCTCCATCCGTGCTTAGGCGTAAGCTATGGGTAGCAAAAAATCCATATCTTGAATAGTTTTCAAGATACAGGTGCCGAAAAGCGCCACATTTGCTGCAATGTTATCCTATGAGAAATTTCTCAACTTTGGAACGCTGTAACCATGGACCCATTGAATGTTTGGGAGCAAACCACCACAAGGCACATATGAGGGACCAGGGCTTTCCACTCTGCAAATGTCAGCCCAAAAGCACAATCCACCTTGGCACAATGAAGTGACAAAGAAAACAACACATGGGACAATGTGTTCGAGCAGTGTTTTTGCGAAAGCAAAATGTTTTCTCAACACCCCTATACCTTATAATGAAATGCTTTCATGCACAAAAAAGTGTTGCTGAAGTACTTTTTTTTTATCGCGGTCATTGCCGTGAAAACAAAAAATGTTGTTGCGGCAACAAAACGGCAAGATGGTGGAAAAATTGTGAAAAACATATTTCCAGGCTACCTGCCCAAAAACTGTTGCCAGGGTCATGTTTCTCAGGGCCCGATTAGGTAAACACAAGTGTTGGTGTTTACCAAGGGTCAGTATTTTTCGATTTGCAATGTTTTTGTCTCTCGCTAACTGAAAACTAGATGGTGGCAGCACGTAAACAAAAATCCAGAGCATGAAAACAAAAATGTTGTTGCAAAAGTTTTCACAGTGCACATATAAATTTTCCCATAGTCTAAAATGGGACATGAAAAACTTGCATAACTTTTGAACGGATTAATATTTTTTCACTAAATCTTCAAAAGGCACTAGTTACCCCAGGCCACATATGGACATGCACATTTCAATCCTCTTAGACGCATTCTTCAGTCCTTTAATCCCGACCAAAAAATGTGCAGAAATTGAGGATTTTTCACTTTTTTGACACTCTACAGTTCCGCAACCTTACATCTGACCGGAACCAAATGTTCCAGAGCCAGAGACCTATGCTTGAATGCCATGCATGCAAAATGTCAGGCAAATCAGACGAACAGTTGCAAAGTTATTAAGGTGCAAACTTTGGGGTTTAACATTAAAGTGGCTCGTCAACTCTAATTATACTGGCCCTAGTGGGCCAGTATTATATATACACATACAACTTAACACTACTTTTTCAGTAATTAGGTGTTTTGGGTACTATTTCCAACGCCACCCCAGTCCATCCGCCAATATGGTTAGATGTGTACAGTGTACTAGAATGGGGTGAGCATTAGGTTTGAGCACCCCAAGGCACACCTCACACCTGATGTGCTGCCTGGGAGGGTAGGGGTTGGACTGTAAACCCTGATGCTGCATTTCCCAGCTTTTGTCACTTTGACCTCAAGTGGTGCATTAATGATATTTTTTTGCAATTTATTTCCTTACTTTTTGAGATTGTATATTTGTATCCCTATTTTGTTGTGGGAGTGCAGGGTCTGAATGCATACATCATTTTGTCAGATTTTATTTTTCTGACTGACATTTGTCTGTTCCCTGGCATTCACTGAACCCCCTACCCTACATTTGTGCCTGGTCCCCATTAATTGTAAGTTAATATGTTGTCTAGTGACACCCCCACACTCCAATTTCACTATATTTTATATAAAATTGTCATTGGTGTTTAGTGGTCCCCTTCCACCCTTCAACTGTGCTCCGGTCCCCATCAATGTATACTTAATAGCCCTGGTGTCTAATGGTACCCCCACCCTTCCAGTTCTCTATATTTTTTTAACATATCCATTGGTGTCAAGTGGTATTCCATCCATCCATCCCATTTTGCCCCGTCCCCTTTTATAATATTGTTTTTTCCTGGTGTCTAGTGGCATCCCACCCCCCACCCACCTTCTGGTTCCCATATATGTTTTTATATCATTGCTATCCAATGGTACCCCTTCCATGTCCCTCTTAATCTTATTATATTATTGGTGTCCAGTGGTACACCCCGCACCCTTCCATGTCCCTCTTAATCTGTAAATAAGAAAACCGTCCCTCGATGTCTTTGTTTTTTTTAAACCTGTAAAAAAAGTTCACCACTGCTCGCACCCACACCCCCCATCCAGCTTCCCACTGTGCACTCACCTCCCCGCACCCCCTACACCCTCCCACACACCCTTACTCACCTGATGTGCTCACACTGTGAAGATCCACTCTCTGATCAAAGAAAAGTCTTGCTGCTGGAACCAGTGATTGCTGTCTGACAAGTAAAGTAACTGCAGTCAGAATTGCAGGAAAAATAGGTAGCCAGCTTAATAGATAAACAGTTGCGAGTTATATTGTTCTATAATAAACTGGGCATAAATAAACACATTTTGAACTTAAAAACACAAGACAATTGCAATTTGAACCATGTCGACTCCTAGAAATACTTGGGAATCCCATGGTAAATGGGATCTGCAAATAGATTCTTGAATTAGGATGTTAAATAAGAAACTGGAAATTTTGTACAAACATAAAAACTGTATTCCACTAGACATGAGGCTACAAATAGTGAATTCTATGGTAATTTCCCCCTTTTGACTATGGGGATGTGGGGTATGGGGCTGTCGTCCAGGGGTGTGTTTCACAGACTGGACTTAGTCTGTAACAGGTTTGTGTGGTACATGCTGAATGCCCCACAGGGCATTGCACCACTGTGCCCTCTACAGACCTTAAACTGGATTGCATTAACAGAGCGTCCAAATCTTTACATGACCTATCTAATTTACAAATGTTACCACAAAAAAATGCCTGTCTATTTATTCGAGTTGGTAAGGGTAAGAAATGTGAAAAAAAGGCTTACATCCTGCAGGGGCTATTGAATTCATGGTATCAGCCAGGAAAACTGTAAAGGGTAATTCTAATTTCTAGAAATGTGGATATGTTGTTCATCCACACTTCTTGGCATGCTCCTTTCCCCTTTAATTCTTTCTGAAAGGTCTTCAAGCTGGTTCCTCCCACCCACGTGGGTGGTATAACCCTCGGCTACGCCCCTTGATGCCAGATCTTCCTTTCTGCTGGAAGATTCAGGTTGCTTCCTCTCCGCTGTCATGTTTTGTAGGCCCTGGCTTCGATTTCTACAGATCTTCTGATGATTAAGCTCATTCAAGCTAGCGATTGTGACTTTTGCTATTTGATTATGGAAGATAAATCTTCCCCCGGTTTTCACCGGTGTCTGTGTGGACAGAAAATATCACGCACAGACCCACATACCATGTGCATCTACTGCTTGGGTGTCGGCCATGACACCCAGGCATGCGAGATGTGTCTTGCTTCTCACGCAAACATCCTCGACGATCGTCTCACACGGCTTAAGTTGGACAGGCCCAAGAAATGGAATCCACTGGTGAAATCCAAAAAGGACCTGGTGGGCGGTCTCCATGGCTGCGGGGTCCGACGAGCAGTTGGAACAGATGCAGGTCTTCAAGGAAGAGGCACCGCAGGCCATGGAGCTCTCCTCTCGGCTGATTTTCATTCCACTCAACCTGGGCTCCACGTTCTCAGGCTCATTTCAGGAGATGCGCCTATCTCTCCCCACCAAAGGCGAGGGATCTTCGGGCTCGCATACCTCCCAGTCCCATAAAAAGGACAATGAACTGAGAGATTCTTTGTCTCAGCGAAGATGTTCTTGGGATCGAGAGTGATCTTGGTCACAGGAATCTCCAGTCTTGACTTCGGTCGAGACTGCTTCCTCGGCCGCCGGCTTCTTGGCTTTGCCGACTGGTCAGCCGGCCAAGTTTTCGATCGATGATGCGGTGGAGATCACTCTCAATCCTGTCGATCTGTTGTCGCCCAACAAGGCCAGCAACTCACTTACCAGGACCCCGGTTCTGCCTCTTACTGATGAGGAAACCCAGCTTGCTGGCACTCCCATTGAGGAACCGGTCCCTGATCCTGGAAAATCACCGGTTCCCCTGGTGTCCCCCAAGCAACCCCGCTCAGCCAGTCCGATCAAGGTCGAGATCTCGGACCCCCTCAACCGACAGGCCAAGGAAGGAGCATAAGCGCTCTGAAAAGAGGTGACACCACCATTCATCTTCGTCCTCCTTGGATGAGGAGAGGCTTCGGAGGAAACTCCATCAATGCTACGAAGATCTAATGTGGCAACTGCTCATTTTGTCTGGGCAGAAGCCTTCTTCAGTTTCCACACTGGCCATTACTTGGCTTTCGCCTCCCAGGCCGAAGCCAATTGCATTGAAACCAGTAAAATTGGTTCCGCCACCTGAGGAGCTGGTAAAACCTGCCCCGGTTTGGCCAAAATCGGTTTCTCCACCGATAGTGGTGGAACCGACACCTAAACAACCTTCAGGAGGGGCTCCTACAAAGGACTCTCGGACAGTTTTGGGTCTTCCTCGCAGGTTATCAGTCCCCCTCATGCCTGACCGACCCAGACATGTAGCAGGGGACCTTGGTGGCCGACTGATTTATCCGGATACCTCAGATTCTGATGACACTAACCTCCACTTTCATCTGCTGGATGATGAGTCGATGGGTAGTCTGTCGACGGAGGAGGGCCCTTCATCATTTTTGGGAATTCTCCACCTTATCTCTGAATCCACGGGAATGCCCCTGGAACCTGTCCAGAAATGGGCAGAGTACCCTCTTACAGATATTCTTAAAAGAGGGGACACCCCTATGGAAGCCTTCTCAGTGGCTGAGACCATTGTTGGCCCAGCTTTGGAGCTCTGGCAGCATCCTGCCTCCTGCCCAGTGCCGTCTGCCCAGATGGTCTGCAAGTATGCGCTGTCCATTGGGTCCATCTCGGGGTTCATGGAACATCCCTCAGTGGAGGGGTTAGTGCCCGCTTCTGTGTTCAGATGCACTAGCAGTTCTGTTGACACTGATAGACCTCTAGACAAGAAGTCCAAAAAACTGGACCATTCTGCCAGGAAGGTCTATGCAGCCTCCTCTCTAGGCTTCTGTCAGGCAAGCTCAGCCATTATCATGGAGCACTTCTCCCCCAACCTCCTGGGCTCCTTGGACGAAGTTCTCCTGCACCTTCCCACGGACCTTCAGACTATGGTCAAGCAGGTCTGGGACCAGGGCTGAACCATTGCCAAGCAGCAACTTCAGATGGCATTGGACCTCAGGGACTCTTGTGCCCGTTCAGCAGCAGCCACGGTTGCCATGTGCCACAGGCTTTCCGCCTATATGGTAGATACCCAGCACAAACTCACTGATGTTCCTTTCCTGGCTACTGATCTGTTTGGCCCAGGTGTGGATCATCACCTTCAGTGAATCGAGCAGTCCAGTGCCACCTTGGACTCTGCTACTTCTGCTCAAAAGGATACCCCTGGCTCCAAGAAACAGCAGAAGAAGAAGAAGAAGCCTTTTGACACCATGCTCCTGTGGCCAAGCAGCCCTGCTTCCAGGGTGGGCAGCAACAGCAGGCACAAGCTTGGCACCCTCTGCCCAAATCTGGACCTCCAGCGGCCCTTAGACAGGGAGGTCAGGGTTCAGGTGAGTTCCAATCTGGACCCTCTTCCTCCAAGCCTGCCCAGTGATGGGATAGGGACTGCCACCCCTATTCCCATCACGCTAGTTCTGGGTCCTTCCGTGGGGGGCCAGGTCCGCCACTTTCTTTCCACCTGGTCTGCTGTTACCACGGACAGGTGGATCTTTTATTTTATTTATTTATTTAGTTTTTGTTGACTGGGTAATTGCACTAGACAAATTCTGCCTATTTTCAGGCACAACCTGGAGGAGAGGGATACAGATGAATGCCAACTGACCTTGAACCAGATTAAGCTGTTGGTGGTATTTTAGTGAACATGGTCTTAGAAGTGGTCAACCAGGGTCTGTTTTTAGAGTTTAAGCAGTACCCTCCCTGCTGAACCCACACCCCACAGGAGAAGACAGTATCAGCCCACACTTGGTCGGCTCTGAGAGATGACATAGCCCAACTCCTTCTCAAGGAGGCAGTGGTTTGAGTGGCAGGTCCTCCAGTCAACCCAGGGTTCATTTCCAGGTACTTCCTGGTCCCAAAGCAGATGGGGGGGGGGGGTGACTGGTGCCCCGTTCTATATCTGCACAACCTGTATCAGTTTCTCAGGCCACACACCTTCAGGATGGTAACTCTGTCCCAGATCATACCATCCCTGGAGCAAAACGTGTTTCTGCTCACTGGATCTGCAGGATGTCTTTTTTCATGTCCTGATCTGTCTATCTCACCAGCGGTTCCTCCGCTTCAGAGCAGAGGGAACCCTTTATGAGTTCTGAGCCATGCCTTTCATCCTGTCATCAGCCCCATGGGTCTTCACCAAATGCATTGCAGTGGTGGGAGCCCATCTCAGGCATCAAGACATCAGAGTATACCCTTCTCTCGACGATTAGCTCTTAGCAGGTTCCACCCAGCAAGAGGTGGAGAGGTCCAGGGACCTGGCCCTCCAGACCTGCTGTCAACTTGGCCTCCTAATTAACGAGGCCAAGTCAGAGCTCATGCCATCACAAGTGGTATGCTTTATCAGGGTAGAGCTCGACTCTTGCCAAGCCAGAGCAAGGCTCCCGGTGGACAGGGCTGAGGTTCTCTCCTCCTTTGTCCAATCATTTCTGGTTGGGCACTTGCACCCTGCCTGGGACTTTCTGCACCTTCTGGGGTACATGGCGGCCTGCACCACTGTGGTCTGATGGGCCCGGTGGCATATGAACCCCCTTTAATGGGAGCTGGCTGCCCAGTGGACTCAGTGCCATGGTCACTTCGATCAGCTGATCACTGTGACCCAGAGGATGTGGGATGCTCTCCAGTGGTGGACCATCCTAGACCATCTGCAGAAAGGAATCCCAATTGTCTGCCCCGAGCCAATGGTCATCCTCATGACCGATGCCTCTCTCACGGGCTAGGGAGCCCACATGAGGAACAACAGGGCCCATCGGTTCTGGACCCCCAAGGAATCCCATTATCATATCAACCTGTTGGAGCTCAGAGCGGTCAGACTGGCATTGTCAGCATTCGCTCGGCAGCTTCGGGGTCAAGTGGTTCAAGTCCAGACAGACAATACCACAACCATGTACTACCTCAACAAACAGGGCCATGCACACTCCCAGCTGCTGTGCAGGGAAGCGCTCCGCATCTGGACACTCGTGAGCCGACTGGAGGCAGATCTCCTAGCCATCCATGTGGCAGGAGCCTCAAACCAACTGGCGGATGCTCTCAGCCACATAGGCAAGACATCCCACGAGTGGTCTCTCCATCCAGAGGTAGCTTACATCCTGTTCACCCACTGGGGCAAACCGATGGTGGACCTGTTGGCCTTGGGGAAAACACCAAGCTGAGGCTGTTTCATTCCCACCCCCCTCAGTAGGGCTCACTGCAGGGGGATGTCTTCTTGAGGCCATGGACCCCAGGCCTCTTCTCTACGCCTTCTCTCCATTTCCCTTGATCCACAAGATGCTTCTCAAGGTGAGGAGAGACAGGGTGCTGGTGATCCAGGTAGCCCCAGACTGGCCCCGCCAGTTCTGGCATCCAGATCTCCTCAGCCTCAGTAACAGACTCCCGAGGCATCTTCCAGCATGCCCGGACCTGATCTCAGTCAATCAGGGGAAGGTATTCCATCTGAACCTTCAATCCCTGCACCTGACAGCCTGCTACCTGAGCGGCTAGAGTTCCAGACTTTGGGTCTCTCTGAGGATATACTCACAGCAGTGGAAGCATCCAGGAAGGAGTCGACAAAAAAGTGCTACACCTTCAAATGGAAAAGATTTTCCATTTGGCGTCAGGGCAAGGGCCTGGACCCTCTGTCCTGTCCTGTGGACAGCATTTTAGACTACCTTTGGTTTCTGTTCAAAGGGGGTCTTCGGTCTTTGACCCTTAAGGTGCACCTGGCAGCCATCTCTGCTTACCGGGTGTAGGCCGATCAGCAGATGGTGGCACAGGAGAAGGTGGTCTGGTGCTTTTTCAAGGACCTAAATCACATATCCCCTCCAGTGCATGAACCTCTACCTACATGGGATTTACTGCTGGTCTTGGCAAAACTCATGGGCAAGCCATTCGAACCAATGCACAAGTGTGAGCTATCACAGTTGTCATGAAAGAATGCCTTCCTGATGGCTATAATATCAGCCAGAAGGACTGGGGAGCTCCAGGCACTTTCGGTGGAGTCTCCTTACCTGGTGTCCCACAGGGACAAGGCTGTCCTCCGTCCCCACACGAAATTCTTCCCAAAGGTGGTGTCAGAGTTTCACCTTAATCAGGTATTGACTCTGCTTGTGTTCTGCCCGAACTACACCTCAGATGCTGAGTACAGGCTCCATACTTTGGACCTGAGATGAGCTCTCTCCTATTACAAGGAGAGAACAGTGGAAATTTGGGGAGAGGTTCACTAGCTGTTTGTTGCCTATGCTGAAGCCGCTTCTAGCAGACCTGCAGCAAAGTGGATGATTGGCAGATGGATTACATCTTGCATTGATCTCTGCTATAGGTTGGCCAGTAGGGAGCCTCCCGTAGGGCTAAGGACTCATTCCACCCATCATACCGCTGCCTCGGTGGCTGCTTTCAGGGACATCCCTATCCAGAAAATCTGCCGGGCTGCTACCTGGAAGACAGGGAACACCTTCATCACCCACCACCACATCGATCTTGAGTCATGCTGGGATGCTGGTTTTTGGGCCTCAGTTCTCCAGTCTCTGTTCCCAAAGTAGGGGGTGTGCACCTTGATTCCCTCCTCCCAGAGAACTGCTTGGAGTCTGCCAAGAAGTGTGGATTAACAACATACCCACATCCCTAGAAAAACAGGTTTCTCACCTGTAACAGTAGTTCTAGAAGTGGTATATGTTGTTCATCCACACTGACCCAACTGACCTCCCTGGCTGTGACGCACAAACCTGTCTTCCAGCGGACTAAGATTTGGCATCATGGGGAGGAGCTGAGGGTTATACCACCCGGGTGGGTCAGAAGAGCCAGTTTGAAGACCTTCTGGTGAGAATTAAAGGAGAAAGGGACATGCCAAGAAGTGTGGATGAACAACATATACCACTCCTACAACTACTGTTACAGGTGAGTAACCTGTTTTCCTTCTTATGGGCCCCAGATTATGGAATGATTTACCAGGCCATCTGAGGCCACAAAGAGGAACTATATCCTGGAGTTCCATAAAAACATGGATTGTAAATGCTGCTGAGCAACCAAAAGCTTGCTGTGATTAAGTTGTTTTAATTTATTTTGTCATTATTGTACTACTTTTGTACTATATGCATGTTTGTAAATAGTATTTTAAGATGTGAAACTGCTTTTTGTACCTTGGGACCCACTGTAAATGAACCTTGGCTCAATTGGGATATTCTTTTCTGGAATTACAGAATACACTATTTTACTGCTACTACTACTAAATGCCAGACCAGGAAGTACCTGCATTTGCAGAGAACTGAATCCATCAAACTTTCAGACAGGAATCATGAATTCAAAGCCGTTATTGTGCAATATGAGTTAGAACGTGGGGGAGCAGGCTGGTTGCATACCATGAACTAGCCCGGGTGCTTCAAGTAAACACTGTTCATCAGGTGGGCATGATTTCAGGAGTCAAACATCACACATATATGCAAAAAGTCATGAATAAACATAGCATGTAAATTACAGAGACGTGTGTGTCGGACATTTAAAGTGCTGTGCAATAAATGCAAAGTACTGTCAGAATTGAACAAGCTATAAGTAAATGCACCAACTAATAAATCATGTCAACTAATACAGCTATGCACAACATTTTGAGAGCCTGAATCTAAAAAAGATAGAACAGAGGGTGATAACTGTGATCTGTGGAGCTCCATTTAAATCTATGATTCTTTGTGTCTTTCATGTGAAACAAAAGGAGGGGTGGAAAGAAAGGGAAAGGGAGGAAGAAGATCAGCTGTATACCATACTCTTCAAGTACTGAGAGACAGATGGAACAGACCTAGAAAAAAAAGGAAAGAGCATTTTTTATAATTTTCATAGTGAAGTAAGTGGAGGGAGGCCTGGCTGTAAGAACCATATCATATCAGAGAATGACAGGAGAACTAAGCAACTATGGAACCGTGTTCCATGCCAACAGTCTGTGATGCAATTTATTCGGGGACATGCTGTTCTTTTTGCAAACCAGAAACCATAGTAGTCACAGTGCATTCAAGAAAGGCAGGCTATGCGAGCAAAGTCCTTGAAATATATTTTTATTCTGCCAAAAATAGCACAGGCGCTACAACAGAAAACAACAGGGCTGAGGCTAAACCCAAGAGCTTCAAGTGGGAGTCTTCTTCAGGGGGGCAGTTTCTAGCTCTTATGCCCCTGCTTAAACACTTATGTAGGCTGCTGACATCGTAATGATGTCATCATTACAGGTTCAAATACATTTTAAAGGAAAACTACACCCTCATATCATTTGAATTTTATTTATTTCCATGTCAACAGACAACTCCTTTCCTGTAGCTGTTAGGGTTCTACGTGTTAGCTTTAGTTTGTTTTCACTACTCATGGTAGCCCCTGTGACTGCCCTGGGAGTCTCCATTTCATGGTTGTTGAAATCTCATTGTCCATGAGAACTGCATTAGCATATGAGAAAATGATGTCAGATCACCCATTTATACCATGTATCCATATGCTGAAAGAATAAATACCCTGCAAAAACTCTTTGGAAACTCATAAACTGAATAAAGTTTAAATGGAAAAAAACATGCATTGTAACTCAGTTTGCAAAACTCACTGAAGGTAAATGTGGTATTTCACACTTTTTTGCAGCTTGTTTCTTTTAAGACTAATTAAGCAGACAAGCATACTGGGGAGTTTAAAGGGTGATTACGCATCATGTTCGCATATGCTAATGAAGCTCTCAGGGACAATGAGATTTCAACAACCATGAAATGGTGCCTCCCAGGACAATAAGAGAGCCTAGTATGAACTGTGAAAACTGAATAAAACATTTGCATACATCCTTAACAGCTACATGAAAACAGTTGTCTAGTGACATAGAAACAAATAACATTTAGAAGATATGAGGGAGTAGTTTTCCTTTTAAGGAATTGATTAACAGCCCATATAGTGTTAAGTTGGGGGTGCTGCATCATACATGGGAGGAGACAGAGATACTGAGGAGGGGGCGGGGACCCTTACCGATCGGAAGGTCTGGGGAGAGGGGGAGGCATCACTGGCAGGTGGGGGAGGGCTAAGCAGGGAGAAGAGGTACCGGAAGTGGAAATCACAGCAGAGAGAGTGAGGGAAGCCCTCAGCTCCCTTAAGACGGAGAAAGCACGGGGCCGGATAAATTACATCCCAGAGTGCTGAAGGAACTTGCAAATGTCCTGGCAAACCCTGGCAGAGCTTTTCACCATCTCTCTCAGGACACGGTGGGTGCCCAAGACTGGAAGGTGCGCATATAGTGCCTATCCACAGGGGGATCAAGGAGGTGGCAGGAACTACAGGCCTGTCAGTCTGACATCGGTGGTGGGCAAGGTGATGGAGGGCATTGTCAAGGAGAGCTAGGGAGGACCTGGATAAGTCAGGGTGCCTGGACGATAGACAGCATGGATTCATCCCGGGAAATCATGCGTCAGACAAACCTGGTGGAGTTCTATGACTGGGTGACAAGTGCCTTGACCTGGGTAGACCAGTAGATGTCCTCTTTCTAGACTTCAGCAAGGCATTTGACTCTGTTCCTCACGTGGGCCTGTTGGATAAGCTGGGAGAAATGGGGGTGGGGAACCAGATGATCAGATGGATAGGCAATTGGCTCCAGGACCGGAGTTGGTGGGATAGTCTCATCCCCAAGGAGGGTCATTAGTGGGGGTCCCACAGGGATCAGTCCTTGGGCCCCTTCTGTTCAACGCCTATGTATCTGACATAAGGACAGGAATCAGGAGTGAGATGAGTCTCTTTGCAGATGACTCGAAACTGGGGGCGGTGGTGGATGGGGAGGGTGGCCCTACAGGGGGACCTGGAGGCTCTGGAAAGATGGTCTAGAAAGTGGAAGTTGAGGTTCAATGCAGGAAATGCAAGGTACTCTCCACCTGGGGCAGAAACCCGGGCCAAGTGTGCACACCCCTGGGGGGGTGCTACAAGTCTCGATGGCTGAGAGGGACCTGGGGGTGGTGGTGGATGTCAAGATGAACAACTCGGAGACTTGTAGGAGGGCAGCAGCCAAGGCCAACAGGATGCTGGGATGCATCGCTAGGGGGATCACCTCCAGAAGGAGGGAAGTGATACTCCCTCTGTATAACTGCTTGGTGAGGCCGCACCTCGAGTACTGCGTGCAGTTTTGGAGGCCACACTTAAAGAGGGACATTAACCTCCTGGAGAGGGTCCAGAGGAGGGCAACCAAAATGATTTGGGGCTTGGGGGACAGGACCTATGAGGAGAGGCTCGAAGAGCTAAATATGTACACATTGGAAGAGAGAAGGGACCGGGGGGACATGATAGAGGTCTTCAGGTACATGAAGAGGGTAAATAGGGGAGGAACAGTCAGGGTGCTTCAAAGGAAGGAGGAAGGAGGAAGGGGCCACTAGAGGGCATGGGTGGAAGCTGGAGGGGGGAAGATTCAGGGGAGAAAGGAGGAGGTGCTACTTCACTGAGAGGGTGGTGGAGCCATGGAATGCACTGCCTAGGGGGCTGGTGGAGGCAGAGACAGTGGAGGGGTTCAAGAGGGGGTGGGACAGGTATAGGGGAAGGGTTCTGGAAGCAAAATCCAATGCAGCAAGAATATCCGGAACTGGGAAGGAGAAGCCAGAGAAGGCGGGGACAGCAAGGTCAGCACCCAGGGTGGGGGCTGACCAAACGAGCAGACACGAAAGACCGTTAGGCCTATTCTGCTGGCATTTTAGTATGTTAGTAAGTATAGCTCATCCCACACACATCTCCTAGACAAACAAGCCAGTGTGAAACAATTCAATAATTTCACTGCACAAAATATACATACACCATAAAAGAAGACCTCATATTATAACATACCAAACAAACTGTGAATTTTGCATCAAAGCACTAGTGAATCGCTGTAAATTAATAAACAGCAACACCTTATGAGACATAATCTTAATTTCCTTATATTTATAATGCACTTATTTATCTCATGATCATAAACTCACACTCTCCAGAAATTAGTAGAATAAATTCAGAAAAAAAATGGAAACTTAGAACTACAGAAACTAAAGGAAACTGGTACCACTGTTGTTCCAAGATAGAAACTGACCCCAAGATTATAAGAACTTTGAAGCAAAAATTTCCCTGCCTCTAAAAGCCGCTTCAGAAAACTCTAGGCAGGGAATCTAATTCTGCCTTATTCATGATCTAGCAAAAGGGAAGGAAAAATAGTAAATAATCTTTTATTTTATATACAGTATCACAGAAAAGGGTTTAACTCCCATTCATCATTTAAGCCAAAATGTTTCAAAAGCATTTAAAGAGAAACTTCAATATGTTTCCCTTTGTAGAAGCCTCTGTACTGTAACCTATTTTTTCTCCATCCTGTCGTCTCTCACACATTCTAAAGCCATGAATCTCAGGTGTTCCAGACTACCCCCATGTATTTCTTGGAAATGTGTGTGCTTACTGCTGTGGTGGAGTTTGGATTCTTAATGCCTCTAACATGTTCCTGTATCCTTTACTGCAATGTTCTGGTTGTCTTTCCTACATACATTTTGGGACATGGACACCACAGGGCATAAACCACAAATCTAGAGGAGCAGTTCAGGAACTCCCTAATGGTTACGTTCCATTCAACATTGTGCAAATAAAACAAATCTGACTGATTATAATAATTGTATGTATTACGTCTGCTGCATTAAACCATTCCCTTTGGAGGGGGAGGTAGCCAGTCAGGGCTGTGGTTTGAAGTACTGTACTGACTGTGTACTAGTTTGTCCTTAATAGTAGCACCCCTCTCAAAAGACATTTTGGATGCCTATACTACTGCTGGGGCTAGAAGACTATCATTTTGTAAAATAGAATGGAGGAAAACCATTAGGTAATTCATGAACTGCTCCTCTAGATGCATAAATGCCTTTAAAATGTGTGAGAGTGAGTAGGAGGGGAGGAAATAGGCTACAGAGGCTTCTACAAAGGGAAACATATTCACTCTCTTCTGCCCTGGTGTGAAAACCTCTTTGATGCCATTGCAAAGGACATGATCCCACTCATACAAGGAAACATGGGAGCTGATAATGCATATTTGCACATCAAAGGGATTGGGAGTAAGCAACGAGCTGCTAGCATATAGGAATTCATCGGTTAAATAACGAAACTTTACAAGCACCAGCATCGGTTCCAACTGTATTTTTCTAACTCAGACACACTTTAAAGGGACACTGTCAACCCCCTAGGCTTCAAAGTGTATCTAGTTTAAAAAACACGTTATGATTGCTCACGTTCTCTGGAGATTGCTGATGTAGCTGGTAGTTTGATTATGGTTCAGTTTTCTTTTTAAAAGTAAAAAACAGATTGCCCACCATATTGGTGTTACCACACAAAAACGTGTTTGTTTACATTCTTTGATCAACTTCCACTGAGTCTTTCCTGAACTTGGGAATGCCCCTAACAAATGTAGCTACCCAAGATGCTGTGGGAGGAGAGGAGACTATTGCATCATGAGTTGCTGCACTGGTCGGGGGTGTTCCTAATGTTTAAGACATATACAATAAGAGTAGATAACGGATTTGAAGCAAAACAAAGTAAAGTATAATTGCACCATCCTCATGCATTTCAGTTCTACTAAGACAGGAAGCAGGTAAAACAAATGACAATTTCTATGAGTTTTAGAGAAGATAAGCAATCATAAAATGTGGGGTTTCAACTAGAAATGATATGGTGCAAAAAGGGTTGACAGTGTCCCTTTAAACAACAGAGGGCATTAGGAAACTTACCTTGAAAAGTTTGATGGCCAGCACAAGACAGGAATGCAGGTATTTCAGCAGATTTACAACAGAACTGACTGACAATAACACTTTTGGTGGGTCATGATATTTGCAATGGCATCAAACAGATTTTCACACCAGGTCAGAACAGAGTGAAACAATTTAATTTAAATTAGAATGAAATTTGTGGGGGGGGGGGGGCTGTAAGAGAGGGAATCACTGTTATCATGGCTACAAACTACCCAGGTATACAGAAAATAGGTTGAGGGGACTTTCCCTTTAAAAGAAATGCCCTTAGCAAAGAACATGATAAAGGCATGGCAAGTTTTCCAGGCTTTCCAGGCTATGGGAATTCTCATCAATATGCCTACTTCCACCTCCCAGGCTCCGGTTCCATACCCAGTGCTGGAGGAGGAAGAAGAAGTCCATTTTGAAGATGACGAGGAGGGGGAACCTCTGGAACCAGATGGTTCTCCTGAGCAAGAATTTGACTCTTCTCCTAGGCCTTCAGAGGACTATATCTCTCATTACTCCTTTGTAAGGCAGTTGGTAATCACCCACGATATCTCCATCAGGAAACTGACAAAGAGGAGTTGGAATTCATGGATACGATGGAACTAGTCTCACAAGGAGATTGCTTCTTCCCATCCACAAATCCTTCAAGAAAGCCACTAATAAGGTCATGTCAACACTCACCTCAACTGCCGGCATTGACATGAAAAAAAGTATCAAATGGACAGACAGGGGGTTGAGTACCTGTACTCCCACCGTGATAATAAAGGGGTGGTCCAGATTGCTGCTTATGACGAGGCCAAAGTGCCCCTTTCCTCCCAGCCTGCTGAGAAAAGTTCCAAGAAACTGGCTAGTATGGCAGAAAAGTGTGTACATCAGCTTCCTTGCTGCTCAGGCAAGCAATTTACTTGGCATACACAGTTCAGTACCAGAAGGTTCTCTGGAACTCCACACTAGCAGTGAGCCAAAAAGGAACTGGTAACTTAGCACAGGACAAGTCTGACACAGCTAGATGTCACAAAATACCAGTTCCATATGGCAGTGAACACAAATGGCACTGCTTCAGTGGTTCTGGCCCATGCAGTGTCCTGAAGAAGGTCTTCCTGACTTACCACCCTATCCCAGGACACACAGACAAAGGCTATGGATTTCCCCATCGAAGGGAACTCCCTATTTTGTGACAGAACAGAGGCTTACATGAAAAAGGTGGAATAGTGCAAAACCACCTACAAGAGCAATACTAAGAAAGATAAGACCTCCACTTCCTACAGGCCTTATGAAAGGGGGAGGCAGGGGTAGGGGGGGCTACTACTCTCGATACTACGCTCCCTATAAGTATCCACCGCAAAGAGGCTACTATAGGGGAATGGGAAAAATGGCACTAGGTGTGCAGCTGCAAATCAAGTTCCTAAGCCCTAGCATAAACAAAACCCCTGGCAACTCTGCCCAAGTCACCCATTCATTGCCAGTGGGGGGAAGGTTAGCCTGCTACTTGCAGAAGTGGTCAAAGATCATCACAGAGCAGTGGATCTTGGAAGTAGTGGGCAAAGGTTTGTCCCTGCACTTCAAAAAATTCCAAAAAGTGCAGAACCAAACATTTTTCAGCCCTATACACCAACAAAAAAAATCTGTTGGAGCTGGAAGTAACAAAAAATACTGCAAGCACAAGCAGTGGAAAAAGTGCCTACCACACAATGGGGGCAAGGGTCTATTCTCCAGATACTTACTGACCCATAAGAAAAGTGGGGAGTGGTGACCCATTTTAGACCTGAGATATCTGAACAAACACATAAAAAATGAAAGGTTCAAAATGATAACACTGGACTCAGTGATACCATCTTTGCAAGAGGGAGACTGGTGGGGTCACTGGATCTGAATCTAAAGTCTAAGTCTGATCTAAAGTCAATACCCGGCTAGGGAGGGCGGCAATCAGCTATTCTCTAGCTATGGCTTGGAATACTCTACAGAAATCCCTAAAGCTGTCCAATCTTATACCTATAGCATCCTTTAAACAGCTTTGCGCAAGCTTTTTCGCAGAGAAATGCAACTGCTACCACAAGAGCTAGACTTGCCATTTCACAACCCCCCTTCCAGACAGCCACCATATATGGTATATTTTTGTTCCACAGTTCTCTCCTCCCGGCAGCCACCCTTTATGGTACCCCAGTTCCATTTAATTCTACCTAACTACCTACTACCTACCTAATCCTTCTCCCACTAATCACTGGCCCTTACATCATTCCGAAATGCTCCCCACTCATCCTAGTATTACATCATGCTGTGTGTATGCCTCGACTCCTATATTGGGATATGTATATACTTTATCTTTTGTATAATGTTCCTGTAACCTACCTTGTCATGTATGCCTGAATCAACTTCTTACCCCTGATCATTGTATTTATAAGTGTTTTTTTCTGTATCTGTTATGCATATATTAGTGCATTGATGTATATGTTGTGTACCAACTATCGAACCTTGACCTTATCAGGTCCATCTTGTAAATGAGCCTTGCTCAATGATGCTCGCCTGAATAAATAAAGATTTGATTGATTGATTGATTGAATGATGCCTACTTCCAAATACCAGTCAGACCCACTCACAGAAAGTACCTCATGTTCAGCTTAGGGAACCGCTAATACCAGTTCATATCCATTCCCTTCAGCTCACCTCCGCACCAAGGGTGTTCCCAAAGTGCCTGACTGTGGTTGCAGCATCTGAAAAGTCAAGGTGAGGTGTTTTTTCCCTACCTGGATGACTGGTTTGTCTCAGGAAAAACACAGCAAGAAGCAAAGTACTCTATACAGTCAACAAGAAAAACCCTAGAGGACTTGGGCTTTTTAATGAAACTTCAGAAGTCACATACAGAACCAGCTCAGGTTCTGGACTTCATTAGTGCAAAACTAGGGTAGTCCATTAATATGCCAACATAATATTACCGCTGGAATAATGTTGCACTCTTCTTGTGTGACTTTGGTTTCTTGGCATGGGGCAGTGTTGCCAATCTCCGGGTCACCCTTCTTGCCAGCAGGGTGCGACCCAGAGTTTGTTATATAAATAAATGGGGGATGCGGGGGGTGCACCTCCCCTCACCCCTGCAATTCCCGTCGCTGCAACTGCCAGACAGCAGATTGTTGGAGCGCTGTGCCGGGTGTCAGCCAGGTGCTGGTGCCATCATTCATGCTGGCAACTTGGTTGTTGCTGCTGATGGGTGAACCCAGAACTAGTATCCTGTAAGGGAAGGCCTTTCTTCCATGAGCAAGGGTAGGAAACCTAATTTCAACTGCAGAATCTTTCAGGGCAGGTCGGCCGAGGCCAGCAAGGATTTTCTACAGTTGTTAGGACACATGGTCTCATCTACTGTAGTGGTACCAGGGGCCAGGTTCTAGATGAGAGACATCCAGTATTATCTAAGGGACCATTGGTCTCTTGGATCCTTTGTCCAAGCTGGCGCCCATCACAAAAATCTTGTTAAGGTCACTGGATTGGTAGAAGGAGGAATATAGCCTCAGAGAGGGAATTCCATTCCTCCAGCTATCTCCCATAACAGATGTCTCCCTCCAAGGGTGGGGTGCTCACCTGTGGCATCTCCTTGTAACTGGCACCTGGGGCACACAGGTGACTAAGGAACATCTCAACCTCTGGCTGCTCAGGGCAATGTTCCTGGCAATGCAAGCATTTTCCTCCCAGTTTTGAGGTCAATCTGTCCAGGTCTGAACAGACAACACCACAACAATGTACTACATAAACAAACAGGGAGGAACCAGATCTTCAAAGCTATGCACAGAAGCCTTGACAATCTGGAACTAGCCTGCTCCCTGAAGGTAGAGCTATCCACAGTATACCTTCCAGGGAAAGACAACATACTGTTAGACTCCCTAAGCAGAATCAGTCAGGGAAACCACAAGAGGACTCCTGAACTAGCAGGTGCTGGCATCAATGTTCAGATATTGGGATACACCAGAAATAGATCTGTTTGCTTCCTGGGAGAACGAGCAGCTCCCACTCTTTTATTGCAGACCCTCAGTGAGAAGTTCAGATCCAGAGGGTGCACTGGTCCTGGAACTGGACAAGGAAGTTTCTATATACATTCCCACTCTTACTGAGAGTGCTCATAAAGCTAAGGAAGGAGTCAGCAGTGATAATTCTCATAGCACCAGACTGGGTCAGGCAGACCTGGCACTTGATGCTTCTGTCCCTTTTCAACAAGCCCCCTGTCAATCTACCACTGAGACACAATCTTCTGGCTCTGTCTCATGGTAGGATAGTGTAGCAGGTTGCTGTACCGGGGCCCTCAGGGTTCACCTCTTCACTTCCCCGAGGAGGCCAACCTGGGTTCCCTCAGGATGTACTACACTGGTCTAACATGGCATGGTGCCTTCACCTATGGTGGTTATATGGGGTAACTGGTTCCTTTTTTTCCATAATAATTTTTTATTAATTTTTAAAAGATTAATCATTACAGACAATCCAACAAAAGTAAAAATGAGTGAAAATCCATAAAATAAGAAATATAATTATATAACAGCAGATTTGTAAATCTATAACAACAAACAATAGTTATTTTGAATAAGAGCTAGACTAGAGTGTTAAACCAATGCAGATTTAATTTTACATATTCCCTATTTGGAGTAGCATATTAAGCCTACACTACTTCTGAAATAGTTTCTGATATATATATATATATATATATATGAAAGAAAATAGAAATGGTAATAAAGTAAATATATTTAAAACAAAAACCTTAACTATTATTCTGTAAACTACATATATTGCAGTTAGCACCAACATCTACTGCAAAGACCAAAAGGGGCCAGATATCAATCAATCAATCAATCAATCAAAGTCTTTATTTAACCAGGCGATCACTGTTGAGCAAGCTCATTTTCGAAGTGGACCTGGGTTTGTTAACAAGGAACAAGGGACAATATACATGGGATGCAACACATGAGAAAATAGTAATAATACAAATAAAGTGAGATACCATAATACAGTATATACAAAGTATCAGCAGGTAGCATTGACAGTAGTATATGTTTGGAACAGAAGATACAGCTAGTTTTGGGTAGGACACAATTTTTCATAAAAGTAAAGAAATATATATATCAGGTGCACCGAACACAAATAAAACCTAATATAAAAAAATATATAGTGATACGGTATGGAGAATTTAGAGCTGGAACCAGGGTCAAAGGAATGTGGAAGGGACAGATATGGGGGTAGAAAAAGGGGAAAGGGAAGAGTCTGTTATAGATGTGATCAGTCTTTTAACAGTAGTAATTAGAGTGTGCTTGGACTTAAAGGAGTCACTATTTAGGGTAGACAGGCACAGGACTCCTTATTATGATGTAGATATAGAGATATAGAGATTTAAAAGCTGCTAGGCTGATGGGGTGAGTTAATTTCAAAGATATCCTGCGCAGTATCTACTTTCAGATAGAGAATAACATATTCTTTCATTGTTATACAGAAATACCATTTGATATACTACTCTGCCAGTGAGGGTGCCAATGCACTTTCCCATTTTTGCAGCATAAGTCTCTTTAGAGAGAGAAAGAGAGAGAGAGAGAGGCCTGAGAGACCCAGATTTCCTAGTGTTTGTTCAGATTTGGGGATTCTGGGAAAATCCCTAATAGAAAGATCACAGGTGAATGGGGTGGATGACTTTTCCTGTAACTAGGTTACAAATGGACTGCACACAATTCCAAATTACTTTGATCTTGAGGCAGTCCCAAAACATATGTGTCAGACTGGCATTTTGCTTTTTGCACTTCCAGCAACGAGTGTCCCCAGTGAACCCCATGGCGTGACTGGCTCCTGAAACAAAAGGCTATCACCCCCCAGGAAACAATGCATTGACTGTCCAAAATACTCTAGGCGAGAAACTTTGCCCACTGCCCAGCAGTCCTCAAACCCTGACATTTTCAACGCATGCTCATAACTTTGGTCATTTTCAATATTTTGACCCCAATTTTTCAACATAGCTATTTTTTCACACCACCTCACAAATGCGACAGCTGTCATTTTTCAAATACTGGCCAACATGTGTTTTCACGCTTATGGCACAAAATCACCATTTGGGCAGGATTTGAACATTTTCTCCAACCTTGTTCATGAGGTGGGGTCATAAGAATGCTATGTGGGGTCATAAGAATGCTATGTTAAAAATTTGGGGTAACATTTATTTTTTTTTAGTCTTTGGTAACCAGGTAAGGCCCACTAGGCACAAGTGCCTGTTTTCAGTGGTGACCTGGGAGAACTGGGTGGTTAAGTGACTTGCTCAGAGTCACACAGTATGCAAGTGGAGGTTGTGAGAATCAAACCAAGGTCTGGTCTGCTGGATGTACCAAGCTCATTTACAGCTCATTACTTTAACCCCTAGGCTATACTGCCAGCCAAATATTAAAAAAACAATAATGTTATCAGTGTACATTGACATTTTTCAACGCCCACTTGTAACTTTGGTAATTTTTAATATTTTCACCTCCAATTTTTCACATAGTCATTTGTTCATACCACCTCATGAATGTGACAGTTGTCATTTTTCAAATCCTGGCCAAAATGTGTTTTCACACTTGTGGTGCAAAATCACCTTTCAGACAGGATCTGGACATTGTCTCTGCCCTTGTTCATGAGGTGGGTTCATAAAAAGGCTATGTGGGGCCATAAGAAAGTTATGTGAAAATGTCGGGTAAAAATGTTAAAAAAAAAAAAGTTATGAGTGTACATTAACTTTTTTCTACACACGCCTGTAACTTTGATCATTTTTAGTATTTTGACCCCAGATTTTCAACATAGTCATTTTTTACACCACCTCATGAACGTGACAGCTGCCATTTCTCAAATCCTAGCCAAAATGTGTTTTCACACTTGTGGTGTAAAATAACTTTTCGGACACTAGTTTATAAATGACACCTGTCATGTTCAGAAGGAGAGGTCATGAAAAGACTTGAAAATCGGGAGTAAAAATGTGAAAAAAAACAACTAAGTTATGACGTAACATTGAATTGTTCCAGCATTTACTCATAACCTTATTTTTGCAGATTTTGGCCCCCTAATGTTCAGTATATCCCTTGTGTTACTCCACTTCCTGAACATGGCTTGTTACATTTGTCAAATCCCCTCCAAAACTTGTTTTTACATTCGCGCTGCAAAATCTCCTTTCGGATGGGATTTAAGCAGTTCCACCTGTCTTGATCATAATGTCATTTCATAAAAAGGCTGTTGGAAATTTGGGGTCAAAATGTGCGAGCCCACCGAAAATTAGATATTGCCTCTAAGCTGCCCTATCCTGGGTAATTACAACCTAACAATGTGTAAAAACAGGACATCACTGAAAATGAGATACTGCATCTCATTTGCTCTATCCTGGGTAAATATAAAGTAAAAATGTGTACAAGTAAGACCTGGTACAACAGCACTGAAAGCAGAGAACATTTGATATTGACCAATGCGTGTTTATATAGAGGGAACAAGTATGGTAATACCCCAAATAATCCATACCTTTCAGGTATAAAAGTTGATCAAAGATCACTGAAAAAAGCATGTGCATCTGTAGTTTTCTTTTGTCATGTCATAGTAAAAGGAAGAACAGAGGAGATGAACTACCTGACAGTCATACCTGCAGAGCCGCAGTTACACAGAGCACACCATCACCATTAAAGTTCACAAGAGGAAAGGACCATCTAAATAAGAAAAATTAAACAGCAACTCATTTGAAACACCATCATTCAAAACGGTGGGTGGGGGGAGGAAGAAAAGGGCAAACATGTCAGTGAAAATTTCAGTTAACCTGCAGAAAGGTCTCTTACCATGAAAAAGAAAAGGGAGGGGGGAAACATTGGTGAAGGGATAGGGTACAGGAAGAGGAGGGAGGGGGAAGAGGAAAGGATGGGGGTATGTAGAAAGGGAAAGAAGAAGTGGGAAGCGATGGTGGATGGATGGCAAAAAAGAGTAAAAGGAAAAAATAGATACAATAGACGGGTTGTAAAGAAGAAAGAGCATTGGGAATGCAAAGGCGGAGGGAGGGGAAAGAAAGGGAAAATGTGTGTATTAAATATTTCACATCAACAAGTACCTTATTCCATTGCCAGTTTCAAAAACATGTGACTGTCCCCAACTGATCTCACTTTTTTTTTTTTTTAACTATAGAGCTGTTTTGACTGACCGGGTTGCTGCTGGCTCTTCAGTCCCTACTCCCTTCCCTCGACAAGCCACACTCTGCCCCCAGATCTTACGTGCCTAGTTCCCCAATGGCTTATCCCCTGTGCCAGGGCTAGGAGAAGGAGGGACCTCTTCCCCAGCCCCTTGAGTCTGACTCCGGTTGGCAGGGCCTAGGGTAACGGTGTGAGTTGGGGAAGGCAGGCGAGGCTTCCTTAGTGCACAGTGCACAGCCCCAGCTTTTCTTTCATTGGTTTCTGTCCACAAAGCTGGCACGCATGCAATGGCATGGGCGTGCAATGTGAAGATGTCGCAAGTACTCAAATGCCTGTGACCAGCTGTCAGAGAAACAGCTGCCTACTATCACCCAGCCTCTCAATCAAGCAGCAGCTCACATTCACCCCCTCCCTGAAAGAGAAGAGCCATCTATGGATGCTCGATTCTCCTTCCCTGGCCAGCCCTCGAGCGACCCCGGTCTGTTCCTGAACCCAGGTCACCGGCACGGCTGGTGGTAAGGCACCCAGCACCTCAGGCTTCTGCGCCACTGGGCTGGCTTGCAATTGCTGAGTTTGTGACATCACAGTTGTTTGCCATAGTGAGGCCTGTAATGTTATAGCACATGCATTGTGAAGTCAGAAAATCCTGACAAAAGCCTTTTACAGAGAGACTTTAGCAATGCAGTGGCAAAAACATTCTGTGACACCTGGGAAAGGCGAGTGAAGGTGAAATTTACAAAAGGTGTTCTCTAGTCAATAGTAATAGCTGAATGAATTGTGATTATGAGTTCTTATGCCAAGGGGAATATCTGCTCTTTTAACCTTTCCTCTGCCTTCTGGGCTCAACTTCCATGTGCTTTTCTCTACCCTAACCTTGTGTAACTTCCATGTGGACACCTCAAAGCTGCTGCAACTGCTCATGGCTTGTAGCGCATTTTGGAATACTTGTAAGATCTTCTGTGATCAAAGCGAGCTTGTATATCCTGTTTGTACTCAAGACGGTTTCCAGGCAGCTTTTCATATCCTGCTGGAGCTATCCCACTGCAGTGTGGTGGGACTGTAACATCACTGTCACCTGTCACTTATCAAAAGACTGATGCCGCCCTCATGGTACTGTGGCACTGCACCCGGTGAGGGCACTCTCTGTGAAAGCTTTCTGAAAAGAGACAGTGGGCAGCATTAGTTTAAGCTGTCTTTGGTTGCATGTAGGCTGGGAACATTAGATGCAAAATATGCAAGGAAGAGCCGTTTGATATCACAGAGATCTCAAAAGTCAGTCTCGCAGATATATCTCAGGAAACACGTGCTGTGCCTGTGTCAGGGCTACTGAACAGGCTCGTGGAGTGGGGGAAGCTTCAATCATTATGTTGTATTAACCCTTTACAAAAACAGATGTTTTTTTTTGATTTACATACTTTGTTAAAGTTTTGATGAAGCTATGTTCTGTTATGGGTGAAGTTGGCTACTGCACATTTGTTATCATGGCAAATAATGCTGTTGTAGAGGCTCATAATAGGAACACTGCATTTTCCAGCTTGGGAAATGTGTCAGTGTGCTATACTTGGTAGCAGTCTTCTTTTTGGACAAGCGTACACAGTTAAGCAAGGTCAATAGCACTCCCATACTTGGAACAAAATGTCCTGCACTCCAAGCGTTATGCTGCCAAAGTTTTAATCAGTTTCATATGAAGTTAATACCAGACCATTTAAGGCGGCAGTAAAATAACAAATTTTGATGCAGGCTGTATACGAATCATTACGGAACAAAAAAAATAAAACAGTGCTTCGCCTTACCAAACTTCGTCAGGAGGCAGAGACAGCTAGGACTGATAGCTCATATACATTGAGTCTAGAGTTGTCAGTCCTAGCTGTCTCCGCCTCCTGACAAAGCCAAGTAAGGCGAAGTGCTAGAGTGTTCTTTTTTGCACTATGGTGATTTGTATACAGTCTGCACCATATTATATTGCTGCCTTAAATGGTCTGTTATTATCTTTGTATCAAAGTGATTGAAACCTTGGCAGCAATAATGTTTGGAGTGCAGGCTGCTTTTGTTCTGAGTATGGGAGTGCTACCAAACTTGCTTAACTATGTACACTTGTATGGGGTAGCTGACCCCACCAGTAGCACCCCCCCAGGATTTGCACAAGAGTGCAGCTAGTTTATTAGAGGTTTGAACCTTCTTTCTGGACAAGAAGGTGAACCAGGGCCGCCCCAAGGCCCAGCAGGTAACTCATCAAGCTCCATGTTGGTGACCCAGGTTTGGGAGCAGAGTCGAGTGTCTGAGAAGGTTGGGGTGGCACTGCCACATGGCAGTACTCACAGCCAGGGAGGGCTGGCACTGTGGTTCCACTGCCGCAGTGACCCCTGTAGTGGGACAGGAAGCTTGCTTCCTCTACAGGGACATTACTGATTACGTGTGAGACCTGACAGGGCACCGCCCAGCATCAGGGAGGTGGGAGGGCTTACAGGGGAATAGGGAGAGAAAAAACAGAAACTCCTCATGTCTCCAGGGCCATGTGTATGACAGCTGCTGGTACTCTCAAGCTGCACACTGTGTGGATCCCCAGTGGTCTTGAGAGTAGGGGGATGGCAGACTGGACTGGCAAGTTGCCAGCATAAGGGCCTGATGGCAGGCATAGGTGACAGTTTGGGGCAAACAGCTATATGAAAAAAAAAGAAGTTCAACCAGAAGGTTGTAGGTTAAAGTTACACTCTGAAGACCTGGGCTTACATCTGGTGCTGACATTACAAAACAGTACTAGAGGGGCACTGACCATCATGTTTCGCATGCCACTGAGTGAGACAATACACAGAGGGCCCTTCCGCTTGTCAGCGGTAGTTGTGCAAGAGGAAGGGGAAGATCCCATGGTACTTTCTGAAAGAGTAAATGATAACCATTGGTATCCTGGCTAAAACTACCCCATCCATAATACAAGTGAAAATGCAGCCATCTACATCTGTATACATCAAGCAATTAAAGGCTTCACATGATTGCATATCAGTGTCTAACTCATTGCATTGCAAAGGCATTTTGAGATATATTGTGTATGAAAGGAATTATATACAATCAAAAATATTTTTTCATTTTATTCAAGAATGTGTACAAATAATTAGGCAAGCCTCGTCAGAGACACACAGTAACTTCACAGGATAATACAGGGGCCGCTGACAAGTAGAATTTCTGCCCTGCTATAATATACATGGACAAGTCATGGCCAGCCATGGATTCTCTAACATCAAACATGGATAAACCACAATCAAAAATGGAAAACCTACGATTAGAGATGGACAAACCATGCTCAAACGTACAAATATTTATTGATTGATTCATACATTTATGTATGTATGTATGTATGTATGTATTTTTATTTAAAACAATGTGTTAACTGGGTCAGCTCCATCAGCATAAATGGCTATTTTCATGGATGACCCAGACAGAGAAACAAAAAGAATACAGTTAATAGAATACAAACAATTACTGCATAAGATACAGTAAAAACAAATACACGATGACGTTTCTATAACATATTTCTTCATATTTTTGAAAGACAAATAGGAATTTACAGAATGTATAAGAACTGGGAAATCATTTAATTCCAGAACTGCTTTATAAATAAAAGACAAGTAAAAAAAAAATGGGCAACCTGTGGTCAAACGTGGACATACATGATCAGTCATGGACAAACCACTGTCAAACATGGATTACCCATGGTTGAAACAGAACAGCCAATGGTCAAACATGGGCATTCAGCATTCGGATATAGTCAAACCATGATTGGACATGACCAAACTATGGTCAGGCAAGGGCAGGACAAACCACAATCAAAAATGGATAAAACTTACCAAGCATGGACAAAGTATAATCAGACATGGGCAAACTGTAATTATACAATCGGGTCCAAGAATCCATCACTCTGATTGGCTGACTGGCACCTTTTAGGCATTGTAAAGACTAGCACTACCAACACAAAAATGTGCTAGTCAGCCTCATCTCTGGCCCCGTCCACACTACGCCGCTTGCGCCCGGTAACGGATGCAATCCGTTATGGCCGCGGAGCGGTGCAGTGCGTCCACACCTTGGTGGTGTCCGTTATGGGACCGGCACCGCCGGTCCACACATCGGGATCCGGGCGACCGTTATAGCGTGCCCGATCCCACAATGCAGCTGCGCTGCGCTTTGTGCCTGCAGGGGACCGCTATCGCAGTCCACACTACGCTGTAACGGTCCCAGGGCGGACTGAGTTCATAACCGCTGTGGAAACCACTCACAGGTGGTTTCCACAACGTTACGGCAACGTTCCTGTAACGCGTTACCAGTAAACGCACTCGCTATCGATGCGGTTTACACCCTCTGTAACGTTACAGAAGGGTTTTCAGGCTGCAGTGTGGACAGGGCCTCTGTTATCAGCCTGACCCCACGACCATGAAACTAGAAATCCGCCATCTTGAGCCAAGGTAAACAGCGCTCTCATGGCTAAACCAGCTCTGTAAAAATCACATGAACTGACTTGCCGTTGAATTGCTTATTTAGAATCTGGCACAGATAATCTATTTTAAGTGACGTGTCCACACGCTTCAGATCTGAACTTTGTTCTGATCAAAAAATGGCAAGGAAATCCTTGCTAGTTGTCCCCATTACTTCTTTCTGTTAATGCTCGATAATGCGGGGCCGCGCTTTACACCACGGATCTCTCACCAGACCACCCGACAGATAAGCAACCAGCAAAACAACTCCAACTCCTGTACCAGCTCACTTGGTCTTTCCAGATGAAACTTTCGAAGTTAACAAATTACTTAGCATACTCGCAGAGAGCAGACAAAAGAAAAAAATACCAGCTAGTAAGTTTCCCCAATGCATGAACTGAACAGAACCATGAAATGAGTCTTGGGAAATGCGACAGAATCCACTCCACCATGCAGCTCCGGTCACAGTACCACACAGGCACTCGCTAGCAGCACATAATTCTTTTTTCTGGTGGAGCATTAAATTCCACAAAAATAATTTAAAACACAAAAAACTCTTATTTCTTTATTTTTTTTTGTCACAAAAAAATTGGGGCCACTGTATAATCACAATAAACCACTCCAGGGTGTGGGTTATGCCTGGATTTACCCATGCCTGAATGGTTTGGTCACACGGCCTGCAGCCTCGTGAGTAAATCCCAGCATAACCCACAACCTGTTGTGGTTTATTGCTTATTATACCATGGACTTAAAAACCAACAGAAATCTCTGCATTGTGATTGGTTGGCTGGCACCTTAAAGCAGTTATAAATCCTCCAATATACCCACTGGAAAAGGTGCCAGCCAACAAGTATCACTGCCGCCGTTAAACTTCAAAGTAACCGCCACCATTTGTAATCGTCGCTTACCACCGCAACTAAAAACGTAATTAAAACAAAATCAACATCTCATTCCACTTGCTACATTTCTAAGACCTAGAAAATATATTCAGTCACGAAAACGAGCCATTCGACCCAGAAAACTCAAGTATTTTACATGAACCGAGCATTAAAACTTCAGAGAAACCTCTTCTAAAATCTCCCGGCTTGGCCTCCAAAAGTACCGACACAACACCACTAACTTACCCGCCTATGGAGCACCAGTCAGTCTGTCCTCAGTCAAATGCACACCGCATTCTCCACGCACCTCCACGATCAGCTCCCCATCTGTTACCAGCACAACTAACGCAACGACCAAGTCACATGCTGTGCACAGCGAGCATATGCTCAAAAACGACTCGCAACCTAACTTGTTAAAGACACAACACTCAGAAAACACAAAGGGCAATTTATAAATGTAAAAAATTCATACAAGCTATAACATGTTACTTCATCACTATTCATTTCCTAAATATTGTTTCAGAAATAAAACATTGAATGCTCTTTTAAAAAAATTAACTAATTAAACCTTGCACTTATGAAATGTTCATTCAAAACAATTATTTACACAAATAAAACCTTTTCAAGATACAGCACTTTACTTGTCTCTATATTTAATACTAAAAAGGAACTATTTTTTCTCAGCGGAAGAACATAAACATCATCACAAAATAATTCAGAAAAACATATCAAAAAATACAAAACATATTAAAAATTATTTCTACCATTAGAGCAAGTATATTTTCCGGGCGGATACAGGGATGACACGGCTGGTGTGTTGTCACCGCCTGCTGCCTCGTGACCAAACCACACCAGCCGTGGTAAATCCACCAGTATACCCACACCCTCTCGGGGTATATTGCTTAAATCAAACATGGACAAGCCATACATGGATGACCTATAGCTGACCATTGTTTATCCATATCTGGGTGTGATTTATCCTTGGTCAGAACTGCAGGGACTCCTGGATGTTTTCATAATTATGGGTCCTGTGCTCAGGAGGTTTTAGTTCTATTTTTTTCCCAGTTCTCTCTCTCTCTCTGCTTTTCCCCCTCATTCTCCCCACACCACAATAATTTGGGCTGCCAGAGCTGCACTTTTCCTCTGTCCGAGCCTTCACAGCTGACACCAAACCTGCTCCTCCAGAAGAGTCAGTATGGCCCACTGGAGCTGCTGGTCAATGCCCATCACCACCAAATTGGTGAGAAAATCTATCTGTGGCTGCAGTCAGTTTTCGGGTTTCTCTGCATCAAGCTAAAAGTCACTCTTTGGAGCGCACAGTTCACAATGTCAGGCACCACTGTGCAAAGAACATTCCTGAGCATAGTCCACCAGGTTGCCTACTCATTTTGGTTGTGGCAACTATGGCGCCACAACAAGGGTGACAGTGAAAGGGGAACTCTTGAGTTTAGGTCACCCCTCACTCTTGTTGCCACTTTGCACCCACACAATTTCTAAACCCTACGGGGTATGCCCGCCCCAGAGGAGGTTATATTTAGTTTTTGTGGGGATGCGGGTGGCGAAGTCCCCCATAAAAGTGACCGTTTCCCAGGAGATGAAATGTCTGGCACTGTAATGCCAGGTGGCATTTTGCCTGCGCTGTAATCTGCATCGACAAAATGTACGTCAGTGTGGCATGGGTGAACCATTTCTGAGCACAGGGCTCTGTTCTGATGCACCCTCTTCATGTACTAGAAGGGCTTAAGGGCCCAGAGTTCGATAATAATGCGGTGGTAGTGTGGAATGCTGATACTAAGCTCCACGTTCTATGCATAGGCACCTATATTGCCCAATAGGAGACTAAGCAGTTAATAGACTGTTGGTTAACTAGGATCTGCAGCTTATCCATCAGCTAGGAAAATGGGCAGACTAAGTGGGCCAAGCGATCCTTATCTGCTGCCAAATTCTATGTTTCTATGTTTCCCTGTGATCCCTCTTTCCAGACCTGCTATAAAAATGATTATTATTTTCTTTTGCAATTGGGGGGGCACCTCTCAGACACTAGTTACTGGCTATGTCAGAGATGTGAGGCACTAAAGAAACCTATACCTATTAGAGATAGTGATCAGGTCTGGATCGGAGGTTGGAAATTTAAGGATAAGTTCCATCAGACCAACAGTGGGGTATGCCACTTACCTAGCCGGTGTTTCCTTGGCGGGGATAGTACCATGTGTTTTTATCCGAGTCAGCCCCAGTCCTGCCATAAATGTAGAACTAGAACACATCTTAGCTCAGCATGTGATACGGAGCCATGTAACAACTGCATGGAGTACAGATACTTAGTCACATGTGTCCTATCCATTTAAATATAACTTGTGTTAAGGGCAGGGGCACTCTTACAGGAGGTGCCCATGGGCCATGCACAATAAAGAGGGTGGGGGCTTGGATCAGGATCACTTGATTATGAAAGGTCAGGTGATGGGGGTCGCTATTGCATGTGCTCAAAGATTTTCAGATCCCCAGTCTACCAATACAGCCTCAGAGGGGACTCCTGCCACAGCAGCCACAGAAACTGTCACTACCCAGAATGGCAATACAGATCTTACTTTGAGAGGGTTCCTGCAGTAGGTCTTCACATATAGGACTGCGCCCCCTGGCATCAGGTTCCAACGGCAAGCTTATAGATAGCAATCATCAGCGGGGACCACCCCCAACGTCAGGTGATGTGATGTCAGCCCGACTATAAAAGGGGCGGTCCCACGCCCGCCCTCCAGTTGTTTCCTGCCATTGCCTCAGTTTGTTCGGCTCACGAGTTAGAACAGCGATCTAATGCCCGTGTGTCAGTCGAAGCTTTTCTTCGAATTATAACTTTTTCCTTATCTGATTTGACCAATTGAATGTCAGCTCGTCCAAAGAAGAAGTGCTCCAAGTGCTGAGCCCAAATCCCACACTGGGATGACCATTCCCTCTGCTTCTTGTGTCTAGGCCCCAAGCACAACTCCGACGAGTGTGCTATCTGCCAGGCCTTCAATCAAACCACTAGGACCAGGTGCAAGTGGACCCTCGAGGCCCAACTCCTTACCCGATGTCTGGTGTCGATGGAAAAGGAGCTCCAGTGGTTGAGGGAAAGGTCATCGTCGTTGGCCCCGAGAAAAAAGAAGAAGGACAAGGAGAGGCGTCGGGACAGGAGTCCATTGCCACGTGGGAGGACTGCTCCAAGAACTGTGAGTACTCTTTCAGGTACCCCGTCTGCCTCTTTGGGCTGGGCACCTACTCCCCCTCCTGCCGAGGAGAGCGGGCAGCTAGGGGTAGCCTCTATTGAGGTCTCTGTTGTGTCTCTTCCCAGCACTGCCGATAAGTCACCCCTCGACTCCGTCAATGGGTGCGTGGCTTTAGCCGATAAGCCTAGCGGTGGCCTTTCTGCACCCACTAGCCCGGTTAGGTCTGATAAGTCAGACGACGGATCTTCCGTCGCCTGTCCAGACCTTCCACTTGCCCGGTCGGGGCTCCCGTTTAGCCCCGACGCGGACCGAAAGCGCTGCAAAGAGACTCTTCATCCCTCCGGTTCTCACCCAGGTTTTCGCCACCTGCTCCTGCCTTGTCCCTGCCATCAGGATCGCCTTACCTTTCGCGGGGCCCTCCGGGATTACCCCCTTCACCAGGTCTTTTGCCGCCTCCAGACAGGAATCAGTCGCCGATCGGGGATCCCTCTATGGATCCTCCTCCCTCGGGACTGTCGGGGGCCCTTCCAGATCCTATGCCACCTTGTGGCCCTTTGGCACCACCCTCAGTGGGTCCAATCGATCTTCCAGGTGGTCTTCCGGGGACAGACCCCCATGCACCACCGTCGGGCGGCTCGCCGTCGGGACCTCAGTACCCGACGCCAGGCCATGTGCCTCCGACACCGGGATACCTGATACCAGGATACCCTGGTTACACATCTTATTATAATCCAGGATTGCAATACCCTTGGCATTACCTGCAGTACCCAGGCTATCCGGGCTTTCAGCCTCCTCCTCCTCCTCCACCTGTAGTGCCAGATCGTGAGTCGATACCCACGTGGTGGCAGGATGCCAGGATTCAGCTCATCATGGGGCTAAGACAGTCTGTGGGGGACATCCCCCTATCTAGGGCCCCTTCCCCACCACCACCCTCCAGACGAGCAGTGGGTGCTCTACCAGTAGGCTCCTCGGGGGTAGATCCTTCCATCCCCAGTGGTTCTGAATCTACCAACTCAGACTCTGACTCCGACCCTTCGGACCCTCGGTCCCCAGTCGAGGTATCACCCAAGGAGTCCCCAGAATCTCCTCCAGAGGATCCCTCCTTTGGGGACCTTTTGCGCACTATTCAGGCAGCAGGAGGCTGGCCTTCCAAAGAAGTGGACCCCCAGCGTAAGAGGCTGGTGGAAGATTTAGATCTTGCCACTACAGATCCCCTACCCATTCCCCCCTGGATGGGTCCTCATGAGGATCTGGTGACTACTATCTGGCAGCAGCCGTCGTTCATTCCTGCTGTCTCCAGAAAGGCAGATCATACCTACTATCCCCGGAAGGGATTCAGCATCTTACTGCTCATCCTTAAGCTGACTCTATGGTGATTACTGCCACCCACGACTGGTCAGCACAACCAAAGCATTTGAGTTCCTCACCCCCCAACAAGGACTCTAGGCAGCTGAATCAGTTTGGCAGGAAGGTTTATTCCTCTTCCTCCTGCACCATCCGGTACCTCAACCATGTTTCACACATGGTGGCATTCCAGAAGGCCTATCTCTCTGAGCTGGAGAGGGACCTTCAGTCATCATGCCTTGCGTGAAACGTATGACTCAGTAGACTCAGTGGCTGGGGCGGCAGCCACGGGGATCTGCATCCATTGCCTTTCTTGGTTTAGGATTGCAGGCTTGGCACAAGATGTCCAGTCCTCCCTCTTGGATGCCCCTTTTAAGGGTTCCGTCCTTTTTGGCAGCAACGCCAAATATATAATTACCGGGCTGCAAGAGACCGGACGCTCCCTTCGGGTCATACACTCCATGTACCAGATGGGGCAGAAGAAGCAGCCTTTTCATCGCCAAAGGAGATGGAATAAAACCAGGTTAATGTCAGGTGGCGATGAGCCCTGGTTCAGAACCCAAACCCCCAAGCCAAATTCTAGCCGCCTCCAGGGCTCAGCTCCCTCCCTCGGCATCCTGACTCCCTTCCCCTCCTCCCGCTACCTCCAGCAGTCAAGGAGGAACCAGTAGGAGGGAGGTTTGGCCTCCACTTGGAGGGGTGGAGGTACGTCACTGCAGAACCATGGGTGTTACAACTCATCCAGTCAGGTCACTCGATAGAGTTTACAGAAATTCCTGCCCCTCATCCTCTGGGACGGTCTTTTTATCCAAGGGATCAGATTCCCATAGTCTTCCAGGAGATTCAGGCCCTCCTCTCAAAAGCGGCCATAGAACCCATCCCTCAAAACCAGCTAGGAAGGGGATTTTACTCCCACTTCTTCCTTGTTCCAAAGAAGACGGGCAATCTGAGACCAATCCTGGACCTCAGCATGCTCAACCTCTTCGTCAAGTACAAGAGGTTTCGCATGTTGACCCTTCAGGGGCTTCTTCCTCTGCTCCAAACAAATTCTTGGCTGTGCTCCCTTGACATGCAGGATGCCTACCTGCATATCCCTATCCTCCCAGCCCACCGCCGCTTCCTCCATTTTACTTTTTAGGAGAACCATTTTTCAGTTCCAAGCACTCCCCTTTGGCCTTTCCTCGGCCCCCTGAGTGTTCACCAAGTGCTTAGCAGTGGTTGCGGCTTTTCTTCGCCGCCAGGGCATATACATGTTCCCGTACCTGGATGACTGGCTCCTCGCAGCACCCTCTCCGAAAAGCCTGAAAGAGTCTCTCTCTTTCACTCTGAACTTGTTTGCTCTTCTGGGTATCATGGTCAATCTGCTCAGTCCCAGCTAGTACCATCACAACAGCTCCAATTCATTGGAGCAGTACTAGACACAGTTCAGAGCAAGGCTTTTCTGCCATTGGATCGAGCCAAGACTTTTAGTATCCTCAAGCCTCTCCCGTGGCCCAGGCTCGGTGGATCCCAGCACACGCTGTGCTTCGTCTCTTAGGACTGATGGCGGCGGCCATTTTGACAGTTCCCCTGGCCAGACATCACATGAGGGTCACCCAATGGTCTCTTCGAGTCCAATAGGATCAGAGGACAGATGACATGAACTGGAAGGTCATGATCTCCAACAGAATACGGAAAGATCTTTGCTGGTGGCAAGACCTTTCCAACCTTTTACGGGGAGCCCCTTTTCATTCCCCTATCCCTACTCAGATCCTTACTACGACACCTCAGACCTGGGCTGGGGGAGCCCATCTGGGGGTTCACAAGAGACAAGGGTCTTGGTCCGACCAGGAGCTTCTGCTCCATATCAATGTTCTGGAGAACAGAGCAGTTCTGTATGCCCTCCAGGCGTTCCAGTCCTTCCTGTTACCGGGATCACTTCTTATCCAGACAGACAACATGTCCAGGGTCTGGTACATCAACAAACAGGGAGGAACTCACTCATATCCTCTCTGCAGAGAAGCAATGAGGGTTTGGTACTGGGCGATTCAGCACAGCCTTTTCTTGACAGCAGTCCACGTTCCAGGTATATACAATGTCCTCGCGGATAGTCTCAGTTGATCAGTAGCCAGGGCTCATGAGTGGGAGTTAAAGCTAGAGGTGGTTGAAGAGCTCTTTCTTCAATGGTGTCGACCAGAGATAGATATGTTCGCCTCCCAATTCAACGCAAAACTACCCAACTTTTGCTCGCTCGTTCCCGGGCATGGTCCTTTTAGGTGAAACACACTGTCTCTCTCTTGGACAGGGAGATTTCTTTATGCTTTTCCTCCCTTTCCTCTCATTCAGAAGGTTCTGGTGAAACTTCAGACGGAAGGAGCACATTTGATTCTGATCGCTCCTTTCTGGCCCCGCCAGATTTGATTCCCTCTCTTGCAGTATCTAGCGCTAGAACCTCTGGTTCCCCTGCCATTATCCCATGACCTTCTGACTCAGAAGCAGGGCACGCTGGTGTATCCGAGCCTTCAGTCTCTCCATCTTCATGCGTGGCACCTGTGGACATAGCGGCCTCTCGCTACGGTGTTTCTTCACAGGTTGCTCATATCTTGGTGGAAGCCAGAAAACCTTTTACCAGATCCACCTACGCCATGAAGTGGAAAAGATTCTTGATCTGGGCCCCTAGCCACAAGCTGGGATCCCTTTTCATGTTCGGCTGCTCAGGTGTTAGAGTACCTCACACATTTGTCAGAGACGGGCCTTAGTTGTTCTTCCATTAAGGTCCATCTCTCTGCGGTGTTTCCTACCACCTCCTGGTGGAGGGCAAAACTTTGGCTCAACTGGAGGTTGCCAAAACATTTCTGAAAGGCATCCTTCACTTGAAACCTCCGGTCCAGAATCCTTGTCCCCCTGGGACCTGAATTTCATGCTAGAAAAGCTGACTTTGCCTCCTTTTGAACCAGCCTCTAGCTGTGACATGCGCTTCCTTTCTTGGAAGACTTTGTTTTTAGTTGCAGTCACTTCCACCAGAAGGGTTTCAGAACTTCATGCATTTGTCTGTAAGGAACCCTATTTGATTATCCATAGGGACAGAGTAGTACTTCGGACTAACCCTTCATTCCTTCCCAAGGTAGTTTCAGAAATCACTCTCAACCAGAGTATCGAACTGCCGGTCTATTATCCACAGCATTCTAACTGGGGGGAATACCTTCTGCACACTCTTGATGTGCACAGGATTCTGAGGTATTACACAAACCGGACTAAAAAGGTCCGTAAAAGAAATCAGCTCTTTGTGGCCTTTGCTCCCCAGTGCCAGGGCAAGGCCATTTCCAAACAGACCATTTCTAGGTGGTTGGCTAACTGCATCCACGTCTACCAAAAACATGGGAAATCCCTTCCAGGGGCAGTTAAGGGTCACTCCACTAGGAGTGTTGCTATTTCTACCACCTTTTTCAGGAATGTGTCCACTGCAGAGATCTGTGCAGTGGCCACCTGGTCATCTGTCCACACCTTCACCAAGCATTACAGTCTGGACATTGCCTCTAGGCGCAGAACTGGCTTTGGTCTTGCGGTTCAGCAAGGCCTCCTGTCGTAATGAGCAGTTGGTGTCTTCTCCTCCTCCTGGATGTACCTCCATATTTTTTCCTTTGGGCTGTTTGGTATTCAGTCCTATATGTGAAGACCTACTGCAGGAACCCTCTCGAAGTAAGATATTGCAGCTATGTAAGAACTTACCGTAACAGTAGATCTTCGAGAGAGGTTCCTGCAGTAGGTCTAGTTTCCCACCCACCTTCCCCCTACTCCTGGATCGTTTCCTTCATTTTCATCCTGCCTAACCCTTGGGTCTAGAGAGAAAGCATGGTCCTAGAAGCTTTCACTCCTGTTTTTTTCTACTTACCTGTCTCTAGGTCTCTGGTGGAAAAGAACTGGAGGGCGGGCACGGGACTGCCCCTTTTATAGTCGGGCTGATGTCGCGTCACCTGATGTCGGGGGCGATCCCACTGATGATTGCTATCTACAAGTTTGCTATTGGAACCTGACGCCAGGGGGCGCAGTCCTATAAGTGAAGACCTACTGTAGGAACCTCTCTCGAAAATTTACTGTTACAGTAAGTTCTTATGTAACTGCAATTTTCTCCTCCTTGTGTGGAGACCTACAAGAACTTGAGCCTTCTGATGTAGAAGCCATATTCCCTGAACAGGCACCTCCTCTGCCTCTGAAGATACAGTTACCAGGTAGGGCCTCAGTACTAATAGAAGCTCAGGCTGTTGTGCCCATCATGTCTCCCCCTTCCTCCCCAGGAGGAAGACATGACAGTGGTGACAAGGAGAAAGGGAGGGAGACATTGGAGAGCTAAGAATAAATCCACAAAAACGGAAGCCTTGCAAGTAGAAAATCAGTCTGTTGCCTTGTCCACAGCACATTAGTGGGATGATACAGAGGAGGATGAAGGAGACTCTGAAGCCTCTTCTGTGATGTACTCTCTGTGTGACCACTCCTCGGATCTGAATGAAGTTCATTCTGACTAGGCAGTTAAAAGGCCCCCCCTTCTTACATCTTGATTAAATGTTGATTAAACAAAATGGCCATGCTGGAGGTATGTTTGTAGTGGCTGCTTGTCTGTGTCTGTAGCTTAGTTTTTGTGGATTTACATGGTTTTCTGCTTGGAGTAACTACACCATTCTTGCTCACTACATCCGTGAAAGTCTTCTGAACTGGATTTCTGCAAAACATCACAACCAGATATCTGCATTTTTCATTTAAAAATCAACTTTTTGGAAGCTATCCCAAGCAATACATAAGTCAAGCAATTAAGTCTGACAAACTCAGTGACTCTAGGTCTGCTTGAATCCACATTTTCGTCTGACCTGCTCCATGATCTGTATGTGGGCTTTTCAAACCTCTTTGAATGACAAAGAAGCGTGCAGACAAAAGCATTTCACATCCTGCATATGCGCAGGCACAGTTCATCACCTGCAGGAATTCTAACACATTCTGTGACTCTGGACCTCAGCTGTTGATAATTTCTTTTGGCTTATGACAACCACCAGGTATCTACAAGGTGCTGAAATCCTTTCTCCTACAAATTCTCCTTATGCTGCTCCTGCTCTCAGGAAATGTTCACCCCAACCCAGGACCACCTGGGCAGTCAGCAGTGGCACCAAGCAGAAGGACAGGGACACTCACCATGGCATCCATCAATGCCTGCAGCATCCTCAACAAACTTGACTCCCTCCAAACATGGATCCTACAGCACAACCCTGAAGTCCTCTCAGTTGTGGAAATATGGCTAAACCCTAAAATCCCTGATACCTCAGTCTCTATCCCTGGCTACTGCATTTACAGGCAAGACAGGATTGCTAACGCGGGGCTGCTTAGCCATCTTTTAAGAATACCCTTATGGGTCACATCATCCCATCCCCAGCCTGAGCAACTCCTCTCAGGTCCTCACAATCAAAATCCTCCTGGTGCACATAACAAGGAACTCTCTGTCATCTCGGTTTACCTACCCCCAAGAGACCAGGCTGCTGGCTTCCATAGCATCATGGAATATCTAAGGTCCAGCAACATAATTCTGAAACCATAATCATGGGTGATTTTAACATTAACTGGCTCTCCGCTGAGGCCGCTACCTATAAGGATGCAGCCGCAGCGCATCACCTCACTCAACTGGTCAATGCCCCCACTAGGTGTAACTATAGGACAGGCTCCCTTACGCTTCTAGACTGGATTCTATCTAACCACCCTGAACGAATCTCCAATGTTTCTGTACTCCCGGATACAATAAGTGACCACTCACCTGTCATCTGCTCCTGGTCAAACAAATACCACAAGCCCCCTTCCAAGCTTATCTATGCCAGGGTTATCAAACAAGGGCACCTCCAGCTGTTAAAATCCCATCTAACCAGGCTGAACTGGGCAGTGCTTGACTCCTCAATGACACCAACAAAGCTCTGGACATATTTATCAAACATTTCAACGCCTGTGACATCTATGCACCAGTGAAAAGATGAAGGTCAAAGGACAGACCTGCCCCTGGGTTACTACTGACCTTTAACTCTGCTCAAGCACAGAGACCACTCTGGCATTGTGCTAGTGCAACTCCGACACAAGTAAACATACAATTATACAAAGCAGCCAGAAATGATTGCACTCGAAGAATAATGGAATGCTAAACGCAGCTATTACAAAGAGACTCTGACCAACTCTTGGGGCCAGGGAAACAAATTCTGGAACAACATGAAAGAACTCACAGGCAAGGATCCTAAAGCACCACCCACTATGCTCAACCTTCATGGCACTCCTACACTCGACCTAGGTATTATCACAGCACTTTTAAAAATGCATTTACAAACCTGGACAGTGTCCTTCCACCAAATTTTTTTGACAACCTCCCCTCCAGCTCCTCCCAAGTTACCCCCCAACTGGAACGTACAACCCCAAAGTTTTTTTTTAAGGAGATCCCACCACAAGTAGCTAGAAAATACATTCAAAAGGCCATCGGCAAACAAGGGTACAGTGGTGACTCTTGACCTGAAACTGCTGGCACAAGTCCTCGATGAAATCTTAGAACCACTTACAAAGATCTTTAATCCCTCGCTTAGATTGGGCCATTTCCCCTCTCTCTGGAAGAAAGCCACTGTCACACCGGTTCACAAAAGCGGAGATAGGACACTGCACACCAATTACAGACCTATCTCACTCCTCCCCCCACTATCCAAAGCGCTGGAGCGAATAGTGTCGGACCAACTAGTTGAATTCCTGGATAAGTACAATGTACAGTGCCCAGAGCAGCATGGCTTCAGTAAAGGGCACAGCACCACCACTGCACTACTGGAATTTACAACCTTCATCCATGCCACGCTTGACAAAGGGAATTGTGGAGGGGCAGTATTTATAGACCTTACCAGGCATTCAACACAGTTAACCACCCCCTACTGCTCAAGCAACTGTCCTCCATTGGTATCTCCAGCGATGCCCTTCCATGGTTCACCAGCTACCTTGATAATCGTATCCAACATGTAAGGATTGCAGGGATCTCTTCGGATGAGAAACCAGTCTGCTCTGGAGTCCTCCAGGGGTCTATTCTGGGCCCTCTACTCTTCTCCCTCTTCATCAACAATCTCCCCAGTGCCTGCCACCAAAAAATATTACTATACGCAGACGATGCAGTCCTGTTTTCCAGCCACCATGACATTACAGTCCTTGAATCCCAGCTGCAGCTCGACTTCATTCGCATCGAAAACTGGTTCAATTCTCATAAACTTGTCCTGAACCACAGCAAGACTAAAGCCATGTCCTTCTGTAACCGACAGAGAAGCACAACTCTATCCTCACCATCAAGAAACACACTGGGAATCCACCAACATGTCAAGGAGTTCAGTACCTTGATATTACCCGATAGTACCCTCTCCTACACTCGGCATATTGACACTGTTGCCAAGACTGCCAATATACGGATTGGACTACTACACAAACACAAGCACTGTATGCCTCACGGATGCCCTTAAACTAGCCATCTACAGCTCTGTCACCTCTATCATTGACTACGGCCTTGCCATCTATGGCTCTGCCCCAACAAGTGCCCTCCATGGGATCTCAGTTGCTCTCAGCAAAGCCTGTAGATCACTGACGGGTGCAGCCTGACAAACTTACACCTGTGATCTCTATGCACAGGCCAGCTGGCTACCCCACGCGGCAGAATACAATACCAGACCTGCTTACTTACCAAAAAGATTCTCCTTGGTCTCATGCCACCTGGTGTTAGCTCACTCCTTACTAGTTACAGTGGCACTCAACAAACACGTGGTGCCCAATCTCTAACCTTTCAGGTTCCCAGATGTCGTACCTCCATGGGTCAGCGGTCCTTTATCTATAGAGCTGCTCAATGGTTCAGTTCCCTCAATAAAGAAGCACTTTCCTCTACTACACTTGGACCCTTTAAAAGGAATCTCAAACTTTACCTCACCTCTACCACTCAATGTGACTGCTTTGTTGAACAGAGATCTCTCTAAACACCTCCCAGCTCACTCATGTCTCACAGCCTGCCCTTTCCCAGTCTCATTCCCTCTGGCACTGGGCCTTCCTTGTGACTCCTTTCCTGCTTCACATCTCCACTGGTACAAGACATTTTCCACCACCATCGGACAGTGGCCCATTAGCCTGCCAACTTCCTCTCCTGGTCGCATGCCTGCAAAACTAACTGCCTATGGTGCTCTTTATCTCTTATTGTTACTGCAGCCAGCTGCCTACTCAAGCTGCTCGTTTTATGAATATTATCTCAAAGTATGTTATAACTGAGTATCTTTATTTTTTCTTTTAGTTGTTTTGGTTGTTTATTGTGCATTCTTTTACTACCTCTGTATATATGTATGTTGACCCTCATCCTTTGACGTGGAACCTTTGTAAACGAGCAGCCTCTGCTCAAAGGTATTTGTAATCCGAGAATCTAATAAATAAATAAATAAATGTTGTCTAGGGCATTCCTTTCCACCTTTTATTTTTAACGTAAACAGTATTATGACTTTCAGAAAGAGGGAAGCCACTATGTCTTTATCAGCAACATTACCAGGTAACATTCTGTTTGTTCAGAATACAAGACTTAAGACTTTGTATGACATACCCACTGCTAAAAAGACATGGTTGGAAGGCCTGTTTTCTTGGTTTCAAAGATTGGAGAGATGTGAGAGGGTGGAAATACTTCTTAGAGGTTATTCATGTCAGGTCCACCGCTTGTTGGAGATCTCATCTGGGAGGGCATTGTTGTTAGACAAAACAAAACGGTAAAATTAAATGCACACTGAAAATAGAGCTAGAATTGACTTTTCGACCATAGGTCATCTTCAGTAATTATCTAAAAGAGAAAAAAGGCTAAGTTATTGGAGAGATATGTTAGGTTGTTTTTTATATTTATTTAACCAGGTATAGTACACTAAGCTGAAAGCTATTTTACAGGAGCGACCTGGGAGCACAAGTGACTTGCTCAGGGTCACACAGTATGCAAGTGGAAGCTGTGGGATTCAAACCCAGGTCAGGTCTGCTGGATATCACCAAATTTGCAGTTCAGAGCCTTAGACCACTGCGCTATACTGCCTCTAGTCTGCCTACTAGCCAAGTAAAATGACTGTGCACAGCCCTTTTTCAGTCATGCCTGACATAAAACATCACAAATACATTACATATACCATATACAAACATTAATCAATACGACACATACAAATATAATATTAAAACAGTATCACAGATAAGGGGAAATAAGAGATATATACAGGGTACATATGGAATGAAAATAGGGGGAGGCTATAGGATGTTTTCTACAGATGTCTTTATCTCTGTCTCCTTCCACCACATATGTCACTTTTCAGCCTTCTTACTAGCCCCTGTTAATTAGTCCCCTCTTGGGGAACCCTCAGCTCATTCACTCTGTTACTTTACCTTTTCATACCCATCATCACCTTTTTTATTTTCCAGATTCTTTTCTTACCTTGCCATTTATCACTTTTTCTACTAGAGCCTCTCCCTATTTTCTTTCCTCATCTGTCTGTCTATCATTCTGTCTATCTGTCTGTCTGTCTGTCTGTCTGCCTGCCTGCCTGCCTGCCTGCCGGCTTGTCTGTCTGTCTGTCTGTCTATCCATCCATCCATCCGTCTCTCTCTCTCTCCCTTATTTTCCCATTAACTTTGTTTTTTTCCCTTCTAGATAATTCCTGAAGAAGATCTATGATCGAAATGTCGATTCTCACTCAATTTTCAGCATGCATTTAATATCACCATTTTGTTTTGTTTTCACACCACACGGTGACACAGCACCTTGTTTTTTTTTCTTACAATGTTGTTAGACACTCAGTATGGCTCCACCTCATTAAGCTTAATCAATATTTATGCTCCCCAGTCAAAGACAGGAAGAGTAACCCTGTTTGCAGAATTAAGATCTGATTTGCATACCACTAGATTGATAATTTTGGAGGGGAGGATTTTAACTGTGGACTTCTGTGGATAGGCTGCAGAGGGGACACAGTTAAAACCTATTGTGATTCCACCTGTTTAAGACATTATCCAGGTAGGTGATCGTGACAGACAGCTCCTCATTTCAAAAAACCTAGTGTAGCTACTTTCATTAAAGGATCTTTGGCCACTAGGATTGATTTTTTTAATTTTATCAAAACAGTTGTCTGTTAAAGGGTCATATACCATTCCAGTGGAAACTTCTGACCATCATGTTGTTTTGTGTCACTGCTTGGCTGGGCCCAATCACAGATCCGAACATATGCCATAGAAACTGAATGTGCAATTATTGGACGATCCTGAGGTAATCAAAAAATGGGAACGGTTATTTTTAGACAAATGGTCTATATTTATCGACTATATTCCGTCATGGAAGGAGGACACTAAGGCTGATTTTAAGTGCTTTTTTTCAGCAGCATGCACACAGAGGTAAAACTGAACATTTAAAATATTTAGAACTTCGGATTCAACTTCACATATTAATTTCCACTATGCACCAGAAAGGGGCCGATTTGTTGGATCAATTTAATAGGGTTAAAAGGGATATGAAGCAAATCAGTATAATATGCCATTGACAGAGTAAAGGTCTATGGCACATTCATAAGGTAGAAAAAATTGGCAGACTGGATGGGCCTTGTGGTCCTTATCTGCTGTCAACTTCTATGTTTCTATAATAGGGCCACTACAGTGACTCAGGAAATGAAATTTATTACCCAGGGGAAACATCAGTCTCTAGATAATTATAAGGCCTGTCAAAACAGAATCCAACATAGAACTATAGAAAGCCTACGGTGAAACAATTTGGAAACTACAACATCAGACAGAGATGACATCATATGCATATTTGAAGATTTTGTACAGGACAGTTGTTGTGTTCCGTTTCATACACCCCCTAACCATAACATGTTTGAGAGCTAGGAAATTCCTAGCATGCCAGATCATTTACTGTCAGCTTGAACTAATCCTGTCCAGCTGGTGGAAGTCCAAAACAGGGGTGTAGCCAGGGATTTCAGATTTGCACACCAAGTGGACTCACTGCTCCCCCCCGGGTGTAGCCAGACAATATACAAATGTACACCAGGACCGTGTTTGTTGCCTCATTTGGCACAATAAATACAACTTTTGTATGTCATGACAGTGGTTGTTGCCATGCATGGTAAACACAAATGCCATGCATTGTTCCTTAAGACACCCATATACCAGCCCAGAGCCTGTAAAGTTGTATTGTCCTTAGGATGCAAAGAGAGTATTAGTGACCAGTCCTTCTAGTTTCTACTCCTATGAATAAAATTACAGAAAGGTTCAGTGTTTTCTTTGTTAGTTTTCATGGAAAAAGGAAGCAGTTCAGAGCCTATTTGCTACCCTCCTTAAATAAAATTGCACACCATGGAGTGCTTGGAGTATGCCTGCCTACACCCATGGTCCAAAATGTTATAAAAGTTTACAAAATATCATAGCTCCAGGCTGAGATGGCTTCTGTCAGAATTTTATAAAACATTCAAGGACTAGCTTGGGCTGACCCTACAATTTTTATATAACCATTTTTTTCATACTGAATTTGTCCTGTTCTCTATGTAACAGGCTGCCTTAATTCTTATATATATAAAAAAGGAGATAAAACATTATTACAAAATTGGCAACCCCTGTGTCTTACAACACAAATCAGAAAATTATTTCCATAATATTAGCTAAATGTTTGGCTTCGGTCACACCAGTTGTTCATTCCCCAGTACAAAACTCTACGATTCCACAGTGGTACATACAGGACAATATGATATTACTGAGGGAACTACAGAAAGGGACACCCAGGGTTCAGTATTTGGTTTTCTTCTGCCATTAGACCAGACTAAAGCCTTTGATCGTGTCAGTCATGATTATTTGTTCATAATGACGGAAAAATATGGTGTACCTCAACTGTTTATTAACTGGATCAAGGTATTGTATACAAATGCACTGATGAGTTTTCAGATAAAAGCATTGCAAGGTGCCCCAGTTCTAGTGCATAGGGGGGTAAAACAGGGATGTTCTTTAAGCCCTAGCTTATATATTTTCTCTATTGACCCCTGTTTAGGCTACTACAGTGCAATCGGAATATTGTGTGGGGATACCCCTTACTCCAGACATAATGGAAATCAAAGTACTGGCAAATGCAGATGATTTGGGTGCCATTTTGAAGAGCCAACATCTGGGGAAGAAGTTTGATGGATTATAGATCAATATTTCTTAGTCTCTGGCTCATGCATAAGCTTTGAGAAAAGTTCTGCCATTAAGATAGGGACCCCTCAGAAGGCTACACCCAGGCTGCCGATTGCTGAAAAAATGCTAATCCCTTACCCAATAAAGGTTTTTGGGGATCACGTTTAATGATGGAAATGTAGGCCTTTTTAACTGACAGCTGTGTATTCAGAAAGAGGACCCACAGCTGGCTGTCTGGAAAAGTAAAAGCCTTTCAAAAATGAAGCAGGCATACTTGGTTAAAACCCTGTTGCTTCCTTGTTTTATGTTTCTTAGTTAAATTTTTTCCCTCTCCCTTAGAAGTAGAGGCAAACATTTATAGTATATTTTTTCAGGGGTAATGGAGATCCAGGTTAACTCCAATTAAAAGGGAGTTAACTTATAAAAACCTGAAATGGGCAATGTTGATATGGTTAGCCCTATGGCTTTTTTAGTATCTTTTTGCATTTTAATTATACATGAAATAGCCAGACTTTATGAGTGGCACTTCTGGAGGACTGGTTCATTTAAGTTTATTCAAGATTAGCATATGAATACCTTTCCACGTATTACAAAGGATTTTGCACATGTCATATCCTAGTATATTCCATGTGCTTTTGTGAAAATTAGACAATGGAAACTAACCATAATAGCTGCTATGAATAAGTGATGGAAATGCTTGTATAACATACTGTAAAACTTAACGTTTTCACTGTCAAATTATTTTTGCTTTTTTTGCTGAAGAACTAATTTGTACTAAAATGCATTTGTGCTAATAAGTGTTATTAGCAGTTTTTCCATTATAGTGAATGTGGCGCTAATGACTTAGTGCTAAATTAAAATTGACACAGTTATGGTTGCATTTGTGTCTGCACTAAAATTACTTTGTGTGAAAATAACTAGTTTTGCAATAATTATGGAAGGTAATTTATCGCCTCCTATAGGACAGAAATTATGACCTCAGCACAACTTAGCTGGCGCCACTGGTCAGCTAGTTATTCTGAGACTCCCTAGGGTAATGTGTCAGTTAGGGATATTTTAAAATATAAGAAATTAGAAGTGAGGGGTTGCCCTTGAGTTTTGTGCCAGGGGATAGTGTAAGCTGAACACCATTTTTTACTAGAGTGCCCTTACAGTCAACAATTTTGGCAGCTGTTAAGCCGCACATGGCATGAACCATTATTTAATCAGGTTACTTGTCATAGTGGCTCAACAGGTAGAACACTCACCTCTGAGGCCGAGAGATCAGAAGGCTGTGGGTTCTATCCTCATACCAGGCACTTGGGTTAAATCCCAATACTGACACTGTAGTGTAGCATGAGGGAGGTGCTGCACTTCTAAGGTGCCATCATTCAGATGAGACGTTAAACCGAGGTCCCATCTGCCTGTTCTGGTGGTAGTTCAGGTGGATGTTAAAGATCCCGTGGCACTTCTTGAAAAGAGCAATGGAATTTCCCTGGTGCCCTGGCCAAATTTTCCCCCCAGTCACTAAAAATACCACCAACTGCTTAATCTGGCTCAACCATCAGCTGGCATTCAACTGTATCCCCCTCCCCTGGGTCATGCCTGAAAATAGACAGAATGTGTCTAGTGCACTTACCTGGTCAACAAAAACTAAATCGAATAAATAAATACAATAGTTTGGAGAATATACTAGGGGGAATGGACTACTAAATTCCACAAAAGTACCTTACAACAGTCTGCAAATGTTACTTGTGGCAAGCGAGGTGTGCTCTCACCATTCAACAGAAGTTCATCCACCAGCATGAGGTGGTGAGAACAGTGACAGCTAGTTTGCGGAAATCTTACCACAAAGGATGCAGGTGCATTGTAATATTTAAAAGTTCAGGAATACTGGAAGCAGTGCCAGGGGATTTTGCTCACTGGGTGATGGAATCTTGTTTATTTTTGGTTTTGCTACAGCACATATTAATTAGATTATTTTCAGTTATTTCCTTTTGGTTTTAGACCAGACATGATATTCTAAAATGTTCAGAGTAGAGGGGGTTCAATTTTGTTTCTTTAATTATTTTATTGGTTTGGAAAAATGTGTATTCTTTTTTTTTCTTTTATGTCAATTTATAAGTTGAATTTTCTGTTTAACTATTGCATGTGGACTTTTTTGCACTTCTGTATGATTATTTATTTTTTTATTAGTACTTTATGCTCCTTCCTTCCCTGTCTACCCCCTTCTGACTGACTCCCCCTCCCCAGCCCTGTCATCCAGCTCCTCTGCAACTCACCTTATGCTGGCATCTTCTGCCACAGGACTGTGGCGTGTGTTCAGCCACCAGTGCGGAGCCTGTGGGGGGTCGGTCTTCATCCTGTTTCTGGGTTTTTCCCCCCCCACTGATTTTCTCCCCTTTACTCCCTGGGACCTCGGCCAACTTGGTTGTGCATGCACATGATGGCGCGTATGCGGTCTGGAACCAACAGTGGCCCTGATCCACCTACCCAGCCTAGTGCCAGCCCCCCTTTGTCCAACTCTATCATCGGGCTTCCATGTGGTGGCAGCCGAGAGTTGGGAAGGCCTACCTTCCCAATCTGGGAGAGGAGAGCTGCCTGGCGGCCGCTCTATCCACTTCCACCCCCTCTGCTGACTCCCCAGTAACCTGTGCTTGTTCCTGAACACTGGTCGCCAGTGTGGTGAGAGATGAGGCATCCAGCACCTCAGCCTCTACACCACAGGGCCAATTGATTCTTTTTAATAAAACTTCTCCTACTCTTTTTGAGAAGTGCCATGAGAGCTTTAATGTCCACCTGAACAACAACCAGAACAAGCAGATGGGACCTTGGTTTAATGTCTCGTCCAACAGACAGCACCTCAGGAATGCAGCACCTCCACCTTATGCTGCACTACAGAGTCAGTATTGGAATTTTACCCAAAGTTCCTGGTGTGGGGCTAGAACCCACAGCCTTCTGATCTTCCTGCCTCAGAGGTGAGTATGCAGCCTGCCAAGCCACCGATAGTAATGACACTGATCAGCACCTATGACTGCCAGGGTAATGAATGGTAACTGCTTGGATGAAAAACTGTATTCAAAATGGGCAATGTGTGAGTTTACAGAAATGGAAATATACATAAGATGCTAATAATGGTAATAATACTGACTGGGAACCAGGCAATCATCCTTCTGGAATGTGCGTTAGCTGTAGTTTGTTTTTGTATTCTATTTATAGCTCCTTTCTTCCATCGCACCATCAGGCTGCTTCCAGACACCTCCAGTCCCAGCACAGTTTGCCTCCTATTCAGACTCCATGGCTTTTCTATTCTCCCACATGGGAACTTCAGGTTAGGAGGTACCCCCACTGACAGTTCCTCATCTGGTGGAGAGAGGCTGTTGCTGTGTGGAGCCTTAGAATGCTGATGCCTACCACTGTCAAACAAATTGTTACCAACTCAATATGTTTGTCCTGGTAAAACCTTTGAAATAAATTATCCAATGGCAAATTGGGGAAATTTTATCCTCATACCACATCACTGAGGACTGTATGTGCATTCACTTGACCCTTGACCACCATGCTAGCATGGTGGGTGCCTCAGGCACACACAGCACATCTCCATCATGAGGGAACTAGCTCTCTGAAATGCCATGGGGGGGGCACTGTGATGGTGCAGCACAACATCTCCCTTCCCAGCTCTGGTTGCCTGACTGCAAGGTACCCAAGCCAGTTTCCAAACCTGGATGCCTACACGGTAGCATGACGTACTACTTCTGGGCCAAAAAGGGTTTTAAGTAGTGATTTATCTGTTTATGCCCTACCTCGGTTTATTCCCCATTCCTCTCCCCCCCATTCTCAACCCAGACAATCAGCTTAGGAAACAAGAGCATGAAAGAGAGATTGGCCATTGTCTTATTGTAGCCCAAAGAACAAAAGGAAGTCAATACAAGATTAAATTCTGTTTTCTAGGGATGTGGATATGTTGTTTTATCCACACTTGTTGGCAGATCACCTTTCCCTTTAAGGGTTGCCGGAACGTCTTCAAGCTGGCTCCTCTCACCCACCCAGGTGGTAAAACCCTCGGCTTCACCCCATGATGCCAGATCTTCCTTTCTGCTGGAAGGTTCAGGTTCCCTCCTTAGTGCTCTCTCGTGTGGTAGGCCCTGGCTCTCAAATCTTCAGATTTGCTTCCAAAACTTACCTTAAAACTCGTTTGAGTTTCGTCTACTGCTTCTTCTCTGGCTTCCGCGATGGAAGAGAAAACCGTTCTTGGGTTCCGCTGGTGCACCTGTGGGCAGAAGATGTCTCGCACTGACTATCACACCACATGCAGGTACTGCCTAGGACATGACCACGATCCACAGGCTTGCGATCTCTGTCGGTCCTTTCACCCATTGGTTCTGAAAGACTGCACTGCCCAACTTCAGGTGGGGCAACCAGAAAAGTGTTACCCGCCAATTAAATCCAAGGATGCCCATTGGGTGGTCTCCATGGTTGCGGGGTCCACTGAGCAGCTTGAATAGCTCAAGGTCTTTGAGGAGGAGGCGGCCCAGGCCGCGGCTAGTTCCTCTTTGGCTTCGGCCTTCATTCCACTTCAACTGGGCTTCACTTATTCGGCTTCCTTCAAAGAGCTGTGCTAATCTCTCTCGACTAAGGGAGAAGGCCCTTCTGGGTCACATGTTTCACGCTCTCTCAAGAAGGAGTCGAAGAAGGAAAAGACTCAATGTTGACACTCTTGGGATCGGGAGTGGTCCCACTCCCAGGAGACTCTGATTTTGACTTCAGTCGAAATAGCGGCCGAGGCCGCTGGTTTCATGGAGCCCCCATCAGACCAGTTGGCTGAGACACCTGCTTATGTGGCCGAGATTTTTCTCGAACCAATCAACAGGTTGTCGCCAGATGAGGCCGACAACTCTCCCTTTTGGACTCTGGTGCTTCCAGTGCCTTCGGATGGGTCAGCTCAGCCTGCTTGGTCAAACCCAACCACTCAGGAACCTGCCCTGGAGGAGCCACAGGGATCCCCAGCTCCTTCTGACATCCCCCATTGGCCCTGCCGATGGTTGAGGTCAAGGTCTCAGTCCTCCTCTACTGGGTCAGACAGATCTTGCTGTCACTGGTGATCTCGCTCCCAACATCATGGTAAGCGGCAGTGCCACTACTCTTCTTCATCCTTTTTGGATGAGGAGAGGCTCTGGTGCAAGTTGCGTTGGCACTACAAAGATTTGATGTGGCAGCAGTTAGCCTTGATTGGTACGAAGCCGACCCCAGTTTCTACTCTGGCTATTAAGTGGCTGTCGCCCGAATGGCTGATGTTGGCTCCGGTCACCATCACCCCTGCGGAGGTGCTGGCTCAGGCCCAGCCTACCCAGCCAAAGCAGCTTTCTCTGCCAATTGTGGTGAAGTCACCACCTGAACAGCCAAAGTCTGGGTCCCCGACCAAGGATTCTCAGTGGGCAAAAGGGTTGCCTCATCGGCTGTTGGTCACCCTGACTCCCGATCACCCAAGGCGGGTCGAGAGTGACTCAGATTGATGCCCGCTTTACGCAGACTGCTCCGCGTCCAAAGACTCCTCATTGCACTCATGTCCCATTGATGTGGAGTCCTCTGGGGGCCTTTCCATGGATGAGAGACCCACCTCATTCATGGGTATTCTTTGGCTGTTGTCCGAGTCCACGGGGATGGAGCTCAAACTGGTCCAGAAATGGGCCAGATATCCCCTAACAGAGATTCTGGACAAAGGGGACTCTCCAACTGAGGCCTTCCCTGTGGCCGAGGTCATTGTTGGCCCAGCTCTTGATCTGTGGCAGCATCCTGCATCTTGCCCTGCACCCTTGGCCCGGATGGCCTGCAAATACGTGGTCCCAACTGGCTCCCTTGCGGGGTTTTCAGAGCATCCCTCAGCTGAGGGTCTGGTGGCTGACTCTGTCTTTTGGCACTTGGGCAATACAGGTGACGTGGACAGACCACAGTACAAAGAATCCAAAAAATTGGATAATTTGGCGAAGAAGGTCTACGCTGCTTCCTCACTCGGCCTTTGTCAGGCTAGCTCACTGATGACACACTTTTCCATTCCCTTTTGGGTTCCCTGGACGAGGTTATTCTTCACCTTCTGGCGGACCTCCAGACCATGGTCAAGCAGGTCCAGGACCAGGGAAGGGCAGTGGTGAAGCAACAACTCTAGACTGCTCTGGACATTGGTGACTGTTGTGCCAACTCGGTAGTGGTCGCAGTAGCCATGTGACATAGGGCATGGTTGAGGATCTTGACCTTCACAACTGACACTCAACACAAGCTGACAGATGTCCCCTTTTTGGGCACTGCCTTGTATGGACCCGGTGTGGAGGGCCACCTCCAATGTATTGAGAAGTCCAATGCTACCCTGGACTCTGTGACATCTGCCCAGACGAACAAGGGCTCCAAGCACCAGAAGTGCAAGCCCTTTCGCTCATCTACTCCTGCGACCAGATCAGCACCAGCAGCACCAGCACTGGCCCCTCGGCTGGATCCTCCTCCTCTAAGCCTGCCCAGTGATGGGTTGAGGGGTGCCACCCTCAACCCCATCACACCTCCCCGGGTCCTCCTGTGGGGGGCTGGCTCCACCACTTCCTTTCTGCATGGTCCGTTATCACCATGGACCATTGGGTACTGGAAGTTGTTGGTCAGGGCCTGCCTCTGGAATTCGAGCAGGTCCCCCCAAGCCAAGCCCACACCCCAAGGGAAGATCTGGTGTCCACTGTCACTCAGTCAGCTCTCCGAGATGACATCGCTCAGCTCCTCCACAAGGAGGTGGTGTGCAGAGTTGTGGACCCTCCTTCAGACCCAGGGTTTATTTCAGGTACTTCCTGTTACCAAAACAGATGGGGGGCGCTGGTGCCCCATTCTCTATCTGAATGACCTGAACAGGTTCCTCAGGTCCCGCACCTTCTGGATGGTAACTCTGACTCAGATCATACCACCTCTGGAGCATGGCATGTGGTTTTGCTCCCTGGATCTTCAAGACGCATTCTTTCACATCTCGATCCATCCGTCCCACTGACGGCTCCTCCGCTTCCGAGCCAAGGGAACCTTCTATGAGTTCCAGGCCATGCCCTTTGGCCTTTCATCAGCCCCCAGGGTCTTCACCAAATGCATGGAAGTGGTGGCAGCTTTTCTGAGGTGCCGAGGGGTCTGGGTCTATCCCTACCTGGACGACTGGCTCATAGCAGATCCCTCTAGGCAGGAGGTGGAGCAGTCCAGGGATCTGGCCCTCCAGACTTGCTTCGATCTTGGCCTCTTGATCAACAAAGTCAAGTCGGAACACATGCCCTCGCAGGTGATTCAGTTCATCTGGGCAGAGCTTGACTCTTGCCGAGCCAGAGCTTGGCTTCTGGTGGACAGGGCAGAGGTTCTCTCTACCATTGCCCAATCATTTCTGGTTGGGCAATTGTGCCCTGCCCGGGACTTCCTGCGCCTTCTGGACTACATGGCAGCCTGCACCAGGGTGGCCTGATGGGCACACTGGCATATGCATTCCACTCAATGGGAACTGGCCAGCCAGTGGTCTCAGCACTCAGGTCACTTCGACCAGCTGGTCACTGTGACCCAGAGGATGTTGGATGGCCTCCAATGGCAGCTGGTCGCAGCTCACTTACAGGAAGGCATCCCATTTGTCTGCCCTGAGCCAACAGTCATCCTGATGACCGACACCTCACTGATGGGTTAGGGTGCCCATCTGGGGAGCACAGAGCCCACGGGCTGTGGTCCCCTCAGGAGTCCCGATGCCACATCAACCTGCTGGAGCTCTGTGTGGTTCCGCTAGCCCTGACTGTCTTCGCTCTGTTCATTCGGGGTCAAGTGATCCAGGTCCAGTTGGACAGTACCACAACCAGGTACTATCTCAACAAACAGGGTGGGATGCACTCCTTGCCTCTGTGCAAGGAAGCTCTCTGCACATGAACCCTTGTGCTCAGCCTGGAGGTGGATCTCCTAGCCATTCATGTGGCAGGAGCCTCGAATCAGCTGGTGGATGCTCTCAGCTGGATAGGCGAGGCATCTCATGAGTGGTCACTCCACCAGGAGATAGTACAAGATCTGTTCTCCCACTGGGGGACACCTCATGTGGACCTGTTCACCTCCGCAGAGAACGTGAAGCTGAGGCTGTTTCATGCCCACCCCCTCAGCAGGGCTCGCTGCAGGGGGATGCCTTCTCGAGGCCGTGGACCCGGGCCTCTTGTATGCCTTCCCTTCACTTCTCTTGATACACAAGGTGCTCATCAAGGCCAGGAGCGGCAACGTAGAGGTGATTCTGGTAGTTCCAGACTGGTCGCACCAGTTCTGGTATCCAGATCTCCTCAGCCTCAGCTCTCAGCTCCTGAGGCGTCTTCCAGCATGCCCGGACCTGCTCTCCATCAATCTGGGGATAGTACTCCATCCAGACCTTCACTCCCTGTACCTGACAGCCTGGTTCCTGAGCGGCTTCAGTTCCAGGCGTTGGGTCTCTCTGACGAGGTCCTTACGGTTGTTGAGGCATTCCATTAGGAATCAACCAGAAAATGCTATGCCTTCAAATGGAAGAGACTTTCCATTTGGTGCAAGGGGTTGGACCCTTCATCCTGTCCAGTGGCTAGCATTTTGGACTATCTGTGGTCCCTTTTCCAGCTGGGGCTTCGGTCGATGACCCTTAAGGTGCACCTGGCAGCCATCTCTGCCTACCAGGTGTGGGCCGGTATGCAGTCGGTGGCACAGGAGAAAGTGGTCTGGTGCTTTTTCCAGGGCCTAGATCACATATCCCCTCCGATGCGTGAACCTCCACCTCCATGGGAATTACTGCTGGTTTTGGCAAAGCTTTCGAACCTATGCACAAGTGTGATGTCACATTTGTCATGGAAGACCACCTTCTTGGTGGCTATCATGTCAGCCAGAAGGACTGAGAAGCTCCAGGCGCTCTTGGTGGAGTCTCTTTACTTGGTCTTCCACAGGGACAAGGTTGTCCTGTGCCCCCTACCTGAAATTCCTTCCGAAGGTGGTGTTGGAGTTTCACCTTAACCAGGTGTTGACTCTGCTGGTGTTCTACCCCAATTACACCTGAGAGGCAGAGTACAGGCTCCATACCTTGGACCTGAGACAAGCACTCGCCTACTACAAAGAGCGTACGGCAGAAGTTAGAGGAGAGGTTTGGCAGCTGTTTGTCACCTACACTGAAGCTGCACCTGGTAGACCTGCACCCAAGTGGACAATTGGCAGGTGGAACACTTCCTGCATTGATCTCTGCTATAGGTTGGCAGGTAGGGAGCCTCCTGTAGGGCTAAGGGCTCATTCCACCCATCATACCGCTGCATCGGTGGCTGCTTCTAAGGGACGTCCCAATCCAGGAAATCTGCAGGGCTGCTACCTGGAAGTCAGCACACACCTTCATTTCCCATTACCATATTGACCTCGAGTCATGCTGGGATGCTGGTTTTGGGGCCTCATTCTCTAGTCCCTGTTCCCTAAGTAGGGGGTGTGCGCCTTGCCTCCCTCCTCCTGGAGAACTGCTAGGAGTCTGCCAACAAGTGTGGATAGAACAATATATCCACGATCCTAGAAAAACAGGTTACTCACCTGTAACAATAGTTCTAGAAGTGGTATATGTCGTTCATCCACACTGACCCACCCGACCTCCCCGGCTTCGACTCACACCTCTGCTTCCAGCGGGCTAGATCTTGCATCATGGGGCGGAGCTGAGGGTTTTACCACCTGGGTGGGAGGAGCCAGCTTGAAGACGTTCCGGCGACCCTTAAAGAGAAAGGTGATCTGCCAACAAGTTTGGATGAACAACATATACCACTCCTAGAACTACTGTTACAGGTGAGTAACCTATTTTTTTTGTTCACCCCTAGCACTCTTTCTCTGCATGTGAGGGCCATCGAGAATTTGCCTTCACAGCAGAAGTAATGTCTTTCTTTGGTTGTCCCACAGTGTGAGTGTAAATGCCAGGTGGCCCCTATCCACCCCCAACAGGCTGCAAGTGCATACCTCACCTCTGCAGCATGCCCAACCCCAGTCAGCCTCTGGCTAGGATTCTGGGGCTCAAAGAAGAACTCTGGATTCCAAGGTCCTATGGATGGGCTCAAAGGGTTAATTTTTTAAGAAGGTATACAGCATTAAACAATAGCAATATTGCAGTCCATGGGTGTGTCACTCTTGCTACTCACTCATCTAGGGCAAAGGGCACAAGCCAAAATAAATGCATTTATAATGTGTCCTTCTGGGATGACTCACCCAAACGTGCATACCAACCATACAACATGAACACGATGCACTACACCCAGGAGGTACGAATACACCTAACGCTGTGATTCTCTGACAGTGTCCTACCCTCTTGCCTTATTGTGTAATGTAGTACTGTATCACAAACCACCCCACTCCCACAAAGAAGAAAGGTGACTGATGATGACTCGGATACAAACAATTTTTATTAAGGTTTCTTTGTGCTGATTGTCTCTTAACAAACCTAACTATGAAAGATCGCCGAGTCTGACCATTTCAGACATACATTCCACCAGCTGATCAAAGGTAATGTCCATTGCCTCAGGTTCTTCCCATTGTTCTTGCTCTGCACATCAGTCATCTAAGGAGACTGACTGACACAGTACAGGAAGTTCCAAATCAGACTAGGCATTCAGGCACACCTCTTGAGTGAAAAAACTGTTGTAATATCTGCAGTCCTCAGGGAGCCACCCAAGGTCACGAGTATTTAGTGTTGCCTCTCAGGATGAATTTTAAATCTAATGGTGCCCCGCCTCTTCTGTGCTGTGCCTCATGTATCCGCTTGGTTTGTTTGTGCCTATCAGTGCCTCTGTTGCCTCATAGAAACATAGAATTTACCCCGGCAGATAAGGGCTACGTGCCCCACTTAGTCTGTCCATTTTTTCCTGCCTATAACATCACTGCAGATTCTGCTTGATCTCTGGCCCATTCACCCCCCCCCAAGATTCCCTTATGCCTATACCATGCATTCTTGAAGCCCACCGTGTTTGTTCCCCACACCTTCCCTGGAAGACTGTTCCAGGAATCTACCACTCTTTCTGTGAAGAAGTACTTCCTCACATCTCTCCTGAATCTATCCCTCTCCAGCTTCTTCTTTTTTTTTCAGTTTCTTCACCTGGCAGGCCGAGGCATCTCTCAGGCAGACTCGCTTGGCTTCACCTCCAGACCACTCACCTGAACCACTCCTCCAACCGAAGCTTCAGTATCAGGATCCCCTCCTCTCCCACCAGGCCCATACAGAAGGAGGCCGAGGATCCCCAGGGGTAAGGTCGGGTCTGTGGCCAGCACTGAGCGTGTGGGGTTCCACTCCTGGAGACCTGCCGTCACCTCACTTGTCTGCCAGGAGGTTTCCTCCCTAGCAGTGTGGCGTGCAATGATGCCTGCGCATGGCTGCCCTGTTGGCATCTGCTACACTCTGCCCCTTATGTCGGCCGGTGAACCTACAGTGCCCCTGATCTCCATCAGGGGCTGCCAGGACATCGGGCATCCCTGGATTCCACCCCAGGGAGAGGAGAGCTATCATCTGGATGCTCCATCCTCTCCCTCCCCTGCTGACACCCGGCCACCTGAGTCTGTCACCGAACTCGGATAGCCAGCATGGAGCAAGGTGTGGTGTCCAGCGCCTCAACCCTCTACACCACTGGGCCATCCCCTCTCCAGCTTCTTATCCCCCTTTCCTTGAGCACCTTTTTTTTCTTAAAAATACTTCCCTCCTGTACCTTGTTTACTCCCATGAGGTATTTAAAGGTCTCTATTATATCCCCCCTCTCTTCCAGGGTGTACATATTTAGATCCTTAAGTCTCTCCTCATAGGACTTCTGATGCAGACCCTGCACCATTTTAGGTGCCCTCCTCTGGACCACCTCCACTCTTTGTCCTTCTCTCTGTCTGTGTCCTTCTAGAGATGTGGTCTCCATAACTGGTCTCAGTACTCTAGGTGGGATCTTACTAGCAATCTATACAGAGGCAATACACTTCCCTCATTCTGCTTGTGATACCCCTCCCCATGTATCCTAGTATCCCACTAGCCATCCCAACTGCCTTGTCGCACTGCCTGGCCACCTATAGGTCATCTGATAAGAATATCCCCAGGTCTCCTTGCTGCTTGGTGGTCGTCAGTACCACTCCTCCCATTTTGTACTCTGGCCCAGGTTTCTGTTCCCCAAGCGCATTACTCTGCACGTTTTCACGCTGAAACTCAGTTGCAACACCCTTGACCACTCCTCTAGTTTTCTTAGGTCTCAGCTCATCTTTCCATCCCTCTGAAGTGTCCACCCTACTGCAGATTTTAGTGTCATCCACAAAAAGGCAGACCTTCCATTCCAGTTCCTCTTCACTGTCACTTATAAAGACATTAAAGAGGACTGGTCCCAAATGTTCCCTACCCAGTCTGAACCGTCTCTACTTGTTCTGTTGCTTCATCCTTGACTGCCCTCCCTTCATCCATCCTTGTTCCCTCTACTCCTTGCTCTCTTTTCTCTCTCTCTCTCTCTCTCATAGACATCTCTCTTGCTTCATCTCCCTTATCTTCAAATTCTGGTTTGGGACTCCTTCCCAGCTACCTTAACTCACACTGTCGTTCTCCTTGTCTCCTCCTACTACCTTAAAAAAATTGACCAAAGCTGCTTCTTTTTGCCCTGAGCTATGACTACTATAGGGCAGGCTGTCTTTTCTTACAGACTCCCCAGTTCTGGTTTAACCTCTTCCCTCCATCTGCTCCTCCTCCTACATTGCACATAACACTCTTTTCCATGACAGTGCTTCCACGTCTGTACCTGACCCACTAGTGCCTCTCTACGTCTCCATCTATGCACTCTCTGTCAATTAGGGATGCTCAGACTTGGCTAATTCTGATCTAGTTCTTGGATTTAGAAATTCCCTAGTCCAAGTCTGATTCAAATCCTAATAGGACCTCAAAATTGGAATTGGATTTGTATTTGAAATACCTAGTTAACCCCCCTCCCCCTCTCCATCCACTTTTCATCCTCTGCTGCCTGATCTCTTAAAGCACTTTCTCCTGTTTCACTGTGTCCTGTCTAATCTCATCCTCCCTGTACTCATCCCTGCTCTATCTATGTGGGTTCCTTGACCATGTCTCTGTGTCTTTGTATGTTTCATGCACCCATTTGCCCTGTCTTTTAGTCTGCTGTAATATACTGTACAGTTATTTCTGACTCCTGCGGAGGAACTGTGAGTTTTTATTGAACCGTATATTTCCCACCAGTCTGTTTTTACCTCGTAATCTGCACCATCTACTGGTAATGAGTACTGTACTACTCAATTTGTTATCCATTGTATAGATGTTTTTTGTCTCTGTTTGGCGCATGTTGCAGCCCAGGTTGTGCCTGAAAACAGTCCTCCAGATCAGTGCACTTACCCAGTAATCAAAGACTCAAATAAATAAATAAATCCTATATTCCCATGTAAAAATAAGTTTAAGAACTCTGTTTGGGATTGCAATTCCAAAACGTCTAAATCTGACAACAGGATCAAACTCAGACAAATCTGATTCTGTTTGGCAGATTACGAACAACCCCACTCTCAATCTCTCTCACCCTTTTCCACTGGTCTATTCCCCCAACCCCCATTTTATTGTTTTGATTCTTTTACCCCAGGCATGCTCTCTTAACAATTTATTATATACAGCACCTAACTCTTTGAATTGTTTGATTTCAGTATTACTGTGTTACCACATCTGTTTTTAATTTTAATTTATTCTTGAATAAACTGCAGTTTTATCACTGTTTGTTTTTTGCATAGTCTGTTTTGCCTGTGTGTATAATATTGCATTTTTACAGTGTATAATTTAAAAATATTTTTTTTTACTAAACGCCTTTTGTCCAGCCTCCTCTGCACTTGAAGTTCCTGCTGCATCTCTCCTTACAGCCTTGTACCTCATTTGTATTTAACTGCTCCAGTTGTATTGATTTTCACTGGTCTTCTGTAGCTTGGTGTTTGCAATAGTCCTAGGTCTTGTCCTTAGCGGCAATCGCGAATAGCGATCGCCATTATGGTGAGTGTACATGCCCGGTAATTTCAGCGATGCACACCATGCAGGATAAAGAGGCACCCAGACCTAGGTTTTTTAATGAGGGTTGTGTACCTACCCCCTTATTAAAGGATTGTCAACTCCAGGGGGTGTATGTTGGGGTGTAAAAACTTGAAAATAAAAAGCCGCCCACCAGCAAAAAAAATTCCATGCCACACCAGACCCAAACCCTGCGCCCAGCACCTCCCAAGAGGCCACCCACCCCACCACACTAGTGGTCCAGCTCAGCAGCTGCCAGCCACACCCCCTCCCACATACCCTCCTTCCCTCCCCCCACGCATGTATACGTGTGTACTTCCCTTCGCCCTACCTCGCCCACCCTGGTATCTGCTCGCTACCCTGCCAGGTAGCCCTGTACACAGGTGCCATGACTGAGTCACCCTTCTTGTGAGTGCTCAATCATGTTCGCCCAGTGCACGGTATACCCAATAGTCCCTTGTTCCCTTCCTTAAGGACACATCTGGAAATGAACTGCTTGCAGCTCAGTGTGCTCTTTTGGTGAACATCTCTTTTTTTGTAGACTTTATTTACCACTCCTTCTCCGACTCCAGACTCTCTCCAGTGGGGGCACTGTGCTCACCTCCGTCCTACCCAGTCTGAAGGCTCAGTCCTGTGCCTGGTTGGCCCAGCTCCAGCTCTGTCCCTCAGGTACCCATTCCCCAAGATTTAAGCCCCCCAGGGTGGGACCACCATTCTCCTTCTGATGACCCTTCTGAAATCTGGATGGGTGTCCAAGGACTGGAAGGAGCACCAGAGACAGTTGATGCACTTGACTTTGGGAGTGGGGTGTGGCCCCTGGTCCCCACCTTCGCCTACCAGGATTGGGGTTTTCCTTGTTTCTGTGTTGCCCTGAGCTTGGACATGCAATGATATCCTGCACACAGGGTGCACGCTCCTGTGCACCCTCGTAAGCTGTGTGCCACAGCTCCCCTTTATGCTGCAAGCCACTGAAGCTGTGCCCCCAGCTGCCACTAGGAGCCACCAGAACAGCGGCTAGCTTAACCCCCACACCCCGGGAAAAGAGAGCAGTCCTCCAGATGCTCAATCCTTTCCCTCCCCGCTGATCCCCAATGGCCTTTAGATGAGGTCCTTTTTCCCACCCCTGACCACTGCTCCCAGGCTTACCTGCATGGTTCACCAACTGTACTTTGCCCCCAACAGCAGGACTCCCGTGGGGGAGGCAAGGGGAGATAGAGCAGCTGTCGTCCAAGAGTCAGCTGCAATGGGGGAGATAACCTCAGGCATCATGATGCTATAGTCATGGGGGCTTTCTGACTTAGTCACCCATGCAGGTGCAGACGTGCAATGACATATTGATGCAACCATGCCTTTTCCCACAAATGTGTGTCCACAACCACCCACCACTTGAAGTCCCTGGCCCCTTTTCTCTTAGCTCCACTACTAGTCAGCATGCTGCCCGGCGCTGCAGCCCTCCCAACCCAGAGGAGATGGAGAGTGGATGCTCATCCTACCACCCCTCTAGCCAGCCCTCTGATGCATGATGCTCGTTCCTGAACCCGGGTCATCAGCATCGCGAGCGGTAACACTGCTGCTGGTCCAGTGGGCTGGCCTCATAGAACTGCTCTTGTGGGAACTGTGCATAGATCAGAACACATCCTCCAACTTCTCTAAGATGCAGATGTGCACGTGTACTGCAGCTCACATTTATCTTTTGCTAATTAGGAACCAGACAAATGCTGCTAGGTCTGCTCAGGAGTGCAAACTTGCTGTCTGGGGAAAACAGCATATCCCAGTACCCACTATCAAAGCTGTCTGAGATGTACAGAGCTGAAGAACAACACGGACAAGTTCGGTACTGATGACACAAATCAAAATCAGGCCAACTGCAAAAAAAAAAAAGAAGCTGCAGTGGCCAAGAATGAGAAAATAAGCCTGAGCAAAAGCAAAATATTGCTGTGGGCTAACAGAACCTAAAAAGGACTGGGAATTTGGGTGAATATACAGATGCTTGAGCCGGCCTGGTGGTGTTGAAGGCTGAGGTGCTGGATGCCACACCTTGCACCATGCTGGTGACCCACATTCAGGAACAGGCATGGGCCACTGGGAGTCAGAGGGGAGGAGATGGATCAAGCATCCGATGGACAGGTCTCCATCTCCAGGAGTGGATAACCTGTGGTCAGCGCACGCCTGACCCCGGCGGAGGCTGGGGCTTGGTGCTACGCTGCCGCAAGACAAGTGGTGCAGGAGCATGGCAGGTGCTTGGTGGGGTGATGTGGGCATGCGCGCGAGCCTGCCGCAGGCGTCATTGCATGCCTGGCTCCCATAAGGGGAAAGAAAAAGAGAAAAGACCCTGACGGCTGGTCATTGCAGCTTGATGGCCATCCCTGTTGCGCTCCGTCTCTGGAAGTAATGCCCAGAACTGGATCCTGTTGGTGGCTGGGGGTCCCCGCTGCCCTGCCACAGGGGGTAAGCCATGGGGGTTACAGGGGTGAGGGCCTGAAGGTGCGGAGATGATGGACAGCGGCCGGACGAGGGCCAACCATGGTCAGGGGTGGGGTGCAGAAATAAAGTAGCAAAACAAAAAAAGTATGCAGATGCTTGTAATATTCCTATTTTCACATCCATATTTGACTGTACCTGAAGAACAGCTTATGTAAAAATGGTGCTTTGTATTGTTATCCTTTTATGGGTGACATTCTGTACAATTCTCATCATGGAACCAATAAGTTGGAGCTTTAACCATGTCACTGCATAGATTCAGCCATTGACATTTCAGCAAAGCTCAGGGTTCTAAAACCATGCAGTGTCATAGTAAAAACGCCAGTTTACATGCTCCATGAAGAGAAAACTACAGAATGTTGTACATAACCAAAAAAGGAAAATGAAATACAGTTTTCCCCCACATCAATTATTTTTCTAGTACATTTAAATATGGGTCTTTTGGTTGTTAGGAATATGATTTCTCAAAATAGGACATTACAAACAGCTGCCAATTAGCACGTTTTCTGTCCCCTGAAAGCTTATTTTTATCAGTCGGTAGTCACTGGCTGCCAATGGGAAACAATTTGGTCATCCAGTCCAACTTTCTCGAGGCTAAAGTCCTTCCCGTATATAAAATGTTGTTTCCTAGTGTAATCAGCTGGTGGATTATGGGGCCTGATCAGTCAACAAATATTCATTACAACTTGCAAGCAGTCACCAAAGCACTGGAGAACATTCATCAAAACAGTAAATATTCACCACAAATTGGAAAACATTTACCGAAATGGATAAAACATTGCTGACAAAAATAAAGGTGACGTTTTTATTTCTCTCAACGACTGCAAGCTGGCAAACCTGCGTGCACCTTTACACGGTTATGTACCCTCAGCCTAGTGTGAATTTAGGGAAATAAGATTACTTTGTTATTTCTATTCCATTTTATGTACCACAAGATAGTTTGCATATATTTTTCATTGGCTGTATTTTGTGTTCTCCATATCTGCAGGGAGGCTTACTCTTTAATATCATTATATGATCTCATTATCATTTATTTTCCCAGGTAAATGAGAAATCGTGAATGAGTTCATTGTGTGTGCAGAGCAGCACTCCAACTGACAGCAACTGAACACCACATGCTTAGTATGTTCCTTGTCGTTCAGTTCATTTTTGATATTGGTTTAGTCCTTGCTGGGCAAGGCCAAGCTCTACAACTTCCCCTTGCTTGCATCAGCAGCGGTGCCTCCATGCTGAAAGTCCCCCCCCATCCACCTACCATTTGAGATCCCTTGCAACAATGCTTTCATCCACCAACTAGTTTTGCAAGGACATGGTGTGAATACCACCTGTGTGATCCTATCGATTACTATAAAACTATGACAGAGTGAATTTCCCACTAGTCCCCCTTACCTTGACTTTCGGTTGGAATACTAACAAGATGGCTGCATAGCCCTGACACTCCCTATCTTTGGTTGTCACACGCTCCCATCACTAAAAATCCAAACTCTTGATTGGGAGGTTTTAATGTCAGAATCTGTTAGTGTTTGTTCCCCTAAAATGAATTTTATTTTTTTCTGAGTGAAATTCTTTCCTTTTAACCTCAGAATCGTTGAGTGAAAACTGAGCCACTGAAGTGATGGCTGCCACCACTTTGGAAACCGTGCTTGCTGCCGACCCAGCTACTATAGCTCAAATGTTCATAAAAATCCTTGAGGAAGTGACCGGAGTAAATGTTATTATGGACTCCCTTCTGATGAGGATGGATCAAATGCATACAAGGGTGTCCAATAACAAAAACACCTTTCCCCAGCTGGACAAAGAAGCAGATTTCCAAGACACAGAAATTCAACTGCTAAAAAACTGAAATATCGCTTTTATGGGATAAAATTCATAATCTGGAGTGCTGGGGGTGTAGAAACAACATAAAAATAATGGGAGTCTCAGAAGGTGCAAGAGAGACGGAATATGAATGACTTTGTGCAACATTTGCTGTCTGGGCTACTAAACATCCCCCCCCCCCGGGCAACTGGTTGTGTACCAATCCCACAAGACTTTGCCCCCATATCCAAAGCCAGGAGAAAGACCCCCGACCCATCTTGGCTACATTCCTGAGATATTCAGTCAAGGAAACAATTCTTATGCTGGCCGTGGAGAGAGGACCATTGCAGTAGTATGGGCACCATATTTCATTGTTCTAGGACTACTCTGCCAAATTAAATAAAACAAACATTTGTCAATGCCGAATGTTGTCATGCTGGCATTGGCAGTGGCGGAGGTGGAGAGGCATAGCTCTGTGAGTTTGTTAATGTGTCCCAAAATGTGATTTTGCACAGCGAGTACGCCACTGTGCGGCAGAGCTGCGGAGAAACGTGTTTTGGGCAGGCTGTGGAAAATGGCAGCTGGACTGTTGATAATGAGGTGTGCACAAATGCCAGTGGTGAAAATGTGGCATGAAAATATTGCAGATTGACGAAGTTAGAAGGGTGCGTGGAAACTGCGCAATGCACGCTTGCAACACAGTCATTGTCTGGACTTTCACCACCAAGTTTTCAGCATAGGCATTTTAGGACCTCTGCTAATGAATAGTGTCACCGTCATTTCCTCAAAGTGTCCCGAAAAGTGATTTCGCACAGTGACCATGCAATTCTGCACCGGACGTGTGAAAACACATTTCAGCCAGCTGTACTGTTCATAAGGAGGTATGGAAAAATGCCAATGATAAACAGCTGGAGTGAAAGTATTACAACTTCACAAAGTCACGAGTGTGCGTGCAAACTGCGCAACGGGCTCTTGTAAAACACTCATTTTATTGACTTTCATCCCTAAATTTTCAACATAAGCATTTTAGGACATCTGCTAATGAACAGTATCACTGGCATTTTCATAATGTGTCTCGAACATGGGCTTTCCACAGCAACCGCGCTATTGTGCGCCGGAACTGCGAAAAAAGATTTTGGTCAGGATGTGAAAAATGAGAGCTGCAATGTTCATTAGGAGGTGTAGAATAATGGCACTGTTGAAAATGTGGAGTGAAAATATTATAAGTTTGAGAACTTATGAGCGTGCATGCAAACTGTGCAACACACGCTTGTAACACAGTCATTTTATGGAGTATTGTCACCAAATTTTCAACACAGGCATTTTAGGACCTCTGCTCATGAACAATGTCATTGTCATTTTCGTAATGTGTCCCGAACACTGATTTCGCACAGCGACTGCGCTATTCTGCGCCGGAAGTGTGAAAACACATTTCGGCCAGGATGTGAAAAATGACAGCTGTACGGTTCACATGAAAGTTGTGGTAAAATGACAATGTTGAGAATCTGGCATGAAAATAGTGTGAATGCTATACTTACTAGCGTCGTTGCACAGTTGCTCACATATGGCTAAGTAAAATCATTTTTTGGTTTTTACCAAATTTGCAACATAGGCTTTTGAGAGCCCTCTCATGAACAGTGGCACTGTCATTTCATTACTCAGTCCCGAAAGGTGATTCCGTGCAGTGACTGCGAAATCACCTTTCTGGACCAAATAACACCATGACAGTGCAAGAATTCATGAGAAGGGGTCCCAAAAACCCCATGTTGAAAATTTGGCGCCAAAATTCACAAAAATGCCCGAGATATGCATTAAAGTTGAAAAAACCCTATTCATTCCATTATACAGCTTACCAGCATTTCTTTAGTTCACGGTCGGCTTTGAAGAGTGCAGACGTGTTCCCGGTCCACCGGTCGTCGCGCCCGAACTCCGTAAGAAGTATGGGGTGGGGGTGAGGGAGAGGCAGGTGCGCAGAGGGTGGGTGCATGTGGGGAGGGGTCATCGAGACTACGAGGGACCGTTTTCATTTTACAGGAAAAAAAAAACATTGCGGGACAGTTTTTGTTTTAGATTTGGCATGCTGGGGTTGGCTCCCAGCATGCCACCTAACTGTTTGGGGGTCTATAGCCGACGGAATTGGCACCTCGTTGGCACACAACACGGGGATGAGGATAATGCCGACGGGATTGGGCACCCAGTCGGCACACAAAGAAAGCAGGAGGGCGAGCTGAGGGGATTGGGCATCCCCCGGCATTCAACAATTGGGGTTTATGCTGACGGGAGTGGCTCCCCATCAGCACACAGAAGCGGGGGGCTTAACCGACAGGGGGATTGGGCACCCCAAAGTCAGCAATAATTGAAGAGCGCCTGCTGCCGACCATGCTCATAATGTCGGGCGAAGACGTAGAAAGGGTCCACTATGTATGACGAGCTTTGCTCGGATTGCAGTGGACCTTTTCCTAGATGTGCTCACCACATTATGTATGCATGGTGTGGTGCTGGCATGCAGGCTGATTGGGGAATGAGGGACGCACCTACCAGTGTGTGCCCTGCATTCGCCCAACAGTGACCCCGCCTCCAAAGCTGCACTGTCCCACGATGTTGGCTGCGCAAGTGCGCCAACATAAAAAGAGCAGCCTTTGCAGGTGTTCAGAAGGCACTCCAAAAACTTGGCCTTTACAGGTGTTTGGAAGGCACGGAACAAGTAGGAGTAAAGTATCGCATGACATACCCTGCCACTTTTTCTTTTTTAACATGAAATATTTTATTGAGATTTGTAACCAACAAACACAGGAAACAATGTAAGAATAGGAACATGCAGAACAAGAAACTTTCAGCAATTCCAGAAACAAACATGAGCAAGCTATGTGCACTGGGGAGAGAAACAATTATATAGAAATATCAAACATATAGCATGTCGAAAGAAGAACAGCAGCAAATCATAAACAAACTGCCTACCTCCTTTGATATTCTGCCACTTTTAAAGGTGAGAGAAATAGGATTTTCAGTGACTTTACTGTTGCCCACAAGGCAAAGTTTTTTACAGCAGTTCTGGGGGGATAGATGTCCAGCTCTCCCACCCCCCAATAGCTGTACCTCTTGCAGTAAGCTGGATCCTCGCTGCTATGCCCCTCAGGCACCTCCACAGTGGACACCACCCCATATACGCTGGTCCCGTCCACCACTGCTGCCCCACCAGAGCAGTGGCAAAGGAAAAGATCAAAGAATAAAAAAAATTGAGGAATCCTTATCTCAACATGCCCTGCTGCTGAAACAAACCCACAGAAGTCAAAGCAGAGGTTCTAGGGCTTCAGTGGGGAGCTCTGCAGATGACTTGCCCCCCTGAAAGACCTCTATTGCCACTCCTGAAGTAGGGACATAATTCAGCACTGACAGTCTACTCTGAAGTGAATGACCCAGTACAGCAGCTGCCACAGTCCTGAGCTGATGTGACTGAACTGCCCACGAAACACCCAGAGGAAGCCCTGCAGCACAAGCATGCTGTGATGCCCCAGAGACTGATAGGCATGGCAGCAGAACCCTACAGAACTGACAGCTGATAGCCATACTATTTCTGAACTATGATGCCTTTTTAGAAATGTCTAAGTGTCTTCAGTACAGTACGGTGGTGGTTAATATTGCCTTTATGAGGTATGTTAGTTTCTTTCAGATTCCAGATCAGCTCCCCACGTTACCACTGTTCAGGGCATTTATTCCCTCAGAGTATGCTGGCATTTTACTTTGGATAGGTACTTTTACTTTTTTTAATTTACAACTTTGTTTGCGTTTTCTCCCCATTTTTCTCCCTGCCTGGGACCCAGGCAGACACATGCGTGAATGCGCATGGAAGTGCACATGCATGCCGGGTACCGGCTCGGCCCCTTCTGGCCCACCCCTGGCAATCGTCTGCCACTCACTCCGCCTATGCTTCCCATTGGACCTCCACCCTATGGGAGCAGAACTACGGGGGTTGGTGAGCAACCTCCCCTGGGAGAGGAGAGCTGCCTTTTGGCTGCTCAATCCTGCCCCCCCCCCATCATGCCGGCTTCCTGGAGACCCGAGGTCGATCCTGAACCCTGGTCACCGGCACAACATGAGGTAAAGGCATCCAGCGCCTCAGCCCTTAGTGCCACTGGGCTGGCTGGATAGGTACTTTTACATAAGGGCCCCACTTAAACATAGGCATAAAATCCCACCCCTCCGCCAGCCCCACACCTCAGCAATAGTAGCATTAATGATAGTGCTCCCTCACCCTAGCCCCTAGCCACACATACCTCTTTATGAGCACTGGACCAAGCAGGGACTGAGAAGCAATTATTGCCAACTGCCAAACTGGCTAGTATTCTCTGTACATGATGCCCGACCACTACATCTTATAATTAACTAGCCCTCAACTGCCTTACTGTAGCCAGTACCCAGATAGCCAATACTGGCTGCGGTACACTCCTAATTTTTTCTTTCACACCGAAACTGCTACTAACTTTGCCCTAGGCTTCAGTTGCCTGGCAGAGCCTCAGCAGAACCGTCGGTGCCACAGCTCTCCCTCCCCCCGCTCGCCTGCCCGCCTGCACTGAGCGTAACATGGCACCAGGTTACCTTGGCCTGCCTCACTCCATATTTTCTCAAACCCCTCACAGCAGTGCTCTTAACAAGGATTTCTTTCCACACCTGCAGCAGCTTGTCATCTACGTCATTAGCAGCCCAGAAGGGATGAGGCAACTGCCACTCCCCCCAGACTCTCTCCTTCCTAACGCTGCCTTAGGTGGAACATAACCACAGCTACTCCAACAATCCACAGCTGCATGGGCCTTGTCTAACACGGTTGAAGCCGGTATAAAAGCTCAGTTCACAATCACTCTGCCCTTCTCCAGTTACTGCAAATAAGGCTTCTGAGTATCTCGTTCCTCTTCTTTTCTTTTCATGGATTCTACTTTCCCTTTTTTGTTCTGAACTCCTTTCTTACTCCACAGGACTTAATATAAGTGGCAGATAGTTGTCAGCAGTACACAAATGGCAACTGCATGGCCCGGTTGTCAAGGAAACAGGGGGGGGGATATTATAAGTAACACAGTACTATGCCTACAGCAAAGCTCCAGAAACAAGTGAGGTTTAATTTAAGTTGCTACCCTTGAGCACCCGTCCTTCTGCAGTCCTCCTCTGGAATGAGGTGGGTTGGCATAGCGCTGTCAAATGGTTGTTGCCCAGTACCCGAAGTAGGCACTATGCATAGAAGCAAGGTGAAAAGTTGACAGTGTGTAATTATCTGATTAGCACTGTCCTTACCTTTGGGGAGCATGTGAAAGCTGTACTGAGCAGTGCGGTGTAAGCAACCTAGCCTTTACTGGTCAGCTCCCCCTCCCCAGCTTCCCTGGAAGAAAACTCCTGAAATGTGAGGCATTCTCTGACTGAGAGTTGCTCTGAGGAGCCTTCAGCATCACGCTAAAGAATCCTATGCTCTTGTCTTTCCTAACCCCTCTAGCTTCAGACACCCATTTCTTCCTACTGACCATTCCCCAACCTTCCTCACAACCTAATACGTTACTGCTATAGTAGCTAAAGCGGAGCACCAATGCATAAATATTCCCCCCACCCGAACAATGTCATTCTGGCATACAACAATCCCAAGGCTACTTGTCAGATGCCATAACAAGAAGTGGATTTGCACTCCTACTAGGCCTGAAAGAGTCAATAGAAGATGTCTACGGAGAAGCTTAGGAGCTGGGAGGCCGCCACTTGGAGCTGCACTGTCTCCTGCGGACACTTTGTGCCCTAGCAGTATCCACCTAGGTCAGGTAGATACTTCTTACCCCCTGCAACTTCATATTTCCTGGAAACCACAGACCTGGAGGGGGGAGGATGGTCTTTAGTGTTATCTAGTTATTGATGGTATGGAACCTTACGCACTGACTGTATTTCATGGTTCCAGTATTCAATGCTTTCAAAGTGTTTATTGTTATTTTGTATTTACCGGAGCTCCCCACACCTGGTAACAAGACTTAATACCACCCCCTCGACGGGTCCTGGTGTGTCGTGTCTGTCTCCCCTAGACTGTGTAGATCTTCAGGTAGGGGTGTTAGATGAACTGTTTCGTTATATTTCACGCCAGGTTGCAACGGTTATCAGTACCGTATACACTCATGCAGAATATTTCACTTTATTGGCTGTATTTCAGTGGCCACTAATTCATATGATGTTAAGCTAATCTTCTATAATATGCAAAGTCTCAAATCTCCCATAAAGAGGAAGTAGGTTCTCTCTAATCTTAAGATGCATGGCAATATAGCCTTTCTGCAGGAGACTCACCTGCTTCCTGTGGAAATTCTGAAGCTGCAAAGCGAGTGTAGTAGGTAGTTCAGGCACTAATAAATCCCGGGGGATAGCCATCCTCATTCATAACAGACACCTGGTCTGCATTTTGGAAATCAAAGCTAGTACGGAAGCGGCCCAGTGGCGCTGAGGGTTGAGGCGCTGTACGCCACATCTTGCGCCATGCCGGTGACCCGGGTTTGGGAACGAGCCTGGGCCGCCGGGGGTCAGCAGGGGAGAGAGAGGATTGAGCATCCATAGGACTGCTTTTCTCTCTCGGGGAGGGATCCAGGGACAGCCCAGCATCACAGCAGCCCCTGGAGGAAGTTGGTGGTACTGCTACGCTCTAGGATTCAGTAGTGGGGACATAGATCTGCGGCTGATGTCACCAGATGTCATTGCATGTCCGGGCTCTGAGGGGGGAGGTAAGGCGTAACAAGAAAAAAACCCCCCAATCCAAATAAGCGACGGCTCCCTACAGGGCTGCCTGTCACACGCCCAGGACTGGTTCTCCTCTCCACCCCTTCAGTCTCCTTGCCAACCCAGCTGGACAAACTGGATTTTAGATAGAGCACCAGGTGAGTGGTTGGCAGCCCTGCTTCGGGGGGGCTTGTCTGGCATGGGTTCGGTGGGGGGGCAGTAACATATATGAGGAGAGAGATCATGGTGGGCGGTAGAGCGGCTCAGAGAGATAGGGTAGCCTGAGAGAGTTCAGGGCTGGAGGTGACAAAAAAGAGTTAAAAAAAAAAAAAGCTAGTACGGGAGGCAGGTGGATATTAATGAGGCAAGCCCTGAAGGCTGTGTTAGCATGCGCTATTTGTGTAGCGCTATTCTGACTGGGTAGGGCCCTGAATACTCAAACACTCCTGTTGGGGAACACCTATTGCCCCTACGAAGACACTGCCTCGTTTTTTCCAGAAGTAGCCCAAGCCCCGTCTGGCATGCACCAACCAGGAGATCAGTTCATTCTGGGAGGGGATTTTAATGAGGCGAGGGACCCTATCGTGGTTAAATTTCAGCAGAGATCCTTTTATTAGCACCCACTCCAGAAAAGCCTTAATCCACTTAGCCTCTGAATTCTCACTGGTGGAACCTTGCAGGGCCTTGAATCCCATGGGTAGGGATTTTACCTTCCACTCTGCAAGGCATGACACAAACAGCTGCCTAGATTATGTCTTGGTGGGGACAGATATACTCAGCACAGTCCACAACACTGCCATAGGACCCATTATAGTAATGGACATTACTGTTACCCCATCCACAAAGGCAGTGACCAACCTGCCACTGGAAACTATTGACCCATCTCAATACTTCCCCCCCCCAAAGCCTTGGAGCGCATCATCTCGGACCAACTCACTGATTACCTCACAAAATATGACCTCCTCTGTAAGGAACAACATGGTTTCCGCAAAGGCCACAGCACCACCTCTGCACTATTGGAGTTCCCCTCCTCCATTCAGGCAGCACTTGACAGAGGTTACCTGTCTAGCGCTGTCTTTGCAGATTAGTCGAAAGCATTCAACACTGTTAACCATGCCCTCCTCCTATCGACCCTCTCTTTCATTGGTCTCTCCCAGGATGCCACAAATTGACTTTCAGACTATCTTACTGGCAGAACCCAGTAGGTCAAGATAGCCAGCACTCTCTCCTCTCCTCTTGTCTCCCCATAAGGTCTGTGGTGCCCCAAGTGTCTATCTTGGGCCCCCTGCTATTCAGCCTATTTCTAAACAGCCTCCCTGCTGTATGCTCTGGTCAACTACTTCTACATGCTGATGATACTGTCCTCTTTTCCTCCCACCCTGATACCTATATGCTCCAGCAATCTCTCCAAACCTCCTTCACTGAGGCTGAGCAATGGTTCACCAACCAGCATCTAGTACTGAACTACAAAAAAACTAAGGTTATAACTTTTTTGCACCATCAGAGCAATCACAAAAATCTCCGCCTGCAAATTCTAAACTCCCAAATGACACCCCTTGAACATGTCAACACCTTCAAGTACCTAAGCATCACTCTAGACTCCTCCCTCAACTTTCACCAACATATCCATCTCCTCTGTATTTCTGTCAACATCAGAAATGGACTCCTGCACAAGCACAAACACTGCCTCACCCCCGAGGCCCTCCGAATAGCTGTCTCTTCCTCAGTTCTCTCATTAATAGACTATGGGATCCTTGTCTATGGAGCTGCTGACACCAACTCCCTCAGCAGACTCAGACGGTCTCTCAACAAAGCCTGCTGCCTAGTCCTAGGATGTGACCGTGCCACTCACACCTGCTTACTCTACAGTTCATCAAACTGGCTTAAATTTGTAGACTCAGGTTTCAAACCTGCCTCCTGGCCAAAATGATTTCTCTTGGCCTTTCCCCTCCAGGCTTCTCTGCCCTTCTAAAACCAGCGCCTGCTACAAGAAACACACACACAGCTCCACCAAAACCCAGCTCCTAGTCCCCAGATGCCGGACCTAACATTACCAGAGAACTTTAAGCTACCGGGCCCCGATCTGGATGAATGCTCTAGCCAGCTCCGCTTACACTGAAAGTAAGATTGGCCATTTCAAATCCCTCCTCAGGGATCACCTCCGCTCGACTAGTATCTATGACTGTTACTGAGTCTGGTTTGGCCCACCTCGCTCATCATTTCTCTCCTTGTCCCTTACCCCCTAGTGTCCTCCTCCTCTGCTACAGGACACTCTCTTTCCTACCCCCTAGTGTCCTCCCCCTCTTCCATTGGACACTCATTCCTACCTCCATACACACTGACAAAGGATTTTATCCTGCCTCTCCCATTCTGTGTACATTTCCTACCCTGCATCTCTCCTCTTTATACCAAATTTTGTATGCTAAGTATCACGATGTCTTAAACTCATCATATGTATCATGATGTGCTAAACATTGCTCAGCAACTCTGCTTATTGACCCTTTGAACTTTGTACCCATTTTTGCTCTCTCCACTGTATATTACCTGTTGTATTCTGCCAATCAATGTTTGTTTCCTGATGTGGAGCCTTTGTAAACTAGTCTCATACTCAAAGGTTGTTTCCGAAACTTCAATAAATAAATAAATAAACATGCCATTGTCTTCCTATCAGTGGTTTAGGCCCTACAGCCTCCTTCGTGCATAGATGATGCCTCAACACATTCCTTTTACAGTATCCCAAATTCAAACCCTGGCTTGAGCACAAACTCCATGAGTATTTTGAGCTAAGTGACACTCAGAAAATATTGAAGATAATGTTTTGGGATGCCCTTAAAGCCTACCTGAGAGGGAGAATCATTACTTGCTCTTCTCATTTTAAAAAACAAAGGTGGGCCCAGTTACGTCAGCTAGAGAAAGAGCACAAAGAAAAGGAAACCCACTATAATAACTCCAACACTCCCCTTTCCGCAGCTAGATTGGGAAATATTACAGCTCAAATACCAAATCAACTCTGTCACCTACACAGTGGACCCAAACAACAGTCCAATGCAATGCCCAAAACTACTGGGAATCTTGCCTTGTGAAGCCACAGCTGGAGTTGTGCTGCCGGCTTCAGTTGCAGCAGGGAGCCAGCGATGGCAATGCCTCCATTTGTCCATCTATCTATCTATCTATCTATCTATCTATCTATCTATCTATCTATCTATCTATCTATCTGTCTAGTTATCTTTATCTCTCTCTATCAATTTTATGTTGCTTTCATGCATGTGCAAGAAACATAGCGCCATCATCCTAGTTTTCGGAGGTGTGGCAGCCCTCTTCCAAGTCAGTCAGTGTGTTTGCAGACACGGCCGCAGGTCTCCAGTGGCTGCAGGAGCTGTCTATGACAGCAGTCTAAAATGCAGTGGTGTACAGCCGAAAGGGGGAGCTACGCTTCAATGAGCAGCGATAAGATATCGCCTGCTCATGCGCTCTCCCCCTACACACACACACACATACTGTGTGCTCGGCCCCCACACACACCAGAGCAGCCGACGGGGTGCCTAACTCTGCCGGCTGTGCTGCGCCCTCCAAAAACTGAGACATGCCACGCTGGGTGCCCACCCCAGCGTGGCAACATGGGAGGCAGCCGACGGGTGCTCAATCCCCCGCCGGCTCCACTGTCTCTCGGTACATGGTGCCATGCTATGAGCCCACCCCAGCATGGCAACAGATGCTATCACAACGGGGTGCCTAACTTCACGGGCTCCACTGCCTCCCCAAAGAAGCGTTCTTGTGCCACTCTGGGAGCCCACCCCATCGTGGGCAAATGACCCAGGTTGCCGCCCTGTTTTTAAACAAAAACAACCTGCAACACAAAACGGTCCCTCGTTGTCTGGGCCCCCACCTGCGCCCACCCACTGTGCTCCCCGCCTCCCCACACCCCCTCTCACCCCATACTTACCTCTGGACCTTGGCACGACAATCTTCGGTGGACCGGGAACACGTCTGCACTCTTCAAAGCCGACCACGAACTGAGGAAATGCCGGTAAGCTGTATAATGTAATAAATAGGTTTTTTTCAACTTTGCTGAATATCTCAGGCATTTTTTGGAATTTTTGCACCAAATTTTCAACATGGGGTTTTTGGGACCCCTTGTCCTGAATTCTCTCACTGTCATGGCATTAATCGGGCCCGAAGGGTGATTTCACAGTGACTGTGCGAAATCACCTTTCGACACCGATTAACGAAACAACACTGCCAGTGTTCATAAGGTGGGCTCTCAAAAAGCCTATGTTGAAAATTTGGTGGAAAAATTCCTAAAAATGACTGTTTTACGAGCCTGCGTTGCACACTTCCTACACACGCTCGTAAGTTTGCGAATTTTCAATATTTTCATGCCAGATTTTCAACATTATCATTTTACCACATCTCCTTATGAGCAGTACAGCTGTCATTTTTCACATCTCGCCCACAACGTGTTTCCGCCCATCTAGCGCACAGTGGTGCAGTCGGTGTGCAAAATCAATGTATGGGACCCATTTAGAAAATCAAAGTGACACTGTTCATGAGCAGAGGTCTTAAAATGGCTATGTTGAAAATTTGGTCACAAACTTCCTAAAAATGACTGTTTCACGAGCGTGTGTTGCGCAGTTCCTACTCACGCTCGTAAGTTTGCAAATTTTCAATATTTGCACTCCACTGACTTCCAAATACCTACACAGCACATACAAGCAAGCAACATTCAGCATTGACAAATGCTTGTTTATTTACTTATTCATTCTCTCCCCCTCCCAGCTCAGTCAGCCCTTCCTCGAAGCAACAGGAAGATGACTACCACGCTAGCTGGTCCATCAAGCTGGCTCTGTGTTTGAGCCATTTTTTTAGCGGATTCAGTTATTTTTAAAGTAACAAGACTGTAGAGACTGTAGTCCATTGCTAACAGTAGTTGTCTAGAGCCCACAAGTTATTGTAGACCAGGGCCGTTGGGAACTTTGACAATTTAAACAGTTTTTAAGTCTTTTTAGGCAAGGTAGTCAGCCTTCTTTAATTTTTAAACTAGTCTGAACAATTGGTGCACCTAGCACACCTCATCGGAAGCTGGACGTTGTAGTATCACCAGGATTTTGTGGAGTTTGAAATCAGCATCAGCGTGTGATCATTCCAGGTGTAACTGGAGGCATTTTGTAGTCCCAGATATCAGGATGGGAAGTCAGGATATGAGCAATTGGATCAATACCACTCGGGCTGGTCTACTGCCATAGGATCGGCAGTTGCTACAGTCTGGGCTTGTGATGACAGTTTGGACCCAACAGGCAGTCCTGGTTGCACTTTAGTTGTAGAGCAGAGTACTTCTTTATTATCTCCCTGCCCCCTTCTTTATGACAGTAAATAAAGTCACCATTTCTGGACCTTGTGGACCTGGTATGAGCAGCTCCAAAACCGGGTTACTGGGCCCTGGTGAGAGTAGGCTGGTAGCTGGTGTGGTGGTTCCAAATCTTTCGATCTCCCCCCCCTTTTTACTAATCTGATACTTGAAAAAAATTGTTTAGACATCTTTGCTCCTCACAGTGGCAGTGTAACAGTATAACCATATCTTAAATCAAATGGATGGATTTTGTTGCAGTTAAATTAGTTTTCACTTTATATGGGCCCTATGCACAAATGCCTATGCGCCACATAAGGGCAGTGCCTAGGCATTCCTATGTCTGAATGCCATGCAGCAGTGATCTGCACTCCCTATGGCATTCACGCATGGGTGCGCTAGTGCCCTGTACACAGGATCACCAGCTGGCCAAGAGGCACTGCACCAGCAGCGGGACAGGGGCATGTCAGGGGTGTGCCCACACCAGCACATATGCACAAAATCACTTGCATGCCACGCTGGCATGGGACATGTGGGCAAAGGAGAACTCTGCCATAACTGTCCTGCATGGTTAAGTGCCCCCGGGCACCAGCTGGCGGCACTGGCATAAGGACCCCTACCACATTGTTGCCCCAGTCAACTGTGCAACTTTGGTGGACTTATGGTAGTCATTCAGGCAAGCACCAGTGTTTTGAGGGGTACACACCCTCCCAGTCACCCATGCCCCGGCATAGAAGGGATACACTATGGGAGCCAAAATGGGCATCCCATTAGATGCATCCCTTCATCCTAAACTGTGCCCCACAGCACCACGATCTTCAGCCATGTGGCTGCATGCGCAGAAGGAGGGTGCATGGACCAGTGGCTGGGAGTCATGAATGCTGGCATGCGCATGGCTGCCCCTGGCTGTGGAGCAGTGCTAATGCTTTATGTGTGATTTGTGCAGTTTGTAAATCACCCCCTATCTGATTAAAGTATTTCAATGTGTTTTGAGCTTTTACTCATAACTTTCTCATCTTTGTTTTATTATTGTTTTTCCTCCTACCCCCACAGCACTCACAATCTGGGAGAGCACCAGCCCTGTCACCTCGGCATCTACCAACCGGCACAGTAGTTACCCCAGGGCTTACCCCCCAGGTAGGATCGGAGGGTTGCCCACCCCTCCAAGACCTGATCTAGTGTTCCTGTGCCATGGCTGGCTGGGTGCAGGGCCTGCGAGCTCCCACTTCATCCTCTGTGGGGAGCTACTTTTTCTGATTTCCTTCTTGTCAGGGTGGTGCATGCAATGACGCCTGTGACGGTGCAGTGCATGCTCCCGTGCGCAACCCCATCAAGTGTCTGTGCCGCTCTCAACCCCCAACTTGTGGCATCAGTGCGCCAGTCCCCAGCCATGGCTAGGGGCCAGGCTAGCACCAACTGCTGAACCCCCCCCCCCAAGGAAGGAGAGCTGTCTTCCAGATGCTCAATCCTTCCCCTCCCTGCCGACCCCTGGCAGCCTGTGCTCATTCCCAAATGCGGGTTGCCGGCATGGTGCAAGATGTGGCGTCCAGCGCATAAACCCTCAGTGCCACCGGGCCGGATATAACTTCATCATTTTAAAAATATTTTTGGTCTGAATTTTCAACACTTCCTTTTTGGGACCCCACTTCATAAACAAGACAGGTAAAAGTTTTCAAAATCCATCCCAAAAGGTGATTCTGCAGTCGCTACATGAAATCACCTTTCCGGCGGTGTTTAACTCACCTACTGGGTTTATGAGATGGGGTCATGAGAAAATGATGTGGAAAATTTGGTTGAAAGATACGATAAAATAATCAAGAGTAAGCTCTGAAAATATTCAACGTTCATTCATAACTTTGCTAATTTTCAATATTTTGACTACACACTTGCAACATAACCATTTTTTCACACCACCTCATAAATGTGACAGGTGTCATTTTTCAAATTCTGGACGTCTTGTCTCACTTTTGGTGTGAAATGATGTTTTTACCAGTATTCTATAAATAGCACATGTCATCTTTATAAGAGGGAGTCATAAAAAAACTATCTTGAAAATTTTGGAGTAAAAAATTAAAATTATTATTAAGAACCATTGTGTGTAGTGCCAACCTTTACACCAGCAGGTAGCGTTTCATGATACCGTGCCTGTGAGCTGAGTTCGAGGGTGAGCTCAGTGAGCCAGCTGAATGGGCTGAGGCTGAGGGGACAGTGCTGTCATGCAACATCAGCCCTCCAGCCTGGGAAGGGAAGGGAAGGTACAGGGTTGCCCACACGGGCCCAACTATCATATAGTAAAGAGAACTCTTCTCTTGGCATAGGACCCTGCACCTCTGCACTCGTTGGTGCCAGAGGGCCCTGTGCTTTGGCTGAGAGATGGACACTTTGTCCTGTGCATTTCTATCTGCAGCCACATGGAAGCGCAGAGCCCAGACAGTCCCACAAATCCTTGCCATCCATTGCCACAAAAATGCAGGGCCTGGAAGGCAGATGAAGTCTTTCCTTGGCACAGAGCCCAGAGGGACCTGTGTGAATGAGGATGCGATTCCACTATTTCAAAAAGAAAGGAAGTTCTTTGCCAAAAACTGCATTAATGCACCAGTTAGGTTTCAACTTAATGCCACAAAAGTAAGGAAATGTAGCGTCAGGGTTTCCAACCCTAACTCCCTACCCCCACCCCCCAAACAACAAAAAGGAAAATCATTAGGGCTTTGGGTCTCTGGAATTTTGGTGAATCAGTGGTAGGGTCTTCCTTGGGGTTGTCAGCCCTAATGCCAATACTATGGGCTGAGGGAGGGGTGAGCATTAGAGATGACAACCCTAAGGAAGACCGCACGACTGGTTCTCCAAGACTCTGGAGATCCAAAACTTTAATGTTTCTTCTTTTTTGCTGCTTGGGGTGGATGCGGGAAGTTAAGGTTGGAAACCCTAACACCACATTTCCCTACTTTTGTGGCATTGAGTGGAACCCTAATTGGTGCATTAGCACAGTTTTTGGCAAAAAAATATGTATTTTTTCTGCTTACCCAGTATGCACTATAACTACAGCTCTGTTTGCTGAGTGTTCTGAATGTTTGTCTAATGTTTTACTGAGATGCGTTACATTGTTCTGAGCTGTTCCATTGCCACAGAGCCTCCTCAAAAATGTACTGCTTGTATGCCCAAGGAGTTACTCTATGTAAATATTCTTAGATAAATACACTGGATACATACAGCAAGGTACACAGTTCATTCTTAATAAATCACTTTTTTTAAGACTGTAAACAGACATTCTGTCCGGAACTACATGCCGCATGTAGATGATGACTGAACTCCAAGACAGATTACCAGTGAACTCAAATTTCTAATCCCTCACTCACTGATTTAAACACATGCCACAGTCATAGGAAAGGATCATTAGTGTACATTTGTGGAACAGACTCTCAGAGCAGCCGGTATATACTGATATACTGTAACCACCTTTAAACATCGACCCTTTTTATCATTAATATTTGTATTCTTTTTTAAATTTAAACATTGATTGATACTTTGAAGGAAAATGATGATAGGGTATTCCCACTGAGCTTCCTTTCCTAAAATCACATTTGTATGTATGTTCGTATCTGCCTTCCACACTGTATGTAAATACCGAACATCAGGCCCAGGGGTATGCCTGGGGTTTGGTGTGGCACTGAGTGACACACGCTGTGCACCCCCTCTGAATGTTTTCAAAGCAAAAATGCATGCACCAAGCATCATCTGGACATCAGTTTTCAGAGTCTTGCAGTGACTTAGCTGCGTGCTTCCTCAGGACTGCCCTCCTACCTTCCAGCCTTGTGTCTATGGCTCCATCTCCATCCATGCCTGCTTTTGGCTCTTCTGCATCTCATCCTGCTCTGTCTTTGTTCGGCAGGCTACCTTTCTCAGCCATGCTGTTGTGTGGTCTTTCCCTTCCATTTCCCTCCAGGTGCTCACTTCTGTGTCCATGCTGGGAGCTTACTGTTCCCACTGTGTGTCTGCTTTTGGCTTTCATGTGGTCTGGCCCGGGTCCACTGATGCCTCTACTATGACTTTGGGGGGTACTCCTCCGTTGCTGCTAGTGGTGCATACATATGAACATGCCAGCAGAGTGAGGCCTTATGGTCTATCTAACCTGCTCAATTCTGCAGTTCCCAAAGTGTTTACAGAGAGAGAATTGCCCCCTTGCATGTTTCCCTCTCAGCCTCCTTCAACTACCCCTTCCTTCCTCAACTTTCCCCTTCACCCTGTCCCAGCCCCTCTTGTCCACCATTTTTAGGGATACCACCTCTTCTGGCAGCTTGTTCCACTTGGCCACCACCATCTCAGTGAAAGTGTCTCCTCATCTCCCTTCTGAGCCTTTTCCCCCACTAGCTTTAGGCTGTTCCCCCTAGTGGTCTTGTTCCCACTAAGGCTTAAGAGGCCCTCAGTGCTCACCCTGTTTAATACCTTTAAGGTACTTAGTGCACCATTACCTCCACACCCGCTTCACTGGGTCTGTCTGTTTGTCCCTAATACCTTCCAATAGGGCCTTGCTGCACCTGTTTTCTTTCTGCTGGCTACCTTGGATGCTGTGTGCTTCTCCTGGCTCCATGCCCTCCTCCTGCTGTTGTGTGACCTCAGGGTTGGTGCTGTAGGGGAACTATTCTGTTTCTTTTTGTACTTGTCTCCCCCCCCCAACTCCTGCTCTGGTCTGTGATGCTGCTGGGGCTGGCCATCACCCTGCCTGCCTCCCGTATTCTCCCAGCTGTGGCTGTAGTGATGCTCTGCTCCCTGCTTTTTTTGGGCATTCACTGCTGGTAGTCCATGGGCCCCTTTCTACTTGTGCATGCACCCAGTCAATGGCCCTCAAATACTAAGCATGCTTTTGCCTCCCTTCATCAACCAGTGAGCGCATACTGTCTACTGTACATGCTCAGTGACAGTTCAGTCGGCAGCTGGCCATGGCGGTGTGAGGAGGGCTGTGCCAGTCACCGGCACAGGTCGGTTTGGGGGGGAGAAGGGTCATGGGTCACTATCTGATGGGGTGGGAGGCCACTGGACTACTAAGGCTTTTATGTTTCTAACCGGTATGGCAATCAGAGAACGGGAGAGGGGAGGGACCACTGGACCACCATTAATAATGCTTTTATCTATGGGGACAGGGATAGGGGCAGGGGAGGGATGCTAAGCCACCAGTGTGTTTGCAGTTATATATATGGATAGGGATCGGGGCAGGGGAGGGACGTAGAGCCACCAATGTGTTTGCAGTTATATACGGGGATGGGGGTTGGGGCACGGGTGGGACACTGAACCACCAATGCTTTTGTTTATCTACATGGGGACAGGCACTGGGGCAGGGGAGGGATGCTGAGCCACCAATGTCTTTGTTTATCTACATGGCGACAGGGATTGGGGCAGGGGAAGGATGCTGAACTACCAATGTTCATTTTTTCTTTATGGGAACAGGGATTGGGGCTTGGGAGGAACCTGTTCCGGTGCACTCGGATGGGGCTGACATGCAGATAAGCCCATAATGGGCATGGAAATGGCCCCTTAGCGCTGTGCATACCCATTGGCTCATTTGCATGTCTGGGCTGAATATTGCCAATGGAGGCCATGGTGCTAACTAGTGTGTGCTGTGCTTTACCCCATGGGCAGTCTTCAGTCATGCCCTCTGATAGTACTGTGACAAACTTGGCACTTGGGTTAATATCCCAGTACTGACACTGTAGTGCAGCATGAGAGGGGTGCTGCACTTCTGAGGTGCCGTCTTTCGGATGAGACGTTAAACCGAGGTCCCATCTGCCTGGATTGGTGGTAGTTCAGGTGGATGTTAAAGATCCCATGGCACTTATCGAAAAAAGAGTAGGGGAATTTCCCCGGTGTCCTGGCTAAATTTCCCTCATTCAGTAAAAATACCACCAACAGCTTAATCTGGTTCAAGGTCAGTTGGCATTCATCTGTATTCCCCCTCCCCCGGGTCGTGCCTGAAAATAGGCAGGATTTGTCTAGTGCACTTACCCGGTCAACAAAAGCTAAATAAATAAATAAATAAACATGGCGACCGATTGCTGTGGACCACACTACCAGGGTCTGATGTTCAAACAAGATACAGCTAGGGTGGTCAGTTCAGATCACAATATCTGTTTGAAAATGGCATCAAAGCTGGCTGGCCCTATTCTTTTACACGGCGCATCTGTTTGCGCGCACAACTGGCTGGCTCTGAAAATGGGGGCCATAGTCTCTGTTATGAATTTAAAATTTGTTAACATTGCACATATTACTACATCTTATGAGAAGCAACTGTCTGCATTCTGTCTCCATATTAACTCCGCAAGCTGCTTCTTATGAGATGTAGTACTATGTTCAGTGTTAACAAATTTTAAATTCATAACAGAGACTACAGTTGTTTTTTTCAAAACAGTCACTATTCATAATACAGATTTAAACATTACGCTGTAGAACCCTGACTGCTCACTGACAATAATGTCATTTGTCATGTCACCTCAGTTTACGTCGGCAGGGATAGAAAGCACTGAGTGTGCAAGGTGACTGTACAGCATCGTGCCATGGCAGTTTCGCATGGTGACTGCTCAACATAAACACACATTTTGGGAACGAGATTCAGACAACATTGGCAGCATGGCTGAATGTAAACATAATGCATCAAGTGTTGTGGTAACACTTATATGGGCGACTATTTTTTTTTTACATTTTTAAAGACATTCAAGCTTCATTTTGAGAAGATAACAACATAGTAGTACTTTACATGACAAACAGAACAGCTCTGTTTAAAAAATTAATATACAAAAAAAAAAAAAGGAAAAATAGGGGCTGACAGTGTCCCTTAAACTGTTTCTCTTTGATTAGATTGCTGGCTTCAGTGCTGCACATGGCTACTGTGATGTCATCAACACTGTGCAAGCTGCTCTCTGATTGGCTCATTATGAACTGTTATGTACCCAACAGGGCAAGCTGTCCATAAAATTACTTATTTTGAAATTAGATGAGATAGTTCTTATATCTTTTGGTCAATTCAGAAAAATGAGAGACCAGTCTTCTGATAATCATTTTTTTTTGTTATCTGAGACCGTGTTACTACTGCAAGTGTTAAAGTACACACTGATACATTACCATATATGAAGTGTGTGTGTGTAGGGAGAGAGAGCTGAACACACACAGGGCAGGATTTTTTGAAAGCCTTAGATCACCACCAGCTACGGTGCGCTGATGATATGGCGCATGGGGCTTGCGGTGAGCTAATAGGATTTTCTATCCCGTGTGGCATTTGCTGCAAGTTAGACCAACATTTTCCAGTCTAACTTGCGGCAATCCTGGGAGCTGTTTTTACAGAGCTTGCTCCTGATATTTGGTCCAAGCTTCTGTAATTCGTGGAAACTGTCACAACTGCACCTGAGCTTGTAAAATCAGGTGCAGTTGTGGTGAAGGGTCTGGCACATCACCTGAACCTAAGTGCTGGGGCACATGGCTGAACGCAAACCCTGTGCCACGCTTAGAAAATCCTGCCCACTGTGTGTACAAAACTAAAATTTGTGGCTACACTTCTTCCAAAAATTGCATATATTATTATCTTTAAGCAAAAACAGACTCACAGAACATGCTGGTTGTTCCATTACAGATCGAGGGAGCACTTCCTATGAATTGGAGTGCTCCTTTTCTCTGTGCGTAAGACACTCTTATTCTGTCAAGAGTGTGTCATGCGCAGCTGCCCTGGAAATGGGCATGTCCAGGTAAGGTTTTTTTAAATATTTAATGTATAATTATTGATTAAGCTCTATTAATAATATATTAATATGGGCAACAAGGCCAGTCTTACATTTGTAAGAGTGGTGTCACATATTTGGGTATCAGAACTGCTCACATTTGGTTTGTGGTTCTCATACCCTAAGAATGCATGTGAGACCACTCTTACAGCTGTAGCAGTGGTCTTGTTGCCCATATTAACATATGTCATCACTGAGACCTGATAAAAAGAGGAAGTGGTGATGTCATCAATTCCACAAAAAAACCTGACTCACATTTGGCTCTTAAAGAACTAGTAATCTGCCCAAGTTATTATACACTTGTAAATGTAGTCAACTGTTACTCTTTGTATTTGGAATAGTTTTTCTTTTCTCTTTTAGTAATTAGGAAGTTTTCTACCCAGCCATACTAGGTGTGATCTGTGGAACAGTACTCTTGTCTTTTTGTGACACCCAGAGAGATGAGCCAGTTTGGACTGTGTGGCAGCAGTGAGTTACAGAGAGCCAGCCACTGATAGAGAGGCATAAAAATGTTGGTGTCAAAGCAGTGTAGTGGCTGAACTGAAGTTTATTTAGTTCATGTGCTGTTCCAAGGGCACTGTCCAGTTGTCACTGTACTGTTTTTAAAAACAGATGTTTTCAGTGTGGTGGGAGGCAAGTGTGGTGGGAGACCACAATTTACAGAGGACTGTTACCAAGAAAAAAATGAAATGGCTCTCAGTTTTGTTTGTTTGTTAAGTTTCTAGCGGTTTGCTAGTATGTGATGAGGCTGAATACCAGGATGGCCTTGCACTGAGCTAAATCAATGCACGCTCATGTAATGTGTTTTAGTCAATGAGATCTGGAAATTCTCCAGATACATTTTATAAAGTACAGTACAGTAACAGTCGTGAGAACAAGACAGAACATCCAAGGCTAAAATGTGATCTTGCACCTCATTATTATTATTAAATAATTGGTTAGCTATGGTTATATGTAGAAAACCGTGTCAATCTTAACTATAAACACCCATGTATAATGGCAGGTGTATAACATGGCTCATGTTACTCAAACCTGTCAGTCGTGAAAAGTTGTGCCCTGCTTTTAACTTTCCCACTCAGACTGTTAAAGCCTTACAAGCAATCTCGTGCCTGCACTGAAAACCACTGCCACTCTGTTCAGGTTTCTCAAACCAGATGCCAGTCATCATAGCATCCCAATTTTTGACCAGAGCTCCTCATAGTGACACAATTTGTTTAAAAGTGTTCTCACAGCAGTTATTATGTAAAATAAAGCATATGCAGGTGAGTAACATGAATTTGTTAGACACCTCAGGTGTGGAATACTTGATAAATCACTAGATATTCACTCTTGTGGTTTATTATGTATCCCACACCTCGAGTATGTAAACAAAATTCATTTTACACACATCTTCTCATGCATTATTCTATATTTATTGCCTCATTATTATTATCATACCTGATAACATGTCTTGTAGTGGTTCATAACCCTTGGCATTGCTTCCATAAGTCAACTCACCACTTTGCAGGTTACTATGTTCCTATAATACTGTGCCTACACGGTCATGTCCTATTCCTTACTTAACCATACAGTAATCACATTTTGCTTCACACACCCCCACACCTTCATCCCAATATTTGTTTATACGGACCAAAATTGATCTGTGGAGGTTGACCACATCCCTTTATCCTCCCCAACACACATTTCTTGTTTCATAGTGCACCTCCACGAGGTTTTCTAACCTCTAATAATCTCATTTAAGGCTGCTGGAACCGTTCATGGCATGGAAAGCACATTCAGATACAATAGGCAGGATTTTGAAACTGAATCTGTCAGCCCATGTTTTTAAAACGGACTTCCATCTCCACTGCCAGACCATCAATTTTGCAGTCTAGCAGTTTGCATGCAAATCCTGTAGCTTGTGTCACAAAAAATAATGGATGCACCTATTTTTGGACTCATGCGCCATTTTGTTTACTCATTTCAAACACCATGAAGTCTTGCTGCTATTAGGACTTAATGCAGTTAGCCACTGCACTCGAACTGCCCCGGAGAGGATAGGGTTAACTCCAGAGCAGTCTGGAGTTCCACAGCGCGAAGGCGCTGTTCAAAGCTCTATCTGGCTAGTTTCAAATGAAACTGCCAGATTCTTTACTCCGCTTTCACTGAACAGTCGCTCCGGAGATCAGCTCCTTCAGCTCGGTTCATTTCGCGGTTCAAGCGAGTTTACTCGGTTCATTTGAACCTGCAAGTGTTTAAAAATTACCGCGTTTTCGGTCAAAAGCTCTATCTGGTAACCGTAAGTACTAAAAATAAAGTCTGTGTGGAAATACATTATCGGTTCAGTCTGAACCGATCGGTTGGCTTATTTTACGATTTTTGGGCTTTAGAAGTGCGGTACCGGTTCTTATTGGTTCTAAAAACCTTAATTTTATTTGGGTTTTCAATACCCGTAAACACAGTTAGGAACCGATAAAGGGTGTCTTAGCAACGGCGGTTTAAAGGGCAAGTTTGTTGGTTAGGCTGGCATTATGTCTGAGAAACCCAAAAGAAAACCGGGCCCACTGGGTTTCAACACTGTGATGTCTGTGGGAAGCCTTGCCAAGGCTGATCCACACACCACTTGTGTCTATTGTCTGGGGCTGACCACCTCCTGTCAGACTGCCAGGTGTAAAATTTCCCTGCAGCCACCCTGGAAAGAGATTGGGCCGGCTCAGGGGAAGGAGGCCAAAAAGTCCGCTGACCTGGATGGCTAGCCTGGTCCAGTACCCACTGACCAGAGGGAGTGCCCTCTGACCAGGGCGAGACTTCCTCGGGCAAAAGAAAAGCTGGTTCAGAGAAACCAGCTCCAGCAAAAAAGACAAAGAAATCAGCAGGTCTGGAGTCCAAAATTGTCTCTCCAACTGCTGCAGAAATAGCAAAAGCCATTCAGATTGTTCAGTCTTTGTCTCGGGACTTGTCGAGCCCCTACAATTGGGAAAAGTGGTGGGTTCAGGTCCAGTGGTTCAGGATTATGATGTTGAGGAGTTTTATGAACCACAGGAGGGAGGAGGAATTTGATCAGTGTATTTGTGACTGGAAGGTCTGGACGTGCCCATTGAACCGGCATTTCCAGATAGACCCTTAGAATCTCCCCTTGCTGTCTGAGTCCCCTTCTCATTTTATGTTTTATAAAAGGTGGCAGAAACCCTCCAGCTCCCTTTAGAGGAGGCTGTGGATGAGCAAGAGGAGCCTGATTATGTAGAAATGATGGATATTCCAGAGTCTAGAAGGTTGTCTATTCCTTTGCATAAGTCATTTAGGAAGCAAACAACAAAGATTTTAAAAATCCTCATTCCGTTCCTCCTGTAGATAAGAAAATGGACAGAAGGTATACTTTATCAGGCCTGATACAGACTTCCTCACCGAGCAGTGTAGTCATGTAGGTGTTGTTCAAGCTGCAGCCTGTGACAAGGTTAATATTCCCTGGCATCACATCCTCCTGATAAAGTTCAGGAAGATTGATGCCATGGCGAAAAAAGCAATATATAGGCAGCTTCATTGGGACTCAGGCAGGCTAATTATATGGCTTATGTGGCTAGATATCAGAAATCTAGATGGGACACTATATTGCAGTTAGCCAAGCAGGCCCAGGGCCAGCTGGCTAGTGAGTTGGAACAAGTGGCTGCTGATGGCATTGAAGCCTCTAAAGTTCAATTTCATACTGCCGTTGATGTTAATGATGTTTCCCTAGGGTCATGGCCACTTCTGTAGCTCTCCGTGAGGTTGGCATGGCTTAGATGCACTAATCTGTCCCAAGATACTCAGGCAAAGGCTATAGATTTTCCTGTAGTAGGAAACTCTCTGTTTGGGGATCAAACAGAAAATTACATGAAGAAAATGGATGAATACAGAACTACCACAAAGTGCCCAAGCTTAGGAGGCATGCCACTCCACAAGGCATGCCCCCAGGGGAGAGGGCAGGCCTTACCACAGGCCCTTATATCAAGTTCAGGCCTCAGCCTTTGCACAGAGGGGTTTTTCAGAGGCAGGTAGACGGGCACAGGCAGACCATCTCCCTCTCCTCAGCCCTAAAGCTGCTGCCAAGCAGGCACCCTGATGGGTGCCCAGGGCGGTCTCCTGTACCGGTGGGGGCAGTTTGGCTTATTTCAGCCAGAACTGGTTGTCCCTAACTCGGACAAATGGGTTCTGGAGGTGGTAAGCCAGGTCTGGTTCTCAGTTTCAAACAGTTCCCAAAGATGAGAGCCAGACATTTTCCACCTGCAAATCCTTCAGAAGCCCTTGCTTTGGAAGCAGAGTTTCTTCTCTGCTGGGCTGCAAGGCAGTGGAAAGGTTCCTCCTTGCCATCAGGGCAGGGGTCTGTACTAGGTATTTCCTTACCCCAAAAGACAGGAGAGTGGCGGTCCATCTTAAATTTAAGGTTCCTGAACAAGCATCTTTTGAAACCAAAGTTCAAAATGTTAACTCTGGCAATGATTCTGCCTTCCCTAAGGCCAGGGGACTGGCTAGCTTCCCTGGACCTCAAGGACGCTTATTTTCATATTTTGATCAGGCCTTCTCACCGAAAGTACCTCAGGTTCGAACTACCCTCTGGCCACTACCAGTTCAGAGCAATGTCCTTCGGCCTTACCTCTGCTCCAAGGGTTTTCACAAAATGTTTAGCTGTAGTAGTGGCTCATTTAAGAAGGCAAGGGGTTGCTGTGTTTCCCTACCTGGACGACTGGCTCATAGTGGGTCAGTCTCCAGATCAGGTAAAATCCACTTGCAAGTCTCCCAGCAACTTCTCACTCTCTGGGATTCCTGTTGAATTTTCCAAAGTCAGTTCTGGAACCAGTTCAGGTACTAACTTTCATAGGTGCAGAATTGAACACAAAGTCAGCCAGGGCATTTCTTCCCTCCGAAAGAGTGGACAGACTCATTGCCCTGGCATCCTCCTTTACCCTGCGGGTCTCTCGACCAGCAAGGCACTTTTTGCAACTCCTAGGACACATGGCTGCTTCCACAGCTGTCGTGCAGGGAGCAAGATTTCAGATGAGAGACATCCAGTTCCACTTGAGGTCCTACTGGTCTCAAAGGAAGGACCCCCTATCCAAGTTAATCCAGTGACCAAAACCCTGATCCTAGCCTCTTCAGTGGTGGCAGGATCACAATTTAACCGGGGTCCCTTCTTACCTGTTTCTTCATTCCCTCACCTCACCACGGATGCCTCCCTGTTAGGGTGGCACATTTGGCGACCTTTCCACTCAGGAATGTGGTCCCTCAGGAATCTCTGCTCCACATCAACCTTTTGAACTCAGAGCTGTTCTCCTAGCTCTCCAGGTTTTTCGACTACTGTCCAGAACAAGGTAGTCCAAGTCAGGACAGACAACACCACAACAATGTGGTACATCAACAAGCAAGGGGGGCACTCGGTCATCAGCCTTGTGCACCAAGCAATGAAGTTGTGGTCTCTGGCTTACTCCTGAACACCTCCCTGATAGCAGTTCACCTTCCAGGGAAGGACAATGTCCCATGGATGCCCTCAGCAGAATTTCAGGGCCATCACGAATGGGCTCTGAATTCCCTGGTGCTGGGGTCAGTTTTTGCCAGATGGGCACCCCTCAGATAGATCTTTTCGCAGCCCCAGACAACCACCAACTTCCCTGTTTTGTTGCAGGCCTCAGTTCTGGGATCAGTCCCACTGGACGCCTTTCAGTTGGATTGGAAAGGAAGTTCTTGTATGCTTTCCCCTTCCCTCTCCTCTCTCAGGGTACTAGTAAAATCAGAACTCAGCCCTGCAGAGTGATTCTGATTGCTCCAGACTGGGCCAGACAGCCCTGGTACCTCTCCTCCTGTCCCTGACATTCCACCCTCCTGAGCTTGCCCAGGACCCATGACCTGTTGACCTGTGCACAGGGGAGAGTGTGGTATCCGAACTCAATCCTCCACCTCAGGGCCTGGTTCTTGAGGAGTTAGAATTTGCTGATTTACACCTTTCTCAAGGTGTCCTGGATATTTTAAAGGCTTCTAGGAAACCTTCCACTAGAGCCACTTACAATTCTAAGTGGAAGAGGTTTTCCATTTGGTGTTCTGAGAAGCAGATTATCCCAGAATCTGCTAATCTGCCCATTTTACTGGACTATTTGGTCCATTTAAATTCCTTAGGCCTTAGGCCAGCTACCTTAAAGGTTCATCTGGCAGCTGTCTCTGCTTTTGTGTCAGCGGGGAAGCCTGCTTCCCTTTCTTCTCACCCTGTATTTTCCAAGTTTTTAAGGAGTTGCTTCACACTGCCCCTTCGGGAACCAGCTCCTGCATGGGACCTGAATGTTTGCATTGCTCAGCTAATGCAACCCCCTTGAGCCTCTGTCCTCGGCAGACCTCAAGTTTTGACTTGGAAGACTGTTTTTCTAGTGGCTATCACTTCTGCTAGACGTATAAGTGAATTACAGGCCTTGTCAGTAGAAGAAGATTTTATTTCTTTCACAGAGATAAGGTAGTCCTTAGGACTAACAGAAAGTTTTTACCTAAAGTGGTTTCAGATTTTCATCTCAACCAATCCATCTCTCTTCCAGTATTTTTCACTGAGCATTCCTCCTCAGGGAGAGAGATTGCACAGTCTGACTCAAAAGAGCCCTAAGCTGCTATTTGGAATGCACCAAGGGTCACAGGTTCGAATCCCTCCAACTCTTCCTTACCTATGGAGAAGTTGGCAAAGGGAGACCTGCCACTAAGAGGACAATTGCGAGGTGGATTGTCTCTTGTATCCAGTTCTGTTACCAAAAACTAGGTAGAGAACCTCCCTCAGGACTGAGGGCTCATTCCACCAGGGGTACAGCTGCATCTCTAGCGGCTGCTAGAGATATTCCCATTTTGGAAATTTGCCAAGCTGCTACCTGGAAAACAGTCCACACCTTTACAAGCATTATTCCCTGGATGTCCAGTCCAGGAGAGATGCTCGGTTTGGCACAGAGCTGTGCTTCAGAGCCTATTCCCATGTAGGTTCTGACCCTCCATGGAGGTACTGCTGTATAATCTGTATTAGTCCTAATAGCAGCAAGACTTCATGGTGTTTGAAGAAAAATTACTCACCTTAGTAATTGCTTTTCTTCTCATGGAGTCTTGCTGTATTAGGACAACCTCCTCCTACCCCGCTCAGAATTCCTACTTGAGTATGGGGTTGTCAAATTGTGCAAGCACTGTCATGCCATTTCAATTTCTCTCTAGTCCCCCTTTTGTTCATTTGGGTTAGGAACTAGGTGATTCTGTTTTTGTTAAGTGATAGGTGGCTCCCTCTGGACTTGAGTCTTTTGGGGGAGGGGCCTATTAGTGCTTGTCATGGGTGATTCTAACAATAACAGGTGATTTTGTTATTATTCTATGATTGTTGTTGTGTTTTCGTTTGTCTCTACTGGTAGGTAGCCAATGGCTAGTGTAGAGCTTTTCCACACAGACTTGCTATATTAGTTTAGCTTCGTAAAGAACCTGGCAGTTTCATTTGAAACTAGCCAGACAGAGCTTTGAACAGCGCCCTCGCGCTGTGGAACTCCAGACTGCTCTGGAGTTAACTCTATCCTCTCCGGGGCAGTTCGAGTGCAGTGGCTAACTGCATTAAGTCCTAATACAGCAAGACTCCATGAGAAGAAAAGCAATTTCTAAGGTGAGTAATTTTTTCTTATTGTTTATCCTCCTTACTCCTGCCTGCCCTCATCTAGACAGCCCCTCAACTTAGCCATCCACCATCTCTAGGACTTTTCCTGTTCCCATCACTTGCCCCTTGTGGTGGGGTGGGGGGGACTTGTCCATGCCCTCCTGAAGCAGGATCCAGTTTGGTGCCTAGCTGGGGGTGCCAGACCTGCAGAAGGGCCATCCGTCATCCTGCTTTGGTAAGGATGCTTCCTCTGTTTCCCTTGCTCTGGGACCCAGTGTGTAATGACAAGGAGTGTATGTCGACTTCCCACTCTCTTCTGGGGTTCCTGTCTGCCATGACACCCAGTCTAGGCTAAATGTAAGCTGCATATTGGGAGGAGTTCTCTCCCCCTACCAAACTCCAGCAACTCGAGACCGTTCCTGAACCTGAGTCACGAGCATGGCAGGCAGTAGCACTGCAGCTGTGCCACCAGGCTGGCTGCATGACCATTTGTTGACACATACACCGTTCTTTTGATGCATGCATCATTTTTTCAGTGCACATGCCATTTTGTTGATGCATTCGCCATTTTATTGATGCATGAACCATTTTTTCAATGCCTGCACCAGCTTATCGATGCATGCACCATTTTTTGTTTTTTTATGCTCCCCCTGCCCCTCACACTCCACCTCATCAGGAGACACCTTTGGCATCTGTCCCCACTCACCTACCTGGAGCCCATGGTGATAGTCCCCCATGGAGCCTTGGTTTTCCCCCAGGCGAGGACGAGGTGTGGCCCATACACCCTGAACTTTTGGATTTTGTCGGGACACCATCTTGGGACAGGTAGGGGCATTAGGGATCTGTGCTGGGTGCTCCGTCTTTCTGGAGTGTGAGGGGCCATTTTTTCAGTATTCTGGGCATGACGTGTGCCCTGACGTCAAGGTGCAAGTGCCAACATCTGTCACACCACCCTACTATATACAGCCAGATGCTTACTGTACCTCCGGCCTCCACCTGAGGTCAGTCAAGTACCACCTGAGGTCAGTCAGGCACCGACCTACAGCCCCCCACCCTCCCGGAGGAGTGAGTCGTCCTAGGACGCTCAAGCCTCCTCCCCCCTGGCCAGCCCTCTGACTTCCCGGGCACGTTCCCGAACCCAGGTTGTCAGTGTCACAAGCGGTAATGCTACTGCTGTGCCAGTGGGCAGGCATCATGCACCATTTTTCGATGTTTGCACATCTTTATTGGCACATGCACCATCTTTTGATGCATGCACCATTTTTTTTGAGGCATGCACCATTTAATGGATGCATGAACCATTTTTTGCATGCACCATTGTATTGATGCATGCACCATTTTATTGATGTATGCACCATTTTTCAATGCTTGCACCATTTTTCCAATGCATACATCTTTTTTTTGATGCATGCACCACTTTTTTGATGCATGCACCATTTTATTGCTGCATGCATCATCTTACTAAAGCAAGGTGGTGCCAATCCTGGAAATCGTCTTAAAAATGTGGAACCCTTTATAAAATATGGCACCCAGTTTTTGGTGCAAATGGGCTGAGGTCAATGCAGATGAAAAATACATTTGTGCCTGCCCCCATGGGTGTTTGTGAATGAAAGGCCTTCCTTCCTAAAGTATGTTCCCATGCTCCTAACTTCAGGTGTGGCTGCAAACTATCCAATAAATATTTCTGCACTTCCTCCTGCTTTCTTGCCAGAATGGTAAACAATGAGTGAGTCATTCACATCTGATAAGGCAGTCAAAAACCAACATTTAAAGGATAAAGCTCAAGTGTCCATTCTGCCCACACATATAGACGTCATCAATCAAAACAACGGATTATCACTTGAAAGCTGAAACTCCTAAGTATGTTACTAAAGAAAACTTCTCTGATTTTCTACCTTCCTGGCTGAAACTCTTTGAATAAAGATACTTCAGCTACACAAACTTTGCAAAACTGACACATGCAAAACTATTGCAAGATGGAAGTCAAAGACAATTGCATTGTGCTGGCATGCACAGGCCAGCTAGAACTATGAATGGAAATCAAAACAGAACATACCGTACTCTGAAGGAATGTCAACCAGTACTAGCTAACACTGCTTATACTTGTAAATATGTAAACAGCCCACTCACCAGTATTACCTCAGCCAGGCTCTACCTTAAAAATGTAATTGCCCCATTCTATGACTGAACCGGACTTTGACCTACATCTCTCAGTTTATCCTACTACATGTATCTGATTGCCCTGTCACTCTACTGTTGTGTGCACTTTGGTATTTTATTGTAAAACTGTATACAGTTTTTGTATGTATATGTTGGGCTAGATATTCAAAAGTGCGCCCTGAACATGTGCAATTGGAAGCGCAGTGCAACCCAGTTGCACCATAGGAAAACATATGCAATATTCAACGGATGTGCCACAGAAATGTGCCTGCGCAAAACACACTGAATATAGCACAAATGTGCCAATGCACAAACAGACATGCGCCGGAGCAACCTTAACTGCTCAGGAGCAAGTGTGCACGCTGAAAATAGCAGGTGGAGCAAGGCGCACCATGCACAAGGGAACACAGGCCAGACTGCGCAAGGGCACAGTAGCATGAAAGGGGAAGCAGGGGTGAACCACAAGGGGACAATGGGCATGAAACACAGGACAGGCACAGAGCCCAATGGCCATGGACAATGCAAGTAGCCCCACACAGACCCTGGTGACCAAAGTGACATAGCATGGAACATCCATGGAATAGACAGCTGCAGGGACCAGGCACTCCACGACCACAGTCCCGACAACCAACACGAGACAGGCAGATGCCGCAACCACTGTGTGAAGGTGCCATGCTTGTACAGTGTGCTACACCCACCCCGCCACACAGACACCAGGCTGCATGCCACACACGCCACACAGACACACACAGAGACAGGACACAGCACCACACAGCGCTGTGTCACCAGGATGGGCAACACAGCTGGGAGTGTACAGCCTACACAGGCAGACAGGGGCACAAGGCACTGTGCCACGCACAGGGGAGGTGCACAGCCCACGCCCAAGGAACCATGACACACAGGGAAGTGGCACACAGGCCACTATGCACCCAACAGAACCGCACTGTGGGGACAGCCCGGGCACAGATAGGGACCTGCCTAACCACAGCAATGAACAACAGCAGCACAGTGCAGCAGCAGGTATGTGAAGGAGACACAGAAACACACGAGCATATGGTACATAACACTTTGCTGTAGTATGGAAATCAAAGCAAAACAAACATAAACAGAGGTGCCAGCAGGGCAAACACAGGAATGGGCAAGGGGACAAAATGGCCATCAACTTAAATAGGGATACCAAAAGGTATGGTCAGGGAGCAGTGTAGGGAGTACAGGGAAACACACAAAACAGTTCAAGTGGGTCGGTGGGCAGGGGAGGGTGAAATGGGGAGGGAAAGGGAAGTGTCCAGCGGCTATCGCCGTAGCCATTTCAAGGCCATATTCATCCGGCGGACCTCCACCACCAACTCCCTGCTAGCTACCAGCTGTCTTCTGCTCAGCCGGATGTGTGCTGCAGTATGTGATATGAACCTCAGCGTGAGGCGCTGCAATTGTAGATGTTCCCTGCCAAGGACGCCAACACACCTCCATCCACCACCTGTCCCAGAACGCCCTATGAAAGGGAAACACAGAACAGCCACTAAGTGACAGGCCCCACACAGCAGATGTCCCCCCCCAGTCTGTGTGTGCATAGGACAGCAGCGGTGCTCCCCATGCACGATGCCGCCACCAGCACGTGCACAGCGGACAGTCACAGCAGTGCCAGAGCAGCGTCCTACATACATACTGGGTGGCATGCCATGGAGCGCCATGCACCCACACCTGTGCATAGGCACCCCACAGCGTGGGACCACTGCCCCCATGTTCAATACAGGATCTGGCCAGTAGCAGCATGCGCACACTGTGGGACACACACACACACACACACACACCACCAGTGACAGCAACAGTAGACCACCACACAGAGGCCACATGCAAGATGGGGCCACCCATGCCGCTGACCATCACAGGCAGTGGTGACAGAGCGCCAACACATGCCAAAGCCCTGCATAATGGCAGTGTCTTGGAGGTGTACTAGCCCCACCCAACCCAAACTCTGTAATGATGGCTGATGCAGACTGCACTCACTCACCTGCCACCTGTCACGCTGGCCCCGCCACAGCACCATCATCAAGGCGCTGGTCCACCCATGTGGCAGCCTCCCTGGCCCTCTTGCACACCTCCGGCCCTGTGGAGGAAACACATACAGAAAGAAACATGAGTGACATGCCATGAACAGACACCCAACCCTCTGCCCATGCAGGCTGGACATGATGCATAGCACCACCGCAACCCATGCAGTGACCCGGCCCGCGGGAGGGGCCTGGTGTTGGGGCAACTAACGGCATGCAACACACAGGCACATAGAGTGCAGTGATGGCAAAACACCGTACACACACTCCACCAGTGCCGGACCCCCCATATGCAGGTTCATGCACACATGCAGCACACTGAATTGCATGAATACTAGACTATGGCAGTTACCTGGTTGTGGGACCAAACCACACTGGGCAGGGTCCTGCAGCCTCCTCAGCTGCTCAATGTCACGGCACCTCAGATCCCCGTATTGGTGGCAACACTGCTCTCCCATCCGGGTGACACCTGTGCGCCTCTCTTGTCCCTCTGCCACACGGGCCTACACCTGGGACTGGGCCTCCTGCAGATCCCCTGCCCCAAACAGTTGGTCCATCAGGGGTTCCACCAATGCCACCAGGTTGGCCATTTGAACTTCTGACCAATTCCTGGTCCATCCCCTGTCTCCAGCAGACCGTGTCATATATGCTGTGCAGACCGCTGGTTGTCCTGAGTAATGTGGCATACTCTGGAATCACACGCAGCACAGCTGCACCACTTGCGCAACATGAACATGCAGCACATGATGATGCAGCATGTAGATGCATGATTGATGTGCACAGCCATGGCCTATCGAGCAATAACACACATGTGCATTGCCGGAAGTGTGTGTAGGAGTTCGGGGTCATGTCTGTGGCCCCACATACACGTATGCTGGCATAGCCGCCATGCTCTGAAGGTCATGCATTGCCACACATGCTGCATGGCAATGGCACAGTGACCACACGTGCGCAGTCAATGTCAGTGAGCAGCAGGGCCACGTGCACGGTACAACACCAGTGAGCATCTGTGCCACATGCACAGCATGCACCCACAGACAGGCATGCGCAGCACAATCGGCTGTGTGATACGCATCACAGGATGATGCTCTGCCACCTCCACGCATGGCATGTGCACTACTGTGCATCGCACACATGCAGGAAATGTGCCAGTGAATTGCTCCGGCGCATTCGTGTTGCGCACGACACAGTCCATTTCGCAAGAAGTTCAGCAATATTCAGCTGGAGGATGCAAATAGCCTCGTGAGCCAATGCCTGGTTCAGTCACTCACATTAGCATCTCATTACTGGTTGCGCATAGCCTCATTTGCATGAGTTGAGCCATATGAGCGCCACCACACAGCACTGGTCACTGACAGGTATTGCAGCCATTAAGATAAGACTGGCAACTTTGTGATGGGTCACTGTTACTGCTATGCAGTGGGCCAGTGCTGCACTGTGTCATGGACTGCTACCATGCTGCTCATTGTTGCACCATCCTAATCTTCACAAATCACATCACGTTAGATTCGGAGGGAGCTGAGGAACAGGGGCCTACCAGGAAGCGCAGGCCAAACTTCACAAAGGATGAAAAGCCGGCCCTATTTGAGGCCTACCTGGAGAGGGAGGACCTATGGAGTGGGGCCTCTGGGACCACGCAGGACCGTGCCATTGGGTGGAAGGTGGTGGCAACATATGTCAATACCCACCGCCGCCACCACCGCAGCACATAGGAGTGCAAGAAGAAGATGGGCACTGACAGGAGGTGCATCAAGGAAAAGATTGCTGCCATCAGGGCATCCAGCAATAGGACGGGTGGTGGACCGGCTACAGCACCCATCCTGTTGGCAAGGGAGGAGCTTGTAGTGACCACCATCAGCCCAGCAGCCATTTAGGGTGTCTCGAGAGGAGGATTCCAGACAGGTGGCAGCCTGTCACTGCACTGTGAGTATGTCTGCGGGTGTTGTGGGGTGGAGGCATGTGCATGCCAGTGGCGTGACTGGTACATTGCAGGTGTGCTGCACACCTGTGACGTTGTGTCATGGTGTGGTGCATGCCATGCCTGGGCACACCATGCCTGTCCCTTGTCCCATGTGTGCAGTGGGTCCGCTGTATGGAGCATGTGATGGTAGGGTGGTGCAGGGTCCAGGGGATGCATGTCACCCTACAAGCCCTATGGCTGTGTGGGCGCTGCAGTGTGTGCCGGCGCATACAGGGCCACAGCGGTCACAGTCAGTGTTGAGACACACTGCAGAAGGCATGGCTAGGGGGGGCCTATTGGGGGACCATGCCTGCCAGCTGTGTGCAGGTGCAACACAGCATTGTATGGCACATCATTGCCTACCTGTCCTGTGCCACACCTGTGGCGTGGCCGACCTGTAGTGCAGTGCTGCACAAACAGCTGCTGGTGTGGCCTGGCACGCCTGTGCCATGCATGCAGACATTGCACAGTACACAGCACTACATGCATTGCAACAGCGTCGCTGGTGACACCACACATTCTGTCTTCTAGCTCCATCACGCCTAAGTGGTGAAGTGCGGAATGACACTGGTGACATTAGACCTGATGATGCCATGCCATCCACATCATCCGGCATTGTCGCCACAGACCAGGGGCGCCATAACGGTATGGGACTCATGGAGCTCCTTGGCCTGGGGGATGATGATCCACTGCAGACCTATTTCTCCCAGACGACCTACCGGTGCTCATTCCCAGCAACACAGGAGGAGGGCACATGTGACAGTGATGATGACCTCACCCTGATTCTGGGCAGCACAGGAATAGTCACACTGCCCCAGGGACAGGCATCAGCACAGGCAGCGGCAGGCAGCACGGGCGGTACAGCCGACATGCAGGGCCTCCCCCACACACTATGGCCGCACAGTGGCATGTGGCACCACTGCTGGTGCTGGCCATGGTCAGGGTGCAGGTGTGGGTGCCAGTGACAGAAGGCAGGTCCAGCAGGCTGCTGGCATGCAGCAGCGGGCCATGGGGGTCACTGTGCAGCCTTCCCCATCTGTGATCGGCATGCCTGGCCACTGCTGTCCATGCTCCCCTGCACTGTTTCCATTCACATTTCCTGTTCTGTCCCCTCACCTTTCACTGGCCAAAACCCTATCACCCCATACTGTAGCTGTGTGGTGCCCTGCACAGCTGCTGTGCCTCCTCTTCCCAGGATCTTCTCACCTACTAGGTGTCCCATGGGGATCACCCCCATTCTCAAATTGCTGGCACAGGATAGATTGGTGCCATATGAATGCACCGTGTGCACTCCCAGGGTGTGTGGTGCACACGTTGATGATGTGCCCAGTGGAATTGCACACCACCTGGCAGTTGATGGAGGGGTAGCCCTTTCTGTTGATGTATACAGCCCCTTCTGGGTCAGGTGGTATGCGTATGGCCACGTGGGTACAGTCAGTAGTCCCTATCACACCAGGCATGCTTGCCATTTTGTGGAATTCCTGCATGTTTGCTGTACGCTCTGCCTGTGTGCTTGGGAATCTTATGTACTCTGAAGCATGTGGAAGCAGAGCGTTGAGGACCTGGGTGAGGAGGCGGGACATGGCTGACAGTGATATACCAGTGGTTGTACCCCTCTGGTGTCTGGAAGGTGCCCGTGGCGAGCAGGCACATTACTGGTGTCACCTTGGTCTCCACCATCATGGCATGACTCCTTCTGGTGGGTGCCTGCAGTTCATCATGGCACAGCTCAAACAGCTGCCTCAGAATTGCCCTGTTCAGATGGTACTGGCCTACTATCTCGGTGTTCCCGTAGTCCTCGAATGTGAGCCGGGCACGGTACTGTCTGTGTTCGGCAGACTGCTGCCAGGCCCTTCCTTGGCCACATCGCTGTTCCTCCTTCCTCCTCACCCCCTTCAGCACCTGTACCATAAGGAATGGTCCTGCATCCATGGTCTATGCTCCCCTGGATTGCGCATCTGCTGTGTGTGTGTGTGTGTGTGTGTGGTTGAGCCTCCTTTATATGTGCTCAACTCTATGTGGCACATTCTATGAGTTACTCCTCAGTTGCGCCGTGTGTTTCAGCTGAATATGCCATTGTGCAGCATATTCATGGGCCCGCCTCTCTGTACTTGTGCTGCATACATTACTGTTGCGCAGCAGCGCAATGAATATTGTGCTGCACATTCCTGCTGATTGAATATGGCTCCGGGGCGCATTTCTGTGTTTGCACTGGTGCAATCCGGTTGCGCATTGTGCAACTCCTCTGAATATCTAGCCCATTGTGTCCATCTTTTATGTATGTTTTGTTTGTCTTTTGTTTATCATATTCATATATTGTAGTAACAGAATTTTTTTCTTCCTCCAAATACCCCCTTCCCCCAAGCCGCATCTGTAAATGAGATTCCCCTTGTATCTCTGGACGTTTACCAGGTGAAACAATTTCTCACTGACCAGATGCAGGCTGGGATGGCCCAGGGCAGCTCCTGTGTCTAGAGCCATTGGAGGATGTGGCTTGCCAGGAGTCCCCTTGCAAAAACACCGTTAGCATTTACAACTTTCCTCCATCTTTTTATTTTATTTATTTAATTTTTGTTGACCGGGTAAGTGCTCTAGATAAATTCTGCCTATTTTCAGGCACGACCCGGGGGAGGGGGATACAGATGGATGCCAACTGACTTTGAACCAGATTAAGCTGTTGGTGGTATTTATAGTGAATGAGGGAAATTTGGCCAGGACACTGGGGAACTTCCCCTACACTTTTCGATAAGTAAAACTCTTAAATAAATAAAGTGCCATGGGATCTTTAACATTCACCTGAACTACCACCAATCCAGGCAGATGGTACCTCAGTTTAACGTCTCATCCGAAAGACGGCACCTCAGAAGTGCAGCACCCCTCTCATGCAACACTACAGTGTCAGTACTGGGATATTAATCCAAGTACCAGATGTGGGAACTGAACCCACAGCCCTCTGATCTCACGGCCTCAGAGGCAAGTGTGCTACCTACTGAGCCACTGACACTGCAGCTATACTCCAGCTATAGAAACAGTTATGATGACATGTAAAAGATCACTCTTTAAATCAGATCAATAGTTCATTTGAGGTTCCTTTACTTAGGGGATAGTGGTTCAAGGGTAGCTCAGTTCATGCATCTCTTAATTTCTAAGCACATTTTGAGGTCAGTGCCCCGCATTACTGTTAATTACACTCAGGTTGGGAGCCCTATTTAATTTAGGTGTTATTGGTACATGGTAGTAGGTTTATATGTGAGACTGTTCCCATTCTTGACTTTGCCGTTCATGTGTGCTGCTACTACTAATATGGGAACTGCTGTTACTCCATAAGGATATTCAGTCTGATACTATATATGACTTTGGATCTACTACCCCCTTGATGGGACTGGTACGCTCCTGAACACACCCTGGCCCATTCCAAAATGGGATAGGAAGTGTTCTCTTTTCCTTAGTTGGGAAACTACCTCTAATAGAGCTCTGGAGGGTACCTTTTCCGAACCTAGTTGCTGTTGTTCAAACTTCAGCTCTGGTCTTGTTACCTCACATGGCATCTTTAGGAAATACCCCACACCTGAAAGCCATTGGTGTACATCTGTTGAGGGGATGCCTGCCTGGAATCCAGTTATTGTGTTGTGAGATGTTGCCCAGCCATCTATACCCTATGCTACTCCCTGCTCAGCACCATCACATGTCCAGAGGCCAGGGGTGTCGGCAGGCATATGCACTGTACTCAACAGAGTACAGTAAAAAAAAAATAAAAAAAAAATCAGGCAGGGGCAACCAATCAGGCAGGGGCAACAAAAAGAGGAAGGCAAAGACATTGTGAGTCACATTGTATCTGTGTCACCCTGAGCCCTTCTGCCTTTGTTGTTCACTATGGGGCACTGATGCCACCATCCAAATTCACAAATAAGAACAACTTACCAGGCAGGCAGAAAAACAAAGGAAGGAGGATTACAGGAAGAAACTGATTGCCATGTCTGAGTTCAAGTAAACTGGGGGGGGGGCGTCCTATTGGAGTGACGTGGCGGCACATATTTTGGTTTATGTTTACATAATGGGGGGGCAACAGTGCATCAGTTCTGAGTACAAGTTTAAAGTTCCTGGCTACACCCCTGCCAGAGGCTTCCAGGCCTAAGAGCTGAGCACTTAGTGATCCACCCCCATGTTATAGGCAGGAAGAGGCCATCAAGGGGTACTGTGCTACTCCGACCTTGACACCCTGTCACTGAGCCAAGGCGAAATGTCCCCTGCTGACTACCAAGAGTGACATAGGGCCCAATGGAATCTAATGCCATGCCAACACAGGCATTCTGCCACAAAGCCAAGGCCAGTATGACCCTTTGGTGCACCTAGAACCCAAACCTGCATGCCAGCACTGGTACAGACAGTGCCTACTCCCTCGAACACTGCTTAAGGCCCTCCTCCAGTTCCAGGCCTGACTAGAATTGACTGCTTCCTGCTGAAATCTCCTATTTACACTGTCACTAAGCTCCACCCGCACTCTTATGGGAAAAGAGATTGATGCAGTGGCAAGCAGTGCTTTGAAATATACACTACTGTAGTAACAACCCATCCCTTTCTAGGGAAGGGATTGCTATACATTTTTTCCACCTGTGGTAATGCCCAACATAAGGATGAACAGAAAATAAAGAAAATTTTAGAAACAGATTTGAAAAGCCCCCAACATCTTCAAAGGCACCTAAAAAAATATACATTTTTGTCACTCTTCCCTTTAGATCTGATTTATTTTTGCATTTATTTCCATAACTTTGTACATCAACATGAAAACAGGATCAATATCCGCTTCATGGGAACACAGCACCTTTATCAGTGGAGAGGCCTTTTTATAACTTAAATTTGATTGAAAATATCATATTATGGTGGCACGGTAGCGCCACTATAGTCAGGGTTGAGTAAGCAGTTTAATGTGGAACCCCAAATTTTGCACTTTAGTAACTTTGCAACTGTTCAACAGATTTGCACGAAATTTGGTATGCACCATCTGGTGGGGTAGATCTTTTGATGTGCCAAGTTTTGTTTTGATTGGATTTTTGAATGTTGCACAGCGCATAGTGAAACAAGTGTGTTTTTAGCTTTTTTCGCCAATTTTTGCTGATTTTTCCTCATTTGGAATTGCTGCCTGACATTTTCAGGGTAGAAAGCACTTGCCCCAAAGAACAAGCCAATATTGGTTTGGTGAAAAAATATTAATACATTCCAAAGTTATTCAATTTTGAAATTTCAGATTCTGAGCATGCCCAGTTCAGTCTTTTGGATAGCTGCACAGCCTCGAACAAGGATTTGGCCTCACAAACAGGGATTCTGACAGCTCACGAACAGAGCTTCATTAAATCCCTGTTCATATGAAAAAAATCCCTGTTTGCGAGCCACTGTCTTGTTTTCATTTTTTGTAAAAAACAAAACGTAACTTGCCCCACGTATGTCTTCTGTGGAGACTGAAGTATGGGTTTTGTTCAGGGTAATGCCCTCTACAAACCCATGGTTTTGGTTCCATTTACTTTTCTAAAGAAACGGCGTGCATGTTTTGAAAATCCTTGTTCGTGACTCGCTTCCAATCCTTGTTCCTGAGATGTCAAGGTCCCTGTTCGCAAACTGTTCCTTGTTCGTGAGCTAACAAAATCCTTGTTCGTGAGATGATGGCCAGGTAGCCCTATCTCATGAACAGGGATTTCTCACAAACAAGGATTTTGACACTTCACAAAAAGGGATCCAGCTCACAAACAGAGATTTTGACACCTCATGAACAGGGATTATGAAAAAAAAAATCCTTGTTCGTGAGGTGTCAAAATCTCTGTTTGCAAGATGTCAAAATTCTTGTTTGTGAGAAATCCTTGTTCATGAAGTGTCAAAATCCTTGTTCATGAGACAACAACCAGATGGCCCTAAAAATCCTTGCTCGTGAGCTGTTAAAATCCTTGTCCGTAAGCTGGCCCAGTGGCATGGAGGGCTGAGGCATCTGTGCCTTACCTCCAGCCATGCCGGTGACCGGTATTCACGATGTGAGCGGGTCGGCAGGGGTCAGCCAGGGAGGGAGAGGATTGAGCATCCAGAGGACTGCTCTCCTCTCCCATGGAGGGGTAGGGATGGAGTCCATAGTTTAACTAGCCCTTGGCAGTGGCTGGGGGCTGGTGCAGTGGACCCACAAATGTAGGAGGTGGATGCAGGGCAGATGCCTGGTTTGCCTCATGCAGAAGCATGCACGGCTTAGCCATTGGTGTCAGTGCACACCATCATACTGTGCTCGGGCTGGGAAGAAAAAATACGGAAAAAATCAAGACTGGCGAGATGATGCCAACCCCTCACAGTTGCTGTACCTGGCCAGCCGGCACCTTGTGGAAGCCAGAGGTGAGTCCAGTAGACACTGGGGTGACGGGGCTGGGGGGATCTTTGTTCATGAGGGGACAACCAGATGGCCCTATCTCAAGAACAAGGATATCTCATGAACAAGGATTCGGCTCGCGAACAAGGATTTTGACAGCTCACCAACAGGGATTTTTAAAGGTTGCTGTTTCTTTGCTAGTTCACTGCAAAGAAATGGTTAGGTTTTTTGGCTTGAGATTTACAGGTTACAAAGGGATTGTCCCACAGATGTGAGTTATGCTAGTTTGGTGTTAAAATTTGCATCAGTTCCATAGTTCTGGCATTCCGAAGTTGAGAAATTTCCCATAGGATTACATTGTGGTGAATGCGGTGCCTTTCGGTGGCTATATCTCAAAAACGGTTTGAGATACAGAGTTTCTGGTAAGCACCTTTAGGTGTACTAAGCATGCATGCAGGTTGCCTGTCCATCATGACAACTGCAGTGGATTTTTTTCCAAGGTTGCTACAGTTCCTGAGATATTGCTCCATTTGCAGCACAAGGGTTACTTGGAATGTGTGTAGGCCTCCGCTGTATCTCTAAAATTATAGGTAGGTGGGTCCTGCACTCCCATGTATGGATACCATTATGCAGTAATGGGACTGCTGGGCTATCTATTATGCAATACTGGGAGCACAGGGCCCAGAGTGCCCTGCACTCCCACAGGGAGATGACAGCTCATTACAATGTCTGTGCACTTATAGACAGATGGGAGTGCAGGGCCCATAGGGCCCTACAGTCCAAAAAACTGATACCATGGCCCCTGTGCTCCCAAAACAATATAATGGTAGAGATTATACTTTGTTAAAAAGTAAGGAAATTCATTACAAAAAACTTCATTAATGCATCAGTTAGGGCTGAAGTGACAAAAGTAGGGAAATGAGGCATTAGGGTTGAGACCTTAATCCCCTCACCCTACCACACCTTCCCCACCCCCCACAGACCAACAGGTGACAGAGTGTGCCTTGGGGTTGTCAGGCCTAACTCTCACCCCATTCTCCTACACTGTACTATGTCAGCTTTCTTACACATGGAATGGGGTGAGAGTTAGGCCCGACAACCCCAAGGCACACCCCGTCGCCTGTTGGTCTGTGGAGGATGGGGGTGGGGTGGGGTGGTAGGGTGAAGGGGGTTAGGGTCTCAACCCTAATACCTCATTTCCCTACATTTGTCACTTCAACCCTAACTGATGCATTAACAAAGATTTTTGCAATGAATATATATATATATGTTTGGATAACCTACAACATAAAAAGTGCTATCTCAGTCATCCTGGTATGATAGTAATATCGTTTCATGATGCAGTATGTCACAGTGCATACTTTTAGCTACACAGCTGAACCATGGCAGCACCTTGAAAATGCTGGTTGTACTGGATGGGGACAGTGCTAGTGACCAATGAAACAGAATGCACTCAAAGACAGCTTCACAGCTCTGTCCAACATTTCTGTTATTTCAATATAGAGAAAGTACTTTTACCTACTTTTTGAACCTGCAGGTTGATAGAGCATGATGTGATGACTGTGGGGGTGCTTTTCCATCCCAATTCAAGATGCAGAAACTTTGCAGTGCAGCAGTGCAGGAGTCAGGGAAGTGAAACCTACCAGAAGGATGAGTGAAGTCAACAAATGATGAGGTACTCAAGGCCATCAAAGAGTTGGAGCAGTTTGTACACAAACTGGATAGAAAATGGACACTTTCCACTCTTGAGTAGCCACAGTGGAGACAAAACTAGACACAGTGTTGGTGGATGCTCAGCAGGTCAAATCTGCTGCTGAAAAAGCAATGGTTGTCTCAGTCAGGGTTGTCCAGTTGAACAAAATCTTAAGAAAGCACCCGGAGCAGCTAGAGAATGGCACCCATCAGGCAAACGTCCAACTCAGAGTTCCTGAAGGCCGGGAGGGGGGTGAGCCTATCTCAATTGCAGTAGATACTCTCAGGGTTTCACAGGATTTGGATTCATAAGGCCTAACAATGAAAAGTTGTAGAATCACTCAAAGGCATAAAACCCAAGACTCGGACACTCCTTGTGCTATTCTGATTTTTACCTCTTACATTTATGTTTGGGTTTCTAATTTGGCAGTGGCCAAAGCTAAAGGCAAGTAACTGTGGAAGGAGGTCATCGTCTATTTTATTTCCCTGATCTCTCCTATGCTGCATGTCAACAGAGGAAAGTCTTTGACTCAATTTACAATGAGTTCAGCCAGTTGGGAATCACACACATGTACACACAAAAGGCTACTACAACCCTCCAACAGGTAAAACTTTATTAAAGAAAATCCCGCCCTAAGTAGAAATCTTATGCTAAAAATCTATACACAAAGTACGTTAAGATTCAGAAGTTCCATAGAACTAATTGAACAATATGAAGTAACTAATATAATATTTAGTAACTGAACACCCAAAAGTAAAGGCACGTCTATCATACCCCAGTCAGGAGTACATATTCCTGAGTATAGCTTACTCACAGATCAGGCAACTGGTGCTCAGCAGAAAGGCTGGCTCTGTGCAGGTTGTTGCACATTATAAATTGAGCTTTTGCAGACAGAATGACCATGTAGTCGTGATCATTTTAAGATGATGAGCCTCTGCTCACCTACTCGAAGTAAGTAAAAACAAATCAAACAGTGGATCATTCCCCCACATCTCATTGTTTGGCTATGTTTCAAAATCATCAAGCCCTTTTCACTGGTCTTGCCCGAACCCACATTTGTACACTAATGAATTGAAAGAAACATCACGTAAGCATAAAAAACTCAGGTATTGTAAGAGCAAGTGAGCATAAGTAAGAAGGAGCAAGATAAAATGTTCAGACTGCTCCCTCCTCTGATTCTCCCCTCTGTTTCTCAAAGTCTTCTTTGATTTTCATTAGCCTCTTGCCTGCTTCCACAGGGTTGATAAGAAGATAACTCTTACCCGAACAGACCATGCACAACTTTGAATACCAACCTTTTTGTCCAGGTCTATATGGACTTTTGAAAGTCAAAAACTGACACTTCAGGAGAGTACTGCACTTGGGACATTATTGGGACTATCATTTCCGGATTCAAGTCCATGGTCTTGCCCCTAAGAGCCAATTGTATTGGACTTCATGTTGGACACTATTAGATTACTTGTTGAGGTAAGCCCTTAAGTTGTATCAAAGGAAGATAAGAAAGTGATCCTTTGCATACAAGTCACTCTTGTTATATTTATGTGGTGCACTTATTTTCTTTCTTTTTTTTTTGTGTACTATTTTTCCTCCTTCTCCCTGGCTGGCCTTCCTTCTCGCTGATCCTCTCAGCTCTGTCATGCCAGTTCTCCCAGGATTTGCCTCTCCCAGAGTGCCACACGGCTTGCCCTCTATGGCAGGATGGCAGGGAGTCCTTCGACCTGCCGGAGTCCAGATGCCGATTTCTGGAAGGAGCCTGAGTTGCTGGGTGTGTGAATCTGCAGAGGTTGGCATTCATCCTGCCAGCCAGGGTGTTTTACCTTTTGGTTTCCCCATGAGTTGCCGCTCTTTCCATCCCCACAGGGACAGCAGCATTATGGGACTATGTCCCCGACGTAAGCATGTGCTGGTACGCTTGTTCAATATACAGCATGGCGTGGCCCTCCCACTCTGTGTCCTGTGTGCCCTATCACCCCCACCTACCTGTAGGTGGCAGTGCTGCAGTCGGATATGGCACCTCCCCCCCGGGGAGACAAAGAGCATCCTGCAGGACACTCAGTCTTTCTCCCCCTCAGCCCCCAACGATCCAGGTTCAGTCACAAATTTGGGTCACCAGTGTTGTGAGTGGTAGCGCTACCACCTCGCCGACTGGTTGGTTGTGGTGTGCTTATTTTCAAAGGGTTTAGAGTCAGGTACAAACTCTGACTCTGAACTCATTGAAAACAGGCACCTACCTAAAAGTTATTTTTGTGAAATAAAAACTAAAGTAAAGTAGTTTGTGTATGTCTCATTAGATAATGCAGTAAAAACAAATTAAAAAAAATAGAAAATGCCCATTGTACTAATGACCAATCAAAGAGTAGCAGCATGCAGAACTAGCCAATCACAATGATGTTATGCAGAAATGGAATGTTGTGATTGACTAACTTCTGAATCCTTCCTCTGATCATCAAGCTTGCAGCCATTATATTTGTTTTAAACTTTGTTTATTGATTTCACATTAAACATATATATGTCCATGCCTCATGCCAGATAATCAAAACAAGTTCAGTACACGTATCATATGCACACTAGTAATAAAGTGACAATCACATTTCGGAAAACCCAGGTAATTGTTTACAAAAGGAGTTGGGGGGATACCAAAATTAACATCAAAGTCATGTATTGTCAAGAAAAGTTGCCAGCCTCTTCAATGGGTGTTTGTTGAACCATCAGGGAGAGATATAGGTAAGGGAGATTAATACAATCTCTCTGAATCACTATTTAACCACAACATATCATCAGGTAGACAAACTGGAAAATTGACCTGTACTAAAACATCCACCCTTCCTGATCCACATCATAAAGAACTGTAAATTATGAATGCAAGTGAAAGACTCACTGCTGAAATCTGAACTTCGTACCCTCCTCACAGTCTCTGACAAATGCACTTGTATCTGATTTATAGAATTCGCATAATATGTCTCTCTGCAACCAAGTTGCAATGCTTAACTATTAACTGTCTTATGAATTTGCTCTCCACTTCAATGTTAAAATCTTTTCTGGTTAGGTACAGTATTTTTAGATGTCTCGCATTGATATAACTACTGTAACACCTATAATTGAGTTGGCTAAACTGTGTATAAAATATTGTACTGTGTTGTCACCTATAATTTGTTGTTCCTCTGTCTGTATTTCTCCAGAGTCATGCCTGAAAATAGGCAATGTTTTTGTCTAGTGCATTTACAACGAAAAATAAACAAATAAACTTTGCAGAACAAACTCTAACTTTGTGCTAATAAAGTATCTACATTAACAGCTGCACAGGACCATGCCTAGTTCAAGGTATCCTAAAATGACAGTTCTAGCCACCTCAACCATGCAGTCGATACAACTGTAATATAATAAAGTACATGCTACTTGGTGAGGGTTACGTATACACAGTCCCAGCCCCAAATTCAATAGTACCACGGAAAGGTGCAATTGCCAGAGTATGTCAACGTTAAAGTCTTTGAACAGTGTCACAAAGCTCACTGTTACCCTGCATCAGACTGGCACTCCTCCCAGTTCTCTGCTTTAGCTGTATATTCAGCTTCGGTCTTTTTGATCCATTAACCCACATCTTGGGGGGGGGGGGGGTCAGTGAATTGCCAAGCCTTCCCACCATAAACGACTCTGAGTCTATCAGAGAGCAAGAATGAGGGCACAACACCTAGTGTCCCCAACCGATATCTAATGGCATCCAACCTTTTTCAGCGAGCTTATGTTTGAAATGACAAGTCTGGGTATATTTTAATATCAGCCCCATTCACTGTTTTATTTATTTATTTCAGTTTCGGAATTACAACCTTTGAGCCAAGGAGGCTTCTTTACAAAGGTTCCATGTCAAGGACATAAAAACAATATACAACAGAAAGACAAGCAATGGCAGTAATAGGGCAGGTAGTTGTGATTAAACCTGTTGGTCATATGAGAGAAAAAAAACAGAAAAACATATGCAGATTTGGAAACAAGTAGGATATGTAACTTAACACCAGAACAGTAGTCACAGATAAATCAAAACCAGTTGCTAAGTGCAGAAGGTTGGAAACATAGGAGCCAGAAGTGGCTTTGTCATGGTGGATTCCAAAGGGGTGTGAGGGAGGAGAGGGAAAAGTGGGGGAGGTGGGGAGGGTATGAGAGGGTGGCTGCCAGGTTTGGCTGTGAAGATGGCGTGAGGGTGAGGGATCGAGGAGGGGCAGCCGAGAGAGGGTCACCCAGTCAAGAGTCAAAGCCTGAGCTTGCAGGGTGGAAGAGAGTGGGTTTGGGGGTGGATGGGGGTAGGAGATGACTTGGGAAAGAAGGTATGAGAAGAGGCCAGGGGCCGTTTGCTAAGCATAGCAGTTGTAGTTGTTGGTGCCGGCTAGGTGGTGATGCAGGGCTTTCTTAAATGGGCCAATGTTTTCATATTGTAGGACGGTGGAGGGTAGGTCATTCAACCATTCTGGGCTGCAATAAGAGAGGGAGGGAATGCTGGGCCAGGAAGGTTCTTTTAAATGATACCTGTAGTAGGCCCTTCACTAAACTTCTCTTATGTTTGTAAGTTAGGTTGTGTTGGAATAGTTTAACGGATGAATCAGGTGTTTGTCCTAGTAGGGCCTTTTTCCCAAGTAGGCAGGTTTGGTATTTGGTCCTTAGGGTAAGGGGAAGCCACCCTGTCAAGGAATATAGGCTGCAAGTATGAGTGTGATGATCAGCCCCCAATACGAGCCGGCAGGCTTTATTGAGGAGATGTTTTACATGTTTAAGCGAGGTCCCAGAGGCTGCATGGTATATGACTAGGCTGTAGTCAATAATTGACGATATGGAGCTCTGTGTGCTGAGTTTGAGGGCCTCTGGGGTCATAGTTTTTCTGTGGCTGTATAGGATCCCAAGTCTGATGTTTGCAGATTTTATGACGTGGTCTATATGAGACACAAAGGAGAGGGAGTCATCAATGTGGATACCAAGATATTTGGAGGTGAAGACCTGTACTAGGATGTCACCTTTATGGCTTAGGATGATCAGGGGGTGGGTAGTCTTTTTGGACCGCTGGAACGAGACGTGCATAGATTTAGTTTTTTTTGTAATTGAATAGGAATCTGTTATGCAAGAATCAGGCCTAGAGTTTTGAGAAGCTGTCTTGAAGAGCAGTATTTATATCTTGCAGGTGATGACCAGGGACAGAGATCACTGCATCATCTGCATAGATCAGCATGTTGGCAGGGCAAGCACTGGGGAGTTAATTGATAAAAGGGCTGAAGAGCAGGGGCCCTAGGATTGATCCCTGGGAAACCCCTAGTGTTACGTTCTGGGGTTCAGATGTGACTCTCTTTATTCTAACGCGCTGATTCCTATGAGGGAGGTAGCTTGAAAACCAAGAGACTGTGTCAGCAGACAGGCCAAGGGTCAAGAGGTTTTCAAGTAAGATCTGGTGATTAACAGAGCCAAATGCTTTGGTCAGGTCTATAAAAATAGATCCCACGGTCATACCAGAGTCTAGGGTGTCGTAGAGATGGGAAGTGAAGTCTGTGAGTGCTGTGATGCCACGGCAGTTCTATCAGGGAGTTCAAGTTGCCGGCTCCAGCACTACTAGAGACAACCATGGCCTTGCTTTTGGTAGGCTGAGGATATGTTGTTGGCCCCGAGGCTGATTTTTTGGATGGCCCATGGCAAACATAGTATCATTCAAGGCAGCAGCACGTAATACAGCTGTCTTTGTAGTATATAGAGTTCACTTCTTAAAATATATTTAATTTTAATGCTTAAATGTCTATCGAGAATGAGGAACTCTTTCTAGATGCTTCCTTCCCAGAAGATGGCTCTCTGGTGCCCCCAAGCCTGCAACCATTCTAAAAGAAATTGACAATGAGTGAAACATGTAAACAAGACAACACTACTACACAATTTTTATTTTAATCAAAGAACATGTCTGTATAAACAAAACGGGACATGCCCTGACTGAAGATATCACATTTATATTCATTCAAGACCACTGATATTAAGATTGCTCACTCATGGCTTCATCACTCATGACATATAATTGGCCACTCTTTAAGATACTGTATATGGGCTATGTAATTTGATGACTTAAAATATGTAATTTATCTTCAAATGTAAGTGGCCCATTTAACACCATGGGAGGCAGATAAACCGTGTAGGAAATGGGTAGGTTCTGTCTTTTATAATTGCTTCAACAAAAAAGAAAAGGGGGTAGCAATATTAAGAAAATTACTTAATTCAAACCAAAACATCAGAAAACCGATAACGAGGGAAGATAGATTTTACTAAAGAGGGTTATTACATGGCAGGGATATCACACTAATTATGTTTATCCTCCAACTGAAAGTCCTCCAGCATTTTTCGAACAGTTAGCAGTGGAAGTCAGGGGGCTTAAAAACACAAAAATGATTCTAGTAGCGAACTTGAACATTGCACCGAATGCTTTCCTTGATGGAAGTAAACCAGGTGCTGATAGTTACAAAAAGAAACCTAGAGAAATCTTAGAAAGACTAGGCAAGGAGAATGGCCTAACTGATGTATGGAGACTGGTTTACCCCCACAAAAAAAGAATTTACCTTTTTCTCACCAGCACATTCTGTACATAGCAGAATAGACCTTTTAATAATGTGTCCAGGGCTATGCAACACGTCTCAGAATCCAGAATTCGTTTAGTTGTCATTTCTTTTTTTTTTTTTCTTATAATATTTTTTATTTTTCCAAATTAGAGATACAATACAGGATAATTATACCAAGATAGAACATCAATAAAAGTTATACGTATTTCTAAAAGAATGCAAAGCACAAAGGGAAAGGATTACCAATAGTAAACAGACGTCAGCACTTCTTTAGTGAACATAATCTATGAATAAACATTCTAGCAAGTGCTAGCATAAGACTACAGAAATTTCTGCAATTGTTTACTTAAGAAGTAAAACACTGCTACTGACAACAGACCCTACTTGTGATCATTACATTTTTTTTTATCGTGTTATTTCTTTCCATACCTTGGCGGCAGTACTGCCATCAGCTGTCACCTCAGCGCCGCTCCCCGAGGATCAGACCCCCTCCCTTGAGCACACATGACCTGCTCTTCGTGGCAGGGTGGTGGGGAGCGTCGCGACCCACCCACAATGGATCCTTGCTAGGGAGATGCCTTCTCGGGGGCAGCGCCACGGGGACAGCTTCATGTAGCCAGGACTTTTTTCCATTTTCTCCCTTGTGAGGAGGTGGGGCGTGCAATGATGCCTGCGGAGAGAGCGAGCACGCTTCCGCCCATACTCTCTTCAAGCGTCTGCCCCATCCCCTCCCCTGTTGCAGTGTCAGTGTACTGTCCCCCAGCAGCCACTAGGGGCCAGTGGAACGCTGACTACTGATGGCCCCCTCCCTGGAGAAGGATAGCAGTCCATCGGATGCTCAATCCTTCTCCTTCCCTGCTGACCCCTGACAGCCTGTGCTCATTCCCGAACATGGGTTGTCGGCGAAGCCCGAGGTAAGGAGTCCAGTACCTCAGCCCTGAGTGCCACTGAGCCAGCTATCATTACTATTTTTTAAAACTATAACTGGCTAACCTATGTCTAGTTGGAGAAAGAGCCCCTAGATTTCTTTAAATGTATTATTCTTACCAGTTATAGAATAACAGATTTTTTCATTAGTGTATTGGCTGTAACTCGCATCATATTGAATCAGTCAGGGACACTAGGAGCTATGTCATCTTTCCATTTTCTTAAAATTAGCCTTTTTGCTGCAAGAGCAGCTGTTAGTACCCAAAGCTTTTGAAATACAGACATAGTACAATCTTGAATGAAAATGCCCTGTAAGTATGTTTCAGGTGATTCATAAAAGTTTGCCCCAGTGCATCCAGTACAAATAATATGTACTGTCTCCCACAAATTCATTACTTTATGATCACTCATTGGTATCCACTTCTCTAGAAGTAAATCATGCAAGAATGGGTCCTCCAAGGTGGCAGGTAAATACTAGGAATGGGAGAACCTCAAAAGGTTCTGAGGTTCTAAAAGGTTCTGATAAGCAAAAAAACATGCGGATCCTTATCCAAAACCTTATCTGAACCTTTTATGACCTTTATTGTTTTATGGTAACCGTATGTTAAAACATTTTAAACTGCTTTTAATCAACATAGCTGTAGAAAAAAACAACTGAGCTGGCCCACCGGTGCAGCAGTTGGATTTCTGCTAGGGATGCTGACGACCCAGGTTTGGGAATGGACACGGGAGTCAGAGGGCCAGCCAGAGGGAGAAGGATCGAGCATCCTGGGGACTGCTGTCCTTCTCCGAGGGGGGGAAAGTGTCTGGCACTTTATGGACCTCTGGCGGAGGCTGGGGGTCCACTGCAGCCTGCGCCATCACCTTGGGGGGGGTGGATGCTGGATGTCATTGCATGTCCCTGCCCCAGATCAAGAAAGCATCAAAAAGCTGGCCCCCCAGCATGACAACCTGCTCTGTCACCATCTCCACTGCCTTTGATGTCCGCTGGGGAAGGGGCATGTTCCCGTGACCCCGACCCTGGGAGTAAGCTGGAGCTTGCCTACAGTGTCCTTTGGGGGAAGCCTCCAAGTGGCCCTGCCTGAAGGGGTAAGCCTGGGCATGGGGGGATGGAAGGCAGGACAGATCTGACCTCCAAATGGAGGATTGGGGGACCCAGGACCAAAAAGAAACAAACAATTAAACCACTGTTTAGTAGTAAAGAATGCTCTCTAATCACTCTTCTGTTTCTGACATTTAAGAAAGTAATACTAATACTGTGTATATGTTACATTATTACCAGTAGTGATTTCTATTTCTCAACAGGTACAGGCAGGCACCGGATGTGTTTTAGACAGTCATGTGATGAAGTAGAAGCCAGGAACACAAAAACAGCACCAGGCCAGAGCAAATGGCAGCCTGTCAGAGTGCAAGTCAGCCAGCTACCACTTCAAGACCGCAGTCTGCTACTGCCCCCACCTACTAAAATCAGGGGAAAACTAGAAGTAGTTTAACAGCACTGAAATCAATATGATTAAGGCACATTTACCAAAAATGACTGCTTAGAAAAGAATGAGAAAGTGACTGTGATGACAAGAAAGTCCCAGACCAGAGCTCTAGTTTGTAAATAAAAGGTCTCCTCCTGAGTCTGATTTTTTAGAAAGGGATAATAGTGTGTTCAAATAAAAAAAATTACTTTGTAGTAGTACTCCCACTACTACCAAGGGAAAAAAAAGAGCTAGCAGCATTTATCAATATGGTTATTTAATTGTGTGCATTTAGGTAAATGATCTCTTTAGAATGGCAAAGTGACTGTGTGTGAGATCAAGGACTTGTCTGCCACAATTGTTACCAGTACGTAATGACATGAATGTGTTGTACTGGCTGCGCCTCCCACCCAACTCCAAGATGACAATGATGCTGTCGAAAGGCAGGCAAGTCCCAGATCTCTATTTTTTTTTTAAAACCAGTATTCGGAGTCTGACTTTTTGTAGAAGGGGTCAGTATGTTTTTTGTATGTCACCAATTATTTTAGCACAGCAGCGGGTCTCGGTATGGAACGCAGCACGAAACAATGTGAAAGAACAAGAGCAGGGATTTATTTAACTCTAAAAATTGATTAGCGTTTTACTCATAAAAGTGATACATCTTTGTGAAAATGCCTTCTCTTGCCTCACTGTGTTTAACAAACACAGCACTTCAAGAAAATCTATATACATACTTTCTGTACAGTTAGTATAGTCCCAAGAAAAAAACTGCTAATCAATTATGTAAAACCCTGAAGAGTACTAGGAAGTCCAAAGTGACCACTACACCACTGCTACTACTACAACTACTATTGGGGGGGGGGGCAGATCTATGGTTATATAAGAAATAATTATTCTTAGGTGCATTAGGTAATAAATGATATCGTCAGAATGAGAAAGCAACTGTGTGTGAGATCAGGGACTTTTCTGCCACAGTTACGACCAGTATGTGATGACGTGAACGTGATGTACTGGCTGCACCTTCCACCCACCCCCAGGATGATGATGATGTGGTCGAAAGGCAGGCAAATCCTAGATCTCTACTTTTAAGCAGTCCAGTGAGTTTCAAAATTGAAAGCTGACGTGTAACTCCACAGCTGCAGCACAGGTACAGCTGTCAGTGTCATCTTCTTCAAGATCAGCATCACATATGTAGCCAAAGTTTGGCAAGTTAACCTTCAAGAACGTTAGCTTCTCCACATTGTCTGGTGTTAATTTTGTTCATTTATCAGTCACAATATCTCCAGCAGAGCTAAATAAATGCTTAGAACAGACACTGGAGGGTGAACATCCAATATACTTATAAGCCAGGGTTGCCAGCTTTAGCCAGCATGATTTTTTCACTTGCCAGTAAGTTAAAGGGTCATCCTTAATAGTAATGTTGGGCTCTAACAGATATGCATCTACTATGCTTGCTACTGAGCATGCATTTTCTTCTTGTGGAATTTCAGTGTCCCGTAGCTGGCCCCAAATGTCATCCTCCTCATTGTCTGCTTCTGTACTGGTTTTTGGAGCAGTCTTTTGAATTTGAGGTGGTGTCATTTTAGTACTGCTTGCCAATCCTCCTAATGAAACCTCATCTACTGCATCAATCGAAAGTTGCCAGTAGTTCAACTCCATAACATCAGAAACCACATCAGGAAGGTGTCTGTTCTGGAAATGTGGATCTAGCAATGTTACTAAGAGGCACTCCTTGCTCCGTGTTATGGCGGATAATTTCTCATCATTGCTAAGTCTGGTAAGCATGTTATTGACTAGAGATGGATTCATATCTAAATTGCTCCTCATTTTCTCCAACCTTTTTTTGAGAAGTAGAATGAATGGAATAACTTGGTTAAGGGATGTCTTTTCTGCACTGACATCTTTTGTAGCACTCATGAATGGTTTCAGAATGTGATACAACTGTTCCAGCAGAGACCATTGAGTAGAATGGAGTACAGTGCCCTTCCTGATATCATTGTACATGATATACTCAGTGATAGCTACCTTTTGTTCAAGGATGCGTTCAGTCATAAAGTAAGTTGAATTCCACCTTGTTGCTACATCCTGAACAAGCTGGAGACAAGGAAGACCTTTGTCCTTCTGGATATCAGCAAGGATGTCACAGACTTTTACTGATTGATTGAAATGGTTACACACTTTGTGCACTTTACCCACAGTGGCTGATACTTGACAGTCATCCAGGAAGCTTCGAATGATTAGGTTAAGACATTGGGCAAAACAGCATATATGTACATAGTTGCCATTGTGAAGTGCTTTTTTAATATTTGAACCATTGTCGGCAACAAAAAAAAAATTTTCAAACCCTGTGAAGTGACTAGGACTGGGAGAACTAGGTGAAGTCCTGATCCTTATTAAATAAGAACCAGAACATGGTGAAGTTCTGATTTATCCAGATTAGTTCTGATTAGTTCTGATTTATTGACCAATATTTGAAAAAATGCGAAAAAGACTTCTGGTTTGATGGCTTCCTGCTAAGACGTGCTTTGCACTGCTCCTCTAACCACTTGGCTTAACCACCTTTTACTAGCTCCTTATACTCTGGCCGGTGACTTTGGAAGGATCAGACAGCTTTTCAACACTTGCTAGCTGTACTTCAGACCGCTAATTGTCTTAAATAATGGATGCGGACATGAAGCAAGCTCTCCCCAAGCACAACACACCACCAACGCCAGAGGAGAAGTCATCAAAGTGGCTTAAAGCGAGCGGAGCTGGGACACCTACTCAATCTAATCCCCAAGCTGCGCTCACAGAAACGACATTTTTAGAAGGATTAGCACCACTGAAAGATACATTACAGTGTCTGGTTAAAGACCTGCAAGGAGTGAAAGCCTCTCTGGATCAACTTACCATCTGCACTCGTGATAATGAAGCCTGTATTTCCTCTTTAGATGACTGGAGAGGCTGCACTGATCCAGAACTCACCTCACTAAGGCATTGGGTAAAAAAGATGGAAGACCAGCTAGAGAATCTTGAGGGGAGATCCCATCATAATAATTTAGTTGTGTTTGGACTCCAGGAGGGGGAGGAAGGACTGAAGGCTATCACTTTTACACAGAAACTGTGTGATAAACTCGTGGGCCCATCGCCAAATGGACCTGCCTATATCGTGGAGCGGGCACACCGTCCCCTGCGCCCCATACTTCAACCAGGCTCTCTTCTGCGGCCATTTATCTACTTAATTTTCTGGATAAGCAATTTATTCTTGATTGACTTCAGGACATCAGAGAACTTCAGTAGGAAGGAAAAAGAATCTGAATAGTGCAGGACCTCCCATACCTGTGCGGCAACGGAGAATGGCCTTACATCCCTTAGTATCCAAATTGATTGTAGCTGGAATCCAATACAGGGTGAGGTGTCCTGCAATTCTGCAAATTAATAAGGATGGGCAGTGTCTTTCAATTGATTCTCTAGAGTCGGCAACTGGCGAATTAAAAAAACTGTTCCCAGACTTGATTAAGTAACTGGCCCCCAGGGGCGTGGAGATTGTGCTGCTAGATTACTCTGCTAGACTACAACAGTTCTTTATTTTATTTCCCTCATGGTGTTTCCCATGTTTTGCTCCACTTCTCTAACTGGTTTTACACCTGAGATCCCATTTACTTCCCGCTCGAACTTGCCGACTGGATGAGCAGCTCCTTAAGATGAATGTTTTCTCCCCGTTATCTGCAACATCTCTAAGGGCTCCAGGAAGGCAGTGCAGTATTTTCAATACCCCTGCATAGGAGTAGTGACTGGGAATATAGACTACCCCCTGCAGACTCTACCATCTGTGAGTATTGATGTCTTCCTCTCGTAAGGGGTTCGTTCTGAATTTACTGCTGCTTAACCCCATCTATTTCTTACTGAATGCGGGACATTTTGTTTGGAACATTTTCATACCCACCTGCGGGGCAGATGAATACTGTGTACCTGTGGATTGGCTAATGAATAGCATCTTGATCGATCTTTGGATACCCTTGAGATCTATGCCTTCCAGGGACCTATTATTGTATGGATAATGTCAGTAACCTACTCCTTAAACTGACTTTCCCTTTAGAGGGTCAGGATCTAACATGCCTGTTCTGGCTGAAGTTTCTGGATAACCCAGTGACTGCAAGTAGTATCTTTAATATTTGTTAGGACTGTTAACCCCTGGGAACGATTATGAACAGTTGAGTTAATTATGGATCGGTTTTACCATGTTTTGCTATCCTGTTGGTGCCTTGTAGCTTGTTACCCCATGTTAATTTTAAAAGGGGTTTAACTGCTGCTGAATTTTTGAATGTTACTTGGCATAATGCTGCAGTTTGGGGCTTTCCTGCTCTGTTCTGAATATTGATCATTTTAGGGGCTTTGTTTGCTGTTATCTGTGTTCTTTGAGGGGGGCATGTACTGTGGGCAGTTTGAACAACATCACGTCCAACGCTTTAGTGGGAGGTCAGTCGTATGGACTGGGAGTGTTTGTGGTGTTCTTATGGGGGATAATAGGGTATTGGGAGATAGTGGGTCTGTTTGGGTGGGGGACAGGGGAAGGGTTTTTTACTATTACTATTTTACCACAGGTCTGTTCTTTTGTAGATCTGGGTAAGGGGGTCGAGGGTGTCTTTGCTGTTAACTCATTGGTGTATGTCTGTTTTCTTCACTGTGTTGACAAGGAGGGAGGGGAGGAAAACATTTGCTTTATTAAGCATCATGAATGACCTACTAGCATCTTCGGTACTACTTACTCTCCTTTGTCCCTGCCTCAGGGCTATTGTATCAGATGCAAGTTACTTAATGGCAAGGGCAGAGGCCTATTCGTGGGTTGGTTCATTTTGGGGATGGTGGGGGAGGGATATATAGGAGAACCTCGAGTGGCACTGTTCCCAAAGTGATTATGCTCTTCAAAGTTAAGTACCTGGGTTTCCTAAAAAGAATGGTCTCCCAATATGAGATATGTATCTTGGAATGTTAAGGGAGCTTGGTCCAGGATCAAAAGATGCCAGATATTGAAACATCTTAACCTGATGCAGTGTTATATAGCATTCCTCCAGGAGACCCATTTGTTGGAGTCAGAAGGGTCCCTATTCCAGTGATGTTATACTGGACAAGTATCTGTGGCTGGTAATGCAACGTCACAAAGAGGCGTAGCAATTTTGATAGCCAGAGGGGTCCAATTCTAAATTCTACAATGCATTACGGACCCACAGGGTCGATATATTTTATTAAAAGGCTTGTTAGATCATACCAAAGTTCTCTTGGGATCCATTTATGGTCCTAATAAGGACACCCCAAAATTCTTTACTGCCCTGTCAGTTTCCCTGGCTCCATTCCTTTGTCTCCCCATTATTTTGGCAGGAGATTGGAACCTCACCCATACTCCGGCTTTGGATAAATCCCCTTATTGAGAAGTGGGCCTTTCTCCTGCTCAAAAGTCCCTTCGCGAGTTTATGGAATCGCTTGAATTCAGAGATCCATGGCGCCTCCTGAATCCCACCGCTAATTCACCTCCTATTCTTCCTTTCGCAAATTGACTACTTTGTAGTCAATAATGTGGTTTTATTGGGCCTCCTAGGCTGTGGTATCACAACAAGAGTCCTCTCAGATCACTTCCCTACTTGACTGGAGGGCCTGTTATCACCCAGTATCCAAAAGGATAGCTCCTGGAAACTAAACACTCAGATGCTTCAGGATGACAAAATCCTAAAAAGGACAAGAGATGGCATATCCCAATTCATAGTTCATAATACTGGCTTCATCCTGGCAGTACATAAAATTTGGTGTCCACTGAAATGTGTCCTGGGAGGGGAGTTTATTCGGCTAGCCGCCACTAGGAAACATAAGCGAGAGGCGGCATCCTCCTATCTTCTTGCTCGTACCAAGACATTGGAGGCCTCTTTCCTGCAAAACCCTCCTGAGAAAGATGTAGAGCAGTTGACTACCCTCAAGGAACAATATGCGGAGAGCCTGAGAGAAAAGGCTGAATATGCCTTATTCCAAACTCATGCCTGCTATATCAAACAGGGAGACAAAGCGAGTCCTCTTCTCACCTTGAGACTTAAAAAACAGGAAGAATCTAGAATAGTGGCTGCCCTCTCTTCCCTGGTTAGTGATTCTCTCCTCACTACTCTGAGGGATATTACCCAGGAACTCGAAGGCTATTATCGCCAACTCTACAGTACCCCCAAGCAAGCCCCATCTAGAGAGGAGATCAGGAACTATCTGGCAAATATTACCCTTCCTTCTCTAACATATGTGCAGCAGACCTTTCTTACCAACCCTACTACTTCACAGGAGATCACTGATGCCATGCGCTCCCTTCCATTGGATAAAGCCCCTGGGCCAGATTGCTTCCAGTCTAATTTTTATAAGGTATTTGAAAAAGAGCTGACGCCCTTGCTTCATCATCAACTGTTCACCTGTTTTTGTGAATCTGGTCTCTCAGATCTGGCACTGTTAGAAGCACTTATTGTGGTTTTACCAAAACCAGGCAAACCTAAAGACAGGGTCACAAATTATTGCCCAATTTCCCTTATGAATTATGCCATAAAGCTGTTTGCCAAAATACTGGCCACACATGTGGTGCACATCTGAACAATTTAATCAGCCATGAACAAGTCGGATTTGTAGAAGGTCAGTCTTCCTCTGATCACTTAAGGAAACTTTTTCATATCTTCTCTGTGTCCAGGAAGGCCTCCGAGCCTTTGGTGTTGATCTCCTTGGACGCGGAGAAAGCCTTTGATAGAGTCAGCTGGCCTTTTATGTTTGAAGTTTTGCCTAAATTTGGTTTCCCCTCAGACTTTATCCAATGGATTCAGGTTCTATATTCACTACCCACTGCCAACGTTTACTGCAATGGGGTGTTCTCTGCTGCATTTCCACTTTGCTCGGGTACAAGACAAGAGTGCCCATTGTCTCCATTGTTGTTTATATATTGAGCCCTTGCTTCATCAGCTTAATACGTCCCCCCTTCTCAAAGGCATCCTGATTGGCCCCTTTGACCTAAGGCTCTCTGCATATGCCGATGACATTTTACTTCATGTCTCTGATCTGGTGGCCTCTATACCAGTAATGTTATCTATAATCAAAGAATTTGGCAACCTCTCCAACTACAGATTAAACTTAGAGAAATCAGAAGTAATGCCATCGAACTCCCAACTCTTTCAATCGGACATTAACGCATTTCATCTAACCTGGGCTCCCCGGATCAGATACCTTGGTATCAACCTGGCTCCAAATGTGGCTCAATTGAGGAAACTCAGCTTGGATGATCTTCTCACAGTAATTTGTCAGGATTTAGATAGGTGGTCCTCTCTTTATCTTTCCCTCCAGGGTAGGGTCAGTATCATTAAAATAAATGTCCTTCCCCATCTGTTCTACCCCTATACATGTTGAAACTACATCTTCCTCTAAATTGGTTCAAAAAAGCTCATAGCATCATCTCCAATTTCCTTTGGTCTAAGAAGCCCCCTAAGCATTCTTGTATACGTCTGGGAGCCCTAAAACAAAATGGCGGCCTAAAACTGCCCAGTGATTATCATTATTACCTGGCTAGTCATATGGTGAAATACTTTCGCTGGACTTCAGCCCCTCCTCCCTATGAGGAACCCAAATACCTCCCCCTCTGGCTTCAGATTGAGTGTCATATGATATCAGAATCAACTATTTCTCCACATAGCCTTCTCTTCATTGCCCCCAAGAATCTGGCACCATCCCTCTGTAATACCATGATTAACACTTTGCTTAAGGTTCACACCCAGCTCTGTAAGTTCCTCAGATGTGATAACCTTAAGGGTATCTCTCAGCCACTGTGGTACAATCCCAGTTTCTGGATAGGGGGGCTAGGGTAACTCCTGGAGGAATGTTTCCTGTTGCAGATATCAGGATTAGTAATTTGGTTACCCAAGGACAGCTTTGTACCACCCCAGAGCTGCTAGCTTAACTCCAGCTCCTGCCTAAGTGCGCGTTTGGTATTTACCAGATTCAACATTTACTACTTAGTTGGTTTGCCCAATCCCTTGGTCTGGCAACTGTGGTGACCTCCTCCACATGCTCCAAGCTCTAGCTTGGCAACCACATGCTATATCCCAGTTTGTGTCTACTCTTTTTCCCAAATTTATCCTGATTTGCAGGGCAACCCTCATATTGGTCCTCTCTTTTTCTTACCGTGGTATTTCAGTGGGAACAGATATGGCAGGGCCTTTATACCCACACCTCAAATGATAGGCCCCACCTGACACAGTTTTACATATTACATAATATCTACTTCACGCCCACCAAATTGGCAGCAATGGGAAGGTTACCTGACCCTTCATGTTTTAGGTGTGGTCAAGATTCTGGCTTTCTGTTTCATGTTTTCTGGGACTGTCCCATAATTGCCCCTCTTTGGAAGCTTATGCAATCTAAAGATGGACCCCCTTTTCAGATTAGAAGGTCTGTTTACCCCAGAGATTTGTATGGTGATAGACTACTTGCAAATCAGGGTGAAAGAATGGTGGTACTATATGTCTCTCATTTCCCTATCTGTTAAGCATGTGGTCCTGCATCATTGTAAGGACCAAACAGCTATTCCATATTCAGAGTGGATGAATGAATTTCTGGCTAACCTTTGCTTAGAAAAAATGATCACTAGTCTAAGGGGCAGACTCTCAGTTTATTATAAAAGATGGGATAAACTCCACACTCTGTGCTCACTCTCTTCTGCTTCATGAAGTGAGTATCTGGACAATCTTTTGACCCACTTCCTTACTGATTTTTACCCATGTTTGATACACCTGTGTTAACCCACAATAATTTAACTGGACAGGTAGTTAACTACATACCTCACTTAGAATAATTCATTTTCAACCCCTAGTGGATAGTGTGTAGAATATTTCTCTACTCTTTCAGGGTTCCCCAAGGTTCTCAGTGGGGGGGAGTAATGGGGAGGGGGAAGGTGAGGGACCTGGGTGGATTGTAGGGGGGGTATTATTATTTTGTTTTTACTAATTGAGGTTAGTGTTGGTTTCTACTGTCTGTACTAGATTGTCATCCCTCTATATGTTACTCTGTTTTGTTGGAAGAAAATTAATAAAGTATACTGAATTTAAAAATGCATAAAAGTGGCCAAAATCACTCACATTTGACACAGAGGCCCAAAGGAAATAATTTAATGGATTATTTGTATGTAAATTAAAATAAAACTGCTAAATAAACAAGCATTTGTCAATGCCGAATGTTGTCGTGTTGGCATTGACTTTGGTAGTGCAGCGTGGAAACATATTTTTGGCAGGATGTGAAAAATGACAGCTGTACTGTACAGCTAGCGGCATTTCCTCAGTTCATGGTTAGCTTTGAAGAGTGCAGACATGTTCCCGTTCCACCGAAGATCGTCACGCCAGACTCCGGAGGTAAGTATGGGGTGAGAGGGGTGTGGGGAGGCAGGGTGCGCAGTGGGTGGGTGCGGGTGGTGAGTAGGAAGACTACAAGAGACCATTTTCAGTTTACGGGTACCGAAAAAAAAAATCCCATCATAGATGGTTTTCTTTTTTACAGGTGGTTTCCTTTGTTTGGAGGGGTACAGTAGCTGACGGGGGATTGGGCACTCCTGTCAGCACAGAAGAAGGGGGGAGACATCATGCCAATGGGAAGTCAGCTCCCCGTCAGCACATTACAGCAGGAAGGGGGGGACGGATGCCGATGGGGATTGGACACCCCCGTCGGCAAACAAAGAGGTGGGGGGCACATTCTGCCAATGGGGAGTGGGCTCCCCCGTCAGCACATACTTCACGGGGCAGGGCAAGCCGACAAGGGGGATTGGGCACCCCCGAAGTCGGCGCTGTCGGCAGTGTAGCGGCCACTGTGCCGCCATGCTACTAGCTGGTGAGCATGTAGGAAGGGTCCGCTACGTGTGACAAAATACCCAAGATATGGATCAAAGTTGAAAAAAACATATTTATTCCATTATACAGCTTACCTGCATTTCTTCAGTTTGTGGTCAGCTTTGAAGAGTGCAGACGTGTTCCCGGTCCACCGAAGACCCGCACCAGACTCCGGAGGTAAGTGTGGGGTGAGGGGGAGTGTGGGGAGGCAGGGTGCGCAGTGGTTGGGTGTGGGTGGTGGGTAGGGAGGCTATGAAGGAGCGTTTTCAGTTTACAGGTACCGAAAAAAACAACAAAAACATCACGGACGGTTTTCTTTTTTACAAGTGGTTTCTTTTGTTTGGAGCGGTACAGTAGCTGACAGGAGATTGGGCACTCCCATCAGCACAGAAGAAGGGGGGGACATCATGCTGACGGGGTGGGCTCCCCATCGGCGATACAGCGGGAAGAGGGGCTGATGTCGTGGGGATGGGGCACCTGTCGGCAAACAACGAGGTGGGAGGGCACATTCTGCTAATGGGGTAATCCCCATCGCACATACTTCACGGACAGAGCAAGCCGACCGGGTATTGGGCACCCGAGTTGGCACTGTCAGCAGTGTAGCTGCCACTGTGCCACCATGCTACTAGCTGGCGAGCACACAGGAAGGGTCCGCTACGTGTGATGAGCTTTGCTCGGATTGCAGCGGACCTTTCCTTAGATGTGTTTGCCAGCTTAGTATGCATGATGTGGCATTGGCATGCAGGCTGATTGGGGAATGAGGGACACACCTACTGGTGCATGCCCTGCATTCACCCAACAGCGACCGCACCTCCAAATCTCCACTGCTGCAAGATGTTGGCTGCGCAAGTACACCAACATAAAAAGCAATCTGTCACTATTAGCCCCTTCATGACTGGCCTATAATGGTGACATATCCTGCTTGGGCCTATGACATGAGCGTGCTGGGAGAGACGGAGAGAGAGAGACAGACAGATGCAAATACCTATATCATAGCACAACCAAGCACTGTAGGCACTGCCAGGCAGCTAAGATTTATTTTTTTATTAATGGTGCTGTGTGGGTATTATTTTGATGGGTGTTCCAGTCAGAGCTGAACAAGCCAAAGAAATGGATATGAATGATCACATGAGCAGCACTAAGAGCGTCCGTCCACCCTACCCATATGAATGATGCAACTGCTTTGCATGCCGTAGTGTACCATGGTATATGGTACACTACCTGGTCCAAAAGGTGGTAATACTTTCTAGTACTACGATTATTTCTACTGAATCTGATCAACATGCTGAGGAATGGATGCTGAATCCTTACAGAAGAAAAACAGAAGACATAGCGATCACCGCTCAGGCAGGCAGCCAGTCACACATCGCATCGGTCAAGTGCAGAGCAGTCATAAAAAAGTTTGCCACTGCCATCTGAAGACCTGATGACACACAACCCAACACAATGACATCCTTCCTAGTTCCACAATTGCTTGCTAATGGCCACTGCCAAATAATTTAAGTATCACCAATAAAATGCAGTAATATAATAATCTCAGCCCAGTTACTGTAAGTGAGATGTAGCCAGGCTAGCATACCACTCAAACACACATAAGCAATGAAGAAATTATATGAATTTTCAATTTAGTAGCATTTTTTTATGAAGTATGTGCAGCCAAATATTGGGGACATGAGAAATATACAAAGAGTATTCAATTTCTGAACTTTCAGGCATCTGCTAAGCCATGACTGTAAGGAAATTAAAACAGTACAGCCAGAACTCAGGACCAGCTGCTGAGGGCAAAAAAGTGACAAGTAATAGTAGTGAGAAGTAGGACTGGAGTAAGGACAAAAACTGATAAAAAAAGTAGTAGTTGTGACTCATGAGGGCAAAAACTGATAGCAGTAGTAGTAGACAGCAGTACCCTACCTTTCAGATCCAATAGTGGTACCAGGTACCACCACGTAAGTTTGTGACATGAAATGCAGATGCTTGCTGTATTTGGACTGTGACCCCACTGATGTTATTTTTGTTTCTATTCTGTGCTGCTCATGTGATCATAGTGGCTTGACCTAGTCCATCCTGACCTGATGTGTTGCAGTTAATTGCTATCTCATGTAGTAGACCCTATTCACAAAATATTTTCACCACAGGCACCAATTCCTGAAAGCGTTTTGTGCATAGGGCCTGCTCGGAGCAGTCAGTGTATGTCATATTTGAAATTAAAGTGAGGAATGTTGACTTTGAGAAATGTGAGGCGCTCAGCATTTTCTGGTGTCAAACAGGATCGTGGGTCAGTAATGACTTTACCAGCTGAACTGAACAATCGTTCTGAATAGACGCTAGCCAGAGGGCAATTCATGTACTTCATTGCAATGTTTACTAAAGCAGGCCACATATTTTGTTTGGATTTACAGTATTTTAAATGATCAGCATTCCAGCTGATATTAGGCTCCGCCAGGTACATTTCAACAGTGGTCTGTACTGAGGCTGTGTTACAAGAGGCAAATGAAGAAGTTGTTACAATAACATCTTCTAAGTGACTCCAGAGACATGAAGCTGAATCAAGTGACTGTGGAACAGTGCTATGCTTGGCTAGCAGTGAAGAAGAAGATTCAGCTGCAGTGGCTGAAGAGGAAGAGGGAGAAAATGCCACAACAGTAGAGGATGGGCAACCTGATGCTGTGCTGCTGTATCATGAAGAAGATTCTGAATGTGGTGCTGCTGTTGTACTCTGTTCCATAGCACCTCGTCAATGATTTGTCTGTTTCTCTTAAAACAAGTGTCATCATCATCTCTCAATAGTTGCTTCAGTTTGTATCATGGGTCCAAGATTGTTGCTTTAATGTAGTACTCAGAATGAAGCATTTTACATAGTTTGTCATCTTCTGCAGCTTGTTTGATCATACACCTCGTTAGATCTTGTATTCTGGAGGGCAACCTGCATGTGTCAGCACCACTGGCAGCCTGTGTGATCATGAAACTGTCTTGCTTCTCTAATGTTTCCCTAATCAGATTCAATCTGAATTTTAACATTTTTATTAGGGGTATCACCTGGCTGAGAGTTGCTATGTTGGCACTAACCTCCCTGGTGATTTCTTCAAATGGCTAGCGCAGGAAAATTAGAAACTCCAGCATGGCCCACTGTGGTGGAATAATATAGACGTCTGCATCACCAGTTTTATTTTCTAAAGTATACTGCCTGACAGCTTTCTTTTGTTCCAGCAGCCTTTGGAACATATGAAAGGTTGAATTCCATTGAGTAGAAATCTTTTGGATCAGTTTGTGCAAAGGTAAACTGTGCTCCTGCTGTATTTTTTCAAACAAGTGATGGGCTTTGCTTGCATGACTGAAATGAGTGCATATTCTTTTACCAGTGCTAACGAGAGCCTTAGTCTCCCTGTTGTCATCGAAAAACTATGAACTATTAAATGTAAGCAATACACAAAGCAGCAGATGAGAACAAAGCCGCCCTCCTCCCAGGCCTTCCTTATGTTGGACCCATTATCTGCAACTATAAAGCCAACTGACAGTCCCTGTGGAGTGAACCATTGCTGTATTGGTTTAGGAGCTCTTCATTGATGTTGTATAATGTGGTTCAGATGGAAAATAAAACATTCTTAGAACAGCAAACTGCAATGCTTCACTGTCCCTCAGTGATTAAAGCAGACATTTAGAACAGAGGGAACTGTATAGGCAGGGGGTGCCAGGGGTCCGAAATCCTAACCTCTATGGGGGGTCCGGGGGCATGCCCACCAGAAAATGTTAAAAAATTGATGCAAAATGGTGCATTTTGGTGGCTTTAAGCAGATTCATACTAGCCTGCTGGTATGATGAATCTGCTTAACCACCTGCTAAAAGATGCCAAAATGTACCACTTTACATCAATTTTCAAAACATTTTCTGGGGGCATGCCCCCCCCAGGCCTCCCTACAGATCTTAGGATTATATGCCTCCTCAAAACTTTCTAATTGCATCATGACACCCTCACTCTGTCATGCTGGACTGGTACTCTTTTTACTTTTTCCTGTACTTTAAAAAAATATATGAACAATACAAGATGAAAAACTGCAGGAGAGGGACTGACTTTTCTTTTACTATTATTAATTATATGAAAACAGTACTGTTTACTTTACCTCAGCATTCTGCTGCCTTTCAACAGGCGAGTATGATTCTGCTTAATTAACCATCTGCTAAAAACTACCACAATGCAAAATTTTTAAAAATTGAGGAGAAATTGTGCATTTTGGTGGCTTTTAGCAGGTGGTTAAGCAGATTCATACCAGGTATTACCAGCCTACTGAAAGGCAGCAGAATGCTAAGGTAAAGTAAACAGCAATGTTTTTTGTATGATTAATAGTAAAAAAAAGTTAGTCCATCTCCTGCAATTTTTCATCTTGTATTGTGAGGTGTCATTATGCAATTAGAAAGTTTTGAGGAGGCATAAAGTCCTAAAATCAGTAGGGGTGTCTGGGTGCATGCCCCCAGAACATTTTGAAAATTGATGTAAAATTGTGCATTTTGGTGGCTTTTAGCAGGGGCAGTTAAGCAGATTCATACTAGCCTGCTGGTAGCAGTGAATCGCCAACCACCTGCTAAAGCCACCATCTGCAAATTTACATCAATTTCAAACCATTCTGGGGGGCATGCCCCCAAGACCCCCCTACAGATCTTAGGATTTTATGCCTCCTCAAAGCTTTCTAATTGCATCATGACACCTTCACTCTGTCATGCTGGACTGGTACTTACTTTTACCTGTACTTTAAAAAAATATATGAACAATACAAGATGAAAAATTGCAGGAGAGGGACTGACTTTTTTTTTACTATTACTAATCATATGAAAACATTGCTGCTTACTTTACCTCAGCATTCTGCTGCCTTTCAACAGGCGAGTATGAATCTGCTTAATTAACCATCTGCTAAAAACCACCACAATGCACCATTTGACATCAATTTTCAAAACATTTTCTGGGGGGGGGGCATGTCCCCCAGACCCCCTACAGATGTTAGCATGTTATGCCCTCTCAAAACTTTATGGTTGCATCATGACACCCTCACCCTGTCATGCTGTACTGGTGGTACCCTTCTTACTTTTACCTGTACTTTAAAAAAAATATATGAACAATTACAAGATGAAAACTTGCAGGAGAGGGAGTGACTTTTTTACTGTTAATCATACAAAAACACTGCTGTTTACTTTACCCCTGCATTCTATTGCCTTTCAGTAACCTCAGCCTTCTAAAAGGCAGAAGAATGCTGAGGTAAAGTAAGCAGCAATGTTTTGTATGATTAATAATAAAAAAAAAGTCTCTCTCCTGCAAGTTTCGTTTATTGTTCATATATATTTCAAAGTAAATTAAAAGTAAGAAAAGTACCACCAATCCAACAGAGAAGAAAATGTCATAGGACGCACTAAAAGTGATAAAAGGCAACATAAAATCTAACATTTGTAGGGGCCTGAGGACATGCCCCAGAAGATACGAAAACTGATGTAAAATGTGATAATAGTTTTAATTGAAAACTTTCAGAGCGTTAAACAGACTTATACCAGCACTGAAGGGCAGCAGAATACTAGGAAGTAAATAAACACCAATATTTTTGTATATATATTTATGGTAAAAAAAGTCACCCCCTCTCCTGCAAGTTTTCATCCTGTAAGATATTTTTTTCTTTTAAAAAGTAAACAAGAGAAACTCCAACAGGATTCAGCATCCCATGACGTGACTTCTAGCTTGAAGTAGGCTGGATATGTGTGTGACTGTGACAGTGCATAACATTTTGATATTTTGCACATCTCTCTCAGTAAAGACAGTCAGTGTATACTATTGCATCATGTATTTAAACAGGCAGACATGTGGATCACTTGTAGGTTCTCTGTCCCTCTTGCGCTGGTGTATGGCCGGTCGATGTGTTCTCAGCCACGTTCTGGCAAATTTGATGGCATCAAATTTGTTCACTGGTGGGTCAGTGAGGCTAATAAACATCAAGTTAGACAGATGCTCAGCAGTAAGTCTGTTACGCATCGGGCTGGCAACAATGTTCATTTCACTGCAGCTTTGTTCTCAGTCTGCTGTGCTCACAGGGATTGTATTAATTATAGACAGCAACTTGCAAAGGGATTGTCCTTTCCTGCGACCTCTGAATGATACGAAGTCATCAAAGTCGCTCCTTACAGCATTCCATTCCGGGAGTTGCTGTAAGTGCCCAAATCTATCAACCAGCGTCAGTAACTCCACTTCTCCAAAGCCAGCCTCTACATCCTCAGGCCATGAGTCAGGCTGGAGAGTAGCAACACACTTTACTAATACTTCCTCTGACATCAGTCTTGTTGCCATCATTTCTGTCAAGGCATGGTACAGCTGTTGATGAGAAATGGTATTGCCCCTCTTATCCTCTACGAACAAGACACCATGGAACTCTTTACATTCAACTGCAGCTTCAGCTTCTGTTGTATATGTGCCAGGCCGATCCTACATCTTGTTGAATACCTGTGTGCAACATTTAATGTATCAGTCAGCATCAAACACTGTCACACCCTGATTCTGTAGACATTCTGACAAAAACCATAGTTCAAGAGCAACCATCATTATGCCCATGTTGAGGACGAAGGTAGTGGATGTCATCTTGCTCAGCAGACCACGACAGAGCTGCTTATTGTCAGAGCTTCTCTTAGCATCATCACAAACTGATTTCAAGTGTTTAGTTAGTGCAGCAAAGGACTTCCATACAGCATAAACAGCACGGTAGCTACTAGCAACCCACCAGGTCGACAAAAACCTACCAAGTTTAGCCACCTGAGTGGAGAGAGAGCCTCAGCAGTCAGTTGTAATTCTCATGCATCCTTAGTTGAACAGCTGTAAAATGAATACAGGTTATCTAGAAGTATCTTGAAGTGATTCACAGCATTGCAGCAGTCAATGGCATCAGCAACTCAAAGTTCCAATCTGATTGAGGCAAAGGATATTTGAGGTGCAGCAGTGCTCCAAGGCCCCCTCTCTTACTAAGCATCACACTCGCACTATCACACGTGAGACACACCCTCACTGTCCTTAGCTCTTCGTCTTCCAGGCCATATTGTGACAATGAGGATAAGATCACATCATGAATTCCCTGTGCAGTAGTGTCAGACAACTCTACCAGCTGAAGAAAAAACGTAACGTGAGTTGATTCTTTTTCCATATGTGCACATTTGTAAATGATCAAAGTCGATCTGTTGCTGACCGTTGTACTTTCATCAACCAGAACCGATATGGGGCATCTGGTCTGTACTATGTATCTCATTAGGTTCCTTCTCATTTCTTCAGAAATTGTGTCAATCATGTCAGAACAGGTTACGTTAGACTGCAGATAGGAGCCAGCAGAAGCTCTGTTTAGTGTTTGGAGCTCAAGCAGTTTTGGATGGTCAGTAAATGGGCAGTTCTCTTTGGCTACATAATATGCTGTTCTCATGACTCGTGCGGTAGATTCGAGATGTTCACTTGTCAATCTTTCAGCAGCCTTCTCAATAACATTTTCATCATGTTTCTTTAAGAGTTCATCAGCATTTTGGTGTCCCAGTGACTTTTCATGTTTTGAAACTTTCTTTCTCAGTGAGAGTTGCTGTCTCGCTTTATCTGTGCCATGTGGTGAGATTTTTCCAGCAGCTCATTCCTTGGCAAATGTGACATCAGAAACCAGGTTTGCTTCCTTACAGGTTGAGCCACCAAGCTTCTTGTTGAGGATAAACAACCACTTGTGTGCATTTTTGAAATACTCGCCCTGATCAGCTATCCAACAGTCATGCAAATGGCTGGTCAGAGATGATGAATCAGCCTCAATGCTTTCAGTATGCTCAGTGGACATGGACGATGATGACTGTATAGGTGATGCAGATGTTACTACATCCATGTTTATTTGCTCACTAGAGGGTTGTGGCACTTCCACAAGAGCAGTTCTTCTTTCACTGTCCTTAGAGGAGGGCAATTTGGGTTGTTCAATAATTGTTTCATTATGGTCCCCTGAAAGTGACTCAGAGAGTCTAGGTTGCTGCTCAATGGAGAGGTGTGAACTTTCAGTTTTCAAGAAATCAGATATTGTCCACGTACTATGGCCAGACTGTTCCAATAATCGTCATGATCTGTCCTTGCAAAACTCTGCACCAGACAATTTTCTCTTCATAGACATACTGTAGCTGTACAGATATCCTTGTAATGCTGAGTTACAGAAATAAAAAGATAGTGATAAAGGTCACAACATTATTCTTTTCTACCCTGATTAAACCAGTCACTCCCCCACCCCACCCCCGGTACTTAGTCTTACAGATAGCCAAACTGACACTTTTTATGTTGATTGTACGCATGCGCAAGTAACATGTTGCGGTAGCTTGCTGCAGAAGCAGGCTGTGGAGGCGCGGCACTGTTGTGGCCAATGCCCCCACTGCCTTTTGAGGCTTGGCACCTGTTCCCCAATAGGGTGGCATGCTGCTGCTGCTGACACTAGTTCAGCCAGCATGCCACAACCTTGAAACGTTTCAGCCGCAACAATCAGGGGCCACCTCATCATTGCAGCATCAGCCATTGAGCTGCAATTGAGGGAGCGACCCATCATTGCTGGGCAGAATGTTGCTACTATAATATTGTTTGTGAACATGGCAGAGGCTCGCCACCATGTTCACAAACAATACTAATCAGTCCCCACTGCCAAGGGGGTGCCCAATCCCCCTCAGCAGCATGTGCCCCCCCACAACAGTGTGTTTTTGCCGACAGGGGACCCAATCCCTGTCGGCTTCAGTCCCCGTCCTAGTTCATGTTGCTGACAGGGGAGTCCATTCCCCATTGGCATTATGTCCCCCCTCCCAGTTTGATTTGCCAACGGGGGATCCCACTCCCCATCGGTAGAATGTCTCCCCCCACAAAAAAGCAGTAGATTTGTGCTGAGGGGGTGCCCAATGCCCCTCAGCTCTTGCACCCCCTTTTGTGCCGACAGGGGTGCCTAATCCCTGTCAGCTACAGCTTCCCCCAAAAAAACACTTGGTAGGCATGCTGGAGCCCATCGCAGCTTAAACATCTCACTATAAAAAAGTCCATAATGATTTTTTAACTTGTAAAAAAAATAAGCGGTCCCTCTAGTCTCCCTGCCCCCTTCCTCTGTGCACCCTGCCTCCCCACACCCCCCTCACCCCATACTTACCTTCGGAGTCTGGCACGACGATCTTTGGTAGACCGGGAACACGTCTGCGTTCTTCAAAGCTGACCACAAACTGAAGAAATGGTAGTAAGCTGTATAATGACATAAATAGTTTTTTTCCAACTTTGATGCATATCTCAGGCATTTTTTTGAATTTTAGCGCCAAATTTTCAACATGGGGTTTTTGGGACCCCTCCTCATGAATTAAGCCACTGTCATGGTGTTATTTGGTCCCGAAAGGTGATTTTGCGGTCACTGTGCGGAATCACCTTTTGGGACTGATTAATGAAATGACAGTGCCAGTGTTCATGAGGTGGGCTTTCAAAAGATCTATGTTGCCAAATTCAGTGGGGCATAAATAAATTACTTTTGGCGTGCATTGCACAGTTGCTAAACACGCTTCGTAACTTCACTGAATTTGCAATATTTTCACTCCAGATTTTCAACATTGCCATTTTTCCACACCTCCTTATGAACAGTACAGCTGTCATTTTTCACATCCCGGCCAAAATGTGTTTTCGCACTTCCGGCACAGAATAGCGTGGTCGCTGTGGGAAATCAGTGATCAGGACACATTAAGAAAATCACAGTGACACTGTTCATGATGCCTATGTTGAAAATTTTGTGATGACAGACCATAAAATGACTGTGTTACGACCGCGCATTGCGCAGTTTGCATGCACACTCGTAACTTTGCAAATTTATAATAGTTTCACTCCAGATTTTCAACATTGCCATTTTTCTACACCTACTTATGAACAGTACAGCTGTCATTTTACACAACTTGGCCAAAAGGTGCCGAATAGCGCAGTCGCTGTGGGAAATCAGTTTTCGGGATAGACTGAGAAAATGACAGTGACACTGTTCATGAGCAGAGGTCCGAAAATGTCTATGTTGAAAATGTGGTGACGAAAGTCCGTAAAATGACTGTGTTACAACTGTGCATTGTGCAGTTTCCACGTACCCTTGTAACTTCACAAATTTGTAATATTTTCACGCCAGATTTTCTACAGTGGCATTTTTTAACACCTTCTTTTGAACAGTACAGCTGTTATTTTTCACATCCTGGCTGAAATGTGTTTTTGCACTTCCGGCGCAGTTGCTTTGGGAAATCAGTGTTTGGGACAGATTGAGATCGATCAAGTGAAGGGGGGGGACTGACCGAGCTCAACTGAGCTCTGTTGGGACTGCTGCGGATTTCTTTGTGGGCAGAAATAGGTGCCAATGCAGACAGGAGCCCAGTACAAAAGGGCAGCCTGCAGCGCCAGGAGAAACAGAACGAGCAAATGAGCGAGGGGGAGTGAGCGAGCTCAACGGAGCTGTGTTGGGACTGCTGCAGATTTCTTTGTGGGCAGAAAAAGGTACCAATGCAGGCAGGAGCCCAGTACAAAAGGGCAGCCTGCAGCTCCGGGAGAAACAAAAACAGCAAGTGAGAGAAGGGTGGTGAGCGAGCTTAATGGTGCTCTGTCGGGACTGCTGCAGATTTCTTTGTGGGCAGAAAAAGGTGCCAATGCAGGCAGGAGCCCAGTACAAAAGGGCAGCCTGCAACGTCGGCAGAAACAGAATGAGCATGTGAGAGAGGGGGAGTAAGCGAGCTCAACGGAGCTGTGTCGGGACTGCTGTGAATTTCTTTGAGGGCAGAAAAAGGTGCCAGCGCAGGCAGGAGCCCAGTACAAAATGGCAGCCTGCAGCTCCGGGAGAAATAGAATGAGAGAGTGAGAGAGGGGGAGTGAGCGAGCTCAATGGAGCTCTGACGGGACTTTACAGTTGCCCACTCTCCCACGCAGGGTCCTCTGTGGTCCTATATTATAGCAGGGTCTCTGGAGTGCAGACAAAGCAATAATTGGATACTTTAGGATTGCTGTAATAATACATATTTAGTTGTTCTGTTTCTTTCTCTAACTGAGCTAAGTACTCAGCTATACTGTTATGATTGCTGTAATAATACATATGTATTTGTTCTGTTTATTTCTCTAACTGAGCTGAGTAATACTTGGAATGCAATAGGATGTCTAACTTGGCTAAGTGAAACTATATGATAGCCGAGAACAAAAAGTATGGTAGCTGAGGGGTGAAAAATGGACAAGGAGGCTTTAGGATTGCTACAGTAATACAATATGTAACGGATGAGATTTGAGACTGAATTACCCCAGTCGTCAAGGGGTCAGTAGGGGGACTAGCATGGGGGGGCAGGAATTTGAGTAAATAGGGGCCTAACAGTTGTAATAGGGTACAGAACCTGGGAGTGAGAGCCTGTAACATAAGATGGGGCCAAAATGGGGCAGGTGAAACATGTCAATAGGGCAGGCATCTTTGGAAGAGTGGAGGGGTGTACAGGGTGTGGGTCTGTCATGATGCTGGACTGGGCTTCGAGGATGGAGGGGTATGGTCTGTAGATGACTGGCTAGTCTTAGGGAGGAACTCTGGAGGTTAGGGAGGAATGTAAGTGGCACGGCAGATGAGTATGGTAGGCATCCTGAGGGGGGAATAGGGGATAGCAAAGGGGGACAGAGGAAGAATAAGTAGGGACTGAAACCGACACCAGTATCAGAGGCACTAGCAGAAAAGAGAAAAGAAGGAAGGGGGTGCCCGAGGTGAAGGCAGGGTGGTCTACTGATGAGGAGGAAGAGACCACAAGGAGTAGCGGGGAGAGAGCAGATGGCTGCGGGTAGGGAGGAACCAGGGGTGCCACAGAGGGGAACAAGTAGGAGGGGGAACCGATACGGGAAAGAGAGGTAGGACAGGTATAGACTACGAATAGATTCGAACCTCTGCTCTGGGACAGAGAGGGGGAGCAGGAACATACTGAAGGGAGGAGGAAAAGCGGGGCATGAGAGGGATGGCAACAGGCAGGGGAAGAGATAGCAATGACAAAAGGGTAGAAGGGGGCTAGTAAGGAAGGAGGAGGTGGTGACTGAAGGAGAGAAGGCTACAGGAAGGGGAAGGATGGGAGGGTCATCACTATCGGGGTAGAAGGGAATGGGGACTCTAAATTGACAACAGCAGGGATAGGAGAGAGATTGGAAATCAGCAGGGAAGGGGGGAGGTTGGCATAGGAAGCTCAGTTGGAAATAGTCAGGCTGGGAAGGGGTTCAAGGTTGATGGGAGGAATAAGGCAGAGAAAAGGGGTGAGGCGGAAGTAGGGGGTACAGATACAGAAGTCACAGAGGGAGCAGTTGGCGGGGGTAAGGGACAGGGAAGAATGAATACTGGGGTGGTGGAAGGGGCATTAGAGGAGAGGGGAAGGGGCAGGGGTACTCATCCTGGGGGATTCTGTGCTGAAATGGGTAAGATGGGGCAGAAGGAAGGCACAGACATATTTGGGTTGAACTGTCCCAGGCTGACTGCAGGAGGGGCAGGGCAGTGAGGGGGAGGAAGAAACCTCATTTACTATTGCATGTGGGTACAAACGACTTGGCGGGAGACACTGTGGAAGTAGTGAGGGGGAGGTTTGAGTACTTGGGCAGGCAGTGTGAGGGGTGGGGAAGTCAGTGGCATTCTTGGGTACTGCCGGTACCATGTGCATGCATGGTGAGGAAGGGTAGGCTTAAGGAGTTCGAGTGGCTGAGGGATTGGTGCCACACGAAACATTATGGGTTAGTGACTAACTGGGGTAGGGTCTGGGGGAATAGTGACTTGTACGTGGGGGACAGGGTCCACTGGTGCAGGAAGGGGTGGAGAGTATTAAAGGCAGCATTGCTAGCGGGCCACTGGCACTGAGGGTTGAGGCGCTGGATGCCACACCTTGCACCATGCTGCCAGCCCGGGTTCGGACGCAAGCCCGGCCTGCCAGGGGTTGGCAAGGGAGGGATAGGATTGAGCATCCGGAGGGCTGCTCTCCTATCCCAGGACAGGATCCAGGGACTTACCACTCTGTAGCAGCCCCTGGTGATGACCTCGGGTGCTACTACAATGGTGTAGTAAAGGATGGCAGAGTGTGGTGGACTTTAGCACACTGTGCCTAAGCGTCATTGCATGCCCGCACTCCACAAAGGGGAGAAAAATGGAAAATGGGCTATGGTTACGCAGCATGGTTTCCGACCCCCACCCGTCCGAATGGCACCTCCTCAACTGGATCCTGCTCTGGTGGGTCGACCTGGTAGCTCCTCACCACCCCACCATGGGGGTAATCCGTGGAGGTGAGCAGGTTGGCCTGATGTCGGGGGCAGGGCTAGGGGGTCGGTCGAGATTACCAAGCCAATCGTAGCCCAGTGAAAAATATATAAAAAAAAAAAAGGAAGGATTACAGGGGTATATCTCTACTAAGGTGGATTTAAACAAATGGGGGGGGGGGTGGCCAAAAGACTGAGGTTGGTAGAAAGGTCTGGATAGGGGAGCTTAATGAGGTCACCACTCTAGATATAGGTAAAGGCGGAGATGTAGTAACCCTGCAAGGGGGCAGGCAGAATGGTCTGAGTAATACAGAAGGCACCACCACCCATTAAGAATAAGGAGGAGAAAGAGTGCGGACTACCGGGAGGAGGGACACAGGCCAAGGAGGAGAAGAGTGAGGAGAAGGAGGGGTACTGGTGGAAGGTGGTCTGACTAAATGGATAGAGAACTGGTTACAGGGGAGGGTGCAGAGGATGGTGGTGGTGGGGTAGCTCTTGACACCCAGAGCAGTGACAAGCAGGGTGCCGCAGGGCTCAATGCTTGGGCCAATGCTAGTTGGGCTCTTTATCTCCGATATAGCACACGGAGTGGGGAGCAGGGTTAGTCTGTTCCCACATTATACCAAATCAAAAGCAAATAGTTATAGTAGCAGAGCCCCCCCCACTCACACACATACACACTCCCCGAAAAGCTGCTTAAAAGCCTTCAATTCATTCAAATCAATTCCATTTTCTTACTTACTTGGAGTTCAATGCCAACAAGTGTAAAATCATGTACCTAGGGCATAGGAACCCAGATGCTGGGTATAGGATGGGGAGAGGTACTGATGCTCACTAGACATGAAAGGGTCCTTGAGGTTATTATATCAGAGGACCTCAAGATGGCAATGCAGTGTGACAAGGCTATGGGCAGGGCAAATTGGATTCTGGGGTGCATAAGGAGTGGCATCTCCACTAGGAGGAGGAGGAGGGATGTTGTGCTGCCATTGTATCACTCCCTGCTATACACCCAGCTGGAGTACTGTGTCCAGTTTTACAGTCCACACTTCAAAAAGGACACAAGGTGGAGGTTTTGCAGTGGAGGGCAACTACAATGGTTCAGAATTTTCTCAGGAATCCCTACAGGGAATTGCTGAAGAATCTCAATATGTACACTCTGGAAGACAGGAGGGTGACAGGTGACATGTTCAAGACCTACAAAGTACCTCACAAGGGTAAAAAGGGTACAGTTGGGGAGTTTCCTTCAAATGAGGATGAGCACCCAAACCAAGGGAAATACAATGAAGCTGGGGGGGGGCAGCATTCAGGATAGATGTGAAGAAATATTTCTTTACTGAAAGGGTGGTAGACACCTTGAACAGACTGTCAGGAGAAGTGGTGGAAGCTAAAATGGTAGGGGGCATGAAGCATGCATGGGATAAATATAGGAGTATATTAGAAAAAGGAGAAGAAGGGGGTCAACGGAGATCAATAAGGCTATGGAAGTGGAGCAGGTTCAAGTTCATTGCAGGACAAATCCATTAAGCAAGCTCATTCACAAGGAGGTCCTGATGGATGCAAGCAGAATAAGACATGCAGTAACATATACAGACAGGAGTTACAAGTAGGTCGAGAACACTTGGGCACACTGGGTGGGCTGAGTGGTCCTTTTCTACTGACAAATTTTATGTTTCTATGGCACCATGTGTTAATTCAGGTACAGTGTTTAAAGTTGTGCCTACCATACATCCAGATGTAAGGTACAGTAAATTACCAAATTAGTTGCAGTCCACTTACAGTACAATAAACAGAACCCCAGTGCTTCGAGAAGCCTTTGCTCTTCATAAGGCTGCTTAAAGAGCTGGGTTCTATTTGCAGTGTCCACACCAGTATGCTGATCTTAAAATCGATGCCACATCTGAATGAGTACTTGATTCTTGCTCACTCCATTTCTTCCTCACTTTGAAACCTGCTTGTCCAGAGTTAGTTTTGGGCAGGCAGCACCTCGCCTGTGTTGGAAGATGACCAATAAGCGGCACTGAAAGACGTCAGACTTCACAGACTGTGAAGGCAGCTGCTCACGGACAGACATAAGGCAATTCTACTGGGGGTAGGAGGAAGTAAGTTGTTGATTAACCAGAATCTGCAGTTTATCCATCAGGTAGGGACATAGACAGACTAGGTGGGCCAAGCGGTCCTTATCTGCCATCAAAGTCTATGTTTCTATGTTTCTCACCCACCATCTTGGCAAGAAGAAGGCTGCAGCTGTGGCCACTGATGACTGTTGGGGTGTGGGGGTGGGGGGGACAAGGGGACACACATAAGGAGATAAAATCATTATAAAAATTGTGAGACCTTCTCCAGCTTTCCAAAATGCTTACCAGTAAAAGAACACTCTATGAAGTTTTTCAAATGGCAACACAATCTGGTGAGCCCTCTGTCTGCCATCTGACACCAGGCATCAACCAGCATAAAATGCCTAAAGAAGGCAGTGTGGTCATGTGGTTTCTGAAATACTGGAGATTACAGATTTATAAGAACAAAAGAATATCACACAGAAGCTGGCACATGTGCCTCTAGCAGCTGTCTCCTGCTTCTCAGTAGTTATATTTGTACCCTTGAGGTACTTGAATGTTTCTATCATATCCCCTCTTTCCCTCCTCTCTTCCAGTGAGTACACATTGAGGTCCCTTTGTCACAACCCCACTCAGCAGGTTAGGCCCTCTGCTACCACAATGCCAACCTCTGAGCGCAGTATTGTGAACAGTTAAGAGAACAGGGTAACCCTCCTGTCTGTTTTGTGGGTTTGAATCAAACTTTGGTCTCAAGTTCTGGAAGGATTCGAACTGTGAACCTGTTGCTAGCGTACCCAATGTACAGGCTCAGATAATTCTGCTCTTTGGGGGGGGCAGATATCTTTCACCTATGGGCACCTAACCAGGTATACAAAATGAACCCTTAAAAACTCTATTAAAGACCTCAGAATAAACTCTTACCTTTTCCAGTTTGGTAAACCAGTAAGCTATGCCCAGTGTCAGCTTTAACCATATATGCTTCACTTGTCAAATAAATAATTTCAAAGGCACACCAAGTAGTCTCTAAAAATGAGATGTTTACTTAAAAATAGATGAAAATGTAAAATGTAAACGCAGAACCATATATCACAAAACATACAAATCACTTAAAAAAACAGGTTTAAAAGTGCAGACAAAATCTCCTACCACAGTACACTTAGAATTGTCTTTTCTAATGTATACTTATCTCCTAACAGTGCCTGATGTTGCTTTTTTCAGAGTCCAAACATGTGTGACTCTTAGTGGACAACAGAATACTGTTTTAAAACTGGTTTTGCCAACCTCTTTGCATGAGGTCACCTAGCTCCTCCCTGTCAGAATATAAAAAATCATACAAACAGGATGTCTTATTCAGAAGGTAAATTAAATTCTGTGACAGCAGTTCCCCCCCCCATGACATCAAATGACTTTTTATGACTCTCTGCCAGATCTCACTGAGGTGCAATATGCTTTGTAACACCATGTGAAATTAATTGTGTTTCCTCTGAACATCATAAAAGTTTATGATCTATCTTGGCAGCTGGCAAGCTACAATTAGTCACATAAACAGGAGATCCTTAATTTAAGTCTCTTCTAGCCTGTAATTATCTCCTGGCTTTTAGGATAACAGCTTGTAGTTGAATCCTGGGGGAGGGGGGGTCATCCCAGGCCCAGGATTCCTCATGACAGACAATCACACTACATTTTTATATTACAAAAAAATCATACAGTGATCAGAACCAGCTGTCCAAGTGTCACACCCTTAATTTCTCCTCATAAGTCTTGTGTTGCAACCTCTGCACCATCTCATTCACCCTTCTCTGGACCATCTCCAGCTTGTTAATATCCTTACAAAGGTGTGACCTCCAGAACTGCACACACTACTCCATGTGAAGCCTGACCATAGTTTTATATAATGGCATCACTACCTCCCTCCTTATGCTGGTGATACCCCTGCCTATGCACCCCAGCATGTCACTGGCCCTCCCAGCTGCCTTACCACTTTGACATTTTCAGGTCATCTGAAATAAGAACCCCCAGGTCCCTTTCCTTCTTTGTGACTGTCAGCAACTCTCCCCCCATTCTGTACCTTTCCCCATGGTTTCTGTGTCCCGGGTGCATAATTTTGCACTTTTTTGAATTAAGCTTCAGTTGCTAGTCCTCAGACCATTTCTCAAGCTTCCCCAGGTCCCTCCTCATTTTCTCCACACCCTCTGGGGTATCCTTTGTGTTACACATCTTGGTGTCATCTGCAAACAGGCAGACCTTTCCCTTCAGCCCTTCTGCAATGTCACTAATGAAGACATTGAACAGGACTGGCCCCAGGACCATTCCCTGTGGCACCCCAATGGTCACCCCCTCTCCACAGACTGCGCCCCATTTACCACCACTCTCTGCCTCCTGTCTGTTACCCAGTTTCTAACCCAGTTTACCACCCTTTCCCCCATGCCCTGCCTACTCAGCTCGTTTATCAGCCTCCTATGTGGGACATGTCAAAGGCTTTGCTTACATCAAGGTAAGAGTTGTCCACTGCCCCACCCTGATTTACTTCCTTTGTCACCCAGTCAAAGAGATCAACCAGATTTGTCTGACATGACCTCCCCATTGTGAATCCATGTTGCCTATGGTCCTGAGCTCCGATGGCTTCTACATGCCCCACTATCCTTTCTTTAACCAATGTCTCCATGATCTTCCCCACTACTGAAGTGAGGCTGACCGGCCTATAGTTCCCTGCCTCCTCCCTACTGCTGGATTTGAATAGAGGGACCATATGTGCCCTCCTCCAATTCTCTGGTACCACCCCGTGTTGAATGACTCAGTGAACATGGCTGCCAGAGGTACTGTTATTTCCCTTCACAGTTCTTTTAATATCCTTGGGTGTATGCCATCTGGTCCCATCGCTTTGTCCACCTTCAGTTTACTCACCTTCTGCAGGATTCTTCTGCCTGTGAATGGACTATTGTCCTCCTCTTCACGCCTTTGCAACTACTGTAATGCTGTAGCCTTTGCCCCTCCCCCTCTTCTGTGAATACTCAACAGAAAGACACAGTCTATGTCTTGGGGGGGCACATGACAGTTCTTAGGCATGGTACTTTCACTTCTAAATACTTAAACAGCACATATAAGCAACCAACATTCGGCATTGACAAATGCTAGTTTTTGTTTACTTTACTTTCTTCCACAAGAGATCCCAGGAAACCTTTTTTTTGTTTGTTTTGATTCTCTGATTCCTTTTTTCCCCCCTCACTGTAAGGATCACAAAAATCCTCCACTCAGCCCCTCTTCAGCACTAGCTGAGAACCTAGCCAGCCAACACTGTGGCCCTCAAGACAGTCCTGTTATCTGACTTTTTGTTTCGTTTCTGTGATCTATATTGGTTTCAAAAGATCTATACAAAGGGCTTTTTTCTCAAATGTTCTTGTCCTCCTCACTGAGAAAGGGTCACCAAAACCCACCCCTCACTTCGCCTCTCCAGCACCTGCTGAGAGCCCACTCAGGCAGGTGACATTGGCAAGCCTTTTATCTGTTTTGTATTTTTTCCCTATGAGATCTCACAAAAAAAAAAAACTTTCCGTCTCCTTCCGTGAAAGACTAAGGGTCTCGCCACCACTTACTGAGAGCCCAACAGACACTGCAGGCCTCAAGACAACACTGTTATTTGAGTTTGTTTCTGTATTTTATTTTCATAAGAAATATTCCTGCAAGGCGCTGTGTTTTTTATAAGTTTATTTATAAGTCTTTCTGTCCCTCCTCAGTCAAAGGCTGGTTGAAATCATACCACTTCAGCTCCACTGCCCTTCCAGCAGTTGCCGAGAGCCCACTAAGGTACGCGACACTGGCAGACCTGTTCGGTAATTTGTTTTAATTTTTTTTATACACAATATCACTTTTGTTTTGAATACATTTGTCCCCCTCAGTCAGTGAAAGACTAAAGGTCACCACCACTTGCTGAGAGCCCAAAAGACACTGCAGGCCTCAAGACAACACTGTTATTTGAGTTAGTTTCTGCATTTATTTTTTCACAACAAATATTCCTGTAAGGGGCTGTTTGTTTTTTTTAACAGTTTTTCTGTCCCTCCTCAGTCAAAGACAGAGCAGGATCACCCATCTCAGCTCCACTGCCATGCCTGCAGTTGCCAAGAGCCCACTAAGGTAAGCAACACTGGCAGACCTGTTTGCTTATTTGTTTTGTATTTGTTTTTTAGTCACAAGAAAATATCACTTTTATTTTGAGTAATTTTGCCCCCCTCAGTCAGTGAAAGCCTAAGGGTCACCACCAGTTGCTGAGAGCTCAAACAGATGCTGCAGTTCTCAATACAAGTCTGTTATCTGAGTTTGTTTCTGTATTTTGTTCACTACAAGAAATATTCCTGCAAATGACTTTTTTTAATAAAGGCGTTCCTGTCCCTCAGGTTCACTGAAAGGCTCGAGAAAATTCCCCCTCACCTCAGTATCCAATGCTGAGAGGCCACTCTCAAGGCAGCCCTGTGTGTGTGTGTGTGTGTTTTTTATTACTTTTTATTTTCTTCCACTGAATCCCTTCAACAAATACCCCATAGGCTAGCCACCTTCCCTATAATATCACTAGTTCTGGTCCAGTTGCTGAGAGGGCATAACCCACCCTGCTATAAAATGTAAATGTGAAGTATCTGTTGTTGGAATTTGGGTTTTATTTAGCCAGAGAAGAATCCAAAAACCAGATAAATAAAACACTTAGGAATGCAATAGGAATGAAGGGAAGTAGGAACAAATTATTAAGGCTGGGGCATCAGCTCCAGCAGTGCAGAAGAAAGTTAAGTGAGATCCATCCACTTAGTATACGCCCTTATGAACTGGGCAGAGCTGCCAGCCTGTTTTCTTTATCTATTCTCTCCCTACAATCATTCCCCTACTGCCAGGTACTGCCAGGCAAGATCAGTCTGTTTGCTGATGATACCAAGGTAGGAGCGGTGGTGGATGACCTAGGGGGATGGCAGGGGTTGCAGGATGATCTGGCAAAGCCTGAAACCTGGTCAGACACCTGGCAACTGGGGTTTAATGCCAAAAAGTGCAAGTTGCTGCATTTTGGGATGAAGAACCCAAGGAGGTGTTACCAGCTGGGGGAGTGCAGCTAGCCCAGACAGAGGAGAGAGAAGGATCTGGGGGTGCTCATTACAGGGTCAATGAACAACTCAGCACAATGTAGGAAGGCAGCTGCAAAGGCCAACAAAATTCTGGGTTGTATTGCAAGGGGTATATCCTCGAGGAGGGAGGAGGTGATTCTGCCACTGTACAGGTCATTAGTTAGACTGCACCTGGAGTACTGTGTGCAGTACTGGCGCCCGTATCTGAAGAGGGACATTAAGTTACTGGAGGGGTGGCAGTGCAGGGTGACAAAGATGATCAAGGGGCTGGGGGACTTATCATACGAGAGGAGGCTGAGGGAGTTGAACATGTACTCACTGGAGGACAGGAAGGATGGGGAGACATGATAGAAACCTTTAAGTACATGAAAGGAACAAACAAGACAGGTACAGAGGGGCTGTTCAAAGTAAGGGAGGGGAAGGGAGGGACACCAGGAGCCATGATATGAGACTGGAGGGAAGAAGGTTTAGGAGGGAGATGAGGAGACACTTTTTTACAGAGAGGGTGGTGGCTGGGTGGAATGCGTTACCTGCAGAAGTGGTATCCAATAGAACAGTGGACTGCTTCAAAAGGGGATGGGGACAGGACAAGGGGGAGGGTCAATGAAGGGGAAGGGTGGAAGGGAGGGGCAGCTGCAGAATAAGAGGTGCTAGCTGCACATTCAAGCAGACTTGATAGACCTCTACACCTTTATCTGCTGGCAAATTTCGTACGTTCGTGTGTTCATATGTATTCCTCTGCTGCCCTCAGTGTGGCTGGCTCAGGTCACTCAGTTGATCATTCCATCAAGTACCAGTCTCATCTCAAAAACTCTGTGAGAGCTCACCCCAGCAGCAGCCCTGGCCCACTAGTATGGATTAAGAGTGTGTCACCACCATCAGGTAGCCTTTCTCAGCTCCCTGAATGACTGGTACATTTGATGTTTTGAGCCGGAGGGAAGGAATCTGTTTTTTTAATGGTTTGTGTCCCCCACACACAAAGACCTGCACCCAAGAAGTATGTAATGTTATTTCATTTAAGACATTTATTTATTAACTGTAAAGTGCAGTGCTCCGCCGCTCCCGAGTCTCCATTTGCTGCACTGCTCTGTCGTCGATGACAAACATAGATCAGCTGCACATGTGCAATCGATCATCAGCACAGGCGCAGTTGACTGTTCGGCAGAGAGATGCCCACAGAGTTCTTTCAGAACCCCTGAGCTCACCCCACAGCCTGCCTCTTAAGCAGTGCACACCAATTGCGGCGCTGTCAGGTGACACTCGAGATGTTCATCACCTGACTGGTGTGTACTGACTACACTGCAACAACAGACAGGGTGAGGGGCGGGACAGGACTGGGAGGCAGGCTAAGGTGGCACTAGGACTGGGGGCAGAGGATGAAGCACGCCCCTCACCAGGAATGTTAGTTGGGGAGGGTGGGGACTCATAATGTAATTAATGTTCTGATCCTCCTCCTCTCCACGACCCCCAACCGATTGACATTTTCGCTCAATGTGCAGAGGACAGGGATAGGAGGAGGATCAGAATATTAATTACATTATCAGTCTCCTCCCTTCCTGAGTCCCATACCAGATGCAGCCTGCATGTAAAATGTATTCTACAAATTGCGAGCGGACCAGCTACAGCGTCCCTTCTTAAAGGGACAGGTGACCCAGAGGACAAGTGAGTAAATAAAATAAAAAGAGAAGAAAAATTCTGAAAAAGTAGACTGTTGGAGGGGTGCCAATGAGTTCCCTCAAGTTCCCCCTAATAAAAATCCTGAGGGGGCGCAGGGGGACTAGTCCCCCCAGTTCCCCCTCACTTTAATCACTGCTTTCCCCAGTCCCACGTGAATTATCAAAACATGCCCAATGTGCCGTGACAGACATGAAGGGTTCAGACTGACAGCTTGTCCAGATATCTGTTGTGGGATGCACCACCCTCTCAACAGCACTGCACAACACATGTCTTAATTTTTTACATACAACATCATAATGATCTGGAATCCCTGTTGTTGAGAAGTATTTCCTGATGGCATACTATATTGAGGTTCAAGGTACTCAAGTAGCCTCCTGATTCAGATATGTTCAACCACGTTATATGGAAGCAAATCAACAGCTATCATTTCTGAAATATTTTTTGTTATTGTAACAGCAACAGGGTGAATCAAGGCATATTTGGCTTTACACTAATATGTTTCTGAGATGGTAAGCTGTCTCCTTGAAAGAGGAGGGATTTTAAACACAAGGTCACTTTCAGTAACAGTTGGAGGAGCCCTTCAATGGTAGGAAGTGGTGGTGAAGGTGTAGTGCTGCGGAGGTTGCCACTGCTTTCATCTATGGGCGTTACACCTGAGTGCAGTGAGCTAGCACTGTCACTTTTTCTTTGAGACTCACAACTGAACTTCTCAGTAATGTTATGACATCTGTCTAGGTGCCTTTTCAGTGCTGAAGTTCCCAATGCTCCTTTCTTTTTACCCTTGCTGATTGGCCATTTACAAATAGTGCATGCTGCTGTCAACTCATGGAAAGCGCTAATGGAGAAGTATGACCAAACAAAAGATGATATTGTTTTAGTTTTTTCCCCAGGAAGGCATGACACCTTGGTCACCTTTTCAGGGTCCCCCCCACCAGATTTTTCTTGGGCCTGTTCCTCTTGTGGTTTATTCCCACTGCCCTCCTCCACAATCAAAACATTTCTGCCTGTTTCTTCCTCATCTGCAATTTTCATCCCCTCCAATAAACCATGTGCTGCTGATCATTCTCTTCATCTTTATTATTACCCTCGTCGGGTTCAACCTCAGAAGAATTGGATGAGGCACTGACAGTAACATAGTATACAATTGTTCCATACCGTTGGGTGCCTCTGCGGGTGGTACTCACCACACCTTTAGTTTTTTTAACTACATATCTTTTTTTTTTTTTTACTTGGGATTGATGATGATCCGAGACATTCACCTTTTTTGATTCAAGCATTCGCTTGGAAGAAGAAACCTTAGACGTGAAAAAAAAATCACTTTTTGGGGTTTGATTTTGTTTTCCCTTTTTAGGCTGATTGCTGTCATTTGCAGTGCCACTGCCCTACCTGAGAATTAGAATGCGCCTCATCAACACTTTGATCCATTTTGTAACAAAAGATCCCTCTAATAGCATGATGTCCTTCTGATGACTCCCACTCACAGGCCAGGGACAAATTTACTGTCGTGACTCGTGACTATATGGTATACACAGCACGCCAACAGCACAGCAGTCCACCACCGCATCCTTTCAAGATTACCAGACTGGCTCTTACAATACAGTTACTGTTAAGTGACCAAATTCAGCAACTGTTAAGTGGGCCTCAGAATTTGACCTGGAGATACAGACACATCTGGTGTATTAGCCGCACGCAGCACAGTCCCACACTGGGGGTTGGTTAATGCTTATACGTAACGTACATTTGCAATGCGATATACTATAAAACTAATGCTAATAAGGAATAATAGGGAATGAGTGATGATAATGACACTTGTGTGTAGTGCTTGTGCTTTACTTGTGTTGTACTGTAAACACTCAGCCTGTTACAAGTCAGTCAGATTATTCCCTGGGCCACCCACAGCCAGCAGCACACGGCAGGAGCATTAACTTGTATGTTGTTTTGAACAGTATTTTTTTTAATACATGAAATCGTGATTTGTGAATGAATATAGCTGATGATGATCATTAGTCGTGATTGGATGGCACAAGTCAAAGATTTATTTTGCCACCCTGCTGCACTTGCTCTACACACACAGCCGCACTGAAGCCAGGAAAAAAAATGAGGATTTTATGTAACTGTAAAACCTCTCTGGTACCCGCAGTAGTCTCTCCCTCTCTCTTCTGGATCTGAAATGGCACAAGTCAAAGATTTTGCCAGCCTGCCCTTTTTGTACACACAGCTACTGTCTGAGGCCAAGAAAAAAAACTTTCATTTGGGATTTTCTGTAACTGTAATGGGTCCCCAGTACTTGAGTCTCTCTCTTCCTCTCTCCACACTAGTCTCACTATCTCTCCTCTGGAATGGCGCAAGTCAGATTTTGCCAGCCTGTCCTTGCTCACACAGTCACCATCCCAGCATTGCCAGCACCCCCCGGCCCGCACCACTATTCCCCAATCCTTTGACTCCCCCAATCCAACTCCCAATGCTCCCTCCCAAGTCCTGACCCCAACCCACCTTCACCCACTCCCACGATCTGTTCTCTCCCCCTCCCTAACTTCTTCTTTGTCCCATTCCCTTCCCTCCAGCTGGAGAACCTCTTGTTTTTTTTAGGGTACTTTTTTGTTTTGTTTTAGCTCTGCTACTCAGCACAGCTCCTCTGAGCCTCTCTCTTCCTGGTCCTCCTTCTTCTCGGCCACATGGTGCACTCAGCATGGTTATATACCATGAGTGCATCACGTGACCTTCTGTTGCCTGATTGGATGCTGCCAACCACCTGTACATGCCGAGAGCATCCCTATGGCAACAGAAAACAAAATTGGGGAAATGGCATCTCCACAGACTTGGAACCACAAAGTCCATATTTATCTGGGTCTGTGGTTTGAGGGTTCGATCCAGGGGTTCGGATCTCCCATGGAACAGTCCACCCAGCCCTAGAAGTCACCCAAGCAGTAAGTAGTCTTTCCAGTTCTTGCTGAATGTGCTGTGCTGTGTGTGTGTCTTGAAAGTGACATACATGGAGAACTGCCGTTTTCTGAAATGTGACAGGGTTTTTTGAGCTCTGAGAGATAGTAGTGGTAGTAGTAAGAGTACTGGTTGAAGTGGTAGCAGACAAACTAGTACATCAGAATGATGATGAGTTGCCCACAAAACTGACCCAGTGTGCAGTAAGAGAAAGATAGGCAATGGTTTGGCTACTGGTCCAAATATCAGTAGTGAAGTGAACTACTTTGTCCTCTTGGAGAGCATGCGTTACTTGAACTACTAAGTTGTCATCCATTCTGGGCACAGCAGTTATTGAGAAGTATTTTCTACTTGGCATTAAATATTGTGACTCTAAGTATTCCATGAGCCTTCTGAAACCCACATCTTCCACAACAGAGTATGGCTGCAAATCAAGTACAATAATTTCTGCTATTTTAACGATGTATTGCCAGTGCTATGGGATGGTTTCATGAATATTTAGACTTTCTTTCAACTTCAATTGCCTCTTCTCAGGGGGAGTAAAGTTACATTTGACTGGAGTGTTGTATGACTACATGCTGTGCCTGGTAAAACAGAGGACCTTACAGAATTATTGTGACTGTGAGGCAAAAGTGGACTTTTGGATCTTGCCTGGTGCTCATCTCCCACTGTTTCAATGGAATGTTTCTGTTCACTGAGAGCCCTGCTAGATTTCTAGCCACCAATGCTAGACTGTTTTTTTGAACCATGTACAACAATAGGGTAAATTCATGAAAGATGTTTCATCATTGTTGTGGTTCTAAGATGCCCTTTATTTTTTCCCCTACTAACACGTGTTGCAATGCACATATAGCTTAGCAAGCATCCTGGGGGTTTGCATAAAAATGATTCCAAACAGTAGAGGTGGGCTGTCTATGTCTAGTAATGACCTCAGTAGGACTAGGAGTCAAGTGGCAGGGTTTACGTGGGGAAGACATATCAGCAGAGGATTCAGGTTTATCAGGTGAGGCAATCGTAGAATCCTCTGCAGCACCAGTGCCATCATCATCATCATCACTACTGTCAGACTTTGTTTCACTTTGTGTGGCTTGTGCCTTTGACTTTTTCTTTTTCCCTTTTGACACTCAACTGCTGTCATTATTTTTATCCACATTGTCGCTGCCAGAACCAGAATGAGACATAGCTAATGGTAAAGTCACAAGCTCTTCATCATCAGTCTCACCATGGCCGTTGTCATCACCATCATCATCATCTGATTCAGTACAGCTAACATTTGCAGTCACAGACTGAATTATTCGATGTGCATGTGTTGCAAATCGAGCAACTCCACTGCGAGTTGTACCCGTAAGTGCTTTAACGTTATGTACAATTGGAATACTCCTTGGTTTTGCACTTTTTTCTCAGATGACTTGCTACTGTCACTTTCTCTCGACACTTTGTTGACTGTACTACTGAGCCCTGACATAGACAGTTCAGTAACCCTTGCTGGGTTTTCAGCATTTTAAGTTAGCCTGCACATGCATAGAAGTAGCATTTAGTTCAGCCCCATCAACAGACTGTGGTGCTTGTTGTTGTACTTTACTTTTTGGGCCACATCTTTCTGGGCTCTTGAATAAACTTTTTTTATGTTTGCTTCCTTTGCCCTCAACTTTTGCTTTACTGTTTTCTGGAGTACTCATAATGACAGTCTGTCACTTGTTCAGGGTCAAAAAATGGTTATTTTTTTATTTATTCCATGTGATTTGACAGAATGCCCTGCCCACTGAGCCAAAGCTTATACCCCACCAAGCGAGCACATGGAGGAAGATGACAGATGACTGATTTCTTGGGGGGGGGGTCACACAGATAGTATGCAAGAAGTGGCACAGTTGACTGACTGGCAGAGTTTATTTCACACACAGACACAGAATTTATGTCACACACCACCTAGGCTAAGGGCCGATGCTGCAGGCACTGCTGCTACCCACTGAGATCCAGGAACCCTGCCTGGCCTAACCCTCTCTGACACAGTACTTTCCCTTCAAGGATTTTTTTTATTTTTTATTTATTCCACATGATGTGATGGAATGTCCTGCCCACTGAGCTAAAGCTTATACCCCACTGAGCGAGCACTGGGAGGAAGATGACAGTTGACTTACTTCTTGGGGGGGTCACACAGACAGTATGCAAGAAGTGGCACTGGTGCACTGATGACTGGCTGGCAGATTTTATTTCACACACAGAATTTATTTCACACACCACCTATGTTAAGAGTGATGCTGCAGGCACTGCTGCTAGTATACATACAGAGATTCTGGGGGTCCCTGCCTGGCCTAACCCCCTCTGATACAGGAGGGGAGGGTCACACAGACAGTATGCAAGAAGTGGCACTAGTGCACGGATGACTGGCTGGCAGATTTTATACACACAACACTCTAGTTCTCACAAGTTTCCCTCAATTTCCCTCTCTCCAAGTTCCATCTTGGCTTATCATTCAATGTTCATGTTCATGAAGATCTCCTGTCCAAGTCTCCTCTCCCATACATTGTACTCCCCAATCCAGTCCCCACCCCAATCCCCAACTCCCTCCTGAATCCCACACCCAGTCATTCCTGGCAATCCTCTCCCGAGTCCCCAACTCCCAGTTCCTGATTCCCCACCCCCAACTTCCCCAAGTTTCCGATACCAATCCTTTCCTCTCTTAAGTTCTTCTTTTAGTTTAAAAATTTCTGCTTTTGTTTTTGGTTTTTTCAGAGTGGCAGACTGGCAATGGACTTCTTTGCTCACACAAGGGGAAAAAAAAAATGCAAGCAGCACAAGCACAGAAGAAAACAATCGATTTGGTGATCCGCAATGCAAGGAGCAGACAAGAGAAGCTGCTACTGCTTCTCCATCCTCCTGATTCCGCTGCGTAACTCTAACGTGGACCACATGGGTTGCTAGAGCAGCAGCCCAAACAGGTGCCACCTTAGAGAGATGGACAGCTCGGCCATCCAATGAGGGACCAGAGTCTTGTCTGTGGTCCCTCCTGTGGGTTAATCCTGCTCTGGTGCTTCTCGAGCTGCAGTTCCTGTGATAGGAGCTGTCCAAACTGATCCTAGCAGCTGAAAGTGTTCAGAAGTTGGTTAGTTTCTGAACACTTTGGCATGTCCAGGTCGGTTCATATTTTCAACAAACCGGTTCACCCATCCCTATTTAATACCTCATTATTAAAAGATCCCAATTTTGGGCAGTGGTTGTAGACTGAGTCTGTAGAATATTTAAGTAATAATGTTACAAATGATGTGAGTACAGACGCTATATGGGAAGCATATACATGCTACATTAAGGGTAGAATAATTGGGTATTCATCATATCAGAAAAAGAAAAAGGAAGAAGAGGTAAAATCACTTAGAGATGCACTGGAAGCTCTACTTAAGAGAAACAAGCAGCAAAAGTCTCCAAGTAGTGAACTTGAATATAGTATTACTTTACTAAAATATGAGATCAATAAACTAGAATCTGGATGGCTAGAGTTTGCTCTTAGCAGAACCAGACAGAACTATTGGGAATCGGGTGAAAAGCCTACTAAATTATTAACTAATAGATTAAATAAATTGCAAAATAATAATATGATTTTTGCATGTAAGAATTTGACTGGACAGATCTTGGCTACACATAAAATTAACAGGGAGTTTGAGGTATTCTATAATTATATTCGAGTAAAATTACGTTCGAGTCACAAAATGTTGAGACCTTTTTTAAAGGACCAGAACTATCTAAAGCAGATAAAAGGATAGGAGCTGAGTTGGAGAAAGCATTAACAATAATATAAATTAAATCAGCAATAGCTAATCTTCCTTCTATTGAAACCCCTGGGCCTGACGGTCTGTCTAATGAAATGTACAAATCACTGTCCAAGACTGTAGCTCCCTGGCCAGTGAGCTGCATTTTTTTTTTAGCACTACTTATAAAATGGGTCAGTAGTTTTCTGTGTCCTGATTGGCTGAGAGGTGCCTCTGGCCATGTCCTTATCAGGGCATATTGTGCTAACCAGCACCTCTTCAGCCAGTCAGGACCAATAACAGTATAAATCACTGTGCCAAAGCAAAGTCTCTCCCATGCAGTATGAGCGCTGCAGTCCCTGCGAACACCATCCTATAGTGACTGACCTGTAGCCGGCCCCATGCACTGTACAATGGTACACAAATACAGTACATTAAAACATTTGAAAAAGTCTGACCTCTGCTCCCCCCAGCTCACACAAGAGTCAGTCACACTCTTCAGAAAGAGCTGCCTATAATTCATTAAACATCCCTGAGTGCTGCCATTAAAACGGCTTTAAAATCAAAGCCGAGATCCATGCCTCCACCATATCAATGCAGCCCCAATGATGAAGTTAGAGCAACTGATAACTGAAAAGGTGGTGATGCATCTAAGAAAGTAAACAAAAGAAAACCACAATCTCCAAATGCACAGCAGAGCACAAGTTATGGGAAAACTGCAAACCAAGCCAGGAAACAGCTCTGTACGGTGGCCCATAGTGGGCACGCTCACTTCAGGTCGCTCAATGTAAATGCAGAGGAGACGAAGATAAAACAAAAAAAAAACTCAGGTTACAAAAAAATGATTTGTGTATTGGGGGCATCACTAAAGGCAACCCTCGCCCTAACTACAGCAGCAAATATTGGACGTGCTCGCTCTCGCTCATGTAACTAATACTCAGTGAGCAGTTGGTAGGTCACTCCTTAGAGAAAAAAGATAAAAAACGTGAAGGAAATAAACATATTGTACAAGATTTTGAGGGTGTGTGTGTGTGGGGGGGTGGGTGTTAAGTGTAGACACACAGACACAAATGCTCTCTACTGACTTAATTAAGGAGGTCCATTGCAACACAGTAACAAGGACTACTTTTTCTTTTTTTCTACTGCTGTGATCATATTTGCTTACTTTTTTTTTCTGTAAATGTTTTCTGTGCATTTTTTAATTAATTTCTTTACTGGGGACCCATTTTATAAGTGGAATAAGACACTCCGAGGTGTGGTGTATCGCCTGATAAGAGCACTTCCCTGGTGCTAAAGGCACTTGGCGCAAGAGCCTCGTGCCTCGTTATGCACCTGGGGTATGCTCTTATCAGACCATAAACCACACCTCGTCATGTCTTATTCCTTACATAAAGCACTGTAGTTGCTTGTGTACTTAAATCCATTTATGGTTATTTTGTTTTCATTTTAATAAATATATTATATATTTATTTAATTTATTTATTTAGTTGATAACTGGGTGGGTACATTGGTCCTAGGGACCGTTTTCAGGCATGACCGGGGCCATTGAGATGGCACAAATACACAGATACAGAAGTTGTATGCATAATTGTATCAATGCATAACTTCAAATACTAAATGTAACATCTGAACAGGAACACCTTGTAAACAGGATATCTAAAGCCCTGATGGTGTGTAAAACTCTAACTCCTGTATAAATACCGTTTTTACTACTACTATTTTTTACTCCATTTGCTATCAATGATAAATTAACGCCCAAACAAAAGGCCAACTACCACCTTCATTGACAGAAACATTAATTATTTTGCTACCCAAAAATAATAGCGATTTAAAAGAATGCCAAAATTATAGGTCTATTTCATCTGTTCCCAAAATTATAGGACTATTTCACCTTTTTCTAACATTATAGGCCTATTTCATCTGTTGCCTATAGGCCTATTTCACCTATTGCCAGAATTATAGAACTGTTTCACCTGTTGCCAGCATTATAGACCTACTTCACCTGTTGCCAGCATTATAGACCTACTTCACCTGTTGCCAACATTATAAGCCTATTTCACCTGTTGCCAGAATTATAGGCCTATTTCACCTGTTTCTAACATTATAGGCCTATTTCATCTATTGCCTATAGGCCTATTTCACCTATTGCCGGAATTATAAACCTGTTTCACCTGTTGCCAGCATTATAGGCCTGTTTCACCTGTTGCCAGAATTATTGGCCTATTTCATCTGTTGCCAGCATTATAGACCTACTTCACCTATTGCCAACATTATAGCCCTATTTCACTTGTTGCCAGAATTATAGGCCTGTTTCACCTGTTGCCAGAATTATAGGCCTGTTTCACCAGTTGCTAACATTATAGATCTATTTCACTTGTTGCCAGAATTATAGGCCTGTTTCACCTGTTGCCAGCATTATAAACCTACTTCACCTGTTGCCAACATTATAGCCCTATGTTACTTGTTGCCAGAATTATAGGCCTATATCACCTGTTACCAACATTATAGGCTTATTTCACACATTGCCAGAATTATAGGCCTACTTCACCTATTGCCAACGTTATAGGCCTATTTGACCTATTGCCAAAATTATAGGCCTGTTTCACCTAATGTGCAGCTGCCTCTTGGCTGAGTAGGCTGGAGGCCTGGGGTTCGGGGGGCAGTGGGCCAGTCCCACCACACCCGCACTGAGCACTTCATAAGTGCACTTGGCCAGGCATCCTCCAAACCACTGTTTCCTTGCAGTATCCGTGTGGTTGCTGGATTCCTAGTCATCTTCTCATTTTCTTATCCTGCAATGCAGCCACTGCCTCAAGTGTCCTTGCTCCCTGGGGGGGGGGCTGTTCTATTGCCCCTCCTACTGTCCACTCTTGTGTTTGGAGTCTTGCTGTGCTCCAGCCACCAGAAAGCCTGACTGCATTTTCTCTGTATCTGCAGGTCCTCTTTGCTCCCACTTCTGGGTCATGCTGCCTTCCACGTTCTGCTGTGTGGCTTCTGCTGGTGCATTGTCCTGAGGACTGGATGACCCTCTAGTTTCCCTTGATGGACCCTCTGTAGCTTTTGTGGTGGGTCCTTCTGCTGTTGCTGCCTCCCTTTTCTTGTTCCCGCCATACTCGCCCCCCCGCCCCGGTGACTCACCTCTCTCTCCTTCCGGCCTTCTTCCCTAAGGTACCTTTAGCCAAAGGACTGTGTCTTGTGGCATTTCTAGGGGTGGGACCCTCCTCAAGGGGGTTCAATGCCTTTGGTACCCTGAACAGGGTGGTAGCTCACTTGGAACAGAGAGCACAAATGGCCATGTAAACCACAAGCTACTCAAGCTTGCTATCCATGCATTGCGCAATCACAACTTTCCATGCAACTAAATGCATTACCACTCTATACACACTTGCCTGCTGGGCCAGTGAAAATGTTATCTCTTTGTGTACTGTATAACTTGGTTAAAGTATTATTACTTAATTTTGTTTGTTTAACTGTTAAGCATGTTATAACCTTAATGCTTGTGATGCAATTGTAAATGAATATTTTGCTCAATGGCTTTTATCACTTGAAATAAAAAATGTAATGAAAATCCCCTAGGACTTCACCTGTTCTGGCTGCTTCTCTACATCTGACATCATGGTCCTCTTTGTTTGATATCTTAATCACTTCAACAGCAACAGACTGTGGTGTCGAAAGCAGAGTATTATGATGTCAGGTGCGACAAGCCGCCGAAGCAGATGAAACGTAAGGGTCAGTTATCCTGGTTTCAAGTTAATAGACCTGGTTGAAGAAAAAGGAAATATAAATACATAAAATATATGATATATGAACTGATGTGTCTCAATATTTTGTGTTTTCAATGATTTCCCCAAGGCATCAGTGGCTCTTTAAGTGCTAAAAGTTTGCACAAGACGTTTCTGTGCTCATGTGCATAGCCTTACAATAATGAAAAGGAGGCAAATAGTGGGATTTAAGCTTTGAACAGGTGACCAGTCCCAGTTCTAATTCCAGCCAGTTCTCATGTGAACCCACAAAGGTTCTAAAAAATTCTTGATTTTGTATCAGCATTCAATGACCGGGGTGGGAATTCAAGATGGCCGCCTAGGTAGACGTGTGATCTGGGGCTTCTCTACCATACCCACAAACAGATTGCTTTCTTTTTTAGTGTGAGTTACCATGCATATCCCCAAACTGGTTGTTAAACTGCTATGTTGAGATCACTTCATCAGGTGTGTGATATTAGCCATTTCTTTCTCAGGAACAGAGAAAGGTATGTTCTAGAGCTCCATACCTAGCCTCCTGGCTGTCTCTCTTCATTGCCTCAATCACCAGCACCTGAAACTTGCCCTCAACCCAGAAAATATGTCCAGAGGTAAAGGCAAGCTGAGTAAAACTTTTTCACATGAGAAGTTCTTTTTTTCAAATCATTTTATTTCTAAACTTTTATAAATAAATATCATTTTGAAGATGTCATTATGCAAAGTCAATACATCCATCTAGGTCTTTATGTAAAATAATTGTTATACTGTCTGTATTGTAAGTTGGATTGATGCTTGACTGTCAAATCCATTTCTTTAATAAAGGTGCTTGATTGTCAAATCTATTCCTTGAATAATCTAAGTTTGAAAATAAATGAACATTATATCAACGATCAAGGCACATTACGGTCCAGTAACAAAGTACGTATTTAACTGATACAAAGGTAGGATGAGACAATTTAGCTAGGATTGCTATCAGAGCAAGGAGGCAGCTGAGCTGACTGAGGCAGCTAGAACACTTCTATCTATGGGGTAGGTGGACAGGTCCTGTATTAGAAGTGTAGGGTCCGCAAGTTAAATTGGTACCTTCAGTCTGAGTATAAAAGGTACAGTACTGAGTAGTGTGCTAGTCTATGTTCGGGGAAGGCAGCTGAAAATCATCCATGCAGTTAGCTGGGGGGATAACTGTTCATTGGGGGGTTTGACTTATGCAGAAGTGAAGCAGTTGTCTGTATTTTGACATCACTTTAAGGCTGTGCAAGCCTCTGGAAGTTCAACCGTACAAACTGACCATCGAACTGTGGGGTTCACCAGAGTTCTCATGCCAGTGGACCATTTCACCCTGGTTCACCCAGTGCAATCAGTGAGGCAGTCACTGCAATCACTGAGGAAGGCATTGCATTTGTAGATGGAAGAGGTAAGAGGGAGAGTTGTTTTGTCTGCATAGGTGAACTGATGCCAGTTTGAGGTCCAAGGAAAAGACAGCAGGTCAGGAGGAACAAGAGCAGCCCAAGGAGGACACTATGACAAGCAGGCATCTTTGAGACAGTTTCTCTTGAGCAAGGCCAGCCTTAGGGTATGTGGCGCCCCTAGGAGAACTTGCCAACAGCACCCCCTTGAATTTTATTTAAATCTTCACCCCAAGAAACATGACATTTCTAATGGCAGTTAATTTCCTTAGGAAAAAAATACCAAATGATTTACCTGAGAGGTTGCACTGTGAAACGACATGAAATCCCTTAGGGCAGAGAAGATGTTTCTCCAATAAATTAATAGATACTTCTTCCAAATATTTGAGAGCTGCTCCTGAGTAAACCATATTCATCTAATCTTCCTAGAATTTGTTATACAAAGATTATTATCTGCATTCACATCTCCGCTGCTTTCTTTCGATGGTATAATAAATATTTGCCAAATTCATGCAAATGCAATCAGTGGTTACTTTCCCAAAAATCTATTTCAGCAAAATACATTACATTGCAAAAACAGTGTCTACAATGCAAATGTCTAGTACTCTTCCCCCTGTCTGTGTTGGATAAGTAATGTTACCACCAGACAAATCTCCACTGGTAACGCCATTGAGCAGCCTAAACATAAACTCATCTGATATACCCAGTAGCTTACTACTTCTCAACATTAATTTTTAATCTTTGGCTTTCTTTAAAGGAATTCCTGATATGTCATCTAAATTGCAATTTATTTTTTTTTTTTGCTGCAAAGAGGAGCCTGTCTGTACATGTGCATCCCCTGCTAAAATTATAGTGATGTTTTGAAATCTGGCTTTTATAAAAATAAACACTTCTGTGACAACATTTAGGGCACCCTCTGTGTGGCCAGCAATGTGGAAAGAAAGGCACAATATATATTTTTATTACAACTGTATCCCATTTTTGTTGTACAAAAACTATTATGCAAGGAATTTTGTAATCCCCCTTGTCAAGTTTCTTACAGTCAATAAATTATTTAGTGGATTCCAAGGTATAGAGACTCCCTGTTTGGTCTGCCAAATGTGGATTTTATGACTACTTTTGTTTCGCATCATTGGTATCCTTCTAACAGAAAATTTTCATTATTTGGTAGCCATGTTTCTTGATAGACCATTATGTCACATTTTCTAATACATATTTACCAAGCCTTCATCATTAGGATTTGTTTGAAGTCCAGCCATGTTCCATCCAATAAGGTTCAGCCCTTCCCGGGCTATGTTTTCTCTATGTTTGCACCCTTTAGTTGTCAGATAGAGCAATTCCACATGAAACAGCCAACGTTCCAGCTCCTGGTACACAGAACCTTGTGCACTTGCTCCCAATGGGGGCAACACATTTAACCCTTTGGAGCCTAACAACAGATACATTCATTGTTTTCCCTAGTACAGAGATACCTGTCCAGGCTCCAAAGGGTTAAACACACTAGAAGGCTTTAGACACCTGCTCCTCAGTTGGGTCTAGCACCATGAGTATTGTGCAGGGCCACATAACTTTCTACTTAAAAGCTTAAAGCATTATCATTTGATTATAGAGCGTCTCAGATCCCAGGTCAGCACTAACACAGAGGCAGTCCAGATTAACTAGTAAAGTGATGTATAAACTAAACAAGCAATTGCTTGACTCAAGATATGCAGCTTATCACTTGCAAGTGGGCAAGACTTTCATAATTCACTCAGGGCTCTACCACTTGTAAATTATGGTTTTATCCCCACACACATGAAGATAAAATGCATATTTTTGAGTCAAGCCATTACATGTTCCCTGTTTATTTCTAATTTGCCCCCTGTTATGCACATACTCACAGGGTGGGATATTCAGAAATTAGCAACCCACTGATGCGCCCGGCGCGATATTCAAAAGGGGAAGTGTGTGGCACAAATCCCGATGCGCCAGGGCACATCAGTAATGTATGCGGCGCAAGTAGGGGGAGTGTGCCCATGCATACCCCCGCACATCCCGATATTCAGCCTGGGATGTGGGGAACCCATACAGGTGCAACCCCTACATGCACCGCATACAGTTGTGCACCCTCCGTCGGGCAGTGCCCCCATGCCCGATCACGGGCATATGTATAATAATAAAATGTCCTATATCCCTGGTGGTCCAGTGGACTGCTCACAGCCCGATCATGGGCAGAAGTCTAAAGAAAGATTAAATCCCATCCCTGGTGGTCCAGCGGTACCCCCCCACCCTCCTGCTAAGCTCCACCACCCCGCTCTCCCCGGTTAGTGGCGGGTGGCTGCTCCCGACCCGCAAGCTGCCCAGCTGCCTGCCGACTGACTGCGTACAGTACAACTGTACACCCATTGGTCCACAGCATGGGCCAATGGTCATGCAGACAGTACCATACTACACAGTCCAGATATGTGAATGAATCCATTCACATATCTGGACTATGTCTAATCTGATCTGCATGCCCATTGTGCAACTGTATGGACAAAAGGCTTGCTCTGTGATGCTGTGCACAGTCAGTCAGTGGACAGCCATGCAGCTTGCGGGTGAGAGTTGCTGACCACCACTGACCGGGGGTGGCAGGTTCAGTGGGAGGGTGGGAGAAAGGTACTGCTGGACCACCAAGGATGATTTAAGTCTTGTCTTTCTTTAGACTGCAACGCCGCATGTCGAGCTGCAACGTCTACTGGACCACTCAGAACTTAGACCTTATATTATACATATGCTACGCAGTTGAGCTGGGAGTGGTCCACTGGACCACCAGGGATATGGGATGTTTTATTGTTATACATTTGCCCGCAGTCGGGCAGTGGGGCACTTTGTCGCATGTGCAGGGGATGTCGTTCCCCGATGGCTGCAGCCTGGCAGGGCACCAGGTGCAAGTCGCCGGGGATGAGTGCACCTGCATGCAAATGGGGCCCTAATGACATGTAAATGGCCCTATTTGCGCCTTGCATGCATTATGACCCCATTTGCATGTGCACCTTAGAATATCGTGGTTGATGCACCTAGCGCAACGGCATTTGCACTAGCACATCACCCTGCCCCTCTGTGGCCACTTGTTCTGGTGCAGTGTCACTGCGCCATGCACAATGTGAGTGGCCACAGAGTGATATTCAATGGTGCTGAGCCATGGTGCAGCACCGTTGAATATCACCCTATCAGCACCCTGGCACATCCCATTTGCGCTGCACCCAGGCTTGCGCCACAGCCTGGCACAGTCTGAATATCCCACCCACAGTGTCCTCAGGACTACTGAACCAATCAGCCCAGTTGGCAGATTCCCCTTCGCAATACAAGGCAGAGAAGTAGGAATAACCATATGCGCCAGGAAATCATACGTTCTGATTGGTCCACTAGTGGCCCTTATTCTCTTGGTAATGGGCTGCTAGTATGAACAGAATGCAGGACCCATTGTATAGGTGCAGCAATACAACTTTTTCTCACATTAAATCTAGGGTTTCATATCTTTATTTTAATTTAAAAAATTGTTACGTTATTAATACTGTAGCAATAAGGCCCTCTGCATCAGGCTTAACAGTCAGATAATGCCCTGGGTGGGATTCACCTTGGGCACTTCTATGCCCAACAGAGGAATTATGGGACTGGTAAAGCCCTCTAGCAGGCCTTATTGCTTTAATATCACTTTGTAGACCAGAACAGAAAGAAAAAAGACAGAATGAAAATAAATTCATCTCACCCTCGTGCAGCCTAACCCTGTTGACTAGGGTTTAATGGGTTTCAAGTCAGCAGGAACTTCTGACAGTAACAGCTCTAAAAATAAGACAGAGAAATGGAATAATTTCTGAGTCTTTCATTCCCTTCATTCACCCACTATGGTCCAGTGGCAGTATGTCAAAAGAGCAGGAAGAAAGTAACATACTTGCTTGACATCCCTCATTTTATATCAGTGAGAGGCAGTATAACCTAGACGTTAGAGCACCAAGCTGTGAACATGGAGACCCAGTTAACCTAGGTTTGAACCCCTCAAGTGTCAGTTGCATATTGTGCAGCCCTGAACAAGTCACTTAAAGGGCCGCTGCCAACCCTTTTTGCATCTTATATTATTTGTAGTTGAAAACACATTTTATGATTGGTTACCATCTCTAAAATTCATTGATGTTGCTGTTTTTTTTCATCCGCTTCCTTTTTAGTAGAACTGAACAGCATGCTAATGATGGAATTATAGTCAACCATGTTTGGTTTCAAATCCTTGATCTGTACAGCACTCTTCCCTAACAGTAGGAACACCCCCAAATAGTGCAGTCACTCATTCTGCAATAGTTTTCTCTTCTCCCACTGCATCACGATTGGCTAAACTCTGATGGGGTTGTTCTCAAGTCCAAGAAAGATGCCGTGGCAGTTGACCAAAGACTGTAACCAAATGCCTTTGTGTGGTAACACCAGGTTTTTCACTTTTAAAAAGAAAAAAAGGAATCAGAATTAAACCACTAGCTACATCAGGAATCTCTACAGAACGTAACCAATCATAACATTTGTTTTTTAAACCAGAGGCACTCTAAGACCTAAGGGGGTTGACAGTATCATTTAAACCTCTCTGTGCTCTTGGGATTATCTGAAAACAGGCTTTGGCTCAATGTAATGTCTTAAGAAATATAGCATATGGTCAGAGATTGATGTGTATGCAAATCCTTACCACTCAAAATCCTGTTGTACCATAGTAGTGTTGTAACTAACATGGTACAATGACTTTTTCACTGTAGCACGGTAGCTATGTCACAGAGCCAAGCATGCCCAGTAAAACTGTTCTGTGAAAGTGAAACAACACCGTGGACAGCGTAAGTTTGTGTATTGTGTTTACTACTTCAGGTGGCGGGGTGAGTAACTTAAAATACAGTTACAGTATATAGTCAGGGCTTATTGTGCATGGAAAGCAACCCCTTCGAAACTGTGCACGTCTGAAGTTGTGCACATTTGAAAGATGCTATGTGCATGTTTTATCATTAATTTTGTTGCATTTTCTCCCCTCGTGGTCACTCCCGCAACTTTCAGTTTCTCCACTCTGCTAACTCACGCAGACAATGTTGTCACCCCCCACCCCACCCCTTCATGTTCAAGGTCCATAAGCTGTTATCTCAACTCCCTGATGGAAACACTGGTTCACTGTGTATAGTCACTCATACATTATTCCTTATTATAGTGGCGCAGTAGCACCCCTATAGTTAGGGTTATACCGGCACATCTATGTTAAATCCAACATTTTTCACCTTAATAACTTTGGCATTCTTTGACGAAATAGTGCAAACTTTGGTATGTACGGTCATTCTGACAGTGTCTCAAAATGTGAAAAGTTTTGTGACAGCATCTTGTATGGTTTTTGAGATGTGGAATGGTAAAAACAGAAAAAAAAAACACTTTTTGTCCTATACGTAATATGGGATATTTTGCCTTCATGTACAGCCCAGACAGAATTACATTTTTCACGAGATTTTCAGGGATGATGGGGTCCATGCCAAGGGTGTGCCTTTAGATAGTTTAGTGAAAAGGTATCTCACCATTTTTGAATTATAATGAATTCTGAGATAGCCGCCAGATAGGCAGGTAAGTGTAAACCATTTGAACTGTAACTAGTATAAGATTTACTGTTTGCGCTCTGAGAAATACTGTTCATGCTGTCCACTATATATTTTTTCTGTTTTAAAAAATGTATCTCTAAGGATATGCCACTGGATTAGTAATTAGCAATACCTATATTTAGGTCTCAGTCACATACTTAGTTCCACATTTGTATTGGAATTCACAAATTTATATGGCAAGTATATCTGTTTGGGACGAGAATCATATTGCTCGCCACTCGCTTAGGTAAGGATCATTTGATCTGAAAATAACCATTCGCAGTTCTTTACAGTTCAGACTTTACTGTTTAAATGTTAAAGGCTGCAAACAGTAAAGGGCCATGACTGTTTGAACTGTCATAGCTCCCTGGTGTCTAGAGGCACCCCCAACAGCCGATTTCCATTCCCCTGAATAAGATAATATGTCCCTGGTGTCTAGTGGCACCACTCACCATCAGATTGCTACCCCATGATATAGTAAATATTCCCCTGGTGTCTAGTGGCACCCCCCACCCCCACACACACACCCATTGACCATCTTCACTGTAACTGTGAATGATTGTGGCTTTTAAATTTTAAACTCTGTGTTCTTTGGTGATCTCCTCTCCTACCTGCTTTATTCTTGACTCTTGCTGGCAGCAATTTTCCTCCTGCAATCTTGTGACTTTACAGACTTTAACTGCATCTTTTTTAGTCTCTGATTCCTCCTGGTGTCTAGTGGCACCCCCACCCACCAATCACTGTCCCCATGGTATAAAATAACATGTCCCTGGTGTCTAGTGGCATCCCCAACCCCTGATCACTGTCCCCACAACTGTATCATGTTACCCTGGTTTCTAGTGCAACCCTGCCCTTCTGATTGTTGTCCCCTTTACATAATAATATTTCCCTGGTGTCTAGGGGTTTTCTCTATTTTTCTTTCTTCCCTTTAGAGAGTAAAATGACCACTATCACCTACCACACACCACCTCCCCCCCCGTCCTATACTGCGCCAACTCAAGTCCATCCCCAGCACATACCCATAGTGAATATCCCTAAACTCTATTATTAGAAGCCCCCATCCCTGTCACTGGGTTTTCAGAGCTCCCAGAGCTACAAATTCTTGTATTTTACAGGGAAATAGAGCTATCTACAGGAAAACTGGTCCTACAGTTCTGCACTGGTATACGGGGAAATTAATTTAATCTACAGGAAAAAATACCAAATCAATCTAGGAGCACTGGGTTTCTAACTTAGGACTTCATTATTCCATCCCTACCTACATAATCCCTACAGTTTAAACACCCCCATTTCTAGCTCTCGCCTTAGTTTCTGCAGTTTTTTCATTCGTACAACTCAGTGTCCCCATCTGTACCCTGTCATAGCCCCCATTTGTGCTCCAGTTTCTGTCTTTCTACCCCATTCCCCAGTCCCCACCCTTCCACATTTCTGCCCCTCTCCCTATTCCTGCCCAACTTCTGCCCCCTCCCACTCAAGTCCTGCCCCTTCCCTCTTGTATTGTCTGAATGGAAGTTTGTGAACTTTACCAATTAACAGCAAACACTTGAGAAGGCAGATAAAAAGCTTGCTGAAGCAAGAAGCTATGGGCAGAGATGAGGGACGCCACACCACCCGAGGGGTAACTTTCATTACTTGTCTTGCAATTCCTCTCCAACTCACTGGCCTCACTCTCTCTCTCTCTCTCTTTCTCTTTCTTTTTCCCTTCTCTGTCTTTCATCGATGCCATCTCTCTCTAACGTGAAGGAATGTGGAAGTGAAAGAGAAGACGACATGTTTGCTGCTGCCGTGGCTGCACCTTCTTTCCTGCACACCAGCCTCTCGCCAATTCCCCCAAAAATGTGCCCAAAAACCTTCCAATACATAAAATGACCAAAAATTAATATAAATATTCCCCTCCTTAAACAAACAACCCTCTCTATCGACAGAGCACCACACTCATCCTCCCAACCGTCCCTTCTTTTGCAATCCTTCCTCTGTTTTTTGCTGCCTTTGCTGCCACTGCTGCCCCACACCTCAGCACTAATGGTATTGGTACCAAAGAGACTCACCTGACCCCAAGCCAGCATGCTTAACCCACTGGAACAGAGACACGACCCATGTCAGCTGCTGCTCCTCACTCCTCCGGTCCTATCGTGGTCTCGCCTCTTCAGTTTTGCTCACTGCCGACCATCTTTTTTTTTTTCTTCTTCCCAGAACACCCATGACTCAACAAAATCATCCAACTTGGCTTGGCTCTTTCCGTCTCCCTCCTGAAATGCCTGCCGCACTAACACTGGGCTGTCTGTCTCTCAGCTTAGTCCTTTGCTGCCACCCACCAAAACTGATCAACTGCTCCACCACTGCACATGCACTAATGGGGAAGGGGCAGCGGTTGTGGTAGGTGGCCAGTGGCTGATTATAGAGGTGGAGTCATATAGAAGGTGGTGGTCAGTGCTGGACAAGTCTTCAAGTTCAACCTCCCCCCCACCGCCAAAGACACAAAATTTGGCCATATAACTTTCACTGTCCAGGTGACTCTCATAAAAACTATATATATATATATATATATATATATATATATACATACATACACACACATATATATATATAACATAAAAAACAGAGCTCTGTTTCAAGGCACCCCCATTGCATGGCACCCTAGGCAGCTGCCTAGTTCTCCTATCCTTAAGGCTGGCCCTACTTTTGAGTGAGGTGAGGTTGCTGGCAGGTTGGGAATTGGCTCAGCAGAAGCCACAGCTGCTGGGACTCCGGGGAGGGGGCATGGCTGCTGGGACTCCTTGGGGTTATCCTGGGCACATCCTAGGTGCATCTAATGTTTTAAGTTGTGTACCATGATTTGCAGTTTGGCTAGGTCACCTGGTCCACATCATTCAAACCATAGCAAACCAGTCAAACCAAAAAGTCCACTTGTTTCCCCTGATAGTTCACCAGTGGCGGAGCTAGAGCAGGGCTGTGGGGGCAGTCACCCCTCCTAGCTGCCCCGGTGTGAGTAGTGGCACCCTGCCACCATCTTTATTCACTGTTTGGTGCCCATTATGGAGCTCGTGATTGACTGACTGCCCCCCCCAGCTCCCAAATGCTCCCAAACCTGCTTCTGCCACTGTCACCATAGTCTGAAAGAATCAAGCACCCGAAGTTCAAGGTGCTTGGTTCCTTTGGAGAACTGAATTTGCAGTTCTATTTTAGTTAGCTCTTACTATCAGCATGTCCCATGACGCTTGTGTCCCACATTGTGAGTGGTACAGAGCAGGAGTGGGACATCTGTCTCTGGGACATCTGTGGGACATCCACAGAGAGACTACAGACCTGCAGGAGATTCTGCCCCTGATGTGATCAGGTAAGCTTCGTGTAGCCAGCAGTCCTGAAGAAAAAATGCAAGCTAGCAGCTCCTTATGTGGGGTACACCTTAGTATCAACTGATCCTCAGCAACTGGGTAAGCTACCTCTAATATATGACACTGTAGTGTAATAAATGCTGTAAGATTGTGGTGTTGTACTGTATCTGCTGAAACAACTTAGAATCCCATGCCAAATACCTATACAGGGTTGGAGTATGGGGGCTGTGCTAGGGAAATAGTATCTGGAGACAGAAAGCTTGTGGTAGTTAAGGTACTTGCCAGTTAAGGAGATCCACCAATCCAAATGGAACTGCCCCTGCACCCAAAATATAGGTACCTTACTGCCACAGGAGTTCAGAATTGTGCAGATGTGAAAATATTATTTGGTGAGAAAAAAACTATGCCCTTTGTAAAATTCATGAAACCAGGTCCCACGGACGTCCCGGTTCCCAGTTATAAGTGCCGCCCATGCTCCACCCCCATGCTCATTAACATGATGACGAGATGCCAGTAAAACGGGTGTACACTCCATTATAATCAATGGCAGCTTTTGCATGGATTTTTATATTAGCAACTTAGTGCCACCAGAAAACGTGGGCACCGGTTGACTAACAAGGGCCTGTTAGTCGACAGGTGCCCACGTTTCATTACCAAGTGGCCATGATAATATAAAAAAAATTGATGGAAAATCCACTGCCCATTGATTGTACTGGAGCACACCCCCACGCTCTCACTGACATCTTGTCATCATGTTAGTGAGTGCGGGGGCGGAGCGTGGACAGTACTTATAACTAGGAAGTCCATGGGACCCGGTTTCATTAATTTTGTGAAGGATATAGTTTTTTTCTTTCTGAATGATATTTTCACATCCACACAATTTTGGACTCCTCCTGTGGTGGTAAGCAACATATATTTCAGGTGCAGGGGCTTTTCTTGGTGAATCTCTTTAAGGGAACACAAGTTGTTATCAGTGGTCTAGGGTTATCGTAAGCTCAGAATGGAGATGAGGTACAGTGGGGAGCTAGTCAGTTGTGGGGAGTATGGGGCACTCTTCTCCAGGATTATGCTCTGGGGGGGAATGCCCCATTTGCAGGACCTTTGCAGAGCTCCATGCTCAGCTGGTAGCAACAAGAGATGAGATATCTCAGCTGCGGCATTGACTTAGCTGGAACCCAGGCCCCACTCCCCAGAGGTCCACTGGTCCAGGGGGGTGGAGAGTGGTGGGGAGGAGGAAGGGAGGCAGGGGTAGCTACAAGGAGGTTGACTAGCCCCACACCATCCAGACGTGCAAGTCACTTTGTGCCCCTGGTGACTCAGGTACTTGACTCTGCTGGGGGGGGGGTGATTCTGAGTCAGTCAGGGGTAATGGGCAAGGTGACAGTGTCACCCAGGAATCCCACTGGAGGATGTCACACAGGAGGGTGTTATCAGTCAAGGACTCAATAATTGGGGCCAGAGGTAGAAAGAGTGTTGGTGGGGACTGGATGGGGGGGAGGTGGTCAGGTGCCTTCCTGGTGCATTGGCCATCCAGCATATAGACAGGACAGGAAGGATAGCAGAAAGGGAGGATGAGCTGTGGGTGCTGATACAGTTAGGTACCAATGATCAGGTGAACCAGCCTGAGGAGATAGTCAAGTGGAACTTTCACAGACTGGGGGACAGACTGAAGGCACTCTTGGTCTCCCTGGCTTTTACCAAGGTCCTCCCTGTATGGACTGTGGGGGAGATAGAATAAGGAGGGGTGTGATCAAGGAGTTTAATGGATAATTAAAGGAAAGGTGTCAAGAGATGTGGTACCACTTTGTAGGGGACTGGGGACTTAGAGGACAGGAGGCTCTTCAAGGGTGACAGTCTTCACCTGACAAGAAAGGGGCCAGTGCACTGGGGCAGAAGTTTGACATCTTCACTAGACAGCTAATCTGCAAGGGAGACTGAGGGTAGGGGAAATCACAGTACTAAGAGAGACGAAAGAGAACTTAGCTGAAAGGTGGTTCCTAGATCACAGACTAGTCATTAATCTAAAGAAGACCAAGGCAATGCTCTTCTCCCACCACTAGAACAAGGCCAAAAATGCCCCCCTCTTGATTCTCCCCAGCACACTGCACCCACTAGAGCAAGTGACCACTTACAAATACCTAGGCATCACCTTTGATACTGCCCTCACCTTCCACACCCACATCAGTGCCCTTTCTTCCGCCATAAACTCTTGGATAGGCCTACTATACCATCACAGGGATTGCCTTCCCCAAGTTGCCCCCCGGCTGGCCATCATCTCCTCTGTCTTGTCCCTAGTGGACTATGGCTTGCCCATCTATGCTGTGGCAGACAACACCACCCTCACCAAAATCCAGCTGTCCATCAATAAGGCCTGTAGGCTCATGACCGGAGCCTCCAGCCACACTCACACATGCCTGCTCTACTCCACCATCAACCTGCTCAACTTTGAGGAGTGACTGCACTATCAGACCTGCCTACTAGCTAAAAAATCGCTTCTCCGGCTCTCCCCCCAGGGTATCAGCCTCCCTACGGCGAGCGTCCTCATCTGTTGCCACCTGTAACTCTGCTAAGGCCACCTTCCTGGTGCCCAGAATCAAGACCTCCCTAGCCCAGAGGTCTTTCTACTACCGAGCCCCTGGCTGGTTCAACTCCCTTCCAATCAGCATCTCTGACATCGCCAAAATTGGTCCCTTCAAAACTGCCCTTTGGGACCATCTCTTCGATGTTCATTGCTGTAGATGAACCTAACCCTGCCCCCCCGTCCCCCCGTGGGACCCTCCCGTCAGGCCACCCCTGACTTGACAATGTCCTCTGGACAGCCTATTCCTCTCCCCCTACACCCTCCAACAGCTTTTCTCCCTCTACCCTTACTAGGTATATATATGGATGTACCCCCACTGTAATATTTGTGGATTAGTATGTCCATGACTGTAACCTGTACTATGTAACAATATGCAACTTAAGTGTATTTTTTTGTTCAATGTTTTTGCACCTGTACTGTTGTCACTGTTGTAATCTGCACTATGTAACATTGTCTGCCCTCCCTGCGATGAGGTACCTTTGTAAATGAGTCCCTGACTCAAAGGTTGTAAATCCGACTTGTACGAATAAATAAATAAATAAATAACAAGCACTCCCTCAAATTTAGGCACCTGTAGTAGCACAGTGGACAATATTAAGGTCAAGCTATTTTGTTTATCCTGAATAAAGGTTTTAAAAAGTTGGTCATTTCCAGTGATGCACTAATAAAGGTTTTAAAAAGTTGTTAATTTTCAGCCATGGACTAATAGTGTTAGTATTGCCATTGTCTATATTAGAAACCATTCCCAGTCTCAAAGTATATAAAGGATCTGAATTAAGGACTGTAGAAAACAAATCAGCCAAATCAGTCTGCAATCTTAGTGTCTTAGTATTTAATACCTCTATTGCATTCATGGCTGGGGGTGCATAGTCAGTTTGCCCATTGAGCTTTGGAAAGCAGAAAGTAACAGAGATCGGAAAGTGGGCAGATTCTGACTGGTCCATTACTTCAAAATCTAGTAAATTTTCCAGTGCATCTTGAATGACCCAAACCCAATCAATGCTCGAAGCCCCCATAGGCCAATAAAGGTCAATTCTCCGTCCAGGTCTCTAGGTGTCTGATCATTCACAAGAAAAGGATCCAGATTGGTCATCATTTAATTAAGTATTTGCCCTTAGTGATTACATTTGGTATCCTTGGACTTACTTCTTAAGTTTAATCATTGATTAATTAAATTAAGTTTTAAGTCAAGCTCATCCTCAGATTCACTGGGTCCAGATAGTTTAGGGATTCTAGCATTAAAATCACCAATAATTACAATACAGTAATTCATTTTCTATCATTGTTATAAAAAGCAACAACAAAATGGTGTGTTGTGTTTCTTCTGCTGTCTTGCAGGTGGAGCTGCAATGTTTCCATCATGCCCCTGTGAGTGCAGAAGAGGGAAGGGACAGATGATCGAGGATGCCTCATCATGAAAGTGAAGGCTGCTGCAGTGCATCAGGGCACTGTCTCAGCCCTTAGGCACCATGATGTGGTTAATTGTAGGTTATAAAATGTGTGTATGCAGTAAAGGTGTTACAAGCTAGTATAGAGTAGTAAAAGGTGTGTCACTTCTGTAAAGATAGAATCCACTAAGCATAGACCCAAAAGGTACAATATAAAGTCATCTGGGTGTTCCGACCTGTGCTGGTCATAGGTCAGAGGGAGAAAACATGAATCATCACGCTGACAGAGCTATCAGGAGGGCAGTACCAGAAAGGAAAAGGAGGCGGCACCAGGGGCAGTACCAGAAAGGAAAAGGAGGTGGCACCAGCATATGGTTCCTTGCAGGGGACCACAAGGATTTCCTGAAGATAGAGTGTAACCATCCTCTCACTCCCAGGTTTGAAGCCAGTTACTAGAGGAGCACTCTGAAGGGTTAACGTAGTCCCTCAGAGCTGTTTTCTGCTGGGCCTCAGTTTGAGACAAAGGACTCAATTTGCACAGCCCCCTGAAAGATGCAAGCCCCTGGTATGCCAATCATTTGGTGCATGGGGCTTGCGACATTCTCCTGGCCAGCGATCAGGATTTTCCATACCAAGCACCAAATGCCATAAGTTAGACCAGGTTTTCCCTGGTCTAACTTGCACCATTTGGGGGGCCCTTTTTACAGGGTTGCCCCAAATCTCTGACACAAGCTTCTGTAAATTGAGGAAACTGTCACAACTGTACCAAATGTACTAAAATCAAAGGCGTTTGGCGCAGGGCTCGATACAAGCTTTGCATCTCCCTTTGAAAACATGGAGCCCATAGTGTCTGGATGTTGGTGTTTGGGGATTCTTGGCTTGGACAGTGAGGTTTGGGAATGAGCAGGGCTGCACTCTCTCCCCTGCCCAAATAGGAAGAGGGCCAGCTGGGCCAAGGAGAGCTTCTGTTCTGGGGAATTTGCCACCTTTTTCTCAAGAATACCAGAAGTCCAAAGGAAAGTATACCCTTTCCTTAACACCTCGGTATGGGAGAGGCCTCCACAACCAGTATGGAGAAGACCCCAGAATCCTTGGCCCTGCAGGGGTGCACTTTCAGCAAATTTGCCATCCCAAAAGCACCTCAGAAGCAGTTGGGAGAAGTGGTGGGCCTCCTCTCAAAGAAGGAGAGTGGGAGCTGTTAAAGAACAATCATGGAGTGTGAACAGAGACTCCTATATACAGGGCATTATAGCTCAAAGGAGCACTCCCTACCAATCAGAGTGCTCCTTTCCTCCACACGTGAGACGCTGTTATTCTGTGAAGATCGTCTCACATGCAGATGCCCTGGAAATGGCAGGTTTGAGGGAGTTGTTTAAAATATGTATATATTATTGATCGCTCTCGATCAATAATATGTTAATACATCCCCCATCACCACTCGTTGCTGAAAACAAGTGGTTTCATTTGCCTGCAGCTTGAGCTAGAACAGCTCAGCTTCGCTTCGCTGTTCTTGCTCAACTGAAGACGCGTGAAACCACTTGTTTTCAGCAAAGAGTGGCTGCAGGGGATGAATTAACGCATATATGTGTCCTTGTGGAGGGGTTGTGGGATAACAGATGGACCAGACACCGAACTTCAGGTTCAACACACAATCTCTATGTGTTTATTCAAAATACAGGAAAAATCTTTCAGTAATAGCATATTCCTTCTTCAGTACATCAGTTTGCAGCAACAGACTATGAATGTCCTTTCTCTGCACTTAGCCAGCACCTACAGACATTGATCTCTGATCTAAACATTTTTAATGAAAACCCTTCATCCCTATGTGGTCCTTGTTTGCTTGGGTAGTGGGGGCTCAAAAAGGAAAAAAAAGAACAACAAGCTATAGACAAAGAACCTCAATGCAGAATCGCCGAAAAAAGGGTTACCTCAAAGGCCATTGGCAACAAATCAAGTTTCAAAGAAATGCAACCTCATACATACTTCCATACTGCAAAGCATCATGAGATATATGCAAATCACCATGAACACCAAGTGCCATGATATTTTCAACATTCACAGGATTCATAAACATAAGGTATATACATCAAGGTATTTTATGACATAGTGCTATTACATACTAAATCCAACAATGATAAACAACCTGTTTTACATACACTTGGAGGTCACCACAATAACCTCCCTGTATGAGGACCTGAGAGGGAAAAGGAAAATTAAAGAGGACACTACAGCATAGTCAAGAAAGGGAAGGGGATACCCATAGGTGGCCAACCTTATGGACTAGAAATTATAAAGGATAGATTAGGCTAAGAAACAGAATAACTGTTGCAACAGATTTAAGAAAAGGTCGGTCCTCAAGAGTGGCAGGAGCTCCCTGTCACAGTCCTGAAGAGGTGGTCAGAGAGTTGTAACAAGCAGTACAGTGCTCCCACTGTGAAAGCCCTCTAACTTTCACCCATATTTACACTGAATTTACCTGAGAGTGCCATGCACAAAATTTTACATTTGTTTAAAATATTACTTGGAAAGAAGCAGTGCATTTATGTCTTCTGTGGGGGCAGGAAACCAGGGTTGGGACTACCTGGAAATGAAGGCAGTACCAGCAAGTGATGACCAATCAAGGCAAACCAGAAAGTCCCTCAAGGACAATAAAAGAACCCACTCCCATTGTGTCCCATCAGGCTTGTGTCTCAGAGTGTCAGTGGAACAGAGCAGGAGTGGAACAGGATACTACTGGCATCTTTGGCATTGGCAGGCATCCACAGGTGACAATAGGCATGCAGGGGCTCCGCTGGTCTGGTAAGGTACCAGTTTTCTTGCTGTTGCCAGTTTAGAAAGTTATAGAAGGAGGGGTAAATAGTACCTGCATGGAAGTAACAAGTAAGAGATTGAAGATTATTTTATTGAAATGCACAAAATCAAAACATTTATAACATTCGTAAATAGCAACACATTTAATGGACATTTAAAAACAACCAATAAAATATAAAATTCAAGGATTACACTGGAAATGTCATTTATAAACACCATACAATACATGCAGATGTAACTGGCTATGATCTTTTTTTTTTCTCATTTGTTTTACCAGGGGAGAGACACACTAAGCTGAAAGCTTGTTTCCATGCGTGACCTGTGAGCACAGGGAAGTTAAGTGACTTGCTCAGGGTTACACAGTATGCAAGTGAGGGCTGTGGGATTCAAACCCAGGTCTCTAGATTTGCAGCTCAGAGCCTTAAACCACTGCGATATACTACCTCCCTATGATCTTTTCAATAGCCTAAATTTCAGTACTGGGTCCAGTAATTTTTAATGTCTTTATAAGTGACATTGCAGAGGGACTGGAAGGAAAAGTATGCCTATTTGCAGATGACACAAAGATCTGCAACAGGGTGTATACACAAGATGGCATGGAAAGGATGAGAAAGGACATGGCCAGGTTGGAGGAATGGTCAGAAGTATGGCAGCTTGGATTCAATGCAATGCACCTGGAAAACAAAAACCCTGGGGAAGATTACACAATGTGGGGGAGGTAGTAACAACAACAAAAATGGAAGTGACCTGGGGCTAATCATATCAGATGACCTTAAGGTTAGCAAGCAATGTGAGAAGGCAGTAGGAAGGGCTGGGGAGATACTGGGATTATAGAGAGAGGCATCACCAGCAGAAAACAAGAAGTTGTTATCCCTCTGTACAGACAGTTGGTGAGACCCCATCTAGAGTACTGTGTCCAGTTCTGGAGACCCCATCTCCGCAAGGACATAGACAGGATAGAGGCAGTCCAGAGGAGTGCAACTAAAATGGTGCAGGGTCTGCAAGAGAAGCCATACGAGGAGAGACTAAAGGAGCTTAATATGTATACCCTTGAGGAAAGGAGGGAGAGGGCAGGGGGGGACATGATAGAAATGTTAAAGTACCTCAGTGGAATCAACAAAGTCCAAGAGGGTAGCATCTTTCAGAAAAAGAGATGTGCAAGAACAAGGGGACACAATTTGAAGATGGGGGGGGCTGTTCAGGGGCAATATGAGGAAGTATTTTTTCACAGAGAGGGTGGTTGACATATGGAACAGTCTTCCTGAGGAGGTTGAGGGGTCTAAAACTGTGAGAGAATTCAAGAATGCATGGGATAGACATAAGTTAATTTTTGTGGGGGGGTAGGAAGAAATAGGCTGTTGGTTAACTAGGATCTGCAGCTTATCCTGTAGGTAGTGAAATGGGCAGACTAGGTGGGCCAAGCGGTCCTTATGTGCCGTCAAAGTCTATGTTTCTATGAATCTTTTCTATATCTCGTTGGATTGAAGTGTCTTTTTTTTTTTGCACTTGCCTGGCTCCCACGGCTTTCAGAGGAGGCCTCATACCCCCTCCTACTCCGTCTGCCTGGGCTATTCAAGGCTACTCCTACCCCAGCCTCATTATGCTTGGGGGCTGGGGGTGTATATATGATTTTCTCCCTGTTTTTCTCCCCTTAACCCCCAAAGATACAGGCACAAAGGATGTGCATCCAGGCAGATGACGTGCTGACGCACGCCCTTGCCAAGCGCCCAGAGCGTCCTCCCCACAGAGAGCCGCTGTGGCCCCTGTAAGCCCGTGCTTCCACCAGCCCCCAGGAACATCGGGTGCACAAGGCACCCCCAGTAACCCACCCCTGGAGGAGGAGGAGAACATCCATTAGGATGCTTAATCATCTGTCTCCCTGCCGGCCCCCGACAACCCTGAGTCCATTCCCGAACTCGGGTCACCAGCGTAGCGTGAGATGTGGTGGCCAGCGCCTCAACCCTCAGTGCCACAGGGCAGGCAGATTAAAGTATCTTTTATCCTTCGTTCAGCCTCCATGAAGTATTTTAGGGAACAGTTAAAAGTGTGTTCTGACCAAATACTTTGTAGCCCATTTAACTGATAAAACCAATATTATTTATTTTTTTACTTGCATCCATCCAGCGCACATTTTCATTAACCTATTTTTTCCATATTATATATGCAGTACCACAGCCTATTACGTTGCTTTCTAATGATGTGCATACCTGCTTCTATATGCACAAAAAAAAAAAAAAAGCTGTGGGGATATCCCATGGAAGTCCCAGGGCCACTCTAATGAAAGAATTTTGGATAGTTTCTAGGGTAAAAGGTTGCTTAACTAGTCCCTTCACCTCACTACCACATGGTAGTTGGTTAATTACTTTTGATTCAGAAGCCCTTTTTAATGCAGAAAGAATTATCTGCAAAATGTACTGGAAACCTATTTACTGCTGATATGGTTTTGTTTGCACTTTTTGTAGTTTTTTCATAGATACATAGACAGTGTCGGCAGATAAGGGTCTATGGCCCACCTAGTCTGCCCATTTGAGTTTGTAACTTCAGTTTATGTTTTCCTAGAACTCTGCATATTCCAGGTAATGTATTAGCCCTGAATAACTGAATTATGTTACCTCCTCAGATATGCTCCCACTAACTGACCAAATGTTTTTCTAGTACTACTTTTGTCTCCAAATGAGATTACCTTTGTTTTTGCAGCATTAATCGCCAGTCCTTTTGAGGTTAAATGATCCATAATAACTGCTAATCCTCTATTCAAACCCCCTTGGGTTTGTGAAAGTGAGACTGCATCATCTGTGCCCATTAGAATCTTAAAGGAAAACTACACCCTCATAGTTTGTCAATTTTGTTTCCATGTCAACAGACAACTCTTTTCCTCTAGGTGTTGGGGATGTGTGTGTTTGCTTTAGTTTTTCACTGTCCACGCTAGTCCCCTGTAACTGTCCTGGAGGTCTCCATTTTATGTCTGTTGAAAATCTCATTGTCCATGAGAGCTGTATTAGCATGTGAGAACATGATGTCCCAGCAGCCACTTATACCATGTGTCTCTATGCTGAAAGTACCAATATCCTGAAAAAAAATATCTGGAAACACACAAACTGAATCCAATTTAAAGGGAAAAACCCCGCATTACAACTCAGATGGTTTGCAGAGCTAACTGAAGATAAATGTGGTATTTCACACCTTACTGTAACTTGTTTTGTTGAACTCTAAATAAGCAGACAGGCATACTGTGGAGTCTAAATTGTGCTGACACATTGGGCCCAATTCTCAAAAAAAGGCAGCTTGCAGTGATTGCTTTCGCACCACAGACCCTGCACCCGATTCTCTATCAGGCAGGGTCTCCGTGGCAAAGTTCTGTGGCTTGTGGCGGCCACAGGGGTGCACCAAACAGAGGGCACATCAAGACAGGTTGCTGCAAACTGTGGGTGGCTGTGCAGCAAAGTTCCTGAGAAGGCAGTCTTGCGCACCTGCCAAACCCCATTCGGCCCGTCATATATGTTAAAATATGCCCAGTAGTCTAGTGGCATCACCCCCAGCCCTAATCACCCATCATTTATTTGATTAAATTACCCTGGTGGTTTAGTGGCATCCCCCCTTCCCAGTCCTGATTGCCCATTATGAATAATAAACAATCCCTGGTGATCTAGTGGAGCGCTCCAGCCCCAATCCCGCCGTTAATAGACATTTCCAAATACCTGGTGGTCTATTGGACCCCCCCCCAACCCACAGTGCCCACCAACCTCCTGGGATGTGCAAGGGACAGTGGCTATGATGCATCCCTGCTGCACGACCTCCAGCCCTTCACCAACCTCCCTGTATCAACAACAGCAGTGAGTCACTGTCGTGAGGTTGGGATTTGGAGGTGCTGGAATGGTCAGCAGTGGCGGGGGACTCTTGGCTTGATGGAGGTGAGTGGGATAGGGGTGGTTAGGTGTAGGAGACACCCTGAGTTTAGATGGGACCTGGAGAGAAGCCAGACATGTTTGGTTCCCATCCCCAGGGGTCCCACCAGACTGAGAAGGCTGGTAGCTGGATGGGCGGCAGTGCCTATCAATCCCCTTATGGCAGTGCTTTGCAATGCCAGATCAATCAGAAATAAGACCGCAGTTATGGTGGACTTAATTTCTATGGTCAATCTGGCTTACATCATGGAGACCTGGGTGGGAGATGATGCTGGGCCACGTTTGGAGGCAGCCGTCCTCCATGGGTACTCCATAGTGCACTGACCTAAAGGTAAGCAAGCTATGTGAAAAGGCAGTAGGGATGGCTGGGAGGATACTGAGGTGTATAGGGAGAGGCATAACCAGTGAAAAACAGGAAGTTGTTAACCCTCTGTACAGATAGTTGGTGAGACCCCATCTGAAGTAGTGTGTGCAGTTCTGGAGACCTCATCTCCGCAAGGACATAGAATGGAGGCAGTCTAGAGGAGTGCAACTAAAATGGTGCAGGGTCTGCAACAGAAGCTATACAAAGAGAGACTAAAGGAGCTTATATGTCTACCCTTGAGGAAAGGAGGGAGAGGACCTGGGGGACATGATAGAAACTTTTAAGTACCTCAAGGGAATCAACAAAGTCCAAGAGGGTAACATCTTTCAGAAAAACAGATGTGCAAGAACACGGGACACAGTTTGAAGATGGGGGGGATGGCTCGGGGCAATGTGAGGAAGTATTTTTTCACAGAGAGGTTAGTGGATGCATGGAACGGCCTTCCTGAGGAGGTTGTGGGGTCAAAAACAGTGGGGGAATTCAAGAATGCATGGGACAAACATAGGGCAGTTCTTGGGGGTAGGAAGAAGTGGGCTGTTGGTTAACTAGGATCTGCCACTTATCCAATAGGTAGGGAAATGGGCAGACTAGGTGGACCAAGCGGTCCTTATCTGCCATCAAAGTCTATGTCTATGTTTCTATGCCCTAGGGCAGAATGCAGGGGTGGGGGAGTAACCCTCTATTTTAGATTCAAACTTGGCTTCACTGTTCACCGAATGTAAATTACCAGGTCCTTTGAATGTGTGGCAGTGCGTGGCGGTCCGGGTGCAGGCTGCAGGATCCTCCTTATTTACCGCCCTCCTGGGGTGAGGAAGGGTTCTTGCTGGTGGTGGCAGATCTCGTCTTTAGTGAGGTGTTGGAGTCCCCCAGATGTTTAGTGCTGGGGGACTTCAATGCTTGGGCCGACGACGAGTCCTCCAGGATTGGTTCCAACCTCCTTCAGATGATGTCATCACTGGGCCTGACACAAGAAGTTACTTCTGTGACTCACCACGGTGGCCACATGTTGGACCTGTGTTCTCACTGGGGCTTGAGGTAGCTAACCTCAAGATTGATCAGGTTGTTTGGCCTTATCACTGCACAGTAAGGTTCTCGTTCGGGGCTCCCCCGAGAGCCCTCCCCCTGCTGAGATAATCAGCTACTGCCCTTTGAGGGGATTGTCCCCTGAGGGTTTCCTGGCAGTGGCTGATTTATCTAGTGTAGACTCTGCATGTGCAAAGGGCAGAAGTGAGGCATTTGCCACCTATAATAGGGTGATGTCCACAGCTCTCAATGCACTCTCACCGGTCCGTGTACGGCCCAAATCTTCTTACTTGAGGTCTCCTTGGTTTGATGGAGAGCTCAAGGCGATGAAGATTAGGGGTCGACGTTGGAGCACTGCTGGTGGAGGACCAGGCTAGAAGAGGAAAAACTGGTCCTACATACCCACTATGGTGAGTACCAGGGGCAATCATCTATAAGAAGGCAGAATTCCTGTCCAGAGAGATTGCTGCAGGGAAGAACTGACCAGCTGTGCTTTTTGGGCTGTAGACAGGCTGTTACATATGGCCTGTCTGCAGCCGAAAAAAACTCTTTCGGTCACTTTATGTGATGAGTTTGCTTGGTTTTTCACTGACAGTGTCCTCTATCCAGCAGGGAATCCCACCAGTGAGTTATGTTGCGTCTTGCAGTGATTGCCTTGGTTGTGGCAGAGGCACTCTACCTGTTTGGTGGGAGTTCAAACCAATGGAGGTGGCCGAGGTCATAGAGGTTGTTTTGAAGCTGAAGCACACATATTGCAAACTGGACCCAGTCCCAACGCATTTCTTAATGGGATGCATCAATTCCATCAACCTGGTGTTCGTCTTGATTGTCTGGTGTTCGTTGTCGGGGGGCGGGGTTTGGTGAGGCCCCTTCTGAAGAAATCTTACCTTGACCCAGACATCTTGGTAAAATTACTAACCTATCTCCAACCTCCCATTTTTGGGTAAGGTTGTTGAGAAGACTGTGGCGCAACAGTTTAAGGAGCACCTCATGACCTTTGACATCTATGAGTCACTCCAGTCTGGTTTCCAAGCCAGCAGAGCACCAAAACAGCATTAGTTCAGGTGCACAATGACCTTCTTAGGGCGAGGGATAGATAGAGGAGATGGGTCAGTTCTTGTTCTCCTTGATCTCTCTTCAGCTTTTGACACTGTAGACCACTTTGTGCTGCTTGATCATCTTAGAGAGTACTGTGGGCCTGCTGGCACCGTCATCTGCTGGTTTGAGTCATACCTCGCCAACAGGGAGCAACGGGTAGTGATGGGGAATTTCTTCTCCTCCCCGAAGCTCCTGTCATACGGTGTGCTTCAGGGATCGATATTGTCGCCAGTGTTGTTTGCAGTATACATGCTTCCCCTAGATGAGCTCATTAGGAAGTACAATGTGGGTTTTCACTGCTATGCAGATGATACCAAGTTTTACTTGTCCTTTGCCCCTGGAACATTCAATGCTGTGGATGTGTTAAACATCTGCCTGGCTGAGATCAATGATTGGATGTCCTCCAGCTGGTTGTGACTGAACCCCAATAAGATGAAGGTACTGGTAGTGGAACCGGGCCAAAGGCATGATAAGAATGCCTCCAATGTGGCAACTGGTCTTTTCCTGAGGTTCACATCGTTAATGGCTTCCTCTAGGGTGCAAGATCTTGACGTGTTCCTGTATGACGGTTTGACATTTGAATCTCAGGTGTCATCAGTTGTCCAAAGTGGTTTTTACCACTTGAGGAATATCACCAGGATCCAGCCCCTAGTTCCTCCTGAGGACCTTCCTACCTTGGTGCATGCCTTTGTAATGTCTAGGCTTGATTACTGTAATGCTCATTACTTCAGGGTCCCGGGAGGTACCCTCTGCCAGCTGCATCTAGTGCAGAACACAGCTGCCAGGTTACTGACAGGCCTTTCGAGGTTCTGTCATGTGACTCCGGTGTCGCGTGAACTGCACTGGCTGCCAGTCAGGGGGAGGGTTATCTTGAAGGTGGACTTGCTCACCTTTAAGGCCCTACATGGACTAGGCCCCAGCTGTTTGTCCGATCTCCTAACACCTGCCATCCCAGTCCGCTCCCTCCGTTCCTCCTTTAGGGGCCTCCTGGCAGTTCTCAAGATGAGGTGAAAAACTGCCGGTGACAGGGTGTTCAACATCGCTGGCCCCATCCTGTGGAATTCGTTTCCCTCCACCATCAAGGAGGCCCCTTCAGTCGAAGTATTCAAGAATCCACCTTTTTGCTCTGGTCTTCCCTGATATAATTATTTAATCTGACAAATAAAGTGACCACTGAATTTATCTGTACTATTTTATCTGTTTTTACTGTTTTAAATTTGTATTTATGTATGCCTTCATACCCCCTACTTGTCTTTAAGTGAGGCACCCAGAGACTTTGGGAATGGGTGCCATACTAATAAACTTTGCCTTGCCTTGCCTTGCTATAACTTTACAAGAACTGATTATAAGAGAAACCTTTAGCACTACAGTGATACAGCCTATAGTGTCCATGCTGAGTACCTATTAGGTACTGTCTTTTTTTTTTAACTGTGCCACAGCAGTATTTTCAATAATACTAAACCTGCTATTAAGAGAAAAATCCCTCAATACTTGTCAAAGAACAGCATGACTTATAGGTATTCAATTGGGTCTACTTTATAGGCCATTCTACCTGAAATGTTGAACTTCTCACTCCACCTCAGCTCCTGGATTTAGGTCGCCATGTGGCTTAGGCTGCACAAACCTGAATTGTTGGAGATGCAGACATTGTCAGTGGCTCAGTAGGTAGCACACTTGCCTCTGAGGCCATGAGATTAGAGGGCTGTGGGTTCAGTTCCCACATCTGGCACTTGGGTTAATATCCCAATACTGACACTGTAGTGCAGCATGAGAGGTGTGCTGCACTTCTGAGGTGCCGTCTTTTGGATGAGACGTTAAACCGAGGTCCTATCTGCCTGGATTGGTGGTAGTTCAGGTGGAAGTTAAAGATCCCATGGCACTTATCGAAAAAGAGTAGGGGAAATTCCCTGGTGTCCTGGCCAAATTTCCCTCATTCACTAAAAATACCTCCAACAATTTCATCTGGTTCAAGGTCAGTTGGCATTCATCTGTATCCCCCTCCCCCGGGTCGTGCCTGAAAATAGTGCACTTACCCGGTCAACAAAAACTAAATAAATAAATAAATAAATTGATAGAGTAAAGGGCGGGAAACTACCATATTTAAGTTAATCACCCAAGCTTTATGCATACTCAGAATTGAAAATAAGTAACCCAGACTAACAGCAAAGTATGTAAAACAAGCAGGTTAAACACGAAACAAGCATGGAAAAGTCTCATGTTTCAGGGTTCAGTTTTTAAATGAATGGCAGTGGCTTCTTAGTTCATTTTCTGTCTAAAGATGCATCCCTTTCTGCACCCTCCTCCATTTCAGCTTTGACTCGATGGACCATCTTTTCAGCCTCCTTAGGGTTGTTAAAGAGGTACTGGTGACAAATGTCAATCTGAGTTTAGCCGGTTGTTGTAACTGGTGATGTAGTTTCAATTATCTCAGCCAGCTCCTGACCCCACTGAATGCTATCTTTCATTGACGAGTATTATAAGAGAGGTCAGGGAAGATAAGTAATGGGTCTTCTCCATATTTTAGTGTCCCGCACCTCCATGCTGCCATGAGTGCTCTATCCCTGTTTTCAATACCAGTACACACCACCAAGAAGGTTTGGGGGCACAAGTGTCTACTGCCGCCCATCTGGGGGTTACTCTAAATGGCTTCTCCTGGGATAGTGGGGGGTCTTCTTCAGATAGTCCCAAGATTGTAGGTAGGAGGTTTCTAGCAAGTGTTAAACAGTCCTCCTCTCTGTAGTTTCTGTGAGCCCCAGGATCTTCAAGTTTCCTTCCCTGGTTTGATTTTTGACTGAGTCCAAATGTTGTTGAAGTAAAGAGTTCTCCTTTATAAGTTTGGTTGTCACATCAGTCAACTTTAAAACTGAAGCCTCCGATCACTGGACCAATTGCTTGCATATATCCATGCAACTTTCTAATACTTAGACCGTGGGAGTCAGAATATCGAATTTGCGGTCGAGATCCTGGACCATCTTCACAAGCTGGAGCAAGGTTGTCTGGATTTTGATGAGTGTAGCTTTCCCTGCTGGCAGGTCAGCAGGCTCTGTGGATCTGCCATGCTGCGCAAGCCTCCCCTCGTGCTGCTGTCCTTTGGGAGCATAAAATCTGTTGCTGGTGCATTTGCTCCGCGAGGCTTCCCCATTGTAGCCAAACTTCATTTACTAACTAAATAAAATTCTAGTATTGCAGATTCGGTTAGATAATTATTGATTTTAAAGTATTTATAAAAGTTTTTTCCCAGGAGCTTGAGATCTATGCCACTTCCTCACCGGCTGCTCAGCGGTGCTCCCTCCTCCAGTTGAGTGATTTTTACAAAAATCACATTGTAAATTTGAGTTACATTTATTCTCTGTGACCCCGCATCCTAGTCTGTCCAGAATTAGTCTAGAACAGATCTCCAAACCAACTGGCAACAGGGTAATAGGTCTATAACAACCAGGTCACCCCCCCCCACCCTTTTTAAACAGTGGAACAATAATGCTAATATTTCAGTCCTTTGGAAGTATAATGTATTTTAGAACTGGGAAAATAATTGCAAAAATTCAAGGCCAAAATCCACATTCTGTAAATATAATTCAGCTGTGGCTTATCAATTCCTGCAGCCTTGTTTCTATGTTGTGTAAGAATAGCATATTTGACCTCATTTAGCTGGAATGGGGTACACATTTCCTTATGCACTATATTATTATGAAGAGATTTGAGCTCCAGACATTGCCTCTGCGCAGCATGGTTTTCAGTAATTCCATAAACCCAAGATGCTCTATCCATTCCACAGCTGAAATAATACCTGTAACATCATACTGACAGTTTCTATCTGAAAACCCATATCATACATCCTTAAAACTACCCTGGCGAGACTGGATGCCCTCTTCAACTCTTTCTGTCATTCTCTAGTTGCCTGCCCTCCTTGGACTTATCACTGTGACCTTTATAAAGCCCTGTCCTTCTGTCCCTGGAATCCAGACTGCTTTCCCACAAGGCCTCTTTCATGGCCAAATTCTGGACTGGCAACCTCCCCCATATTTATCTTCCTCCATTTGTGCTCTCCCTCCCAATGTACCTACTCCCTCCTGAACACTGACCTACGCACCTTCGTAATCACCTGCCGACATACCACCACTGGCCAATCTGCTTCTTTTTCCGCTGCCCTAAACTGTGGAATGCCCTCCCCTTCCCCATCCACAATGCTACCTCATATAATTCCCTCTCCTCCCTCCGTGATTTCACAACCCCCACCTGCTCATATCAAGATAAGTTATCTCCTCACCATACTTCGACCCGTCCCTCCAACTGATAGTCCCTTGCCTAAACTTCCTTTAACCAGGCTCCTAAGGATAGCCCCAATGGACTGCCCCAACAGCTCACACACTTACTCCTTACTTATACACGGCTGATCCAGCTCAACTTTGCCTATTCTTCCTCTCTGTGGACTCACCGCTATGCAAAAGCATTATATTTCACAAGTGCAAATGTTTAATTATGGCAGCACCCGTCTCAATGCTCTGTAAAGCATTCTGTCTGATGTCACTGAAATGTTTTTTGCTATTCAGGGTGCAGCACCTGCTACATCGAATGGGAAGAGCACCCCTCCCCCCTCAGCTAGTGATCAAACAGGAGTTCAGCATGTTTGTAGTTCATTTGCATCACCAGCTGAGGAAAAGGGTCTAGCTCCCCATAAGATGTGCAGGGAAAAAGCTGCACCTTGTCCCACAACTAACGCAATCTGACCAATGGAAAATCATGTACACAAATTCCCACAGTCTGGGAAACAAGATCCCAAACCTGGAGGCAACAATGACAGAGGCTAAACTAGACATAGTAGCCATTAACGAGACATGGTTCACCAGTAACCACACTTGGGAGACTACTGTACCTGGCTATGTACTGTTCAGAAGAAACTGAGGTGAAGGGGGGGTAGGAGTGGCCCTTTATGTCAATGAAGATGTCAAAGCTACAGAAATTCAGAATACACATAAGGAGCCAGAAGAACTGTGGGTCACCCTGGAAACAGGACATGGGACAGCCATACGAACTAGGGTTGTCTACAGGCCTCCAGACCAGGGGGAGGACACAGACACATTACTGTTAGAAGATATACAAAACAAGACAGCTAAAGAGGAGGTTCTATTAATGGGAGACTTCAACATGCCAGATACAGATTGGTCAACACCAGCAGGAACATCTGCCAGAACTAGGCACATAGTGGATTCCCAGCAGTGGAAGGGCCTCAACCAATTGATACAACAACCCACAAGAGACAGGGCTATCCTGGATCTAGTACTGACTAACAGGGAAAGGATCACAGATCACCAGGTAGAAGGTCACCTGAGGAGCCAGTGACCATCACATGGTATGGTTCAATTTGGTCACTAAAACTAAATCATCCCATTCCAAGGCAAAAAATGGGACTTCAGAGGAGCTGACTTTGATAAGATGGCCAACAGAGTTAAGCTAGCCCTGGCAAGATGAAACACAAGTAATAGGGTACAGGCAAAGTGGGTAAGCATTAAGGATGCAATACTTAAAGCAACATCCCATTGTGTTAGGGAGAAAAGCAAGAATAAAAGAAGGAGGAAACCACTTTGGTTCTCAAAAACGATAGCAGAAAAGGTCAGAGCCAAAAGGTTGGCTTTCAGGAAATATAAGGGAACACAGCAGGACGAAGATAGGGAGGCATACCAAACTTCCCTAAGGGAAGCAGGGAAGGCAGTAAGGCAGGCAAAGGCCCAAACCAAGGAAACATTAGCACGAACAGTAAAAGAAGGTGACAAGACTTTCTATAGATACATTAGTGAAAAGGAGAAAGTCCAGAGGGGGTATTGCTAAGATCAAAGGGGATAAGGGGTAGTGTGTGTAGGAGGACCAAGGAAAAGCATCTATCCTAAATAGATACTTCTGCTCAGTATTTACTGAGGAGAAGGTAGGGCAGGGTCCACAGCTCAGCACCATGGACACAGGGGGGAGGGAGGTGTGCACAAGTCCCTTCACAAAAGAAAGGGTCCTACAAGAGCTCACTGAGCTCAGGGTGGACAAGGCAATGGGACCTGATGACATACATCCCAGGATACTAAATGAACTAATGGTGGAACTAGCAGAGCCATTAGCAGAACTGTTTAGTGAGTCACTAAGCACAGGAGAGGTCCCAGAAGACTGGAGAAGGGCTCATGTGATCCCACTCCACAAGAGTGGCAGCAGGGAGGAGGCAGGGAACTACAGATCAATCAGTCTTACCTCAGTAGTGGGCAAGATTATGGAGGCACTCCTTAAGGGAAAGGATAGGCAACACCTGGAATCCATAGGAGACAGGATCCAAGACAGTATGGGTTTGCAACAGGAAGGTCCTGTCAAACTAATCTCATAGATTTCTTTGACTGGGTAATCAGAGTGGTGGACCAAGGGAGTGCAGTTGATGTCACCTACCTTGACGTCAGCAAAACTTTTGATACTGTTCCACATAGAAGATTGATTAATAAGCTAGGTAGGCTTGTGGTGGGTCAGAAGTTGGTCAACTGGGTGGCAAACTGGTTGGCGGGTAGAAAACAGAGAGCAATGGTAAATGGTATACAGTCAGAAGAGATGCAAGTCACAAGTGGGGTACCTTAGGGATCAGTCCTGGGACCAGTCCTCTTCAATATCTGCATCAGTGACATTACAGATGGACTGGAGGGTAAGGTTTGCCTGTTTGCAGATGACACCAAGATCTGCAACAGAGTAGATGATCATATGGGGTGGGCAAAATGAGAAGAGATATGTAAAAACTGGCAAAATGGTCTGAAGAGTGGCAACTGGGGTTTAACACAAAGAAGTGCAAGATCATGCATCTAGGGAAGAGGAACCCTGAAACTATCTATAGGTTGGGAGGGGAGTTGCTCTGCAATCACAAGGGAAGAAAGAGACTTGTGCGTCATCATCACAGATGACCTGAAATCATCCAAACAGATCACTAAAGCAGTAGGTAGGGCTAGAGGGATGTTGGGGTGTATTAGTAGGGGTATCACAAGTTGTAAGAGGGAGGTAATAATTTCTCTTTACAAGACACTGGTTAGGCCCCATCTGGAGTACCGTGTGCAGTACTGGAGGCCGCACCCGTACAAGGACATTAACAAAATGGAGGCAGTCCAGAGAAGAGCAAACAAACTAGAGCAGGGACTGCATCAGAATACATATGAGGACAGATTAATGGCGCTCAATATGTATACCCTAGAACAAAGGAGGGAGAGAGGTGATATGATCGAATCAGTCAGATACTTTAAGGGCATTAACAAGGTGAAAGAGTCTAACATGTTTCAATATAAGAAAAATGGCAGGATAAGAGGACACAGCATGAGATTAGAGGGAGGCCGATTAAGGAGTAATGTGAGGAAGTTCTTTTCACAGAAAGGGTGGTGGATGCATGGAATGGCCTACCTCAGAAAGTGGTGGATATGAATACAGTGCAGGGATTCAAACAGGCATGGGATAGGCATAAGGGAGCAATACAGATGAATATAAATAGATAGGCCATTGACAGTAAAGGTCTATGGCACATTCATAAGGTGGAAAAAATGGGCAGACTGGGTGGGCCTTGCGGTCCTTATCTGCCATCAACTTCTATGTTTCTATTATTCTTGTTATCCCAAAGCTGTAACCTGTATATATTGTTGGATGCTCATGCCTCAATGTACTTCTGCATTGCTAGCTATTAATTGTTCTGCCATGTACTCTGTCTATTTCATAACTATGTATCAAATGTTTATCATGTATTCTCTATTATTATTCTCCCAATTCCCCTTCCCACCAGGACTCATCTAGAAATGAGCTTTACGGCTCAGTATGCCTTTCTGGTGAATCTCTTGAAGAAACAAAAATAAATAAATAAAATATGCTAAAAGAGTCCAAAATGCAACACTGCTTTTAGTATTTATTGCTTCTTGTAATTAATTCTACAGTGATTGTTAATATTTTCTCTCCTTTATTGCTTTTACTTGTCTATACTCAATTTTAAGATTTTCCGGTCCTTTTTTAATCGTTATATCATTATTTTTAATAGATAATTTTCCAACCCTAGATTCTTATAGGTTTTATCACACAGTGGGCATGATTACCAAGTTTAAGTTCCCTTCCGTTCCTATCCTATCCTATGGAATTAGACTTGCTACTATAATCCCAATTATTTTTTGAAAACTTTTCCAAAAATGTTGCAGGCTCTTTGTACATGTCAGCCATCAATAACTGCTCCATATCCAGTTTAAACTAAACAATGACATCGGAACTAATAACTTCTTTCGGCTTATGAGCAGTGAACTTGTTCCATTTGATCCTTTTACTGTATAAAATGCACATGTTACTATCTGCATCTTTTCACTTGGTACCCCCTGTTGGAATTTTACATTTGCAATGCAAGGGGAAGTGGTTACTTTCCCATACCTGTAATACTTTCGAGTAGTGTTTTGATCTAAATGCATATATATCTACCACCCATAAATCTAACAGACTTCCTCCTATGTTTGCTGGGAAAGAATTCTCACCTCTAAAATCCCCTTTCACCCTGCCATTAATGTTTTTGGCTCCACATTGGCAATGTAAATAATTAAAATCCTTCCCTTTCTATTAACTTTTCTGTCAACAGTACTCCAAATAGGCAACCCAACTGTGTCATCCTCTAACCAGTCTGTTGAAATGTCTTCCATGGACACCCTTACTCTGGCATTCAAGTCTCCAGATACGGGTGTAACTACAAAAACACCTAAGCATGCTGTATTCAGTAAAGTTTTTGCAGAAATAGCTAACTCACCCCTTGAGTGACCAAATCTATTTACTCTTAACAGCACAAACATTCCACATTTTTAAACCCTCAGTATACACATTATTCTGTTTATGGTCCCAAGTTTCTTGGAACTTGATGATATTATACTTTTGCATTCTTTCAATCCAATTTCCATTTTCCAGTTAAAATCCCAGCAATATTCCAGTTATAAGCACCAATATGAGGATGTGTTTCTCTCTGATTAGTAAGTAGTCACTCACTAGTGCCAATTAGGCGTATACTGTAGCTGAATCTGAAGAATTCTTGGATACACTACATGCCTCGAGGGATGTTAGGGCATTTTCAGCAGACCCCTCATCCTTTGACAATACAATACTCAAATTTATTCTCTGACTTTTGTGTCTCCTTCCTGTAATAAACTTTGTTTTTTCCACCAAATCATCCCCCACTAAAATATGTTCCTGTTTTACAGGTTTAAAAAACTTTGTTTCCCTTTGCTGACTACTAAACTGCTCTCCTTGTGCCTCTTCCCATTCTTATATTTCTGCTGCCTATTTCATCTTCTGAGTTACTGTAATAGCAGAGTCCATTTTCAGCCCCATTCCATTAAAATCATCTCTTGCTTTTAAAAGGAGATTTCTTTTCTCACTATTGTCTAGAATTACACATATCCACCCTTTATTTGGCACAGTTTTATATCTGTAGGCTAACCCTAAGTCAGCCCATGACAGTTTTTGTGTCGTAACACTCCTTTTGCTGTATTATAGACAGCAAATTTCAGTGTAAATCTGTTCTCTTTCTTTGCCTTAGGGATGCCTTTGATATGCACTACTGACATCAACTTTCTTTTCTCTATCATTTCTTGTTTTTTTAATCCAATATAGCCTTTGTTATTCTCATCTCTACCAGACTTATAATTTTTATTATTCAATAGCGCTGATGTTTCTGTTTTATCAAAGTGCACCTGTTTCTTTTCTCCCTTATTACTTTTTTGATGTTATCATTCTCATTTTTATATGACTGTTTTCTTTTCCTTACAAGCTTGCTGGTCTGTACACCCTTACTTTTTAAATTCTGATTTTGCTTCTAGTGGACATTATTTATTAACTGCCCTTTCCTTGCATTCAGATCTTTTACAAGTGCATCTATTTCTTTCACTTCTTTCTCAGCAATCTTATTTGTTAATAGCTGCAGTACTAATATCCTTTTGACTATACTCCGTACTTACTTTTTTGTTTTTTTAATTGCTCAGCATATTATCCATGACTATTATCTTATAGCTGTTAGTCTTGGTTTCACCAGTTTTTGTGAGTAAACTAATTATTTCTTTTAGGTAATTATTTCCATTTTGTATTTCTTTTCTAATTTCTAATAGTTCTTCTGCCGTATATGCCATAAGCCTATCTTACTCACCAGGTGCTGTTTTGCAATCTCCTTTATCCTGCATCGATGGTACATTTTCACCTGGATTTTTAGTACCCTGCTCCAACCACAAATGTGGGATGTCTGGAGGATTTTTCAAAGGTGGATTGACTAAGATTTTTAACATAGAGTGAGATAAACATTTCAAAATTTGTCAGATATGATTTTGGTGATGACACTACCTTTTTTTATACTTTCTTTTCTTTGAGACCCCAAAATCAGAAAAGTGCAGTTCAGGACCAGTTTCTAAAATACTTTCATGCACATCAAATTCAATCAGTTGTTGATTTATAGGCTTCGCCAAAGCATTCATTTCCTTCAGTTGTGGATTCTGAGTTGATAGCTTAACAATTATCGGGAATGAGGTCCTTCTAGGGTTCACTGATACCCTTACTAGTCTTCCATGACCTCATAATTCCCATTGTTTCTCAAGGGGACTAACAATTACTCATTTTCTGATATTCTTTTCCCCCTGCAACTACAGGCCCATTTGCTTTGCCCTCTCACTTTCACTTTATTCATTTTATTGTTTTGTTTCTAGAATTCTCTTCTATTGCCCCATTATATTTTCAAATATCTTTTTAATGGTGCCACATTACGACAGACACAAATAATAAAGAATAAGCAATGTGATGCAAACAAGTATAAACAATACTTATAGTAAAATAGAGAAAAGAGTACAAAATTCCTAAGATTAAAATGTCCAAGTGAATCTTCCAGTAAAATCAATAAATATAATCACTAAGTTCACGAGTAGCCTTCCACTGAGTATCTCAGCAAGTAGTAATCAAAACAGCATGTTGGCTGTTCAGAAAATTTCAGTTTAAAATACTATCATTAAAACAATATCTTATGCCATCCTCTTTCAAAACAGAGTTCCTTGTACACATTTTTGTGGTAATACTTTTTTATCAGACTAACTGAAGAATTTTTACATTAGCTTTCATGACCTCTCAGGTTCCTTTATCGGGTACAGGGAAAACGAACCAGCATTTCAGAATATATACAACAGTTTGTGGGTCCTAGATTGCTTAACAAAGGGCAGGCTGTAAAGGAAGCAACGTAATACAGTACAGGTGACTACCAGGAAATAGGCCTCTTGTCATTAAATGGTGAGAGATCAGACATGCAAATGGTGAGCTACTTCAAAGTGATATCATAAGAACAGATCAGTAGCTGTCAAAAGTTCTATTAAGTACGTAGGATGAGTAATGCTGCCAGTTCACTAAATTAAGCAGTGTCTGCATTTTTATTCATTTATTTATTTATTGAAATGTTTCACCAGGAAGGCACACTGAGTGACAAGTTGCTCATCTCCCGGTGCGACCTGGGGAGAAGGGGTACAATAGGAATGAGACATTAAACATTCAAGTTATGAGTTCAACATTAACATACAGTTGTAAAGCAGGTGTTACAAACAGTGTTACAACAGTTGTGCACATGATAGGGAGAAAGAGTGGACAATAATAAGTGCCAGGTTAATAAGTAAACAAGTGCTTATATGAAAGAAAAGGGGGAAAAAGAGAGGCAGGGGTGAGGTGGGGGGAGAGGGAAGAGACATGTCCCAAGAGACTACCTCAGGATGTGAGGAACCCCTGAAAGGGGACTGGTGGGACCAGAGAGAAGGGGATAAGGAAGTGTCTCAGAGAGACCCCTTCAGGATGGTGGGGGAAGGGAGTAGATGAGAGATACAAGCCCCTTGGGGGGTTGGAGAGGGACCCATGGAGAGCATTTGGGGCCCCTTACATTCTGCAAGAGATCAAGGAAGGCCAGTAAGGGGGATCAATTTGGGGGAAGGGGAGGAGAGCTAGAAATTTGGGAGGTGCATGGGGTAAAATGAAGGTGACAATAGAGGGGTAGGGTTTGTCCAGGGCTTACAGGAGGGAGTTAGGGATGGACATGGCAAGAGCAGCTAGGAGCAAGGTAATTATTGAAGGCAGAGCTGATGGAGTAGGCAGAGAATGAGTGCTGGATTTGAGGAGAGCGGGAGTTCCAATTTTTTTGGAGGCAGTGAGAGTAACTGAATTGGCTGATTTGGGTGGATCTGTGGGGGACTACCAGGGTGCAAGAGTCGGTTGATCTAAGGGAATGGGATGGTGGGGAGGTGTTACAAAAGGCGAGGTAGGAAGGGAGATCACCCAACCAGTGCTTGGAGGTGAATTTGATACAGTGGAAGAGTCGCATATTTGTAAGAGAGGGGAAGGATAGAATACGATAAAGATCGCAGTGATAGGTGCAAGGGGGGTATTGAGGGCAAAGCGGCAGAATGAATTGAAGAGGGTGTCCAGTCTGGCAAGGGAGGACTTAGGGGCAGCACCATAGACTACATCATAGTAGTCAAAAATGGGCAGTATCATCTTCTGAGCAAGTTCATGCCTAGCTGTAGAAGGGTTGCAACTACAATTCCTGAACAGGGCACAAAGCTTGTGGTGCAGTTGTTTCTGGATGGTGACAATATGTCCAGAGAAGTTCAGATGTTGGTCCAACCAAACACTTAAGCACCTGAAGGAGGATGTGTCCTCAAGTAAAGTCCCATCAAGGGTGTGGAAAATGGGTAGGGAGGGAAGCCTAGACAGTCTCTGCCTTGTGTCAAAGGACATGGAGACGGTCTTCTTGGCACTGAGGAAAAGTTGATGGTTAGCAAACCAGAGCTGAACCTTGTCAAAGTCTTGCTGTAAGCTGGTTGTAACCTCATCAGGACAGGAGCCAGATACATACAGGACTGTATTACTGGCATACATATGTATAGCAGAGGATGGGGAGCAAATAGAGGGAAGGTCATTTAAGAAGATGGTGAATAGGAGAGGCCCTAATACAAAGCCCTGGGGGACTCCAGTGCTAAGCAGGAGGGGAAGGGAAGTAGCGTACAAGAACTTAACTGATTGGGTTTTGCCAATAAGGTAGGCCTTGCACCAGTTTGTGGCGGAGGGAGATAGGCCAGCTGCCAGGACTGAGTTGAGGAGAAGGGAGTGAGAGATGGTGTTGAAGGCCTTGTCCAGGTCGACAAAAATGGCAGAGCTAATTTGGCCATTGTCCATCCCGGTTAGGATGGAGTCTGTGAGCTGTAGGATAGAGGTGGTGGTTGAGTGTTTTTTTCCTGATCCAGACTGGAAAGGGTTGAAAAAGGAGGTGTCAGATAGAAAAGAAGTGAGTTGGGAGAGGACAATGTGTTTTTGAAGCTTGGCAAGGGTAGGGAGGAGAGAAACGGGGTGATAGTTGCCAGGAGATAAGGGGTCGCCCCCATTGGGTAGAGGGAGGACCACTGCATGTTTCCATGAAGAGGGGACTGAGGCAGTAGAGAATGAGAGATTTAGGATTATTGAGAGAGGGTAAGCAATGGCCGAAACAGAGAGGGAGAGGAGTTTTGCATCAAGGCCATCAGGGGAGGCACCTTTAGAGGGGTAAATGGTGAGGAGGGCACATAAGGCATCATCTGGGCTTACAGTAGCAAAAAAGAAGGGGAGGTGGGAGGGTGATGAAGGGGGCACACTGGTAGAGAGTGAGAAGTGGGATGGGTAGGAGGGGAAGGATTTCAGTAGCTTAGTGGAGCAGGAGATACATAGTAGGAGTTAAATTCTGCAGCTACATCTGGTGGGTCAGACACTAGTGAGCTATTTACTATACATATCAGGGGGGCAAGATGAGGAGGAGATAAACAGGGCGTGAACCACTTTCCAGAACTTTGAAGGGGAATTTATGTTGGTGATGAAGACAAATTTGAAATATTTGGACTTGGCTAACCTTGCAGCCCTGGTACAAGCATGTCAGAGCATGCAGTAGTTTGCAAGGTCACTAGGATGCTGGGTAGGTTTATGACACTTCCAGGCTCAATCTCTAGCCCTGAGGCAGGCCAGACATTCAGGGGTTATCCAAGGTAAGTGGTTGCCTCTGGCTCTGGTTTGTTTGAGTGGGGCAAAGGCATTCCGGTTTGCAAGAAAGATTTCTTTGAAGTAGTTTGTGGTTCCTTTAAGCCAATTATAGCCCTATAACAGAGCTTAACAACAGAGGAAGATTTAAAAAAAAAATCTAAATGATAGGGCCCAGAGCTGCAGTAAAATTGTCAAATTTCAGGAGGGTCATAGACGCTCAAAATGACATACAATGAGGGACACTGGCCCTTAAAATGAGGGAAACATTACCAAACATTGAGATACAGGCTCAGAATACTGTTGAAACAGTTGTGTTTACTTGTACAAAGTTTATTTTGGATTTACTATCTTAGAATATTATTGATTCAGTTATAAATTCTAAACTGATAGTACATTATTGGTCCGGGCAGCACCTTTTCCATGAGGGGCGTATGAGGGGAAGAGCAGTTTTGAAGGGTAAAATAAGGGACGTCCCTCGAAATCAGGGACAGTTGAGTGATATGGATTGGGATCTGGTAATTTCTGAGGAAGCCTTGTGTGAATGTCTTTGAGGTTTCCTCTCAAAACTGCCACTTTAAGGTCCTTCAAAGAATGGCTGTTTTGGGAGAAATGCTAGGCCACTGGTATCTGGTTGTCTGAGTGTTTGATAGTGGATCTATGTCCATGCACGCATTTACAGAGTGTTTGTCCCATTTCTCCCACATACCACCCATGTGGACATTTTTGGCATCTTATTAGAGAAGTCAAATCATTGGTGTTGCATGAGAAAGACCTTTTTACTTTGTATTCCTGTTTGGTAAATGGAGAGTAGACAGTCACATGTATCAATCATGGTGCATGTTTTGCATCTGGACTTGTTGCATGAACTTGTTCCTTGTGTGTCCATCCGAATTGTGGGTCTGTAATTCCTGACCAGTATTCAACCCAGGTTCAGTGGTTATTCTTATGATACTATGTGTGGTTCACTCAATATAGTGAACAGTCTGTCATTCCTGTGCAGAGCTGGTTGCAATTCTCTGATGATCTTCTGCAGTGGCCTGATTGATGGGTTGTAAGTCACAACCAGCGGTGTGTGTTTTGATTCCTTTTTCTCTTTATACACCAGTAGTTGTTCTTGTGGTATTTGTCTAGCTCATGCAATCTGTTTGGCAATTGCATGAGAGGGGTAATTTTTGCTGGTGAAAGCTCCTCACAGTATTTCCAAATTGTTGCCCCTGACTTGTCTGTTCATATATGTTAGTATTGTAGAGCTTGACTGTGGACAACTGCTCTTTTTGTATGGTTTGGGTGTGCACTAGAATGGTGTAGGTAGTTGAAATGATCTGTTAGTTTTCTGTGTATTGATGTTTTTATTTTGCCCTGTTGCAGTTCAGTTGTGGTGTCCAGAAAGTGGATTTTTTGTTGGGAGTACTCCATTTTCAGATTGACTGAGGGATGAAAATTATTGAAGGCTGTATGGAACTCATGTAATTTGTCTTCATGCTCTGTCCATATAAAAAAAAAATTTCATTAATAAAATGGTATAGATCAATGGTTTTGTTCTCTTCTGTGATAGGAAACTCTCCTCTAATCAAGGCCCCTGGTGTTCTGCGGCAGAATTTTCTGATTTCTGCGGCAGGGCTCTTTGACTTCTGCAGCAGCATTTTCTGATTTCTGTGGCATGATTTATTCATTTCTCTGTCAGAATGTAGTCCTGTCATTGGCTAAATATGATGTGATGTCATCGATGACATCATATGCTGAGCATAGAGGAGGGGCTTCAGGATAAACCAGGTGGGAAAGAAAGCCTGACACTATGGAAAAACAGTATATTTATATGAAAATTCACCAGAAACAAAGAATACTGCAGCACTATATATGTTCTGCGGCATGATGCAAATTCTGCGGCAAATTCCGTAACTGCAGAACCGCAGAATTCCAGGGGTCTTGCCTCTAATACAGTACAGACATTAAGCTGTTGGCATATTGAGGTTGCCATTCTACTGCCCATATCTGTGCCAGTTTTCTGTAGGTATAATTTGCTGTTGTAGGAAAAATAGCTATATTTCAGTATGAAGTCAGTGAGTTCCAAACCATGCATCTGTAGTTGCCTGGTTTTTCTGTGTCCCTTTGTAGTAATGTTTTGCATGCATTTGGTCCATCCAAGTGCAGCATATTGGTATAGAGAGACTGCATTCATTGTGACCAGAAAGGAGCCAGTGGGGAGTGCCTTAAATTTGTGAAGTGTGTTTTGGTAGTCGGTTGTGTCCAGGATGAAGCTTAGAGTTCTTTGTGCCACCGGTTTGAGGATGCCTTGACCTAGCCTAATATTTTTTCAGTAAGCGTGTCAGTGCCTGAGATAACTGGCCATCCCAGAATTCCTGGTTTATGTATCTTTGGCAGTGTATAAAATATTCCTGTTCATGGATTTTGAGGAAATAAACCAGTTAGTTGTGATTTGATGCTTGGTAGATATTTATCAATCAAAGAAAGGAGTTCTCTTTTAAAGTTTGCTGTTCCATCCTCCAGTAATAACATGTAGAATTACCACAAAAACAAGTGTACTGGATTTTCCTGAGACCAATACGGCACCACTGACCTACAAAATAGAATGGACAGTTCCTTATGTGTATATATAAAAGTCTGCAGAAAGTCACGTGTTTCAAACAGAAAAGTATACCAGAAAAGTCCACCTGGCAATCTTTTCCTCTGGTTATCCTTCCTCCCATTTGCATATAAATTCACACAGCCCCTAAATAAATAAAAACCATCACCCCAATATAAATAATGTGCAAGTAACAAAATCAAAAAACAAGACAGAAAAAAGGAAATGTGAAAGCTGCAATGGCTACCCACTACAAAACAAACATTTTTTATATCAGTGTGTACTTAAATGAGGTAACATACATTATTATGTGCAAAAAAAAAAGATTTCTTGGTGAACTTACTGACCAGTACAGGTGGGATTCTCTTCAGTACAGGCGTTCAGCTTTGTAATAAACTCAATTTTCAAAGTTTCACAAAATGCTAAGCTGTTACTATGCTGCTGCTAGCAGACAACGCAAAAGCTCCGAGGCTATCTTGAGATAAAGACAAATTAGGCTTATAAACTCTTAAACTGATTAAAAAACTGTTTCTTGTAAACAGGACTATTTGAGCAAATGTGCTTTTTGCAGTAATTAGCATTCATGTTCCATATCAAAAGCAAAACATCTGCACTGCAGTCTGCCGGAACATCTTTTCTTTCAGCCAATGGAAGAGCTAGTGAATAGTATCCTAGCTTGAGTTATAAGGGCATCCAACCTGCACATCACAAAGATTACCAGATCATGTGATCTGAGTGTCAAGAAAATTTGAAAGTTTGAATTGTCAGGCCAGATCAGAGATACGGAAGAAAAAAATAGGCTAAAATTATATTTTAAATGTAGTGAGTTGTGAGCTTGTCAACGTGGGCCAGGGATAAGGTCAAGGAGAGAATAAAATTGATTAAAAATTATGTTTTAAAGATCAGTTGGGTGTCAGGGTGAGGTAGCATATAAGGGCAGACTGCTGACATTTGGTTTCCTTCAGCCATCAAATTCTAATGTTTCTGTGGTGGGGGGATTGTGGAACTTGTGGAATTGGGAAGCTGGGCCTCAGACAAGGAGGAAAAAATATATTAAAGCAGCAATGCAAGAATCCGATGAAAATTTTGACCTATAATTTTTATTCTATTTTAGATTGCCCCTTATCACCTGACTTGTATGATACCCTTCTTTCCACAATTTGAGTCTGTTTTAGTACTTTTTTTACATCTGAAATAATAAAAGCAGTGTAATAAAAGCAGCGCTTCTTTTATTATTGCTCAGACCAGGTTTTCATCACTATTCCCAGCTGTTTTTGAACACCTACTATAAGTTTATAGGGCTAGTGGGGATTGTTTCTTGCGAGATAAGAATGTTATCTCATGCTGATTTGGGCGAGAGGACCGCGAAGCAAAGCTGAGGGGTTCTGTCAGCCCAAACCAGTACGAGATAACATTCTTATCTTGTAAGAAATAACCCCTACTAGCCCCACAAACTTATTATATAGCAGTGGAACTGCCTCTACCCCAAAAGACTACAATTTTTGTTTTTAATGTCGGAAACGTGGCTAATTGGGAGTATTAGTTCTGTGGTGCTGGTAGGGATCTTTGAGGCAGGGTGGAAGCTTTTCAGCATCAGCGGGGAGGAAGCGCTGATTACAGGTTTTCATTTTTTTAAAGTTTTGTCAATTTCTGCTTCACTCCATGTATTTTTTCACAGCGAGATTCTCCCTGGTAGCTGATTCCACCGTGGCGACTCTGACAGTAACAGTCTGACAAGCAAGAGTCACCACAGCGGGAATCAGTTGTGTGGAGTAGTGCGAGGCAGCGACTGTATGCTCAATAAGAGGTACAGTAATGCTGCACTCTGATTGGTGGAGGCAGTTCCACTGCTGTATAAAGTTCCATAAGGTCATGGAGCACTGCCTGCTGCATGCTAGTTCACTTTAGTCACAACAGAAATGATTTTAAATAATTGATGTACAAAAACAGCTGAGAATATGGATGAAAACCTGGTTCAAGCCATACTAAAAATGAGCGCTCCTTTTATTATTTCAGATGTGAAAAAAAGAACTAAAGCAGACATAAATTGTGGAAGGAATTGTATCATACAAGTCAATAGATAAGAGGCAATCTAAAATAGAAAAAAATTATAGGTCAAAATGTTCACTGGATTCTTGCACTGCTGCTTTAAATCTCTATTTAAAATGGAGGGGATTTGGGGATTGGCAAGCCAGGTCTAGGATAAAGACAAGAGAACAAAATAGATAAATAGCATTTTTAGAGATCAGTTGGGTGAGGTAACATACTAAGGGCAGACTCGATGGCCCTTCGATGTTCTCCTGACCTCATAATCCATGTTTTCTATGTAGGGGGTTGGAGAATTGGGAAGCTGATCAAATGGATGGGGTTGTAGGATTGGCAAGCCAGATATTTGTGGTTTGGAGGCAGTATAGCATAGTGGTTTAAGGCTCTGAGCTGGAAACCTGGAGACCTGGGTTTGAATCCCACAGCCCCCACTTGTGTACTGTGTGACCCTGAGCAAGTCACTTAACTTCCTTGTGCTTCCAGGTTGCACTTGTAAACAAGCTTTCAGCTTAGTGTGTCTCTCCTGATTAAAAAAAAAAAAAGATCTGGAATAAAATCAAGGAGGGAAAAAACTATGAAAATAATTTTTTGAGATTGGTGGAGTGAGGTAGCATACTAAGGGTAGACCTGATGGATCTTTGATCGCCTAATGAGTCTGTCCTGTTCTGTGTTTCTGTGTAGGGGGTTGGGGAATTGGGAAGCCAAGTCTGAGACAAGGAGGGAAAAATATACTAAAACTATATTTAAAATATAAATGGCTGTGCACTTGACAAGCCAGGCCTGGGAATCCGTGATAAGCAGGAAAGCAGAGATTAAAAGTGTACTTAAAATGTAAGGGGTTGATTGTGAAATTGGCAAGCTAGGCCTGACTGAAGCAAAAACTTGGAAATTAATTAGTAATACCGAAAGCCTGGACTGCACCACAAAGTGACACCTCTAGTGTGACACATTCGTTGATAACAATAAAGGCAGTGAGTTTATTGGGGGGGGGTGTTCTGAACTTGCAATTAAAAATATTAAATTCAGTGAATACTCCTCAAATAAAAATATACAACTACCTTTACTGGTTCCTGTGATGGAAATTAATAGAACTGATGGCTGAAGGAGACCGACAAAGTCTGCCCTTATATGCTACCTCACCCCGACGCCCTACTGACCTTTAAAACATACACAGGAGCACTCCCACTTGGAAAAATATGTTATTTTATTTTCCCTTTGACCTTATCCTTGGTCTGCCTTGCAATCCCACAACTCATTACATTTAAAATATAATTTGAATCTATTTTGTCCTCCTTATTGCTGGCCTGGCCTGTCAATCTCCCAACCCAAACCCAATGTTTTAAACAGCTTACATTTTGTTTTCCCTAATCCCAGGCCCATCTTGCCAATTTCTCACTCCTTGCATTGTAAATATGTTTATTACTTACCCTATCCCAGACCCAGCCAGAGTTTGACAATTCAATCCCCCCTCCAATTTAACTTTCAGTCTAAGAGCCCTTAGTTGTTGTTTGCCTTGCTAGCTAGTTCAGTGTGAAGAAGTTTGCTGGTGTCAGGTAAAAGTCCAGTTTTTTTGCAACTTAAATTGTTGGCAAACTGGAGTACCTGGAGAGAAGATGGAGAGGGGAGTGGACACAGCCCCACTAGCCCAGCTGACAGAACACCATCCCTGCTCCTGCTTCAGCTCAGACCATCCAACCCCATGTTCTTTTGTTGTTTTTGTTCTGTTCGCCGCACGGTTGACAATGGTGGTCACAGGTCACTCAGGCTGCTCCAACGAGGAGAGAAGCATTGTAAACTGGAGCATCACCACTGAAAGGCCAAAAGCCAGCCTTCTTCTACAGAGCACTCACCATGCCCAGCATCCCCTGACCACTACTGAGAGAACTTGCTGCCAGTGAACAAACTACAGTCACTGATTGGTCCAGCCACTAGCGGAGCCCTGATGTCACTGAACTTGGGCAGCATGTGAGCACACCTACTGCCCACGCGCGCACACACACACACACACACACTCACACACGGTGTTAAGCGACAGTCTGCCTCTGGTAGCTGGAGTATGTCATTGTTCAGCCAGAAATTTCATGGCCATCTGGGTGATTTGTAAAGAGGGGTGTACTGAACAACTGCAGCATGTCAGCTGAACTCTACCAGTGCTGTAATGCGGAAATACTGTAAAGCTATGAATGCTCATGCTACTGCGCTCAATGGAGTTAAGGCAGTAATAGCAAAGCCACTCATTCTTAACTGGGGATCAAAATGCAGTTCCCGACCCCTGACTGTTGCCCCTTCCCGGCTGCCACATATGGTCACCTGAACCATCACTACCACCACCACTCTTTTGGTACTCACTAGCCTTTCTTATTTGGACCTAGATCTGCGTGTTTCCCCTGGCACCACTGGTGCCCCTGCACCTGCTCTACTTGTCTGTTCAGGCAGGGATGGAGCCTACTGAACAAAGTGCCGAAGGGTGCTGAGTTTCTTTAAAGTGGGGAGGAGCCATATCCTTTTTATGTTTGCTTGCGCGTGCAGCACACAAGAAACATTTTGAGGAGAGCAGAGTATTGCAGAGGTGTGGCAGTGTTTGGCCAATCCAGCAAACGCCTTCAGGAGTGCGTCCCTCTGCCACCAATCAACAGGGAAGCTGCTGATGACAGCCGTTTCAGAGCAAGCACCAGACTTGAAAGAAATCTGCCACTCCAATCAGGGACAATTTTGTCATTGCAGTTGCAGAGCTCCCCCCCCCCCCTTCCTGGCAACCAGGAACATTCCAGCCATGCCCATTACAGTGCACACTAATTTGCATGGCTGGATTTATGAGCAACTCATTTGCTCAGTGTGCTTTTCCCAGTGAAATAAAAAATGAGCCGCGTGGCTTTGCATAATTAGTGGCTCCTGCCACCCATCACACACTCCCCCCAAAGCCGACATCGGGGTGCCCAATCCCCATGTCGGCATGCCTCCCCGGCTATCTTTTGCTGACAACGAGGTGCCCAGTTCCCGTGTTGGCATTGATACCCCCTCCACTAGTCTGACACACTGGGAGTCCACTCCAGTGTGCCAGAATCTATTTTCCATAAAATTACACCTGTAAAAGAAGAAAACCATCCCCTGATGTTTGTTTTTTTTACCTGTATAAAAGAAAATGGTCCCTTGTCATCCTGGTGGCCCCATTCCGACCCCTCCCTCTGTGCACCCCCCTCCCTGCACTCCCTCCTCACTCCATATTTACCGCCAAAGGTCTGGCACTGCGATCTTCTGTGGCCCAGGAACATGTCTGCACTCTTCCAAAACTGACCGCAAACTGAAGAAAATCACAGTAAGCAGTATAACGGGAGTTGAGGGGTCAAATTAGGTAGATATCTCAGCCATTCTTTGGAGTTTTGGCCCCAAATTTTCAACATGGGGTTCTTGGGACCCCACCTCTGACCGCTGACACTGTCATTTCATTTCTCGGTCCCGAAAGGCGATTTCACAGTCGCTGTATGGAATCATCTTTCAGGATCAATTAACAAAAGGACAGTGCCACTCTTCATGAGGTGGGGTCCCAAAAAGCCTATGTTGCAAGTTTGGTAAAAAAACTCCAAAAAATGACTGCATTACAAGTGTGTGTTGCGCAATTTGTACACCGCTTGTAACTTCACTTATTTTTAATATTTTCACTCCAAATGTCCCACATTGTCATTTTTACACACATTCTTATGAACAGCATAGCTGTTGTTTTTTACATCCTGCCTGAAACGTGTTTTCGCACCTGTGGTGCAGAATGGTGCCGTCACTGTGCAAAATCAACTTTGGGACAGATTAGTGAAATCATAGTGCCACTGTTCATGAGGGGAAGTCTCAAAAAGGCCATTTTCAAATTTGGTGAACAAATTCCAAAAAATGACTACGTTACAAGTGGGTGTTACGCAATTTCTACGCACGCTCGTAACTTTGCCACTTTTTCATATTTTCACTCCAGATTTTCAACATTGCCATTTTTTTAAACATCCTCATCAACAGAATAGATAACATTTTTCACATCCTGTCCAAAATGTCTTTTTACAGCTGTTGCACAGAATGGCGCATTTGCTGTGCGAAATCACGTTTTGGGATTCAGTAACAAAATGATAGTGCCACTGTTCATGAGGTGGGGTCCCAAAAAGCCCATATTGAACATTTGGAGTGAAAATACCAACAAATTCCCAGAGCGTCTGGGTTTCCAACCATAACACCCCACCCTGTACTGACTGACAGGTGTCGGGGATGTGGATTGGAGTCGTTGGCCATAGTGCTCACGCCATTCCACCCCCACCCTGCAGCCACTAGCAGGCATTGAGGTGTGCCTCGAGGTCTTCGGCCCTAACATTCACCCCATTCTCCTATACTGCACCCATCTCAGCTTATAGGAATGGGGTGAGCGTAAGGGCCGAAGACCCCAAGGCACACCGTGACACCTGTCAGTGTCTGCAGGGTGGGGCAAGGTGGAATGGCATGAGCATCATGGCCGATGACCAAAGGCACACCCCAATGTCTGTCAGTCTCTGCAGGGTGGGGATGGGGGTTGGCGTTAGTTCAGTGCTTCACTGCCATTCCTATTATACATCTCTCTAACTCACGCAGTACTGATGCCAATGCCAGTAAGCAGACATTCGGCATTGAGAAATGCTTGCTTCTCCTGCCACTGTGACCTTGAGAGGTTGATTTTTTTTTGGCCACCCAATTTTCTTGCTTTACGGCTCTTCAAGGTACTCCCAGTACTCTACCTCATCATCAAAGCTGTTCGGATTAACCTCCTCAGATGATGTATCAGTGGGCAGTTCATCTCCCAGTGGAAAGTACTCAGACCGGGATGAGTGTGACAGGCTGAGAAACAAGAGGTGTCACACTAAGAGTGGACACAGTACTGGAAGTAGTTGTGCAACTGGCTGTGGCCATAGTAGTACTGGCTGGTGTCTCTATAGCAGTACTGGTGGTCACCATGATTGCAGTGGCTGGAGTGGCTGGCAGGGCCACTGTTGCAGCGGAAGTTGGGATGCTAGTAGTCACCATGGTGGTGGTGGGTCAGAGCATTGGGGGTTATTAAGGAGGATGTCCTGGTGGTACTGGTGGCAATGGCAAGGGATGAAGAGGACACATTCATATTGGCAATATTGGTAGCAGTTAATGACAATGTCCTCCTAACAGCACTACTATTAGTTTGAATGGTACTTTTATTTTCTTTCCCTGGTGTCAGCTGATGCCATACTGGTGCTGGTGCTGGAGACTGCAGGGTTTGATGGGGTAAAACATAATTTTGTGTGGCAGATACACCCTCAGCATCGCTTGCAGTATGCTCATGCTATCCTGCTGTTTGCTGCTCTACACCTACTGCATCTTTACTGGGGCTTCTGGATCAATTATGTTTTCTGGTACTATGTTCTCTGTTATCCTTAGTTTTATTCCTCACCGGAAGATGTATTACAGTTAGAACAGAATAGTATATGAGGTTGTGTGCTTAATGAGAATTTTACACACACCTGAGGTGCTGGATCCTACATAAACCCCAAGAGCAAAGCTCGAGGGGTACATTTAAGCATCCAACACCGAGAGTGTGTGTAAAATTCAAGTTTTACATGCAACCCCATGTTTTATTTTATATTATAACACGGGGTTGGAAGAAACAGAAATCCAAATGGTCAAGCAGAATCAGGTGACCATGCATTAACCACTGTTAAATGCACAGTTGCTGTGAAATGTCCCTGAGGCAATATCCCTCATCTGCATCGGGACTCATTGCCTGGTGAAGGAAAGCAAATCAGCATGCCAGCCATTGAAAGTGCCATATGTCTTGGTGTGTCTGGGTATGTGTTCGGTTTTCACACATGCAGTCAAGGTTCTAGTGTTGCCTTGTACTGCTGCCCTAGCAGCCTGTGCTCTCCAATGATGTCTGCTCCAGCAGAAGTAACAGAGGAGCAAGAAAATGGCTAGGCAGTCTGCAGTACTGAGAAGTGTCTGTGCTCCATTAGGTGTCCCTTCTGCCCCCAAACTATTCCCGATCCAAATAAACGCAAAGGAAAATGTCAGCTAGGCAAACCTTCCTCTCCACAGTCCCCATGAGCACTTCATGGCAGGAGCAGTTCAAGACATGCTGGAGGCCCCCCTGAGGAAGCTCTACCAAGTGAAACACTGGGGTAGTGCATCGTGGTTACACCTTTGACCTTGATTTCCTGATTTGAGGTATATTTGTTTAAAGAGGACAGGAAATCATTTCTAATTGGCATCTGTTTATAAAGTTCTTATTCTCACAAATAATATGCATTCCCTTAAATTATCCACATTTAACTGTACCTGAATAAAAAGTGATTACAAAAATGTATTTTACATTGTTTTGTTTTTATGGGCAGCATTCTGTTACACTTTCTTCATGGAATCAATAACCTTGAGTTTTAACTATGTCACAGTTTGTGTCACAGAACCCAAGCACTGTTCTGACAGGTCAATAGCTCGTAATTGGCATTCTGTGCACAAACCGTGACATAGTAAAAACTCCAAGTTATTGGTTCCATGAACAGAACTGTAACAGAGTGTTGCCCATAAAACCAAACAATGCAAAATACAGTTTTACGTATCACTTTTTATTCAGGTACAATTAAATGTGTATAATTTAAGGGAATGCATATTGTTTCTGAGAATAAGAACTTTATAAACGGCTGCCAGTTAGCACAAATTTCCTGTCCCCTTTAAATAAACAAAGACTTTTTTGAATTTTCTTGGATGGATTGATCCTTATTTCTGTGGAAGCCACTTGAAGTCTATGGGTCAGATTTTCAAAACACAGACGCAAGCTGCGACAATGGCAACTTGCACTGAATGCTTGTGCATCCAGGACCCTGCACCTGGTTTTACAAGGGGAATGGTCCTGGCAGCTAAGTCCCGCTGCTTGGGGCAACTGAATGGGTGCACCAAATGGATGGTGCACACAGAAGGAATGCTGCAAGTGGCACATGATGGTGTGTGAAGCCAAGCCCTTGCATGGGCCATGCTGGTGCCCTCCTCCCAATGCCATGACCGATGTGCCCATCAGTGGCACTACAGTGACCTGACACCCCCCTCCCCACCCTGACTGTGACTGTAAATAGCCACCCTGGTGATCTAGTGGTCCCCCCTTCCCACCCGTGACTGTAAATAGCCTCCCTGGTGCTCTAGTGGCCCCCCCCACCGGCACATAGTGCTCACAATCCTCACCTCCCAATCCATGCCCGAGATTCAGCAACCAGCACTGTATACAGTCGCACACTGACAGTTCATTGACAGCCAGCTGTGGTGGTGTGCGGAGGGCTGTGTCGGTCACCGAATCTCGGTTAATCGAGGTGTGGGGTCAGGGCACCACGTGCTGGGTGTGTGGCCACTAGGAGCACCAGGAGCACCCACTGGGGATGGATCAGGGCAGGCCACACAGTGGCACATACTGGACGACCCTCCCAGGAGATGTCTAAGTACCGTTAGACCAGCCCTTTGCTGGTCTAATGGTACTTGGCACTTAGTTCCTGGGGAGGTCTTTGAAAATCAGGAATTGAGGGCTGTGGCATTCTGGGTCTGCCGAAAGCCCTCTAGCGCCATGCCGCAGCCACTTTCATGGTGCAAGGCAGGCGCTAGCACACTTTGGCACAGGCAGCCTGCTGGGAGACACAGGCTGCCTTAGAAAATAGCTCTTGGTGCAGCCCTTGGCACAAGGTGCCTCTTGCATCAGACTTGTTTGATGCAAGTACCTTGCGTCATACTATGGCCTTTGAAAATCCACCCCATACCTCTTTGTGCAAGTACATTTTTTGGTTTGGTTTCTCGGTTTTCACTCTACATTTACCCAGGATAGCACAGCCAAGATGTAATATCCTGCTTTTGATGGGGCCCTGCTTTTACCTATTTTAATGATGTATTTACCAAGGACAGCCCAGCTGAAAGGCAAGTTACATTTTCCGTGGGGTCTGACTTTTACAATGTATTTTTCCCAGGATACAGCAGTATAGCTGCATGGTTCAATGTGGGCAGTATAGCGCAGTGGTTTAAGGCTCTAAGCTGCAAACCTGGAGACCTGAGTTTGAATCCCACACCCCCACTTGCATACTGTGTGACCCTGAGCAAGTCACTTAACTTCCTTGTGCTCCCAGGTTGCACTTGTAAACAAGCTTTCAGCTTAGTGTGTCTCTCCTGGTTAAAAAAAAATATATACAGTATATATTTTTACTCAGGACAGACAAGATGAGATGCAATATCTTATTTGCAGTGGAGTCCTGTTTTTTTGTAAGTCAAAGATTTATTGAGGATATACATGTGGAACACAACATCTCATAGCTGTACTAAACATAAAAACAAGCATATAGGATAGGGAGAGAAACATCCACAACTTAATACAAATCCTGTAAGGGTTTGCAAATGACTGCATTACACAGTGCATGAGTCCAGTATTCTACTCCATCTTGGTAGGTTGGTCGGAGACCATATGCACAGTTCATCTGGCCCCTATTAGCAATATATTGTATGACTGTTTTACAAACGAGAAAAAAAAAATGAAAACATTTTAACACTAATAAAAAACAGTTACAAGTCTAACATCTGTGTCTGTTTTATTTCATCTGTTAATACATTAAAATCAGTGGTCCCTAAGGTAAGATTCTTTCAACAGCAGATCGATATGTGCCCAGTACTTTAAACCCTATCTCTGCACTAACATAATATACCTTTCCTATTTTTCCCATGTATTTTTCCCTGCTTAATCAGAGCTCGGCTGTAATCTGCTCCAGATTTGACACTTGCCGAGCCCTTGCTTTTAATTCAGTGAGAGTCGGTATGGTGTTTAAAAGTCAGTGAAAGGCGAGTGCTTTGACTGCAGTGTGGCACAGGGCATGAAATAACTTTCTGTGCTTCTGTCTCCTTCAAGCCAGGGGCAGCCAACCCCAGTAACAAAGTTTTATACTGAAAGAGGGTCAAAAAACCTAACACAGCTGCCAGTTCTGCATGGTCCCCCATCCGACACCCATGAATCTGGGGGCAACCCCAAAAATATGGCAATGGCTACCCCTATCTGGACACCCCCTCCAACAGGTGTCTTAGGTATGATGATGGAAATGGGCCATAATCGTGGGTGTATGACAAACATTTTACTAAAACTTTCCATTGGCATTCTCTCCACCCTGGTGAAGTGATGACCTTACACCCCTTCCCAGGATCAGCTGTCATCCGGCGTGTCCTCCTCTATCTCTCTTGCAGATTATCTAGGGAGTGGCTACTAACTGTATGGAGCAGTTTGTACATAATAGAAATTGATTTCCTTGAGCCTCGCAGGCAAATTGCCCAAGGGAAACACTCTTCTAGTGTTGGCATCTCCCTGGTTACCTGCTCTGTGTTTTCCCTGGTTACCTGCTCTGTGTTTTCCCTGTCCTAAGGTAATAATGCACCCACAAAAATCTATTGTGGTCACTATGAATGTTGAGAGTCCCAGCTGGTTCCAATGGTAGAAATCAGGGTCTGCTCCCCTATTATTACTGTAAGGGGGTCTACTCCTTCTGTCGTATGTGTAAGTTTACAAAGTTGCAGCAGTACTTTTATAGTGCTTCTAGTCCAGGGATTGCTAAAGTGCTGGATACATGGGGAGGTCCAGTTCATACATAGTAGTGTATACGTGACCTAGAAGGTCTGCTCCATTTTCCAAGCTATAGTAGCCTGAGGTCATATTTTGTTTTGGAGGATTGGGATGCCAGGTAGTGTCACTCAAAACTGGGGAGCCTTAAACCCCACTTCTCCCTGTGCAAGGATAGGATATTAAGCTCCACTCTAATTCTGTGGCCCTGCCCTAAGAACTTTAACGTGAGCTGCTTATGTTTTCTGGAAAGACCTTGGTCTTCTTATGGGATGGGCTTAGAAACAGAAAAGCAGCCTGGATAGCACATTCATTTTTAAAGCAGCAGCCAGCCCCCTCTCCCCCCGGCCCCCAAGAAACAGTGGAAGTAAAGTCCAGGTACTCAGGTCCTCAGCAATTTACTGTAGGAGGCCGAGATGGGCAAGTTGAAAAGTTTGGACAACTGTAGGGTCACTTTTAATCCAATATACTTAATGACATTCTGAGCATTCATTTAAAGGGGACAGAGTAATTAAAATTAGGTGGGTGATGCCTTAAGACCAACAAGGCTTCCGATTTATTATAATTCAGTTTATACCCTGAGATTAAGGCAAACGTCTCCAGCTCCTGACAGAGGACTGGGGAAGAGGTCATTGGGTCTCTGAAGGAAAAAATTAGAGTAATCAGCATAGAGGCTTACCTTTTGTTCTGCTCTACCTTCCTCTATGCCTCTAATCTGCTGATTGTTTCAAACTGCTACTGCTAGGGGCTCTATACGCAAGGCAAGAGGAGGAGGAGGGAGTATGGCACCCCTGCCACATGCCCAACTGCTACTGGAAGTGGGAAGAGATCAATATGGGCTGGCAGTATAGCCTAGAGGTTAGAGGAATGAGGTGTGAACGAGCTTGATACATCCAGCAGACCAGACCTGAGTTTGATTCTCACAACCTCCACCTGCATACTAAGTGACTCTGAGCAAGTCACTTAACCACCCAGTGCTTCCAGGTCGCCCCTGAAAACAGGCACTTGTGTCTAGTGGGCCATACCTGGTTGCCAAAGACTAAAAAAAAAAAAATTCACCCCATTAGCCCTCACCGCTGATTCTGGGGTGTCACAAAGAGTGTCTATGCATTGCTGGAAGGTAGGCCCAAACCTCATGGCAGCAAGCATATGGTGTAGGAAGGCCCAATCCACCCAGTCAAACGCTTTCTCAGCATCTATCAAGATGACTGTCTGGAAGCAGGAGCTACCCTGCTGGGAAGGAAAGGATATTATCTAGGCACCGGATATTATCATGGAGGTTCCACCTCTTAATGAATCTAGTTTAATCTGGGTGGACTAGACCTCCACGATCTGTTGCAATCTACGTGCCAAAGCTGAAGTGAATAATTTTAAATCCACTAGTAACAGAGAAATAGGTCAGTATGACTCACATACCCTGTGGTCTTTGCCAGGTTTTACCTGTACTGAAATCAGTGCTCTTTGCCAAGTTCAGAGCGCACTGTCTCCCGCCATTATTCCTCTAAACAACCAGAGTAGTTCTGGATTAATACCTCCTTTAAGGCCTTATAAAATTCCACGGTGATGCCATCCACTGCTGGGGATTTCCCATTTTTCTGGTCCTTGATCACTTCCTCTATCTCTTCAGTGGAGATGGGCCTCTTAAGCCCCTTCATATTCTGTTGGGATAGCTTTGATAAATTAATTTTAGCAAAATATGCTTGTATTAGCTCCTCATGGTTTGGCATTCTTTCTGCAGTTTAGAGAGAGTGGAAATACTCAGAAAGACTGCAGCTATCTTTCCCAAATGAATAACTAGCAGTTTCTGCCCTTCCTTTCCTGAATTCCCAACACTGTACTATTTGCCTGCTGCTTCCAAATTTTCCAGGCCAGTAAGGAGAAAATTATTAAACCTCCAAACCAAAGTTTTGCAAAAGGGTCAACATTCAACCTATTAAAGTAGGGGAGTGGTCAGACAGTGTAATGCCTGCAATAGTAGCCTGCTGAAGAGTATATGACCACTCAGTAAAAAAGTAATATCTATCCTGGAGTAGTTTTTTTGAGGGGTTGAATAAAATCCCCAGGTTTCTTCCATTTCCAGTTCCTTCAATAATTTTTTTAGGACCCTGCTTCTTTTGTTTTTGTTATAAAATATTTTAATATTCATTTTTAACAGCAGTTATATCTCATTATTTCAGATATGCAGTTATCACAACTCCATTTCGTCTTGTTCAATGTCAACAATTCTTGGTTATTTTTATCCCTTCTACTGATCCTTCCCTCCCTCCTTCCTCCCTTAGGTTAAAATTCCCTGTCCTTCATGGTGCCGTTCAAACCTCATCAATTAATTACTTTTTTATATTTCACTCCTAATTATTTTCGATTCAACATGCTGAGCTTTTGTTTTCCTAGGCTTGTGGCTTCTCATTTAAATTGTAATCTTAACAGTTGTAGATTAGCTTCTAGTTCTTTCCTGGTAATAGTTTGCATATCTTCTCTTAGAGCCACATTCATCCAAATGTTTTCATATAATGGTGCCTGTCTTATTGTGTTCCACTATCTATGCTGGTTCATTTTTGGGAATGGCTGCACATTCCAATTTTCCAACAGCAGGCGCTTTGTCGCCATTGTTCCTAAAACAAACATTTTTTTGTTCTATTTTGTTTCAACCTTTCCCTTCTGTATTATTGAAGAGAACTAGATCCACGTCCAATAGTATTGCCTTTTCAAGCCAAGTTAGTTAAGTTGTTTCTAGTCATCTCCCACCATTCCTAACTAAAGGGCATTTCCACATGCAATGTGTTAAATCCCTTTCTTGCCCTACAACCATGCCAACATTCCTTATTATCACTTTTATTAATATTAGCCAACATTTTAGGTGTTAGATATGCTCTATCTGTATTTTCCTTTGTATTGTTTTGCTTTTTCTGAAATATAATATTTGTTGGATTTAATTCTAATATTTCTTCATTGTTGTTCTGTTAAGGATCTCTTAGCCTCTGTGTTCCATTGCTTGTTTTTATTTTTGTACGGATCATTTTTACTAATTATTAATGTATTGTAGAATTTCCTTGGGAGTTTTTAATTTCTTTCTTTCATCTCCTTCTTTTGTTTCTGAAGGTATATCCAATGTCCAATCAAATTTTCTTTTTAATGCTAAGAATGTTATTGAATTAAAACCCTGTATTTCTCCCATCCTACTTTTTAGTTCCATAAAAGTAGGAAAATGATTCTGGACTAAGATATTCTTCCATTTCTGATACCCTCATATATAATTTATATATCAAGACCCTGCTGCTCCTGTCTAGAGCCAGGGACTTATCACCCTGAGCCTTCCTATCCATCTGGTTATTCATAGTTCTGTTAAAGTCACCCCCAGGATAAATAGAGTCCCAACAACTGGGTGGAACTTCAGCAGGATGCTTTTGTAAAAAGCCACCCTCTCCTGTTCCAAGCAGGGGGCATATATAATTCAGTAAGGCAAAGGGTATGGCCCTATATGTGCTGGCTATGTATATACATGCCATTAAAATCTTCTTCCATTGTATCGATCTTTTAAGGTAGCTCCCGTCTGACCAGGATGGTAACTCCTCTGCAGTGTGGATGTTGGAGGATAGTGGAGGAATAGCTCTCCCCCAACCAAGACCATTTTAATTTTTTGTGTTCTTCTTGGAAGAGGTGCATTTCCTCTGTAAGTGCCAGTGAATCCCTCTTCCTCTGTAATTTTTGCAAGAATCTGCTGTGCTTTACTGGACTTGCTATACCTTAAACATTATAAGTTACAATGTTTAACTCACTGTGCCTTGCCATGTCTGGTGAAGTGGTGTATACCCATGAAAACTCAAGTGTCCCAGACCACACTAACTAAATCATAATCATATTCATAATTATTATCACTGTTAAACAAAATATGCACCCTATCCCTGAGGCTATCCCAATTCCCCAACAAATGGAAATCTGCCTTGGTGATCCCTGCCTGCAAAATGGCGACAGGACACAACATGAGAACTACAGACCGATTTCTATCCCCCCCCCAAAAAAAAGCCTTAGAACATATTGTTGGGACCAGCTTGTTGAGTACCTTGAGAAATACCAACTACAGTGCCCTCAACAACATGGTTTTAGAAAGGGACACAGCACAACCACGGCGTTCCTCCAGCTTATAGGCTTTATACAGGAATCACTTGATCAAGGCTCTCTAGTTGGGGCTGCTTTTATTGATCTGTCTAAAGCCTTCAATATCATGAACCACAACTTCCTACTCGAACAGCTTTTGCTCACAGGTCTATCCAGGGAAACTGTTAACTGGTACAAAAGCTACCTCTCTGATCGCACACAGCAAGTTAAGATCAATAACCACCTCTCTGATAGATGAATAGCCCACTCAGGAGTCCCACAAGGGTCCATCCTTGGCCCACTTCTGTTCAGTATCTTTCTGAATAGCCTGCCTAGTTGCTGTCATGACCAACTACTACTGTATGCCAATGATGCGGTAATCTTTACCAGCAATCAGGACCCCAAGCTCCTGGAAAATCAACTCCAGCAAAGCTTTGCTAAGGTGGAAGACTGGTTCAACAGACACAAGCTCATCCTCAATTACAAGAAGACTAAGGTCATGCTTTTCAGTGGCCAGCACAGCAAATCCAGATCTCACTCATTAACCATCAACAATTCTGTGGGCTCCCCACTGGAGCAGGTACAGCACTTTAAGTATCTTAGGGTCACTTTGGACAGTACTTTGACCTTTTCCCAGCAAAAGCTGTCAACATATGCATTGGGCTCATCCACAGACACAAACAGAACCTGACTTCAGAAGCATTAAGACTAGCTATTAGAAGCTCTGTGATATCTATAATTGATTATGGGCTAACCATCTATGGGTCCGCCACTGAAACAGCTCTCCAGCATATCTCCACATCCCTGAACAAGGCCTGCAGACTCCTCACAGGTGATGCTCGGCTCACGCACATGTGCAACCTTTTCACTAAGATGAGTTGGCTTCAGCTGAATGACAGAATCAAGTACCAAACATGCCCACTAGCTAAGAAGGGCAGCATAAAACTTGTGCCTCCTGGTGTTCAAAACATCCTATGCCAGTTCTCTCTGTCTCTCTCTCTCCCCCATCAGACCAGGGTCTCTATAAATCAGATCTTCCAGGCACCACATTGTCACACTACTCAGGGACAAAGATCCTTTGCTTACCGAGCTCCAGCTGGTTAAACTCCCTCCCACATGATAATATCCTCTGTCTCAAAACTAAGTCCATTTAAACACAAACTCCGACACTACCTAACCTCACTCAACAAATGTGACTGCTTCCACTAGCAGTGCATACCATAGCCAGACACCTCTATCCTGAAATGCCCCAACATGCTTGCACTTACCTCCCACCCCACCCCATCAGCACTTCATCCATCCCCTATCCTTCTGCCCTACCCTTCCCCACCGCCTCCCGTCATATCCCTCCTCCCTCCCCCTTATGCTCACCCCTCTCTCTCTCTCCTGCTCTAACTACCTCTCCTCACTGCCACCTTCCTGCCTAACCACCCTCCTTTCTCCACTATTTTATCACCAGACAAGGCCCCTGGTTGTCCATCCTGCTTCTCCTCACTCCTAACCCATCTTCCTACCCCCTGCCAAACTCTTCCCCTACCATTCTGACAAGGTCCCGTGGCTGCCCATTCTGCTCTATTTGTTACCTGTCCCCACCCTGAGTGTGTTTAGATTTATTCTATTGTAATTGTTCTCTGGTGTACACTGTACAACACCTGTTAATCCTCCTCACCTGCTTTCTTGTATCACCATTTGTTTATTGTACTGTCTGACCTTTGTTTGTAATTTTCCTTGACGTGGAACCTATGTAAAAGAGCTCATGGTCATAGATGGTTAATCCGAGATTTTAATAAATAAATAAAAACTGTAAGACATAAAATAAGGAACCCAAACGAGCTTCCAGATGAACCATAACATAACTTCATAGTGTAGAGAGGCTGCCAATGCTGATGTCAGGTGTGCATCTCCCCACAGGTCTTTGGGAAAGTATCCTATAGTGCCTACTTCAGGCTATAGAACTTGTCTTGCGCTGCTAGCCTCCTTTAGCCACTCCTGGAGCTCCGGCATCGCCAATGAAATCAGTTGTCTGCCAAGTTTGCCCACCCCCAATCACATTGTTTTTTTTTTTTTTTTTACTTTTTTATTGACTTTCCAATGTATGCCTTACATAAGAACACTTTGTTGTACATAATACAGAATAATCAAACACACAGATTACATAGTACAAGGAACTGTGAATCCTTTGTTACCACACTGGAGGGATGCCATACACTATAGTATACATTTAATAAGTATATGAAAAGTGAAGGCATTTAAGCAGTAGCATGACCATGGACTTGAATCTTGAAAAGTGCCCAAAAAGGAAAGTTCACCTAGTGCATCTGCACTATGAACGTCAATCTCCTGTGACACTAAGTCCATGAAGCAACCTAAATTTAGACCATTATAGTAAATGCGGTGGCTGCCTTTAACAAGAGGCCATATCAAAATGAGAGAGAGAGAAAGAGAGAACTTCAGTAACTTTTAAGAAAAGGAGTAACTTATAAACTGTTAACTTTTTTCCACAACATCTAGGTGCAGTATATGGAACACCACAGAGGCAATCCTGATATATATATTTGTTTAACTTATTTATCCCCCTGCCATCTGCACACCAACTCCATCAGGAGTTGCCAAGGCATCCAGTCTGTTGTCATCCCTTACTGTACCCACTATCCAGTGTTCAGGCCTTCCCCCATGGAGCCACAGTTTTCCCCCCAGGCAGGGATGAGGGGGTTCCCCTCAAACTTCCAATACTTCATCGGGAAGCCGTGGCTACAGGGTAGGCAGGAGGAGATCCAGGCTGATGCCGGGCACTCCATCATCCTGGTGTGCAGGGGCCATTTTTTTCTGCTTAGTTGTAGCTCCCACCAGCTAATGTTGGCACACAACAGAGATCCAAGGTGCCATGCACACCACAGCATGATCATGCTCCCACATCTGGTCAGCGTCCATCCCTCCCCTGGTGTCCCCCAGATCTGCACCACCACCTGTGGTCACTCAGGTGGCAGTATAGCAGTGGGGATGGCATCTCTCCCTCCCCGGAGGAGAGCATCCTATGGGATGCTCAAGTCTCCTCCCCCTGGCTGGCCACCAAGAATCCAGAGTTCACTTCTGAACTCTGGTCACTGGCGTCACAACCGGTAGCACTGCTGCTGCACCAATAGACTGGCGAGGTAATCCTATTGTAAGCAAAGGCAATACAGACCAAATAAACCAACATGCTCTGCCTTAATATAATGTTTCAGAGACCTGAACTGTTGGTTCAGCACATACCTAGGATTTGGGGAATCAGTACTACAGTACCTGCTACTTTTTGTTAAACACCAAGAAGTAAAGCAGAATAATGACATTTAGCCATCACTTGTAACCTGCTCCATGAGGGATCTGAAGCTTCTGTTTGGATACACCAAATTACACTACACTGTAAACCCACGCAGCCATCGCCCTCTTGAGCACATGGTTTTCTGCCCTACCCAATGCAGACCAGCCGAGTGGGACATTTCTAAATTTGAAATTTCCCCAGTCACCTCAACTTACTGCATATTACTTATCCCAGCCAACCTTAACTGTAACAGGATACAAGGAGTTACACCCCACAGTTTAATTGCAGCATGTTACAATATGAAGAGCAGATAGCATTTTACTGTGGGCCCTAAGAAAAATTCAATCCTCTCCCTCTGGCTCAGCCTGCTCAGAGTGGGCAAAGTCAATTTTTATTAGTTCTAATCTTTTGCCAGCTTCAATCGGGTCAGAGAAAAATAAAGATTTTACCTGCATATTGCATGCAGCTGTGCTGGGAACTGAAAAGTGTTGGTCACCCCCAGCACTCGTAGTCCCGCACACACCGCTTCAAAGCCTTTACGGTGCTGCCTAGTTGCATAGCCGAGGTCAGGAAAACAGTACATTTGTGATCCATCATTCAGTAGGAGCTGACACTTTCTTTTTGCCACAGCTAGGATACTGCCTCTGACTTGTATCCCAGTGGCTACCAAAAGCAAGGCGCATACTTGTTCCATGTTCTGTGGTCTTTTTCGTGGATTCACTCAATATACCTTTACCAATTTATCCTGCAAGTCAGTAGTGAATAGTTGTCCAAGGAAATCTTGAGGAAAGGTGATGGGGATCCTCAGTTTCCATGTGCTCAGGAAGGGCAAGCATGCCCCATTCTCCAACTGCTCCAGCCTCATCCTCATAACCCTGTTCTCTGCAATCACTCCCCAAACTACCAAACCTCATTTCCATGCCAACTCCATAGTGGATTTCGCTTCAGCGAACACTGCCTCCAGTTTTGTGTCGAGTAAGGTAAACCTGTAGGACAGGGTGTCCACTTTTTTGCTCAGGTCCATAATAGCCTTGAGTGGGGCTCTGTTTGATAGTTTCAGTCCCTCACTTGGCCCGCCATGTTCACCGCTCGGCCCTGCTGTTTCCTGCAATTTCCCTTGTTACCCTTTGCCGGTGTCCTGGTCGCATTTTTTCTCAAGTTTCCCACAACCTTATGCAATCAGGACTTTGAATATTCCAGATGAAATTAAGGGTCTTCACACTGATAACTCTGTATGAAAAGAGTCGATCTGTAAGCTATCACAGTTTGAAAATATAGAAAGCTCAGGAGCGCCATGAAAATGCGACCAATGCTGTTGGCTGCTGGCTCCACCCCGTCCAATCATATGTAATGTGAAGAAACATGAAGCAGCTGTTTGAGCCCTGAGGTAACCCCCCCCCACACACACACACGATTTGTATAATAATCCAATCTCTCAAAGTAGGAGAAACCTGATTCCCAAATGTAAAGCACAGCAGGAGTCAACCCAGGTGCCATTACTGTACATTATGGCCTGGAATCAGGCTGTATCAGTTTTCAATCCAACTAGAGAGTGGCTGCAATACAACGGAAAACCGCTGGTGCTTGCCACTGAGGAGGCAGCTAACCTCCAACAATGAAGCACAGTCCAGGAATATGATAGCACTTAAAGGAGAACAGAAGCAAAATGATACATTCAAAAGTTTATTCCTCTGCTTCAAAATCAAACCTCTGTGGTAAAGGTAGGCATATCTCGTCAGCACAGCACTAACCCCTAGCGCCTAGACTCTCGCGAGTCTTCAAGTTGGGGGATTGAGGCTGTTAGGAGGAGAGCTACCATTTAAACAGCACATAATTACTTATTCATGAGTGCTATGATACATGTTAAAGCAACAACACTACAAAATATTATTTACAATGAAAAGATTTGAAAAAAATTGAAAACATATTTTTCGTTTCTTTATACTTCATCATAACAGCGTAAGTATTATCACAATTCAAAATTATTACCAATTCAATAGAGCATAACTGAAGGGATACAAATTAGAAAGAAATTAAATAGAAAAGAGTGGAAATAGAAAACCTGAACTGGATACAGATTGCTTTCATGGCTTTCACAATCAGGACTCCCTTGCAATTAAGTACACAGGGTAGGTGGGAGGGTTGTAGCAGTCCAGGATCACTACATGTAAATGTTGAGAATACACCTAGAGGCAAGAGAAAGAGAATTAATTACTTATAACAAAATCGTAGAAAAAACATTTGGTTCAATTCAAAGATACATGATTAGTGCAGCAAGTGGATAATTCATTTTTTCAGAAAAGGTTTTATATCCCATTGATCATTGAGCCCTGTGGGCTTAACACTGTTCAACTCAAAAATCCATTTACTTTCTTTTTGGAGCAATATATTTGCTCTGTCCCCACCTAATCTTGGTGATGGGACCCATTCCATACCCATGGATTTGAGCACATCTGGAGAAGAGTTGTGGTGCAGAGTGAAATGTACCCCAACAGGAATATCCTGACGGTTGTTTATTATGGATCTCGCATGCTCGTGGATGCTTTGTTTAAGTGGGTGTACTGTCTTACCCACATATGTAAGTCCACAACTGGACCACAAAGCGTATACCACATAAGGGGTATCACACGTGATTAATTCACGTATGTCAACATCGTGATTAGCCAAACTGGGATGTGTGAACCTACCACCAGCAACAGCATACTTGCAGATGTTACATCTCTGACATTTATAGAAACCTTTAGGTCTTTGTGGTAACCAACTAGAACTATTGACAGTAAAGCTTTTCTTCGTTTTACTGCGTACCAACCTATCTTTTAAGTTCCTAACCCTATTAGAAGTGACCTTACTGTAGGTTTGGGGCCTACAGCACAACCTACCACATCATCAATCAGTAAAATCGGCCACTTTCTGTAAATTACATTGCTTAGTTGACCTGCCACATGATTGTTCTCAGAGATGAATATGCAAAGGATGTTTTTAGTTTTCTTTTCTGAAACAGGACTGCTCAAAAGGGATGCCCTGGGAATATTTTTAACAACTTTTATGTAAAGAAACATGAAGTGGATGTTTGAGCCCACAAGGTAAAGACACACACACACAAGATCTGTGTCTTAAACCAATCTCCCAAAGTAGGAGAAACCTGACCCCCAAATGTACAGCATAGCAGGAGTCAGCCCAGGTGCTGTTACTGTACATTACGGTCTGGAACTAGTCTGTATCAGTTTTAGGATGAAGCACCGTGTCCAGCCGCAAGGTGCAGGATGGCCCCAGGAGCCGAACACAATCTCCACCCCCCCCATGCCTACATCATTCCAGTGGTTCAGAGGGATCCAAGCACAGCTAGCAGAATAAAAGAACCAGAGAGAGGCACCATTGTTATCTCCATAGAGGCATTGTTTCACACTATACCACATTCCATCTGTGAGCTAGGAGGTAGAGGGTGGAGCTGCATGGCCAAAGACCAACCACATCACTCTCTGGGCACCGATATGACTGAGGCTGTGTATTATGTACTTCATTGTTTGATGTCTGAGTAACTCTGGTCTCTGCTCTCATCCATCTGGCCTGACTCTTGAGGGGTGTATCGCCCTCTGCTCGAATCCCCTTTTAAATATCAAACTGGTCCCTTGACACTGTAAGAAATGTTGATGCTTGTCCCTGTACTGTCCCCCCCCCCCCAAACAGCAACGCAGGTGTTGAGAAAAGAACTGCTGCCATGGGCCATGTGGAGTGGTGAGGTATAGTAGACTGGTTTCTTGTCATGTTCAAACACACTCAGCACAGGGTGGGGCACCTCTAAACCCAAACTGCCTTCCACTTAACCCTCTCAAAGATATACAGTAGACCATAAAGGTAAAAGCTCATATCAACCCAAACACACAGTAAACTAGTTGATCAACCTTGGTATGAAAAACCAAAATGAAGACATTAAGGTACCCTGCCCCCCCCACACACACACACATACAAACACCAAATTCCAGGATGAGGGAAGATTAATGGGTTGGCAAAACCTCACTGTCCCAACAAATAGAAAAACCCATCCTCCATCCTGAATAGCTCCATACATACATCATTGTCCAAATCAAGGTCCCAACATCATGATCTGACTTTGCTTCAAATATTGGACTTAAACCCCAACCATTGCCTATGGCATCTGTAGTGTTCTCCCTTCAAACAGTCCTTCCTCCCTAGGCCACCATGTCCAACCCTCTCCTGACTCAGCTGACCTTCCCTCCCCACTCCCTATACCCTCCTCCCCTTCCCACCCCACTTGCCAGGGCCTGCCTACAGTACTTATCAAAGGACTCTTACATCTCAGTCTTCTTCACACTTTGACACTGGAGGAACTGCCACTCCTGCTCACTATGACTCCTCCAATGATGTTTAATGTATAAACTTTAGCTCATTACCTTACGTCCATATATCTGTATCTATGCAATTGTATTTAAATGGAACTGCCTCATGTTGATCCTATTGCTATGTTCTGGTGCAAGTATCTTGTCACATGTGATAGTTATATGTTATTATGTTGTTATTATTACTATGTAATTGTTATGTATGTTCACTCAACCTGTTATGTCTTAACCCTGTTGGCAATTATTGAGCTTGTCTCAATGATGTTCCACCTGGCAAAATAAAGATTTTGATTGATTGATTGATTGATTGATACAGCTCAGTTGGGGCAGTTCTAAAAGCCGCTCTCATAAGAAAGCTAGTGGACCAATCTAGCCGGCACAGTGGTGTGGAGGGCTGAAGCATCCATTGACTTATCTCCTGCCATGCTAACAACCCATGTTTGGGAACGAGCACAGGTTGCTGAGGGTTACATAGATACATAGATACATAGACAGTGTCAGCAGGTAAGGGTCTACTGCCCATCCAGTCTGCCCATTTGAGCTTGTAGGTTCGCTTTATGTTTTCTTAGAAGTTTGTTGCCCCTCACCCCTGACCTCCAGAATTCCTTTATGTTTATCCCATGCATTCTTAAATTCCGTGATTATTTCAGCCCCCACCACTTCCTCTGGCAGCGTGTTCCACTTGGGTTGGTGGGATCAGAGAGGACTGAGTGTTCCAGGGATTGCTCTCCTCTGCCAGGGAGGGGTGGCCAGGCAGCTCGGCCCTAAGCTACCATTGGGTGGAGGTGGCAGTGCAGGTCAAGTGACTCAAAGGGAAAGGCTGAGATCTCACAGACAGAGCATGCACGCCTCCATGTACACATCCTGTCATAGTCTGTCAGCAGGAGAACCACAGACAGAAAAGCAGAAAAGAGGACCCAATGGTGGATCACCATTTTGCACGTCTCCCCAGGTCTGCATCACCACCCAGACACCCGAGGTGATTCTGGATGTGGACTATAGGGGAGGCTCTGTTTAAATCCAAGGGAGGTGAATGCTAGCCAAAGAGAGGTAGAGACAGAGATGGGATCACTGAAGGGGTAAAAAGCAATATGAAAAAAGTTACTGGACCAGCTCAATCCATCTGGCATAGATGGGGAAATATGAATCCTGCAGTAAAAAAAATCAGGCATACAGTTCAAGTCCAAACCTCATCCTGTTTGTGTTGTGCTGGATGTTCCTGGAGCACTTTCTTGTCAGTCGGCACTGAAAATTATGCTCCATGCTTCATTCAGGGCTCTGTGAGATTTTCACTTCCTGCCACCTGCCGAGGGAGCTGGAGACCATTCCTGCTGCTGGAGAAAAGTCACAACTTCCGCCAAGTCATGGTGAGCTGGCACTGGTGAGGTTATCCCTAATTATATGACAGTGTCCCTGGCACTGTCGAGGTTTTTGAAAGATTTCGGTCTTTCGTTCATAAAGACACTTCACTGCAAAGGAGCTAGGAGGTGAGCTTTACATTTTTTCCCCCCCGTAACAGCTTAAGGACCACACACATCTTCTGTTACTTGCCCAGCACTGGAGTGTAACAAAGTTGGGTAAGACTCTGTCCCATTTGTTATGCAGAAATAGTTAAAGCAAGGATCTAGGCTGTCCTTTCCTGTTCTTTCACTTGTCTATCGCTTGCCTGTCTGATTGCACAATCACATTTTTACTTGTGGCACCTAGGAACTGGCCACTTTGATGGTCCCACAATTTCTCCCTGTTTTCTCCCTTCCTTCACTTGCTATTTCTGTTCTTCCTTTCTTCCATTGCTTCTCTGTGGTTAAAAAATACCTGCAAATCTTTTGTGAAACTCAGATCCCTTAGTCTACAAATGAATAAAGTTATACTGTTGAAATGATTACAGACAGCTATTTGGGTTTATTTGGAACAAAGGAGATTAATCTTGCAGTGCCTTTTGATCTCCATAAGCTTGCTTGCAGAATTATCAGCAGGAAATCAGCTCTGAGATTGTATGTCTTAATTGGGTGCACCTGTTAAGACTAATGTGCTCTTCAGGCTGTTCACAGGAAAGAAATTGACAAAGTCTTAATACATTTTGTGGAACACAGGTGGTGTAATTTACAAGAACAGAATGTAGAATTTAATTGCCAGGGAAAAACATGTTATAAGAGAGAGATCAATGTTTTCTTTAGAGGTTCAGAGAGCTGGAGACTTTAGAGAGACTCTCAGAGGAAGGACTTCTGTTTGTTTGAACTGCCTGTTTCAAGAGATATCGTGCACATTTTTTTATTCTATTGTTATTGATAATAATAAAATGTTACTTGCAAATTTTACAACTTCCATTTTGCCTATGCTTTCTGACTTAAGTTTATATGACAGGGAAAAATCATCATCAACACAGAGTCTCATATCTCCAAACACCACCTCCTTCTTATCCCACATCTTTCTCAAGAGAAACATTTTGGTACTGTAATTAATACAGAGGGAGGACCACCAAGCGAGGTTTGCTGTTTCTGTCTCTCAGTTTAGGTGCTAAAGTTTGATGAGCTCACTCAATGCACAGGTCTGTGTCTGGCAGGAGAACTAATAATTCCTTGAGAAAGGAGGAGGAGAGGAATTCCTCCATGTCCCTAGTCTCTGTATCCTCTGGCAGGACATAAATTCTAAGACTGTTTCACCAGGACCATAATTTCAGATCCTCCAACTGATCAACAGTCTCATGGTCCCGGTGATGAAATCACAATAGTACAGCATTGTGGGTGTCAGCCTGAGCAGCTGTAGTGGTAAGGCCTTGTTTCATCTCTGAGTGCTTTTCCTGCAACTGTTGAACAGCACACTGGGAAGAGGAGATCATTTCTTCAAGTTTGGTTAAGTTTAGCACTAATATGCAAAGTTTAGTAATTGGTGTGAGACATGATAGTGAAGGATTCTGCTTCTGGGCCAGGTTCTGTTGGCAGGTTGGGGGGAGCTACTGGTCGTGGAGAAAGCCATATTGCTAGACCAGTATCAGAGTATTCTTTTTGCATGGCATCCTCCAATGCCAAATCTGCCAATTGATTTCTTCCTGACATCAATATTAGTTGATATTAATCCCTTTTGTGTGGCTTGCTTTAGATTGGGTTGGATGGAGGTGCGGAGCTCTAGAAAGCTGCTGCTACATCAGTGACATCATCACTGGAAGTCCACTGTCCTGCTTTTACACATTTTTAGACTGTATTTACCTAGGATAGGCCAACTGAGAGGCAATATCTAATTTTCAGTGGGCTCCCACATTTTGACCTCAAATTTCCAACATAGTCTTTTTATGACCCGATGCTATGAACAAGATAAGGAATTATTTAAATCCCATCCAAAAGATGATTTTGTAGCATGACTGCAAAAACACATTTCAGAGGGGATTTGAAAAATGACACCTGTCACATTCGTGAGTTGAGGTAACACTAGGGATCTGTTGAACATTAGGAGCCAAAATCTGCAAAAATAAAGTTATGAGTAAACGTTGGAACAAGCCAACGTTTCTTCATAATTTAGGTTATTTTTACCCCAAGTTTTCAACATAGTCTTTTTATGACTCCATGTTAGAATCAAGATAGGTGGATTTTTTAAAAATTCTATCTGAAACATGGTTTCAAAGAGGGACTGCAAAGACATGTTTCAAAGGAGATCCGATAAATAACACCTGTCATGTACATCAGGTGGAGTAACTAAAAAGGCTAAGTGCACATCTGGAGTCAAAATCTGCAGAAATCACAAAGTTATGAGTGAGTACTGAAAGAAAATTCAATGTTTCCTCATAACTTTGTTGCTTTTTTACCCCAAATTTTCAAAACATTTTATAACCCCACCTTATGCTCACAGCAGATGACATTGTTTAAATCCCATTCGAAAGGTGACTTTGCAAAGCAGATATGAAACATGTTTTGGAGGCTATTTGAAAAATGACAACTGTCATGTTCATGAGGTGGGGTAACAAGAGAACTATATTGAAAATTGGGGGTTAAAATCGGCACATGTTGTATTCTTATGAGTAAACATTGAAAAAATTCAACATTTACTCTTAACTTCATTGTTTTGTGACATTTTGACCCAAAACTTTCAACATAGTCTTTTTATAACCAACCTTTTAAACATGAAAGGTGTATGCTGGCCAGGTGGCGCTGGGGGTTGAGGTGCTGGATGCCACACTTTGCGCTATGCTGGCGACCCAGGTTCGGGAATAACCTCTGATCAGCAGGGGTCAGCAGGGGAGGACTGGGATTGAGCGTCGGGAGACAGCTCTCCTGGTCCTGTGGGCTGGGGACTCTACACCATGCTGCGGCGACCCCTGGGGACACCCAGAGGTACCGCATACAGTGGTGTAACGGAGGGGGGACCACGGCGGATGACTGCATGTATGTGCACAGATGTCATTGCACATCCGTGGTCCTGATGGGGAAAGAACAGGGGAAAAATGGCAGCACGGGTCCATGGCAGCTTGTTAGCCGCAGCTCCACCGGCCGATGATGCCTGGAGGCATGTGCCAGTACTGCTTCCTCGCCGGGCACGAGAGGCTATGGGGGGCCCCCTTTCACAGATGTAGTTGCATCTGCCTGCTGGGCATGAGAGCTCCAGGGCTGGCAGCGGAGTGGAGCGGTGGCTGGCTGTAGAGCAGGACCATGGTTGCAGAGGAGACAATGCTAAATGATAAAAAAAAAAAAAAATGACAGGTGTCATTTATAAAATACTGGTCAAAATGTCATTTTGCTACACAAGTGGAAAAACACATTTTGGCCAGAATTTGTAAAACAACACTTGTTATGTTCATGAGGTGGTATGAAACATTGCTATGTTGAACATTTTGGATCAAAATATTTAAAATTACCAAAGTTATGAGTGAATGCTAACATACCTTCATAACTTTGTTGTTCTGTAATATTTTGATTCCAGATTTTCTACATAGTCTTCTCTTGACCCCACCTCGTGAACCCGGTAGGGGAACATTTTGAAATCCTGCCTGAAAGGTGATTTCATGGGGTCACTGTGAAATCACCTTTTGGGCTGGATTTCGTGAATTTCACATATCTTGTTCATGAGATGAGATCCCAAAAAGGCCATGCTGAAAATTTAGGGGAAAAATGTAAAAAAATGGCAAAGTTATGAGTACAAGTTCAAAACTCATTGAAATACTTTGACCACATATCTGATTTCCTCAGTTCCTGGGCCAGCATTTTTGAGTGAAGACATGTCTCTGGTCTAGAAAGGATTATGGCATTGGACCTCTGGTAGATAAGTAAGGGAAAAAGGGTGTGGGGTGGTGGGTGCTGAGTGTGGGGCAAGGTTGGTGGGGGAAGGTAATGGCTGCGGGGGCAGTGGCAGATATCGATGGATCATTTTCTTTTTTACAGGGTTTAAAAAAAAGATTACAAGGCACTGTTTTCTTTATTTGAGGTACTGAAACTGGGGACTGGGCACTCCAGTGTCGGTGTCATGTTTGGTGACACCAGTGAATGGGGGTCCTCGATTGTCAGACAGTAGGAGCAGGAAGGGTGGGGGTACTAGCCAATACAGGGGATTGGGTACCCCGGTGTTGGAAATTCAGAAGGGGCATGGGAAGGAATGGGATCTGGAAGGGATACTTGGCAGAGAGTGGGATTCTTTTTACCATTGGGGTGGAGGACGACGGTAGGCTATCATGACATGGATCAGCTGTGCTTGCTAGGCAGTATCACCCAGATCAAAGGGAAGAGCCTCCCTGTGATTCAGGCAGCTCTTTTCTTTGAATTTCATGAAGTTTCTGCCCAGCAAGCCCAGAACTGTGTCATGATCAGCCTGGCTGATGATCGGTCTGACATTGCCATGCTCACTGCAGACTGCCCTGCATGGGACAGACAGTGACACACCTCTCAAATCCACTATCACAGCAACATACTCACTTTGTGCTAGCATAACAAATTATTTTTAATTTCTTCCTGGGCATGCAGCCACAAACTTAGTAAAATGTCTTGCGTGCACAGCCAAGCATGCGCGCGCGCGCACACACACACAACAAAAAAGCAGCTTAGCCTTCACTGCATCTGCCCCCAGGCTTTGGAACTCCCTGCCATCATGTGTTAGGCACTCCCAATCACACTGGGCCTTTAAAAAGGAGCTTCATACCTCCCTCTTGGGCTCTAACAAATGCACATGTAACTGACCTATAGCACACTTTCTTAGCATGCTTCTCTTCAATGATTTTTAAGCACTTTATATAGACTGTCATATAAATTGTGTTCCACTATATTGTTGTATTCTCTGGTTAGGTCCATTGTTTTAGAGGTCCTGCAGTGCTGTAATGTCTGTAATTGTTACTCAAGTTTTTGCTAAATTTTGTATGAAATCTTGTACTGTATTGTCTCCTGTAATTGCTGTTGCCTCTGTCTGTAACTCTCCTGGGTTATGCCTGAAAATCGGCAAAGTTTTTGTCTAGTGCACTTATCCAGTAAACAAAAACCAACTAACTAAATAAATAAATAAGTGAAGGGGTGGGAATCAGCCAGCTAGTCCCACCATACCAGCTACAGTGCACTCACAATTGCACAAGTGGCTATGGAGGGACCCAAGCCCAGGTTCCTCACTGGAAGATCTCTGATATTAAAAAGTGACCACCACCTTGTGAAGAACTTTGTTAAAATATATTTTTATACAAAGCAGCATATATTTATCATTAGCTCTGCATTTCCTAGCCCCATTATCTATTGCTGAGGTCATACACATGAAAAAAAGATACTGTAGTTGCTCCTTGATGGTTCATCAGCTCCTATTGCTTCTTCCCAACTTGATGTCATAATACTCTGCTTGAGACATCACAGTTATTTCCATGGGAACATAATGTGGTGTCACAACAGAGCATTATTTTATTTATTTTTTGTTCTGCCCCCTTTTTGTTCTGCCCCCATCCTGGCCAGTCCTCCTTCATGCTGGTCCTCCCAGCCCTGTCACCACAGCTTTTCCCAGGACTTACCTTCTCCCCTATCCCCCATGGCTTGCCCTCTGTAGCAGGGGACAGGGAGTTCCACGACCCACCAGACTGGATCCAGATTTCAGGAGGTGCCTGAGTCATTGGGTTTGGGGCCTACAAAGGCTAGCAGTCATCATGCATGACCAGGAGAGTTTCCATGTTTCTCCCCAGGAGACGTGACATGTGCTCATGTTAAGGTGCACATGCCGACATCTGCCATGTCTCCCCACCGCTGTAACTCAGGCTGCATCTCTCCTGGCCTCTGCCAGGGGTTAGGTGAGCCCTGAGCTCTTGTGCACCCTCCCCTCCCAGAGGAGGACAGCGGTCCTGTGGATGCTCAATCCTCCTCCCCATGGCCGTCCCTCAGATGCCTCAGGCTCGCTTCTGAACCTGGGTCATTGGCATGAAGAGTGGTAGTAGCACTATCGCTGTGCTGGCAGGCCGACCCATAACAGAGCATTATAATTTCAAGTAGGGAATAGGCTATAGAGGCAGATGAGCTTCAATGGATAAATAACTTGTTTTTGTGGAAATTTCCTCAGTAATAAATAATGGGGAGGAGAAATCTGTAGAAGATATATGAAATATAAGCTGACTTGATCTAAATATTATGTTTACCAAAGGTTTTCCAAAGTTATCAGCTGCTCTTTAAATTTAAATTATATTATCATTAATATAGTCACTCACCTACTGCAGCAATGCTGAGCTTACAAGTCTTACTCACTAGCCTAATAGTCTCAGAAAAAAATTATTTTTTACATTTCTTCTTGGGCACACAGCCACAAACTTAGAAAAATGTCTTGCATGCACAGCCTCACATACATGTGCATACACAAATAAACAAAAAGTAACTAACCAAAACAGTGGGAGTCAGACGACTAGTCCTATCCAACCCTACTAGTTACAGTGCACTCACAGTTGCACAAGTGGCTGTAGAGGGATCCAAGCCCTGGGTCCTCACAGGAAGATTTCTGATATTAAATTAAATGATATTTATTGTGAAATGAAGTTAATCAAGTCACTGCAGCAATGCTTGAGCTGACAAGTCTCACTCACTGCAGTCAAGCCTGACTAAATGCTCAGAAATGTTTATTTTTTTTTCTCTTAGGCATGAAGCCAAGTCATGAACAGCAATAGAAAAAGGTTTCCTAACAGCTGATTGCACTTCAGTTAGACTACTTGCCTCGTTCTTCTTTCAGACAATTAATTTACAAAAACAATTCTAATTAAAATAAACCCCTACAAAACCTTCATTACTCCCCTAAGCTGTTTTAGTGTTGGAAACACACCACTGGAGCTTAAAATCTGGGTTGCTTTTAGTGCACAGTACACTACACACACACACACACACACACACACAGAATTTGTATGTGTTGGAGCCCTATCAGCAAACAGCCCTTCTATTTTCTCTTTTTACCCTACCATGTAAACAACTTGGGATTTAGAGAGGGAAAAAAAACTGTCAAGATTTCTGGGTTTTGTTGGAATTTAACAAGTGGATGGAAATAGCATCTTCCTCAACAGCAGTTCAGTCAATGGATAGAAGTAAAGTCTTTCTCAGCAGCATCTCGATCATGTCTCTGTCTTCTGCCTGCAACTTCTACAAGTGCTGAGTCAAATGACATGCCTCCAGTGAGCTTCCAAAGTGGTCTCTAATTGGACAGGAAGTTTTGGGAGATCTTGAACTCCAATCAAATGCCCCTAAATAGTGCCAAGTGTTTGTTTTTCTTCCCGAGTCAAGAATAGCCTATTATTCGTGGTATTCAGGAAAATACTATTTGTTACTCACACACCCCTATCCATTACATACAGTACACACATCATGCAGTCCTTCAGGCATCAATATGCAAGTACAGTAATTCAGCTATTTAGTAAATTTTGTTTGAAGTTTGCTGGATAGCTTGATCATTAGGTGCGCTATAGCAATCGGAACAGTCAAAGCTGAAGTTACACTACAGAGAGATGCACTGTTTCAAAATAATTTATGACAGAATAATGAGAACAGTTGAAAGGAAGGGTGGGTGGACAATGGATAGGAGCAGGTCTATAGCTGTGAGGGGATGCTTTGCAGGAAGTGTTAAGATATTCATAAGAGAGGCTGATTGGGTGTACTGAAGTGTTAATGTAAACGGTTTCCAGACAGGAACACATGACACTGTACTTTCCTGAAATACACCAGTGCAGGGGAGTACACAGAAAAAAACTATTGTGTAACATTCAGTATTACAGGAGTTAAAGAGTTTTCCACTGTGTGTCATAAATCCAGTGTTCCGACTGAGCCCATTACATTTTGAGTTAAGTTGTTTGCTATACTTTACTTCCCATGTCCTTCTCTCCTGTAGCTTTTTGAAGTTCCCTCTTAGTATTAGGGCAGACTAGATGGACCAAGGGCTCCTTTTCTGCCAACAACTTCTATGCATCTATTAGGACAGACAGGTCCAAGAGGGAGTGGTCTTGTTGGGAAAAGTGCTGTCCTACTGGTGTGCTGATAACCTGGTTTAATACTATGTGCCAGTGATGATTCATCCTGGTTTACAGTGGTTTCCTTATTTCCTCTATAGGACATCTAATTGTGCCCTTGTTGCACTGAATTAGGCAAACCCCATTGCCTGACTGACACGTGTAGGCTCCATTTATTTTTATTGTGTTGTTCTGTCCTGTTTCGATGGCGGTCTGGTTGCATGTGTTGGTGCAGGTTTTGCATCTTGCATTACTGCACTGTTATTTTAATCAGCTGGGGCTTTACTACAACTTATTATGTCAGCAAGGTTAGGAAGCTGCTTTTAGGCAATGACAGGTTGTTCAGGAACAATGTCTCTAAGTCTGTCATCTTCACTCATTCTTTAATCATTTGCTGAAGGGGTGTTATTATGAGGCTGTATGTGACAACTAGGCATGTGTGAGCAGTTTGTTTTTTCAGCTTGTAGTCCATAGATTTTGTCCAGGCATTTGCAGAGCATGTTCCAGTTCTCTGTCTACTTGTCACAGGGAGTGGCCCTGCTGAACGAAAGAACCATGGCCTGAGGTAAACTATCTGTTTTTATCTCATCTGAAAAGAGCCAATGGTATCGAATTACCTGACTACAGAGCACGGATTTTTCTGTGTGAATTGGGTGAAGTTGGAATTGTGCTGGTATCAGTGTCTCTCAGTGGGTTTTCTTTTTCTTTTTTTTTTTCTTTTCTTCTTTTTGCCCCTACTACTCCCGTCGGGGTCTGCTCTTGTCCTGGACCCCCTTCACCTCCACCTTCAGTTGTGCCTGCATCCCCCAGTTATCCCTGGCTTGCCCCCCAGAGAGCGGGGCTGTGGCACCGACCTCTATATCGGGGCCGCGGTACATGTATCTGGTTGGGGGATCGGATCTGGAGGCTAATCAAGGCGCTTGGGGGCAGAGCATCATGGAGATGGCGAGGTTCAGGAGTTTTTTCCCCCTTTAAGCAGGATGGGGATGTGCAATGATGACCTGCATCCACCCCGTCCTGACATTCTCCTGAGTGTTGACGTGGTGCGGTTACCCAGCCTCCGCTAGGTGCTGCTCGTGCACCGAACATTGCCCTGCCCTCCCCCCAGAGTAGGAGAGCTGTCCTAGGGATGCTCAATCCTTCACCCCCCCGGCTGGCCCTCCAGCGACTCGGGTCCGTTCCCGAACCCGGGTCGCTGGTGCTGTCAGTGGGTTTTCTGTAAACAGCAGTTTGTATATTTCCATCATTAGTGACCTGACTGAGGTATCCAGGAAATTTATGCTGGTAGTGCAGTATTCAGTGGTGAGCTTTACAGAGGGATAGAAATTGTGGAAAACCTAATGGATCTTTAAAGGGGGTGTTGTTCACTATCTGTCCAGATGAGGAATATATCATCTATGCATTGGAGGCAGACTAATAGTTTATAGCAGTGATGTCGGTTTCTGGAATGTCTCTTGTGGATATGCTGTTTTGGAAAAATCTGATGCGCTGATAGGCACCTGATGACAGGATCTTTAGGGCCCCAAAAGCATGTGTACTATACCGCCTTTGTACAATATATATGTTGGTCAAATAAAAAGTATCAAACTGTACAACGATTTCTGTTTTCCAAGGACCAATATAGCTATAATCCCTTTTTACGAAGTAAATTTTAATGGAAATGTGTCCTCACCAGAATAACCTCACTGAGGCATAGTACGTAATTTCCAAGGGTTTCCTGAAATCCACCTGCATTTTGCTATGGCAAACAATGTCCAAGAATCAGAACAGGCAAGATGAAGATCTGTGCAAGTTAATAAAAGGTGAGGGGTTCAACTGGGGCTTGAATCCTAGAGATATATGACTTCGCTTTAGTACTGCGTACAGCATAGTATTTTAATCCTTATCTGTGTTGCCAGTATGCCAGTCAGGCTGTGTTAATTCACCACAGCTAACTGTTCAATAGATGGGCTTGATAGTACCAGATGGTAAACCTGCAGACCAGGGGTGTGTGCAGCATTACAAGAGGTGTAGGCACCCAGACCCAAACTTCAATTTTGTCCACCCTGGGGGCTCTGTACTTGATGGATATAATAGAGAAAATGATATCATGAATTCATTCCAATTTCTGAAGAGGAATGCTACATTATTTATGTAACTTGAGCTGGTCTGAACTGGGATTTAAGAGCTTGCTTCCAGTTTCAGAGGAATGTTAGTTTAAAATATTGCCCCCTCATGCTGCACCATCAATGATCCTATGCACAGAAATGTAAGCCTTTTTTTTACTTAGTATGGTATTTATCGCATTCTTTTATTTGTAGTATGTGTACTGCTGAAATATCATATTGTGTATTTGTCCTTTTGTTATCCTTGTGGTGACGAAGTACAGAACTGATAATGATGATGCTGATGAAATTCTATGATTGAACAGACTGGAGTGGACTACTTTTGTTTTGATTTAAAAAACTGTACTATATATCACAAAGTGAAGAATGTGGCAGCTCTCCAAGTTTCACAATAAAAGAGTACAGTCTTGTTTACATTATGGGTTGTCTGAGTTTATAAAATGGGGTCTGGCCAATTCTCTCTAATCCTTGGCCGAGAGCCAGTCCCATGGGGCGGCTCTCTCCCAATGGCAACTCCCTGCTAGAGTCAATATAACCTTTCCAGGTCTCTGTTTGTTGCTGCTAACTGTAGGACACACCTGTTCCACGTTGCACACTTGCTATTAGACACCACCAATGTTGCTACCGGTGTGTCTGTGGGGTACACCTGTTGCTTGCCACACAGTTTATTTGATACCATGATCCCCTGTCCTTACTGTTGATAAATGCTAATTCATTGTTTCTTGTAATCATGTTACTGCTCTCTGCGTATATTACATGCTATTTACTGAGCTTTCCTGGTTTAGAAGTTGCCACTTTTAGCTGTGTTTATTTCACTACTGCATGTTCTTCTTGCTCCTGCTGTGTCTTCTTTCTCCTTGATGCCATTACTGTTGTGTTACTGTAACTCTCCCGGGTTGTACCTGAAAACAGGCATCTGTATGCCTGGTGTACTTACCTGGTAAACAAAAACAAAAAAATATGTAGCAATAAAACAATCACCGTATTTTCTTACCATTTCAGTTATCAGTGTAACCATTCGAGGTCAAAAAGGTCATTATGCAAATGAAATGCAACCACATAACTTAACCCCCATGTGACCAGCCCACCTTAAAAAAACAGCCAAAGAAAAATACAGCCTGCAAACAAAATGCAAAGTAATTCCAGCAATGATATAGAAAGCTTACTATACAATTCCAATGATATAACAAACATCAAAAACAAAGCCAGAACTGCTCTACATGGAAAACGTGCCTAAAACATCCTTCCCTAACCTGGAAAGACAAAATCAAAATCAATCTTTTTGTGTGTGTGTGGAAAAAACACATTATGGAATACAACAGAAAAAACTAAGGAAACAAACTCTGCACCCACAAAAAAGAATAGTTTCCTACTGTAACAGTAGATCTTTGAGAGAATCTATCCCATTGCACGACATCATGGAACTGTAAGCCGTCGGCGTCAGGGCCACTTGGAAATTTTTGCTGGCTAGGGCCACCCACGTCAACACACCTTGTCAGCTTCTCTATAACATGAACATCCCCAGCATACCTCAGTTCCCTGCCAGAGACAAGGTCAGAGGACCACTGAACTGGCAGGGACCAAAGCGACTAGGACCAAATTGGGCACACAGGAGACGATATGGTAACCTGAGTGCAGATGCCAGTTGAGGCATTAGAGAAACAGCATGTGAAAGTAGGCAGTATTGTCTCCCGTCACCTGAAAAGGGTAGAAGGAAAGAAAGAGAGCTGTGGCTCAAAGGAGGAGATTCTCTCAAAGATTTTCTGTTACGGTAGATAACTGTTCTGCCTCCTTCAAGGACATCTCCCTCTGTTAAGCAGCGGTTCAGGGCAGCAGGACCTAATGATCCTGATGACGAAGCCTGCAGAACACTGAGGCTGAAGCTGGCACATCTACGAGAAATGATGCCCACACTGTAGTGTTTAGTAAATTATGAACATTACTCCAAGTGGCAGCAGCACAAATGTCAGCAGCGGACACATTTTGGAAACAATCCACGGAGGTAACCACCCCACTGGTAGAATGAGCATGAATGGGGCCAAGAAGCTGCTTAGTATGCTTCTGGTAACAAAACATAATACGAGTGGTCTGCATTGAAATCAGGGATCCCACCATCCTGGAGGCAAAAGCTATAAACAGTTGGGAGAATTTTCTATGATCCTTGGCATGATCCAGATACCAATGCAGAATCCTGCAGGTGTCCAGCATGTGTAAACGACATTCTCCATTATCTGCGGGAGATGAAAAATAAACAGGAAGGTTGATAGTCTGATTTAGTGTTCTCTCAGACACAACCTTCAGAAGAAAATGAGTAGTAGTATGAAAATGCAATCCTATCCATGTGAAAAACAATATAAGAAGGGTCTGCAGCCAGAGCCCGAAGCTCTGAAATCTTGCCGACATCCTACCCACTAGGAACAGTGTCCTCCAAGAGAGGAAGCACAACTCACAAGTGGTGGCAGACTCAAACGGAGGTGCAGACAGGGTCTCTGGGATCAAGTTAAAGTCTCACATTGGAACCAGATCATAGACCGGAGATGCAATAGAAGAATACCTCTTAGGAATCTATGGGAAACCTCAATCTGAGCCACCGTCTTGGCTTCTGTGAGGGCATGAAAAGCTGACAGTGAGGCCAGGTGAACCTTAGAGGGATACCTCAGTCCTGAGTCCTTAATGAACAAGAGGCAGTCCAACAGCACAGCCGGAAATGGGCATGTAAAGGGAGCCAGAGTATGGGCTGTACACCAACTGTAAAATGTTTCCATTTTTGTGAGTATGTGTACCATGTAGACAGTTTTCTTTTTATTTATTTATTTATTGAAATGTTTCACCAGGAGGGCGCACTGAGCAACAGGTTGCTCATTTCCCGGTGCGACCTGGGTGAAGGGGTACAATAGGGATGAGTCATTTTACATTCAAGTTACAAAGATCAACATAGCATACAATTAATTAAGGCAGTCATCACAGACAGTGTTGCATACATATGTAATTTGTGAGAACAGTTATTTATTTTATTTATCAAGTCTAGGAATACAAATACCTTTGAGCCTTGGCTCTTTTACAAAGGTTCCACATCAGAGAAATACAAATTATGGGGAACATCAAGACAGACATTACAACAATGTGGACATTGCAAACAGAGTACAGATTAATACAATTCAAGGGTAGCATTGTAACAAGGCAGCCAGCAGCATTTGTCAGAGAAAATAGACAACAGATAAGAAGTGCCAGAGTCATAGTGAGAGGGAAGGGGGGAAGGGAGAAGGAATGTAGGAAGGGTGCAATGGTAATAAGTGAACAAGTGCTATCGTGAAATAAGGGGTGAAGGAGAGAGGACGAGATGACAGACAGTACAAAGTCATGTCCCAGAGAGACCCCTTCAGGATGTGGGGAACCCTGCAAGGGGACAGGGGACTGGAGTAGGGATTAGAAAGGGAGAGAGAGCAGGAGTACGTGTGATTAACACCTAGGAGGGGAAATAAGGCCTGACCAAAAAAGCAAACCCTTCAGGATGCAATGAACCCTGCAATGGTGCAGGGAAGTTCAGGCAATTGTAAACCCTCCTGTGGTTAGGCGTTGTAATTATAGAGGGACAGTGAGAGGGAGGGAATTAGAAAAAACACCTGGGAAGGGATGAGGCCTGATCCAAGGAACCCTCCAAGATGCTGGGGACCCTGCAAGGGGACCTGGAAGGCCAAGGATAGGTAGATGGGGAAGAAAAGGTGGCAAGCCTAGGCACTATAGGACCTCTTCAGGATGCTGTGAACCCTGCAAGGGGAGTGTGAAGGCTAGGGGGAAAGGGGGGGAGAGAGAGTAGGGGAAGGGAGAAATGTATGAGAACTAGCACCTAGGAGGGGCTAGGGTCAATAGAGACAATAGAGTCGACAGATGCATTGGGTAAATTCCAAAGGTGGATGAACTGTAAGGAGCAAGATGAAGGAAATTAAGGTGGGTCATGACAGGAACAGTTAGGTGTGAGATAGTTGGAGAGGGCAGTGTTGATGGAATAGAGAGAGGAGGAGGAGGAGTGTCAGATTTGGGGAGGTAGAGAGTTCCATATTTTAGGGAAACTGCGAGAGTACCCAGACTGGCCGGAGAGGGTGTGGCAGTGGGTCACAGTTAGCGTGCGAGTGTCGGTAGATCTGAAGCAGTGGGAAGGAGGAGGGGGTGTTATAAATGAGGGGGAGAGATACGTAGGGAATTCACACAGCCAGTGTTTAGCAGTGACTTTAGTGCACTGTGAGAGACATCTTTTTGTAAGGGAGGGGAAGGAAAGAGCTCAATAGAGGTCACAGTGGTTGGTGTGAGAGGGAGCATCAAGGGCAAAGTGGCAGAAGGAGTTGAAGAGAGTGTCCAATCTGGTCAAGGAGGACTTAGGAGCAGCACCATAGACTATGTTGCAATAGTCAAAAATTGGGAGGATCATCTTCTGGACAAGTTCACGTCTAGCCGCATCAGTAGAACATCAGCAACTGCAGCAAGGACCCTGAAGTAGGAGAGTTCTATACCCTCGGGAGCCAGGTGTGGAGGTTCAGGGATCATAGATCCAGGTGCACTAGAGCACCCTGCTCTTGTTTCAGAAGTCCTGCACACAGGAGGAGCAGGATGGGGGGCTTCCACTACCAGTTGCTGGAGCAGAGGAAACCAAAATTGTTTGGACCAGTATGGCACCACCAGAATTAAGGAGGCTGGTTTAACCAATAACTTGACCAGAACCCTCTGTATCAGAAGGAATGGGGAAAGCGTCTTGAAAACCCCCTTTCCAGGAGAGGGGCAATGCATCTTACCCAAAAAATAAAAAAAACTCCAAGCCCTGGAGTGAGCAAGCAGAAATGTGGCAGTTTTGTGTTGTATAGAGACACAAACAAATCTATGTCTGGAAGATCCCATTTTTTCAAAAATGTCACCCATGATGGAGTTTGTGAGTTCCCATTCATGGCACAGTGCACGGGATTGAGTGAGGTGATCTGCCAGTGTGTTCATGGTACCACAGGAGCACTGCTGACAGAAATATGTCACATTCCACCGCCCAGTGCCAAACTCTCATCACCTCTCTGCAAAAAGTGTACGAATGCACTCCACCCTATTGGTTGATGTAGTACATTACTGAAACATTGTTTGTTTGGATCAGTAGCTGGTTCCCTAGAAGGAGGATGGCGAAGGCCTGAAGGCTACGCAGAACAGCCCTCATGTCCAGAGTGTTGCTGTGCAGAACCATACCCAAAGAGAGCCACTGGCCTTGAGTTATGAAGAGGCTCAGATTGGCACCCCATACAGAACCCAAGGTGTCCATGGTCATCACCAAGAGGGGGAATGGCTGGAGGAACGGGAACCCATTACGTTGGAGGGGTCCAACCACCAGAGCAGGGATCAGAGAGGAGGAGTCACTTGTATGAGACAGTCCCAGTCATCTGAATGCTGTGCCCACTGTTCTCCAGGCAACTACTGAGAGATCTTCATGTGGAGGTGAGTTAGCAGGACAGGTAATATGACAGCTGCCATCAAGTCGGTTAATCTTAGAAGGCATCTAACTGAGACATAGTCGCTGGATGATACCAGCTGTGCCTGGGCTACCAGAGCCATAACACGGTTGTAGGACAGACATGCCCAGCCTAGTCCAGTATCCAGAACTGCCCCTATGAATTGGAGCCTCAGGCAACAGGTAAGGACCTACTTTGATTTGTTGACCAGCATACCCAGCTGATCGAACAACTGTCTGGTCCAAAACAGCGTATAGACTATGGTTTCCTGAGACAGGGCTTTCAACATCCAGTCATCTAGGTAAATGAAGACACAGAGGCCCTCCCTGTGGAGGGCAGCTGCCACAGTGGCAAAAACCATTGGTAAATACACGTGGTGCAGAGCATAAACCAAAGCGCAGGACACGAAATTGGTAGTATGAGCCCTGGAGCATAAAACAGGTATTTTTCGTGTGACTTTTGGATCTTGATATGAAGGTATGCATCCTTCATGTTGAGAGCAACCATTCCATCCCCTCTTTAATAAGACAGGGAGGAGGGACTGCAGAGAGACCTTTCTAAACTTTTGGATTAGATGAACAGATTTAGTCTTTGACGGTCTAGTATGGGCCTTGGATCCCTTGTCCATTTTGGGACTAGAAAGTACTTGCCTTGGTTGTGTTCTGAAACTGGGACATGTTCCACAGCCCTCTTGCAGAGGAGGGTTTGAACCTCTTCCAGCAGGAGTACAAGATGCCCCAGAGGATGTCTGTTGAGCAATGGGGGAGGGGTCACTGGAGGAACAGTAGGAACTATAGGGCATTGGTTGGGCTAATATTTTGTCCTGGTCCTCTGGCAGTTTATCTGCCAGAGAGGTCATTGTTTTCCCCAGGAAATTCTGATATTTTATTATGTAAGCCTGATCATTTGCAATCTTTAAGCCAAGAGAAGTAGAAGCAAAAGTCTTCTTTCCCATCACATCCAACTTCCTTAACTCACTTAACTGGGGAATATGGGTGTGGGCAGGACAGTAGTGTGGTGGGTAGGTAACTGGCTGGGTGGCAGGACACAGAGGGTGGTGGTAAATGGCTGTCACTCCACAGAGGGAAGAGTGACCAGTGGGGTACCACAGGGATCAGTGCTGGGACCGGTCCTATTCAACATCTTCATCAGTGACATTGCACAGGATATAGAAGGCAGAATTTCACTGTTCGCTGATGACACAAAGCTCTGTAACAGAGTAGACACACCAGAGGGTGTAGACAGAATGAGAAGGGACCTGCAGAAACTTGAAGAATGGTCAAGGGTTTGGCAGTTGAAATTCAATGCAAAGAAGTGCAAGATAATGCATATGGGGCACAAAAACCCTGGCACAATATATCAGTTTGGGGTGAGGATATAGCATGCACCAAGCAGGAAAGGATCTTGGGGTTGTCATCTCTGATGACCCCAAGGTAGGGAAACAGTGTGACAAGGCATCAGGTAAAGCAAATAGGATGCTGGGATGTATAGGCAGAGGCATCACCAGCAGGAAAAGGGAGGTCATAATTCCGCTATACAAGACACTAGTGAGGCCCCACCTGAATTACAGTGTACAGTTCTGGAGACCATACCTACGTAAGGACATAGACAGGGTAGAGAAGGTTCAGAGGAGGGCAACAAAGATGGTGCATGGGTTGCATCACAAGTCCTATGAAGACAGGTTGAAGGAACTGAACATGTACTCCTGGAGGAGAGGAGGGAGAGAGGATATGATAGAGACATACAAGTATCTTACAGGGAGGAACAGGGTGCAGGAAAACACTATTTTAAGCGAAAAAGATGTTTCAGGACTAGAGGGCATGGGATGAAGTTGGAGGAGGGCGATTCAGAGGAAACATGAGAAAGAATTTCTTCACAGAACGGGTGGTGGACAAGTGGAACACCCTGCCAGAGGAAGTGGTGGGGGCTGAAACAATCACGGGATTTAAGAATGCATGGGATAGACATAAAGGAATTCTAGAGGTCGGGGTAAGGGGAAATAGACTTCTAGGAAAACAAACTGAACTTACAAGCTCAAATGGGCAGACTAGGTGGGCCATAGGCCCTTATCTGCCGACACTGTCTATGTATCTATGTATCTATGTATCAAGAGGAAAAGAACTCATGCACTTGGGTGACTTTGATCTGTCATGAGAGGTTATAATCATCACTGAATCTGTTTCAGGCTGAGATGAATAACATGGCTTTGCTATGGGAGCTGGATATTGTTTATCAGCTTTTATGGAACCTCTGGCATTTGAACGGGCCTATGCTAGGCAGCCAAGGTGGCATCCTGCAATGCAGAATGCATAGGAGGAATTATTAATATAGGGGAGGCAGAGACCTCCAGGAACTCAAAGATTTTCTTGCAGGAATCTTCCTCCTCTGCCTGAAGCCCCAGTTTAACCTGTACCTGTGTAAGAAAGGTGTGAAATGAGGCATCCTCAGATGGAGATATTGGAGTGTGTTTCACAGTCTCCTCTGAGCAGGAAGAGAAAGTAGAGATTGAGCCTATTATATCTATTACTTCCTCTTCTTCATCCATGGCCTCCTTCTCCTCTTCCATGTATTCTGGATTATATTTCAGTTCTTCGTCAATGTCAACTGTCATCGGTAGAGGGTCAACAGATCGAGGAGATAACAGAGGAGGAACCATCAATGGGTGTACCATTGACAGATGCCAGTCAGAACGTTGAACAATGACTGGGTCCAAGAACTGAAGGGTCGACAGTAAAGTCAATGATGGCACAGCCAAGGGGACAGTCAGAGATGGCAGCAGCAGCAGCAGTAGTCACTGGAAAAGCTCTGACATCATCTGATAAAGGGGCTGGGCATTGATGGGTCCCAAAGGGGACTGTGCCCAATGGCTGCATAGGCTGTGAAACCCCCCTGGTGGGGGAGATGAGACAGCACTGGACCTCTTGGTGTCAGAGATGATTGGGGGGGAGGGGCAGGACCCATGGCCATACTCTGGGACTCATGCTTGTTAGGATTTACTTCTTCCTATAAGTGAATGAAAACATGCCAGGGAAGTGGCCTTTTCTTGTCCATAAGCAGCAGCATAAAATTACAGATTAAAATAAACTTGAGAGAGCAACAACAGCGAAACTTTCCAAGCTCGATTGTGTTTTTCAGCAGCGATAGACTGATGAGCAGATGATGATGGGAGAAAGAACTGAGGCATGCAGGGGATTCCCACATTCTACTTAGGTACTTAGACTAGAAGCAACATTGGTGCACATCTACCCATTTTTCATCTACCACCCCAGACGCTGATGAAGCACGTCAACATGGGCGGCCCCAGCCAGCAAAAAAGTCCAGGTGGTCCTGACGCCGATGCTTACAGTTCCATGATGTGGCTCAGTAGAGGGAGATATCCTCGAAGATCAACAGAATGCATTAAAAATAAGCAAACACTAAAGAAAACAGCTACAACTGGCTAACCAAACCTACAATGCTTTCTCTATGCCCTCCTTAAATACTTCTTTAAAACTGTGCATGAGCAAATAGCCGCCTTCAAACACAGACAGTAGACAATGCAGAGGAGCCAAAATGACAGAAATAAAATTATTAAAACCACTAAAACACACTCACAGAGCATGTTACTTCCTTCATATGACAGGATGCAAACTCTCTGGTCTGAGCCGTCTGAAGTTTTTTAAAGTGACAGTACCATGCAAAACATATGCAATTACAGAAACTGCCCTTTAAAGAAAAAGGGCCTGGTACCAGCTTTCTCACATATCCAACATATTCCTGTGCGCCCAAGGAATTTTTGTTTTCAAATAGCCACTGTTTTTTTCAGAGTTTAAAGAAAACACACACACAAACTTTAACAATTTCTAGAATACATTAACCACCACAGAGCATATTTTCTTATACATTTTTCCACAGTTCTTTGTTTCTACATGTTGCTTTTATTTCTTCTACTGTGTTTTCAATATGCTGCCAGCACTATCCCATTCGTGCTTCCACCTGCCCACTCATTCGCAAGCTCATTGTTCTCGGACATAACACTTCCCTGCATAGTCAAACAAACATAGGGGTGTTGCTGTGTTTTTTAAATACACTTGGCAGCCACAATCTTGGCACAGCTGCATCATTGCTGCTCATGACTCCGACAGCCCGGGTTTATGTTCTGAGCCTGTTCACTGGAGACTTGACGTGTGTGTGTGTGGGTGGGGGTGGTGGTGAGGATTGAGCATCTCAGAAAACGCTCTTTTCCTCTGGGAAGGGTCTGCACCAGTCTCTGCTGCAGCATTGCCACCTGAGGTGGAAGTGTAAGCTGGAGTAATTGGGGAAGACGGGATTCTGACTGGCCTCTTGCAGCCCCATGCAACTGAATGCACTCATGCACATTTAAGCCCTTGCTACTGATGTCCTGGAGTGGAAGAACAAAAACATTCCTTGGCATGCAACGAAGGCACCCGATACACTCGGGCTCAGCATAGCCTCCTGCACCCCTCTACAATTATACAGTGTATGGTGACTGCTTGTTCTACATCAATTTTTCATATCAGTTGAAATGCTGTTGTACCATAGTGCAAAGGCCATGGAACGTGACTGTACCCTTCTGTGGTACAACAGCATTCCAGCTGATTTGGAAAGCACACGAGATACGGTGATTTGAACCCAGTTGAGAGAATCATCACATGCACATCTAAACCTAACAGAAACTTCACTTCAGAGATGGTCCCGACGGTTTCCTCTAAGCCCAGTAATAAGCATAAGCAATAATTACAGGGCACCATACACCGTAAAAAAATTCAGGATGAGCTACATTATGCTCAATCAGTGTGTTCTGCCACCTTGGGGTTCTGATTCTCACAGACCTCTTGAGCTTCGCAGTCGAAATCAGAGGAAATCAGAACTTCTATGTGGCAGAACACACTGGTTCTGCGTAGCTGCCCATCCAGTATTCTTTATGCTCTCCAGAGGAAGGTAGATCTGCCCACCTTCAGCCTCTCTTTAGGCAGGGAGCCATGGAATTGGAAGGAGGGTCACAAATAGGGGTGATGGGCTTGGAGGTTGCTTGGGGCCTACAACCTAATTTGCAGCCTAAATACCATTTTGCTCCTGTCATCCGTCCACTTCCTAGAGCAGGGGTTTTCAACCTTTTTGTGTGCAGGGACCCCCAGTCCAAAAGTCAGTAGTGGCAGGGACCCCCTACTTGCAATGGTGGACAGAGGGTGCGGGGGCGTGGGGCAGCTAGAAGTTAAATTACTTACCAGTATAAAAAGTTACTTACCAATATAGTAATAATATAATTTCAAATGCTCCTCTTCGTATTTCCTCATCTTCTTTGTTCGTTTCTCTTCTGAATTTTCAGGCTTGTCTACATATACATATTTGACCTTTTTTTCAAAACAAAACAATCCATCTGCAACTGCTGTCTGAGCACACTCGCAGACATGTGCATCCAACTCTGCAGTTGTTCTCTGAGCCTTAGGCCCCATCCACACTACACCGCTCAGACCCCGTAACGGACAGAAACCGTTACATCCGGGGAGTAGTACAGTGTGTCCACACTGCAGCAGTGACCGGTACGAGACCGGTACTGTTAGTCCACACCTTGGGAACCAGGCGACCATTATCACGGCTCCCAATCCCACAATGCAGCTCGCGCTGTGCTACGGGCCCTGCAGGGGAACGTTACCGCCCGTCCACACTACCGCCGGTAATGTTACCAAGGCGGGACCAGTTTCATAACTGTTGTTGAAACCACCTCATATGTGGTTTAAACAACGGTTACGAAAACGCCTTCTGTAACGTTACAGGTGTAAATGCAAACCATTGCGGTAACGGTTTGGGCACTCTGTAACGTTACAGAGGCATAATGTGGACAGGGCCTGAGACTGAGGTTACCAGATTATAAAGTGAGGTTACCAGAGGAACTGATTAGAGCAGAAGTGTGAAATGTGAAGCCATCTATAACATGCTGCATGTTTAAAAAAAAGGGCATTTGACTTTGAATTGAATTATGCTCAGACACCTGACACAGATTGTTAAGTAATTTCTTTACTCACAAGTTTGCTGGTTCCCCAAGGTTGCAAATAGTAACTTCTGCAGTATAGCACATGCAAGAAAAAAAAAAACGAAAAAAGAATTTGGCAGACTTGTGAAGCTGTCAGTCATGCATAACATACTGCACTGCATGTTAGAGCCTATATTGCCAACTACTTTTCTTGCGTGAACTTAGAAGTCAGTTGTTGGTTTTTTTTTTGTTTTTTTTTTATCATATGCTGATTTTTTTGGTGGATAGTCCTTTCACGATACAGTTGCAGTCCCCCCCGCTCAGCTCACTGTAGCCTTCTGATGAACTGATCACTATCTCTGAACCTATTGCTCAGCTTGTCACTACCTCTGGACATCTGATCACAATCCCTTGACCCCACAACAACTTGCTGACAAACAGAACAAATTCTGCTCAGATCCACCATGGTTACATAATGAAGTTAGTGAAGTTGTGTGGAATTGTTAAGGAGGTATGAAGAAACAACACAATGATTTGTAAGTAGTAAGATTTGTTTTAGTTTCTGTTCTAAGGAAGGTATATACATTATTAGGAAAATATATGGAGGTGTACATTTTAACGGAAGGAATAGGAAGCTTACAAAAGAACCCCAGAGCAATGCCACTGATGTATGTGTTATGATGATACTGGCCAGACAGCCAAACTTTAAAGAAAACATAACTGCACATATCCCAATAATGCAAAGCATCAAGGAAAACATGCAAATCCCCATGATGGTACAGAAGGTGGCAGTACATGAAAAAGTAATGGCTGGCATATGTTGGATTATTTACACATTTTTTTTTTTTTTTTTTTGAGGAGAAACAGGGTTTTTGTCCATGAGGTGATGTAAGTTATATTTAAGCAATGTGCTGATGTCAGGAAGTCAGGTGTAATGATGATGGACTGTTAGAGAAATTATGATATTAACTTTCAGAGGGGGTCGCTTTTGACAAGGGCAAGGTAGTTATGCTTGTGATAATGGAAATATTAGGAAAGTATGAGGTCTACGTAGAAGTGGAGTACAAATATGCAGTTTCATAAGTATGTGCTCAGAGTGCAGGCAAATGTGACATGCAGGTTTGTTTTAGAAATAGGTAAAAATAGTGATATATGCAATTAATAGAAAGATAATTATATATATATATATATATATATATATACATACAGAGAGAGACACACACACACAGACAGACAGGCAGAATAGGAATGGCAGTGAAGTACTGAAGTGACGCCAACCCTACTCCCACCCCGCAGACATGGACAGGCATTGGGGTGTGCCTTTGGGTCATTGCCCATAATGCTTACGCCACTTCACCTCACCCTACCCTGCAGACACAAACAAGAGTCAAAGTGTGCCTTGGGGTTTTCAGACATTACACTCTCCCCATTCCATAACGAAATATGCTGAAATGGGTACAGTATAAGAGAATGGAGTGAACTTTGGGGCTGAAGAGTCAAAGGCACACCTTGATACCTGTCACTGGCTGCAGGGTGGAGATGGGGGTAGAATGGCATGAGCATTACTGTTGACAATCCCAAGTCACACCCCTGATGCCTGTTAGTCCCTACAGTGCAGGGTGTTATGGTCAGAAACCCTAATGCCCAGGGCGTTTCTTGGTATTTTCACTCCAAGTTTTCAGCATGTGCTTTCTGTGACTCCACCACATGAACAGTGACACTATCAGTTCTTTAGCCAAAAGGAGATTTTGCACAGCGACTGTGCCATTTGGCATCACAGGTGCAAAAACACTTTTTGAACAGGATGTAAAAAATGACAGCTGTACATTTCTTGCTTCAATAACACAAACATAAACACACACACACAAGAACACACCAGAACACAACAGCAAAATGATTAGATTTGTCTACAAGCACTATTTTCTATGCAAGTTGGAGCACGGTGGGGGGGGGGACTGGAGATCAGTTATGGTCCATGACATAACCACATGGTCAAAATATTAAATATTTTAAAATAAACATAAATGCAAAAGTAACCATTTCAAAAAGAAAATGCAAACTGTGACACTTAATAGTTATAGGGTAAGTTAGCACATCTGGACTTATTTGCTGCATATGCATCTCAGTTGCTAAGGGATCCTGACCATGTTCTCCCTTCCTCAAGCCAAGATAGCTACAATATATCTAACAATAACATGTATGGAAAATGATGCCATATTTTCAACAAGAAGTTAGCATTTTAAAAAGACAGTGCTGTAGATTGAGAAGCAGCTTGTGTAGGTGCATTCATCATGCTAACCAATATATGTTCTGGTTGCATTCCATAAGGCTAACCAGTGGGAGAAGTAGGGGAGAGGGACAGAAATCTAAAATAGAACCATTTAACCCATTTGTGATTTAAAGTTGCATGACAGAAATGTGGCTTCCAGAACTGGACACCATATTTCAAATGAGACCTCACCAGTGATCTACACAGTGACATCACCACCTCCTTCCTTCTGCTGGTAATACCTCTCCCTATGCACCACAGCATTCCACAAGCTCTTCTCATGGCTTTGGTACATTGTTTAGCCACCTTTAGGTCATCCAATATGATTACCCCAAAATCCCTTTCTATTTTGATGACCATCAGCCCCCCTTCCCCTTTAATCATTCCCTGAGTTCCTGCAACCCTTCCTTATTTAGCAGGCAGTTAGCGCATCTGGACTTATTTGCTGCATATGCATCTCAGCTGCTAAGGGGTCCTGACCATGTTCCCCCTTCCTCAAGCCAAGCTAGCTGCAGTATGTCTAGCAATAACATGAATGGAAAGATTATGCATAACCAGCGGGAGAAGTAAGGGAAAGGGATACAAATCTAAAATAGAACCATTGAACTCATTTGTGATTTAAAGTTGCATGACAGAAATGCAGCTTCCAGAACTGGACACCATATTCCAAATGAGGCCTCACCAGTGATCTACAGAGTGGAATCACCACTTCCTTCCTTCTGCTGGTAATACCTCTTGCTAATGCACCACAGCATTCCACAGGCTCTTCTCACAGCTTTGGTACATTGTTTAGCCACCTTTAGGTCATCCAATACGATTACCCCAAAATCCCTTTCCATTTTGATAACCGTCAGCTACCCCCCATCCCCATAATGATCCCCTGGGTTCCCACAACCCTTCCTTATTCAGCAAGCAGTTAGTGCATCTGGATTTATTTGCTGCATCTGCATCTCAATTGCTAAGAGGTCCTGACCATGTTCACTCTTCCTCAAGCCAAGCTAGCTGCAGTATGTCTAGCAATAACATGAATGGAAAGAGAATGCATATGAAAATGTATTAATTATGCTGTACATACCCTAAGACTCAAAGTGTGACTCATTTGGCTGCCATGATGTCTGTGGTTAATTTTAAACAAAAAATGTAACAAGACACTGGCCTCCACTGAAGATATTAAACAATAGAGCAAACTTTACTCTGGGAAGATTGCCTGGGACAAGATGCAATAAAAAAAACCTGAAAAGCAGGTTCCAATGTGTATAAACTCACCAGGAATGTTAGAAAAAATGACCCCTTCCCCACTCATTCACAGGTGTAAGTGAATGTATTTGTTAACCATGCTGGTTCATCTTCTTGCTTCCTCAAGGGGGATGGCAGCTCTGATCATTTTTCCAGTCTTTCTTTTCACTCATATAAACTGAGCCAGGAAAAAAGTAAGTAGGAAAAAAAACAGCCTTTTGTTTCTACAAGTAGTTGTTAATTGCAGCTGGTATTTTTAACATGTGCAAGGCAACTCCACTTCTCAAACTTAAAAGAAAAAATATACTTCATCAAATGCTGTGTTTAACAAGTACTGTGCCCATGATTAAAATAATTTGAACCCACTCCCCCCAAAAATGTGCCCTCACATGAACCTGCATGATTAACTGTAAAGAATTAAAAAATGTATTTCTAAATGCATTACTAACACCAGTGCTTTCAAAGACAAACTATATATATATATATATATATATATATATATATATATATAATATGGTAAACAAATATTGTTAATCCCAAAAGCTGAACTTTGTTTTTAGTATATAAATGTAAATGTTCAATTAATACCTGTGGCTCTTTCAACCAGGAGCTGTAGTTTCAGACACTTCTTACTTACTCTTTCCTTTTGAGATACCAGGTGGCTCTGATAATCATTTGTTCCAAGGGGTTTTAAGTCAGTTTGAAGGCATTATTTAACTTCTGTTCTCCTAGTCCTTAACAAAATGCAGGGACTTCACAAACTTGTTCTGTTCCTTGGTCCAGATCCCACACTAGTGAGTCATGTTTCAACATGATAGATCCACTTCATGCCCCTCCCACATGAATCAAAAAAAAGGTGGGGGTGGAGCTTTAGAAGCTTCTCGGGTGGAGGTAGGGTGGATCTTACTCCCCCCCAAAAAAACAAAGCGGCCTCCCACTACTCAGATTCCCGTTCAAGTACTACCCATTTAAGAAAGAAAATAGTACCCTGCAACCATTGACTAACATGAAAGTGTATTTATTTGAGGGCGGAAAACATTTCTTGGAGGAGGGTAAGGCGGAGGAGACTATTTACACCTTCAGTCAGTTCCACAGACAGAAAACATGACACCACTCCTTTTGTACATGCAAAACATCTGCAGGCTCTGCCTACTGCAGCCGTAAAAAGGAATTCAACAGAAGTGTGAAGCCGTTATGTTCAGTAACCTACCATGAAACCGCAAAGACAAGTATGAAACTGTCAGTCCTTCAATAACGCATGGCATGTTTAACAAAGAATGCAGAGAGGAGGTATTTATCACCTTCCAGGAGACCATGAATAGAAGTGTAAAGCTGTCAGAGAAGAGGTATTTATCAATTCTTTTATAACAGGGCGCAATTTTACTGACTTTCTTATTGCCCAACTGTATCAGTAAATTGCATGGCTTTTGTTCCGTTGGCATTGTGGACCACTTTTTCATGGACCCTCGATGCCTTGATCAGGGACCCCCTTGGGGCCATGGACCCCTGTTTGAAAATAATTGTCCTAGAACATACCAAGTCCACACTATGCCCACTGACACCACATTACTTTGTGTCTGCACTAAACAGTTTGTGCGTTATAGTACAGCCCAGAAAAAATTTAATAGAAGTTCTACACAACTATAAAAATACAAACACCTACAGAATAAAAAATCCTGGGTCACTTTTATCCTGCTTCTTCTCACTGCAGGCACCTATCACTCAATTTGATAAACATCAACTAGCCCATTTTAATGCCCCCCCCCCGTAGCACACAACTGTGGAAGGACTGCCTGACACTGAAGGACTACCTGACACTGACCGTAAAAGCACTCGATTTTTTTCATACAGTATTTAAAACTTTTTAATTTGTTTTTACAAAACTACCCAAATAAACATTTTATAAGCACAATAACACAGTCCAGGGTGATAACTGCAACTCCTGGGCCTCATGCCACCTTATGTCCCTGTGCTTGTGGTTAGCCCAGTATAACCAACATCCTGTTGTGTCCAAGTGTGTACACAGTCCTCTGTCTATCATGTTATTCCTTGAACAAGGTTATATACAGTGTGCCCTGCTTAGTGTCTTTTATTTGAGGATTTATGAGTTCTAGCCCCCAAAGAACACAGAGAATATGCTTTTTACAACCCCAAAAGAGGTATTTATTTATTTAGTTTTTGCTGACTGGGTAAGTGCACTAAACAAATTCTGCCTATTTTCAGGCACAACCCGGGGGAGGGGATACAGATGAAAGCCAACTGATTTTGAACCAGATTAAGCTGCTGGTTGTATTTTAGTGAATGGGTGGAAATTTGGCCAGGGCACCAGGGAAATTCCTTACTCTTTTTGAGAAGTGCATTGGGATCTTTAACAGCCACCTGAACTACCACCAGAACAGGCAGATGGGACCTCGGTTTAATGTCTCATCCGAAAGACAGCACCTCAGGAGTGCAGCACCCCACCCTCTTGCTGCACTGCAGTGTCAGTATTGGGATATTAACCCAAGTGCTTGGCGTGGAGATAGAACCCACAGCCTTCTGATCTCCCGGCCTCAGAGGCGAGTGTGCTACCTGCTGAGCCACCGACACTAATTTACTATTAGAGATGCCTGGATAATCCATGGTATCATCCAAATACCCCAGATAATAATGGAATAATGCATGGCAGGGTGTGTGTCATGCTGGGATAACACCACGCCTGGAGGGGTTGGGCATGAGGCCCGAGGCATGGCGTCATCCCAGCACGACACACACCCTGGAGTGCATTATTCCTATTTTACAATGGCTTGTGGTTATATATAGAATAAAAAAATAATTTTAAAGAATGTTTTTATTAGTGTGGATAATTATTTTTGTTTCTTAAGAGAAGATGCAAAAAAGGAGAGCATCCAAGCAATGATCTAGAGATTCACAGTGCTGAGAATAGACCTGTGGTGTTATGCTGGGAAAACGCCATGGGTCCAGCCCCAGACTGACCAATCACAGTCCAAGATTCTTTCTTGCCATTGTATAATGAGAACTATACAAGGGATAGAAAGAATCCTGCTACCCGATTGGCTGAGACACCATCTTACCCATGATTATATCTCCGCACATAGTCATAGGTAAGGAAAAAATCCCAGCTAACAGATTTTTTTAACCTACTTCGAATCCCTCAACACCACAACAGAACAGCACTCATTTTTTAAAATATTCATTATACACTTTAAAACACATTATAAATATTCATAAAAACCTTTTTAACCTTTTAATACATAAAAATGGATCCATTGCATATAGCAAGAATAAACTTCAGGGTTTGGTATGTCAAGTGTCAGCACTTCTTGGGTACAACAGAATATATCCCAAGTTGTGACTGATGATACTGATACCCCATGAAATATCACTTCCTGGAGTGTACCACTGTAGGCCCATTTCTTTTTTGTCCAGAGCAGATAATAAGATATCCAAATCATTATCTGGACAAATTATGCAAGTCCATACTTCTGGATAAGAATACATGAGCTGTTTGCAGACTGTCCGTCTGTCTGGATAAGAATACCTAAGCTGTTCATAGTCTGTCCGTATGTCTGGTTAAGAATACGTGACTGTCTGTATGTCTGGATAAGAATACCTGAGCTGTTCGCAGTCTGTCCATATGTCTGGATAAGATTACATGAGCTGTTCGCAGTCTGTCCATATGTCTGGATAAGATTACATGAGCTGTTTGCAGACTGTCCATATGTCTGGATAAGAATACATGAGCTGTTCGCAGACTGTCCGTATGTCTGGATAAAAATACGTGAGCTATTTCCATATGGCTGGATAAGAATACATGAGCTATCTGAAGACTGTCCATATGTTTGGATAAGAATACGTGAGCTTGTCGCTGACTTTATCTGGGTCTGGATAAGAATACGTGAGCTGTTCGCAGTCTGTCCATATGTCTGGATAAAATTACGTGAGCTGTTTACAGACTGCCCGTTTGTCTGGGTAAGAATGCATGAGCTGTTCACAGACTGTCCATATGTCTGGATAAAAATATGTGAGCTGTTCACAGACTGTCCGTATGTCTGGTAAGAATATGTGAGCTGTTCACAGACTGTCCGTATGTCTGGGAAAAAAAACACATGAGCAGTTCACACACTGTCTGTATGTCTGGATAAAAATACATGAGCTGCTCACAGACTGTCCATATGTCTGGATAAGAATACGTGAGCTGTTAGCAGACTGTCCGTATGTCTGGGAAAAAAAACACATGAGCAGTTCACACACTGTCCGTATGTCTGGATAAAAATATGTGAGCTGTTCACAGACTGTCCGAATTTCTGGGTAAGAATACGTATGCTGTTCACAGACTGTGATCCAGGGCATTTGATGTACTTCCTGAGCATCTCTAACTGCCATTCATATAAACACAGTGGGCATTTTTTTTTTTTTAATCAAGCTCCCCCCAACTTGCTCTCATGGCTCCCTGTCATGGACTTACTGGTTATCCACCTCTTACTCAGGACCACATCAGTGGTGCTGGGCAGCGTCCCATGTTGGTCATGCAGTGGGCCTGTGGTGGGTGTGGGGGGGGAGCAGTATGATGGAAAATCAGGGCTTTTTTTCTCTGGCTCCTGATTTTCTCCCCAGGGGTGCTGACATGCAATGATTTCATGCATACATGCGGAGGCAGACTTGAGGGATTAGTGTCTGATGGAAGCCATACACAACTTTTAGGTGCTCCTGCTGCACTGCCCCCTGGCCTACACTAGGTGGCAGTCAAGTAGTGGAATACAGTGCCCTCCCTCCTCAAGGGAGGACAGCTGCCTTTGGGCTGCTCAACCCTAGCTGCCCAGCTCCCAAGGGACCAAAGGCCATTCCCAAACCCGGGTCACCAGCATAGTGAGTGGTAGCACTACCACTGTACTATAAGGGTGCTTGGGCATGAGTTTCAAAACAAACCTATCATGATTTTTCAGCCCTATTTTGAATGCAGACTTATCTCCACACTAATAGGCCATCTATTAGATAATCTAACACCACCTATTGGCTGGATGCCATAGCAATTGGTAAGTGACGCAGTCACAACAAAAATGACGTAAACCCTGATCTGTGTCATTGATGCAAACTGCCATGAAATGGGTCACTCTGTCACACACACCCGCTGCCCTCTGAAAATAGGGCAAGCAAGATGGATCACATTTGGTCAGATGAAGATGTGGACGGGTAATGCATCCACGTTTGTGTCTGACCCTTTTGGAATTCCAGCATTGTATATTTAGACATTCATTTCTGCAGCTTTAATTCAAATTCCAGATATGGTAGCCTGAGGAAAAACATAATGTATACATGTCTATAAATCAACTCCACCCCTTCCCCTGTTTACCTTGTTAGATTTAGCAAAATTACTGACACTATTTTGCTGCCCAAACTGGATGGAAGAATCTATTTTGTGATCAACATCAGGCACAGAAACAGTCTTTGTATATACATCCTTGGAAACTGGATGTGTACCACAGGACTGGAGGATGGCCCATGTGGTACCCATTCATAAAAGTTAACCTAAGGACGAACCAGGGAACTACAGGCTAGTAAGCCTCACATAAATTGTGGGGAAACTCATGGAGACAATCCAAAAAGAGAGGCTGGTTACCTTTTTGGAGATCAATGGTGTCCGGGACGGTCAGCAGTATGGGTTTGTCTCGGGAAGATCCTGCCAAACAAACCTGATTGAGTATTATGACTGGGTGACAAAGGAACTGAACAAAGTCCATGCGGTGATTGTCCTGTATTTGGATTTCAGCAAGGCCTTTGATTCTGTGCTGCATGGGAGGCTGGGGGGGAGCTGGAATATACAGGGTTGGGAACAAAGATGGTAAGTTGGATCACCAATTGGCTGAAGAGAAGGCAGCAAAGGGTGGTGGTGATGGTGGGGGAACTCTCATCACCAAGGGATGTGATGAATGGGGTGCCACAGGGATCAGTATTGGGACTGGTGTTGTTCGGGATATTCATAGCTGATATCTCCCATGGGGTCCAGAGTAAGATCAGTCTCTTTGCAGATGACACAAAGATGGGTGCCATGGTAGGTGACATTGAAGTGTGGAGGGGGCTGCAGGAAGACCTGACCAAAGTACATGAGTGGTTGGATGCATGGCAGCTGGAGTTTAACGCCAAAAAGTGCAAAGTCATGTACTTCGGGGCTAACAACTGGGGGGGGGTGCTATCAGCTGGGGAGTGTACAGTTAGAATGTACAGAGGAGGAAAAGGATCTAGGGGAGCTTACAATGGGGAGTATAAACAACTCAACTCAGTGCAGGAAGGTGGCAGCAAAAGCCAACAGGATGTTGGGGTGTATAGCGAGGGGAATCTCCTCCAGAAATAGGGAGGTGATCTTGCCCCTCTACCGGTTGCTGGTCAGGCTGCACCTGGAATACTGTGTGTGGTACTGGCACCCCATTCCCAAAAAAGGACATCAGATTGTTGGAAAGTGTACAGTGGAGGGTGACAAAGATGATCCAGGGAGTAGAGGGATACTCCTATGAGGAGAGGCTGGGCGTGCTGAACATGTATTCCCCGGAGGAGAGGAAGAATAGGGGGGACATGATCAAAACCTTTAAATATTTAAAGGGGATTAACAAGGCTAGTAAAGAAAGGATGTTACAGATTAGAAGGGGAGGGTTATGAGGGGCACCAGATGAGATTGGGGGAGGGGAAGAGTCAGGAGGGAAGTCAGGAGATATTATTTCACTAAGAGGCTGGTGGATAAGTTGAATACTCTGCGGAGGAGGTGGTAGCTTGTAGCATGGTAGACGGTTTTAAGAGGGATGGAGGGAGTGAAGGGGGTAATTGTGGGGAGGTGGGCTGGGTGGGGCAGCTGCAAGTTGAGGGGCTAGCTGCACAATCGAGCAGACTCAATAGACCATGAGGACTGTTTCTGCTGGTGTTTTCATATGTTCGTATGTTCATATGTTTGTGGTCAGAACTGATCACAAAATTAGTTCACACAGCTGCAAAAGGGTTTACCATTGTAAACCCCACTGATAGATCAACCTCACACAGATAAAATGAGTTCTTCTTCTTCAGGGCCTAAGACTTGTACGTCAGTATATACAGTAAGCAAAATAGGAAGGAAGTGCAGTGATGTGACATGACAATAGTACAGGTCTTGATTGTAAACCTTGGCACATTTCTGTTTGCCAAGGAATCACACGGCAACCTGGATAGTAGGATGGTAGGCAGTTTGAATGGTGCCATTCTGTTCGTTTGTGGAGACACTGCGTTTGAACCTGGCATGCCAGCCACATAGTGGAGCAGTCCTTACTGTTTGTCTGGGTAGACAATCCCCATAAATTAGCACTTGTTTATACAGTACATGTGTTGGTCTCTGCTAATGAGACAGAGAGAGGAGAACATGATCGGCTTCCAGTACCTTCTGACCTTAACTCATTGAGTCCAGTAGACACCATATGGTGTCGGAACCTCCATTACAGAACCTGACCCAAAATGGCCACCAGGACTCAAATAACAATGGTACTTGAAGTTTGGAAAGATGTCATCTTGACTGGCTAAAAATGATTTATAATTTGCTGCAAAAAGCCCTGGGCAGAGGAAGCAACAGAAAAAAAGGGAAATAGAGCCCATTAAACATAAGTGTCTACTAAAATAAAAGGCTGCAAACTATGATATGTACGACAATTATGTTAAACATTAAAAGTCTCTTTTATTTTACTTTCTACTATTATTGGTCTACTAAATATTTCAGATAATGCAACACTTATTTCACTGTGCCTTTCAAAAAGTCTTGGACTGACAATAACTAACCTCACAGTTGCTTTGTTTCTGACATCACAGTCTGTTGCCATGGTAAGCACTATGATGTCATTAAGGCACTATGAGGTCAATTGGGGTCCGGGAAATGCTTTTTCTGCAGGCTTCTTAGACCGGCTAGCAAGGCTTGTTATAAACCTGGAAAGGAAACTAAAAAAAAAAAAATATATATTCTCTTGTGAATTGTAATAATATAGAAACATAGAATTTTATGGCTGATAAGGACCGCTTGGCCCACCTAGTCTGCTCCTTTCCCTACCTAATGATTAAGCTGCAGATCCTAGTTAACCAACAGCCTACTTTCTCCTACCCCCCACTAGAATTGCCTTATGTCTGTCCCATGCATTCTTGAATTTCCCCACTGTTTTTGACTCTATGACCTCCTCAGGAAGGCTGTTCCATGCATCTACAACCCTCTCTGTGAAGAAATACTTTCTCACATTACCTCTGACCTGCTCCCCCTCTATTTTCAAATTGTGCCCCCTTGTTCTTGCACATCTCTTTTTCTGAAAGATGCTACCCTCTTGGACTTTGTTGATTCCCTTGAGGTACTTGAGAGTTTCTATCATGTCCCCCCTCTCCCTTCTTTCCTCGAGGATATACATATTAAGCTCCTTTAGTCTTTCTTCATACAGTATATCTTCTGGTGCAGACCCTGCACCATTTTGGTTGCCCTCCTCTGGACAGCCTCCACCCTGTCTATGTCTTTGTGGAGATGGGGTCTCCAGAACTGCACACAGTACTCCAGATGGGGTCTCACCAACTGTCTGTACAGAGGGATAACAACTTCCTGTTTTCTACTGGTGATGCCTCCCTATGCATCTCAGTATCCCCAGCCCTCCTTACTGCCTTCTCACATTGCTGGCCCACCTTTAGGTCATCTGATATGACTACCCCAGGTCCCTTTCCATTTTTGTTGTTGTCAGTATCTCACCCCCCATTGTGTACTCTTCCCCTGGGTTTTTGTTTCCCAGGTGCATTACTTTGCACTTCTTTGTGTTGAATCTAAGCTGCCATACATTTGACCATTCCTCCAAACTTGCCAAGTCCCTTTTTATCCTTTCCACCCCACCTTGCATATCGATCCTGTTGCAGATCTTTGTGTCATCTGCAAAGAGACATACTTTTCCTTCCAGTCCCTCTGCAATGTCACTTATAAAGACATTAAAAGGACCGCCCCGTATTGAACTCGCGGTACCCCACTAGTAACCCCCTTTCTTCACTGTGGACTCCTTTTACTATTACCCTCTGTGTCCTGTTGTCCAGCCAGTGTTTTACCCAGGCTACCACCCTGGGACCCACTCCCAGGCTGGCTAATTTGTTTATTAATCTTTTGTGCAGGACTGTGTCAAATGCCTTGCTAAAGTCTAGGTAGGCCATGTCCACAGCCCCTTCCTGGTCTACTACTTTGGTCACCCAGTCAAAGAAATCAATTAGATTTGTCTGACATGACCTTCCTGCTGTGAATCCATGCTGCCTTGGGTCCTTTGCCCCACTGGCCTCTAGGTACTCAACAAGTCTTTCCTTCAGAAGTGACTCCATCATTTCCCTACCACTGAGGTCAAACTGACAGGTCTGTAGTTTCCTGCCTCTGTCTTGCTCCCACTTTTGTGAAGGGGAATTACATCTGCCCTCCTCCAGTCCTCAGGTACCACACCATCCTCCCATGATTTATTAAACAGGGTAGTCAGTGGTGTTACTAATTCTTCCCTTAGTTCTTTTAGAATTCTGTGGTGAATCCCATGAGGCCCCATTGCTTTATCCACCTTCAGTTTTAAGAGTTCTTTCAGAATCCTTTTTTCTGTGAAAGGGATAATATTAACCCCCCTATTCAGAGTGCTTCTATTGACTGGATTAGGTATATCCCCCTGGTTTTCCACTGTGAATACTGAGCAGAAGTATTTGTTCAGTATCCCCACTTTTTCACTGTCGCTCTCTGCCCCACCACCTTCCTCTTTATTCAGCCTCAGTATCCCTGTCTTAGTCTTTCTTTGCTCCCTAATGTACCTATAAAAGGTTTTATCCCCCTTCTTAACTGAGTTGGTTATCTTTTCCTCAGTTTGGGCCTTTGCTATTCTGACTGCCTTCCCTGCTTCCTTCTGCTTTAACTGGTACAGTTCTCTGTCCTGTTCCTTCTGTGTTTCCTTATACTTCCTGAATGCTATCTTTTTCTCCCTAACCTTCCCCGCCACTCCTTTTGAGAGCCATAGTGTTTTTTTCCTTTCGTTTTGATTTATTTGCTTCACACAAAGGCTTGTTGCCTCTGTGATAGTGGTTTTGATGTTTCTCCATATTTGCTCCACCCCACCTTCTTGCCTGCTTGCTAGTGCTTTTCTGAGGCACGCTCCCATTTTGACAAAATCAGCCATCCTGAAGTCCAGTACCTTCACTTTGTATGGCTTGACTCTACAGCTAAGTTTATCGTGAACCACACTGTTTGGTGGTCGCTTGTACCCAGATGGCTACCCACTTCAAGATCGGAGATCCTCTCTCCGTCATCATTTGAGAGTACCAGGTCTAAGATTGCTCCCTCCCAAGTGGGTTCCAAAACTAGCTGTCTAAGGCATGCCCCCTGTAGGGCATCGAGAATGGCCCTGCTCTTGGATGTGGCTGCAGCAAAGGTGCTCCAGTTAACATCTGGCATATTCAGGTCCCCCATCAGCAATATTTCCCTTTTCTCTGCCATCCTAAGGATGCATTGTATCATTTCCTTGTCCATTTCCTTCCCCTGAGACGGGGGTCTGTATACAACCCCTGTGCAGATTGTGGTGCCATTTCCAGTCTCCAGGGTGACCCACAGTGCCTCCTCTCCTCCATGTTTACCCTTTAGTTCTGTTGCTTTGATCCCTTCCCTTACATAGAGAGCTACTACTCCTCCTCCTCTTCTTCCCTCCCTGTCCCTCCTGTAGACTGTGCACCCTAATATGTTGACATCCCAGTCATGGTTCTCTGTGTACCATGTTTCTGTGACTGCCACAATATCCAGGCATCCCTCTTCAATCAAGGCCACCATTTTGAGGCGCTTTTTAACTAGACTAGGGGCAGTGGTACTCATTACCCGCCATTTGTTTATGGCTTCATTTCTTTTAGCCCCATCCCTGTCCTTACTGCCTTTGTCTTTTTTTTTCCATTTACCCCTGCCCTTCTCCCTATCAACTGCTCTATCTTGGTGTTTACCTCACTAATTACCCTGATTTTCTTTGGAGGGGGGCTAGGATTTCCCTTGGCTTGCCAATGAAGCATTTAAACCTATCACCTAGGATCCTGGTTCCCCTCCTGGATAGATGCAGACCATCGTGCCAGTATAGGCCTGCATCCCTCCAGGTGGAGCCCCAGTACCTAGTGAAGACAAATCCATGAGCTCTGCACCAGTTTTTCAACCAGTCATTGAATCCCATGGTGCAGAGTACCCTAGCCTCATCCTTGCCATAGACAGGTAGCACTTCTGAGAAAGTTACCATGTGTGCTACTTGTCTAAGGCCCCTCCCCAACTCCACAAATTCCTGTTGCACTGCTCTGATCCCATTCTCAGCCAGGTCATTTGCCCCTAGGTGGATAATGACATCCAGCTCACTCCCCCTTACAGCTGCTCCCATGATCCTGAGGATTCGTTTCCTGTCCCTCCAAGCCATGGCGCCGGGCAGGCACCTTACCTCCCTTTCTCCTCCCACCCCAAGTTCTACCCCCTAACAACTGAGTCCCCCACCAGGAGTTGTTTTCTTCCCCTGTGGGGTCCTGTGCCACCCTCCTGTGGGTCTCCATTGTGGAGGTTCCCAGCATCCTCCTTGGACTCCACTGCAGGTGCCTCCATAGAGGAACCATGCTCCGCCAGTGTGGTGAATGAATTGTGAGGAGGCACAGCTGGAGGGATGCGTCTCTTTTTCACCACCCTCACCCTCCCTGTGCCCATCGTGGTCCAACCAGTCCCCTTTCTTGGCAACCTCTGAGGTAGTGGCGGTGGCCTGCGTGGTCCCTGGGTGGGGGAGCTGGTTTCCTGAATCCTTGCCAGGTCAGCATGGAGACGAACAACCTCCTCCCTCAGGCTAGAGAGGTGCCTGCAAATAGGGCACCAACGCAGTCTCCAGAATGTCTCCCAGAAGACTGCTGCTCCACAGCCAGTTTATTGCAGCACTCCCCACATGTCTATGTCCCTTCCTGTTACAGATGCTTTGCCCTCTAGAAACAATCAACTACAACTCTGACCCTCCACCTTGGGGAGTGCTTTCCTTCTTTTCAGACACCTATTTTACAGAGGTTAAGTAACAGGTCTAGTCACAAATGACTGCAAATATCTCCCAGCTACAGTTCCTCCCTGGAAAATTAAAGTTAAACTAAGAAAAATCAACCCTAAAAACAGAGAATCGATACTAGTTACTTTCACAGGTCCAAAAAGTAATAATTCAATTTAGTGTAGTCTAGTAAATAACCTCCTTGATTTAAGGAAGCTTTGGCTGCTTTCTCTCTCTCTCTCTCTCTCTCTCTCTCTCTCTCTCTCTCTCTCTCGTGTCTCAGCAGCCAGAGACCACAAACAACTCCTGTTTTAAATCCACAGTTCAACCAGGCCCCTTTCAGCTCCTCCCCTTGGAACAAATTTATAAATGTACATGCTTAAGTGCAGAGTTGCTTTTTTTTTAAACATATTTTTTCTCTTACCGTCTACCGAGCCAGAGACCCTCCTCCTGTCTCAGCCATGTTTTGTTCTGCCTGGTCTAGAAGCTACATCCCAATGAATCCCAGGATACCCTCTACATGCAATGTCCTCAGACACATTCCATTCTGAGGTGAGCCCTCCCTTTCAATGCTGCAGGAAGTATTGGCATTATTTCCTGTTATGGAGTCAAGGATGTGGGCATCCAAGATTATCCCGGAGTGGAGAGCAAAGCCCAAAGAGGCCATTTGGGGGTGGCAGGGCTGCACTATATGCATCAAGTCAGAAAGTGCTCTTTTCCTGATTTTATGCCCTCACAAGAACATGCTATGGGATATACATGCTGCTTTGTTTCCTGCAGAATCTCTGCTACAGAATGTTGTAGTACTGCATTGCATTCTGGCAGGTTCCACTGTAGGTGCAATAATGCCTGGCACCCCAGTGTCAGCACTGTCTCTCCCTCCATAAACTGCCTGCCAAACTCTCACTGCACACTCAGCTGTGCTCATCACAGGTGGCAGCAGTAAAGCAGCGGGAGGCACTGCCCTTCCTCCCTAAAGGAGGAGTCTGTGCTGCAGGATACTCAGTCCTCTTTTTGCTGGGTATACAGTGTGACCAGGCATGGGCACAAACCAAGATTCCTGGCATCGTGAGCAGCTCTGCAGCCATCACACCGACAGCCAGCCTACAAACTTGCTCATCTCTATGATGCAATGCAAACCTAATGAGATCCTATAAGTTGATGTCAGTCATCTGGGGATGGGGATTTACCCAAGTCTTGGTTCTATGTCATATTTGCCCTGTCTGGTGCCTGGTAGAATGAGAAATGGTAGTAGTGTACTTTTCCAATACATATTAGTTTTGGACCACTGACAGTGCCCCCCCCCCATGACAAACTGTTAAAGAATAAGGCTAGCTATACCTTTATTATTCCTGCTTAAATATTCATAGAAACATAGACAATGATGGCAGAAAAAGACCACTGGTCCATCTCGCTCATCCAAAAAAAAAAAAAAAAACAGAGCCAGGACCTTTGGTCCATACAAGGTTCTAATCCACACTATCAACCTCCATGCTCCCCGTCTTACCACTAAACATTTCACTCTGTCCCAGCTGTGTTTGAAACTATTGATAGTCCTGGCGCCCATCACATCAGCTGGCACATTGTTCAATGGCTCCACCACCCCTTCTGTAAAATAAATCTTTCTCTCTTCCCTCTTGAACTTCCCCCACCAGTTTCTGCTCCTGTTCTGTGTTCTTGATCCACTATGTATGCTAAATCATTCCTCACAATTTACCTTGTTCATTCCTTTCAGGAGTTGAAAGGTCTCTATAGCTCCCCTCTCTTGTCTCGCCTCCAGCGAGTATATGTTCAGTGTCTTGAGCCAATCCTCATAAAATCTGCCCTGCTGGCCCTTTATCATTTTGGTCACTCCATGGTGCACTGTCTCCAGCCTGTAATTATCTTTCCTTAGGTGAAGACTCCAGAACTGGGCACAGAACTCCAGGTGGGGTTCTCAGTGATTTACAGAGAAGTAGTGATACCGCCTTCCTTTTATTGTCAGTACCCCTTCCTATAGACTCCTGCATCCTCTTTGCCTGACTGTATGCCTTTTTACACTGACTTGATTGTTTTAGGGAGTCACTGATGGTGACCCCTTGGTCTCTTCCCTCAGAGGTTGTGCCAAGCTTTAACCCCCCCCCAGTACTCTGTCCTCAGGTTCTTGTTCCCTATGTGTATCATCTTGCACTTTTTAGCATTGAATTTCAACTTCCAAACCTTTGACCATTTCCCTAGCCTTTGCAAGTCTCTCTGCATTGCCGTGACCCCATCCTTGCTGTCTACCCTGACACAGAGCTTAGTGTCATCTGCGACGAGACACATCTTGTCCTGGATTCATTCCCCCATGTCTCTGCTCAACATACTGAAAAGGACTGGACCTAGGACCAATCCTTGTGGCACCCCACTTGTGACCTCCTTCTCTTCTGATATGCCTTAGTTAACCACAACCCTCTGCGGTCTCTCTTCCAACCATCTTACCCATCTGTGTCCTTTGCTGCACCCATATCCTGCAGCTTTTTCAGCAATCCCCTGTGAGGCACCAACTCAAAAGCGTTGTTGAAATCGAAGTAGAGTAAATCCATAGCATGGTCATTATACACTACCCTCATTACCTAGTCAAAAAATACTATCTGGTTGGTCTGAGAAGACCTCCCTGATACAAACCGTGCTGTTTACTATCCTGGAGTCTGTTGTTCTGCAGGTAGTCTCAAGGTCCTCTGACTAGTGTCTTCATCAGCTTACCCACAATAGAGGTAAGACTGACAGGTCTGTAGTTACCCAGTTGCTTCTTGCCCCCTTCCCATGGAGTGAGACTACATCCACCGCCCTCCAATCTTTTGGAACTATTCCTGTCTGAACTGAACTATTGAATAGCCTTAGTAGGAGTTCAGTTAATTCTGTTGCCATTTCCTTGAGCACCCTCAGATGCATCCCATCTGCCCCTGGGACCTTATCTAGCTTCAGGGCTGCTAGCCCTTTCTGAACCCTTTCATTGATAAATGCTTGCTGCCTCTTCTCAGGGACCCCCATTACAACCACTTTAATGCCACTGTCTGGCAGAGGTCCCGTGTCTTCCCTTGTGAATACAGAGCAGAAGGGGTCGTTCAGTACAGCTGCTTTCAGCCCATCCTTCTCAATTACCCTTCCTCCTTTGTTAGCCTAACAATTCCTCCTCCCTTCTTTCTTTTTCCTCTAATACATCTAAAAAACTGTTTTTCCCCTCCCTTGGCCCCCTCTGCAATACTCAGCTCTGTGTCTGCCTTTGCTGCTCTGACCAACCTCTTCCCTGTTCTCATTTGCTACTCTCCCCATTTTCCTTCCCTTGTTTTACCATGTAGCTGGAGAAGGCTTTCTTTTTGGCGCTCACGCCTTCTGTGACATTTCCAAAGAATCATATTGGTCTCTTATACCTGTTTGAGTACAGTTCTCATGCAAGACTTTGTTGCCTCAGGAATGGCCCCCTTGATTGCCCCCATCTTTCTCCACATGCCTGTCACTGTCCACTTCAACTATCCTGTCCTGGACCAGCTCCCTCATTCAGCATAAGTCTGCCCTTATGAAATCTAGGACTTCAGCCTTTGATTAGGACTTACTTGTCCCAAGGGTAGGTTGAAACATATAGGTTTATGGTCGTTGGACCCTAGTGGCTCCTCTACCCTCACTCCTCCTACCACTTTCAAGTTGGTGAGCACCACATTGAGAATGGAAGCCTGCCTGCTGGGTTCCATAACCAGCCGCACCAGCAGACAGTCTTGCAATGTATCCAGCAGGGCCTGACTTCTGGAACTCTTGCCACTGGAATGACCCAACCAATATCTGGCAGGTTTAGGTCTTCCATCAGCATGTCCTCCCCCTTTGCCATTCCCCTTTGTTGTTCTGCCCCTAGCTCTTTATCTCTCTCTCTCTCTTCCCCCTGTTCTGGAGGTCTATAGATCAGCCCCATGCATAGTTTCTTGCCTGAGGATGCTGTGAGCTGAACTCACAGCAATTCTGTTTCCCCATTACCTACCCTGTTGTTTCCATCCTCCACTGCCTCTATGCCTTTCCTGACATACAGGGCTATGCCTCCTTCTTTACCTTTTCCTATGTCCCATCTAAACATGGTGCAGCCTGGGACTGTCAGGTCCCAATCATTTCATTCTCTGTGTTTATCCAAGTTTCTGTGATGGCTACTAAGTCCATCTCAGAGTCTGCCACCATTACCTGAGCTCACTAATTTTACTTCTCAGCCTCCTGACATTAAGGCAGACCCCTTACCATCATTCTCCTTAGCCCCTCTTGCTTTTTCCCAATCCTTCTCCCTTATTCTTCACTAGTCTTTTATTTTTAATGCTAAATGTAGGCTTGTCAGCCCTCCCTCATTGGCCGCTTCCTCTAACCTAATCTAATTTGAACTTCAACCTTACTGTTACCCACCTTGCTGCTAGTAGTCCCTGTTCAGGGAGAGCCCTAGCTAGGTGCCCCACTCACTTTTCCTTCTCAATGGTTCCCCTGGCCTCTGTCTCCCCTGCAGTCAGTTTAACTGTCCAATGTGAATGTCAAACATCTGTCCTAGAGCAGTGGCCCCCTCTCTCATCAGGTGAAGTCCATCACTGTTAGCCTCCTGCCCCAGGGGCCCCCTTCATCCCCCACAATGTGGTACCTCTTCCTCTGACACCATCCCTTCAACCACACATTAAACTCCTCAAGCTCTTGCATTCTTACTCAGTTGTTCTCATTTCCCCAATTCCACACAGGGAGGACCTTGGAAAAGGCCAGGGAAGCTGAGTACACCTTCAGTCTGTCCCCCAGCCTCTTAAAGTTCAGCTTCACTGCCTCCACAAGCTGGTTCACAAGATTGTTGGCACCCCAGTGTACCAGCATCCCAGTTCCCCCTCTCCCTTCTCTACCATCCTCCTGATCTAGATCCCTGATGGCTGATGTGCCAGGAAGGCATCTGACCATTTCACTCCCTTTTCTCCCCCGCCCGCCTCCCTCTTGACTCCCATAATCACTGAGCCCCAATCACTAAGACTCTCCTTGCTGACTTCCTCCTGTTCATCCCTCCGGGTGCCAACAAGTCATCCTGCTCATTTCTCCCAACTGACTCATATCCCCCCCAACCCCGACCACTACCATGATGTCAAGTACCTGAGTCTCCTCCAGGGGAGCAAAGTAATTTGCTGTCTGGATGGTGCAAGACTGGTTGAACCCATTGTGGTTGTCCCTGCCACCTTTCCCCATAACCCTCCAGTCCCCTGGGCTAGTGGACCTCTGGGAGAGTTGGGGTGGATCCCAGGTGAACCAGCGTCACAGCTGAGATATCTCATTTCTTGCTGCTACCAGCTGAGCATGGAGTTCTGCAGAGGTCCTGCACATGGGGCAGTGCCCCCTCCTCCAGGGTGTAACCCTGGAGAAGAGTGCCCCATAGTCCCCATAACTGACTACCTCCCCACTGTACCTCATCTCCTTACTGATCCTTTGATAACTCCTAGACTGTTGTTAATAATTTGTTTTCTTCTGCCTAGTACCTTTAGACTACAACCATAAAGGCCTACCTTATATACTGTATGGCATACTTCCTACTTTTCTCTTAATTACTTCCTTAACCTTTTTTAAGTCAAATGCTAAAACTTGGCTGGCAGTATAGCCTAGAGGTTAGAGGAAGGAGGTGTGAATGAGCTTGGTACATCCAGCAGACTAGACCTGAGCTTGATTCTCACAACCTCCACTTGCATACTGTATGACTCTGAGCAAGTCACTTAACCGCCCAGTGCTCCCAGGTTGCCCTTGAAAACAGGCACTTGTGCCTAGTGGGTCTTACCCGGTTACCAAAGACTAAAAAAAAAAATTACAAGCAATGTTTTCTTTTCCAAATTTACCAGTATTCCATGTTACGGTGTTGATCTTATGGTTTTCATTGGCAGAGTAATAATCAGGGTCTATCACAAGTTACTGTTGTTATGAGATGGTTAGCAGATATATGAGCTATTATACTAACTCCTGCTTTACAAAAAGGACTTTTGTTTTGATCAATAAAAACCTTACATCTTAAAACAAAGGACTTTTGTTTTGTTTAAAGCATGGCTTTCTTAGTAACAGGTGGGCCCAAAGCCAATCCCTTCCAGCTGGCTGGAAGCCTGCTAATCTCCATGTCCAAATTCTACATGACTTTAAAGTGAGACTTTCACTGTGCAGCTAACTTTTTTATTATACTTTTTATGCCCCCTCCCATCATTGATGCTACCCTTTTTAGCCCTGATTTTGCAGCCCTGACCTGTCCCCTCTCTTGCACTTACAGTACCTCCAATTTCAACTGCCACAGTGCAGCTTCTGTCATGTGGTGGTTCCGGGGGGGCCGGGTGGCCTTTACTCGGCTGCTTCCCTTGACCCCTTTCATACAGGAGGTGGAGTGGCCAAGGAGGGCAGAGTCTGAAAACATCTTGTGTCATCCTGCCTGCTTCCCGTGTTTTTTTTCTTCAGCTTCTTCACACTCTTTGGATGCCTATATCAAGGGCATTAAGCATGCATGCGCACAAAATTGCATGGCTGCACTCAGCACCAACTGGCGTTCTCCCACCCAAGCTGCTGTAACTGCACTGCCACCTGTGGTCACCAGGTGGCAGTATAGCAGTCAGGCTACTACCCTCCCTCACCAGTGGAAGAGAGCATCCTCTAGAACATTCACCTCCTCCCCCCCCAGTCCCCGCCGGCCCCTGACGTCCCGAGCTTGTTCCCGAACCCAGGTCACCAATGCTGCAAGCAGCAGCCCCACTGCACAGTACAGCAAACTTAAACAAAAGCGTAATGTCATTCAAGCTATTATACAAGCGTGGTAGCACCCCTATAGTTAGGGTTGAGTAGGGTGTTCAATGTTAAATCCATAACTTTGCACCTTAATAGCTTTGGCAGCATTTGATGAAATCAGCTGAAATGTTGCGCGTGTTGTCTAGGAGGCAAGATATAAATCTGTGGAAAGTTTTGTGACGGCAGCTTGTGCAGTTTCTAAGATCCGCATATGTCATTTTTCTGTAGACGTCTGTTTTTTCTTCCTATACTTAATATGAGATTTTTTTTGCTCTCATCTACAGCCTACATGGAATGGAATTTTTTCCCCCAAAACTTGCAGGGTACAGGTGTGATGTCCTAAGGTAGTGCCTTTGAAAGGTTTAGTTAAAAAAAAATTAAATGGTTCCAGAGTTATAAGGCTTCAATGTTTTGTGTTTTTCTTTTCTGAGCATGCTCAGTAGGGTTCTTGGGATAACGTTCTGATATGACATGAAAAGTTCTGTGTCGCAAGACCACTTTTGGTTTCTCACAACTTGCTTCTCACAGCACAAAGTATATTTTTGTGCCGTGAGACCCACCATCTTGTTTCTTTTCTCCTCAAACTAGTAAGCATGGAAATTACATAAAAATGCTGTCATTTTAAAAAAACAAACACCAGAACCTAGCTAAATGGGAGCTGTTTAGTTAGATTCTCGTGTTTGTTTCCTCAGTTAATAGCTAGAAATACCTTTTCTGGACACCCCAAAATCCTGGTTACCCAGCTTAGTGAGGAGCCATTGACCCATATTCTCTGTATAAGAACAGTGGAACTTTCTTGAGTTCTGCAGCTGCAGCTGGAACTTGTGCTGTGGGCTGCTCTAAGAGCAGTGAGACGCCGTTTCTCTGGTGTCCAGTGGCACCCCTCCACCCTCCCATCACTGGCCTCTTTTGTACGTAATGTTTCGCTGGTGTCTAGTTGCACCCCCCGGCCTCCAATCACCATCCCAGTATGTACTGTATGTTTCCCTGGTGTCTAGTGGCACCTCCCACCCTCCGATCACTGTCCCCTTATGTATTTTGTTTCCCTGGTGTCTAGTGGTGCCCCCCAACCTCAGATTGCTGCCTCTTATGTATTTTACAGTTTTTCTGGCATCTACTGGAGATCTCCACCCTCCGATCACTGTCCCCTTATGTATTTTATGTTTCCCTGGTGTCTAGTGGTGCCCCCCCACCCTCTGATCGCCATCCCCTTATGTATGTTATGTCCCTGGTGTCTAGTGGTGCCCCCCACCCTACGATCACCATCCCCTTATGTACTTTATGTTTTCCTGGTGTCAAGTGGCACCCCCCCACCCTCCGATCACTGTCCCTTTATGTATTTTATTTCCCTGGTGTCAAGTGGCACCCCCACCCTCCAATCACCGTCCCCTTATGTTATTTACCTGGTGTCTAGCGGCAACCCCCCTCCACCCTCCAATCACTGTCCCTGTATTAATGCAGCAAATCTTAGCTGTAATAAACAAAACCATTCCTCAATGTTTTTTTCTTTTTTTTAAACCTGTAAAAAAGAAAATGGTCCCTCACCCATCTGAACCTGCCAACTGACCTTCCACTCAGTACTTACCACCCGGCACCCCCACTACACCCCTCACACATCCTCACTCACCTGAACAGGTCCCATGGCATAGATCCACCCTCCACTCGAAGACACGTCTTGCTGCTGGAACCGGTGACTGCAATTTGAGAAACTAAAGTAAGTGCTGTTCAATGTAGTTCAATGGGGTTTTGCACTCTGATGCATAACTTTGTCATTTTTGCATATTTTCACCCCAAATTGTAAGCATGGCTTTTTGGGGAGCCCACCTCATGACCAATGGCAGTGATATTATGCCAAGCAGGCCTGAAAGGCAATTTTGCAGTTATTTGGCAAAATCACCTTTCGGGCAGGATTTGAGCATTTTCACTGCCATTGTTCATGAGGTGGGGTCACAGGAAAGATATGTTGAAAATTAAAATATGGAAAAAATGGCAAAGTTATGCGTGTGCATTGAAATTTGTCTATGCTCCCTCATGACTTCGGTAATTTTAAATATTTTGACCCCAAATTTTCAGCATAACCATTTTTCCACACCACCTCATGAAAGTGACAGCTGTCATTTTTCAAATCCTGGCCAAAATGTGATTTTAGACCTGTGGTGCAGAATGACATTTTGGTGGCACAGAATCATATTTCACTAGGGATTTGAAAATTTTCACCTACCGGGTTAATGAGGTGGGGTAACAAAAATGCTATGCTGAAAGTTTGGTGTGCAAATATGGTAAAATGCCCAGGTTATAACGGAACATTGCAGCATTCTGACATTCACTCATAACTTTGCTAATTTTTAATATTTCAACTCCAAAATGTCAACATAGACATTTTTCTGTATACCATTAGTAAAACGACTCCTTTACATCGAAACAAGAAGAGCAACCACTGCACAACAAAGGCACTTGTAGTGAGAGGTGGTTAATATTGACAGGTGTTCTTCGTTGAGAGGCAGGTGTATCTAACGAGATGGGTAGATAGGATGGATGACGGTTTGGCCGTTTGCACATATGCAAAGATGTCGGTTGCTGAGTATGTGCTCAGTGCTAGTGGGAAGCGTCTGCTGGTGGTGTCTGTATAGTGGGGGTGATCACTATTTCTCCACTGTCTGTGCAAAGTGGCGGTAGTTATATTTAGTACGGGGGTGTGGGGGTGGAGCATTACAACAGGTTTCTGTGGTGTACATTGCTGTAGCAGTTGTCAGTGTTCATACATGTCATTGTATCGGATGTCAATGTGCTGCTGTCACTGTGTTGGATTTCATTGTGGTTTCTGTCGCTGCAACTTAGTGGAGCCACATTTTTCCACACCACCTCATAATTCTGAAAGGTGTTATTTTTTAAATCCTGGACAAGACATCTTTCTGCACTTCTGGTGTGAAATGACATTTTAGCCAATATACTCTAAATGCTATGGGGTCCAGTTCTCAAAGAGGGCTTAGATCGGCGCAAGCTGCATCAAACAGCAGCTTACACTGAAGCCTGCTGTGCCAGGGACCCTGCACCAGATTCTGGTACAGGAGGGGTCCCGGCGCCTAAGTCCCCACACTTCCAGCAACCTCTCCCATGTGGCAAACACGTAGTGCACAGGAGGGGTCTGCTGCAGGCTCCTGGCAGCAAATGCACGCAGTCCTCCCATTCCCAATCCCCTGTGTAATACCAGACATATTTGTCCCTGTCAGTCTAGTGGTCCCCCCCCCACTCCAATACCCGAGTCCCATGTCAGTGAAATATTTAAGAAATCCCTGGTAGTCTAGTGCCCCCCAGCCCTGATTGCCTAATATGTTGATTGCAAACTCTCTGGTAGTCTAGCGTCCCCTAAGCCTCGATCCGTGTTGTAATAAAAAACAACACCTTTTTCCCTGGTGGTCTAGTGGCCCCCTTCCTGATCTCTGATCCATGCTGTAATAAAACTGAACACCCTTTTCCCTGGTAGTCTAGTGCCCCCCTGATCCTCGATCCATGTTGTAATAAAAAAAAATCCTTATCTCTGGTAGTCTAGTGACCCCCCCAAAGCTCTGATCTCCCGTAATAAATATTACAATATCCCTGGTGATCCAGTGGACTGCTCCAGCCCCGATTCCCCATAAAGTGAAAATCCTAAATACCTGGTGGTCTTGTGGACCCCCCACCTCGCAGTGCCCTACCACCCCACTCCCCCCAACCCGTAACCGAGCCAGCAACTGGCACAGCCCACCACTCATCTCCACGACCAGCCACCGACTGAGCTCTGAATGAGTGTGTACTATATAGAGTATGCACTCATTCAGATGTCACTATGTACCATTCATTGTGATGTTCTTCCGCTGGGAGGAGACCTCATCCAGCAGAAAGGGGATGTGACCAGCTAGGATGCCGGTGTTCATTCTGTACCAGCCTCATTTTCCTTGTTGAGAGTCCTGCGAGCTTCAGCAATGTGTTGTCAGTTGCAAGGCCAATGGAAATGCTCCTATGTCCCCAACCACTCCACCAACCAGCACTGTAAACCGCTTGGTGTACGTGGTTCCTCCATGGTGAAAAAGGGAATGCTTACAAAGCCTTCCTTGGCCCAGAGTCAAATGTTAGCACCCATATTCCCAAGACAGACAACACTGCCAATGAGGAAACTTCTGTCTTTGGGCCATCAAATAAGCAGGTACCTGGGCTCATTCCCAAACCAGAGTCACCTGCATGGTAGTGCAACCAGCTACCATTGGGTTGGCCCTCTCAACCACCTCCCCTTATTAGGGCTAGCTGGCTCTATTACTGTACTATCATCAGTCATTTTAGAGGGTCATGTGCCCCATTGTTGTTACTGTAGAACTAGAGCAATCTTTGAACATGTGGGGCCCGGTTTTCAAATGGGGACACAGGGCTTGCAGCCAAGCCCTGCATTCCCACAAAGTTTGCCGCACTTGAGGCCAAGGGTTTGCCACAACTTGCACCCAGTTTTATAACCTAGGATGCAAGTTGCGACAGTGCCCTCTTTTTATGGCAGCTTGTGCCAAAGCTGTGGTGCAAGCCCCATAAACAGGATCCCACCACAGATGCAAAGGTACATCGGGGGGGACCTGTTGGAATTGAGATGTGTCACCACGCGAGACTTGCAGCAGGGGCTGTGCTGCACATTTCTTTGAAAATCACACCTTTGGCAGGGTTTGACGCAAGTTGTCACTTGTGTCATACTCCCTGCTGCAAGTCCCTTGCGATGCTCTACTTCGATTTGAAAATTGGGCCTGTAGTGTCTTTTTATGCTTGCTTGCAAATGCACAAAGCAAACATTCTTACAATATTGGGCTTCAGAGGTGTGTCGCTATTGGGTCCTGTGCAGCTCAGCCTCCAGGGGGCTCAACAGTGACAGCCCAATGATCAGTGAGGTTAATCATGACAGTGCTCTCTGTTTGTGGGGCATAAGCTTCGAGTTAGTTGAAAGGAGTGAGACACTCCTATCACAGAGCACTTCAATCCTTTTATCTGCATAGCACTGCTCAGCAAGCAGCCTCCCAATTTTTCCACTGGTGATCCATCCATAAAAATAAAACACCCTCCCACTGCCAAGTATACTGCCCATGTCCCGATCCCTCCTCATGTGCACCATCCATGAAAATAAACACCCTTCCACTGCCAAGCATCCCATCCACCTCCTGATCCTTCCCCATGTCCTGTCCATAGTAAAACCAAATAAAAAAAACCTCCCACTGCCAAGTATCCCACCACCTCCCAATCTTTCCTTGGGCCCCATCCGAAAACCTGTAAAACAAGAAAACAGTCCAGTGATGACTTCTGCCCTCTCACCCCCTCCCCAGCACCCACCACTCCACTCTCCTACCCCATACTTCCCTATCTGGTCCAGTCCTGCTCGTTCTTGAACATCCTGCTTCTTTTGAGCTCTACAGAGAAGTGACTGAAAACCAAGTAAGTTCAGGTAATGGCTTCTTAATGCGTTTTGAACCTTTACTCACAACTTTGTCATTTCTTAATAGTTTTATCCCAAATTTTCAACAATGCCCTTTTCTATCCCCACCTCATGAATGACGGCGGTGAAATTCTTCCACTCTCCACCCCGAAGCATGTTTTCACAGTTGCTCTGCAAATTCACATTTCAGACAGGATTTATTTATTTTTTTATTGCATATTCAGAAAATACCCTTGAGTCCAAGACTCATTTACAAAGGCCCCACATCACATAAAGGAGAACATTACAGCAGTGATCACAAAGAGCAGGATTCATACAGGCTAATTACAGGGAGGACAATATAAGGCTTGCAGTCAGATCCTAAGGCATATTGGATAGGTCTAAGTAGCTTAGATTAGGGCTCTAGATTTAGAGTTGGGCAGGTAATTCTGGTAGGTGCGGAAAGCAAAAGGGAGGAGGGAGAGAGGGAAGCCGACCAGAGGCCCTTGTCGGGGAGGGGTAGACAGGGGTAGGGTCAGAGACAGTCACAGGGGTTGGAGGACTGGAGATGGTCTCTGAGAAGGGTTTTGAAGGGGCCAATTCTGTTTTCGTTAGTGAGTGCGCTGGGCAGGCTGTTCACCCAGGAGGGGGCCCTGTAGCTGAAGGACCTCTGGAATTGGGAGGTTCAGCACCTGGGGACTGATAGGAGCTGCTTGCTTGAGCTACAGGTGTTTCTAGGAGTCAGGGCCAGTTGGATTATAGAGGTGAGACCAGATGGGGAGAGTCCCAGGGCAATGTTTTTGGCCATGAGGCATGTGTGGAATCAGATTCTATTGCCGAGGTTCAGCCAGTTGGTGGAATTATATAGAGAGCATGTATGGGTGAGCTGATCACAGCCGAGGATGAGGCAGCACGCTTTGTTCAAGGAGTGATGGATTCTGCCTAGGGCCAAGGTGTTTGCAGCTCCATAGATAAGAATACCATAGTCAAGGAGAGAGAGGATAGAGGAGGAGGAGACAGCGAGCCAAAGAGCTTCAGGAGTCAGACAGTGTTTGAAGCGATAGAGAATTCTGAGTCGGACATTCAGGGCGGTGGACAGATTATGGATGTGCTAGTGGAAGTTAAGAGATGGGTCTAGGGTGAGGCCCAGATATTTAAAGGTATCCACTTGCTCGAGGGGGGTCCGATTGGCAGTTAGAATTTGGGAGCAGAGCACCTTCTGGGAGTTCAGTAGGTGTGAGAAGAACAAGACTTTAGTCTTCTTGTAGTTTAGAATAAGATGAAGCATGTAGAACCATGTTTCAGCATCAGAGAAGGAGGACTGGAGGGAATTGTGGAGTTCAGTGGGGTCTGGATTGGAGGAGTATAAGACTGCATTGTCTGCATACATTAATAGATTGCCAGAGCAGGACAAAGGTAGGGAGTTAACGAAGAGACTGAAAAGGAAGGGCAGAGGATGGACCCCTGTGGAACACCAGTGTGGACAGACAGTCTGCTAGATAAGGTGGTGCCACTTTTGACCTGTTGGAACCGGTCTGATAGGTAGTCAGTGAACCAGCCAAGGGCATCCTGAGAGAAGCCAGTGTTGGAGAGTGTTTTTAGTAGGAGGGAGTGGTTGACCGTGTCAAATGCCTTGGAGAGGTCTACAAAGACCACACCCATGATGTGTCCTCTGTCTAAGGTGGAGTGAACATGTGTGGTGAACTCTAGGAGGGCTGTTGTGGTACTGTGCCCTTTGCGATAGCCGTGTTGCTGTTTACTGAGTAGGTCGTGATTGTTAAGGTGGTCAGTGAGCTGGTCGGAGACAATATGTTCAAGTAAGACTATGCTGAAAATTTGGGGTAAAAATCTCAAGACAAAGTTATGACGAAACATTGAAATCCTTCAATATTTACACCTGGCTTTGCTATTTTACCAGATTGTGATCCTGCATTTCCAACATGGCCATTTTTGTATCCAGGATCACGAACACGACGTGCCATTTTTGAAAATGCTGTCCAAAGCATCTCATCACACTTGTGCCTCAAAGTGACATTCTGGACAAGATTTCATAAATTAGATCTGTTAGGTTCATAAGGCAGTGTAATAAAAAAACACTGTGTTGAACATTTATGGTCAAAACTGGAGAAAAAGTTATGAACAAACATTACCATTTTTCAACATTTACTCATAACTTTGCAATATTTTTAATTCTGAACCCACATTTTCAACATACTCATGTTTTTTTAACCCCATTGAATGAACATGGCAGGTGTAATTATCAAATCCCCCTCCAAAACCTGTTTTCGTAGGTGTTCCACAAAGCAATGTTTTGGGTCGTATTTCATAAATGGCACCTTTTTTCCACATTCATATGCTGGGGCAAAACAAAATAGTATTTTTAAAAGTCAAGGTCACAATCTGAGGAAACAAAAACATTATGTGTAAACCTCTTTGTTTCTGAATCAGGGCAACTTCACTATTATAATAACTCAAGTTATTAATTTGTTAACTATAACCTCTGCACTATCAATGCCAAACACATGCACAGCAAATACAAGCAAGCAAACATCTGGCATCGACAAATGCTTCTTTTGCTATGGGTGTGTGTGTGTGTGTGTGTGTGTATATACTGGTGTTTGCATGTATGTGTACTGGTGTGTGTGTGTGTGTGTGTGTGTGTGTGCGCGCTCGCACATGCGTACTAGCATGTGTGTGTACTGGGGTAGTGGTGTGTGTGTGTGTGTGTGTGTGTGTGTGTGTGTGTGTGCGCGCATCTACTGTCTTGATACTAACATGTGTGTGTACTGGGGTAGGGGTGTGTGTGTTTGTGTGTGTATGTGTATGTACTGGTGTACTCCCCTAGGTGCACTGCCAGTATCTAAATCATTGCTTTGTAAAGTACTTTGAGATACAGTACATTGTGAATAAGAGGCATGATGTGGCAGCATGCAACCAAAACACATTCATTCACAAACTATCCTGACTCTTAGATGGGTTAGCCACTACATAAGAAACCCTGTTAACTCACCAGAAGAGGTGTCTTGATTGCAGTCATGTCATGCAAACTAAAAAGAATACACAGTGCCTGACAGGTGTCGGGGGTCTACCAAATATGCTCCTTTTAAAATCCCTTTCAAAGAAATGTAGCTTTGCTGGACCAGTCAAAGATACGGGACGAAAACAACAAGTACATCCCAGGTGATGCATTTTATTGGACTCTCAAAAAGTTTTTTCTAGACTAGCTTTTGTGATGTAGATGCTCTACATTCAGGTCATTCAGACATGATAGTGGTTGAAACTGAAGTTTATTTGTATTCCAACAGTATCGGATACTAGGCAAGAAGCCTGTTTTCAGGACAGTCCTGTGTACAAACCGATAAAGTTACAATAAAATGACAGCTTGTACAATAAAATAACAAGTACAACATTATTCATGACAGCAATTAATAGACCCAGACAAAATGAGAAAATTCGCTTTCATGCAATTTTCGAAAAATGTGCAGAATTTCATGCAGTTTCATAGGTTTTGCATAGATGGAAAATGTTGCATTCCTAACATGCATGCTTTTGCAAATGTAACCCCTCAACCCTGCCTTTTTTAGCAAAACGACAGGTGGCATGCTGTTGAAGCTGACAGCAGTACCTGGTGGGGACCTGGGTTCAGGGAGGATGAGGTTACTCGGCACAGGGGGACCTAGGTTTGGCTACTCTGCACAGGGGCACCCAAGTAAATCTGAACACAGGAAGCAATAACTGTAATGTCCAGGACCAGGAATGGGATTCTTCAGTGTGGCTTTTATTCACTTCCAAGCTGACCAAACAAAGCATAGACGGACCCCCACAGGGCTACATTTTCTGGTAATGCAGATTAGAGACGCAGAACACTTTATCACTATTTCCAGCCCTCAGGCTCTAAACCCACAAGGCACACAGCCCGGACTTACACGCAGCTTTGGGTACACAGCCCGACTTGTACACACTTGGGTTTTCCCCACTGGCCCGGCTCCCCCGCAGTCCATTTGATCCATGGTCCATTTGAGGAATGAACCAATTATCCTGTTGTGCTCCCCAAACCACACTAGAGTCTTCGACTCCTAGAGAGAATTTTTCTTACAATCCATCGCCTGGGTACTTCCCCATCACTGGCCAAGTGCTTGAGGCAAAGTAGAACCACAGAAGAAACTGTGAGAGGTGGACCTGGTCACTAAAGATGGGGCCACCCACCTCCAGCTCCCACAGCCCATACCCGCCATTTCTTTGAAACTAAACAATTCCTTTACTGAACTTTTCAAATGTAGATTCTGGGTAGATGTCTGTCACATTTCTCACATATCATTTGCATCCCAACAAGCTCTGGACTTGAACCTACTTTTAACTTGCTTAGCCCATTACTCTAGGCTTCCCAATATTTAGTAGTTCAATCCCACATTGTCACACAAGTCCCAGGGTGAAAAACATAGGCCCTTTAGCAAGAGCAGACACTCACCCCTCACGTTGCAGGTGCCCCACAGGCGACTCACAAATCTTCTTCTTCTCCCAAATAAACACTGGAACACATAGGCAGCTTTTCCTTCATAAACAGAACTAGGGGGTTGCCCCAGGAATCTGCAGGGAGACCTTTCCTACCCCCCCGAAGGGAGGGGGCACTGAGACCTGAAAACAGCAGTCTCCACCACTTCAGTTATCTTTTGTGTCTCTCTTTAAGGTGGAGATACACACCCTACTACTTAAAAGTAGCCCTCTGTCAGGGCTGAGGCTCCTAGAGCCTTCATTGAGCTGCTTTCTCAGCAAGCTCCCAACTTCACACACACTCACTGAAGACTGAACTGAAGACTGACTTCAAAAACCTCCCAATGTTCTATCTAACTCCCTCTGCTGCAGATTCCAATGTGGCTCATGCAGCTGCGATAGTTCTATTGGTGATGTCATCCCTCAGTCTCAGCTGAAACTGAGAACAGAGTGAGACAGTGCGAAACCCATTTAACTGGAGTTTCACAAGCTGCCTTCCCTGCCTACCACTAGGTCTTACTGGGATTCTAGTAACCCTGGGTAACAAGGGGGTTATACTCACTCTTGACCAGGAAAATGACTGTCCGCAGTCATTATTTACCCGGCCTAGCCATCCCACCCTATGCTACTCATGGAGGGGTGATCAGCCCTCCCATCATGTGCAAGCACAGGCAGGCAACACTAAGGGCCTAGAGGCCTTTAGCTGACATATCAGCCTCTACACTATCCACTTACTATGGACGCCTAGTGACTCTGGTAGAACTATCCAGAGCATAGCCCTGATAGATCAGCACTGCGGTCCCAATGGCCATTCAGGACCACAGCCTGTCTATCCCCCCTAACCTCTAGGGAAAACCTATCTGCTTCTAACCTAATACCCCCAAAAACAAAAGCAACCCGGGGACCTCCACGACCTTGGGCAACCTGTAACCACACACCATTAAAATACTACATTTTATACCATGTTACTGCTCTCCTCCCTACCCCCACAACCACACCTGTGGAAGGAAAGGGTTAATACAGTAACAACAACAATAACACCACAGTACTTTAAATTTCTACACACTAAAGTACTAATGAGGAACTCCGATGAGCTCCCCTCCTCTTCTTGTCTTCTCTTCTGTCTTCCCAGGAACACCTGTAAGAAAAAGAAAGACAACACACACTCCTAATCTGCATACACAGTCTTCCTAGACCCCTACCATCAAAACACTGAAAAATCCCAAAAAGATTTTTTTAGAAAAAGGTAGAAAAACAGTATTTACATTAGAAAACAACAACATTATTTACAATACACATTTGGGGGGGATGGAGTGCCCTAAAAGTCCCAACTAATGACCACAAGGCCCGAAGGCTAGTCCAATAAAGAGTCTCTCCTGGGCCAGAGCCCGGTGAAGCACAGTTCTAACAGGCCAAAGTCCCAAAGGGGAGAGTCTTTGAGGACAGTTCACACATTTTGAAGTCTGCTAGTGTAGGGTGTGTACTGCAGTGTCATAAAGATAGAAAAGTTCGGACTTACCAGCCCCTTGTAGAATGGAAATTTTGGGAGCGACCTGCACCTCTGACGAAGACTCTCCCTGGCAGCATTTCTTCTGATACAGCTGGCCGGACATCTTCCGGGAACCACAGGAGGGCACATCTGGGAACAACTGGGCTGATGTCATCTCTGGAGATGGAACCTTAGAACAGGAACAAAAAGAAAACAGCTGGTCCGACGTCATCCGATTACCAGGCGATGAACAGGATACAGCTGGGGTGATGTCCTCTCTGGATCTGAAGTCATCTGGTGGGCCAGTCGATGGTTTCTGGAAAGGCCAGTACACAGTAGAACTGATGAATGTGGGGCACCTGAGTCCTTGATATCCATATTGGCGGATCAATAAAGGCACTTCACAGTCTGGTGTGGCAGTATTGACTACCACTGCTCGGCTTTCCATTTTGTAGGCACGGGCACATTTGCTGGGAGGTCCTTGCACTGAGGCCAATAGTACCGGGGGTCAGGAGCTTGAATTATTACCCCATCTGGGCGCACATAATTTACACAGTGGGAGATTTCACGTCCCTCTCCGTCCACTATTCTCACTCTGTCTATAAACAGTGTCCTGCCTCTCTTCCACTAGGTATACTTCTCGTGAAACAGTCTGTTCTTTATATGCTTGTTGGCCCCAGGATGCACACTTTTCATGGCTTCATCCCAGATCCAGTATTTCCTGCAGTTCTCAATCTCCTCCCAGACTTTCCGAGGAAAGGTAGGAAAGGTCATACCATAGATCTCATTTGCCTTCCTATGAACCAGTCTCTCCTCTTTACTTGCTTTGGTCAATCTGAGACCGCTGGCCTGGCTTGGGGGTGGCCAGTCCTGGTTCTACCAGCTTCACATCCTTAAAGAAATTAGAAACGGTTCCCTGACTTCTTCCTCTTGTGAAGCCAAGGCAGTGGCATCACCACTTTCTTCCTTGCATTCCTCCGAGGCAAGATCTTGAGGCTGTGTACCCGCTTCTTTTTCACAAGGCCACATAGGTTCCCCCTCATCTTCCTCTTCACTGAGGATCTGAGCCCAGGAGTGAGCAGTCGTCCTCACTCCTGAGACTATCCACTCATCACTAGGTGCGGAGGTCGACACCTCCCACTCAAAGGCCTCCCGCATCTCATCTTTGTCTAAGAGACTTGGGCTAGGCCCCCCCCCCTCCAGGGGTCTATTGATGCTTTATCCGAACTTTCCTTCTGGGATCCAGCATCCAAAACTTCAACTTCGGGTTCTGCCTCTAACTCTGCACCCTCTAGCTTTGTGCCAGACTCCCCTGAGGGGCCTTTCTCCACAGGCGCCGCCTGGTGCTGTGTGCTACCAACTGCAGATTCCTGAATTTTTGTCCATGTGGGAGCCAAATGAATTTGAGATGCTTTATACAAGCCATATTTTTTCTAGGCATCCAGCACAGTGAGGAATCATGAAGACGTCCCTTCCAGCGCTCAAGCATATTTGACATACATGCACTGGAAAACCAGGAATCACCACATGAGGAGGCAGTTGTCCTCCATAGCACCACTTTTCAATATCCCTCAGTCTATTTACTGCTGCTGTTACTGCAACCCAGGCATGATCCGGGTAACGAGTTGGTTCTGAGTCCATAACTGCAGAAAAACAAACAAAAGTTCACTGTAACTGAAAGTCCCAACTTTATTGAACACACTCTTTAGTTTTAAAATGGCTCCTCTGCTGCTGTGTTTACTTTACTACCCCACCCTGTAATGGCGGCGGCAGCACTCCTGTGCATCAACATTCAGAATTTGGGTCAAGCCACTGCGCACCCGATTTACACAAACTACTCATAACTTTTGCTCAAACTGCACAACTTGCTCTGTTCTTGCTTTAAACACATTTACAGGATTTTCCACTGACTTTTTACATGCTGGTAACATTTATTTGATTCACAGTCCCTTAAAGCTTCAGGTTTTTAGCACAGGATTGCCTGTATAACTAGTGCTGCACTTTGGCTACAACCCACAGTCTCTCTCTGGCTTCAAACTTTAAACTGAGGCTGAATTCATTACTATGCACACAGTCAATGGCTTAACAGACTTGCACTTGCTGGTAGGACTTGACACAGTCGTTACTTGCAAAGCGACTACATGCTGCACACACATTTATATGGCATAGGGCAGAAAATCACTGTTTGAGCAGTTTTTTAGGTTGTTACTTACTGTTATCAGTAGCAGGTTTGCTGCGATGGGGAAAACGGCCTGCAGCCAGTTCTTGGATGCCTCAGAACAGAAACGGGTGGGCAGTCTTACCGATCATCTTCTTGACCACCAAACTTGCAATTCCGATGATCGATTAGTGGGTTGAGCCCGATTTTAAACTAGAAAGTCAATTTTTTACAGTTTACAGTGATTTTAACACTCCGCGATGCTCCTCCACTAGCCAGTACACGCACTCCACTCACCCTCCCTCTCAAATGCTGGGGCAGTCTCTGTAGAGCTGGCTGAGGGACGGGACTGATCTCAGCCTGACCAATCACACAACGCCATGCAAATGAGCCTCTTCTTCCTCGCGAGGGCTCTTCTCCTCACGGCGATCGTCGAGCAGGCAAATTTAAACTGCAGAATGCAACTTTTTTTCTTTACCAACTGACTCCACGGCGGGAGCCCATTTCAGCCATTTAACATAGCCATTACACCTGCAAGTCTCTCATACATTTCAAAAAGCATTTCCAACGTCCAGGGCACAATTTTCCTGTTGCTACCCCTAGTCTTCCACACTTTTCTTTACCACAATTCATTTTAAAGCATTTCCAATGTCCAGTGCACAATTTTCCTGTTGCTACCCCTAGTCTTCCACACTTTTCTTTACTATAGTTCATTTTTAAAGCAGGCAAAAACACTGTAAACAATTTGATGCAGGACAAGGGCACACTCTTTGGCTTTACTGCTCCTTGGTAAACAGTTGGCAATTTTAAACAGCAGCACAAGATCCACAGCACACAGCAACACACTAGGGAAATTGCTTCAGCTTTTTGGGCTACCCACTGCCAGATAGCCAAAACACTAGCCCCCTTGCCCAAGCACCTTCCTTCCCAGAACAAAATCCAAAGCGATGCCTCCATTTTTGTAACCCCTCACCCCTGCCTTTTTTAGCAAAATGACAGGTGGCATGCTGTTGAAGCTGACAGCAGTACCTGGTGGGGACCTGGGTTCGGGGAGGATGAGGTTACTCTGCACAGGGGGACCTAGGTTTGGCTACTCTGTACAGGGGCACCCATGTAAATCCGAACACAGGAAACAATAACTGTAATGTCCAGGACCAGGAATGGGATTCTTCAGTGTGGCTTTTATTCACTTCCAAGCTGAACAAACAAAGCATAGAAGGACCCCCACAGGGCTACATTTCCTGGTAATGCAGATTAGAGACTACAGAACACTTTATCACTATTTCCAGCCCTCAGGCTCTAAACCCACAAGGCACACAGCCTAGACTTGCACGCAGCTTTGGGTACACAGCCCGACTTGTACACACTTGGGTTTTCCCCACTGGCCCGGCTCCCCCGCCTGCCATTTGATCCACGGTCCATTTAAGGAATGAACCAATTATCCTGTTGTGGCTCCCCAAACCACACTAGAGTCTTTGACTCTTAGAGAGAATTTTTCTTACAATCCCATGTCTGGGTACTTCCCTCATCACTGGCCAAGTGCCTGAGGCAAAGTAGAAATCCACAGAAGAAATCCGTAGAGGTGGACCTGGTCACTAAAGATGGGGGGCCACCCACCTCCAGCTCCCACAGCCCATACCCGCCATTTCTTTGGAAACTGAACAATTCCTTTACTGAACTTTCAAATGTAGATTCTGGGTAGACGTCTGTCACATCTCCTCTACATATCATTTGCATCCCAACAAGCTCTGGACTTGAACCTACTTTTAACTTGCTTAGCCCATTACTCTAGGCTTCCCAATATTTAGTAGTTCAATCCCCACATTGTCACACAAGTCCCAGGGTGAAAAACATAGGCCCTTTTAGCAAGAGCAGACACTCATCCTCACGTTGCAGGTGCCCCACAGGCGACTCACAAATCTTCTTGTTCTCCCAAATAAACACTGGAACACATAGGCAGCTTTTCCTTCACAAGCAGAACTAGGGGGTTGCCCCAGGAATCTGCAGAGTGACCTTTCCTACCCCCCCGAAGGGAGGGGGCACTGAGACCTGAAAACAGCAGTCTCCACCACTTCAGTTATCTTTTGTGTCTCTCTTTAAGGTGGAGACACACACCCTACTACTTAAAAGTAGCCCTCTGTCAGGGCTGAGGCTCCTAGAGCCTTCACTGAGCTGCTTTCTCAGCAAGCTCCCAACTTCACACACACTCACTGAAGACTGAACTGAAGACTGACTTCAAAAACCTCCCAACATTCTATCTAACTCCCTCTGCTGCAGATTCCAATGTGGCTCATGCAGCTGCGATAGTTCTATTGGTGATGTCATCTCTCAGTCTCAGCTGAGACTGAGAACAAAGTGAGACAGTGTGAAACCCATTTAACTGGAGTTTCACAAGCTGCCTTCCCTGCCTACCACTAGGTCTTACTGGGATTCTAGTAACTCCGGGTAACAAGGGGGTTACACAAATAACATCTTTTTTTATGTGAATATGTGCACTTTTGCATATGTTGTGCATACAGTTTCTAAACTGTGTATTTTAAAACCTGGTTATTAAACAATTAGCAATTTGGATTTAAAAAAATAGCACAAATAGCACTTTCACGTATACTGTCCATAAACATTCCAAACTGCTCTTGCATCCTTTTTTAATCAATTGGGGTTTTAAAAAATGAATATTTTGGACAAAACACTCCATTGTTAAATAGATTATGCAGCATACTTAAGAAAAGGAATGTGTGGATTTAAGGAAGTCCTCAGACACTCTGACCATGTGAGCCTGTAGCTTAATGGTTAGAGTACTGGAACAGCATACCAGAGGTCTGAGGTTCTATTCCCAGTGGGCCACACTTTTCCTTTCTCATTTCCATCCTTGATTTAAAAATATGCCTTGCAGGGGCTAAACTGCACCAAGAGAAGTTTGTATTTCTGTACATTTTATGCAATTTTTGCCTATATTGTGTGAATGCAAAAATGGTAAATTTTGCACTAGTTTGCAAGTGTAATTTACATTTTGCACATCACCAGTGATTATTAATCAATACCACAGAAATCCATTCACACACACAATTGGCACCTCTTTCTCATGAGACATTCAGGACAGTAGGAGAAGTTGACACCCTCGCAAAAACTTTGAAAAAGGTATATGGATACAGCCCAGTTATCTTCCATATTCATATATATATATATATATATATATGCATGCAGTTTATATTTCTGCACACTTTTTTTCTCTAAAACTGTACACAATATTTTCTGAAATTTGCCAGCATTCTTTTTCAATACAGTACTTACAGCATAATTTTAAATTTTTCGCACCAGCTTTTTTGCTTTTAGCTAAGATATTTACATGATAACGAAATGTATAATGTGAAACTGTATTGGATCACCTCTCAAAAACATGAAAACTTTCTGATCTCCCACTGCATTGTTTTAGCACTCAAAAAGCTTATTTTTATTACAGGTATTTGTACTCCAAACTCTGAAGTTCACCCACCTGTGGATGTTACCACCCCACCCAATCGCCTACCTGGGCTTACTCTGTCAACACTTCCTGAGGACCTCTGAATTTATAAACTTATTTGTGATGAATTCTATAGTATTCTATATGGGTGAAATATGTATTTTCTGTGATTTTTCTGTGTTGCACTGAAAAAAGAAAAAAATTATATATTTTCTGTTGTTATCTTCTACTTATTGTTTACGGCTATGAACATCAGCTTGAAAAACAGGACCTTTGTTTCATGGACATCTGTGTCAGTGGTTCAGTAGGTAGCCCGCTTCCCCCTGTGACCGAAAGATCAGAAGTTTGTGGGTTCTAGCCCCACACCAAGTACTTACAAAGGTTATGCCTGCAGTTCAATGGGTGGGAACTACTAGCCACACCTCCTTTTCCTGAGCTGTATAAGTCAGCTTCCACCAGCCTCATTAGGAAGCACGGTTTCTTTACCCCACCATCCTTCCCTCCTCCTCCTCCTCCTCCAGTGGCGTGCCTCTGTTCTTGGGGCTCCTTCCTAAGTTACCTTTAGCCAAAAGGAATTATGTTCCCATGCCACCTCAAGAGGGTTCGTTTGTCTTAATGGTACCCTGACAGGGTAGTAGTAGTCCCTCATGGGACAGAGTGTTAACAACCAAATTATCCACGTATAACAGTCAAACAACACATTCAACTACCTTCAGACTAACAACAATGTTGAACAAGCATAAATCCTTACTAAGTTACACATGCCCATTGAACCATAACTAATGCTGTAGTGCAGTACAAGTGCTGCACTGTGAGGTACCATCTTTCAGATGAGAGGTTAAACAGAGGTCCGTTTGCCCATCTCTGGTCACTGTCCAGGCGAAAGTTGGAAGATCCCATAGCACTTGTCAAAGAAGAGTAGGGGAGTTTACTCCAGTGTCATGTCCGAAATTCCCCATTAACAAAACCAGTCCTTGCAATGCCCCCTTCCTCAAGACACACCTGGAAACATGCTAGTACAGTTTAGTGTACCTTTCCTGATCAAAAAATGTTAATTAATTGCACTCATCTGCTCCATCTGCTGGTCCCCCAGCTGAAACCCTGATCCTCTGCTTGTGACATCATAATCTGTTCCTGTGTAAATGCATGCAATGTCACAGACTGAAGATTATAACCACGGGTGGGGAATAAATAGCTGCAGCAGATAAACTCTAATATAACCAAGATCCTGTTTTCATGCAAGTGGCCAAAATAATAAAAAATACAGTGATTAAGGGGATGTGAATACAGAAAATGTGGAATAGAAGCTGGATTGTGTCTTTATGTTTTTCCAAATTCCTCCGGAGGTGTGAGTTGCTCTTGAACAGCAAGCAAGGCTGACTTAAATGATTTCTCAGCCCCCTCTCCTCTATAAAACAGCTTAGAAGATGCATCTGCAAAGCAGCACAAGAAAGCTGCAAGTGCCTGCTTGCATGGCACTACTAGTTCACCACACTAGTACAATTATGAAACGTTTTGCTTTTTTAGTGTCACCAGTCCTTCACTCTTCCTGAGAACAAAAAACTAAATCTCACAAGTTGGAAAAAAAAAAGGCAGCTTAAAGAATCCAAACAATGTATTTTATCTGAGCAGCTGACGGGCACCAGACAGGCAGCAAGTTTTTCCAGTAATAAAGAACTGAAAAAACAGCTTGGAGCAAAGCTAGCAAATGGCCTTCCAGTCTCCAAGCTCATAAAACGAATTATACTTGTATAAATCTTCGAATCATCCTTTGAATCTCGGTCACATGTGAATATTTGTTGGTATTAGATCAGTCGAGCTGTTGAACAGTTTAAACAGTCTGTCAGAGTCACTACAAGAGGGATTAAATACCCCCACTGTATTTTATGTAATGCCCCTGGAATTCTGTGATTTTGCAGCTATGCAGCATTGTCTGCAGAACCATTACCTTGCCCGCAGAATCTAAATAATGCTGCTAAATTCATTAGTTTTTAGTGTTTTATCTTTCAGCAGTACTGTTTTTCCATACCACTTGGCTTCCTTCCACTTGTCTATTCAATTCATTTTATATAGTCATTCAAATTCTACACCACAAAACTCTGTAAAATAAATTTAAATCTAGCAACAGAGAACATACTATATAGGTATACCACAGTGTGAGTACACAGTGGACATTGCATCAGCATGTGGCAAAAACACAGAAACAGAGCAAATGATGTCAGATGAAGGCCTAATGGTCCATCCAGTCTGCCTAACTGTGTCTAATTTTGGGACTGTGTCCCCCTCACACTATGCCCATGTGCCTGTCCCATCCCCTTATGAACCCTCATGCTGTTTCAGCCTCTGTGACCTCCTCCGGCAGCTTGTTCAAGCTTGCCATCACACTTTCTGTAAAACAAATTATGTTCAAATATCCTTCTTGAATTTCCCCTCCACGAGTGTCAGGGAGTTACTCCTGGTACCTATGTGGATGTCAACGAAATTAAAAGGGTGTCTTAAATGCATGAAAAAAGTTAGAATCAATATTTTTGCCATGAGGTCTTCAGAAATTACATCTAAGGAAAAAAGTAAGCATTCATAAAATCAGGCTGCCCTGGGATGTAGCAGTTGAAAACAAGGGTGAAGGAGTGAGATTTTCAGCAGGTAATGATATGAGGCAGATACAGTAGTTCGCTGTAGCACTCTGATCATACTGTAGTTCAGAGGGGGAGATGAGTACAGACAACCATAGCACATGGAAAGGCTCTGCCTCTACTGTAAAGGGGTATGTGGCAGAGATGAACAGGAGGTCTTCACTGGGGGACTGAAGTGCATGGGAGGGAATGAAGGTTGAGCTAGGGAGTCTGCATCCATCAGTTTTATCTGCAACTGGATTGACTGTGTTGGAATTGTCTCAGCAAATACAGCCATATAGCATTAAAGATGTGTTTGTTTTCTGTTCACTTTTCCTCACATGATCATCATTATCAGGACTTTGTTACTCCCTCACGTCCTTAATGGCACACTTCTTCTCTCTGCACCATTCTTGCCTCGCATTCGCCTACCTCCAACCTGCCTTAAAATGCACCCAGGTGGGGTAGGGGTATGGGGAATGTACCTCTGACACTGTCCTTGTCCTCAGTAGGTGGTGAGGCAGAGGCATGGGACCTGTGTATACTGTGGTCCAGCTTCCACAGGTGCCAGAGCCCTTCTCTGGTTTTCTCATCCCCTTCCTGAGAGATGCTGACCTTGGTGACCCCACGCCCATGTGTGCATACCAAGTGTGCAGCTGCATGACACAGGCCAGCATCCACCACCCTCAGAAGCATGCATGCCTGTAACACCACCTGTGGGGACCCAGATGCTGCTAGAACAGATGTGTTGGGGCGGAGCTAGAGGCAGGCTAGAACAGATGTGTTGGAGTAGAGCTAGTAGCAGACTAGAACAGATGTGTTGCGGCGGACCTAGTAGTAGATTAGAACAGATGTGTTAGGGCGGAGCTAGTAGCAGATTAGACCAGATGTGTTGGGGTGGAGCTAGTGGCAAACTAGAACAGATGTGTTGGGGCAGAGCTAGTGGCAGACTAGAACAGATGTGTTGGGGTGGAGCTAGTGGCAGATTAGAACAGATGTGTTGGGGCGGAGCTAGTGGCAGACTAGAACAGATGCACTAGAGCATTTGCTACATTACCAGCATCAAAATCAATTAAAAGTAAAATTAAAAGAGTTTTTTTTTTATTCAAACAACTGGCATTTGTCAACAAATCTCATTGAGAGCTTTTAACAGACACGATTCATTTGGGGTAAAACCATGGTGAGACCACAAAATCAGCCCATGACTGAGACCATGAAATTGAAGCAGTCTGCGCTGATGGGACCATCACCAGGACACAGACAAGGAGTCAATGGCATCATGGAAGCACAGCCAATCCTAAAGACAATGAAGGGAGCGGTTTTTAGGCGGTATGGGAGAGATCATTGAAAGTGGACACTTAACGCTCCTGGAAACTAGAATGGATAAGATGGCTGTGGACAGCAAAGCAATAACTGAATCCACTAATAAAACTTACACAGTGATGAATGGACTTGTGAAGGAAATTAAACTCTTGTGCATTCCCTTGGAGAGCATTGAAAACTCAGTTTATTTGGCAGTCAGTTATATTTATTGTAGACTTCCTCAATGCATAGTTTGGTGAGCTGCAGGGGACCAACATTTTCCAAGCCTACAGAGTAAACCTCTGAAAAGAATGAACAACCCTGATCTACCAAGGACCTTCCTGGTGGTAACGGGGTTCTCAAAGGTATTAAATCCTAATGAAAGCAGATGAACAAAGTTCACTACTCATAGAGGGAATACAGACTGTCCACTGCTGTCCAGATCTTAGCTATACCACAAGGGAGAGGATGTGAGCTTTTGATGGTATCTGTGTGGGACTGAGGGAGCTGGATATTACCCACTCATTACAACTGCCTGTTCATTTGAAAATATATGCTGGAAAACATTTGTTATTCAGCAATCCAGATTAGACAAGTAAGAAGCTGGATGAGACAGGATTTTGCTGCTGCAGACAGTGCACAACATGCAGTGGATGCTGAGGGTTGAGGGGAAAATGTGGTATTTTGAAGTTTATAAGACAGGTATCCTGTCAATATAGTGCGAGCAAAAATGCACTGCAAAAACGGTGAAAATAGCATCGGAGGAAAATAGTGAATGGAATAAAACAGCGTTGGAATGTTGTCACACCCCCTCCCAAGTGTCACACTCCCAGGATTATTAATAGTAACTTGCCCCCCCAAGTTCTGCCTCCCCAAGTTTGTAAAATTAAATCCCCCCCACTGACTTCACCCCCGAGTTCTGACCCTCTGGAATTTGTAATAGTTAATCCTCCCATGACTCCCCCCACCAAGTTCCACCCCGGATGTGCAGTAATCGCTTGCCGCTGTCTTGCTGATGCGTGTTTTTTGCTGTTGCCATTTTCTCTGTGCGATAATTGACCACACATTTCTGCTCGTGCTGTATTGACCTAGACCCTATAAGATATGTACCAGTTGGTAATGCCTGTACTATATTACATGCGGCTTAGAATGCTCAAGTTTCTTCTCTCAGCAAATATGGTTTCATAATATAATTAAAGGCAAACTGCACAATTTAAAAGGTAATTGCATACAATAGTGAGCACATGTTTTTTTTTACTTTCCTACTTGCTAAATTAGCAGACAGTTAGTGGTGACAGCAATTTTGAGCAAAGATGGAGATGAACTCATAGTCGTTTTCATGCCTTCCATAGTAAGAATGTTGCTTCCAGGCCTTATGCCGATTATTGCTGGGGATCTTAAAGAGGAACTTCAGTGATGGTCCAAAAAATTATAATCCACGATGGGTGTTCAACAAATTTCTCGTTGAACGTCCCAGCAGCAAAACCGGCAGGTCAACCACATTTAGCAGTCAGCTGCTGGTTTCTCATGACACAAAGTGTTTTCTTCAGGGGGCTTTCCCTCAACCCCCCCCCCCACACAGGGAGCTGTGCCCCCACACCCTCCTCACTAAGGATTATTAGCTCTGAGTCGGAGCTGAATTGAGGGAGGTACAGGACCCCCAACAGACAGTGCCCAGCTCCACTGGGTCCCCTACAGCGGCATGGTGCTGTAGTCGCTGTGGGGGACCTCGCTGTTGAACTGTCGCTGTCAGGTGGGTATACCAAAAAATTACAGCTTGTAGTCATTATATGCAGTATTAGACCTGAAAGGATGTGTGCATTTGTGATTTTTGGCCAAGGTTTACTCTACCTTACATAATTTGAATTTGTTTTTGAGCCCTACTGCACTTGCCATTGATTTTTAGTTGCTGGGCTGCTAGCTCCTGGTGACATCATTGTAGGATAGGGGAGTGACTCACACTGTGCAGTACCATGCAGTTGCAACACTGTTGCAAGGGAAACCTACCAGTACTTAGTATACATACTGTGTTCCCCCTCCCCCAAGACACCCTGTCAGCAATGCATTATGCCAAAATCCAAATGCCTTGTCAGTATGTTTTTTTTCTTTTTGTGAAATTGGCTCTGCCCTACAGTGATGTCAACAGTACAACCCTAGGTCCACAGAAACACCAGGCTTGCTGTAGAAGCCTTGGTACACCCTGCAGTTTTTAGCAGCTCAGAATGCAAAAACTAACTGCAGCAGACAGTAATGAAATACAATTCCAGAATCAATGCAAGAAGGGGTAATTTATGCATGAAAGTCAAAAGGACTGGTGGAGGTCCTCTTTAACTCCAGGCTAAGTGAAGAAACTGAAGAAAAAACAGATGCTTGGAATCCTGATGATGTCCTTGGAATCCCAAATAGACAATCAAATGTTGAAAAAAATTGATAAAAGAGGCAAGAAATTATTACAATTTGCCTCAGGGCAAGTCTTAAGAGTTCTGAACAGGAGAACCAAGGGTGCTTGACAAGGTGAAGTAACATACCTAACCCAAATAGGTAGTAGTCAAATAATTCTGTGCCTCGCTGATGCCTATTCATATAATAACATTGTCTCATTAGAAGTTATTAAGATCTAGGAAAGAGATCATTTCACTTTGAAATGTATGATTCAATGCATTTATAATGTAGAGATAGTGGCTCAAGTGAAGAAATTAGAAGCCGATGAGACCATGTGTATAACATATGCAAAGAAGTTATCTGGAATGAATACACTGAAAAGAAGTTAGAAGAGATAATTAAAAGTAAACAGGCAAATATGCTGTTGCTATTGGCCAAGGAGTTTAAAGTGAATGGGAATTTTGTAAATTCAAATGATAAAATTACAATGTTTTCTAAACGTTATGAATAGCATGGCCCTATCCTTGTCATTAATAGATAGGAAACTGAGTAAATGCAAAGCTGGAAAAGCATTGGTTTGATAAGGAATGGAGACAACTAAAACAGATAATGACTAAAGTAACCAGACAGACAAGCAGAACTTATTTTACAACAATGCTGGCTTTGCCATACCCGCTGTATCACTGCCACTTGGTGACCATGGGTGGCTGTGCAGTTAGGGGCGCCACTTGGGAGGGGAGGGTAACAGCTGGTGTCTGAAGTGGCATCACGTTTTTGCATGTGCATGCCTTCTTGGGCTCCCTCCTATGCCACCATGCGTTAGGACCTCCTGGATCGGTGCCCCCCCCGACTCCTGGCATAGCTGCTGCAGGCACACCATGGTGGCCAGAACTGTCCCTTAGGATGACCCCATTGAGAGGGGATGAACTCATGGGGTTGATGTCCCACGGTTGCCGTGTTCTTGGGTGTCGGGAGTAATCCAGGTGCAAAGCCGTGGTTGGGGTAAATAAAGAGTAAATTTAAAAAAATATATGAAAAGGGGAATACAGGGAATTGTTAACTTTTAAACAAAATCAGTATAAGAAACTATTATGGCGAGATCTGCAGGAGGCTATTAAAAACAAAGACGCTCATACATTTTGGTCTTTGGTAGCCCATAGCATGTCTGATGAAAATAGGTTTAATATGTGTGCTACAATTACAGCATCTAAATAGAGTATGCATTTTAAAACAGTGTATAAAGTCACAAAGGTCAAATCTGCTTTTGTTATCCACCAAGAAACTGACGGAAGGGGTCTAAATATTGCTCCATGGGTTCCAGTTCCAGTAGCAAAAGTTAAATCTGCACTGACTGCACAGAAAAGTAATAAAGCAGCATGAATTGATACACTTCCAGTGGAACTGTTTCATTTTGATCCAGACCTTTGGGCAAAAATTCTGGCCTTCATATTAACAATAATTCATGAATGTCTATGGATGCCACCTGAATGGAACTGTGGTATCATAGTTCCTCGATTCAAAAGAGGAGTTAGAAATTACCCTTTGTACTATAGACCAATTGCCTTGCTGCCAGTTATACAGAAAGCATATTCAAGAACAATTGTAAATCACCTAGAGGAATGCGTAACTGAAAACAATTTAATCTCTCAGTTTCAATGTGGTTTGAGGAGAGACTACAACACAACAGATCTAGTTTTTACATTGAATTATATCTTGGAGACAAATGTGGTGACAAAAAGAAGGCAAATATATGCCTTGTTTTATTGATATAAAGGCCGCCTTTGAGTCTATAAATAAAGAATGTTTACGGGATATAGTAAATCGATAAGAATTTAGATGTCTGTTCACTGTTACTACTGAAAATGTTACATACTGATACAACTGCCAGCATTAAATATTCAGGTGATAGGACTGTTATGGAAGCGTTTACTATAACAAAAGGAGTGAAGCAGGGCTGTGTACTAGCCCCAATGCTCTTTAATCTTTATATAGAATGTTCTTGTTGAACATTTGCAAGATTTAGACACGTTCCTCCTGTTATTAACAATACTGGTATGAAAATAATGCTCCATGCAGATGATGCTATTTTGCTATCTCAGATGCCTACAGGCCTCAAGAGAGGGCTCACAGCTGTCATGGAAAACTTAAAAAGCATAGAGTTAGAATTAAATGTCTCCAAGACTAAGATTATGGCATTTGGTGGAACAACGTTAAGAGTCACACTAGAGGGTATGAATGGTTATCTGTTTGAGGTAGTAAGAAAGTTCAGGTACCTTGGAGTTGTATTTGATAGCAAATTATCTTGGAACTCACTTTTTTTTTAAATAGTGTTTTATTCAATTTTCAAATATAACCACAACAATCATACAGACAACAACTAACATGGGGATTCGAGACACTACAAGAACGTCCAGTAATATGTCAAGGTAGATAGGTCACAAAATGTGTCATATTCTCATATCTAGATAATTGGATTAGCTATACAGCAAAAATCCCCCAAACTAAAAAATAGAAAAAGACAGCACAAATAATAAAACCATTATATAAATAAATCAAGATATTTCCAAATTTCACCTCATGGGACTAACAAAATCTGTACTATGACGTGATGTACCAAAGTTTTAATGAGGCAGCCGGGGGTAACGGGGGAAGGGAGAGGCCCAGACACTCCAGCAATTTTATATCAACTCACCCTACTCCTGTTGGGCCAAAATCTCAATAGTTGATGTGCCCTCTCTGTCTGTTTGATAGTGGAAAAAAGGGAGCCATCTACTGAGGAATTGATCTTCCTGTCACCTAATCTTAGCCATAAGTCTTTCCATTTCTTATATGCGTAAACAGTTACACGGGGGCTGATCCAGCCATTTTTGGGTAATGGCTTTAGTGACCACAGACACCAGAAAGTAATATAGATATTGCTGGGATTTACTCCTCACCAAACTGGGTGGCAACCCCAGGATCCAGTTCTGAAATTGGGCAGGAGAAGGAATCCCCAGCACGTTCACTGCTTCCACAGATATTTGTCCCCATAAATCTTTCAGGACTGGACATGCCCAAAAGATATGAGTATGTGTCCCCAACTCCCCACGACCCCTCCAACATAAGTCCGAACAGTGTGTCCCAAAATGCTTAGTAATCACTGGTGTACGAAAATATCTTAATACAGTTTGCCAATGAAATTGATGCCTGGAAGGGGAGGATGTCGTGCTGTGGACCTCCCCCCATACCCCCGCCCATTCCCGGGCAGTGAGCTCAGTGCCTGACTCAGCCTGCCACTTGAGTTTAAGGGATTCTAAATGGTCTGGCTCTGAATCTAGTAGTAGTTTACTGATCTGGAAGATCCTCTTTTGGGTCTGAATTTGTTGCACCAGGGAGGATATAAGTGACTTCAGCAGATTCTCTTCTGACCCCAGCTGAATTTTCCTGGTCTCATCTAGCAGATAATGCTTAATTTGTAGGTATGTGAACAGATCTTATCAGCTAAGACCAAATTCCTGACAAAGGTGGGGGAAGGACTTGAAAGTATCCCCCATAAAAAAAATTGCCCAATGTGTCTGAGACCTCCCCAGCTCACCTCTGAAAGCCCTCATCCATCTTGTATGGTGCAAAATCTAGGCAGGCCCACAATGGTGTAAGCCTGTCTAAGTTCATAGGAAACCTGAATCTATGGAACACCTCAACCCAGTTTTGCTTCAGTGCAGTGGTCAAGGGATTGTTTGAACTCAACTTCCTGATATTAGTGTTGTCCATAAAAAGAACATCACCTAGGTAGGCTGGGCCAAAGGTGCCTGTCTTTTGCAATACCCAGGTGGATGTCTCCGAACTGACGAGGTGCAGAACCAAGTATTGTAATTAGGATGCCCAATAATATCCCAAAAGTCTGGAAGCCCTAAGCCACCTTTCTGGTTTGACACTGTAAGGATTCTCCACCGAACTCTGGGCTTTTTCCCTGCCCAGGCAAACTTAGAAACAGTGGTACAAAGCACCTTCCAGAAGGGGGGGGGGGGAGTCACAAGAGTATGGCTGCAAATATGAAAAGAAATCTGGGTAAGGCATTCGTATGAATGGTCTCAATTTGATCATGCAGAGAGACCAGGAGCTCCCTCCACCTATTGCAATCCGCCTGCACCTCCAGCAATAGTTTATGATAATTTGTTTGGTAAAGTTTGGAAATGTCCCTGGGAATCCAGACCCCAAGATATCTAAACCCTGAGGTCGCCCATTTCAAGTTCCCTATAGCGGCAGGCAAGGGGCCCAAGCATGGTCACACCGGGACCACCTCTGTCTTGGCTAGGTTGATTTTGAAGCCCGACACCAAGCTGAACTGCTGAATTAGCTGGAGTATTGTCAGTAATGCATGTACTGGGTCTGACACATATAAAAGGGTATAATCCGTATACAATTGTAACCCCTGGGTGGCGCTAACCCCAGTGTTACACCCCTGCCTACTACTCTAGACAATAGGCTAAGGAGTTTGGGTTCGCTGACTGATAACCATTTTAAACATTTGCGCGGTGTCTCCACTCAGAGTGCTTGACGTTGGCTAGCTGTTACTAGGTATAACCTCCTGAGATGTTATACCACCCACAATAACCATTTACCTTCCCCAGACATGCCCCAATAAACATTTCCCCCACATTTCAACACCTTCCATTTTATGACTCTCTCTAATAATATGCTCACACTTAGAATTTCAAAAACAGTAACAATCAATCTATTTAGGGGACAAGGAGTTAGGAACAGGAAGTGTAGTAGAGGTTATCTGATTACTATTTACATATGTTGTACAGGTTTAATTGGTGTTTTGCTGGTGAACCCTCCAGCTGGGTGGCTACGTTACTAATAGAACAAGACAATCACATTTCCCAATTTGACAAATGATACCCAGAACCCTGGCTATCTAGCTGCTGAGAAATCAGATGTTACATTCACAATTATATTTACCCACACTGGTACCAGTCCCAGATCAGCTGAAACCCCACAATCTCAACCTTGCTGGGTACCCAGATACCAAAGTCCTAGATATTGCAGGCCTGGTGGACATTACAGCTGGTCAAGTTGGCTGGCTTCTGAATTTTTTTTTTTTTTTTTTACTTATTATTTTTCCACTCCTACTGTCCCTTCCAATCACCACTCCTTCCATCCTCAAGGAGTGACACCCTCCGACCCTTACCGACCAACTGGGTCTGCCCCTAGAGTGCCACACTGCCTTCGGGGCCCTTGATGGCCCGGATTACCCCCCGGGGTGGGGCGAGGAGAGATCCCATCTCTCCCTCTTTCCCCTGTGGTGAGCTGCACAGTGGGGTCTGCCCTTGGTCAGCGGGTTGCTAGACTGGCTCCGGAGGACTTCATCTAGATGGCTGGAGGGCTTTTTCCTCTGAGTTGTGTTCATCCCTCCCTTTAACCCCACCCCCTGAGACGCCAGCGTGTAGGACGTAAGTCCAGAGAGTCAACGTGCTGACGCACACTCCTCTCAAACGCCTAACAGCATCCCCCCTCCCCAGCTCCGGTAGATGAAGCCACCGAGTCCCTCGAGAATCAGTGCTTCCACTGATTCTCTTAGGACGTCGGGCGCTCCGCAGCACCCCTGGCATCCCACCCCAAGGGAGGAGAGCATCCATTGGGATGCTCCATCCTCCCTCCCCCAGCTGATCCCCGCTGACCCGAGTCCATTCCCGAACCCGGGTCGTCGACATAGAGCGAGGTGTGGCGTCCAGCGCCTCAACCCCTCAGCGCCACCAGGCCGGTGCTGGCTTCTGATTTGAAAGGAGGGGCAACTTGGAGAGCTACTATTCCTACAATGGCTAAGGCAGGGATTGCCCTGCATTTAGCAGAAGTAACAGGAATTGACCCTGCTGGTCACAGAAAGCCAGGGATTGAACTGCACATAGAAACATAGAAACATAGAATTTGATGGCAGATAAGGACCGCTTGGCCCACCTAGTCTGCCCATTTTCCTACCTAACAGATAAGCTCCAGATCCTAGTTAACCAACAGCTTACTTCCTCCTACCCTTACAAAGAGAGAGGGACTGCCCTGCACATAACACAAACCAAATATTCCAAGACAAGCTACACGGCTAGATCTTGGATTTCACATCCTGAACATTCAGCACAATAATTAAAAGTCCCATCTATTGTAATTAAAAGACAATCCTTTTATCAAGCATCCAATATTCCTTTGAAACGAGGTCACATCCAGTACATTTAAATACCAAACAGGCATCCATACAGTAAAAGCAGAAGGCGACACTTTTATCAAGCATCTATATTTATTTGCATGAAGTCACATGCAGTACACTTAAATACCTGGCAAGGCATCCATAGACAAATTCTCATCCAGCATGTCTAGATATTAAAACACTTTTAGCAAGCATTCTCAGACAAAATCTGGCAAAGACAGAAGCATGCTATTTCCAGAACAAGTCAGGAACAATAAGCTGTAGGGTCTTCCACCCTATGAAGTGTCAAACGTGGCTTGGCTGGCAACCCCACAAGGCAGAAACGAACTCATAGGGCAACGACAGAAATCAGCACATCATATGATTAACTATCAAGACATCTCGATGCGCCTACATATTGGCCATTTGGGCAGCAGGCAAGATGCATCCGCACATTTGTCAATCAAGGCAGTCTCTGTTGGGGCTTAGTGGCCCAGACTGATAGCTCTAAGACCTCATTCACAAATTCAGCAGAAAAATATCTCGAAGCGAGGCTTGAGGCCCCCAAGATTACTTTTGAAGGTTTTCCCTTGCACCGGGAGGGTATGAGGGTACTCATTCAGGTCCTCCACAGGTCGCATCCGCAATCAAAGGCATCCTGGTGTTCTTCAGTTCTCTCACAGCTGAGGCATTGGTGACAGCTGGTCTTCTTCCACATCTTTCCCCAATGTGGGAGGGAGGGCTAACACCTGGAGGACAATTATGGCACCCTCCAGATTAGTAGTTGCAACTTAAACTAAATTACTTTAACTAAAAAATAACAAACACTCCCTCCAGGCTAGAGGGGCTTAACTAAGTGGCCCAGGCCTGGAAGCATGGCAGGGGCCTGAGCCCCCACCCCTGTGGGGGGCTCCCAGCAGGCAGAAGCCTGCTCTCCTCTTCTTACTCTGGCAGATCTAAATCTATGCTGGCAAACACTGTCTCTTATAGGGCTCCTTTTCAACTCTTGATTGGCAGAGAAGATGGGGTGACAGATCTCCAAATGGCTGGAGGACCTGTCAATCAGAATACTCGAGGCACAGTTAGTTTGGTGAACTGGCACCTAAAATAATGTCCCTGTAAATCCTCATGAGTACATGGGAGTTTACCCATGAAGTGTAGTGAATGTCCCACAAGTCCTGGCTCTCTTTTCCTGGCTTTCCAATTGGCTGTAGCTGCTTGCAATGGCTGCTTAACACACTGTCCCTTATGGCAGATCAGATACAGTCCTGAATAATGTCCTGGTGCAGCCAGAAAGAAATAAGAATTTGTCCAAATACCCCACAGCTCTGTAGCCCAGATGGTGTACTTGCAGTCACTGCATAGCTGAAGGGTGTGGCTCCACTGGTTTTCCTGTCACTACTGCTCATATGCAAAATTCCCCCCCAGAGCAGCTGACAGGCTGAACTATAGAGTCCCAATAATTCTGGATTAATCAGGGAAAAGCATTTATTTTAATTTGAAACACTCTCCCCCACATGTACAGTACATCCCCCATATGCAGCAACAGTTTATTATTTAAAAACATTTACTTTTCTCTCTTTTGCTGCTGAAGCCGAAAATAGCTACCCGGGGGGCAGCCAGACACACATTATGATTTACACAGATGACCGGGGCCCAGCTCAAGCATGTTTAAAATGAGCGCCAGTCAAACTCCTCTATTTTACACTGGGGTGGCCCCCCAGCAGGCTTTCCATGGTCACCGTGTCCCAGTTAGGTAGGAGAGATCCCGGGACCAACGGCACAGTCCCCGAGGTGACTGCAAATGAAGCAATTTCACATCAAAGGCGCTTTTCACGCCAATGCGACTCTGCTGCCCTGGAGGCAGCAGCACTTTTACAGCGGGAGCTCGTGAGGACGTTTTTAAGCCCGAAGGGCTGAATTGTTATTACAGGCTGCAGGCAAGGCACCAGAAGGGTAAAGCAGACCTGGGGGACAAGAAACTTGATGGCAGGAATATCGGGAGAAGCCCAGGAGGGGCAGCAAGAAAGGAGACAGAGAAATGCAGGGCTAAGGTGGCAGGTAAGCCCAGGCAATGAATTTTAGGAACCCCCATTTGCGGGGAGGTTGCACAATTATACCTTGAGTTCCTCCCCCTCACCCGGTTGGAACTCACATTTTGTACACATGAAAGATACTGCATGGAAATCTTCAATGGCAATCTCAAGAGTTGCCTGTAACTTTGCTAATAACTCATTTAAAGTCCTAAAACATTCAAGGCTAAAGTAATAGGGCAAGTATTATATGGCAGTGAAGTTTGGGGTACATCAAGTAAATTAAATAAACTAGAAGTAATACAAAAACATTTTCTGAGAAATACATTAGGAGTTCCAAGACATGCATCGACCTCTTTAAGAGGCTAGAATCTGGCATGTTGGCCTTAGAAGCAAAAATAATTATTTCTGCAGTCAGACAATGGAAACGAAAACAAAATATGGAGAATAATAGGCTGCCTAGACTGTGTTGGAATGGTGCAATTCGTAACGTTACAGCTGAAAAAGTCAATATGAGAAACTGGTTTACCTCTTTAAAAGCTATTGTTAAAAAAATCAGGACCATAAGACACATCATCAGAAAGGGCCTGTGTATACCCACACACCTTTATGGCAGAATCAGCACAAAGAATTAAAGATACATTCAAAGAGATATGGCAAATATATAGGAAACTGATAGAAATAAGCTCTATGGTAGTGTAAAGTTACTTTACAGAACAATATTTATTATACTGTGAAAAAAGCTCATAGAAATGTACTACGTAACTTAAGGTTAGGTGTACTCTTGGGTTATTTATCAAATATTGCTATTATTAATAGAAGTAAAGTGTTGCTCTGTGTATGTAGACATGAGAAATTAATAACAATACAACAGCTACTGCTAAATTGTACAGCATTTGTGAAGGAATGACAGACTTGGATAGAGACAATGCATATTCAGTGTTACTAGCAGATAATAAGGTTTGCAGAAAGTGAAGGTTGCCTGCTGGGAAGAAAATTGTAAAAGTGTCATTCGGAATGAATGGAATTTTGCTGATATGTAATTATTCTGTTTGTACAAAAACATATGTACTTTTATAAGACATGAAAGGCCTCTCAAATGTTGCAGTTCTTTGGAAATTTATACATCTTACCAAATGAAATTGATTCTGATTGGTTCCATGGTAGAAGGCAAGGGGGAGAAACATACGGCAAACTATCTGGGTGTTCACGGTGTGGAGCTAATCTGCAGTCCGCCCAAATTTAAAAAGGTTGCCAGCTTGGGGTAAGCAACCTCAAGTGCCTGTTTATGCCTGAATAATTTTGAAATTACTGAAATGTTTAACTGAATAATTCATTTTGAATGTTAAAACTAGTATTATGCATTGTTGGACTGCCAGTTAGCAGTCTTGCTTAACAGTTCTAATTGGATTTTGGTGTAGATGCCAGCTCAATAAATAGAGTGTACGGACTTGAAAATGCTACACTTTGGGGGGACGCTGTGGAGCCTGAGCTGAGTGGCAGCAGATTCAAGCAGCTCTGCACCAACAGAAGATTAAAGTTTAAAAATCAACTATTTGAAGCAACTTCTGAGTAAATTGCTCCATATTTCTGAAAAGAGGAGTAAAAACTGATCAAGAATGGGCAATCCTAGAAAGGATCGCAGTGTTGGGACTGGAGGAAAATCGAACAATACCTCTCAGCACTTGAGGCCCGACATGAATGCACAGGCTGAAAATGCATCAGACTCAGGAGAAACTCTTAACTCTCTAGGCCTAAAAATTTAAAGATTGATTAACACAGTGACAGACCTCAACACCAAAATAGACTCCTTTGGGACTCATGTAGTGGCAGTGGAAGTAAAAGTAGGCCACTTAAAAACTACAGTTCACGAAGTCAAAAATCAAGCAGATTCTGTGACAGTAACCTCCGCGATGCTGGTCAAGGAGAATGCACATTTCAGGGCCCGCCTGGAAACTTTAGAGAACCAGGCCCGATCCTCTCACCTGCGTATACTGGGCCTACCAGAGGGGATCGAAGGTGACCATCCCATACTATTTTTGCAGGACTGGTTCAATGAAAAGCTAGTGGATGGAGAGCAAGATCTCCAGTTTGGTCATCAGAAAGCCTACCAAATCACTCCCCGGAGGTACCGAGAGCAATCTGATACCCCCATACCCTGCTGGTAGTGACAGATGGAATCGGAACCCGAGATAAAATACTTCAGATGGCCAGACAGATGGGTCCCCTCACACAGGATGAACAGAATATTCATATTTTCCCAGACGTCAGTTATGTGACAAGGATCTGCCGCAAGAAATTTGACAGTGTTTGCCTAAAGCTTCAAGAGGCCACTATACCTCACACGATTATCTACCCAGCCAAGCTTCGGATTGTTTTTAAGGGCAAAGTCTGGATTTTTACTGACCCTACTGAAGCTGGAAAATGGGTCTCTCGTCTACAAATGGGTCAACAGAAGGGAACAAGGGAGGAGGATGATGATGTGGAGTTGGAAGAAGATGGGGACACTTGACTCTGTATTGGGCTAAGTACAGCTCTTGTTTGTCCGTAATTTTGATTTTACCCCAATACCGTCTACTGAAGTAAAGATGGAATTATGAGTCTTTTTGTTTCTTTGATATTAATGGGGCTGATTCTGTTGATGTTATAAATCGAATGTAGGAGAAAGGGGTATTTTAAGTGAGGGGTTTAAGATTAATTTCTAGGTCTGGAGCTATGTAACGTTTTCTCTTCTCTTTACTTTTATTTCATATTGCACTGTTGGATTTTCAAAATGTGCTCAAATATCTATATTTGAATCAGCTTGAATTATGCTGCTGTAAAAGTTATGTTTTTTAGGTTCCTTTCATAATTAAGGCTAAAGTATGACGCCATTAGCCCTACAATAGGGCGTGCTTATGTTGGACCTGATTCTGGACTTTAGAAAACACTTCAGTCTTACTGCTCATGGGCTCAGGAAGCAGCAGTTATAGTTTGGACTTTTAGGAAAGACATTTTAAGCAATTACCCCCTGGATGTGGTATCACAACATCTAGATACACCTCTCCTATGATTAAGGGGGCTTAGTTCCCCATTGTATTGTATTGAAATACCATTATACAGTATGTCTATGATGTGAATGTATTGTTTTCATCAAATAATGAAAAAATAATAAAAATAAAATTTCAAAAAAAAAATTGCTACACTTTGACTCTAGAATTTTTTTCCTGGACCTCAGGTTTTTTCTTTTTTTTTTTGGCCATCGGCGGACACCATCTGTCTGTCCTTGTCACCCACACCCCATCCGTGGGACTTCTGACTCCACTGGAGTACACCCTGGCTTACCTCTCCAGAGCGGGGCCATTGGGGAGGGCCTCCCTGAATAGAGACTGGTTCATGATCCAGAAGGAGTGCCTCAGTTGGCTGTGTGGGGTCTGGTGGAGGGCAGATGCCCTCCCGCTTAGCCGATGATTTTTTTCTAGATGCTGTCTCCAAAGGAGGCATGGCATGCAATGACATAGTGGCATACTGAGCACTGGATGTCTGGCACACCTCCCAAATTTCTTGAGCACTGGCTGTCAGACCTCCAGTCTCCACTAGGGGTCAGTCAAACACTGGGTGCTTCCCCACCCTCCTCTCTGGAGGAGTATAGCAGTCCCTGGGATGCTCAAGCCACCTCCTGCCGTCCGGCTCTCTAACATCCCTGGCTTGCTTCCAAACCTGGGACGTCAGCATTGCAAGCAGATGCTCTATTGCTGTACCAGTGGGCTGGCCTTCCAGGTCCTCAGGTTACAGGTACATTAGTACTTTGGCTAATGTTTATTATCGGTCCAGTGTCATGCTGCAACAGCTCATTATATGAATGTCATTTGAGACATTATTGTTTGGCTAATAAGACAAAGGGATTTGCTCCCAAATAGAAGTAACAGATTGCTGAATGAAATGTTCTCTAACATCCACATGTCATATGTTGTAATATGGTATCTTACAGCTATGTACCTTGTTTTAATTAGTATTTGTTTTACCACAGAAATCAATAAAATAAAGTTTTGAAAAAAGAGAACAGCTTCCCTACACTGAGAGAGACAGAGCGTCCTCTGGGATGCTCGATCTTTCTCCCCCAGGTCAGCCCCTAGTGACCAAGATTTGTGCCTGATCCCCGGTCACTGGCATTGCTAGTGGTAGCCCTATTGTTGCACTGATGAACCGGCCTGCTAGGTCCAGTCTTCCTCTCCGACAGTTCTTAGGCCTGATAGGTTCAAACCCTAACAAGGTTAGTTTAAATCAGCAATACTTATCAGTTGGCAAAAAAAATTATTAATTAATTTTTTTGGGCAAAAAAGTATTTCTGACATCCTTAGATTCAAGCTCAGTTTAGTTTTGGTTTTCATATTCTTAAAACAGTTTTTTATTTTTTTGGGAATTAAAGTTTATTAAAGTTTTCAATTTTACACACAACAGCACACCCACACACACTTAAACTAATACAATTAAAATACAAAATAAAAAACACATAGCCACACACATGCTCAGATAAATAAGACACATTCTCCTACCCATAATTACCACAATGAAAGGAGTGGCAACTACCGTTACCTTGTAATCGATCTAGGCTAAAAGACACAGGTATGAGAGTACCATATTTAAGACTGACAAAGTACACTCATGGAAGGGGAAGGCAAGCTTAAGGTGCTTACTGTATCTTCCAGAAAAGGTATGATAGCTCCTATTCAGCCAATATTTCTAAAATATCTTGACTGTTGGCCAAATAATGAAAGAATGGCATCCATCTGCTAATAAATCTGTCTTTTTGGAATCTTAGTTGGGCCGTAATTCGCTCCATTGCAAGTACAGTAAGACGGTTCTTTAACCAGGTTCCTTTTGTGGGACCTCTAGGATTTAGCCAGTTTTGAGTAATGTTTTTAAGTGCAGCAGCAGCTATTAAAATATAATATAAGTATCTTTGTGCCCCCTTCTTTAAATCAGCTGAAGGGAACTCTAATACCCAAAATTTAACGTCCTTTGGGACAGGGAACCCAAACACCTTTGCTGTCTCTTTTTGCACCTCATCCCAATATAATCTAATATAGGGCACGACCAGAAAATATGCATAATGAAGCCCACTTCTGAACAGCTTCTCCAGCACTGATATGAAGCTCCATCCACTACATATATTGTTTTGTCCGGGCTGTAGAAATGCCTTATTGCCACCGCCATTGGAAATCTCTCCATGAAAGGGGAAGCTGTTCTACAAAAAAACCTTTCCATACCTGAGCCCACTTCCCATCAGATAACCCTATCTGTGCTACTTTTTGCCATTTATCTTTACTTGAATTAGTTTCCCCTTCTTTTAAGTTCATAAAGATTTTATATAATTCGGATAGTATTCTTTTTATCCTATGCCCTTCCACCATACTCATTAGTATTACCTTTAATGGATTGGGGTTTTAGAGAATTGTACAGCTCTGCTAGGAGTGTGCAAATAGTGTCGTAGTTGTAAGTATCGAAAGTAATCACCTGAAGAAAAGGACAATTCCCTATGAAGCCTCTAATAGAATTTCATTCTGCCATCTTCCAACAAATGGCCCACAGTCAAAACTCCCTTCATTTCTACCGATGTAGCCCACCTGCAAGCTCAAAAGGAAGGAAATCCAGGCAAGCCCTCAGTAGTGTATCTGTTCCCATAACCATTTCAGGTTTGTTTCTAGAACAAACCTCTAGGCAAGTTTTTTTAAGATTAAGGGCCCAAATGTTAGGAATGTCTAGTAATTTGAGATTACCCTAATGCATAAAAATTAAATCTCTTACTCTTGCCACCCTCCTTGTGTCTTTTTCTAATTCAACCCATAATGGCGGGAAGATTACACAATGAGGGAGGGGAGGTAGTAAAAACAACAAAAATGGAAAGGGACCTGGGGGTAATCATATCAGATGACCTTAAGGTTAGCAAGCAATGTGAGAAGGCAGTAGGGAGGTCTGGGGGTATACTGGGATGTATAGGGAGAGGCATCACCAGCAGAAAACAGGAAGTTGTTATCCTCTGTACTGACAGTTGGTGAGACCCCATCTGAGTACTGCGTCCCAGTTCTGAGACCCCATCTCCACAAGGACATAGACAGGATGGAGGCAGTCCAGAGGAGGGCAACTAAAAGGTGCAGGGTCTGCAAGAGAAGCCTATATGGAGGAGAGACTAAAGGAGCTTAATATGTATACCTTTGAGGAAAGGAGGAGAGGGGGATATGATAGAAACTTTTAAGTACCTCAGTGGAATCAACAAAGTCCAGGAGGGTAGCATCTTTCAGAAAAAGAGATGTGCAAGAACAAGGGGACAAAATTTGAAGATAGAGGGGGGACGGCTCGAGGCAATGTGAGGAAGTATTTGTTTCACAGAGAGGGTGATGGATGCATGGAACAGCCTTCCTGGGAGGTTGTGGGATCTAAAACTGTGGGAGAATTCAAGAATGCATGGGACAGACATAAGGCAATTCTTGTGGGGGGTAGGAAGAAACAGGCTGTTGGTTAAGTAGGATCTGCAGCTTATCCTGTAAGTAGGGAAATGGGCAGACTAGGTGGGGCAAGCGGTCCTTATCTGCCATCAAAGTCTATGTTTCTATGTTTCTATTTCATGTCTTAAGTGAGATATCAAATACTGTAGTTGCCCAGCCCAGAAATAACCCTTTAAATCTGGAAGGGCTAGTCCTCCTTTATTTCTAGGGCTAACCAGAATTGCCCATCTAATTCTATGTCTCCGGCCCCTCCATATGAATTTTGAAATCATGAGCCTTATATCTTTCCAAAAACTTGACGGAGGCCTAATGGGGATAGAGGAAAAAAAGAAAAGCCATCTAGGGAGTATGTTCATTCAAACCACTTCCACTCTCTCTATCAATGACAGTGGGAGTTCTTTCTCTTTCCACCTATTACAGTCCTCCTGTACCTCTTTTAAAAGTTTGAGGTGGTTCATATGAAATAATTTCCTAAGGTCATGAGAGATCCATACTCCCAAATATCTAAATCCCCATTTGGTCCATTGAAAATTCCCCACCTTGGGCAAAGATTGTACAACTTGTACCCCAATTGGATACATTTCAGTTTTTGATTCATTTATTTTAAACCCCGATACGTGGCCAACTTGTTTTAGGGTATCCAAAATGTGGGATAGATTTTTTTCTGGATCAAGGACAAATGAAAGTGTATCATCCACATAAAGTGAGTATCTTGCCCCCCCAATTCCCTGATAATTAGGATCTTGCCTGATTTTGGCTGTTAAGGGCTCCATACTTAAAGCAAACAAAAGGGGGGATAGGGGGCAACCCTGCCTGGTACCTCTCTCTATACCAAAAACTTCTGACATCACCCCATTCACCCTAACCCTTGCCTATGGAGCTCGATATATATTAGAAAGCCATCCCTGAAACTTATTCCCAAATCCAAATTTTTTCAGAGTTAACCTTAAAAATTGCTTATCTAGCTTATCAACATTTTTTCTGCGTCAATTGAAATGACTGCTTTTAGTGGGTTGGGGGTTAGTTTATCTATCCCTTCAATAACATTTAATAACAAACGAATATTGTCATGCAAATGCCTTTCAGGAATAAATTCGGACTGGTTGGGATGGACCAGATCTGAAATCTCTTTAAGGACCCTGTTGGCAATCATTTTTGTGAAAATCTTAGCGTCTGTATTAAACAGAGATATAGGGCAGTAGTCTGAACATGCTGTGCCTTCTTTACCTGGTTTAGATAAAACTGTAATAGCCCCCCCCACCCAAGATTTAGGGGCGGCCTCCCCATCATGAGCCTCATTGCAGAGCTTTGTCAAAAAAGGGGCTAAATCCTCTGAAAAAACTTTATAAAATTAATTAATATACCCATCCGGGCCCGGTGCTTTCCCTGACTTTAAAGATTTTATTGCTCCCCGAATTTCAAGTAAAGTAAATGCGGCATCAACATACTTTTTTTGGTTGCTTGAGAAGACTGTGGACGTATATATACATCCAGAATCTATATACGTTCACATATATTCAGTTCTCAAAGGGTTTTAACTTGAGATGATCAATTTCTCCTGAAAATTCTAAAATCTTTTCTGGGTGTCCTGACACCAATTCTCTTTTATATAACAGACCGTAGTATTGTTGAAATTCTTTTGCAATCTTTTTAGGGCTAGCAACCTCTTCAGACCCATTTACTACCTTTTTAATTTTGGCCACATATCTATCTGCTTCTTGCTTACGAAGCCTAAGCACCAATAATCTCCCTGCCCTCTCCGTAATATTTTTGATTCAAATATCAAATTGAGTTTTCTGCCTTTTTGTTGTTAGACCATTTAGTTTATCTTTTGCCTCTTTAAGTTTGGGTACTGGAGATGATTCTTAGTTATCTTATGTTCTGATTCTAGCTCTCTCAGTTGTTCCTCTGCTTTTTGTAGCTTCGCTAGGTGTGTTTTCTTCAGGTACGAAGCCTGTGAAATCAAATGTCCCCAAACTCCCACTTTTAAAGCATCCCATACAGTCTTCAAAGCAATCTCTCCTGTATCATTTTCACCTAGGTAGCTTTGAACAACTTCTTTAGTCGAGTCTGCCATGTTTTTATCTAAAAGTAGCCCTGCATTAAACATCCAGGTCTTACTCAGGGTCCCAGATTCCCACTGTATTTTATACACTACTAATGCATGGTCTGAAAGCGCCAAGAGATAAGTACTTATATCAACCACAGTGTGAGACATAGAGTTTTGTGTATACAGACGATCCAATCAAGAGTACGAATCACCAACAGCAGAGTAATAAGTAAATTTCTGCGATGTTGTATTCTGTACCCTCCAAGGGTCAACAAGGCCACCTTCTGATCGCAATGTCCTCAGAAGTTTTGATCCTGCTCTGATCACCTCCCCCCCATCATGAACTTCTGTCTAATTCATGATTTTCCACACAGTTCCAATCTCCTAAACAAAAAGTCTGGCCCTTTGGCAGTTCAGAAATAAGTTTGAAGACCCATCTAAAAAAATTCCCTTGTTGGGGGTGTCGGAGCATAAATCCCCACAATATGTATTAGATGACACTTACAGTCCTCTGAAATCTGATTAGTCTACCATCCCCTCCTGTAGTAACTTGTTTAACCTGCAATGGGGGGACCCCTTCAAACTAAGATATCCACTCCGGCTTTCTTTGCTTGAGGGTGGGAATCTCCCCACACTCTGCCCACCCATGCCTTTCTTAGCTTCAAATGCTCCATCGGGGGAAGTTTCATTTCCTGGATGCAGCAACATCATAATTCGCCTGTTTTAACTCTTGCAATATACATGTTCGTTTGACCCCATTATTTATACCTTTCACATTCCACATACCAATCTTTAAACTAGCCATAACGTAGCCCTTCGGATATTAACTGCTGTCTGTATATCTTCTCTCCATACCTTTTCTTCTCCTCCAGTCTTCCACAGTTTGACCCTGAATATACTGCATGCAGCCCAAACCAACAAAAATACCCACACAGACAAGTAAGCAGAAACATAAAAACACAGAGTTGTTTGGCTCTTAACAAGCCAATGAACAAGCCTCCATATACTGTAACACAACCAACTTAGGCAGTGAGCAGAAGGAAAACTAGTTAGTGGACAACAGTCCATGGTGAGAGCAAAAAAGCCCTCGAATAGATGTAGTACTTTAGTAAGAAGGTATGCCCTGTACTTCTGGGCTTGGAATCATGGTTAAAACCTTGCATTCCTCCTTCTTTAAAGGACTTTCAGGAGACCTCTCTCCACCCCCCTCAGGCTTTCCAGATATAAAACATATGAAAATGTGTACATTCGCAAAGCATTACCATTTTAAACTGTCAAAACATGCAAGTGCTAAAAATAAAAGGACTTAGCATGCTCATATATGCTTTGCCACTTCTTTTCCCATTAGATCGTTAGCCCTTATGATTATATTAAAATATTATATTAAGACCATCCCATTGAATTAACTTAGGCGGGAACCACCGCCCTAAGAAACCCCAAGAAAAGAAGGAAATCAGATTCTCTTAGTCTATTGCTCCTGTGACAGAGGTATGAGCACAAAAAACATATCAGTAATGTTTTTTTTTCCTGTTTTTTTCCCCCTCGCTAACAGTCCCAGAATCAACAGTCTATCTCCTTCGCCAGCTTGCTTTCGAAAATGAATCGGAAAAAATATATACGGACCCTGTAAGGGGGGTGCAGCCAGGGGTTCAACTTAACAGAACACAACTTACCCCATCAGAAATACCCTGCAGCCAGCCAGGCCGTCGGCATACCGGTTGGATTTCCACTTGCAATACTGGTGACCTGGGTTCGAGAATGGACTCAGGTCGCTGGAGGGCCGGCTGGGGTGAAAAGGATGGAGCATCCCGTGGACTGTTCTCCTTCTCAGGGGGAAGGTTGGGAGCCCATCCAGCACTTGGCGAAGGCCAGGGGTACCACAGCTACTGGCACGTAGCAGCATTCCAGGGAGTGAGGCAGATGCAGGACATCATTGCACGTCCCCGCCCCCCAGAAAACCAGGAAGCTGAGGGAACTGCTGGCTGTCCCAGATGGCACTCGCTGCAGGCTTCAATTAGCTCCCCAGATCAGTCCTCTGACTAATCCCAACATCTGCAGTGCTAGGCCAGGGTGCCACAGCCCCACCCTGGGGGGCAATTTGGGGGGTATCAGAGGGTGGCAGCCATTGTAGGGGGTGGAAGCCCTACAGTCCGTGACTGAGCAGAGATACTGGGCAGCTGGCGGCTCGGGGTGAAAAAGACAGAATTTAAAAAAATAAAAAAAATAAATACCCTGCACCCTCAGCCCCTTACTGACCACTAAAGGAATGAACCCAAGTGTCCCAGTTCTCCAATTCAAGTGTCAGCTTTTTTGAAGCCAGGAAACCAGGTCCGAATGCAGTGACATAATTTCTTGTTTTCTGTTTTCTCTCCTTCCTTTTTTCGCTGTGGCAACTCCCCAAAGCAGCTCATCCACCTCAGCTTCTGTTGTTTCTTCCGACAGATCGGGGGTCTGTATATTTGCATTCTTCAAAAAAGGGGCCACCGTCATCAGAGACTCAAAGATATTTATAGAGGTTCCGTCCTGTATCCACAGCTTCACAGGGTAACAAACTTGAGCCTTTAGGCCTTTTTCTTTTAGTTGTTTAACTACAAGGAAGACCTTCTTTCACTTCACCACAAGCTGTGGGGGATAGTCCTGATCAATAAATACTCTGTTACCATCAAATGCCAGATTTTTCTTGCTCCAGGCTAGACAAAGTATTTTTTTCTTTTATTGGGTAACTTAGAAAGCAAATAATAATAGAGCAAGCTGGTGCTCCCTGTTTAGGTTTCGGGACAACAGCACGATGAGCTCGCTCAATACCTAGCTCAGAGTCCGCTGATAGCTCTAATTCCTGTTGAAGCCACGATTCAAGAAATTTCAGCATATCTGCTTGTTCAGCCCCCTCCATGATATCAAACACTCTTATATTGTTTCTCCTTGCCCTGGCTTCTGTGTCTTTCATCTCAGCAGATAAATCTCTCTCTCTCTCTCATATAAATAACAAAGGGCCCTCCCCATAGCCATATGCTCTGATTGCAACTCCGAAACATGATTTTCCACTGTGGTAGTTCTTTGTTCAAACTTTTTGAAATCCTTCTCTATATTAAGAGACTTTATGATTGATGCGATGTAATAGTCACAGAATTGTTCACCTGTCGGCTTTATTTGTATCTGCATTTGTCTCTATGCCTTCCTCTTCATCTTCATTGTAAGATTCAGCCAAGAACATGGATGCATGGTAGGCTGCTGGGCTTGCATCGCTGGGCCTTCGGTTAGATCTCGGCACCGTAACTGGGGAGAAGAAGATCTGCCCTGCATAAGTTTGGTATCGCTAGATCACCCAGAGTTTCTTTAGTTATAGGACCCAAAAACTGCCATCTGGAACTGCTAATTTCTACACAAATACTTTGCTTTTCTTCCCAAGGGTGGTCGAGAGCAGGCTCAGCTGTCCACACCAGTTGATGATGTCACCGGAAGTCTAAAACAGTTTTTATAGCTAATTTTATAATGATTCATCATTAAAGATGTCTGCCACTTGTCATTTTTTTAAAATCTCTTCTATTGAGAATATATGTTGAATGTACATGCTAGGTTCATAAAGTGACTGTACTGGGATCATGTTACCACACATGTTTCTGATGGTAAACAGCACTCTACCAAGATATTTAATTTCTTCATGCTGTGCATGGCACAGGAGTGGAAACTTAACATCAAAATTCCACATCTCGGTTCAGGAATGAAAGAAAAGAAAATTGCATATCTCGATGTTTTTGTCAGACAAACATTACCGCTGAAAAAAACATTACGTGGTCACTAACAAATTCTGCTGCTTTAAAGGGATCTTTAGTAACCTGTTTACACCCTTCTTGTTGAGTTCTGACTTAAAGCAGCAGTGTCTGTTAATCATGTTGTGTTTAATAATGTACTTCCAGCAAAAATGTCACTGTATCAATTCTTGCATTTCTTAACTGAGAGAAAAAATGTTTGACATTTTTAAAAGTGTTTGGTCTCGCTAATATATCCGATTAGCTACAGTGCCTTGCAATGGCCAGTTGGCCACCATAAAATTATGAAACATCTTGGTGTTGTGCGGTGCTATTTTACCATCAGAAACATGTACTAGTACCACTGTAATATAGCCACAGTATGCAACCAGTATTTTCAGTCAAATGATACCTACTTCAAAACAGATTTTTATATACCACAAGTGGTGACCATCTTTAATGACTTGAGCCATATTTACAACAATAGTTATAGAAACCTTTTTAATGTTTGAGGAAATTAAAAGATACTAGTTATGACCTAAGAATGTCAGAAATACATTTTCACTTAAAAAAAAGCAAATAATGAAGATGTAGCGTTTTAGTGTTGATCTGCCACTAAAACCTTTACCTTTTCTTCAGGTCAGCCGTGCTCATCTCTGGCTGCTCTGGCAGATGCCATCTTGCTACACCATGTGCATTATGAGTCAGGCACATCAAATAAAAATGGAAAAAGTCTTTATTCCGCACAGGAGACTTCGGCACACCATGAGGCTTTGCCAGAACCCCTTGAATAACATGGCACTGCCATAGAGTGCAACATTTTGTAACATACAGTGCTGTGCATGCTCTTAAAGAGGAAGTAGTTAAACCTTAAGGCCCATACTTAACTGTGTATCTCACATCACCCCTGGGGTCGTGAAAGTGAGTAACACTTGAACAAGCAATAATATAACAGCAGAAAACACAAAACTAATTACATGTCAAGCAGTACATGACACAACCTGACTGTAGAAGTACTTCACTGGTGGGGAGGGGCCAGAAAGGATCTGGACTACAACGGTGACCAGAGCAACACCAGGGGAAGGGGAACACCACAGTGACCTGAAGCTTGGTCAGGGTGACAAGTGCCACAGTGCAGGGAAGGGAGAAGGGAAAAGAGGGACGGGATAGGAGCTAGAGATTACCCAGAACTATGATACGCAAAATTTAATAAACTGTTGCAGAACAGGAAAAACCAAAATAATAAAATTGTCCTTTTGAAGAAGGCACTCCTGTAGAGAAAAAAAAAATGTCAATGCAGTTTATGCAGCATTTAGTACTATTAGCAAAAAACATTTAAGCAGAGAAACAGATACATTAGGACATTTACTGCAGAAAAACAATTAAGCACAGACAGCGAGGAATACTATGGGCAACAGAACAAGCAGTTGCAAGAAACACTGAGTCCATTTACACAGATGTTCAAGACTTGCATTGACTTTTCAGGTCAATTGGAATGGTATTATGAGTTTCTTGAACTAGTTCTCGACAGAAAGGTGTAAGGTCCAGAAAAGCAACCCCAGAATTCTGTGAACTGTCAGAATCACACCATTTGGCACTATGAAGTCCAGGGTCCATGTGACAGAAATGGGAAGGAAAGAGTTAATGGTTTGGATTCTGTAGATGCCTTATTTTTTTAGCAGCGTGGAAAAAATACACTGAGGCTGAAATCCTCCAGCAGCAACCAGCTTGTGGAATTTCTAGCTGCTAGATAAGAGCTGGGTCATAAATCTCGAGTGGACATCTCCAGACACACCCAGACCTTGCAGACACGGACACAGGGCAGTTTGAATGGATTGGATCATTCAAATATAAACTTAAGGTGAAAGGGAATATAATTGGTCACCAATAGGTGTTCACTCTGATTGGGACAATTACATACATATAGTTGGTTGGTGCATTTAAGGGAGAATAGGAATGACCTAGTCTCCATAGACTATATAAGCTTCTGTAAGACAGAGAACTCTCTCTTGCCTTGGGAAGCTGTGAGGGAAACATAAGCTTGGAGCCTACCTGGTATGTCCGTGGAGCTGGCAGTTAGAACAGGGTCCAGTGTCTCTTGTAAGGACAGGGAAGGGTAAGTTTAGTGATAGTATATTTCAGTAATAGCCTTCTTCTTTTGCCATCTGTTGTTTAAAAACATTTGTTTACTTTTCCTGTATGAGTGTTATTCTCTTGTGTTGTAAATACATTTCCTGTAAATGCTCATTGCACTTTCTGTTAAGTAAAAGCTATTTATTTGCTCAACAGTTGTGACTCTGATGTCATTTTTCTAAGGTAAGATTTGGTTTTCCACTGGCTAAGGTAAACTCTGTGTAGCATCCGCCACCTGAAAGAGACACACTACCAGACTTTAACTTGTGCAATTGCACGTGTGATTTTTCAAGTTTGTACACTTGAAAGAGGTGCCGGAAAGAAAGTCCGGCTGGTGGCAGCGAATACCTGAGGACACACACACACCTCTCTAAAAGCTGTTTCAGCCCAGAGGGAGAGGTGGGTTGTCACAGTCCATTCACAAATTTCTTGTATAGAATCTTCTCAAACTGGTACACAAGGGTGTGCACAAGAGAGTCCTGAGAAGAAGAGGTCAGAGATGTCCCAGAGAGTTCATCCAAGTGAATGACAGGTATAATAGTATCCAGCTGGAGAGAGTTAGGAGTCTGAGGATCTGAATGAACTGGTTGCAGGTTATCAGGAGGAATTTCTGATTCTGAAAAGATGGCAGGCTGAACTGCAGCTTCATTACTGGGAGGACTGGGATAATCTGGGATGGTGTTGCTCAGATACCCATGCTTCAGACAATTGATGTAGTCTTTGGGCATACGCTTTCCATTTGATTTCCGGTGCAGGTGGACGTGAACTAGAGAGAACTTTTCCACAATATAGAAAGGACCAGTCCTAGGGCAAAGCAGTTTCTTTGTGGTGCCATGAACTAATACAGGTCAATACAAGTAGATGGTGTCCCCCCACAGAAAATGAATGTTCATGGGATGTGGCTGCTTGACATTTTCTGCGTGGCAGATTTTCTCTGTCCCAATGTGGTTGCTGCAATACATTTGGCAAATTCAAGCTTTTGCAGTACAGGCACAATGTTCGGGGAAGCTGAGTTTGGAATCGCTACCAGTGAAAGATCCATTTCCAATGGAGTTTTTGGGTGGCATCCATGGACCAAGAAAAATGGAGTGTACTTTGTACCATCAACACAAGGGCTTGTGTTGTAGGCAAACTGAACAAAGGAACAAAGCAGTCCCAAGTGTCAGGAGTTTCACCCAGGTACTTGGAGAGAAAGTGTTGAGAATAGTAGACATCATTCTTTCTCTTTGTCCCCTACATTACTGGTGATAGCTTGTTGTGTGAGTCTTTTTTGTGTTGAGGAGTTTGCAAATCACATCTTTCTGAATGCAGGTACAGGGGGTACCATGATGGCAAATAACTGTGTTGAGGAAGGCATTTGCTACTGTAGCAGCTTTGATGTTCTTTAATGGGATTAGCTCTAAGTATTTTGTAAGGTAGCCTACAAATATAAGAATGTGTTTGTTGCCAGTCAGAGCATGTTAATGAAGGTCTAAGAATGTGTGTGCCGACTCACTGAAATGATTCTGTGGCTACAGACACTAGAATGAGAAGAGTCTTTGTCAGTTTAGCAGGAGGCTTCCTTTGGGAGCAGGGCTGGCAGAATTTGGCAAATTGAACAATATCCTTTTTTATGTGAGGCCAGAAGAAAGAGTTCCTTGGATTCCCATATTACCTCCAGAAAGTGGAGAGGCATTGAGTGGCGAGAAGAACTTTGTTGATTAGAGAGGCAGACACAACTAACTGTACATTAATTATGTCCATTGATGGCCCTTGTTCACCTTGGTCCAGATGTGAAAAAGTACAGTGTCTTTAAGGAAGTATTGTGAAGCAAGGAAAAGAAGATCCTGGCAATGTTGCTTCTGTTGTGGAAGATTTCCTGTCTCTAATTAAATGATTATGTATGAGAACTGAGGATCTGCTGTTTGATGAGTTTTGACAGTTACCTGGGAGACTGCAGGTGCAGAGGAGGTGAGACGCTCTTCGGCAGACTGCAGTAACTGAGGATTGGTGCTGCTTTCTAAAGCATTTGGAAGCAACAAAGCTACTTGTGGTGCTGTAGGAGTGTCCACAGGAAAACATATCTGTGGCATGGAAAAGAAGAGCTTCTAAGCAGGATTGATCATTTTTTGAGGGTGATGCAGAGAGATACTGTTGTTGAATGACACCATCCACATCTGAATAAACTCTGATTTGTATTGAATTTCAAAGTTGGAGGATTGGAGTATGGCAAGACATCAGTCAAACCTTTCTACTGGTTCCTTCATTTAAAAAAAAACAGTCATGACAGAGTGATCAACAATAGCTTTGAATGAGAAGTATTGAAGATAACAGTTAAATTTCTTTACAGCAAAAAAACATGGCTAGACATTCTTTTTCTATGATGCCATAGCTGTGCTCAGCTGAGGAATGAGGGTGACAAGTGTAGGAAACAACCCGTTCTGTTCCATCTTGAACTTGACATAGAACAGTGCCCACTGCAAAAGAACTAGCATCTGTGCACAGTTTGAAGGGTTGGTTGAACCTTGGCTAGGCCAATACTGGAGCAGAAATCAGTTTTTCCTTGAAGGTATCAAAGGCCTCTTTGTACTCGGAAGTCCATGTATAGTCATTTCCCTGTTTGGTTAGTGTATACAGTGGAGCTGCAATCTTGGCATAATTACTGATGAACTTTCTGTAATATCCGGACAGCCTAGGAAAGCTTTGGGTTCTCTGAGGTTGTTAGGTTCTGGATACTCTTTCACTGCTGAGCGTTTGTCTGGGTCTGCAGAGATGCCATGAGATCTAACAACATGTTCCAGGTAATGAATCTGATACTGTGCAAAGAACACTTCTCTAGGCAAAGCTTGAGGCTGACTTGTTGGAGGCATTCAAACACTTGAGGTTCTGGAGGTGTTCCAGAAAAGTTCCACTAAAGACAATAACATCATCCAGGTATACTAGATAAGACTTCCAAGACAACCCACACAGTACGGCTTCCATAACATGCTGGAATGTGGCTGAACTGTTCTGAAGTCTCACAGCATACATTTGAATTGGAAAAGTCCCAAGTGACAGCACCAAGCTGTGTATGGACAGAAAGGTGGATTAATGGAGAGGGCAGGACCCACTTTGAAGGTCCACAGTGGTGAAGTAGGCTGGGATAGCTGTGCCAAGACTCTCTAAGGCATCCTCTGTTGTGGGTGAAGGATGAGCCTCCAATATTGTGCAGGCATTGAGCTTCCTGTAGTCCACCACAAAGTGATACCCCTTGTCTTTCTTTATCACCAACTGGCATGGTGTACCCCGAGGCCTGGTAATTCTTTGATGAGGTCTTGTTCAAGCATGTCCTTCATCACGTCCTCTAGGACTTGTTTCTGTTTGTGTCACACTTTGTAGGCTCGCTGATGGATGGGTTACTCACTGAGTTGCACCTTGATTGTGTATTGCAGGATATCACAACATTTGAGCTTGTTGTCTGTACCAACAAAGACATCTGGGTAGTCCTCCAAGAAATCCAAAAGCTGTTGGTTCTTGGTTTGAGGTGCTGAAAGCTTGGAATGATAGTCACTTATTGAGAGATAACACTGCTGAAGTTGGAGAGATGGTGGTAACACTAACAGGTGTAGTGACAGTAGAACCAGGCTGAGGTTGTCACATGAGTTGGAGCTGGTCCCCAGTAGACAGGCAGACAAACCTTCTGACATTAGCACCCTTGGAGATGATTGGCTTAGCTGTAAAGTTGCAACATTTCTGGAACACTGTGCTGTTGTGGGCAATAGACAAGGTGTTTTTCCTGGGAGAAGACCTGAAGAATGCAGAGTGGTGGATCCTGTGATGATGCTAACACCACCTTGTAGGAGTTTTTTTCCTCAAATTCTGGCAATCAAAACCATGTCTTAGGAGGTACAGTGACTGAATCTGTAGCTGTAAGTTGCCTCCAGGGGTCCAGTTTGAAGCAAAATCCAGGATGGCTTTGTGATATTTGAGAATGTCCATGCCATGAATCACTGATGGTTGTAGATCAAGCAGCAGGGAGAACATTATATTAGCTTGCTGCAAGCCACAGTGTAGCTTGAGGTGGAGGATGCCGAAAGATACTGTAGTGGTGGTTGCTGTGATGATGCACTTTATGTCAGCTGGAGAGGCATGAGATAACTGACGAAGAGCTGTGTTATTTAGGATGTTGGTGCTGTTACCTGAGATGCTGCTCTAGTGTCAATTAAGGCACACGTGGGCCAATTTCCAATAGTCACTGAGATGCAGTTTGCTAGAAGTGGTAATCTGATGACAGATACAGCTGCTCCTGGAAACAAGATGGTACCGGGGCATAGCTATAAGGGTGTAGGGATGCAGTGGCACCCAGGCCCATGAGGTTTGAGGGGCCCAAATCATAATTTTGATCTTTATTCAAAACTAGGGAGGGGCCCTGTAACATTGCTTTGTACCCAGGTCCTCTGAGAATTTGCTATGCTATCATCATGGTACCAGAGTTGGCTCTTACAGTTGGATGATGCTACTTGTGTGAGTTGACAGAGTTAGAGGGGTAGCCTGTTAAGATGTTTCCCTGCTCAACAAAAGTCCCTAGTTTGTTGGACAGCACTCATTTTTATGATCCTGTGAGTACTTGCGATCATTTTGCTGATGATGCTGCAGTGGATGTCCTTGGTTCTTATTATTTCTATTGTCATACTTTAACTTTCTGCAAATTGCAGCAGTGTGTCCTCTGAATTCATATCACTGGCAGATAATGGGCTCTTGAAAAGGTGATGGTTGAGTAGGTGGCTGTTGAGGTGGCTGCAGAGCTTTGACAAAGGTAGCAGAGGAAGAAGTTGCACTCAGCTGTATATTATTGATAGTTGTGAAGAGCTTGTCTATCACTGCTTGTTGCTGCTGGATGCATGTTGTGAGTGCAGCCATTTGTGATGAATGAGGTCCTTGCACACTAATGGCCTGGAACACTAATATGGATTCATGCGTGAGTTGTGCAACTTGTATGATATCCATCATGGCTGTCAGCTTCTGCTGGACCACATAAGGACAAAGTTTTGTGAGCAGTCCTTGGACAAAAGCTGTGATTTGATCATTCTCTGATTTTTGCAGATGTCTGCAGTATGACTCAACATCCACTGTGAAGGCTTCCAGGGTTTCAGAGGGCTGCATGTTGTGTTTCCACAGCTGTTGTTCCAGTAACCAGGGCAGATGTGTTTGGATGAAATGATCTTTAATAGTTGCATACAGGGTGATAGTATTTCCTTTTACTTGTTCTGGAAGTGCTTTGAACCAGGAAATGGAAGTCCCTCTCAGAAGCAAGTATAAGGCTTTTGAGATACCCATGGGATTGGTCCAACCACTGAAGGAAATCCAGGCTTGGAATTGCTTGAGCCAGTTGACAGCACTTTTGTGAGGCAGGGCTGAGGAGGAGGAGGAGGAGGAGGAGGATAGTTGTGATAGTATGCACCATGCAGTGTGGTGAGGTAGTTTTAATGTAGGCAAGGTTATCTTAAATGAATTGCACAGCTGACATTCTGTGTGAAGAGATGGAGGACAGAGTGTCCTGCAGGAGGATTTATATTTTGTAGCCCCAAGACCTCGAGGTGGATGAAGTTAGACCTCTGGACGCTCCTGTCCCCATATTTCATTTTTCAGTGGACATGATCATTATGGGAGTTCTTCACTTGACAGAACAGAGGTTGTAAGGATGAGAAGTAGTTGTCATCATGCAGAGGATGTGACATCATAGATTAGATGGAAAAGTACAATTATTTATAACCAGAGTCCATCAAGTGATGTTTTAAACAAGTCCAACCCCAATTCTTGTTGTCTGTTATTTAAATAAAGATTTGTTTGCAAAACTCCACTTTTTGTTAGTGTCCTTTCATTTTAATAGGGTTTGCCTTTTTAAAGATGGCTGCCATTAATTCCTATGGAGTGAAGTCATTTTGAAGCAAGCTGATGCCCTTAACAAAGATTGCTGCCAGACCTTTGACATACAGCTGGGAGCTTCCAGTTTGATTTGCCCTTTCCAAGATGGTTGCCATAGGGGGTTAGAGGGTCACTTCCTGCCTGCACTCTGTGTCCAAACAAAGATGGCTGCTGCTTTCCATGAGGTTGTTTTTACATGTACTACTACAGGCAAAATGGTGATTCCCACTGTTGTCATCCTCCTCCCACAGTTTGCCAAGAAATGGCAGGCTCAGCTCTGATAAGTGGCAGTTGCTGCCTATTCAGTTTATTTACTGTGCTCCTTTTTTTTTTTGCTCCAGGGTTGTCCCTAGTTCTAATTTGCTCTATTTTGCTTCTTTGCAACACTGTATGTATACTGTGCCCCGATCAGCTTGTGTGGTTCCCACCTGTATTTATTTATTGCCCCAGTCCATTATGCCCTGCTGGATCCTTGCAATCCCTTTCTTTAGCTTTGTTTGGCCTCTGGTGGCATGGCCAAGTGGGAAGGGGTAGCTGCTGAGACAGGTAGACAGCAGCATGGTGCTGAGCTACTTAGTAAGGATGGCAGAGTGCTGAGCCATGTTGTGGGCAGAGTGGGTGTCCGTGAGGCACTAACAAAATGGGCACCAACTGGAGTGGAGTTGTGGTCGAGCTACTAGGAATGAAGACTCTCTTGTCACAGCCTGGAGGCTATTTGGATGGTCCTGTAGTACGAGAGAAAATGAGCTTGAGAACAAAGACTGAAGGAGCTGCGATTGAGATGAGCAGCTGGAGGGCAGAGTGGAGTGAAGCCAAGTGTTGCAGTTTATTTATTTTTTATTTTAGTTAGCCCCAACTGAAGCGTGGCTGAGTGGAGGCCAATGTGAAGGCTCTGTGTGGCAGTACTGGAGAGATGAGGAGACAGATGGCAGAGCAGAGCACTTGGCACGAGTGTCACTGAAATTTGACTCTTATTTTTTTCTGTAGCAGTCCTGGACAGAATGGATTGCTGCATGTCAAACAGCCACGTAATGTTCTGAGGGCAGACTTTGTTGTTGTCTTGCGGTATCAGGAGCTGATGCAGCTGCTTTAGTATGGGCCACAGGCATGAGGTGGCAACCATTGGGAGCCAGATGAGGCAGCAGGAAGACGCCCATGAGGAGCTGCAGTTGCACTGTGTGAATGGACGGACAGCATGATCAGCCCTGGATGCTGCGACAGAGTGCTTACTGGACCCACATTGTTCAGAGGGCTTTGCAGTCATGACAGCCCCGGCGGTTGTTCGTGTTTAGCACAGAGGTTTGGTTTCAGGGCAGCTGTGGTTAGAATGGAGCTGAGTCCCAGGGCTGGAGAGGGGAAACTGCAGGCCAGGCCTGCCATGAGGTGAGTACTGCAGCTGGTGAGAGAAAAGTCATTTGGTACTCCAGTGTGCCTGAGGCTTGGGGAATTAACTGGTAATGCATTCATGTAGTAGCTGGTCTTGCAATGTCCCAAGTGGTTTACAGTGTAGAAGGAGCATTGCAGGGGCAGTTGTTGAGCAGCTAGTTTCATTGTCTTGCGTTATTTATTTTCCCTGAACGTCCACAGTGTTACAGGAGAGTTGCAGGCTGGTACAGAAGAAATAAGACATGTTATTTTGTTTTCTGCAGCCAGGGCTGCTTTGCAGGTGCCAGGAGGTCCAGAGCATATGGATGCTGGACTAGGGATGGTGACTGGGAATGCAGAGATGCACTTGGATAGCGCAGGTAGTCAAGACAGGATGAGGGCAGGAGAAGGGTCACATTCTTCACCATGTATGGCATCTTGGTGTTGGTCTGCCACTAGGACTCTTACATTCTCATCAGGTCTGCCGCCATGTCCATTTCTCACTGCTCCAGCGGATGCCATCTTGCTGGACTGCCCGAATATCTGAGTCAGATGCATAAAATAACAATAGAAAATGTCTTCATTCAGCACAGGAGACCTCTGCATACCACGAGGCTATGCCTCATACTGAGTGGTTTCCCAGAGCCCCTGGAATAACATAGCACTGCCAGGCAGTGCAACAATTTGGAACATGCAGTGTTCTGATTTTTCTTAATGAGGGCAGCAGCTAAACATTAGGCCCCATAATTAATTGTGTACTTCAAAGATTTTTGGTGCCTAACAAATTAGCAATGCACCTGCTTCAATTTACAGAAACAGTAGCTGCTTATATTGCAGCACATATATCTCTGCATTGCATTTCTAGAATTACGTTTCAAAATAATTTCAGGAGTTTTTGGTCCCGTGGATTTAAACTGAATCAAATGCACCACATCAAGGCTACTCCAGCAGCTGCATTCCTGAGAGCTTTGCAAGATGGCTTGTTGAAATAGTTCTACTCCATCCAAATTAGTTTCCATTGTGTTGTTGAAGAATTTTTCAAAGACTCCCCTTCAGAGATTACACCTCATTTAGAGAGGCCAGTGCTTCCTTCTTGACATAGGCTATTGAACAAAATAATGCTAGGAATGGACTGCATCCCATCATTTTTGCTGCTGGCTCTGATGCTAATATCCTGCAGCATGTGGCCCTTGTCTTTGTTTGCAGACCTGTCTGGGCCCCATGGAGCTGGACCTTGTATCAGACAGGGCTGTTGAATTTACACATGTTACTGCTGACCATCATATGTGTTGTTTGTAGACTGCTGCTCTCCCGGAGTTGCCATACCCCTTGAGAAGGCAGCTGATTTACTTACAAGATTGCTGGCCTATGAGTAGTCAGGTGGTTCAGTTACTCAAGACTTGTGGCCTGTGGGCAGTCATGTGGTTTAATTACTCAGGAATCATGGCCTGTGAGTAGTTAAGTGGTTCAGTTACTCAAGATTCATGGCCAATGAGCAGTTACATGGGTATGTTGCTCAGAAGTTACGTCTGTGAAAAGTCACGAGGTTATCTTACTCAGGAGTCATGGTCTGAGAGCAGTTACATGGTGCAGTTAGTCGATCGAGTCTCTGTTAGGGGGAACTGGGCCTCTTCCCGATGGTCCCACCCTAGGGGGTAAAGCAGGGTGTTTGTAGGAAAGGCAGGTAAGTCCTGGAGAAGGCGGGTGAGGGGGCTGGTTGTGGGGGCAGGACTGACTGGGGCCACTTGACCTGGGAAGGAAAGTATAGTAAATTTAAAGAGTCATGGCCTGTGAGAAGATATGTACTAATTTACTCAGGATTCATGGACTATGGGAAGTCATGTGGTTCAGTTACTCTGGATTCATGACCTGTGAGCAATTCTATGGTGCAGTTACACAAGATTCATTACATAGAACATGTACAGTATAAGGTTCCTTACTGAATGTTAATGGCCTTTGAGATGTACGTTGTCAGTTACATAGAATTCACAGGTTATGTGAAGTCATTTGGTTCTTCTACTCAAAGATGCATTGCCTGTGAACAGTCACATGGTTCCATTACTCAGTATTCATGGCCTTTGAGTAATTATGCAGTTCACTTACTCCGTGGCCTGTGAACAATTCCATAATTCAGCTACTCAAGATTCATGGCCTGTGAGCAGTTAATCACAATTCATTGCCTTTGAGCTATTATGTGGTTCAGTTAATCAAGATTCATGGCCGGTGAGTAGTTACATAGTTCAGTTACTCAATACTCATCGCCTGTGAGTAGTTACATAGTTCATATACTCAAGATTTGTGGCCTGTGAGCAACTACATGGTTGAATCACTCAAGATTCACACCCTATGAGAAGTCACATGGGTTAGTCACTATCTTGTGTGATAAGGCAGTGGGGAAGGCTAGCAAGATGCTTGCGTGCATAGGGAAGGGTATCCTCAGTAGGAAGAAGGAGATAACATTACCCCTGTACAGATCACTAGTAAAACCCCATCTTGAGTACTGTGTCCTATTCTGGAGGCCCCACCTCTGGAAGGACATTGATAAGGTGGAGGCGTTACAAAAGAAGGCTACCAGAATGGTGTGGGGGGCTACATCAAAAGCCCTATGAGGAGAGACTCAAGGAACTGAGTATGTACTCTCTGGAGAAGAAGGGGGAAAGGGGAGATATGATAGAAACATTCAAATACTTAACAGGTATTAATAAGGTATAGGGAGTCAGCCCACAGGCACTGCGGTAGTGCTACTGCTTGCAACGCCATCAAATCAGGTTCAGAAATAAGCCCAGGGAGGCAGAGGACCGGCCAGAGGGAGAAGGCTTGAGTGTCCGTAGACCGCTTGCCTTCTCCAAGGAGGGAGTCTGGGGTTCAGCATTTGACTGACCTCTCACAGAGGCCAGAAGCATAGTCATACACTGACCCACGCTGCTGGCATGGGTGTGACAGACATCAGTGATTGTGCCTTGACATCATACGCGTGTCACACCCTCCACCAGAACACAGGAAAAGGTGTTCCTGCTCCATTGGATGATGGCCGCTCCTCCCTCCATGCAAGGGTACTCGGAGTGCACCTTCTCCTCCATCTCCTGCCTGCCCTGGAGGCACCATTTTAGTCTCCTCCTCCTCTTCCCCTGCCCCCAGGGTGGAGCTGTTATGGTAGAGTTAGTGCCGGATCCCCGGGTGCCAGGGAACACATGGGACCATGACTGACGGAGGGGAGGGCAGCAAAGTTGAGACCAAGCAGACATAAGGGAATATACATTCCTGAAGAAGTGGCAGGGCTAGAGTCAAGTGGGAGCAAAAAAAAGTTACAGGAAGGTAGCATTTTCCATAGAAAAAGAAGCTCAAGGACAAGAGACCACACTATGAAGTTGGAGGGGGGGAGGCGCAGAGGAAATGTGAGGAAATACTTCTTGATGGAGAGGGTGATGGATGCCTGGAACAGCCTTCCAGTGGAGGTGGTGGGTGCCAAAATGATGGCGGGATTTAAGCATGCATGAGACAGATACAAGGGGACCTTGGTAGTAAGGCAAGGGGAAGTGATGATCGGAGATTGAGTAGGGTCTGCGGTGGCACAGTAGGCAGGGAAAACTGGGCAGACCAGGTGGGCCAAGAGGTCCTTATCTGCAGCAAACTTCTATGTTTCTACGGCTTGTCCTTAGTTATGTGGTTCAGTGATTCAGGATTTATGGCCTGAGATAAAGTTATGTGATTCAGTCACTCAAGATTAAAGGAAAAGTTTATGTGCCCAAAACTACTGTGATGAGATCAGGAGATCCCAGTTAACAAAATCAACAATATTTGTTTTCTCCATTTACATTTTTAAATCTTTTTTTTTTGTACCTGGTTGATGGTGTGACACCTGCCCACCATGCCTCCTGAAATTTCCTTTTGCTTTTCATGATATCAGCCACGGATACAGCTGTGGGTCAGTCAAATGCTGTATCTTAAGAAATGGTAATGTAGAGTATTTCAGAGCTAAACACTGCTGATACTGCCAGCACTGATCTCCAGCATTGATAACCTTCCTCAAGCCCTGGTGCAAGATGCACTGGGACCTCTGACACAGGTAGGTGCTGCTGTATCCCTATGGGAAGGGCTTGTGGAGACACTCTTAAGGAAAATGATATGGGGCAACTGGTGAATAATGCCTGCCTGCCCGACTCTTCCTACAGTACCACCAAACAAGATTCTGGGTGATATGGCCCCCACCTGATGTAGTATTAAGCAGGGCTCCATCATGGGGGATAAGCTGAAGGGACTGAAATGGTTGGGTTCAGTTTTCTGCATACTCAAATGTATCTACAATGTATCCCACTCATCAGGGTGGGGGCTTACTGTCAGTCATGGGTGCACCAAACTACCCACCAGGTAAGGCATGAAAGAGTTGAGGAGCACTTGCTCTTGCCTTAGCAATGTTCTGTCTCAGGAAATATGTTAGTTTCAAGAACATCCTGTTCTAGTGTTCCCCATGCTTTGGGGCGCCATGTTGTCTGGACCTACCTGTCCTAAGGATACACTACCGGGTCAACTGTCCCAAGGAGAAGAGAATTTGTCTAGGAGTGGAGAGACAGTGTTGTGAGACTCCAGCTGTGGCCGGACAGAGAGCCTACCAGGTGTGGAATATGGCACATAGGTCCTAGAGTTTGGGGGAGGTGCACCTATCCCTCTTGGGCCATGTCTGTTAAGGTCAGGGTTTTGCATCATGTGAGAGAGACCATCACTGGGATGGTGGGGGCCTGTTGCAGTTTCCCTTCAGGGAGTGCAGCTAATGGCTCCCATGGGGTTCACATACCATTGTCAATTCAGCCTTCCTGATCACGCACAATAGACGGTCAGTAAAGGTACTAGCTGCTTACGAAGCCACCTGCTAGTGTACAGTGCATTTCACTTTTATTTGCACATTTATACAGAATCAATCAACAGAGGAGATTTATGAATGAACTATCATGCTAAGACTGATCATTACAGAAATCCCTCTAGGGGAAGTGAGTGCTGTCTCATCTTTGCTTGCTGCATATCACAGAAGGGGCCCTGCTATAAACTGGACTACCTCACCAGTGTTCATCCCATTTCCCCCTGAGGGGAGGGAGAGTAAAGATATGCAGTTTAATCATCTACCTCAGATAGTACCATTGTGGGTACTGCCAAGTTGTACATGTAATGTCTAGTATATACTTTGATGAATTTGCAATCATAATGTGTGTGTTAGTGTCTATAGTGTAGGCACCCTACCAGGGCAGTGAGCAATCGTCCTTTTTGGAGCAATGTAGCCTTCACCCTGCAGCTGCAGGTGACCTGTTACAAACCAGAGTAATTGGTATGTCAGCCACCAAATGTGACTAACTATCCACAAGGCTGAAAGTATGTGCCTTACTTAATGTGATTAGCTGGCCTCCGGGCTGAAAGTACATGCCTTAATAAATGTGACCTACTGGCCTCTGGGCTGAAACTATGTGCCTTACTGAATGTGACATGAAGTCTATGATATAACTGTATGCTTAATGCACACTGATCCTCACCTGCGGTTATGAAGTTTCTGTAAATAATTTTCTTGGGCCCTATAACCAAATGTCGGTGCCCTGCTTTACTGGCCTAATGCTTGCGTACAGAGATTAACATACCGCATTACTGATGGATGCAGCAGCATTTTAATATTTTGCTGATGTGACTGTTACAGTATATAGTTGGTGGAATAGCGATAAAAACAGGATAAGCACTCGATATTGGCCTTATCTGGAAGAAGCACTTGGAGTGAAATATCCACTGTCTGCTTATCTCTAGTTTCTAATGGTACTGCTAGGTGTCTGTTAACTGCCACTTGCAGTATAGTGAGCACCATTGTACTGTCTATGGTAAGCTACGTGTGGAAGACAAAAAATAACCATAAAATCCTACTTGCAGGTACAGGAAATTAGCTGTAGGCCAAACTCTGGCTCAGGTGCCTTTTCTCCATTAGATTCAGGATCAATGATCCCCTGCAGCTCCCAAACACAGCAATCACAAAAACTGGTAAAGTACATGACTGATGGTTGATATGGGCTGTATCTAATGTGATAGGTCCTGCCAGTCTAAATAAAGATCAACTGTGAAAAACATATTTAATATTTTGTTTCATTGTTGCTGGTTACATGTCAAAAATAATGTTTTAAAAAAACATAATTATTCATACTAACATACTAAAATGCCAGCAGAATAGGCCTAACGGTCTTTAAATGCCTGTTGTCAGCCTCACCCTGGGTGCTGACCTTATGTCCCCCGCCTTTTCTGGCTTCTCCTTCCCAGTTCCAGATATTCTGCTGCAATAGATTTTGCTTCCAGAACCCTTCCCCTGTACCTGTCCCACCCCTCTTGAACCCTCCACTGTCTCTGCCTCCACCAGCCCCTAGGCAGTGCATTCCATGGCTCCACCACCCTCTCAGTGAAGTAGCACCTCCTCCTTTCTCCCTGAATCTTGCCCTCCAGCTTCCACCCATGCCTCTAGTGGCCCCTCCTCCTTCCTTGAAGCACCTGACTGTTCCTCCCTATTTACCCTCTTCATGTCGTGAAGACCTCTATCATCCCCCGGTCCCTTCTCTCTTCCAGTGTGTACATATTTAGCTCTTGAGCTCTCCTCATAGGTCCTGTCCCCCAAGCCCCAAATCATTTTGGTTGCCTCCTCTGACCCTCTCCAGGAGGTTAATGTCCCTCTTCAGTGGCTCAAAACTGCACGCAGTACTCAAGGTGCGCCTCACCAAGCAGTTATACAGAGGGAGTATCACTTCTCCTTCTGAGGTGATCCCCCAGCGATGCATCCCAGCATCCTGTTGGCCTTGGCTGCTGCCTCCCCAAGTCTCAGAGTTGTTCATCTTGACATCCACCACCACCCTCAGGTCCCTCTCAGCCATCGAGACTTGTAGCATTCCCCAGGGTGTACACTTGGCCTGGGTTTCTGGCCCCAGGTGAGTACCTTGCATTTCCTGCATTGAACCTCAGCTTCCACTTTCTAGACCATCTTTCTAGAGCCTCCAGGTCCCCCTGTGGACCACCCTCCCTCCTCCCCATCCACCACCGCTCCCAGTTTCGAGTCATCTGCAAAGAGACTCATCTCACTCCTGATTCCTGTCCTTATGTCAGATACATAGGCGTTGAACAGAAGGGGCCCAAGGACTGATCCCTGTGGGACCCCACTAATGACCCTCCTTGGGGATGAGACTATCCCACCAACTACGACCCTCTGGGTCCAGTCCTGGAGCCAATTGCCTATCCATCTGATCATCTGGTTCCCCACCCCCGTACTTACAATTGGGCCATGCCCATCATTTTTTATTCCTTCTGTGTCTTTGCTGATGTCATTAAGGCCCTGATCCACAAATTAAGATGGCATATGTGTGACCATGCAGAGCAAATATATATAAAAACTAGAGGGAACATCACATGACTTTGGTGTTTCCTGTCTTTCACCTTACTAACTTTAGTGGTGCTGAATATCTTTCATATGGCGACTGAGAGCCCCCAAAATACCATGTGATGAGACAGTCTCCAAGTGTGTGATAGCACATAGCCCATGCCATTCTACTCCACCCATAATACTCCACTAGCCTATCTCATGGGAAGTCTTCACATACCTAGTCTGCCCTGTCCACCACTCCAGAGTAACTTGGGTTAAGAGAAAGGCTGGGTGGGGAGGGAGGTTGGCAGAGCAGTTCTGAACATTGAGCTTTCAACTGGAAGCCCAGTTCACTCATGGAGTGGCACTTCCCTGCTTGGCATATGCAGGGGATTATGAGATATCCAATTACAGCCAACAGAATAGTTTTTAGGAGGATGTGTTTAGTACACAGTCCCCTATCAGCAATCTGTGCATAGGAGGGGGACTGAGGCAGTTTATATTTTGGGGGGGGGGGGCTGAGCAAGCAACTGATCATTGACCTAAATGTTGTTTCATTTGCATGGGAGCATGGAGCAGTTTCATTAGGGTCACCCCTCCATGTAACTTCCCTTACCCTCCCACTGCTCAAGGAAAGGAAAGGAAAAGGGGAAATTGTTTAACCAGGAAAGGCATACTAAGCAGAAACTTGTTTCCAGGTGTAACCTGGGTGCACAAGGAAGTTAAATGACTTGTTCAGGGTCATATCTGGTATTGGGTATGTTCTGCAGTGCTAGCCCCATCCTTTGCCTGCCTCCTCTCCTGACTGCCCACTTAAGTCACATGGCGGAACAGGATTGGATTGGGGGGGGCTAAAGCACAAGCGTTTTAGAGTTGGTCAGAAAAGCACACTGAACTATACAGCTTGTGTCTAGGGGAAAGAGGACAATGGCATAATGTAAATACATAGAAATATAAAACATGTAGGTAGCTAAAGCCCCATAAGCCTATCTGATCTGCTCAAGCCTGCCTATTTATAGGTCTGTGCCCCGTCAGTCCTCATTTCTTCCCCTTCCTTCCACAACTGCCCTCATATGCACTTTTCCCAAGTGCCTGCCCAACCCCTTTGAACCCCTCCAGTGTCTCAGTGCAGAGGACCTCTTCCGCAAGTTTCTTCAGTCTGCCACCACTCTTCACATAAACAAGTACTTCCTGACATCCATTTTGATATGCACAAGATTTTACAGCAAATATAACAATAGTAAAACCAGAAGGTGCGCAGACCACAGCAAGTCAAACAGTTGGTAAAGAATAAAAAAGAACAGAACATCCATTAAGCAAACAAACCCATAAAGGGACCCTTTCAGCCAAAAACAAACAGCTGGGGGATGGCTGAGGATGTCAGGACTGGTGTACCACATGTGCGGAGTGGGTACCCTGTGGCAAGCACAAGCTCTATGCACTCGCACAGGACTTTCTGGATCGGGGCCTAAGAAATTAGAGTATAGTTATCTCTACTCCCAGACTTCTGTGAAAAGTCAATGGTTAACAAAAGTGGTGAGGTCGGCTCCATGGCACTGAATGGTAGGAGACTACTCTCGAATGCTGGTGACCCAGCCATGCCCCCTGAGCCTGGGTATTGCAAATGTGGAGGCTAGCAGGAAAGGTCAAGAGCACCTTTTTGAGTGCTGTCCTACTGGGGTGAGGAGGATCCATTGTATTGCTCTCCTGGTGACTCCTAGTGGTGACCTGGTGATGGTGCCACTGGTGAAATGGATAAACACATCACCAGGCCCCCTCCCCCAGGGCAGTTCAGAGCAGGTGCATGTATAACATTTACAGTTGGGAAGGATCTAAAGGGAAATAATCCCTTCATTGGACCACCATGAGTAACAAAGCCAATGGCAGCCCACACTCTGCAGACATGTATAAGTGCCCACCCCTCCCTCGTCACCACATAAGCCTCTGGATCTGGTTCCTCACCTTATGCACATGTGGCCACATGAACAGGACCACATGAACAAAAGACTGAGAGCCAGGCAAGGACGCAGCTCGTGACTCAGGATCACTCAGGATCCACCAGGTCAGTGTGGACAAAACAAATGTTAAGATATATACTTAGTGAGTCAGTGATATGAATGCCTGCTTTTAAAACCAAAGGGTTGAAGTTGTTGCTTTGTAGCAGGAGGAAATGAGCTGGGACTCAAGTCACATCATGCTGGTTTGCATGAAATCTTGTGGCATTGACAGCAGGACTAAAATGCCACACAGTGGCCAATTCCAACATGTTTTTTTTAGTTTGTTCCAAAACCCACCTTTATTTTTGTCCCTTTTCCTCCCATTCCCACCCCTATGATGGGGATGCCACAGCTGCACCCTTTCTCCAGCCTGGAGGGCAGGAGAGCCACTGCCTTTACCCTTGATATTGATGCAGCCCTCAAGTCAGTCAGAAAGGGCTGGTGGAACACCTGGTGGCCCAGACCCTCACTCTCTGGGAACTAAACACCCCACCTCCATGGTATGTCTGACCCTGAGCTGCCACTGGTGTTGGATTCTGGGGATTGCACAGGAATCCTGGTCTCATGGGTGGCAGCACCATGTACTGCCGCTGCACTTCTGGGCCAGCATGTAAGGGATAACACATGACAAAGTGTGTGGTTATAAGTGAATAACGCATGCTCCTCCTGGTTGTTAGGCACGAAACATAGCCAAGTGCCACATCCACCCTAGAAGTACATTATTCTTCATGACTGCACACCCTGGAGTGTGTTATCCCACTTATAAAATGGACTTTTATTTGTTAAAATATGAAGTTCAGTTGAAGTGTGCAACTGTCAGAAAACAATCAATGGTCATGTGACATGTTTCATTTAGAGAGGTTACACGATTTTCATGGCCCATTTTATAAAACAGGTTTTGCTACAGCTATACCTTATGTATCAAATTTAGTGAGAAAGACACATGGCTAGATTTTTAGACTTACGGTACCATTTTGCCACAGTTGTGGTACTTGTGACAAGACTGATAGACCACAGAACTCACGGTGCACACTGAAAATGACAGATGATAGAAAGGTGACACGTGTCATTTTCAGTCATAAATTGGGCTGTTGTAAATGTGTCAGAATGTTTGAAAATCTCATGCAGACATTCTGGCCCATTTACAGGGATGCAGTTGTATCCACACTTCTGAAACTCTAGACTATAATATCTACAGGTCACAGTAAACATATCAAGAGACTGAACTTTAGAGGGGGAACAAAGGAAGCTCATCTCACAGAGGGGGTACTGGCTGGGGGGAGAGGCTTTATCTGTTTTTAAAAGGTGAGAGGAAAAGATTTATATAGTTAGCTGCCCTCCCATTTTCTTTGTCATGCCAATTATGTATTCTTACATGCGCTGACCATTTTGCTAAATATAGCTTTAAAGCACCATCAGATCTGTAGAGTACTACTAGGCTCAGCAGTTACTGCTCTTTTCATATTTCTAATATATTCCATGCCAACAATTATATCTTTCCATGTTATTCCTCTAAATGGCCTGGAATGGTGTTGCTGATGTCACAGAATGAGCAGGCAGTCTGAAAAGAGACAGAAGCAGCTGCTGAGAAGGGTGGGATTCAGGATACTTACAAAGGTGAAAAATAAAGTAATAATCTAACAAAAAAGAACAACACATCAGAATATTGGCTAGATACTAAAAGGAAACAAACTCTGATCAGAGCCAATATGGCTGCAAAACTATGTTATCGATGATGAAATTTATAATGGAATATTTACTTTCACAGTATCACTGCTGTCTCTGTAGGCTGGTAACCTAAGAAGGGAATTGTTTTTAGATACCATACACCTCAAACTAAAGAAGTCTTGCATGTGTGTTACCAAGATCCCACACAATACCAAGCTAATAGGCACCACAGAAAGGGGGAAGCACTATCGAAGCAACATCTCACAGAATGCCAAAGTGATATGCACCGGAGAAATGTTGGATTTCCAAGAAATGTTCTCTGTAGATAGATCTGACAGTGTGAGATGTCATTTCTCCAGCACTTATCAGTTTGGCATTCTGTGAGATACTGCTTCAATCGTACCCCACACACACACACACTTTCTGTGGTGCCTATCAGCTCAGCATTCTGTGGGATCTTGGAAGCCCATACACAAAACTTCTTTAGCTTGGGGTGTACAGTGCCTATAAAAACAATGCCCTTGCTCGGTTATCACCCTACAAAGACCACAGTGATACTGTAAAAGCAAATATTTCCATAACAATAATTTCCATCATCAATAACATCATTTTGCATCCATATTGGCTGTGGCAAGAGTTTATTTAAACAAAGGTGCACGCCAGCTTCTTCCTTCAGGTGATGTAGCCACTGTTTATTTTGCATGACTTCATGCCATGCTGCAATAAGATTTCAGAATGACAGACAGTGACTGAAACTGCACATACTGGCACTCTTTGCACATTCCCTTATATTAATGCAGTTTCTGTCTTTCTAACTCATCTGCATCCAGCTGCTGCAGTTCTGGTGTGAGAGCAAGGCTGAACACTTCAGTTTTTTAAAACTTTTTTATAATTTTCAGGAGTAAATCAAGGAAGAACTGCTGCTGATGAAATGTACACCCTAAATGCATATGTGTTCATCAAATAAAGTGAAAAATGCATTCAGTGAGAAAACACAACACCAGATTCATATCAAAGTGGTTTGTCTATATCCAAGGTATAGGGTTCTCCCAATGAATAGTTCCCTCTCTGGTACTCAACCCTCAGCATGCTCTCACGTCAACTACTTCATTTGTGAATGCTGGTAATCCTGCCTTTGCTATTCTTTCAAACAAAAGCATGAGTACCAATGGCTTGTTTCTGTACTTGGCAGGGATCACTCAGTGACAATGGGTGAGGTGTCTGCTTTCACAGAGATGAGGGGGAGAAAGGCATATTTAATGTATCTAGACAAGCCCCAGAGTTCCCAAGTTTTTATTTTTTGTTACTCTCTTTTTGCCTCCTTGCCGGCCAGCCTCTTACCCCTGTCTCTCCAGTCCCATCACCCCAGCATCCTTTAAGACTTACCTGTCTGGCTCTTCCCCAAAGGGCTTCCCCCCCAGTGGGGTCAGCAGGGTCCCCCTCATAGCCCCAGAGGATCTGGATGGCTCAGATGTGCCCAGATAGCCAGGTGTAGGGCTTGCAGGAGATCAGAGTCATCCTGCTGGCCAGACGTGATTTTCCTCCCTGTGGTTCCCCAGTACAGGAAGTGATGTGCAATGACCCCAGTGGCCTGGCTGCACATGCTCCTGCACGCTGCATACTGAGCATCTGCCCCACCTCTGCTGTCCTCTTAGGACAGTCCCTGTTGTGCTGACCCCCAGCCACCGCTAAGGGCCAGGCTAACACTAGGCACCAAACCCACCCCTTCCTGGAGGAGAAGAGCAGTCCCAGGGATGATCGATCCTCCTCCTCCTCCTCTTCCCCCAACCAACCCTCTGACTCCCAAGTTCACTTCCAAGCCTGGGGCATCAACATCACAAATGGCAGCGGTACCACTGGGCTGGTGGGCCGACCCCAGTTCCCAAGTTTTCATTTTTTTCTTTCCTGTTTTATGTTTCACTGGACTACGATTCCTGTTTTATTTTTCACTGAACTGCAATGTTCATGTGTCATAAATTCTGGGGGAAAAATACACCAGTGGCTGGTAAATGTGAATGTTTAAGATCCTAATTTGAAAGACTAGTTGCAATACTTGTCACTCAAATTCAAAGCATGCTCAGGGTTGCAGTACTGGAGTGGGAAATATTCATTGGGAGAACCCTGTACCGTTGATATAGATGAACCACCTTGATGTGGGTCTGGTGTTATGTTTTCTCACTGAATGCATTTTTCACTTTATTTGATGAACACATATGCATTTAGGGTGTACATTTCATCAGCAGCAGTTCTTCCTTGATTTACTCCCGAAAAATTAAATTAATTAATTAATTCATTAAGAAAAAATTCAAGAATGTTCAGCCTTGCTCTCACACAAGAACTGTAGCAGCTGGATGCAGATGAGTTGGCAGAGACAGAAACGGCATCAATTTAACTAGAGAATGTGTGAAGTGTGAAAGTATGTGCCATTTCAGTCATTGTCCAATGTTATTTTTTTTATAATTAAAACTTTTATTGAGACTTCAAGAGCATAAACAAACAAAACAAACATATCATACAATTTTTGGAAATCCAAGTTGTGCTATTATGTAAAGAAGCAAAAGAAAAACTGAAGCAATGATTAAGTCCTTAAACGGTAAGAAACTGATAAATAATAAAACTGTCCGACAATTACCATTACTAGTAATTTTAAGCAGTACTTTTTCAAAATATACAATGCAAAAAGGGGTTCCAGATAGCTAAGAATTTCTCCACACAATCACTACAAACAAAGGCTAACCTTTCATAGCATGATCTAACTCTGATATAATTTATTTTTATTTATTTTATTTAGTTATTTTAGTCTTGGAATTAATACCTTTGAGCCAAAGGCTCTTTTACATAGGCTCCATGTCATATCAAAGAACAGAACAAACAGTATAGTGAGAAAATACATAGTGATCCTAGGAGTAAAAGTAACAATAAAATAAGCACATATGGATTTAAGTTACAAAAACAGGTATTTTGCAGACATACAGCAGCTAGGAGTAAGCTTAAGTAGCAAGGAAGGGCATTAGGATTGGGATCCGGCTACAGGAGGAAAAAGATGCAGCCAAATAGCATTGTCAGAGACAAAATGAGGGAAAGACAACAACTAGCGACATGGTCTTACAGGATAGACAGAAGCCAAGGGCTAGGGTCTAACATTGCTCCAGAGTAGGGATACAGCCAAAGGCATTGTCTCAGTGGGGGGGGGGGGCATTGCCAGGAAGGGAACATCAGCAGACAAACATAGGCTGTGTCATTCAGTGTAAGAGTGCACTCCAGTGGGGCAATCAGTGCAGGAGCTGATGATGCCCTCTGTGGAGCAGCAAGTATAGTCTGATGCTGGGATTGGTTAATGGGGACCTCAGGAAGGCAGGTAAGTTATAGGGTTGAGGAAGGGTGGGGTAGGGTGTGGGTGAAGGAGAGGAAACAGGCCCAAGCTGTTTTATGCACAGCAGTCACTGGAGGCATTGGCAACTAGTGCTTGGCAAAGTTTCATTTTGAAGGAGCCCAGTGTTTGGTCATTGGTAACATCACAGTGGAGTGAATTATAGCGCTATGAACGCATGGTTCAAAGTGCGTCTAGTATGCCGGGTGTGGTTTGGCGACCTAAACATTGACTGTACACCAGGAGGAAATAGACCAAGGGAGGCCTTTTTTGCTATTAAGCATGACTGATAGTCAGTCTTTGAGCTGAAGCCAGTTTGCTTGCTCATATAAGTCACATGTGTGTGTAAGGCAGGTGGCCCCAGTCAGAAGATGGCAGGCCTTGTTAAGGGCAGTGGTCACATGGCTCAGGGTGGTGTCAGAGGTGGATCCATAGATCACAAGCCCATAATCATTTACTGAGACTATTGAACTATGTATAGGAAGCTTGAGGGCTTCTGGGGTAAGGCAGTGTCTGTATCTGTATAGTAGCCCAATACGGGTATTCACTGTTTTGGTAACATTGTCAATATGGCTGGAGAATGACAGAGTGCTGTCAATTGTCACACCTAAATATTTGAAAAGTTGAGTCTGTTCTAGGATAATGCCTGAGTTATTTCTGATTTCCAGCTGGTGGGAGCGGAAACTGTTTTGTGCGCTGTAAAACAACATCATTTTTGATTTTGTGTAGTGAAGGACTAGCTTCTGTGTTGGTAAAGCTAGTCTGCAATTAATTAGCCAGGAGTGTGGGATCAGTATTACTTGAGTAAAGAACCGCGTCATCTGCATAGAGTAGGATCTGACCATGACAGGAGGCTGAGAGCTGATTCAGGAATGTGGTGAAAAGTAGTGGGCCCAGGATAGACCCTTGTGAGACACCTGAATGAACCGGTTGTTTTGCGGAGAGTGTATCACCAATCCTAACTTGTTGACTGTGTCCGCTGTTTCGATAAGTAGGGATTGATTTACAGTATCAAATGCTTTGGAAAGGTCAATGAACGTTGCTCCTACTAATTGACCTTGATCCATGGCACAATGTATATAGTTTGAAAATTCGAGCAGGGCAGTAGTAGTGCTGTGCCCTTTGCAAAACCCATGTTGCTGACTACAGTGAAGATTATACTTCTCCATGTATTCTACCAATTGATCAGACATGATTCACTCTAACACTTCGGAAAGTGGTGGGAGGACTGAGATGGGCCTGTATTTCCTGTGCAATGCCCTGTCCCCAGACATGTCTACTGGTGTAACTAAGGCTACTTTCCATTTTTGTGGGAATTGGGAGAGCATGAGGGAGCGGTTAAGGATCTTTGTCAAGGGGGGCAGTACCTCATCAATGGTGAGGGCGATGGGCTTTAGGTCAAGTGAATCCCCACTTAGCCTAGTTTTCCCAAGTACTTTGAGAATGTATTTCTTTGCTTCTTCTTTGCTCATCACGGTGGGTGTGACCTCGTATTTTCTGCTGACTGCAAATTACAGGAAGGGGGGGTGGGATCGAAGAAGTTAGGGGGTAGGAAATGACCAAGGTCTGTAAAAGCCTAATTGAAAGTGTCAGCTATGGTTTGAGGCTCAACGGTTGTAGTGCAATTTATGTTGAGCATGGACGGGGTCTCTTTAGGGACCTTCCCTGTCACCTCAGAGATGTTGTTCCAAAATTTGCATCCATCCTTCCAGGAATTGGTTAAAGCTTCCTTATAGTATTTTACTTCTTTGGCCTGAATTGCTCTTGTGCAGGCATTCCTTGCTGTTTTGTATGCCTGTATATCCACTTGGTTGCCAGTGGCCCTGGCTTGGTACCAGAGGTGATCGCGGGATTTCATTTGCTCCAGTAGGTCATGTGTAATCCAGGGATTGCTGCAACCCTTGATCTTTCTTGTTTTGTGTGGGGCATGGAGATCACACACTGTGTTGAAGGTAGTAATAAAGTAATCCAAGGCCGTATCAATATCCGAGGCCATGTCGATTTGCAACCAGTCCACCTGTCGGAGCTGTGTCTTTAGAGGTTCTAGGTGCCCTCTGATGAGCACCCTGCTGTTAATGGTCTGAGCTGGAGGTCTTGTGTACTTGTTAGACCAGGTACATAGGACAGGCGAGTGATCACTAATTGAATCTGGTAAGACTCCAGTGTGGGTAATATGATCTGGTCTGTTGGTGACTACCCAGTCCAGCAGAGTACTGGTCCCAGATTTGTAGTTCACCCTAGTGGCTGACTGTGCCAGCTGTGTGAAATTAGTGGCTGTTAGATCATCCTTATAACGGCTTGCACTGTTAGAGAACCAGTTGATGTTGAAATCACTGAGTAGTATGGTTTCCAACTTGTGACCTAGGTCTTTGATATAGTCAAAGAGGGATAAAAGAGATATCATCTAGCCATTCAGACAGAGTGTGTGGGGGGGGGGGTTTGTCTCCAGCATCTAAGAATTACATTTTTAGCTGAGATCAAAGAGGCTAGTAGCCATAGAGTGTTAGGTTGGGACCATAATTCGAGGCCAGATGTGACGCTCAACAGTACTGTTATCTGAAGGTACAATATTTTTTCCCAAAATTTTCTCACAAGCCCCGAAGACCTCATCCCAGAAATTTTGGGTTAGAGGACATGACCATATTATATGAATAATAGTACCAGTATCATTTAAGCATCTCCAACAGGTGTCGTTATCAGATAAACCCAGTTTAAATAATTACTCCGGTGTACAGTGCCATTGAGGTGGACTATTTTACAATGTGTTAGGCTGCCTTTTGCCTCTTTACAGGCCTTTAGGGTAGTTACCCAGCTGTGCTCCCATTCCTCTATTGAAATAGTAGAGCCTAATTCAGTCTCCCATCTTTGGATTAAGGACTCCACCCAATTCTCTGTGGAGTCTACAACCAAGTTGTATATAATTCTACAGTCTTTGTTAGTGGTGAATAGTTTATCCAGAAAATGAATTGGGGGTAATGTGACTGAATCATTAACCCTTTCCCTCAAAATGTGCCTAAGTTGCAGGTATCTGAAGAATTCAGTTCTTGGCAGTTTATATTTGCTGGCTAAGCCAACAAAAGACAACACCGTGGCTATGCTTTGGTCTAAGAAACCACTTAGGTATAGAATGCCCCTTTCTATCCAACTCTGCCAATCTAGAATTTTCAAGCTCACTCTGGAATAGTTTGTTATACCAAATGGGACAATGTGGAGAATGTGCAGGGTTCCATTCTAGTGCCTTGGCAGTCTTAGCCCAGGCCATTGAGGTGGCTTTTAGTATGGGGTGAGATTGAATTCTTTCGGAAGTTCAGCAAATAAAATGACTCTAGGATTTCAGTAAGCGTTTTTCAATATTTACTCACCCAGGGACTAGATTAGAATCCTGTAGCCATGGGGACTGAATGTTCAGTGAGACCAAAAAAGTATCATGTCTAATTCTGAAATCTAGATAGTTAAATCCACCCCTGGTCCTAGGCTGCTGTAGCTTAAGCCTAGAAATACGAGCAGGTTTATCCTCCCTTAAGTATTTCAGTAGGACAGAGTCCAGCAGCTTATAATTTTTCTCAGTTAACTGTATTGGCAAGTGATGCATTAGATAGTAAACCTTGGGAGCTAGAATCATATTTATTGCCTGAGCCTTACCCCAGAAGAACATAAGCACTGAGTGCCACCTCTGTAGATCCAATTTCAGGGATTCCAGTAAACAAGTAAAATGAAGCCTACTAAACTTATTAATATCTTCACATAATTCATGGGCCAGGAATTTGACTGTAGAGGTAGAGACTTTAAAATTATTTAGAAAATTAGCTTTTTATTTCCTGGCATCTGATTAGCTAGGACCCTTGTCAGGGGGGTACATTAACTTTCAATAGATGCCCAGGAAATAAAAAGTACCACCCTACAGTGCCCCATCACCCACTGAAGTATCTTAATGCCCACAGTGCTCCGTAATTGGTTGAAACCATCGAGTCACAAATTCAAATCGCCGCCATATTTTCCTCTGACTTACCAAGAGACACTACCCATAGCGAGTCAGCCCTGACACAGACGAATGACATAACCATGACCAGAAATATCTTGCCATAAAAAAAACTTACAGCTTGTACTTCACATGAAAGTGCCAGTAGAGTTTGTGCTGTTAATATAAGTGCATCAGTTTAACCCGCTACCCGCCCGTTATACTGTACTTGCCCACACCACCCGCCCCTGTCCTTCAGCGATCCTGGACCAATTTCCAGCAAAACCTCACACATGTACCTGCTTATTGCAGGCTTAGTTTTTGTTTTCCTGCTTCCTCAGTTGATCTCCTCCTACAGAATCTACGGACCTTCTGTCCATACTGTCTAATCTTCACAGCGTGCCTGCCCGCCAGCTAGCTCCGCTCCTCTCCTGATTGCCAAAACATTCACCTAATGCAGATCATGACCACCCACCCAGCACCTCCGCTCCTCTACCGATTCAAAAATGTTATTTTTATTTTTACTTATTGAAAGAATTGGAATTACAACCTTTGAGTCAAGGACTCCTTGCAAAGGCTCCACGTCAAAAATGAAATAACATAACAGGGTACAAGAAAGACAAGAACAGAGCAATATTACAATGTTGAAAGGAGGACAAGTAACAAAATTCAAGTGCAGAGAGATCCAGCCTAAGTCAGACAGCGAGCAGTAAACAACACTAGTTACAGTATCAAAAGACAGTGATCAATAAACTATAGTCTGGTTACAGTTTCTGCAGGGTCAAGCGATAGGGGCAGACCCCAGGTCAAAGGGGAAGTGAGGGAGAGTGATGGGTGACTTGCATCCACATTGCAGATAGGGACTAGGTGCAGTTGCAGCAGGAGTGGGAGAGAATTTCCAAGTGGAGTCAGGATTTAAATGGGCCTAGACGCTGCTCCAGAGAGACAGTAGGAGGTAGTGCATTAAACCAGAGGGGGCCCTGTGGAAAAAGGAACATTGGCCCAGGGAAGTCCTGCAATGGGGTACTAAGAGAGGGGCCGACAGAGGGCTTCGAGTTGTCTGGGGTTGAGTGAAGTGCTGCACAACATGGCGAAGTCCCAGGGGGGAGGAGCAGAGTGAGAGCTTTCTGGCAAGGAGACAGGTCTGGTATCTGAGCAGTCCATTGAAGTTAAGCCAGTTGGTGCAATGGTGGAGCTCACAGGTATGGGTCCACCAGTCACATCCTGTGACAAGTCTGCAGGCTTTATTTAGGGAGACTTTAATATGGCATAGGGCAGTGGGGTCAGCGGAGCCGTAGACGACAATCCCATAGTTGATAAGTAAGAGCACCAAAGATGTCACAGCAAGGTTTAGGGCATTTTGGGGCAGGCAACCCCTATGCCTATACAAGAGCTCTGTTCTAGCATTGACAGTGGAGCAGAGGAGATTGATGTGTTTGTGGAAAGTGAGAGAGGAGTCAAGGGTGATTCCTAGATATTTAAAGGTGGGTACCAGGTCAAGAAGGGAGCCCTCGGAGTTGAGGATGGTGAGGGGAAAGTTTTTATGTTTGTTTTGTCTGTGGGTGAAGAGCATGGCCTTGGTCTTTTTTATAGTTCATGACAAGGCGGTGATCCGAGAACCAGGCTTCAACCTCAGTGAAGGAGCACTGCAGAGAGGCTTGAAGAGAAAGGGGGTCAGGGTGACTGTCGAATATGACTGCATCATCGGCCTAGAGAAGCAGCTGACCCAAGCAGGCCTTGGGGAGGGTGTTTAAGAACATACTAAACAGAAGATGGCCCAATATAGAGCCTTGGGGGACCCAAGAGTGAACTGGTTTACTGGGTGAGAGTGTGGTGTTTAACTTGACCATCTGGGTTCTATCACTCAGATAGCTTTTAAACCAGGTGGTGGCTTCCAGAGATAGCCCCAAGAGGGGCAGGGATTGTAGGAGAAGCGTGTGGCTGACAGAGTCGAAAGCCTTGGTTAAATCAATATAAGTAGAGATAACCAAGTATCCTTGGTCAAGGGCTTTGTTGATGAAGGTGGTGTATTCAAGAAGGGCAGTACTAGTACTGTGTCCCCTCCTGAAGCCAAGTTGTTCAGGACAGAGCAGGTCATATTTGGTGAGACAGTCAGTGAGTTGGTCTGACACGATTTTTTCTGAAGCTTTGGAGATGGGGAGGGGAGAACTGAGATGGAGCGGTAGTTGGCAGGGTAGGATTGGGGTGATGACGGCTGATTTCCAGCATGCTGGGAATTGCCCAAGGCAGAGAGACCAGTTGAGGATGTCTGTGAGGGTGGTGATTATAGTGTCTAGGTAAGCAGGACAAGTTTGAGGTCCAGTGAGTCACTACTAAAGTACGATTTGCTCAGGGCTTGTTAATTACCGTGCTTCAGGGCCATCAACAGATAAAGTATTGTGTAAGGATAGTGACAGAAATGGCATCAATGGTAATATGAGCAGAGAGAAAAATTTATGCCCTTTCTGCTACAGTCAACCTTGTAAAATGATTACAGCAGAAAGTAGTGGAGAATTTCATAAATCAAACTCAGGCTGCATAGGCTGAGATCTTACTTCAGTGTTACTGCTGCTGGTAGTACATATTTTTTTGACAAATGTGCTGCAGCATCCATTTAAAGTTAGTTGTTATCATGCAAGCTAGAATGCCCATGGTGTGACAGCAACTGTTATACTGGAGTGAGAGTGCCAGTAAACCCGCTGGTTTCGCTCTCTAACATTTGAACTTGTTACAGCAGTTCTTAGGATTCTCTGGCACACTTATGAGCTGCTGTAACTGAAATCAGTTGCTCTGTTGAATGCTGCTTGTTTATATCGTTGGCAGAAACTGCATAAATGACTGGACAGTCAGCTGGCCTGGTGGCGCTGAGAGTTGAGGTGCTGGATGCTACACCTCGCGCCACACTGGTGACCAGAGTTTGGGAGCAAGCTCGGGCCACTGGGAGTCAGCAGAGAAGGGAGAGGATCGAGTGTCCGACGACAGCTCTCCTCTCCCAGGAACAGGTGAGTGCGTTGTCCTGCTTCTTGACTGCCATCTGGTGGACAGCCGTGGGCAGTGCCAGAGTCACGGAGACGAGAAGTGTGGCTTCGTGACATGTGCCCACCTCCACGCACGTGTTCACGGCTACAAGGGGAAGGTCAAAGAAAAAGAGTGAAAATGGATGGCTGCAGGCTCTATGAAGCGCCATTCCAGCACAACAGCGCAGCCACCCTAGGACTGCCCGAAATTGCCCTTCCGGATATGTGTCTCGGGGGAGAGGGTGGCCCTCTCTCCTTCTGCCCTGCCATGGGGGGTAATCCATGGGGGAAAGGGTTTGAGGGTACCGGGGGCACGGGCCCGGAGCCTGGAAGAAGGGCAGATGTCTGCTGGCAGCTGAGGAGGAACAGAGTATACAAAAAAAATGACTGGACAATCAGTCTGAAAATAAAGGAAAAAATGCCATTTCTATCAGGTCTCACCTTGGAGTCAGTGTCATCTGCTGCTATTTCTCATTTTCTATCACTGCCAGTCAGTTTTACACAGATGTATGGCTTTCTCTGCACTTACACTGTGACAGCAGCTCGTGCTTGTGGGCGTGTGCTTGCTCATCTCCTACTAACACATAGCGTCACTGTAGTGATGATTTTCAGGTGGCCCCATCAAAAATAAACAATCAATCAAAACAACAGCAGCTGTCACACACAGACAGTGTTCCTCAATGCCACTCAGTCAAGTAAGATCATGGGAAATTAGGAGCATACGTCACATGCATTGCTGTGCTGAGGATGACGCATCTGACGCACAGCACAGTAACTTCCATGTTTCTATAACACTTTTTATTAAATATTTCTTTTAATGTATGGATTTCATTGCTGAAAATTGTGTGGCTTATCACAGAGAGCAAAGACGGACACTGAGACAATTTACAGGTCAGTTTAGCAGATACCCTTTTTAACCCTTCTGTCTGACTCTAATTCTGCTGCCTGCTTTGAGCTAATATCACTGTAAACAGGAAAGCTTCATTCCATGCTCAGCTGAGGGTGGAACAGAGCTTTCCCATTTACATTGATATTAAACCAAAGCAGGCAGTGGGGTTGGAGGCAAGAAAATAGTGTAGCAGGGGAGAGGCAACTGCACTGTACTGAATGGAAAGGACATGGATAGATGTGCTTCAGCTCCACTCGGTGGGAGGAGGTGGGCTATAGCCTGTAGTCCATTAGGTATCTGGTCACGTGCTTCCAGAGTCCTCTTTTCCTATTATGTAATGCCAATACATCAGCATAGCTCTCGCTATGCAGCTGTAAAAATTCGGACAGTTCCACCATCTCTGTCATCTTTCTCCATTTCCTTCTATAGGGGAGTTTCACCACCTGGAAATGACAGTTCCACCACCTAGACATTTAGATGTGAGAGTTCTCCCACCTACACGTTTCCAATTTAACCACTGCTGTTAAATCAAAATATGCCCTCGCTGCTTACAGCACTAAATGCAGCTTGCTAATAGATTCCCATCTTTAGTCTTTCTTTCTAGCAGAAATTAGCTTCACTTCTAGAGGAAACTGACTTCTATCGTCCAGCCTCCATCACGCACTCTTTTCACAACAGTATGCATGTATGCACTACACAATACTCCATTTTTGCCAATATACTTTTGCAGTCTAGTAACTACCCCCTTACATTAAAAAAAAAACATACTCCACAGGCTGTCTGCTGGCCCATCCATGCCACCCACTGTGGACACACTGCCTGCTCTAGCTACCGCTGTCACGATAGCAATGCTGAAAGCATGCATGCTTGAAGTGCTGATATGGGAATGATGCAAGACTGACAGCAGGCAGGGAGACAATGTGGATAGGTTGATACAGATGAGCCACAGACCACAGAAACAGAAGACAAAAGCTTTTTATTTCTGTGCAACAGATTACCTGAAACTTGTTACATAGAGAGTTTTTACTGTATGCAAGGATGACGGCAAATGGAAGGGCAGTGGACACAGCATGTACTTGCTTATATGAAGTGACTAAATTGTAAGTGTTTAAGTGAAGGAACTTCTATTTAGTTTTCTAGGTGGCAGAACTCCTCCACAGTAGTCAATAGAGAGAGATGGGGTAAAGGGTACCACAGATGGTAAGGTTCTGTTTGACTCTGACCTGCTGCCTGCTTTGATCTAATATCACTGTAAACGGGAAAGCTCCATTCCATACTTAGCTGAGGGTGGAACAGAGCTTTCCCATTTACAATGGTATAAGATTAAAGCAGGCAGTGGGGTTGTGAGCAAAAAAATAGTGCAGGAGGGGAGAGGGAGGAAGCAACTGCACTGTACAAAATGGAAAGGACATGTAGAGATGTGCTTCAACTCCACTCAGTGAAACAAGACAGGCTGTGGTGCATTAGGAATCTGGTCACGTGCTTCCAGAGCCCCCTTTTTCTACTATGTAATAGCAATATGTCAACATAGCTCTCGCTATGCAGCCATAAAGAAGAGGGCATCTAAGGGTGTAAAATACTTTCCTATCTCCTTGAACATTATCAAATACAATAACTATTCTGATGATTCTAGTTTGGGAAACTATGTTCAGTAAATATGACATTACAGTACATTTTTCACTTATCTTTCAAGAAGACTGCCTATCCCCAACGGACCTTACAGTTGCTGTCTGGGACATCACAGCCTGTTGGCATGATAAGCACTATGATGTGATAAACAAAGGCACTATGAGATCATCTGGGGACAGTAAACTGCTTGTTATACACATGTCAGAGACAGGTTACCAATAAAGCAATAATGCACAACAGGGTGTGGTATATTATTAAATACTGTTATGCCCTGGGTGAGTTGTGCTGCATGATGCAATGCTGAGTGCCTTCAAACACCCAAGAAGTGAAGATATCCAGTGATAAACCACACCCTGGAGTGTATTACTGCGATTGTGCAATGGCTCCAAAGTATAGGAAATAACTGATCTTGGAAATCAGTTTTGAACCAGGGATGATAAAGTAAGATATTATCAAGGGTCAAAAATTGCTTCAGCCAATCAGTTTACAAGATTTATCCTATCCATTTTATAATGTGTCAAGCCCTGATAATCCTACTCTAATCCGAACTTTCAGAAGCATTTATTTATTTATTTTATTCTTTTTCCTGGCAGGTCCTCCGTCGGTGTTCTGCCCTGGTCATGGCCCCGGGGCTTCCACCAACCATCATTTGCCAGCTTGTCTCCCGGTCACCTCCAGCTTGCCCCCCCAGAGGGTGAGGCCGCAGCACTGGTTCCCCTAATTCCAGTGTTGCAGAACCAGTATCTAGTTGGGAGTACTGCTGGCGATGGTGGCTAATTGAAGCCCAGGTAGGGATTCATTTAGATGGAGGACCCACCCCTCCCTTTTCAGTTTTCCTCCAGGAGGTGGGGACATGCAGTGATGTCCAGTATCCGCCCTGCCTCCAGTACATGCGAGCGCTGGTGACTGCGTGACTCCCGGCCTCCGCCAAGGGTCCATCTAGCGCCGGGCACTTTCCCCGCCCTCCCCCCTGGAGAAGGAGAATAGTCCATGGTATGCTCTATTTTTCTCTCCCCGGCCAGCCCTCCAGCGACCCAGGTCCATTCCTGAACCCGGTTCGCCGGCGTCGTAAGCAGAAATCCAACCGCTGTGCCGATGGGCCGCAGAAGCATTTTTTTAACTACAAAAACTACATTATACTTCATTTTAAAACAAACTATTGCTAGTGAAGGGAAACAATGCTAAGAAGGACTTAACAACAAGAGGAGAAAAATAACTGGAAAGGGTCACCTGATGACCCTGTGTGTAGTGCATTGTGCTTCCAAGCTGGTAGCCTGGGTTCAGGACTGGGTAGTTGAGGAGGTAGTGCTGCTGCATGGCAGTGTTCCCAGCCAAGGGAGGAAGATGCAGCTGCAGCAACCCCTGTGGTGAGCCAAGAAACTTGTCTTATTCACAGGCCAACATCTGCATGCTAGTGAAACCTGTCTGAGCATGGCTCAGCACCTAGTGGGTGATGAATGGCTTGTTGGACAGGGGAAGAAATACCACAAAATCCTTGTCTCCCAGAGCTGCCAGTATGACATCACTGGCATTCTCAGACCCCGCTCCATATTGATCCCCACTGACTCAGACAGTCGAGTGAGCAGCTGCAGGGGTAGTAAGGTCGCTGGCCTATGACTTGAAGTAAGTGAATGGTGACAGCTTGGGAGAATAATGCTGTATTAAGGGGGAAAAAACTGAAATTAACCATAATTGTTGTAAATATTAAGCCTTTTTAGTAGCCACTGCTTTTTAAGCCCCTACAAGGATTGACGTCCTGATGGACTCAATGTGAAGCTCCTCCACTTCTCTGCACTTGCTATAACTGGTCCCACGTTGGTAGGATTTTGAGGGCTTGGAAGCACACCAAAATCCTTCTCCACCACAAAGGGGTTGACCCTCCTTCGCTGGAAACAACCACACAATTTGCCTCATCCCAGCTCTTGCTAAAGTTCAGGATAATCTAGTCCTCTCCCTGCTTGCCTCCTTACCCACTCTCTTCCAGCCTGATTTCCATAAATAAATATTCCACAGTCACTCTTTACGGCTCACAGACTGTATCCTGAAGGAGATGGATGAAGGGATGTTTACCACCTCTGTTGACCATGCGAAGGCATCCAATGCTTTCCCATTCCCTCCTATTTGATAAACTTGCAGGGCAAGTCTATCTGACCTGTTGGTTAGTTGGTTCTGCTCCTACCTGTTTGACAGGTTCTAGTCGGTCAAAACAGGTGTTGCTTTCCCCCCTTTCCCATCACTTCAGAAGCCCCCCCATAGCTCCATCCTGGGCCCCATTCTGCTCTCCATCTTTCTCAATGACCTCCCCTTAATATGTGTCTCTATGTAGACCCACGTGTGCATGGATAATACCGTACTCTTTGCTTCTTCTTAAACCAACCCTTGCTCAGTGCCAGAATACTATCTAAATAATCTTAAACAGCAAGACGCTACTTGCTAGGCTCCACATAATCCCTGTGTTTAAGACACTGGATGGTTCCCCCTTGAAGAAGTTCTCCACTTCAAGTACCTTGGTGTGTGGCCAGATCAAAGCCTTGACCCCTCCACCCATACTGATACCAGTCCTAAGAAGTAAACACAAAACCAGCTGCATTCTGCAGAAGCTGGGTGCTGTCCTGAATGAGCAACAAAAATCTGCACAGAGAATGCATTCCTCAATGGCAGGTAAGGGCAAAAGGCCAACAATTATCATACTGCATACCAGCAGAATGTACAGGGGGAAAATACAACAGCACTTTGACTCATCAAGAGGCTTCGTCAGGGGGTCAAAGCCTCTTGAGACAAAGTGCTTGGGTATTTTCACCTGTACTTTTTGCCACTGTGCAATACAATAAATGCCAACCTTTTGCATTACTTGCCATTGGGACTAATTTGATGTTCCCTTCTCTGTGAGTGCATCCTTTGTGTGCAGATTTTCATCTCATAAAAGCTCTTCCCAGTCTTAGTGCACTGTACTGTAAGCCACACCTGCCCTGTGTCTACGAGCAACTGGGAACTCTTGCCCAGGGGAAGGGACCACAAACAAACTGTACCACACCATGTCGTATCTTACTAGGCCTGGGAGATGGAGACCAGAAACATGGAAACCTCAGGGGCAATAAGAATGTGAGAGACCACACACAGAACAGACAGTCCATACTTGGAGCTGGAGTCAAGCAGGTTGGTGTTTTATTGAACCTTTTATAGACATTTACAGGTCCTTTATATGGCCATTTCCCTTTAATTGCCCAGCTGCATTTGTTGTTAATTGTATTTGTGTAGAATAATTAAATATCATTTCCTAATATTCTGCCAAACAGTGCCCTATGGGAAGAACTTTATCTCATAGTACTATACACGGTGGCATCTTCCACAGGCAGGGTGAGATGCAACATGGGGTGGGGGTGGCGAACTACAGTGCCTATGCTGAAATGGGAGTGTCAGCTAGTGGCACTACTTATGGACTTGGGATCAGCTTATGGCTCCCACTAAATCTAGCACCAGTTGGTCCAACCCTTGCGTGATGCCTCACTTGTGCCATGCAACCTTGGTCCTCTGCTTACCTATGAAATGGGCTCTTGCAATGCTCAGTCCAATCTAACTGAGACATGACTGATCCTGACTCTTACTAGGCCCACTGGTGATTTCCCAGTGCTGAATTACACTACCCTTTGAAGGCACACTGCAGGTCTACTGTTAGCCAGGATACTTTGTGTTGCTTGAGCGTTCCGCATTCCTGGAGGTGGACTTCTGTGCTTCACTCTATTATAGAACAGGAGTGGATCTGCAAGGATTCCATCAGTCTCCTTTGAGAGCGGGCCCACTACTACTCCCTGGTGCCTCTCAAGTTTGGACCTGTTGGTATGCACCTGATGAAGTGCTGTTTGCACAAAGTGATGCAGCACTGGATTTAAAGAGCACCTTTCATGCTGTTTTCAGAAAAACAAAAATGTAAAACACTGTGTGAACCCTTACCTCCCCCAGAGTGTGTCCATACATAGATCATAATTTTTGAGGGACATGGTTTTTGGAAGGAGAGGGATTGTACTGTATTTTGGCTCCATGCAGCCAAGCCACCGATCTCTTCCACTTCCCTGTCCTGAGCACCATCCCCACGCTAGCATGTTATGTGATGTAATTATATGGAGAGCTTGGGGGCAGTGCACAGGACAGGGAAGTGGAAGGGATCATCTCCACAGAACCAAAATACTATCCCCTCCTTTCCAAAAACAGTGGCTCTCAAAATTGTGATTTATGTATGGCCGAACTCCGGGGGGAGGTATGGATTCTTACTGACTTACTATAAATATGCTAGGAAAGGTTCTCTTTAAGTCTGCCGTGTCTAAATAAATTTTGCAATTCCTGATTTACTTTGGTTTCCTTGTGAGTACTCTGTCATTTTTGGTTATGGTGCCATTTCTCACTGGTGTGAGCACCAATTGGCAGTGTGCGTGTTCCATTCTTTTGTTGGCACAACCAAGGGCCTGCCTTACAGTGACAGGTATGCAGTAACTCCAGGGGAGAGAAGCTGTCATCCCCTTGAACTGTGCTCTGATTCTTGTCCTGCCCAAGTAGGACACCAGGCTCAGGAATAGAACCTGGTTTCCTTGCATGGCAAGTGGAGACACCAGCCATTATGCCATTGGGTGGCCAGGGCCAGCTTTTTTAATGCAATGTTTCCTGATGTTGTGTATTTTAAACATAGAGGTTTTCTGAGAAGTCACCACAGTTCTCTTCCGTGTCCTACTTTTGGTATGAATTACAAATAAAAATACTCTAGGACATTTTACATGTTAATGTTATGCCAGTAGTGACTTGTGGTGTTTAAATACAAGACAAAGCAGCCTTAATGATTTTTATGAAATTCCTTTTCCCCACAGTTTTCCAACAGACATCTGGTTGCTGAACACCACTATCCCCATAATGACACCCTGATGTGGCTTGAATGCTGTGGAAGTGAAGACAACTAGACTCCAATTACAGAAATACAACATTTTCTGGCTTGAAATATTTTTCCAATAGATTGATTTTGGTAAAAACAAAAAAAGCCAGAATTAGTGTTGGATACCTAATCCTGTTGCATAATTTGAGCCGCATGTGGAGAGGGGGTTGGCTTGGCTTCACCCTGGTTTGTAGAATTCTTTGATCTTTGTGTTCAACTGAACCAGATAATTGACATGAGCCTGAGTCAAGCTATTGTGGGCTTTCTCAGCTCAATAAACAGGATCTTATACAAAACCACAACATAAAATGACTGTAAGAAGCAACATGGTTTTGTTTTTGTCTTTTTGTAGAACATCCAGGGTTTCCAGTGGGAACACTTCACAACCAAATGAGCTTTCCATTCCATCAAGGATTTTAAACCACTGGTCAGGAATCGGGCTGGAAAGAACTCATGCGCATTAATGTGTCAGAGGCTTTCTTACCATAATTTGAGGACTCAGCGATGACACTTAACTTTACTGGAATAATTCCAGGACTTCTGGTAAAAATTATTTGCAACATGATTATGTACTCCACTGTGGGTTTAAGCACCCGTTGGCTTCATTTTTTTCCGCCAGGAGTTGGTGGCTGGAAAGGATTCAACTATGTTAATGCATGTGTCTGGTTCTTGTTTCAGTTTGAGGACAATGTACAAAAAGACAAAAGGATCATTGAATAGTAAAGACTCTCTCTCTCTCTCTCTCTCTCTCTCTCTCACTGTTCCTTGATGTTTGGGGTTTTCTGTGTGAAGATTTGTAAATCACATACCCATCTTGGCTCAGACAGGGAATGTGTGAGCCTACATAATACAACACTAATGCCTGCAAGAGGTTTTAATGTTTGAGCAGAAAGTCTCGTACACATAAGACCATTCATTAATCTACCAGCTAGTGGGTTAGTCAGAAGTTGAGATTTTTCTGAGATCTGAATATGAAGCTGTAAGGGCTGCTAGGTGATCTCTACAGCAGGATTAGTTGAGCCAGACAGGAGGAACTGTCTATGGGTAGAAACATAGAAACTGAAGGCAGATAAGAGCCGCTGGGCTCATCCAGTCTGCCCATTTTTGTTACCTTCAATTTTGCTGCAGACTCTTCTCAATCTACAGCTCCCCAACAATCTCCTTGGGCCTATCCCAGGCATTTTTGAACCCCATCACTCTGTTCTCTGAGTCAGCCATAAAGAAAACCTTTTCAATTACTTTCCTTGAGGACTGGTGCCTTGCTCTTTCTGGGACACCTATCCCGGACAGCTTCATATTTTCCAAAGATGGCTCTTAGAGAAAGCGACAAGAAATCAGGATGGAGAAAATACCTCCCTTCCTGTGAAAATGGATCCATTTTGAAACACAGAATTTGAGTGACCTGTATTGCTAGCTCCATTAGGAAAGGAATTCAAACTTGTCTGGGCAGGTAATGGGTGATTCCGATCATTGTGTAATCTCTTGGAACTTTTACGAGGACTTTCTGAATAAACGGAAACAGTGGAAAAGCATACACAGACATTCCAGTACCATAAGTGGGACAGGGCATCTACTTGTAAAGTTGCTTTCTCTTCGATGTGAAGACAGAACACTAGGAGTGTCTTGTTGTCTTCAGATTCAAACAGATCTATCCATGGATATTCCTATCACCTCAAGAGATTGTGCATGAGACTTAAGAGAAAAGCCTATTACAGCCAATTTAGCTTTGAAGGCATGAGTTAATCTGCTGCTAATGAAGAAAAGGAGTTACTCCATCATGCTCTACAAATCAGTTTATTAAGTAAACCACCAATGCACACGTCTGAAAGCATTCAATATGTCACATTCAATATTACTTGGGAGCACACGCGCAGCACTGAAGAAGATGGATGTCTAGTTGCTGACCATTTGACCAGTGCCCTTTTTGAATCCACTAAAATACTTGCATTATTTAATGAACAATATAAGTTTGGCTTATTTCCTTAGTCCTTGGCCATGGCAAATTAATTCTCAAGTTATGTGCTGATCTGCTATGATTTTTTTAATTTTTTCAGTCACAAAAAATTATCCCCATAACCAGCAATGACAGCCATGGGAGCCAAGCCAGCCGGTCTGAAACTGCAAAACAATGGAGCTATTCCCTCCTCTAATAACTCATCTCAGAGCCAAAAAAAAAAGATAAATAAATAAAAATCTAATTGTATCTAGTTATGATTAAAGACATGTTGGCAGACCTGAAACTAGACGTCACTGGCATCAAACAGGCCATAGACAAATTGCAGCAAGAAGCGGTGGACAGCAGGCAAAAAAATGGAGGTAAATGACAGTCACTTAAAAACGGTGGAGGAAGTAGTTTCACAATCACAGGACTTCTCAGAGTATTATTCCTCAGAGTATTATGATAAGCAATTGGTGTACATTTTAGACAAGCTTGATGATCTTGAGAAATCAGGGAAGGAGGAATAACCTCAGGATACTGGGAATGCCCGAAGGTGTAAGAGGGAAGGGCAATGGTTAGTATCTTACAGCAATTTTTCATAGAGTTGTTTCCCCAACAGTGGCAGTGGCCCTTGGAAATAGAGTGGTCTCATCACTGTCTGGCCCCTGAACCCCACAGGGATGCCAAGCCTCACCCCATAATCACCTATTTTCTGAAGTTTTCAAGTAAAGAACAGATCCTACACCTGGCTAGAGAAAAGGGGGGCTTTGTTTTGGAGTGGGGAAGGATATCTTTGTTTCAGGACCTCTCAGCTGAAACAGTTGAAAGGAGGAGGAAGTTTAATGAGGTCAGGCAGATTTTACAGAAGAGGGGCATCAGCTACTGCATGAAATATCCAGCAACACTGGTGATTCAGGGGAACTCAGGGGCTCCTGTGCACTGTACTGTTATGGACATGGCCTGGGCAGTAGATGGAGGCAGTAGACATCAGGCACACTTTCCCTCAATTATAACCACCAAAACATTTGAACACAGATATGGCTCGAGTCTCAGATCTTCCAGCCTGTCACCTGGATCCTCAAGAGCCACTGGACCATACCATCACAGTGAACTCTGGCAGTCCGTCATCCTCCAAGAGTCCTCCATCCTAACCCACATATGCAGCCATTTCATCTTGGACCCAATCTGTACCTTCAGCATCCCATCTGGACCACAGGAACTCAGCCATCATCAGGGAAGGCAGACCACCATTCAAATCCTCAGGATATGGCACATCTTATTCCATTTGGAAAGGCTACAAACACAATCCAAAAAAGAGATCCAGGAGCCACAGCAGGGAATACAGAAGCTCCTCCAACATGAATTTGACACCACGTACATCCTCAGTGCCTGATACAAGCAAGGAGCCACCTCCTCTGGAAGAAATGACTCACTAAAGATCACATGGGCTTTTCTCCCCTCTGACTGGCTTCCAGATCTGCTCCTCAATCCAGAATGCAGAGAACAGGGGTCACTTCCTGTTTCTCATTTCTATTTGCTCAACAGTGTACTAGTATATTGGAGGTAAAAATAGATTTCTGTTTTATTTTGGTTTGATCTTTTCCTTTGGGGTACAGATTGAATCGGAGCAGCGTAATAACCTCTTAACTGACAAAACTGTAAATCCGGAGATATCAGCATTAATGATCAGGGCATTCAGAGAACTCAAATCAAGCTTCACTGTCACTACGTGTCTAACATGGTCTTATTGTAGGATGCCTCCATCTCTTAAACGTGCACATGGAACTTAATGTTGTGACAAACCTTTCTCATTGTCACAAGACAAGAATTAAAAGGTTACAGGTTTAAATTCTCATAATATGAGGTTTAACTACTAATGTATCTTCACCACTACCACCTGAACAATAACTCTAGTGAGGTGGAAATTGTTGCTGAACCCCCTCCATATCATATCTCAATCTGGATTGGCAGTCTGGTTGTGGCTGAACCTATTCCTTTGTTAACGAAAGGGTGGAAGATGGACCAGAGCTTTTCCTGTTTGCTGTACTGATGTGGGGTATATCCCATCAGGTCTGATCCTAAGGAAGCTTGGGAGGCCCATCTAAACCATAAGCTAGTGATTCCTATTTGTAACATGGCAATTAATAGTGTCTAAAATACGAACTTCCGATTGGTAAAACAAGCACATGTAACACGCATCTAGAGGATATTAATTCCCTAGTAATGCCCGCTAGTGCAAGTTGCTGAAGTCGGGAACACGGCAAACCAACAAGTAGAGCATGGCGTTTGTCGGGGTCGAACAAAATGATCGAGCTACAGTAAGGAATGCGGTGGAGCAACCAAGCATGGTGACGGTCGGGAGTGAACTGCTGAAACATGCCCCAGTACCAAGATCTGCTTCGGAGGTGCCGCCGACATAGGTGAATATCAATAAATATGTCCCTATATTGTTCTTTCCAACCCATGCACCCAATGCAGTTAGTGGAATGAAGCAGTCAACATTAATTAGTTTCCACACAAGGAAATAGAGCAATGTTGCCACATTTTTCTGGGGAATAAATATGTGAAAATACATGTCTCCCACAATGCAGTACTGTTATGTATCAGGCCGATCTAACAACAAAGGGCAAAACATGAAAACTGTCACTCAGAAGTAAAAAAAGTCACGTTTTCTCTATTTCAGATGGCAATGTTATGTTGGCATCTGTTCTGAATTTCCCAGCGCTACATTAATGTATGTGAAGCATGCAACATGCACGTGCGCGTTGCTAGATCTTCACAGTGTTTCAAAAGCACGAAACTCCAGCATAGTTTCTCAAGTAGAATTACTGATGTTGAGAATTTTTATCTTGTTGTAAGTCAAACAGTATTGTAACAATAGTTACCTTGCACTTGCCTTGTTACAAGAGCATTAATCCACTCCAAAGTCGGGCTCTACTCAGGAATTAATGCCCGGTTGGTGGTTGGAGGCACTCGGATGCCCAACCTCCCCCCAACTGGGCATTAGTTCCCTAGTAGAGCCCTTTTTGTCATGGATTAATGCTTACATAGCACCTTGTGGTCCTTCTTTCCCCCAGCTAACAAAACTCTGCTATTCTCTGGGGAATTCTCAATGTGTTTAATAGGTTCAGCTCCCCCAAGACTTAAATCACATATTTTACAAAATGTACCCCTGGAAAATTAATATTGCTGTGGCGTAGTGGTCAAAAGCTTACACATAGGAACCTTGCACAGTTATTCAGGCTTTAATATGTTCAGTTTATTTATTTATTAATGAGATTTACCAGATAAGCATACTGAGCGGGAAATCCACTCGTTTCCAGATGCGACCTGGGTGTTACCCAACATAACAGTGCTAAAATTACATTTGGTACAGTAGGCATTGTTGCCATGAAAACAGATGCATATAGTACATACTTAGGTACAACAGGCTCAAACAAGGGTGAGACAAACAAGTCCAAAGATGTTACAGTCAGGACATTATGCATTCGATTGTTGGTTACAATTTTTTTTTTTAGTGCCGAGTGCATACAAACAGTAGGGACAGAGAAGACAGGCATGCAGTTGTGATGAAGCTTATCAGTAAAACAACAGCAGGTTAGTCCTTATTAAAAGTACTGGCCAGCCTGCCATGTAGTTTGACTCTCCATGTTTTTTTGGGGAGGGGGTTGCTGTGACTCACACTGGAGTCAGTTTCTGCATTCCGGTTATAAGCAAGCTCTAGTCCTTTGGAATGTTCCCCCACCTGGTTTTTAGTGTGTTGTATAGTAGTTTTATTTTTTTTAATTTTATTTATTTATTATCCTCAGTGAGTTTATCTTCTAACTTATTGTTATTTCTGTGGTGTTATTCTTACTATCTTAACCAGTTTTACTTTCAAGATATTTAAGTACTATTTATAATCCTCCTCAGTAAGTTTATCCATTATTTAGCCCTAGTACTTAATAAGGCAGAAACCATTGTCTGTTGAATTTACAGCTGCAGTCTACATTTGTTACCTAACTATATACTTAGTCAGCTATTTTTGGAGAATACTCACAATAGCTAACAGCAATAGCTACCTGGAATGTTAAGGGGTTAGGTTCCCCAATTAAAAGGGAGAAGGTTTTGACCTACCTAAATGAAGTGTAACCCCTACTTTTGGGACTTACCTGCATGGCCCCTTCATTTTTCATTTTCCCCATGCCATCCTTGTGGGCTCCCCATTCCCTTGACATCGAAGTAGTTGTTTTGGGCCTGAAACTTAAAGCACAGCACCCCTGGTTTATTTTGCTCCTTGGAGGTTGCAGCGAATGTGCATGCATGAAGGTACGCTTAATCATGCTGACTGCTGGTTTTGCAATCAGCCGGGGAGTTCCTCAGTGGTCCCAGTATGCCTCTTCAGTTTTTTGGGGAACGATTACCAGAACAATGAGGCGCAGGTGCCACTTTAGGGGCTGAAAGCAAAGTTTAGAAGTGAGACTAAGAGTGGGACTCATGCATAATAATGAGCCCAGCATTAATATTATTGAGGGAGCCGCCTGGGAGACTGTATTTCGGCGTCAGCAACAGCAAAAGTGTGTGGGGCAAATGATATAAGTGGCATCGTTTAAGAGGGCACAGTTGGGGCTATATTACTGTGGGGAAATTGTAAATAAAAGAGTTATCTCCAGCTTCATGAAACACTTAAAGTTGGGGAACTGAGTTAGACTGCATAGAGCTGGATGGGGTCTGACATATTGGTGATACTTTAACCCCATCCAGCAGCCAGTCCTCTTACTAGGCACCCAAAACTGAGCCAAAGGACCTCTGAGAGAGGGAGTTTCCCAAATTCAGGCACCTAAACCATGCTCCAGTAAACAATCAGAGAATATTGATTCCTATGGATATTGATGATTGATTGGCTTGAACAGCCAATCAGGAGGCTGGATTCCCGAGAGAACCCCAGGACGTTTGGGTCTGAGTCAGTCTGTTCCAGGGCTCTTCTTGAGCTAGGAGGATTCTGTGTGAGAGGAACTGGACTGTGAGGGGCCTTGCTCAGATCTCAGTTGTGGACTGTGCTGTGGAAAGTGAGTTAAAGGAGAAGGAGAGTGAGAGACTAGACTAGATTCTGAAACTCTCCAGGTACTGTGAATTGTGCTGCTTTAATTGGAGAAAATATCAGTTGCAGAGACCCTGCGCTGGTAATCTGATTGTGCTGCCAGCTCTGCATTGTGTCGTTTTTGAAGTTAATCAGTTGCTGCAAAGGACTTGACTTGCAGACTGGGACTCTGAAAGTGATTCTGAAGAGGCAAATCATCTCCAGTCAGGGTGCTAGCTAGGTTTTGTGATTTTGCTATGTGGACTGAACTGAGTGGCTGAGTGTGCCCCAGCTGAAGCTGAAAAGAACCTTTTATGGACAATTAAAGCTGCAAACACTGTACTGAACAGCGGTTGGATTAGTCTTGGACCTCCCCTGCAGAGTTCTGTAGTCTGAGTGAAAACAGGAAGGCTAGCACCTGTTTGGCACACTGGTACTGCTGTTTTAAATGAGAGCACTGCCTAGTTACCACCTCAGTGCAGGGACTGTAGAGGGCTCTGGTAGGGAGCCCTCACCCAGAGCCAGGGAAGGAACTAGTTAACCCCTTCCAAGTGGGACCCACTGTCTCAGGAGGTCACCAGCTCTTGCTGGGGTGCTAGGGCACCTATGACCCTTGTGGGGAGCCTGGCTGTTGAGCCACTCCTGGGTCTGGGCCTTCTGGGGCTGGTGTGGACCTGCCATTGAGCTCTGCAATGGGCCAGAAGCAGCTGAAGGTGACAAGCGGCCAGACCTTCAATCAAGGGAACAAGCTGCAAGACCTTCAAGCAAGATCCAACCTGCCAGGGGAAACGAGACCAACCCCCCATGCTGACTGCTGCTTGAACTGCGTGGAGTACCACACTCCAGGATAGCTGAAAATGGTTACACCAACCGTTGTTGAGGTCTACAAACCATGAGTACCCAGGACCTGGTTCCTGGATTCTGAAACAGGGGTGTGATTCCAAATTTAAACATTTTCTCAATCTTCCAGGGCACCAGCAGTCATCCAGCCAGTGACAACGTCCAGACCTGAACCAAGCGGGTACCTCAGGGACTTCTTAGGGTAACAATGGTACCAGTAGGTGGGGGGGCAGCTGGGGTTAGACTGGTCCTTAGGCCCTTATGTTGTTGCTCATCACTCTGTTACTAACTATTCTTTCATTTCGAAGCTCTTCCTCTTCCAGGTATCCCCTGTCCTAACCCTCACCCCCAAAATAAGGCTGTGAATTAACTTGTTGAAATTGCTGTGTCAGAAGAGGTTTATTGCAATTTCCCTTTTGACTGTCTAATGGTATCTGGGGGGAAAGGTTGTGGAGAATTCCGTGTGCAGGGTAGCCAGTCGGGGAGGTGGGGAGGTGCAGTATCCCAGGGAGCTGTACCAATCAGCCACCTGACCCACTAACAACTTACTCTGGGTGGAGGCACCATGTTATTATCTATAACTTTGGGAAAGAACCCCAATTGTCACCGTAGCAGGACTCAGGCCCCTTAACCTGTTCATAGCGCAACAGGCAGGGGTAGTAGCCCATTGGCACATGGCACCTGGGCTACACAAGAAACCCACCTAACTGATAAAGAAGCTGGAGAACTGGCAAAATTATGGGTAGTGTGGGTAGAATTCAGTGCATTTAACTAAAAAAAGGGAAACAGCCACCCTGGTTCATAAAGGGGTTAATGTTTTAAAATTCTCACACACAGCAGACCCAGAAGGAAGGTTTCAAATTTTAACAGGGATTAGATATGGTCAGAACACTGCTATCTGTAATGTCTATGCCCCTATCACTGACCGTGCCGCCTCCTTTAATGCAATCAATCTGGAATTAAATGTTATCAAGGATTAAAATATCATCTGGGGGGGGGGATCCCCTGCTAGACAGAACCAACCCTACTAACAACCATGGGAAAATTTCCTCCCAGAAAACACTACTTAAACTAGTATAGGATTTAGAGCTAGCTGATTCCTGGTGCATACTAAACCCACAGGGCAGAGACTATACCTTTTTTCCTTAAGGCATAATTCATACAGTCGATTGGATCATAGTTTCATATCTAATCATTTTACCTCCAACTTAGCACAAGCATAAATCAAAGATATTGTGATCTTGGACCACACCCTGATGACTGTCATAATATCTGTTGAGAAAAGGCAGATCAGCCGTTTTAAATGGAAAATTTAGTGTTTCTCTATTGTGAGGCCCTAAAGTGAAAGAATGGGTGAATAAAGCCGAAAATTTATTCAAGATTAGTGATAATGGTGAAGTCTCCTTGCTCAATTTATGGGATTCCTTCAAGGCTTTTAAAGAGGAAAGATTATTTCCTTCTCGTCAGCCAAGAAGCGGGAAACTCTTAAGGAGTTATCCAAAAATGAAACACAGTTGCACAATTTGGAAAGGACTTAAAAACAAAATCCAAGCAATAGGCCCTCTGGCTTATACACCATTACTAGGCTGAGGTATGACATCAACAAAATTAATTCTGCCAAGGCAGAATGGGCACTGTTCAGAACTAAATAGGCATTTTAGGAAGTCAGTGAGAAGGCTGTAAAACTGCTTGCCTATTAAAAACTTAAACCCAACCTTGCAAAGATACTTACTGGCCACTTTCTCCTACTCATTAACTTCAGAATCCCTCCCTGAATCAATGAGTCAGGCCTATATTACCCTAATCCTAAAAGATAACAAAGATCATTGGTTGTGTGATAGTTAAGGGCCTATTTCACTTATTAACATGGATTATAACATTCTTGCAAAGAGTCTGGCAAACGGGCTCAAAAACCTTATGCACAAACTTCTGGGGAATGAACAAGTAGGCTTTGTCCTGGGGAAAAAAGTATGGGAATTTGTAAGAAGGCTCCTTAATGTAGTCTGGAAGTCAAGCAAACTGCCGCCTCCCATAGCAGCACTAGCCCTGGACTTTAAGGCCTTCGACTCCTTGGAGTGGGGTTACATGTATCAAATTTTAGCTAAATGTTTGTAACTTGGGGGGAATTTTATTTCTTGTACCAAAATTGTATACAAATCTCCCAGGGCTAGAGTTATAACAAGTGGCCATATTCCGAAACAGTTTTTTCTAGGCAGAGACTCCAGACAGGGTAGTCCCCTCTCCCCTTATTTTTTTTTATTCTATCTATTGAGATTCTAATTAGGACAATTTTGGCAAGTACTTTGGTCCAGGGAATAAAAACAGTGAAGATTATAAATAAAGATTTTTGCATACGCAAACAATCTATTGATTACAATTTCCAACCCAGTCTCTTCCCTCCCTAAAATAGATAACATTATAAGTGCCAATGCTCTGATCTCATGGACAGCAATTAATTGGGAAAAAACAGAGATTGGCTCTAAACCAGTGTATGGACCAAAAAAGGTCTATGGTAATCTACAGCCGATATGATGTTGTAAAGATGGTATGATTTATTTACGGATCAAAATCCCAAGGGAACTGAACAAATTTGTCAAACTAAATCTCAGCTCCCCTTCTGAAAGGTATTGGTGAGAACCTCAACAAATGGCAAAAACTTAATTTTTCTATTTAGGGCCAAATAAACTTAATTAAACTGGTGATAGCCCCAGAAGCTTTTTTACTTCTTCCAAAACCTCCCCATCAAAATAGGGAAAACATTTTTAAGGAGTTGCAAATGGTAATACCAAACATTTTATGGGATGGAGGGGCACCAAGACTCTCCATTAGTAAACCAAGAGCCCCCTGTACTGAAGGGGGATTTGGGCTACCACACTGGGAAAATATCACCTGGCTTTTCTATTTAAGCAAGCAGTACTTTACCTTGACAAAACTGATGAGGAAAGTTCTCCCCTATGGATAAGGACCAAAGGGCAGACTTTCATCCTCAATAAGTTATCTGATTTCCTTTTAATCCCTTTCCCTTCAAATTTGAAAGACAATGTTTGTATTTTCTCTACCACTCTCTTGATCAAGAAAGTGCAGTCTGTGTTGCATTTCCAAGAGTTACCCAGGCATCTGAAAGTCTGGAATAATCCTGAATTTATAGTGGTAGACTATTAGAGGATCCAGGATGGGGAGCTAAGTGACTCACTAATCTGGATGATTCGTTAGACTAAGATGGCAGGCTTCTGTCCTTTGAAAAACCTAAAAGCTAAATTTGACCTGCATAGGTTTCAATTTGCTCCCCTATTTGCAATTAAGAAAATAGCTCCATGATTCAGTTCTAGGTCCTTCCCTACACCTTCAAGAACACAAAGAGTGGGACTGATCTTGTAAACTGGCCAAAATGAGAAAAGAAACAGGGATTACTTATAAACTTTTGTTAGATTTACAGGATCATTCCCTTCTTACTGGCCCAGTGAGAGAGAGAAATAGGAAAAAGAGTTGCATGAAAGTATATCAACAAAAGAATGGTCTGCTGCATGGGAGAACACTTACAGGCATAGCAGAGAGGTTGGCAGACCACGATGGCATCACATCTGCCAGGTTGGTTTGAATAAATTTGAGGCTTTGAGGTTGCAAGATTTGGCTGGCAAGTGCCTGGCAGGCAAGGCACTTCATCTACCCACCTCATCTGGCTTCCAGTGCGACATATGTGGCCTTATATGTACATCCAGGATTGGGCACTTCACCCATCAATGGACCCACATCAACTGAGGCTCAGCTGTCGACTTGATGGAAGATTCCATGACTTCCCTTTAAGATTAGAGACCATGGGTTTTCTCCCCGATGGGGATGCAGATTTATCCCACGTGCTCTGGAGCTGTCCCCTAGTAATAAAACTTTGGCACAGGATTCATCAGCTCTGTGAAACAGTTTTTCAAACAACAATTCCCTTTTCTCCCAAATTTTTTACTTTAGGAATTAGCTCAGACGGTCCCTTATTGGCTAGACAGCACAAAGAATATATTTGGGTAGCAGCCTTAACTCTTAAGAGATTACTTTGTCTTACTGGAAGTCCCCCCTTACCTCTTCCTTTCAGGAATGGTGCATACATATGAGTGAGCTTATAAACAATGAAAGAACAGCACTTGGTGTCAGGAAAATCAAACTATTTAGACGAATTGTGATCCCCACTTTGATCTTTTTTCAGTTAACAAGTAAACTGGTACATTTTTAGTTAACACAGATCTGATTAGATCACATCTGGTTAAGTTACTTCAGTTTAGCTGGCTTTGTTAGGTAGTTGATCTGTGTGGCATGTGTTTTTTGGGGTATGGGTTGGGCAGGTTATGTGTCATGGCCACAGGTGTAGTGTTTCCATGGGCCAACCACAAGTGTATCTGCTGTGCCCTGCAGCCTTGCATCAGGCATTGCTGCCACTAGTTCAGTTCCTTTAGTATTTTGCGATGTGTTGTTGTGTGGGTGTGCACAGCTGTGGTGGCCTGGCATCTGTGTAACACTGTTGTATGTCACTACACCCACTATGAGCTGTGCCATTGTGTTCTGTTCCTGTAGTATTATGTGATGTGTTATTGTGTGGGTGTGCACAGCTGTGGTGGCCTGACGTCTGTGCAACACTGTTGTATGTCACCACACCCACTATGAACTTTGCCATGTGGCATGCATCACTGTATCAATGCCCTAGGCTGCAGCCTGGGGAGGGGTGCTGGAACAGTCTACCTCAATGGTGTAGATCATGCATGTTAGACATTGGCATTTGCAGTGCTGTAAGAGGCTCAGTTGTACCATGTGCCATCCTCACTGTGCACCCACAGTAGCACCCATAGCTTTGCATGTTGTACATATTCTGCTGGTATGTGTGGTTCTGCCTTGCTATGGCATCGCATCCTTTTGTTGAATGCACCACATGTTTCAATAGGTGCTCTGTGTTTAAGCCATGTCATAGCTGTGCCCACATTGCCATGAATTGCTCACTGTGGTGTCTCTGTGCTGGATGGACACCTGTACTCTGGGTCCACACAGTTACACAACAATGGCACCGCCCATTGAGGTGGGGCAGAATGATGACCACACTCTGTGTGGCTGGTGCCGTGTTGCATGCCATGACCCACTGGTGGATCATCTCACTGCATGATGGCATCACTGCTGACAGGTGTGGATGGCTGTGTCTGCTCACTGCATGGTAGTGTCCCATGTCTGCCCTGGGCATTGTTGTCTATACCATACCTGGGACACTGGAGCACAAGGAAAGGGGGCACTAGCCAGGTGTGGCATCACCATGGTTCATCTGTTGTATGCCACCACACATGGCTGGCTGCACCGAGCATGGGTGGCTGTGTCTCACCACCCTGTTGGCACAGCCCGGGGGGCATAGCGGAAAGCTGTTGTGTATTACAGGACTGACCATATATGTTCCTACACCTTCCAGATCGAGCAGCCAGAGGACAGGCCAGTACATGAGCACAGCAAGAGGACCAGGAGCAGGAAGAGGAGCAGGAGAAGGGCTGTAACAATGACACAGCAGGCATTGCACAGCAGACAGTGGCAAGTGAGTATGCCCTATTGTTGCAGCCACCCATGCCCTTCCTATAGGCATGATATTAGGATATTGCCCCTGCACATCATGTACATGGCACCTGACATGCTGCTACACTGTGGCACACTACATGTCACACTGGAACCTGGCCCTGGCAAGTGTGTCCATCCCATGGCCACGTCACATATGCTGCTTTTGTCCACCCTATTGCCTATCATATACTGCCGCAATGTTCTGTGCTGTCAGCGCTGGTGTCCCTGGCCATATGGTGCCCCTGCCTGGCCAGGGCATGTCCTGGGATACTCAGGCACTCTGCATGGGCCCGATGTACTCTGTGCAGTGGTGCCCCTACCTTGGCCTGTACCCCCAATGTGTTCTGCATACTACAGCCACATAGGTGCCCTGGCAAGGCTATGGGTCCTTTGGGCTGCACAGGCATGAAACCAGCATGTACCCCATCATGACATGGGCTGGCAGTATAGCCTAGAGGGCTGACAGTATAGCCTAGAGGTTAGAGGAACGAGGTGTGTGAACGTGCTTGATACATCCAGCAGACCAGGCCTGAGTTTGATTCTCACAACCTCCACTTGCATACTGTGTGACTCTGAGCAAGTCACTTAACCGCCCAGTGCTCCCAGGTCGCTCCTGAAAACAGGCAGTTGTACTTAGTGGGCCTTACCCGGTTACCAAAGACTAAAATAATAAAAAAAAAAAAAAATTAATGACTGCAGTACCAGGCCATGCCTGCTACAGCAGCAGGCTGTGCTGATACCCGTGCCCTGGGAGCAACCCTCCAATGGTCCAGTGCACACATCGCGCAGCCACTGTGGTACCCAAGCACCCCCAGGTCATCTCTGTGCTGGCTGGTGGGCAACATCCTGGCTTTGTGGTATACCATGTGCCATGCCCAGAGTCACCTGGTAGCATGGTTGTTTGCCTTTCCACATTTGTGTCCCCCCGGGTGCAGTAGTCACCCCACCCCAACCTTTTCCCCACCAATTTTATCACCTGCCCCTTCACTTTGTAGTGCTATTGCATGGCAGGTTGGCCATCTGTATAGCCGCACAGTGACAGGTGCTGCTCCTCATGTACGTATGTATCATACTGTGCTGGGTGAGTTGTACTTGCATTCAGGTTTGTGTCATTCCATGTCTCTCATTGATGCACTGCACCCACCGTGTACCCTGTCTTGGGTGCCACGGTTCTGGGACATGGCCTGTTCTGTGTTGCTGGGGACTGTACTCAGTGTCCCATGTGACAGGTATCTGGTACGGTGGTGGGCCAGGAGCGGCATCCCATTATGCCTACTACAGGGGTTGCAGTACCACTCAGGTGACTCTGCTGTGTGGCTGTGGTATCATGATGCACACACCCCTTCGGTGGTGTGTGCCCCGCTGTGCCAAGGCTCCATGGTCATTGCCCTGCAGCCTGTTGTCCTGAGCTATGTTGCCCTGCATATGCCTGTCTGCTGTGCAATGCTGCATTAAGGCTGTGCCTGCCTGGCCAGTGCACTTCGGGTAGTCTGCGCGTTGCACTCCCCTTCACAGCCATGGGCACATAGACTTGCTGTCCCACTTCTGCACTCTGTGAGTTGACTTCTTGTGCATTCAATGTCCGTGTCCCACATATATGTGCCTGCATCATGTTGCTGCAGCACTGACTGTCAGCCTGGTCTTTGCAGCCATATCACCACATGTTGACCTACGGGCCTCTGTGTAAAGGGGGCATATGCTGCCCCTGGGCTAATGACTAATCCAGGTTGTTACACTGTGGGGTGCAGGGGTGATGTGCATACCTGTTATGCAACCTGTATAGTGTGGTTTTATTCCACTATAATGCCTGCTGTTATCTTGCTCATCACTGTTGTGGCAGCACATACATAAGCACTCTATATGTTTGCTTCTACACCATTGTACATGCATGCATACACCATCTTCAGCACTATATACTGTAGCAGCAGGCAAGAGGGTGCAAGGGGGAGTGGTCTTTTGTGGTAGCATCACCATGGGGTGGGCATGGGAGGCTTCCACCCATCTCATCCATGCCTCCTGGTACCAGTGCACTGTGCTGTTCTGGTGTGCCACCGTGTTCCATCTGTGACACACACTGTGGCCACCTACATGTCGGACACTGCTGCCCAGGGAACAACACATGTATGGTGTCCATGGCATATGCTCCATGTTAGCACCCACTGGCTTGGCCTGGGCCCCATGTGTAGCACCCGTCCATGTCCAACTGTCTGTGTATGTTGGTGTGTCACCAATCATTGGGGCAGCCATGCCACTCATCTCACATGTGCCATGGTGGTACCCATAGCTGGGGAGGGGGCATGGCTGTGTGTGCTAGCTGCACCTACATGGTCCACAGGGTCTGCTCACCTTGCTTACAACAATGTTTTTCTCCATATGGGTAAACATTGGACTGCAGCAAGTGCCCGTCACACTGAGATGTCAGAGGGAAGAGATGACCTGCTCTGCTGTTTGGTGCAACAGCAGTGGGTGCTTCTGGAGCAGGTGGTGGGCCTGGAGACATTGGCTGGGAGGATGGTGGTGGCCATGGAGGTGTGGCACATCATACAGAGCAGGTGACAGGCCTGGAGACATTTGCTGGGAGGATAGTGGTGGCACATCATACAGAACAGGTGACAGGCCTGGAGACATTGGCTGGGAGGATAGTGATGGCAACAGAGGTGGCAGCATGCAATAACAGGCCATGGCCTCCAACAGGACCATGAAGGTGCCATCATGAACTTTGCATTCCTGACACCCACCTTCCTACTGTTTTGATCTTCTTCCCGCCCTTTTGTGTTCTTATATTTTTATTTTACGTACTTTGCATTGTCTGTGTTCATGTTCCTGCTTCTGTTACTGTTCATTATTAAAGTACATTACTGTTCTATGTTCCTAGGTCCTGCTTCTGTTACTGTTCATTATTAAAGTACATTACGTCCCATGTTCCTAGGTCCTGTTTCTGTTACTGTTCATAACTAAAGTACATTACTATCCTATGTTCCTAGGTCCTGCGGCTGTTGCTGTTCATTATTGAAGTGCTGTACATTACTGTCCTATGTTCCTAAGTCCTGCGGTTGTTGCTGTTCATTATTAAAGTACATTACTGACCTATGTTCCTAGGTTCTGCAGCTGTTGCTGTTCATTATTAAAGTACATTACCGTCCTATGTTCCTAGGTTCTGCAGCTGTTGCTGGGCTGTGTTGCCATTCTCTTGTGGTTATTGCACATACGGGGTCTAAATCAACTGAATGTAATGCTTCCAGTTTACAAACAGAGACTATATTGCTCAAGTAAAGGTCACTGCCAGTCTCCCGATGACTTTAGGGAAAGGTGGTATTCTCTCAGAGACCAGTGTCCCTCTCTCACTGCATTGCTCCTCAGACCAATATTGTGCCACTGAGCTCATCAAGCGCTCTGCAGGGGATTTGAAATTAGGGGCCCTGGGAACACTGACAATACCATGTTGCAGAGTAAAGGGGTTACTGAGATGTACTTAATACTAACAGTTCTCCAGAGCCTGATGCTTCTTTACGTACTCCAAGTGTAAAAGCCACATTCACGAACCCCAAGGAGGCCAGAGCAGACAGTACAAGCATAGCAGTGAGTCTGAACTCACAAACAGTGATAATAGTACTGACAGATATTCTGAAAATGTTGTGGATTTGGCAATGGCCGATCCTAAATTTAGGACATCGGATTCTGAACCTAGATTCAGCACTCGTCGTTTTGCTGGAGCTAATAGGCCTACCAGCGTTGATCTGTTCCAACAATGGCCTGAACCTGCACAGCGGTGGAACATGGAACAACTCTGTTAAAGGTGGACTGCTGGAACACCTGGATAGGGTGTATGTCAGCTGTACCCTTTTAAAAGATTCCACGCACTTCTTCAAATCTGAATTGTATGCACTAATTCTTATTTCAGGGAAAATAACTGTTATGATGCAGATGTCACTGGAACGAGGTTGGTTACAGTACTGCCAGTTGAAGAATTCTCCTCTATGGGCCTTGTTTGTGGCAATTCCCTGACAAAACCAGTGATTAAGACTGTTACAATATTATTTTGAAATGAAGGAGTTGATGCGAGGAATATAACTTTTTGGCTGAAGCAGAGGTGTGATGTACTCCTGTCCCATTTGCCAATGTGAAGCATGTTTTCAGATACAGGTGTCTTCCAGTTCTGTGGGAATCAGTCTCCTTGTCAGGTATCTCGACTGACCTTTGGGAGTCATTTTCCAACCTGCTCCCTCCAAGGCTTTCTCAAATGAACACTCATCAGAATGTGAAGTTCTCTGAAGTTGAGAGCTGGAATGCTGTCCATGCCATAGTCTGAGATACAGACTTCCCTGCTGGCTTTTTTATGGGGGGGGAGGGGGGCTAAGTTGTAAGATTTTATTTGTGACTTTGTTTTTTTACCTCGACAGCCAGTACCTATACCTTTATCAGAGCTTAAACATTTGTCCAAAGCTGCACTCAACAATTCTCTGCTCTGCTGAGAGACTTGGACAGAAGAGAATAATTTGATTTTAAAATTTCAATGCGGATTCAGAAAGTGATATAGCACTTTAGACTTAATCTTTACCCTAAATTATATTATTGATGTGTATGTAGAAGGGAAAAGAGGGTCTATATACATATGTTTTGTCGATATAAAATTGGTCTTCAACTCGGTAAACAGGGTAATACTATGGGAGATCCTGGAGAATCTGCAAACTGATAAACAACTACTGACCATAATAAAAATGCTGCATACTAATACCACTGCTAAGGTTTGATGTACTAATGATGGGGTGCTTTCAAATAAAATAAAAATCACTAGAAGAGTCAAACAGAGCTGTTTGTTAGCACTTTTTTTGTTCAATCTATATATTGAAATATTAATGAAACAAACTGCAAGTATAGATACTTTTGCCCCATCATAGATAATGAAGAAATAAAAGTGTCACAATATGCAGACAATGCAATTATATTCTCAAGAACTCCCCTTGGACTAAAGAGAGGAATTACCAGTATTTTATATCCTCCTTAAAGGAATTAGATCTGGACTTAAATGTGAACAAATCCAATATCATGGCAATTGGTAAAAATAACATTAAAAAAGATCACTGGGTTATAAATGGGATAGAATTAGATGTCATCAAAGAGTATAAATATCCCAATGTAACTGTTGATAGAAACCACTCTTGGAAGCCGCATTTAATGGAAGTAAAAAGCAAATCTTATAAAACTACAGGGGCTATAAGGTATTTTACTAATAAATTTGCAGGGAATAGTTTTAAGGCCCTAAAAAAATACATTCAAGGCTAAAACTATCAGTCAGTCAATGTATGGAAGTGATATTTGGGGTGTTTATATTGATAATACAAACAGTATTGAGGCAATTCAAAATAAATTTGTCAAACACAGCCTGAATCTTCCTAGGGATTGCCCTTCATCCTTTTTAAGGGTGGAAATGGGTATGTTACCCTTAACAACTAAAATTCAGAGAAGGGCAGTTAAGTACTGGGGTAACATTCTGGCAATGGATAACGAAAGACTTCCAAAGATGTGTTGGTGGGACTTTATCACTAAAGTTCAACATAAAACAGCTAGAGACAGCTGATTTATAAGATTAAATACAACATTAAAAAAGTTGGCTTGGAGGAGTTATGGTCTGATAGGGCAGTTCAAAATACAACCAGATTTGTGGATGATGTAACCCTTGGATTAAAAGATATAGCTACTGTATATCTAAGGATTTTGAAAAAAAAATCTATGATATAGACAGATATGGTCTATATACTGGTATTAAACCATCCTGGGGTATGGAGAAATACTTAATGATCTGTGAAAACAGTTATCTTAGAAATACCTTATGTAAATGTAGGCTAGATACATTAGGAGTAAATACATCGTATTTAAAGCAAGGTTATGATATAATGAATGTGCATAATTGCAAATGTGTAATAAGGTGTACCCAAGAATGTTATATGGCATCTTTAAGTGCAATTGCTGGAAAGAAGAACGGGATAAATGGGTGACACCTCTATACTAATCACTAAGACATAAGGCAACTATTGATACTCATATGAAGTTACTGAAGCTAGTTAAAACAAAATAAATATTTGGGCTGCCTAAATTTCTGATGGCGGTTAAGATTTAATAAGCTTATTCTAAATGTGCAATATCTTGTTAAACTGTGAATGTAGGAGTTGCTTTTACTTTTAATGATATGAGAATTGTGTGCATTTTAATAAGTGTGGAATGATATAAATTATGTAATTTTATATGTTTGTACATCAATAAAACTTTAAACTTTAAAACTTTGAACTTTGACTATTGGCTCCCCTGGGCAGACCACGGCTGTACTGCCACCTGTTTCTTTTGAAATACCTGTCATTGGTGAGGACATTGCTTCAGGTAAACTTCCATTTGAAGAGGCATTCATCTATATAATGCCTTGCTTACAAGAAGTTTTTTCTGCAACCAATTGATTTTTAAGAACACAACTTCTTCTGCTATTAATTCTATAAGGTACTGTATGTTTTCCATTCTGGCATTGCCAACTGCAATTTGTTCTCCCTCACCTGTAGTTCAACATCAAAATATTCTTCTGATGAGTAACACTCCTCATCATTCTGCTCTGTTTTACTGCATTGTTTCTTCAACCTCCAAGATAGGAGCAGCAGGGAGGGAAGGAGCTCACCTGCATGCTGTCGAGGAACACCTCTACCTTTGTCTCTGGGGCCTACCATCTTGCTAAATGTTCAGCATCTCTCCCTACTGAAAGTGTAGGAGAGTTTCCCTCAGTGTCATGACCAATATTCCCCCATCAATAAAACAGATCCATGTAACTACCCCCCGGATGCATCTGGAAACAAGCTATCAAAGCTTAGTGTGCCTTTCCTGGTTAAAAAAAAAAAAATTGTAAAAAAAAAAGTGCGAGCACAAAAATTGGACTGTTTAAGTCATTATCAGGTAAGCTAACCATGGGGTGAGTTTGGGGACTGCAAGAATTTTGGAGTCAATTGTTCCTCTTTTAAGCAGGAGAACTCCTAGCTATGCTTCCTGGTTTCTACCCCTTTGGCCAACACACTAAGACTGAAGATTCTAAGCTGACTGACTGTGAAGTGAAGTGCAACCAGAGATTTTATGATGATGTCACAGTTTTGAAGTGCTGGCCCCAGGAGAGTACGTGTAACCCAGCAATAACATGAACTCCTAGGGATAACATGGAAAGACACAGAAAGTTGCAGTGCACACACTTTCAGGTGCACACAGGGCCCTTCTCTAGATCTTGTAAAACCTGCCATTACTCAAAGGGCCCTGTGTAGGTCATAAAGCCTGTGCAATGAAACTTTGACTGTCCAATAACAAGGGGTCAAGTCATCTACTTTTTCTATATGACTCACCACAAAACTCAGCAGAAAGAATAGGTGTCTCACTCTTCGTTCACCATTACTGTTACTTCTAAATTCTCATGGTGTGGCAAAACCATCTTCGCATAAGGAAACCAAAACAGAATATCAGCTCTAAATGAATATAACTTTTCTGTGGCAAGTAAAGTAAAATGATGGGATGAGGGAGGGGAATATAAGATCACCTGGAAAGTAAATGAGAAAAACACATTACAAAAAAAGTGAGAGAGAGAGAAGGCCCCTAAAAGCACAGTAAAGCACAAATATGAGCAACTTGGTAGTAGAGATGCTGAGGGAGTAAATGATCCAATCAGTGCAGCATCACCATCTGTGGGGGAGCTCCAGTATCTACATCTAGGTAGATTACCATGATGCCTGGATACCACTAAATCTAATCAGACCAGAATGGATCAGACAGTCAAAAAATTCAAATCTGTACTGAGCTTAATTCAGATTTGAGATCATGGATAACAGGATCAGACTATCTGAACTTTGGTATCCAGTGGTGGCCCCCCCTCGTGCTAAGTGCACCTGGTGCCCAATGACCTCCCCCCACACCCTTTTTCACCCCCCCCCCGATGTGACTGGCATAGCTCTCCTCTCATTTCCTTAGCCAGCTGTTGTCTGGTTCAAATAGCGCTAAACTGCTATTAGTGCTATTTTAATCTGACAGACACCAGCCAAGGAGGTGAGAGCAGGACTGTGCTGGTCACCATTTGGGCAAGGGAGGGTGGAACAGGCGTGATGGTGCCATTAGATACAAGGGGCACTTAGCTGGCATGGGATGGGGGTACCTGACTGGACCAAGAAAGCTCTTGGCACAGAATGAGGTAAAGCTGCCCTTGGATACCAGGGATGCTCTCCATATCGGATGAGGTGAGGGAAGGGGTGCCACTGGACAGCAAGAATGTTTGTGGCATGGGACTGGTTGAGGAAGTGAAGGCTCAGGATACTAGGGGTGCTCATGTCACAGGAAGAAGTGAGGGGGTACCACTGGACACAGATGTTCTGGCACAGGATGGGGTGAGGGAGGGAAAGCCAGACATCAGGGATTATTTTAGCATGGGATGGGGTGAAGTGGGGAGGGGGGACACAAAAGATCAGGGATTATTTTGACATGAGATGGTGTGAGTGATGGATGCCACTGGACACCATGGATGCCATTTGTACAGGATGAGGTGATGAAGGTGGGTCCAGAGCACACCAGGGACACTCTTCGCACAGGATAGGGTGAGGAATGGGGTGCAACAGAAGCGAGCAGTGTGACTACTGTATCATTAGACCACATGATCTGACCCAAGATCTGCCCTTCAGCTTTGGTAAGAGGGAGGTGGACAGCAGTCCTTTTTTGGAGGAGAGAGTCCTGAAGGGACTCGCTAATCTGAAGGTGGACAAAGCAATGGGGCCAGATGGAGTGCATCCAAGAGTATCAGAGGAAGCACAGGGAAATATTAGCTGCATCTCTAACAGTTCCATTTAACAGCTCACTGAAAGCAGGAATGGTTCCAGAGGACTGGAGGAGACAGATGTAGCCCCACTACTCAAAAGTGATAGCAGGGAAGAAGCTGCAAATTACAGGCCAGTCAGCCTGACATCAGTGGTGGGAAAGTTAATGGAATGACTGCTGAAGGAAAGGAGTGTGGACTATCTTGAATCTAGTGGGTTACAAGTCCTGAGGCAGGGTGGATCATGATAAACAAATCTGACAGATATCTTTGACTGGGTGACAAAGGATTTAGAGAAAGGTGGGGCAGTGGACATGGCCTACCTAGATTTCAGTAAGGCTTTCAACACCATTACACATAGGAGACTAGGAAGCAAGCGGGATAGCTGAGGAGTGGGTCCAAATGTGGTAAACTGGATAAGAAATTGGTTAGGGGACAGGCAACAGAGGGTGGTGATAAACAGAGTTCACTTGGAGGAAAGAGTGCATGTGCCCAGCAGAATACTTCAGGGACCAGTGCTGGGAGAGGTCCCCTTTTATGTCTTTATAATTGACATTGCAGAGAAGCAGGAAAGGAAGGACTATGTCTTTGCAGATGACATCAAAATCTGCAATAGGGTGGACATTGCGGTTGGGGATGGGGGTTGGAAAGAATGAGCAAAGACCTGAGAAAACTCAGAGTGGTGAATGGTATGGCAGCTGCATTTCAATGTGAAAAAATGCAAAATAATGCGTTTAGGGCACAGAAACCCAGGGGCTGAGTACAAAATGGGTGGAGTGGTATTTAAGCAATAACAACCTAGAAGCCAGTCATTTCTGAGGGAGTAACAACTGGCTGGAGGGGATGGGTGGCCCATGGTGCAGCCGAGGGCCACGTCCCTCAAGCTGGTCATTAATCCAAGGAAATGACCAGCTTCTTGGTTGTTGTTGCGATTATAAGTAATCGCAAGAACAATTTTCTTTTCCCCATTAATCGTTGTTTAAGCAGAGAGGCATGAGCTAAGCATGCCACACAGCATTGGATTGGTTATTTCTAAGATATAAATGACCAATCCAGTACCCAATCAGGAGTCTCATCATGTTTATGAATAATTAGACTTATAATCAGGGGTGCAACTACAAATTTCAGTTCTGCACCCACTCTCTCCAACTGTGGCCCCTTCTCCTTATGTGTATTGTCACTGAACACAGGCTTTACCTAAAAATTAGGTTGGTGCCAGATATCGACTAATCTCTGAGCAGGTTATTTTTTTTTAGTTCTCTTTCTCCCCCCTCTCCTCAGCTCACATTTGGGAGGGAACCCCAGCCCTGTCCCCCTGACATCCACCAGCCAACGCCAACCATCTTCCCCCAGGGTTCCCCCACCAGTGGGGTTGGCGGGAGTACCCCAAGCCCCCACCGAAGACCGGATCCAGTTCTGATCAGTGCCATGGCTATTCAGGAAGTGGGACCTGCGAGTTCCTCCTTCATCTAGCTGGGAGATCCTTTTCCACCGTTTTCTCCTTCAGAGGCGGGGCATGTAATGGCACCAATTATGGTGCCACGCATGCTCCCGTGCACATCCCATCGAGCATCTGTGTGCCAGCCCCCAGCTTCCACTAGGGGCCAGGCAAGCACTGACAGCTGATCACCCCCTCTCCCCAGAAAAGGAGAGATGTCCCTGGGATGCTTGATCCTTCTCCTCCCTGGCCAACCCCCGGTGACCTGCTCGCACCGCGAACATGGGTCACCGGCATGGCAGGAGGTAAGGCAGGATGCCTTAGCACTCCATGCCACTGGGCCAGCCCCTCCGAGCAGGTTTCACACTTACAGCTATGTCCTAAATCACAGGAGTTTAAACATATGTGGGCACTACTGTGTGGCCTACAGCAAATCAAATGCTCCAGGTTAGAATTACAATTATTACAAAAAGACATAGCATTTGTGACAGGCACTTAAAAAACTGTATGCAAATGTGTGCAGTGAGTATGACTGCCTACACCCTTGGTGGTTTTGACAACCATCAGGCAGGAACTAGACCTGAGGTTATTGTCAGATGACCTAAAGGCAGCCAGGCAGTGCAGCAAGGGTATCAGGCAGGCTAGTGGGATGTGGGGGTACATATAGAAGGATATCATCATCTCCCTCTTTCTGCTGGTGATACTGGCTAAAAGAGAGATGGTGTTGCCTCTGTATAGACTGCTGATAAGACCCCACCTAGAGTATTGTGCCCAGTTCTGGAGTCCATATCTCCAGAAGGACATAAGAGTGGAGGTAGTCTACAGGAGGGCCATTAAAATGGTGCAAGGTCTGCATAAATAGCCTTACAAAGAGAGACTAAAGGACCTCAATATGTACACCCTGGCACAGAGGAGGGAGAGGGGGGATATGATACAGACATTTACATACCTCATAGAGGTAAATAAGGTACAGGAGGAAAGTATTTTTCAGAAGAAAAGGTGCTCAAGAACAAGGGGACATGCTATGAAGTTGGGGAGGGCTAGATTCAGGAGAGATGTAAGGAAGTACTTCTTCACAGAAGGAGTGGTGGATTCCTGGAACAGACTTCCACAGAGGTGGTGGGGGCGAAAACAGTTGTGGGGTTCAAGAATGCATGGAATAAGCACAAGGGAATCATAGTGGAAAGTGCCCTGGTGCTGGGCTGAGTACTCTGCTCCTGCTAAACTTAGTCAGAGTTTCAAACCTATTTGTTACTTGTCTGTCCTTCTCCTGAATTGTGTTTTGCAACTGTATTTGTATTGTGATTAGTTTTCCTGTAATATGAATTATCTTACTGTAACTGGACTTGTATACTATGTACCTTTCATGGCTTTGTACTACTGACACCTGGAAAAGAGCCTTGGCTCAGTGTGCCTTTCCCCATTGCCAAATTTTAAATAAATAAAAATGATAGTGTAGGTAGGGAAGAATGGTCAGACTGGATGGGCCCAAGCGGTCCTTATCTGGTGTCAAATCCTATGTATGTATTTTAAACCAAAACATAGACAATCTGACAATTCTACAATCTGAAACAATCAGGATATTTAAGCAATAGGGCACTCTAGCATGTGCCTTGTGCTGGGATAATGGCACATCTCAGGTGAGCTACAACATGGGGACGAAAGCTGAGTGCTTCCACCGCTCAAGAAGTGAAGATATGCCAGCACAAAGCACACCCTCCAGTGCCTTATTTTGATTATGAAATGAGTCCATGAGGATTAGAAAATACTTTTTTTTATAAAATATTTAATTTAAATGAGTAAAAAAAATGTTCAGAAAAGGAAAAAAAAGAAACAAGTAGTCCTATTGTGGTATTGTAATTTTGCTGTTTGAGCAGTAGATGGCAGATGCTGAATTTTTGTTTAAATACAAGTAAGTAAATAGATGTGTATTGATAATGCTGTGCATGAGTAATGTAAACAGGTCATTGAAGTCACATCTTTTTCCATCGCTGTTGTGTTAGGCTACAGTATCAGCGCTAGGTGTTGAGCTCCTTGGCCAATCAGGTTTCTGGATTGTTTTGTACCCATTTCATAATGGAGGTATGTGATTTGAACGGATCACTTTCCAGCCCCTGTACTGACAGACATGAATTACAGGGATTTTGTTCTGGCTAATGATTTGAGTAATTGATTCTCCAATCCAGACACAAAAATCTGGCCCAAAAATGACAGAGCTGTCTGGAGTATCCAAAGGACTCCATGGAATATCCTAATAGCTCTACTTAGGAATTTTCTTCAGACAAATACACAGGTATGGGGAATAGGACTCCCACAAAAGGATAACAGAAAAGCAACTAAGGGGAAAAGGATGCTACTGAGAAGAATGTCTGAGGTGAAATGAGGCAGTCATGTTACTAAAAACTGAACTATAAAATGGATAGAAAAAATGCTGAAAGCTTATTGGTGGAGAGCCAGTTTCACCCATGATGTTATCTCAGCATAACCTCACAGGTGAAACTAGTGCTCACAACAGTCTAGAGTACCTACGACCATAAACAGATCCATTTTGTAATCGCAATAAGGCCTATTAGGGTGTGTGTGTGTTGCTAGGATAATGTCACTTCTCAGATAGTTGAAGGTGTTTTCTCTGTGGCCTTGTGACTCACAACCCACCAGACACATGATGTTATCTCAGCATGGCACACACCCTGGTGTGCCCAATTGCTTAAATGACCTATACAACAGTTAGAACAAACAAATACTTCAGGATACCAATTTAGCCAACTGTTTTGTTTTATTCCCAAGGGAAGATAACTGACATTTCTAAAAGATCCTGTTTCCCTGCGAGGCCCACCTTGAAAAAACTGTTGGTTGGGGGTAGTACTACATTGTCAGTCATCACAAACATGTGCTTGCTCCAATTAGACTTGTCTACTCCACCTAGACATATCTGCAATCTGAAGGTGGTTTTCAATGCAGAAGAGACTTTGGGGAAGAAGATTTTTTAAAAACTGCTGAGGCTACCATGTCTAATGCAGATTCACATGTAGGAGGTGGCAGTTACCCAAAAAGCCCGGCCAGACTTTAATGAATCAGGTCAGGGGTGCAGGTCACCTGGTTACAGCTGAGAAAGAAAAGCAAATTCTGACTACAATTACCCAGAGGTGGATTTGTGTGGCAACCAGCACCTCCATACTACCCAATGCCCTTAGTGACCACTCCCCTATCACCCTCTCCTGGTCCTGTAAGATGAAAAAGCTGGCACCAAAAAGTGTCCTTTGATGGTGCTTCCACCCTGGCAAACTAGCTCAACTCAGAGAGTATCTTGTCAACTGGGACAGGTCCCCAATCAAACTAGCTCCTGACATCGATACTGCCTTCAGTCTCTTTGTCCACTCATTTATTGCCGCATGTGACATCTTCGCTCTCCTTACTAAGTCATTTATTAAGAAGCATAATTCCCTGTGGATAACCCCTTCTCTAATTAATGAACTGCAGAGTAGAGACAACCTCTGGCACAGAGCAATCGAATCTGGCAAACTTGCGGATAGGCAAGCCTATAGTGTGGCACGCAATAAATGCACCTGGGCCATCTGCATGGCAAAATTGAATTACTACAGATCCACCCTTGCTTCCTCTTGGGGGTCTGCCTGGAAGTTCTGGGGCAATATTAAGGAGCTTAATGGAAAATCTGTAATACCCCCTCCCGCCCAACTTGATGTGAATGGATCATTCACCACAGACCTGCAGACTATAGCCTATAGGATCAATGATACCTTCTCGGACCTCAGTGCAGTTCTCCCCACCAATTTCTTCAATCCTGTCCCTGCTCCCCCCCCTCTCCACTATCCCCTTTTTCACTTCAGGGCCCTCACACCATCTGAGGCCAAACCCTACCTACTTAAAGCCCTCAGTGGCACCTGTCATAGTAATGACACACTGGGCCCCAAACTCCTATGAATAGTTCTGGATGCAGTTCTTGCACCCCTTACCGACCTTCTCAACTGCTCCCTCTGCCATGGCCAATTCCCCCATGCCTGGAAGACTGCCATGGCCACCACAATACACAAAGGTGGGAACCGTACTTCCCCCGGGAATTACAGACCAATATCGATCCTGCCCCCCCCCTTTCAAAAGTCTTAGAATAAGTTGTAGCTGACTAAATGACCGAATACCTCGACAAACACAATCTCCTCTGTGCGGAACAGCATGGCTTCCACCGGGGGCATAATACCACTACTGCCCTCATCAAATTTTCCAACTACTTACACACAGCTCTGGATAAAGGGCTCCTCATGGGCGCGGTCTATATTGACCTATCGAAAGCTTTCGATACCGTCTGCCACCCACTTCCCATATCCACCCTCTCACAACTAGGTTTTTCGCTAGACACCTTGTCCTGGTTCTCCAACTACCTCACCTCCTGCTCACAGTGTGTGAAAATCAACAGTACCCTCTCCAGCACCCGGCAGGTCCACTCGGGTGTCCCACAAGGTTCGATCCTCGGCCCGATGCTATTCATGTCTGTACCTAAACATGCTCCCCAGCTTCTGCTCAGAAAAAAATGCTCCTTTATGCAGACGATGCTGTCCTTTTCACATCCCACCAGGTCCCCACCCATCTCCAAAGTGCCCTACAAAGCACCTTTAACCAGGTGGAATCCTGGTTCCTGGACCGACGCCTCATTATTAACCTAAAAAAGATGAAGCATATGCTATTCTCGCACACACAAAGCAAATTCAAGGACGGCCCTCTCAATATCCTGTCTAGTGCCCTCCTTCCCCTCGAGCAGGTAAAAACCTACAAGTACCTGGGCATTACCTTTGGCTCTGCTCTCTGTTTTCATGATCACACACGCATCCTTGCAGCAGTCATAAACACACATGTTGGCCTACTATACCACCACAAGAGCTGCCTACCATCTGCAGCCCTGAGGTTGGCCATCACCTCCTCAGTGCTATCCCTAGTGGACTATGGCATTCTGGTGTACAGTGCAGCAGACAAAACTGCACTCAATAAAATCAAAATGTCTCTGAACAAGGCCTGCTTACTACTTACTGGCTCTAGCAGACTCACCCACACTTGTACCTTATATGACCCTGTGGATATTCTCAGCCTTGAGGAGGGGTTGAGCTACCAAACCTGCCTCCTCTCCAAGATAATAGTTGCTGGCCTAGCACCTCCAGGCCTAACTACCATCCTTACCCCCTCTGTCCCTACTATCTCCACTTGGAGCGCAGACAAATGGACACTAAGTGCCCAGAGTCAAGACATCACTGGCCCAAAGGTCCTTCCGCTACTGGGCCCTGACCTAGAGTAATGCCCTCCCCACTGATATCTCCTCTCAATAAAGAATAGAGCCTTTCAAATCGGCCCTTAGGCAACACCTAATCGCTGCCCGCAGTTGTAATTGCACTTAGCTATTGCATGTAGCTGCCTAGGAATCTCCATTTGTGCTTTAAGGTACTACCTAAATAATTTTAACTGAGTCCAAGCTTCTGTTCTAATACACTAGGTGACTAGCTACTCCACTGTATAGGACCTGTATATAGTTTCACCCTCCAGTGCTTAGCTACTTCACTGTATAGGACCTGTATATAGATACACTTTCAATAACTTAATCCTTATACACATACATACATACAAACATGTATAATGAATCTCTGTGTTGATCTGTAACTATGTAACTATACTGTCTATGTACAAACTGTCTTTGTTTCCATGATGAGGAGCCTTTGTAAATGAGTCCTTGACTCAAAGGTTTACAATTCCGATTCTATTAAATAAATAACATAAATGAATAAACCTGCTAGTGGGCATCAGGGTTTAAGGGGAAGGGAAACCAAACCAGTTTTCACCGGCACTTACAAGAGAGAGGTGTGAAGCTGACTTGAATGCAACAAAGGTTTTATTCAATAATCATATCTATGCTTAAGTGTCTATTGTAACTAATTCTAAAATATCTGTATAGCATCTGAAATGATTCCTAACGCTCTGTGTTTGTAACACTTTAAATTCAATACCTTGTCAGCATAACATTATAGTCCCCTTAGAGTCCAGCCACCACTAAGCACGTCAAGTAAAGGGGAAAACTGGATTAAGAGACCCACTGGACTACCAGGACAGTTCCCCCTCCAGGAGAAACACCCAAGCTGCAGAAAGGAAAAAGAACATTTCAAAGTAAACTCTGTCATAAGTCTGAGGTCTGTTGTATACCACCAGTACACAGTGTCCCTCCTGGGCTGAGGAAACAGGAACAGAGTAGGTGAATATCGTTAACTGCAGGTCACACAGGTTCACCCATGATGGTGCGCAGGCAATGTGGGCAAGGTAACTTAGGGTGCAAGCAATATGTCACCCAGTTTTAGCAGGGGTGACATTGCACCACAAACAAGTTACAGCACCCAAGGACTGTCTAGTGAAAAACTGAAGTTTTTTTGGGGGGGGTGGGAGGCGCTGATAAGCAGCACGAGGTAAAGACACAAACCTCCAAAGCTCCGCTCTGCAAATTATAAAAAGATAATATTTAACATAGCTATTGGAGTTTCAGCTACTAAAATCAGTATCGGAAGAATCCTGGACATGGATGAGTACTTATCAGTGGGCAAACATGCTTGGAATTCTGATAAATAGGTGGTTAAAAAAACTGGCGCGACAGAGGTGAATGCAAGCAGCGGGCCGGGGCCTATTTCACTGTCTGCGGTGGAGATTGCGTTAATAAGCCGCATGGTCACCAAGCAAGTGCTTCAGGGGCTCAGCCCATGGCTGGATAACTTTGAGGGGAAAATCGCATCCCTCACAGGAGAACTAGGCCAGCACAGTAAGCGATTGTCTGAACTAGAGCAATGGGTGTCAGATCTGGAGGACACCACGGGGCAGGTCCCTGCTAAAGTTGAATGCCTGGAAAAAGAACTGGAGACCTTAAGGGACATTGTGGACTACCAAGAAAACTATAATTGCAGGAGCAACCTGCGATTGCAAGGCCTACCTGAGGGCAAGGAGGGAAGGAGTGCCTTGGATTTTTGTGTCACAATATTGCCCAAGTTGCTCGACATGGAACTGCTATGTGGGAAAGAGAAAATCGAAAGAGCCCACAGAGCACTGACTCCTAGACCGAACAGTGACCAGCCACCACGACAGATTGTTTTTCAGATGCACCACTTCAGAGATGGGTAGGCAATCATGGCTGCTTATCAAGTCAAAAGAGAGTTATCTATGAAGGAGCCTGCCTCACAGTACACCAAGATCTGTCCCAAAGAGTACAAAAAAGTGGCAGTTATTTAATCCCACGATGAACACGCTGAGGAAAAGAGGGTTAGATTTCTACATAGCTTATACTGCGATGGTGAGAGTCAAGTTTGAAGGAGCTAGCTACACTTTTTGGGAGCCAGACAAATTAAAGAACTTCATCGCCGAGTGGGACAAAAAGCATGGGAAAACCATCACAGTGGGCTGATATGGTTGATGCAGAAAGACACCGGGAACTGTTTAACTGAGGGCACTTATAAGGTCTGCACCCTCGTCCTGATGGGTTCGTACTGTTCCCATAACTGAAGGATCTCTGACGCAAATGGGATAGACTTTCTAATGTGTAGAAACCCCAACACAAGATTTTGGAACCAACCTTCACCGCAGGACAGAACTAAAGGAATACTTATTGCTGCTGTACCTGCAGAAGGAGCCACCATCTCCCCGAGATCCATGCTATGGACAGCAGAGGGTACAAATCAGAATTATGCGGTTGAAATACCCTGGAAGCAATACAAGCACTGAGAACAACAGCCAGAAGACACAGGTCAGTGGGACGGGGGGAGACTAGCGTGTGATATTGGGGCACTGGTCACTTCCCCTTACCTAACCCAGGGCCTATAGGGACTAAACCATGACCAAACCCAGAGACTTATAGATACATGGGCGGAAGGAGGGGGAGAATGACTGGCATGTAAGAGGGGGACAATTTGTTTAGAATAAAGGGCATAATTAATATAAGGGGCTGGAGGAACTATCAATCTGGGATGATTATGGGGTGAACACACAAAGAATAATAAACTTGTGGAATAAATGGGAGAGATCCAAGGGGGGGAGGGGGAACCCAGAGGGGCAGACCAGATGCCAAGGGAGGCTCCTTCAGTGGTAATAAAGTGCCAGACTTAATAGAATCATAAAATATGCTGAAACTGATGAGTACCACCCCATCCCTCACGGGGGGGGGGGTGACTTAATATCACCTGTTGAAAATGTATAACTCTGTTTACGTAAAAATGGAATATGCAGGGTGGCGGGGAAGGGTAGGTGTGGGTTTTTTCATGAGGAGGAACTGTGCAGACTTGATAATTGCTTGTTCCTATGGGGGTCCTGCTTCACTCACAGAAGGAGGAAGGGTTGATCAGCGAAGTGGACAACAGGAGGAGAGAGAGAGAGAGAGAGAGAGGGAGGGGGAGGGTGCTATGGGTAAAGTTCAACAGTTGGATCTGTTATTATTATGAAAGTTATATATTGTTCTGTGCAGTTCTTTTTCTGGTTGTGACAGCAGTCTGCATTATAGTTTGGAGAGGTGCAAGGAGCAGCAAGGGTCCAGGAAGATTGACAGAAACAGAAAAATAAAAGTGCAGGCTAAGGAGTACTGTATTTATACACCATGGCAAATAATGTCAATTATGATACTTTGATTTCATGGAATGTTAAAGGGATCGGGTCCCCAATTAAAAGATCCAAAATACTGACCGCTCTAAAATGCAGAAACACTCAGGTAGCCATGCTACAAGAGACCCACCTCTCGGTAAAAGAACATGGAAAACCTGTAGAAGGATGGGTGGGGGCATGCTTTGCATCCTCCTCCTACTCCTCGCATAAAAGGGGTGTAGCCATACCAGTACAAAAAAACTTTCCATTGGAGGTCAGCAGGGTGGGGAGGGACCCAAAAGAAGGCAGATACGTAGTTGCTGTGGTCAAAATACGAGGGAGGGAAATCACACTGGAGAACGTATATGCACCTACCATATATGCACCTGTCTTTTATCAGTCCATTCTAGAGGTGATTAATAAGGAGTAATTTCAGGGCCTGATTTTAGGGGGGATTTCAATTGCACTATGGACTGGCACATGGACTACTCTGGAACAGGACACTGGACAAATAGAGCTGCAGAGGGCTGATGGAACTAGATGTGGTGGACAGTTGCAGGACCATCAATCCATGAACCAAAGAATACACTTTCTATTCAAATTCACATAAGTTCTGGTCATAGTTGGACTACATATTTGTGGATAGAGAGCCATATGATAAAGTGGAAGGGGTATCCCATAGCCTGATAGCCATATCTGACCACACCATGGTACAATTGACTTTGAGACTCGGAAAGTCTGAGAGATAGCTAGGGTTCTGGTGATTCCCCACTTATCTTCTATGCGAGGAAGATTTCAGAAGTGATTTGAGAAATCAGTGGGATATGTACTGGGAGACAAATAAGGATTTGGTGGAATCCCAGGGTATATTGTGGGAAGCGGGAAAAGCCTTCATGAGAGGAATAATAGTCAGCAATACAGCAAAAATAAGATGGGAGAAGAGGGAGAGAATTAAAAATCTGAAAGACACTGCCAGAAAATTAGAGCAAAGGATTTTGAACAGAGACAAGGATGAAGATAGGAAACAGCTGCTGACAGCTAAGTATGCCCAGAATGATTGCCTCACAGGGGAGGCAGAGTCTTGATTGTTCTTTACTAGAGAAAGGATTTATGAATGGAGAAAAAAGCCCTGCCTGCTCCTGGTGAGGTTAATGAAGGGGGCAAGGGGGCAAATAAGATAGTAGCTGTTAAGAGCAAGGCAGGGCAAGTTACCAATGATGAAAAGGCAATTCGGAATATATTTAGGGAATATTATGAAAAAGTGGACACGGCAGAGTGCTCCAACATTGAGCAGGCAGTCGGAGAGTTTCTGAATGGTACATATATCCCTACGCTAAATGAGGTACAGGCTAACAAGTTAGGAGTGCAAATTACAGCAACAGAAGTGCAAAAAGCCATCCTGAGTCTGAAATCTGGGAAAGCAGGAGGACCAGATGGTTTTGTTGCTGAATATTACAAGGAACTTAAAGACAAACTAGCAGGCCCAATCCGAGACCTTATGGAGGAGGAGAGGAGGGGCTGCCCAAAACATGTACTGAGGTGAACATTTATGTTTTACTAAAACCAGGAAAGGACAGTTTAGAGTGCTCATCTTACAGACTCATCTCCCTCCTCAATTTTGATAGCAAAATCATGGCCAAGGTCTAAGCCACACAACTAGAAGGAGTGTTGCTACAGGTCATACACTCAGACCAGACCGGATTTGTGCACGGTAGATTCTTGTACCACAACATGAGAAGGCTCCAAAATGTCACATGGTGGGGGACTAGAACCCCAGGGAGAGCATGTGTTTTATCAATGGATGCTGAAAAAATATTTGATAGAATTGAATGGCAATAGCTGTTTGTGACCTTGCGCCACTTTGGGGTGGGAGATCGGTTTGTGACTCTGGTGAGAATGTTATACCGGGAACCCAGAGCAAGAGTAATGGTTAATGGCATCCCATCAGAAGACTCCAAGCTACATTGGGGTATGAGACAGGGCTATCCCCTCTCCACCCTCTGTTATTTGCTATGGCAATAGAGCCACTGGCTATAAGAATAAGAGAGCCAGCAGGTAGAAGGGATCCTAAGACTGGGAGGGGAACAGCATAAAATTACTTTGTATGCAGATGAGCTCCTGCCATATGTTACTAGACCTGAGGAATCTATCCTGGCCTTACTCGACATAATGAAAAAGTTTGCATTTTTTTCAGGCTATAAACTAAATTTACAGAAATCGGAAATAATGTTTTTGGGGGGCTGCAGATATAGGAGACAGGCGAACACCTGGAGACTTAGAAGGGTGGAGAACTGCTTCACATATTTAAGAATTAAAGTTAGCAATGACTTGAAAAAACTACATGCACTCAATTATACCCCACTATTTAAAACCATCTTAGTATATCTTAGCAGATGGAGGGCCCTTCCTATTTCTTGGATAGGCAGGATTAACCTCCTACAAATGAATGTCCTACCAAGAATATTGTATGCAATGCAAATGGTACCAAGTAGCCCCACTGCAAAGGATATTAAACCGTTGGAGAGGGGTTTCAGCAGCTTTTTATGGGTAGGCAAGAGATTTAGAATGTCACTGACTAGACTTAAAGCATCCAGGGAAAGGGGTGGATTGGAGTTCCTGGACTTAAAGGGCTACTACTTAGCAGTACAATATAGATATATCCACAACTAGGTAGAGGGGAAGTGGCCACCTGGGTACAGCTGGAGCAGGAGAGTTGTCCCAGATGACTATCCACATACCTTGCAGAAGGAGGGGACAAAGCATACAAGCAGCTGCTACATCCAAACCTCTTTGTAATAGCAGTTTTTAATGCATGGGGGAGTATTAAGAAAAGGTGCGGGGTAGTCAATGAAAATACGATACTCATCCCAATAGCAAGAAATCCAGAATTTCTACCAGTCTATGAGGACCCGGGATTTGCAATGTGGGAAGATAAGGGGCTGTGATGCCTAGGGGACCTATATAAGGAGGGGAGATATATCCCTTTCAGACAATCCAGAGGAGTCCGGGGATTCCAAGAACACACCTATTTAGATACTTTCCAATAAGACATTTTGGGGGGAAAATTGCAAAGAAACATGGTAGGGGGCTCTTTGATAGCTAGGATAGAATGGGAGATATTAGGAGCTAAATATCAAGAGAGGGGATTCATTGGGAGAGCAGCAAAGCTAGACAGAGATATGTTCCAAGATGGGACCAGGAAGGTTAGAGCCAAATGGGAAGAGTACCTAGGAACACCCATTACGGACGAAAACTGGATGGTAATTGTAAGATCACACATGGGGTTGTTGATTTGCAACAAATTTAAAGAAACGCAATATAAATTCATACATCGCTTGTTCTACCCCCAAATGTTGTGCATAGGTTCCACCCAGAAATATCCCCACAGTGTGGCAGATGTACAACAGAAAGAGGCACATACTTCCATTACTTCTGGGACTGTGAAGTGATTAATAAATACTCCGGAGAAGTGACATTCGAGTTGAAAAATACATGGGGCAAGGAAATAGAAGCCACCCCAGTATCCTTACTGATGGGAGTAGAATGCAGCGAGGATGGAGAGTGGAATTTCTATCCAAGATGGATAAGGGTAGTGCTAGTCATGAGAAGACAGGTTATCTTGAATACCTGAGTATCATGTATTACGTCTACTGTAATAATGTGGAAGAACCTTATGGTCTCTAACTTAACTGCATAGAGACTGTCCTATGCATTATGGGGCAGGGAGGAAAAATTTATAAGTGAATGGGACCAATTTCTGACCTCATTATCAGATACAGAGGCAGAGAACCTCAAGGTGGGAACATAGCATTCGGAAAAGGTAAGGTAAAGTGAATAGCCCAGCAATGAAAATAGCCCAAGGGCCTCAGAACTCCTACGTACCCACAAAGAAGCAAATATAGTCATAAAAAAAAAAGAAAATCAATTAAGGACCATACAAGCTATAAATGGCAAGCACATTAGACAAGATTCACAGAATGCTGTAAAAATTAATTTATTATTTTAATTATGTCTTTCTTATTTAAGTTCATGTGTCATAAAGTTGCTTACAGAAGATAGTTTATCAATATTAGTAGTAATAATGAAATGACATTGCATAGATGTATGAAGGGGAAAGAAAGTAACAACTTTTTTGGAATGCAAATGGTATCGTAATTGGATTGTTTGTACATCCCAACCTGGAATTTTGTGTAATATATAGGAAAATGTAACTAAAAACACTGACACAGTCTGTATTGTTATTGTTACCATACTGACAAAACACTAATAAAAATATAATACAAAAAAAAAAGTGACGTTTCCCAAATGTAAATATAATATCCTCCAGGTTGGGCATGCCATGAAGGGCAGTAGAATTGTGGTGACTCACAACTTGGTGTGAGTGCGGGACGTTCTAAAATCCAGAATGCCCCTGTCACTCATGACCTTGTTGCAGTGCCCACATTACAGCACCCTAATCATGGCACCTTAACAACGGCATACCGGTCACACGTGGAACAGATCACACCTCATGGAAGAAGACAGAAACAGAAGAAATGAAAAGTCATCAGCCTTTCAGACCCTACCTGGGTCACCGGGATGGAGGATGCAGAGTACACCGTGGGACCTCCCGGAGGAACTGTCATGGAAGAAGCTGGTCTGGAACATCGGTGCTGGGAAACACAGTGTAATGTCCCCAGACTGGAGTGGCAGCTCAATAAAGGACTTTAAGCATTAGTGGTGGTTATTTAAATAAAGCATTAAAAGTCTTTGTGTTGTTACTTTAAGCAACTGGCAATATTTAACACAGTTCAGGACCAAGCTCCTTTTAGGGTAGTGCGGGCTCAGACACAGGCTATAGAGCCCTGCTTGTATAGGTTAGGTTCTTTAAGCAAATGAGCAAACAGATGTTCAGGCAGTTCATTTAGCAAATGAGCACACAAAGGTTCAGGCAGTTTGTTTGGCAAAAGGGCATACACAATTTCAGGTAGTTCACCACAGGGGTACAAATCAATGGAGAGTCTTTAAAATACATTTGACAGCCGGCCCAGTGGCACTGAGGGTTGAGGCCCTGGACGCCACACCTCGCACCACACCAGCGACCCGAATTCGGGAACGAGCCCGGGTTGCTGTGGGTCGCGGGGGGGGGGGGGAGGATTGAGCGTCTGATGGATGGCTCTCCTCTCCTGGGAGGGAGGGAGGAGGGTCCACGCTCGGTGCTTGACTGGCCTCTAGCGGAAGTCGGGGGCATGGCAAGCGAAGAGCAACACGTTGGGGAGGGGTAGTGGTGATGTCGGCGGTGATGCCATGACGTCAGGATGAGTACTACTCCCCCATAACAAGGGAAAATTGGTGGCCGTTCTCCTAGATGACAGAGCACCATGCAGAGACCCTGATAGCCCGCACCTGCCTGGTGAACCGTCGGATGGCCAACGAAAGCTGATTGTCTCGGGGTGTATCTGCCCCACCCCGTACATGCCTGGAGGGTATAGCCAAGGCTCCATGGGGACTTGGCGGGGGACCAGGCAGATTGTGGAGTGGGGATACTGCGATGTGTCTCCTGAAGGAGTGGAGACCGGACACAAGAGGAGGGGCATAAATTATCTATAAAAAAAAAAATACATTTGACACAGGCAGTCTGAATCAGGTGCACCGTCACTTTAAATTGTGGCTTTAGACAGTCTTGCAGAAGGCATAGATGTAATAGCAGTTTCACACGATATGGCATTAATACAGGTTTGTGTCAGGGAAACCGGGACTAAATGGCAGGTGAGGTTATGCCTTGGCTTTGAGGCCAAACTCAGGCTGTAAATGGCTGAGATATGCCTAGCTAAATCGTGGGCCACAGGCTATGTCCTCCCTCCCACAGCCATACACTGAACATCAGGCTAGCCCTCTTTGCTTAGGGCCAAACAGATGAAGCCTGCACACAGGTGGTCCTAAGCTGACTTTTCCTCCTTAGCTAGGGGCTCTGGGTACAGTTAAAATCAATGCAGTTACTTTATCTAGTCCATTGCTTGGCTAATAGCATCTGTGCCATGAGATGGCCTTCTCTTACATAATCTATGCAAATCTGAGCCTCTTGGCCTCTTGCAGCCTATACCATGGCTTCAGTGGTTGGCTCCCTGCCTTGGACCAACTTGCAACTGGCAGATTTGCCTAAACCTTATGTACAAGAGCCCCCTATGCTCTGGGGTATCTCTCTCTCTCTCTCTCTCTCTTTCTCTCTCTCAGGGGCCTGTGTGCTGGGCCCTGTTGCAGTTATGCTGTTATTTGAGGAACCTGGCTTCATTTCCCTGTCTCCTGCTCTTGGCTGGAGTGCAGTACAATATTTTTTACTAGCCTCTGGCTCTGGGCTACTAGATTCTGCTTTGGGCTACTAAATGCTGTTGTGGGCTACTAAGTTCTGAGGTGGGCTACTAGCCTTGCTGCTAGTCTATTACCGCTGGAGTCTACCCTCCCCCATTTTCTGCACACCTGGCACTTCTTCATTTAACTGGGGCCTCTGCTGTGCCCGTTTCTCCTTATTTCTGCCCCTCCTGGGCATGGCTTTAACTACTGGGGCCTCTTCTTAACTTGGGACCATCTCCTCTGTTCCCTGTCTCTCTCTTAAACTCAAGCTTGCACTGCCCTCTTATTCTGCTTCATTAGGCAGTTCTTTGTTTAAGGTTTACCTCTCTGGGTGGTTCATGAGCCTGGGGGCTTGCCCTGACTCCCCCCCCCCCATGACTGTGGCCATCTTCCATTGCACCATCCGGCACTTTGAGCTTTTTCTAAGTAGAATCTGGCCGTCAGCACCTGCCCAGTGGCGCTGCCACCAGCTCACTGCCCCAACCCAGGGTGAAGCTGAGGTGGATGGGAGGTTAACTGCCAAAGTAGGGAGCAGGTGTTGGTACTGCTGCCGGCTGACAAGGGCTGCATTCATGGCACTGTGAATGGTGACTCCACCAGTGGTCCTGTCAAGGGGGCTTTGCTGCTTCACTTCCAATGCTCCTCTCTCACTGCTGCAGCCTTGCTGTGGCACCACTTCCTCTCACCACCATGGCCCAAAAACTGTAGCTGCTGCTGATGAGGGATTTTACTTTTAAATAAATAAAATAAGAAATGGGGCTATACAGAGCCCTCACAGGCCACTAACTGACTCAACTCCCCATTGTCTTCTGCCGCCACCTCAAGAATCCACTAGACTGTTGCCGCTGCTGGAGATGTCGACTGCTGCTGGAGCCACTCACTTCCACTGTTGGACCTGCCACCACACTCGACCAAACCGCTGACTAGATGATTCCTCCACTGCGGTTTCTGGGACCACCAACCGCTGCTGAAGTTGCTCCATAAGGGGACCCAAAACTCAACTAAAGGGGCTACAGTGATTGCCAGACCAACCAGAACACAGTGATGGGAGCTCGTGAGGCTGAAGTAAGTCCTTCCTGCTGCCACTGACTCACTGGTTGTGCTCTACTACTGGGCAACTGATTACTTGTCTGCCGCCAAGCTGCCTGCATTTGTAGCCCCTCAACATTCAGGATGCCAAGTCCCTGCCAATATGGTTGGCAACCAACAGAGCAGCGGGAGATGCCATAGTCAAACTGGCCTTAGGCTCATGTCATACTGGTTGGGGCAAGAAAACTGCTGCTGGGAAGGCTGTAATGTACCCAAAAAAAGTTAAAACTGCAGACAGCTTTTCTAATGGGCCCCATGCTACTTTACAATTCCTCCCTTCTTGACCCTCTATTTTTTATTTGACAGGGGTACCTTTGTTTAACTGGGGACACTGTTCTTTAACCCCTACCCCCCGGGCCAGCTACTCTGGTACTCCTGGAGCAATCAGGTGCCCCTTTTCTGTAGGGCACCAGGTTTGCCAACCCTGTGTCACTACACACACTAACTGCAGAACTAATAATACTATTGTAAAAATGGATTACAAAAACTTGTGAAACTGGATTGGCCGAGGGCCATCTTTACCCATGTTGTTATCTTAGCAGAACAGCAGTGGATAATGATCTGGCAGCCTCTTCACAATAAAATCAATACTAAACACACATCCTCGGTTACCATCACAAACATTTCTGCCACCTTTACTCACCAAAAAATATTCAGTTAGGCCCTTAAATTAAATCTGCCTTAAATTAAAAAAAAATTAAATCTTATCTGTCCTCATAATCCTCTTCTTACACACACGTATACACAAATAAAAAAGCCCTGCAGTACTTACAGTTTTAATTTCTGGTGTTTCTTTGCTGACTATGAAAAATCCCTCTCCTATTCTTACCTGCTTACCAGTAAACACTGCTGTTTAACATGCTGCAGATAAAACAGAAGCCCTAGTGCTACCTGAGGCCTTCCGTTGTGAGTGCAGGGCTGATCATTCTGCCAGCACAACTGAGCAGTTCAGTTCAATTTATTTAAAGAGCAGCTGACGCCTTCAGGATAACTTAAACAAAACATTTAGACACAGTTCAATTTATATTTCACATTAGTTCTGTATTTTTTCTCTCCATTATTTATTATTGAGGCCATTTGCATGAAAACATGATCTCTGCTCCTGAAGAGTTCATCTATTCTTGTTGCTTTCTCCCCACCTAAGGTCATAATGCACTGCTTGGGGCTGGCCGGGTGGCACTGAGGGTTGAGGCGCCGGACCCCACACCTTGCAGCACACCAGCGACCAAGGTTTGGGAATGGACTCAGGCCACCGGGGGCCGGCAGGGGAGAGGAAGGATCGAGCATCCCACAACTGCTCTCCTTCCTCTGGGGTGGGTTGGGGCACTGCAGCACACTACAGTGACAGCTGGCGGAGGCCAGTGGCACAGCAGCGAGCAGCAGAATTGGGGAGAGCGCGGCAGGTGGCGGCATGTTGTGCCTGGACACCATTGCACGTCCTGCTCTTGGGGGAGAAAAACCAGGTGGAAAATGGCGAAGTGCGATCTCGGGGGATGATGGGCGTGCCTGGCACCCCCCCGGTACCCGAGAGGATCCTGCACACAGGGTAGCATGAGCGATTAAAGGCTGGCCCTGTGGGGGTGCCAGACCAGGCCCGGGGGGTGCAGGTGTCGGCAGCTGGGGGATTGTGAGGGATCCGCTCTGCAGGAGGAAAAACAGAGATGCTATAAAAAAAATTATGCACTGCTTGTGACATCACAGTTACTCCCATGGCAACAGGCTGTGATGTCACAACAGAGGATTATAACATGAAGTAAGGAGTAAGCTATGGAGGCAGATGATCTCTAACAGATAAAGATCATGTATTCATGCAAATTTCCTCTGTAATAAAAGATGGGGAGGAGAAATCTGTAGAATATATTTGGAATGCAAGTTGTAGTGCACCTAATTATTGTGTTTTTCAAAGTTTTCTTTGAGGTGTCAGCAGCTCTTTAAAGAATTCACCCATTTACAATGGTGTCACTATGTGCATACTTAAATTCAGAATACATCTACAAAATGTAATAAATGTATATACATACAGTACTTTACATTTCCTAAACCAAATAATTTACAGTATATAGTAAGTCATAAATTCTTGTACAATACATTCCTACAGCTACTAGCAAGTATTTAATACCACTCGCTTCAGCACAACAAGCATCATGTTTAGCGATTGTGCTCATGAACCGTTTTTTCAAAGCCCTAACTGGGGACCTCCTGCTGCATATAATGCAGAGTTCTGGAGGTACATATCAGGTTCCACATTTGTGGCATACAGTGACTGTAAGAAAACACTGATCTCTTTGTTTTTGCCCTAGGAATTTCCAGCTCATAACGGTCTGCGTTTCTGAATGATGGCCTTAATGTTTTAGCAACTAGCCTATCTCCCACGTAGTCTGACACCAGGCAGTGCACACTTTTAGAAGACAAAAATAATTTTGTGTAACTTGGTATGGTTACCAAGTGATACCCACCCTAACCTCTCGTATTGATCATGGTGGGGAGTGTTTCTAGGGCACTCCAGGATAATCTGGCAAGCTGGTAATAAGGAATGTCTAACCTGCAAAGCTTTTCTTAACCACAGATCATGTTGGCATAGTCAAATAGTTGTAGCTATGAACTTGTACCATTTTAGAGCGTAGTTTGTTTTCCAAGCAGTCCCTATGTCTAAAGAATAATTCTGCCCTCCTAGATCCTATTTTTTACCAATTTGTCAGGGAAACTATTATCCATGCCACATGGCTCCATCCAAAATTTGAAGCATTTGTACATTTTGACTTGCTCGAGTAACATGCCATCTATAGATGATTTATGGACCTCCTTTAAAAATACTATTATGTATATAGCTCATAGGTTCATCCCTAAAATGAAGAAAGGAAAACTTATCTCAAATCCAAGATGGTTATCCGGTAATTTGATTAAAATTATTAAAAAGAAGCAAAGGAAGTTCAAAAAATATAACACTAATAAATGTGCAAGAACTTTGTCAGATTTCAAAAAAATTCAAAAGAAATGTAAAAAAGAAATTAGAAACGCCAAATTGAATGCAGAAAACTACATACCCGACCAAGCCCAAAAAGGAATTAATACGATTCTGTTTAGTTATCTAAATTCTTTGAAGAAACATGAATGCAAAGTTGGCCCACTCGTGACAGATAACATAGTTACATCAGATACAAATGATATGGCACATTTATTAAATTCTCATTTTTGTAAAGCCTATAACATACCAGCAAATACAAAAGAAGTCACAACTGAGCTGCTGTCTGATTCCATGTCAATTTCTTTTCTTTTTTTTTTTTAACTATTTTTTTTCCTTCCGGTCATGGCCACACATCCTGCCTGTTCCTGCCCTGCCTGAAGTCCTCCTACCTGAGCCTCCTCTCTCCTCCCCCTCAGCCCACAGTTGGCACCCCCAGCTTAACCCTTCTGGGGTGGGGCCACCCCTCCTCTTTGGGTGCTCTTACTCGTAGTCTCCAAATGTGGGTGAGGACCCAGGCAAAGAAACCTCAAAGGCCAGGCAGGATGGACCCAGCAGTGGGCATGGGGGCAGATGCCATTGCCTACTCTGCAGAACGAGCTTTTCCTTGTTATGGTGGTCTCCCCCCCCATGCATGGCGCACGCCCTGAAGCAACAGTGCATGGCAACCCTGCCTTGTATCAGCCATGCTGATTATGTGCTGCCCTATGTGCTGCAGTGCCCCCGGTCTCCACCAGAAGCCGCTAGCATGCCAGGCAATCTCCATCCCTCCGCCCCTGGGGAGGAGAGCAGTCCAGTGGGTGCTCAATCCTCGACCCACCCCTGCCAACCCCTGGCATCTGAGCTCACCCTAGAACTCGGGTCGCCGGTGTAGCGTGAGGTGTGGCATCAAGTGCCTCAACCCTCAGCGCCACCGGGCCGGTCATGTCAATTTCTCTTGAAGTTATAAAGGACAAATTAAGCAACATTAAACAATCTTCTTCCCCAGGCCTTGATGGCATATCAGGTGGCATTATATCTCTGATGAAAGACCACCTTTGTTTCTCTCTAAAGATCATTTATGAAATGAGTCTTAATACTGGTAAAGTACCATATGAATGGAAAGAAGAAACTGTAATGCCTCTATTTAAAAAAGGAGACAAAGGTATTCTTGATAACTAACGCCCCATTAGTCTCACATCGATTTTTTGTAAAATACTAGAAAGGATAATAAAAGATATGTTATCCCCAATCCTAGCAGTCATTGATGCAAACCAGCAAGGGTCAGTTAAAGGGCGGTCAGGTCCAACTAATCTGATAGGCTTTTATGACTACATTAGTCATAATCTCAACAATAAATTGCCCTGCAATGTGATATTTTTTTATTTTAAAAAGGCCTTTGATTCAGTGCCACACTGGGCACAAATAAATAAGTTACAGAAACAGGGTTCTAACTCCCTAATTATTCGCTGGATCACTGACTGGTCAAGAGGCAGAATGCAAAGAGTCATTATCAATGGGCACAGATCATCATGGCAATCAGTATTTAGTGGTGTCCCCCAGAGATCTGTGCTTGCCCCAGTTATATGCCAAGTATTTATTGCCGATCTATCCGAGAACCTAAACTGTAGAATCATGAAATCTGCAGATGATTGTAAAATCTCTAATGTTTGCAATACCCCTGAAGAAATTGAGGCGCTACAGAAAGATATTGACACGCTGGGGGCTTGGTCAGTCAAGTGGGGTCTTTGATTTAATACTGCTAAAGGTAGTGTGATCCACTTTGGAAAATACAACCCTAGGAATTCCTATTTCTGATACAATGAAATACTAACCAGTAAAATCAGCGAGCGAGGCCTTGGTATTATTGTTGATTCTGAACTAAAATTTGATCTTCAGATAACTAGTACCATTAGTAAAGCTAACAAAATCTGATGGGCTATCAAATATAACATATCTTCAAAAGATCCAAATATTCTGCTCCCTTTATATCGGGCATATGTCAGATGCATTTTGACTATGTTTTTCAAATATGGTGCCCCTATATGCGGAAGGACCTACTTAGACTTGAGAAACTTCAAAGAAGAATTGCAAAATCAATCTGCATAGTCAAGAATCTGTCATATGGCGAAAGACTTTCTAAATTTAATTTAATGTCCCTGGAACAACGCCAGCTAAGGGGTGACCTCTTATTTACCTAGGACATTATTAATGACCCCTATTTGACTTCAGGATGTGGGCTTGATTTTAAACAGGTAGCTATTTCCACTAGAGGTCATCTACGTCAGCTAAACAGAGGCAAATTTCAATCAAAGAAAAGGGCATTTTATTTTTCTCAGAGAATAATAAACCCTTGGAATAAATTACCTACAACAGTTATTATTAGTGAAAACAAAAACATATTTAAAACTAGACTGGATAGTTTTGCTTTCACATAAAAATATGTCCTACTATATGTAGTTTTGAGGAGCTTCTATGGGCACTCACCTTTCTGCTCCAATTTCATCCTTAGTATGATCCTTAGTATACCATCTGATGAACAAATATTTAAAACAGAGGCACCCAATTTCATAGATGGTCCAAAAATATAAATTAGTTTTTTCCAGAATTTAATTTTAATTTAGATGAAGCTAAGAATGAAATTATGAAATCTGGTAAACCCTCTTTGAAGGGACACATGGATATCTGAGAGGGAGGAGCCAGAGGTGTACATCACGGTATCATAGCATAAATCTGATAGTTTAAGTCTCCAGTATTCCCTCCCAATCCCCACAGATAGACGGTAAACAAAAAATGACTTAGTATCAAACCCTGGAGCACTCCTCTTAGAATGTCCAGGTTTTACAAACTGTACCCATGTTCCACTTTACACCAAGTTCTTTTTTTACCATCATAAATTTTATTGTTTTTCCAAATACAACAACAATCAGCAGAAAAAAATGTTATTGGTGGTTGGAAAAAAAATGATTACAGTTAACAACAATATAGTTATGCAATTAATTAATTAAATATTATTACTTTAAACAAACAAGCACTTAGGTTGTCCATTACCTTACACAATTTTTATACAGAGTATCAAAGGCACAAGCTCTTTTTTTCCATCAGTTAACAATTGTAATAAGATTATAATACTTGGGCATCTAATAGAATCAACTTGTGAGGGACTCTTTTAGTACTACATTTAGAAAAGGTGCCCAGATTCTTTGAAATGGGTCCAGTTTATCAATAATGATGTAGAAGATCCGTTCATTATTAGCTAATACTGCCATGCTATCATAGCATTCCTTTAAATGTGGATTTTTTAAGGACTTCCAATTCCACAACAGGATTCTTTTTAACGTTAATGGAGCCAGACAGACCCACATATGTTCATACACGTCTAATTCACGGTCATCATGGAAGCAACCTAATACAAAAAGGGCTGGGGATAATGTGATGGTGGCTTTGGTTAAATTACTACACATCTTATGGACAGCCATCCCTGGATAACTGAACAATCCCATAGGATATGAGGGAGTCCCACAACAGATTGATGACAGCGCTAACAGTTAGAATCTGAGGCAAGGCCCATGTTATAGAGTTTAAGGGGTGAGTGCTAAAAACCATGCAGTATCTTAAACAAAATTGGCCTACCTTGGAGTTCTCTGTAACTCCAACAGGCCTGTTTCCAGGTGCCTTCCTATTCTTCCAAACTGATGGATGTGCCTAGTTCCTCTTCCCAGATTTCTTTTGCTCTGATGGTGGGAGCAGGAGAGATGCCGTAGACATTAGGAGCTTATAAAGGATGCCTGTTTCTCCTGAGGGCACCTAACCTAACCATCTGATCCCACTCCAGGTTTCTTTCCCAATGATAATCATACACTTGGCCTAATTTGTTAAGTAAATCTCTCAACTGTAGGTATTGATAAAAGTGTGACTTGTGAATCCCAAACTTATTTTGAATTTCAGTGAAGCACAGTAATGTACCAGTATTCATGTTCACATCTTTTACCCTATAGATACCTGCTTTTTTTCCACCTATCATTATCCAGTGTTTTCCTATTATAGACAAGTAAGGGGTTGGACCAGAGAGGTATACATTCCAAGGGGCTTTTGTTGGGATTAATGACATTATTGACCTGTTTCAAAGTATGTATAGAAAATGATAGGCATGGGTTGTCTCTCCAATTATTTGGTTTGGTCATGAATAGGAAGTCAATCAGGATGTTGGACCCTAACAAGAAACGTTTCATCAGCAGTCATAATGGCATATCTGTAGCTTGAAGAGTGTTATTAACTAGGTGTGGTAAAGTCTGTTTTAGTGCAAAGGCGAGATCGTATCTCTCCCACCATGGGAGAGTTAGCCCTCCTTTATCTTTGGGAGCTCTTAACTTGTTAATACCAACCTGGGAAGGGATCCATTCCATAGAAATTCTCTGACATTTCTCCCAAACTCTTAAAAACCTTTTTCCAAGATGCATGGAGATGTTCTGGAAAAAATAGAACAGTTTAGGAGCTAGGATAATTTTAACCGCATTGACGTTCCCCCATAATGACAGATTAAGTTTAGACCACCTCACCAGATCAACAGTAACCTCGTTCTGAAAAGGGGTATAGTTCAGATCTACGATGGAATCCAGATTGATAGATACCTTAAGCCCCAAATAAATAATGGAATTTTTAAACCATTTATTTATTTAGTTTTTGTTGACTGGTTGAGTGCACTAGACAAATTATTGCCTTTTTTCAGGCACGACCCGTGGGAGGGGGATACAGATGAATGCCAACTGACCTTGAACCAGATTAAGCTGTTGGTGGTATTTTTAATGAATGGGGGGAAATTTTGGCCAAGGCACCAGAGAAATTCCCCTCCTCTGCAGTAGGGGGAACCTTTGGTCATCGAAGGATGGCTGAGTCAGTTGCTGAACTGACAAGCACTGAGATGGATGTGCAGCAGGTCGGGGAGCCTGTCTCCTCCTCCTCCTCGGCTCATGAGCTGGTTGAGACAGAAATTTTCTTTGATGCTACTGCCAGTAATACCATGGCTGATGTAGAAAATTTATCAAAGAAGGACTCCGATGGAACAGGACGAAAGCTGATGGAAATAAATGAGGTGGATCAGGCTAAAATTGAGGAAACTGGTACAACAGAGATGACTTTAGAGCAACTACTGCTTCAAGAAGAAATGCTACATTTGCAAAGGAAAATGGAACTTATGGGATGATTTCAGCCACAAAGCACAGAGACCAAGCTAGAGCCTCATACTGACAATGGTCAAAAAGTTTTGACAATCTCCATGGCAACGGCCCAAACGGAGACGCAGTCTGAGCCTTGCATAGTGTTCTGTGGAGCAGAGCAAGACCAAAGAGGAGCTTCGATTTTTTCATTTTCTGCCAGCACTGAGAAACAAGCTCCGGACCAAGTAATGAAGAAAGGGATGCCTAGCATGCTGAATTGGGCGGACGCACCTGCTGCGGATACCAAACCTTGGTCGGTAGATGTTTCACTTAAAGCAGTGGGCTGGGTGCATTTACCGGACTCACAGCAATGAATTTTCAGGATTCGCCCCTATTAAAATCCCTGGGGTTACATTATCAGCAGATAAAACTTTTCACGCAGTGAGTAAAATAAGTGACTTAAAAGCTGCACAAATTATTACTAAAGACACAGAACAAACAGCTAGTTTATTAGACAGACAGGCTGTGGGAGATGGTAATGAAGTACACTCCCGCTTAGAATTACCTCCTGAACTTGAACTCACGCAGCATCCAGTACTGGCAACAGTATTGGGAGATGGTATGAAAGTGTCTGCACAGGACAATAATGAGGACAGACTGAGTGATTTTTCTGATTTTTCTGACATCCCGAAAAACATTCCAGCAAAATTAGGAACAGGCCTACAGTGGTAGAGAAGGGCCTACTACTGCACAGACTCAAAAATCCTATGCTTCCTTTTTTCAACAGCCAATTTACCCAGCAAAAAGGCATAATGCCGCCAGACTTATGTATAAGGGGGGTTTGGATGTCTTCCCAGACGGAGTTTATGTAGGCAAAACACTGTTAAAGGATGGTATGCATTTTAATGTTACTGAATTATATTCCTTGATTCCTGTTTTGGGGGGAATGTGTTTGATGTAAGTTTCAAACTGGGAAGTGGCCTAGATAAATTCTGGGCCAGATACCATCAGGTTTAAAAATTACCATTATGGGCCCCCCTTTGAAGTAATTCCTCTCTCATCCAATGCATAAAACCATAGCTGTTCTCTTTAGGAATGGGGAAGTCAGTGTCACTGACCTGCTGTACTGGTTAAAGCAAAGGTGCACTGTTACAGGTCGCCCTGAGGCCATCTTTGATTTGGAAGGGATTTGGACGGGGGGATGGAGGATTAGAGTAATCCTAAGAACTGAGGAAGGAGGGCCCCAGCACTTGCCAAATCTTTTTTTAGAAAGGGATAGAGGTGTCCTCTTCTATCCAGGTCAGCCTAAAACATGATATAGGTGTGGGAAAGCGGGTCACATAAACAGCACGTGTGACCAGTTGAAATGCACCTTATGTCAGGAGTTGGGACACATAAGTGGTCAATGCAGGAATGCTGTGAAATGTAATCTTTGTGATGGAACAGGACATACATATACAGCATGTCCTGAGGCAGCACACAGGAAACAGCCTACAGCTGATTATAAGGAACAATAACTTTTAGTTACCGCTGTCCAAAGAGATACTATAATAAACAGAGGGTTGTAGTCTAGTCAACCAAGGGTTTGGATTCACAAGAACAAGTTACAATCAACGGTAGTGGGATCTCCACACCCAGTAGGAAGGATTCAGCTTCAGGGATAGATATAGTGACTACTACCTCGATGCTAACTGAGGGACTGGAGGTCAGGGAACCTACAATATCGGAAAATGCTGAAGCAGCAGGACAAGAATCAAACCTTGATATTTCAATGCCTCCCCCCCCCCAGGGTGGAAGAATTTGTGGAAAAAAAGATGAATACAAGGAGGAGACAGGCCTGGGCCCAGCCAACACCCAAAGTCCCCCAAACCACCCTACTCAGTACCTCAAACAGATATCAGGCCCTGTTGGACACTTAGGCCTCAGATAATGAATCAGTAGGCTCTTCGGTAGACTCTAATCCTCAAGATATTTTACCAGATATAGAGAAATCTGGGTCATAGAAGGGGGCCACTGGTGATAAACACAGGAAAGGGAAAGTTAAAAAGAAAAAATGCAGATAGTTGCTACAATAAATCCAAATTTTTTTTTACCTCCCCTTTTGATCTTGACATCAAATGCAAATAATATAAAGAATAATTTAAAGAGGGGAGTGGTTTTTCACCATCTGCAGCCCCAACCCCTGGTATTTTCCTTATACAGGATACAAGATTACACATTACCCTAGAAATATCAAAGACAACCAAGGAATGGCTCGCAGGGGTTTCATATTGGTCTATTGGAACTGATCGTTGTTCAGGGGTGGGGGTTCTTTTTCATAAAATCCAACCTACCGTAATAAAACTTCTTGATTTGGTACCTGGTAGGGTAGTGTTGCTTGATTTTAGACTGTACACTGTTTCCTTCCGGATTATCAATATTTACCCCCCACAAATGAAAGCGGACCGTACAGCCATGTTTCAACAAGTCAGCCCATAGTTGAATACTGCCCAGAATGTTATTTGGGGGGGGGCAATTTTAACTGTAGATTAAGTAAACTTGACAGGGACATAGACACAAAAACAGAGAAAATATTCGGGGATATGACTGCTTTAAACACAGCTATCCGTATTGCAAATCTCAAAGATGCAATACCAGATCATACTGGAAAAGGAGACAAAACTTTTTCAAAAGGAATCTATCCATGCGAATACATTTCCTGTTTTTTTTGAAGGCACTTACAATTCAAAAGTCATCTGTACTTTTAGTAAAATACTCAGATCATAAATCCTTAATCATTGTACTAGGCAGTCCATAATCACCTACTGGCCCTGATTACTGGAAACTTAATTCACGTCTCTTAGATCAAACCTCTTTTCAACAGTAGATGATTTCTTTTTTGACATGTAAGAAAACATTGTTTGAACTGTATGAGGACCCTGTTAATTGGTGGATGGAGACAAAAAATGAGCTCAGGATTTTACTTATTAAAAATAGTAAACATATAAAGCAAGAGGATTATTTAACTTATCTGAAAGATAGGAAGCAATTGCAATATTTATATACTCTCTCTCAATCCACTAAGCATAATTTTTCTGATCAGATATGTATAAAGAGGAAAATGTTGCAGTATCATGTACAGCAAACTGAAGGTCTTAAATTACAGCAACAATATGGCATACAGAGCCCTTTTGAGAGTTCGTGTCCTTTGTTCATAATCAGGAGCAAATTAAGAGAAAAGTAATAGCGGCGCTCTATGATGCACATGGTAACATACAGACATCTAAATAACAGGTCAGTAATATTGTGTCAGGATATGCAGCCTCCTTGTTTAAAAAACAGGATACAGAAGTAACTGACTTTTCACCCCTTTTCCAGAAGTCAGTGGTCCCAGCTGCCCCACAACATCTTATGGATGCATTAATTCAGCCCTTCTCCACACAGGAAGTAACAGAGGCTTTAAAATCACTTACAAGAGGTAAGACCCCAGGACTGGATGGACTAACATCAGAGCTCTATAATCTCCTGGGTCAGGAAATTTTGAGTGAACTTACAAAAATGTTTAACTCAATCTTACAGAATCAAAATATTCCACTAGAAATGGTTTTAGGGGTTCTCATTTTTTATATAAAAAGGTGACAAATTAGACTTATCAAATTGGAGACCTATTAGCCTGTTAAATAACACTTTTAAAATTTTGACAAAAATGTTAAATAAATGGTTGCTAACTGTAGCAAAATACCTCATTATGCCAGCACAATCTTGTACAATTCCAGGGTGTGCTATTACAGACCAACTAATTGTGTTGAGGAACCTCTTTGATAGAAATATTTTTTCATCACTAGAAGGATATGTTTTTTCTCTTGATCAAAAACAGGCATTCAATAATGTGAATCATGCCTTCTTATGGCAAACTTTATTACACTATAGTATACCGGAAATTTTTGTGAATTGACTACAGGCATTGTACAAAACTGCCACAGATAAATCTTGTGTAAATGGTTTTTTACGGCCCTACATACATATACAAAAAGGATGGTGTAGGTTCTGTATTGATCCTTTTAAGAACAGATCCAGAAACAAATGATTTGATACCTTTTATTGGACCAAAATAGATGTTACACAAAAAAGAACAAAGTGCTCTAGCTTTCGGACCAACCAGGTCCTTCTTCAGAAGCTTCTGAAGAAGAACCTGGTGGTCGAAACTCAAGCTTTGTTTAATCCAATTAACATCTATGCCAATAAAGTATCAAATCATTTGTTTCTGAACTCTACAAAATGAGTGAGACAAGGGTGCCCAATTAGCCTCTTGTTATATGTTTTTAGTATAGACCCACTTTTACGACTTTTGAATACAGCAGGGGGCATTATGCCTATACAATTACCACACCTAGTAGTCCCATACATAGCTCTGGCCTATGCAGATGATGTGGTAGTATTGGTGGGGAATGACAGTTCTGCCGAAAGAACTTTAGCAATATGTCATGAATATGGCATATACTCAGGAACTAAACTTAATACTCAAAAAGTATAGGGAAACCCTTGGAAAAACAGGGGACCTTTCAGAATAATGTGGCAGGGATTTCTATTCGGACTGGGAGTTTAAACATTTTGGGGATAGAATTTGGAGATGATACAATGGACATAATTAATTGGGATGCAAAGATACAAATTGGTACACAGATGGTTCAATGCTGGAACCAAAGGAAAATGTATTACAAGAAAAGAATATATTTAATTAAAACATGTCTTATACTGGTCTTTTTATTTCTTAGTGCAGTATTCCTAATACCAAAAACAAGGGAAGCAAAACTGTACAGTATTTTTTTTCAGTCCTTTTGTAGGAGTCAACCAAACCCAATTAAATGGAACATTATATATTTACCTCTAAATAAAGGTGGTCAAAATATGGTAAATCCTATACTTTTCTTTTTTTGTCAATTTTTAAATGCAAACTTTAAACCTTTATTAGTATATTCAGATAAATATTGGTGTGAGATGTTTGTACAAACGGTGTCGTTGTGGTATACAAACTGGGAGAAAGATCAACTGAGAATCATTAAGCACCATGTTTCTTTACCGTCATACTTAAGGGAAGTTTTTATAAAATTAAGGTTATGGGGTCTTTCAAGCAGTATGGTGATAAAAAATAAGAAGCAAATTTATGCCTGTATCAGTGAGACACATTTTGGGGAGATAGACCCCTTTCCAAAATGCCCTCCTGAAAATAAAGCCGATCTTTTGGATTTTTTGTCGGAAAAAAGAATCCCTATGAAATTTAAAAATGTGCATTGGCTGACTTGCCACGAAACATTAAATGTAAAAGAGAATCAAAAACATAAAAAGGTGGATGAAAGGATTTGTTCTAGATTACTGTGTATAAATCAGTTGGAGACCATAAGCCATCTCTATTTTTCCTGTTCGTATATTTTTAATTTTTGGAAGTTTATATACCTGGAATCAAACATGACTTTCATCCAACAAGTTTCTTTCCCAGCTTTAACATATGGGATATATCCACTCTCATGGAATAAATGGGAAAAGAGTACATTACGGGTTATTTTTTTTTGTAATAAAATGGTACATTTGGAACTCTAGGTGCTTATTCACACTGCAATGAAAAGACCTAACATACGCTGACCTTTATGAGAAATTTTTGAAAGAGTTACAAGATATTATTTTTTGGAGGCAAAATATATGGATAATAAGAGTTTGCAGCAATTTTGGAGGAATTTACCATGGGTCATTGATAGTGATATCCCTATAACATAAGTAAGGACATGAAGGGGGATTTCGGAGGGATATAAAAAAGGTTATTGAGAGCCTCTCTTGTCTGATATCATTATTTTTTCTTTTTGTATTATTATAGCTTAAGATGAGGAGAATGTGTTTGTCACTCTTGTATATATTGTTTATTTTTTCATGTATTGTACTGTATGAATTATTAAATAAAAAATTCCCCAACTCGCCTGTAGGGGGAACTGCTGGTCATGAGAATGACCACTCGGTGTGGGGCTCAGGAGCAGATGAGGTGGGGGAGCTGGCCTCCTTCTCTACCTTTGATTCACCAGAGGCTCACTATGCGGTTGAAACTTTAATCAATAATAATGAAGACTCTGGGGACATCCCAGATATTTTCGTTTCCACCGAGGATCTTAGCCACCCAAATGTGACCGAAGACTGCATATCTACAGATCTGGAGTTATCCAGGAAAGAAACTGAACTTGCTTTACTTTGACAAATCCAAGAGGAAAAAGCCAGACACCTGCAGGAACAAGACTGCCTTAGCGCGAAACTCGCTTTGCTTCAAAACAGGAAATCCACTGTCAAACTGCCTGAACAGCTTGTCAAACAGAGTAATGACGCAGCAGGATCAAAGGCCCAGGCAGGGCCTGGTGAGTCACCTGTTACACTTCCCCTTTCAATTTCTGACTTAGAACTTAACCATATTGTTTCTCCAGCTGGCAATCTAAGTGCAATTCCTGGTGTGTGCCTAAAGCCAAACAGTTTGGAGGAAGGGAATGAAAGTGTAGGGACAAAATTGGTAATGATAGACTCTACAGTCCTAGCAGCTACAGGACAATCAGGCCAAGGAAGCTCCATGGGTTCTGCTTGCTCCAGTCCCTCAGTACAGCAGAAAGGGACCCTATCTAGAACATCTGGGTTTGTTTTTAAACGAAACCCTACGCCACCACTGGAGATTTTGAAATTGCCTCTTGCACATGAACGTGCTATTAGCAGAAAAGTCTTGAAATGCAGGAAGGTGCTACACTTTTCTCATTTATAGCTAAGGGGTAAAATAATAAAATCGGCCTCAGAGAGGATATAAAAGAAAAACAAACTGACTTAACACTGGCCAAAAGACACATTCAAATTGAAGATGCCCCCTCAGGTCATCCTACCAGGGAATCCACCCCTTTAGCTGTACCAACTGCAGGAATATCAACTTCTGTAGCAATTCAGGAGGCTTTCTCTCTCAAAACTGCACCTGTGTCTTCTTGTGACTCTTGGTCACCACAAAAAGCTTTATGCGAAGCAGGATGGAAGCAAACACCTAGTGGGACATGGCTTCCTGATCCTGACTGGGACTACAAGCTTAATTTCACTACACTGATTTCAGAATGGTGCCCAACTATACCTTCACGAGGAATATCTTCTCAGCATGTACCAGACTTACAAACAACTGAGTTATTTACAATCTTAAACCAGGAGATCTCCTGCACCAATACAAAGTTACCTTCTCAGATGGGGCATTGACCCTATGGATCACAAAGACAGGCCTGTCCTATGAAAGGCATCTGAGGACCCACCTGCAGACTTCAGAGACCATCCACAGAATCAAACTAGGCCTCAAAACCCTTACTATCAGATCTATTTACAAAAATAAAGAAGGAAGCTGCCCCCAGGAGGAATGTCATCCGGATACGATACAAAGGGCGATTGGAGGAGAGACCAGACAGACATTTGTTTATTAAAAGACTCTTCATTTTTCCCCAAGAAAAGTTTATGCATTTATAAATATCTCAGGGGAGGATGATTATGATGTGAGCTTCCATACTGAATATGCTCTTGATCTATTTTGGAAGAGATATAACCAGGTTAAGTTCTCCCCCACATGGACACCCTTGTTAGTAATTCCTTTGACCAAATATTTAGTTAAATATGTTACAGTTATGTTCTGGAATGAGGGGGTCCATGTGGAGGACATCACTTACTGGTTATCAGAGGAGTGCGATATCTTAAGTGACCCTTAAGTGACCCAGAGGCTATTCTAGATACAGAATTGTTTTGGACAGGGGGTTGGAAGTATAAAGTGAAACTCTGGAACACTGATTCAGGAATCAACCATATCCCTAACTCCTTTATGCTTGGTAGGGACTATGGGGTTTATGCAGGCCAGCCCAGGACTTGTTACAAGTGTGGTTCCAGGACCCATTTATCCAGCTCCTGTGATAAACCTCACTGCGATAATTGTGGTGAAATTGGCCACATCTCACTGCAATGTGCCTCCGACACCAGATGCGACCTATGTGAAGATTTTGGGCATGTTTTTGCAGAATGTCCCTGGGCAGCAAAAAATAAAGCCACTTGTAGGAGCCCGGAACTGCTTATACAGCAGGCACAAGATTTAGTTTTAAAGCAAGACCCACCCCCTTCACAGGATCCCCCCCCCCAAGTACAGGGAACATGGAAACTACTGTGATAGTGGAGGCTCACGATCCCACCCCCAGAACAAGAGCACACTACTGACCCCCCCTCCTATGGCAGGAATTCTAGTCCCTCTGTGCTACAATGACCCTGATCATACAGATTTAAAGTCTTTACCCCTCCCTAGCCCTTTCCCCACTACCTAGAAGAAGAAGATCTTCCAGGAATGTCAAACCCAAGTCCCCTCCCCTCCTGCAGCTGATTTTGAAACTGCAAACTCATATGCAGCATTAGCCCCCACTTGGGGAGATTCTGAAATAGAGCCGGGGGAATTGGTCCCACAAGCCCACATCATGGATCAGGGTGCTCAGAACCAAGACCTTGTAGGTTACCAAGGGAAGAAGAAGAAGAAGAAGAAAAAGAAAAGGAAAAAGTAGCCTAGATAAAGTCCCCTTTAGCCTCTTGCTCCTCTAAGGGTTGGTACACTCAGTGTTCACAGTATACTGAATGATGTGAAGTGCCAGGTTGTTTTCAGTTATATACATGAAGCTAACATGGATATATGTTTCATCCAAGAGACTTGGATGTTTTCCAGTGACCAAGCCAGATTTTTTAAAGGGGAATTGTTATGGGGACCCTCATACTGGTCCTTTGGACAAGACTGCGCAGATGGGGTGGGAATACTATTTAATTTGTACATATTTACATTCATTAAATTGAAAGACCTTATTCCTGGTAGGATCCTAATATTAGATGGTACTTGGCAAAATATGGACTGTCATCTCATAAATGTTTATGGCCTACAAACGAAGGCTGATAGGGTAACTTCATTTAATTCTGTAAAACCCTTTCTGGTTGCCTCTTATAAAATATTTTATGTGGTGACTTCAATTGTGGCTTAAGGATCAAAGGGAATAACCCAGAAGCCAGTTAGGGTTGCCACCTTTGGATGAGGCAAAAACCTGATCCTAAGCTCCATCCCTAGCCCCAACCCTTTTCATGACTCATCATGCATTGCTCCTGTTAGAAAGCCATTTGTTATATCAATAAAAGACAACACTCAGAGCAGTAGTTCAACAAAAATGTTAAGATACTGTACCTGTTAAAATTACTTTCCCAGGTTCTTCTTAGTTATGTATTTACATATGTGTGTATTTATCTATTGACATTGGTTTACCAGATAAACATACAAGATAAAAAAATCTCATTTGCAGATATAATCTGGGGGAGACCAGGGAAATACTGCAAATAGCATACAACAGTACACATGGTTTATAATAATACATAATAAAGAAATTGTTTCTTATAATGCGTGTACTTTATATATTTTTCTGTCTCCATTTCCTTTTCATGTCCACAGTACTATTTCAAAGTTAAAGTGGTGACCATACTTTTTTCTTGAGGAAAAAATCATTTAAAATGCCTAAATTCTGTTAGAGATGAAAATGTATGAAAGTAGAAGACAACTGGCTGTGTTGTTACAAAAGGTGGGGGCAGCTTTGCTGCTATGTCACATTAAGATGCAGTGGAAAAGAATAGGTTAAGTAAGTGCTAATGGTGTTAATGGCCTATTTTATACCTCCCAGGATAACAGCTTCCACAAACAAAAGGCTATATTGAGAACAGTACTTGTTTGTAACCTGGATATGTAGCTGAAACAATGAATAAGATGACAGAATTTGTTTTAAAAGTATGTGAGCACTCAAAATGGTCCAAAACCTGACCACCACAGAGCAAAACCGGATTACCTGATAGGGACCCTGAAAACCTGATCACCAGGTAAAAAACCTGACAGGTGGCAACCCTAAAGCCAGTAGAAAAGTTTACTGCTATTCAAATGCCCTATTTAAAGTGGTGGACTCAGCAGACTTACTGAATTGTACTAAATACCACACAACCGGCCCACGGTTCACCTATAAATGGGGTAAATATACCACTACCATAGACCACATATTCATTTCAAAATATCTGCCAAAAGTATCCTTTCAGACAACCCCTGTAGAATTTTCAGACCATTTAGCATTAACAATTCAATTTAGTGACATGCCAGTTCCCTTTAAAAGAGTTAACAGGTGGAAACTAAATTAATCTATTTTATCAGACTCCCGAGTTAAGATAGGAATTTCAGAATTGATAAAAACCAAGTGCTCCATCAGTTTTCTTTACACAGACATAGGCGAATGGCGGAAAGACACAAAAGCAGACTTCACATCCTGGTTTTTAAAATATGGGAAAAGGAAAGAAAATTATGAATTCTTAAAATATTTATCTCTCAGACAACAATTACAAAACCAGTTTTCTTGGTCCAATTCTACCAGATATGATTATTCAGAACAAATCAAAGTAGTGAAAGAAGAAATGATATTGTATCAATACGATAGAGCATGCACAATGAAAGCTATGCTACAAACAGGGACACGGAAAACGTCCACTGGAGACCCCTTTGCAGCATGTAAATCTATGGAAGATTCTACAAAAATGGAGATTTTAACAGATCAAGATGGGAATGCTACTCATTCAATAAAGGGAATCCATAATGTAATTCAAAATTACATAGAAGCTCATGTCCCTAAGGTACCCCCTCTGGAAAGCACCATAAACACATTTTTGCAAACCATAACTCTCGTAAATTTCCCTGAGGAAACCCATAGGGAGCATTGAACTAGAAACAGCAATTAAATCTTTGACACCTTGGAAATCCCTGAGAATTGATGGGCTTCCCAATGAATTCTATAAAGCATTTGCACAAGACTTATCAATCTGTTTAGAAACAGTGTTCCAATATTTTTTTTACATCCAATACCATGCATCCCTCATTTCTGGAGGGTTTGCTTATCTTTTTATTTAAGTCTGGTGACAAAAACCTACTTCAAAAAAACTGTAGACTGATCACTATTTTAAACATGGATTACAAGATTCTAGCCCACATCCTGTACAACAGCTTAAAAAAAATATGCTAGCCTTGTTATCTTGACTCAGCAATATTGTGGGCTCCCTTACAGGAAAATACAGCATGCACTTATGGTACTCAGAGATATGATTGATCATCTCTCTCTTTCTGGAAAATTAGGATGCATCATATCAGTCAACCAAGAGAAGGCTTTTGATAGAGTCTGTCACCCACTTTTATTTTCCACTCTGCAGGCCTATGGTTTACCTCCTGAAACAATTAAGCATCTAAAATTACTTTATACTGCTACATTAGTTTACCCAGTTATTAGGCGACACATTACAGCAGGCTTCAAGACAAATAAAGGAGTCAGGCAAGGATGCTTGCTCAGCCCCCTCCTCTATGTGTTTTCACTAGATCCCTTTCTTTGGAAATTGTCAGAACACCCCAGATAGACAGGGATAGCTGGGATAGGAATAAGGGAGAGTTTACAGCTTCAAGCTTATGCAGATGACATCTGTCTTTTTTTCCCTCAGACCATACCCTGCTGCCATCCTTTCTACAGGAAATGACAGCATACTCTCTTCTCTCTAACTCAAAGCTAAATATAAACAAATGCAAAGGTCTCACCACACTCCCATTAAAAGGAACTGGTCAGCACTCCTTAGATATTCAAACTTCAAAGTTCTTTCTTTAATGTTTAAAATCTTACAGCAGCAGTAGCAGCCAGTCTCAAAAATGCCGGCAATAGATACTTCATTTCTTAGTCCAATAGCGGTTTCAAAAGCAAACGTGTATAGCTTGTATAACTTATAACTTGTAACTTGTATAATTAAATTACACATGGACTTTCGACCAGCCAAGTGTTCGAGTAGCCACATATTTGATTTTAAACATTAAAGAAAGAACTTTGAATTTTGAATATCTAAGGAGTGCTGACCAGTTCCTTTTATTTGGAGTGCGGTGTGATTTTCAGTCTCGGTAAGGTGCACCCTTGTTTGATTACTGGATACATTTTAAAGAAAATGACTGAGCAGTGCTTTGTGTGAAAAGAAATGCAAAGGTCTCTTTGTGGGCTCAGGCTACCCAGAACCAACCTGGATAGCAGGAATCACAATTTCCTCTAAACCCCTAAAAATACTGGGCATCACTTTTGGACCCCAGAATATTCCCATGCTGAACTGGGAGACCTCTTTACAAATGGTGGAACTTAAGGTAAACAGATGGAAACATTGGAAAATATCAAAAAGTAAAAGAATACAGGTAATAAAACAATTCATCATCCCTAGCCTACTATATGTGGCTATGATCTATCCCCTACCGGTACAGTTGGAAAATAAAACATATAGCCTCTTTTTGCAGAAGCTATGGGGGAACAAGCCGAACCCCATAAACAGGTGTTATACCTGCCTATCAAAAGCAAAAGGAGGTCTGGGAATGACAGATCCAGGAATATTCTTTCACACCTTTTTTATTTCTCAGACAGTAAGATGTGGGTTGGTGCCTTCAGATTCGCTCCACAAAAAAATGGGTCTTGCTGAATCTAGCCAGATACTTTCAGGCATGGAATATAGTCTCTCCAAAACTAACAAAGCACCTTCTTGTACCTGAATATTTCAAAACCAGCAGCATTGAAAATTAACAAATGGGGGATAACAAAGCAACAAATCTCAACAAGCACTGGGCAGAAACTTTACCAGGCTATTATGGCATCCCTTCCCTGAGGAACCTTGTTTTTAAAACTGTCCCCCCAATAAAACCAATTTAGTTCTTGCCCAACTTACCAACCCAAGAATCCCCCCCTTACATGTGGGAACACCTTTCGCTTTCAGTTTATGGTAGAATAAATATAAGAGGGAACACTAAACATAACGTAATAGAGGAAATGAACTGTCCCTACCCAAACTGTATTAACCAGGAAGAAACAATAGAACATTATCTTCTTTTCTGCACCTATGCAAATCCCTTATGGATATTTTTAGCAAATAAGTGGAATACGGGGTGGCTGAAACAGTTAACATATGACACCCTAATCATGGGCCAATACTCACATGTTGGGTCACAATACCACCATGATACCTTAATGATTTTCTTTTTATGTTGTTTAAAGTTTCTTTTATGGCAAGCTAGATGCCAATGGGTTTTATATCAGAAGATAATGCCTTATGAAACTGTGAGGATTTTGGTCCAACGAGCCATGATGAAAGTATACCTTAAAGATGAAGCTATACATTCATCCCAGAAGGTATTTAAATGGCGGACAGGGTTTTTTTTTTTTATAAAGTACAAATGACAACACTAGCATTGGAAATGGTATCCTTTGTTTGTGAGGGAACATTACACAGTTTTTTTGTCTTTTTTATTTCAACACTAACCATTAATTCTTACAGTAAATGGTTGCAAAGAATTGTCATTTAAGATGAAATGTTTAAACAAATTTGTGACATGTCGATTATGTATTGTTTGATGTTACTACAATAAAAATTCCCTTACTCTTTTCAAAAAGTGCCATGGGATCTTTAACATCCACTTGAACTACCACCAGAACAGGCAGATGGGACCTCGGTTTAATGTCTCACCCAAAAGACGGCACCTCAGGAGTGCAGCAACCCCCTCATGCTGCACTGCAGTGTCAGGATTGGGACATTAACTCAAGTGCCTGATGTGGGAATAGAACCCACAGCCTTCTGATCTCGGGCCTCAGAGGTAAGTGTGCTACCTGCTGAGTCACTGACACTAGCATCTAATACCCCCCTCTAGGGCAGGTCTGATAAGTGGAGAGAGATGATTATATAAAATCTGTGTTTTGTCCCAGTTTATTATCAAACCTGAGATTTGAGCAAACCCATCTAAGAGGTCACGAAGAGGCTTACAGGAGTCAACAGGTCTTGTTACTGTCAACAACAAATCATCAGCAAATGCTAGGATTTTATGGTCATTTTTACTCAATCTAATCCCCAGGATACGTTGATCCCCATTGGTCTGAATAAGGGGTTCAAAGGCTAAAATAAACAAATAAGAGAATATACCAAGTTATATGATGCAAATAAGAGAACCAAGTTAAATCCCCACCACCCAGTCCCAACTTCCTAATCAAAGTCACATGGTCCACTGTGTCAAAGGCCTTTGCGAGATCAACAAAGAAGGCTCCAGTAAAGTATATGGAGTCCACCGCTTTGTAGATGTCATCCAAGACCTTCAACATGCAGGAAATAGTACTGTGGTTTCTCTCGAAGCCTGACTGGTGGGCATTCTGGAGATCATTTTTCTGTATGTGGTCCTGTAACTGTTTGAATACCAGCCTCGATACGGGACAATAGTTGGTCATCCGGTCAACATTTCCTCCCTTTAAGATTGGAATGATCATGGCCAACTTCCTATCCTCTGGAACATATCCTGAGTTCAAGGACCAACTGAACAAGCAAGTCAATGGCTCTGCAATTTGGCAGGCAAGATTTAAGAGTTGAGGGGCAAGGTCATTGGGCCCTCCACTGTTGTTAGTTTTGAAACACAGATGTAGCCCAAGCACATCCTGGACAGGTATTTCAGAGAATGCAAAGGCCCTAATATTAGGTTTATTTAATTCCCTACAAATGCGTTCACTATTGTTATCATTGTATCAAAGTAATTTCCTGAATTTACAAAAAAAAAAAAACTGTTAAACTCATCCACCAATTTGTTATGCAAAACAGGCTGTCCTCATCTGTAATGTTTACAATAGTTTTAGTGGTTTCTTTACCACTTGGGTTTTTAATAGTATTACAACATTTTTTAGGATCTGTGGCCTCTTCCTTTGTCTTATGCTTAAAGTAATTTGTTTTACTGTGTCTTACTACAAAAACATATGTGTTTCTGACTCCTCTGTGCTGTTCCCAACCTCTAGCTAGTATGGTATTTTGTGCTGTCCTCCATATTTTATCTTTTTCATGCCTTAGCTTCGCTAGCTAAGAAGACTATCAAGCTGCAGAGTGTTTGTTTTAACTTTCTGTTTCCTTAAGGACAAATGTTTATTGTAGAGATTTTTTAGTTCAGAAACAAAAGACTCCAAGCCATATCTTGATCTGGAAGTAGTCTGAGTTGGTTTACCTATGCCGAATCGACAACACCTATGCCAAATCGAAATTTTGCCTGTCAGACTTTGGTATGTTTTCTATTGGGGGCTGTGCCCCCCCCCCCATCCTTCTAAAGATAACTAACTCCAAGTCAGAGTTGTATTGAAGGGGGGGGCAACAGTCAACGAAAAGGCAAAATTTCATCCTCGGGTCCCTCAAGGCAACAATCTAGAAACCTGTCGAGATTGCTGCTGTGAGGGATTTCGCCGTTTGGGTTTTGCATACGGTCTGGGTCTGTTCCATTGAGCACTCTTGATCCCTTATACAAGCAAACACATTTTTTATGTGATCTATAACAGATGCATTAGGTGGGCCTTGAAACTTGTTCCCACCTCTGATGCAATACACAATGGTATGGCCACTGGCCACTGAAGAAGTCCACCATCACTCCTGCTTCTCTGTAGTTCTGCAGGCAATTTGTGAAAATCATATCAAGTTGTGAGGAACTGGCTGGATTCCTAATATTAATATGTGTGGATTTTTTTATCATCTGGCCAAACCTAAGTCCAAATACAAGTTAATTAAACGCCTGGGATTTTCAGGAACCATCCAATTCAAATTGAAGTCTCCCATTAGTGTTAGTTCATGGGAGCTTTGATATGGTATTAATACCTCTGCCAAGTGCAGAATGTTAGATGGAGGTAACTTAGAGGACCTATAACAATCAGAGTGGAGCAGAGATGTGAATTCCTGTATTCCATCCGTATTAAATATCCCCTCCATTGAATATAGAAAAGATAAAGAAGCAGGGTGGGGAAAGGGAGGAAGTGACATAAAGGAGAAAAGGTGAGGAAACAGGTATATGTGGGTGTGTTGGAGGAAAATAGCAGGTTTAAGGGATAAAATGTATTTTGTTGTGCATAATATTTGAAACTGAGGTGGCATGCCAATGCTGGGAATTGGTGGGACTATTTTCATAGAGTGGATGAACTTTCAGAAAATCATTAAAATGTTTAACACTGTTTTTTGTGCATCCCCCAGTCCTGGACTAATTTCATAATCACAATAAGACACTCCAAGGTGTGCTTTGCGGTGTGATAATGGCACTTCTCGGGTGGTTGAAGGCACTTGGTGATGCCTCATGCCTCAAAATACACCTGAGGTATGCTGTTATCCCACCAAATGCACACCCTGTCATGTCGTATTGCTTCATTTAAAAAAAATGGGTGAATAGACAAAACATATCACAGCACAGAATCCAAGGATGTCAGCCATACACATCTGCAAAAAAAAGGTACAGTGAAGAATAGCCCTGACTAATAGGAACTGCTGCTTTAGAAGCAAAAGTCTTTACTGGGAATAATTCATTGTCATGGAACTACGAGCCTCCATTCTGGAGATAAAGTAGCACGTAACTCAATGTTATCTCCTGTTGTTGCTGTTATGGTACAACTGATTTTGTAAATAATTCATAGCCCTTAGCTATTTTAATCTCATTCTGTTGTTACTGCATGGCAACAGTACACGGGAGCACTTGTGTTGAACGGTCTGCATAGTATGTGCTGCACTGCTCTCAAGCAAAGCCATGTGACAATGGCGGACCACCTGTAAAACCATTAAAAGGTAATACAGAAAAAACAAGCATGTTTCATACAAACTAAAGAAAACATGACCTGCCTAAATCAAATGATTAAAAATAGAGAATATTATGCATGAGCAAATATATAGCTTTCCTTATTATACTGGCTGTGGCTACATTTGTTGGTTAGCAGGAATTTTGTTGAACTTTATGGGGTCAGTTCTTCTACTCAGTTTACTTGTGACCTAAAGCACTCTGTGTAAGGTCAAGGACTGTGATACTCCATGGAATGAAGAGGAACCCTATCACTAGTTTTGCTCCCCTGACAATGCCTACAACTGGAGAAATAGATACTACTGTAACACCCTGATGGGCATGGATACTGAAATTAGTTCTTTATGATGTACTGTATTGCGTATTCAAGAACCAGACAGCCAGCTCTCGTTAGGGTGGAAAGGAAGGGAAAGGGATTTGTTTTTAAAGAGTCTTTCATTCATACTGTATCCTGAAGCATTTTTCAAACCATGAACAGGTGCAGCAGCTACCAGAAACAAAGAAAGAATGCAATTCAGTTTATAAAACTAGTTAAAAAATCTGCGCAGTTTGGTGGAACAGTCACATGACCATACCGCACTTATAGGATAACCGCATGGGTCAAAATGTATTCTCTTAAGATTTTCAGACTTTTTGACTATAAGTGCCATCACACACTCCAGTGTGTGTTACTATGCTGTAATATGACAGGTATATTCAAAGCCAGTCAAGACACAGGAAAACTGTTATTTAATACCATAAAAACCACTACAACCACATTTAAGAAATGCCCACAGTAGATTATCCACATTTTAGACAAGCCCACAGTAGGGTATCCTTTAGTCACCAGAAAAAGGGGAAAAGGCAGGCCAGCCCGGTGGCGCTGAGGGTCGAGGCACTGGATGCCACACCTTGCACCATGCTGGTGACCCAGGTTCGGTGACAGATTCGGGCTGCTGGGGGTCGGCCGGGGGGGGAGAAGGATTGAGCACCCAACAGCTTGCTGTCCTTCTCCGGGGAGGGTTGGGAGTGATCCTCGCCATGATACTGCTGCCTCCTGGTGACCACTGGTATCTGGCAGTGCAGACATGGGATGCAGTTACAGGAGAGGTGGGCCAACGTCGGCTGAGGATGCGAGCGGAGGTGCGTCTCTGCGTGCCTCTGTCTCACTGGCCCTCCTTGCATGCCAACTTCGAAGAGCAGGAGTAAAAGAGGAAAAACTCCTCATTCGGTCCTGGTGATGAGCTCTCTACTCCGTGCATCCTCAAGACACTGAGGGCAGACCCCACTGTGCACACTCCTCTACAGGTTGAAAGGGAGGTAAGCAGGGGTACCTACTTCGCCCCACCCAGGAGGTTAACCGAGGGCTCTGATAACAGAGTAGCGCACTCTAGGAGCAGATTCCACGGTGGTTGAGACATGGGGATAATTGAGGGGTCCAAGAGATAGGACGGAGTGGGGCAGAGAAGGAGCAATAAATAGAAAGTAAAAAAAAGGGGGAGCATGTTCCACTTTAACTACCACAGAACTTTTAAAACCATGGGTTCAAAATTCCTTGTAATATAATAGTAATAACATTCAATTAACAGGAGTGTACTCAGAATAACCAGCTTCTGTGACTGAATAAATGCCTCAGCTTTTGGACTCGGCATTTAAACAGCACCAGTTGTGCTCATTTCAAAAGTCTTCTGGAAGCCCCCACTGGTAGTTTACCTGCATTGGAGTTCTAAATGCAACTTTTTGACATTTTCTTACTTATTGAAGGCGAAGAGATCATACATCCTCGCTTGGAGGAGCAGCATCCTTTTCCCTTCCTAATCTCGATGTAGTCCAACCCCCCGTGCCATCCCTGTGCTCCAACATTTTGTGACATTGGAGTTTGTATAGCCCAGGGGTAGGCTCCATTGTTATGAATGGAAGCATCTTTTGAAATGTATATTTTACAGAGTCACTAGGGGCAAATCAGAGCCACTGATCAACTAAGAGCCTTGATAAAAGACAAACCTTTGCAAAAAAAAGTGCAGTAATAACAGCCAATTACAAAAAGAGTGAATGTTTTCAAGAGTGAACTCTAGGTTGAACTAAATAATGAATATTGAAAGACTTGTCAGCACAACTACTGCAGAAAACCCCATGATCATAAAAAAACAAAGGCAGGAAAACAAAAAAAGGTCCAGGGAAGCCTCAGGAGATTCCCCACCTTCTTCCACCGCAGGATGAACTCCGGGGTGAGACGAAGAATTGTATAATACAGATGAATGGTGCGTGGTTAGGGATAACAGACACAAAATAGGAAGACTGCCATCTCTTTCTCTAACTGCCTTTCTTTCTACCAAGGGCCCCACCAACAGCTGCAAAGCTGGCCAACCCCCGGGCACCGATTCTGGCCAGCCAGCATAACATTCTGTGTACCCAGTTGTTGTCAGACTGGTTTACTGTGGAACTAACATACTAACATACTAAAATGCCAGCAGAATAGGCCTAACGGTCTTTTGTGTCTGCTCGTTTGGTCAGCCCCCACCCTGGGTGCTGACCTTGCTGCCCCCCTTGCCTTCTCTGGCTTCTCCCTTCCCAGTTCCGGATATTCTTGCTGCATTGGATTTTGCTTCCAGAACCCTTCCCCTGTACCTGTCCCACCCCCTCTTGAGCCCCTCCACTGTCTCTGCCTCCACCAGCTCGCTAGGCAGCACATTCCGTGGCTCCACCACCCTCTCAGTGAAGTAGCACCTCCTCCTTTCTCCCCTGAATCTTCCCCACTCCAGCTTCCACCCATGCCCTCTAGTGGCCCCCTCCTCCTTCCTTCGAAGCACCCTGACTGTTCCTCCCCTATTTACCTCTTCATGTACTTGAAGACCTCTATCATGTCCCCGGTCCCTTCTCTCTTCCAATGTGTACATATTCAGCTCTTGAGCCTCTCCTCATAGGTCCTGTCCCCAAGCCCCAAATCATTTTGGTTGCCCTCCTCTGGACCCTCTCCAGGAGGTTAATGTCCTTCTTTAAGTGTGGCCTCCAAAACTGCACGAGTACTCAAGGTGCGGCCTCACCAAGCAGTTATACAGAGGGATCACTTCCCTCCTTCTGGAGGTGATCCCCCTAGCGATGCATCCCAGCATCCTGTTGGCCTTGGCTGCTGCCCTCCTACAAGTCTCAGAGTTGTTCATCTTGACATCCACCACCACCACCCCCAGGTCCTTCTCAGCCATCGAGACTTGTAGCATTTCCCCCCCCAGGGTGTACACTTGGCCGGGTTTCTGGCCCCCAGGTGGAGTACCTTGCATTTCCCTGCATTGAACCTCAGCTTCCACTTTCTAGACCATCTTTCGAGCCTCAGGTCCCCTGTGAGGGCCACCTCCATCCTCCCCATCCACCACCGCCCCCAGTTTGAGTCATCCACAAAGAGACTCATCTCACTCATGATTCCTGTCCTTATGTCAGAGGCGAGGCGTTGAACAGAAGGGGCCCAAGAACTGATCCTGTGGGACCCACTAATGACCCTCCTTGGGATGAGACTATCCCTTCTTCGACCCTCTGGGTCCGGTCCTGGAGCCAATTGCCTATCCATCTGATCATCTCTTCCCACCCCCATTTCTCCCAGCTTATCCAACAGACCCACGTGAGGAACAGAGTCAAATGCCTTGCTGAAGTCTAGAAAGAGGATGTCCACTGGTCTACCCAGGTCCAAGGCACTCGTCACCCAGTCATAGAACTCCACCAGGTTTGTCTGACATGATTTCCCTGGGACGAATCCATGCTGTCTATCATCCAGGCACCCTGACTTATCCAGGTCCCCCCTAGCCTCTCCTTGACAATGCCCTCCATCACCTTGCCCACCACCGATGTCAGGCTGACGGACCTGTAGTTCCCTGCCACCTCCCTTGACCCCCCTTGCGGATGAGGCACCCTATGCACCACCTTCCAGTCCTGGGGCACCCACCCTGTCCTCAGAGAGATGGTGAAAAGCTCCGCCAGGGTTTCGCCAGGACATCCATAAGTTCCTTCAGCACTCTGGGATGTAATTTATCTGGCCCAGTGCTTTCTCTGTCTTAAGGGAGCTGAGGGCTTCCTCACTCTCTCTGCTGTGATTTCCACTTCTGGTACCTCTTCTCCCTGCTTAGCCCTCCCCTCCTGCCAGTGATGCCTCCCCTCTCCCAGACCTGCCGATCGGTAGGGTCCCCCTCCTCAGTATCTCTGTCTCCTCCCATGTATGATGCAGCACCCCATTTTCCTTGGTGAAAACTGAGGTGAAGTACTCATTTAGTACCTCAGCCTGCTCCCCGGGTCTTGTGCCCATCTCTCCCCTGATTTAATCCTGCTAATCTGCCCCTTCACCCTTCATTTTTCCCCAATGTATCTAAAGAACCCCTTGTTCCCTCTCCTAATTTCCCTGGCCAGGTTCTGCTCCTTCCTTGCCTTAGCCATCCTCACCACCCTAGTGGCCCTTCTAGCCATCAGCTCATACTCCCCTCAATCCCTTTCACTCCTTGAGCACTTGAATTGCTTATAGGCTGCCTTCTTTCCCCGCACCACCTCCTGGACCTCCCTGGTCCACAAGCAGGGTTTTTGGGCCCTACCGCATTTTCGTCTTACTCTTGCACAGATGCTGGTAGCATCCTGCACCCCTCTCCTGATGATTTCCCACCTACTATCAGCGTCCATGTCTGACCCAATCCCATCCAAATGCTCCTTAAGGATCCTTCCCATTTCCTTAAAATCCACCCCCCTGAAGTCAGTTACTTCCGTCTTTGTGCAGCCTTCTACCCCTCCTAGGTCCAGGCAGAAGCAGACCGTGGCATGGTCACTCCCTGCCAATGGGTCCCTTACCTCCAGGCCCCCTACAGTACATGCATGCAGAGTAACCTGAATCAAATCAGTAAAGTAATCATTTTTCTAGATTCACCCCCCACCTTCACTAACGTCCCCCTAATAAAACTGATTTGTTGTTTCACATTTAAACTGGTCTATGAGCATATTCTTAATTGGTATAGAGATACTGAAATCTGCTACAGTATTAAAGGTGCATGCTTGCAATTTTGACACTGTCTTTACAGGGGGTTCCAGGAGACTTGCTGAAGACCAGACCCTGGTAGTAAGTGCAACTTGTGCAAGGGGTGTGTTCATATTGTTAATGTTTAATGCCAACTGTATGTTAATTGCTGTAAAGGGTTATTCCACATTACAAGGGTCATCATTACTAGGTGGGCTTGTGTGTGGTTATAGCTTCCTAGAGGGCTATACCAGGTTAGGTAGATACCCCACATATATTATTCTGGGTGGAGGCACAAAAATATTAAACCCAGGCCCCTTAACCTGGGGACAGAAGTACAGGCAGGGGTGATAACCCTAGAGATAGCACCATCTAGGGGTTACAAGTAATTATTTTCTTGATAGTAAAACAGGTAGTTTTCTCTAACTATATCAATATACATATTTACATTACGACAGAACTGTATTTTTGTAAAATAAATGTTATCTCTATACTTTTTCCATAACAATAAAGTATAACGATATACTTTTTTAATATCAACATGGAAAATTTCATGACAGTTTTATTTATTTATTTATTATTAAGACCAAAATCTTGGATTTCAGGAGGGAGGACTTCAGGAAAATGGGCGAAGTGCTAAGGAGCCATCTGGCGGACATCAGAGCAGATATGGAGGTGGACCAAAGGTGGTCCATCATTAAGGAAGGAATACTGGTTGCCACAGATGAGTACATTAGGCTCAGGGAAAAGAACACAAGGGCCAAAGTGCCCAGCTGGTTCAGTTCTGGGGTTGCCCAGGCAGTAAGGGAAAAGAGGCTGGCCTATAGAAAATTCAGGAAGACCAAGAGAGTGGTGGATAGGGAAAATTTCCCAAGGTTGGCTAGTGAGGCAAGTAAGGAAGTCCAGCGAGCAAAGGCACAGAAGGAGCTGAAGATAGGTGAAGGAATTAAGAAGGGGGAGAAGGCTTTCTTTCAATATATAAGTGAGAAAAGGAACAAGAAGGAAGGGATTATTAGGTTTAAGAAAGGGGTGGAGTGGGTGGAGGATAATGGGGGAAAAGCAGAGATACTAAATGAATACTTCTGTTCCATCTTCACCAGGGAGAAGGATGGACCAGTGCCTTCGGGAGGGAAAAGAGGAGATGGGGGGGGGGACACAGATGTAATGATAGAGGAGGATAGAGTGAGGGAGGGGCTGCTGGCATTGAAGGTGGACAAATCACCATGCCTGGACAAAGTACATCCAAGGGTACTGAAGGAACTGGCTGAGGAGCTGGCAGGGCCACTGGCAGACCTATTTAATAGTTCACTAGAGTCAGGCATGGTACTGCAGGACTGAAGAACAGCAAATGTAGTTCCCCTCCACAAAAGCGGTCCCAAGGATGACGCAGGGAATTACAGACCAGTCAGTCTGACCTCCATTGTGGGCAAGCTCATGGAGACTATACTAAAGGAAAGGTTGGTGAACTATCTAGAGGAGCATGGTCTCCAGGATGGAAGGCAGCATGGGTTCAATGGGGGGGGGGATCGTGTCAAACAAATCTGATTGACATCTTTGACTGTGTCACTAAGACAGTTGACAGGGGCCAAGCGGTAGACATGCTCTATCTTGATTTCAGCAAGGCCTTTGACTCTGTGCCCCACAAAAGGTTGATCAGGAAGTTGATGGATCTCGGGGTTGGGGAAAAGATGGCCAGATGGGTGGAAAACTGGCTGAGGGACAGAACCCAGGGGGTGGTTGTGGGGAGAGAGTTATTTGGCACCAGAGAGGTAACCAGTGGGGTCCCGCAGGGTTCGATGCTGGGGCCAGTGTTGTTCAATGTCTTCATCAATGACATTGGAGATGGCATTAAGGGCAAAATGTGCCTATTTGCAGATGACACAAAGCTCTGTGGGAGAGTGGATACAGTTGAAGAGATACCAAGACCTACAGAGAAATCTGGAAAAGCTGGAGAGGTGGTCTAGGATATGGCAGCTTAGTTTCAATGCCAAGAAATGCAAAGTTATGGATATTGGAGCCAAGAATCCCAGGACAGAGGACTACCTGGGTGGAGTCTGAGTATCTGCATCAAAGGAGGAGAAGGACCTGGGAGTGATGATCACTAGTGATCTGAAGCACTCCACAGTGCAAGAAAGCAGCAGTAAAGGTAAACAAGACGCTGGGATGTATATCTAGGGGGATCAGTAGTAGGAGAGAGGAGGTTATACTGCCCTTGTACAGGTCCCTAATAAGGCCTCATCTAGAGTATGGGGTTCAGTACTGGTGCCCACACCTCAAAAAGGACATTAACCTGCTGGAGAAGGTCCAGAGGAGAGCTACAAAGATGATAGATGGTCAGCAGGGTAAAACATATGAGGAGAGATTGAGGGCACTGAACATGTACTCCCTAGAACACAGGAGAGAGAGGGGACATGATTGGGACCTTCAAGTACTTGAAAGGCATAAATACGGTTGATAAGGAGAGTCTCTTTAAGCTGAGTGGCAATCATAACACGAGTGGGCACAGTCTTAAGCTGGAGGGTGGGAAGTTTAGAAGGGAGGTCAGGAAGCACTTCTTCACAGAGAGGGTGGTGGACACTTAGAATGCACTGCTTTAAGAGGTCATCTCATTGAAGACAGTGGGCAGCTTTAAAAGAGGCTGGGATAGGTATGGGGGAAGGCAAGGATCATGGGTAAGAAGGATGGGAGGATTGGGGAGGGAGGGCAGGGGCATTAGCTTAAGCTGTGGACCCTACAATACGAGCATACTTGATAGACCAAATGGCCTTATTCTGCTGGCTTCTTCGTATGTTCATATTTATTTATTTCATTTCATTATGTGGGTAGGCCCACTGGGCCCAGATGGTCCCTTAATTAAAAAAAAATGTTCTGCACTTTTTTCTGAATTTTGGTATTAGTCCCCATAATTTACAGGTATCTATATAAGTGTAATACCCATAAACATTCATCTTAATACTTAATTCATGTGGCTAACATTTCAGTCTCCTCACCAGCAGTATGGAGCCTTTGGCTGCGAAAGCATCAGAAGATAAATGATACAGGGGAAGTGGGAAACAATACACTATGGGAGGCATATAAGGTCACAATGAGGGCTAAGACCATCAGCCACACTGTGCATAGGAGGAAAGAGAGGGAAGCAGAGCTATGTACCCTAGAAACTGAACTCAGGAAACTGGAGGGGAATATAAAAAGGAAGCCCCCCCAACCGGAATTACTACCCTTACCAGCAGCAGAATCTGGGTGAATGAACTCCTCACGTGAAAGGCTGAATTTGCTCTTTTTTAACTGAAACATGCCTACTGGGAGGAGGGAGGCAAATCCAGCAAGCTACTGGCTTATAATGTAAAGAAACGGCTGACAAAGGGACACATCCCCAGTATGAAGGATGGTAATGGGATTGTGTATTAAGACCTGAAAAAACATTGAATTACATAATGCAAGCCTTCTGTACTAATCCTTATATGCATCCCCCTCTCCACCTGAATCCCCCTCCATCTCTTCATTCTTGAACATTCTGCCCATTCCCAGGATAGCCCCCTGTCTGGCCAACCAACTGAATGTTCCAGTTGGGCTACATGAGGGTACCCAGGCCATTATCATCTTGAACAGGCCAGAGAGCTCCAGGTGAGGACGGCTTGCCAGTTGATTAGTACCAGCTGGTACATGAGATCAGCCCCACCCTTCTGGAAGAGTATCAGACTTCTTGCAGTCAGTATTCATGCTCCCGACAATGAGAGAGGTGGTCATCACTGTGCTCCCGAAAAAAGGGAAGGACATCAATAATCCTGGGAGCTACAGACACATCTTCCTTATCAGTGCAGATTTTAGCAAAGATCTTAAGCATTTGGATTGAGTCCTTCAATGCTTTACCCAGCTCAGGCAGGATTTGTACAAAGGTGCCATAGCACAGATCACTTGAGGATACTGCTTGACTATATCCATGTGGCAGGGCCGACCGCCACCCAAGTGATAGCCTTAGCAATCAACTTTGAAAAAGCTTTCAATTCTGTCAAGTGGGGTTGTCTGCTCTGCACCATGAAAAAGATGGGAGTTGGCCCCATGTTCTTACAGTGGGTCAAAACCCTATTTCGTTCCCTAAGGCTAGTGTTCTCACCAAAGGCCTCCACTCACCCTTCTTCCCGCTGCAGAAAGGTACCAGGCAAGGGTGCCCCCTATCCCCACTCCTCTATTTAATGGCTATAAAGCCACTGCCAAAAACCATTCATAGCCACCTAGCCTGTGAGGAATAAAGCTGGAGGCTAGGAATGCAGAACATTTCTATATGTTGATGAACTGCTGGTCATAAAAGAGGATGGGACGCCCTTTCTAGAGTCTGTTTTAGCTCTTCTCTATCAGTTTTCTACTATCTCAGGGTTAAAGGTTAAGCAGACCAAAAAACAGGTTCTGCCACTGAATGACATCAGAACTCCTGCCTTCTTTGTAACTAAGGGATTGAAGCAAGCAGATAAAGGGCTAACATACCTAGGAATCACCATCCACCAATCCCTTCAAAAGATGGTAACCTTGAATTTGTCCCCGCTGTTTGAGGAAGTGAGAACAGAACTGGCTAGGTGGAAGTATCTGACCCTGTCCGTAGCAGGGAAAGTAGAGTTATTTAAAATGATGATAGCACCTAAGGTAATGCACATGCTCTCTCACCTCCCCATCAAAATATCTAATGGTTAGTATGTGAAACTGGATAAGATGATAGTTTTTTTTTTTCTGTGGAATGGAAAACCAGCCAGATACAGCATGGCCAAGCTGCACCTTCATTAGAATTAGGAATGGTGGGGGGGTTACCATAGTTCCAGTGCCAAGACCCAACAACCCCCAAGAAGAGGAGAGCAGTCCTCCGGACGCTCGAACTTCCTCTCCCCGGAGGAGACCCCTGCGACCCAAGTCTGATCCCGAACCCGGGCCGCCAGTATGGGAAAAGGTATGGTGCCCAAGGTGCCTCAACCCACTTCACCACCAGGCCAGCCAGGTTACCAAACTTTTAAATAAATAAATAGCTAGTCCTTCATCTTAACCCTTCAGCAGAGGAGTGTGATGTATGAGACATGTTGGGGGTTGTGGTGAGGCCACCTCAGTTCTCACACTCTGATCCATTGTTCTGTGCAGAACTTGTTCCCCTGCATTAAACTATGTAAAGGAATGCTCCCCCAGACCTACTTCTTTAGCCTAGCTTTTCGAAAAGCGGAGGCAGAATTATATGTAACTGTTAAAGTAGCAATTTGCAGATAACTCTACTCTTCCAAAAAAGAGCTTTAAAGTGCCTGTACTAATAGCATACAGGCACAACATTTTCACATAGCTCTAGCTGCTTGTTTACATGGCCGCAAAGCATTGCCTTTCGCAGGAGGGCATCAGTTTCCCTATATGTGAATAGGGAGAAATCATAATCTAGCTCTATTTTAGCAAGGACACATATTTTACTACTTTTTTAGCATAGGCAAGTCATTTCAAGTCCTTGTGGTGTTACACAGATACATAGATATTTGCAGACTGAAAAAGATTCATGGTCCATCCAACCTGCTGTTCCTATCTAGGTTCTCAACATTCTAGCACTGGCTAGGTCTCTAGCGGATCAGTCACCCCTCACTTCCATTTGGACCAACCCCTATCTGTCCCATTAACTCTAACCCCTCAACCCATATGTGGTGGTATTAAATATGAAATAAAAAAATAGAAATTACTACCAGACACCCCGAAAAAAAACCAAATAACAATAGTATTGTCTTTCAAGCTCACTAAACATTTGCCACCATGTCAGTATTACAGTATATTGTATTGCCAAGCATTGTTGTCATGGAAGCTGAGAAACTGATATCTCTGTGACTGCCTTATGCTGTTTAAAAGTACCTCTCCATCCCTGCTATTAAATTCTGCAAATACAATCACTGTGGAATTATGTATTACTTTACTGATCAGAGCAGAAACCTGGGGATCCCATCCACACTAGGCAAACTGTAGGTTACAGCTGGAAGCTCTGGGAGGGATGTCAAGCAGAAGCTGGCAGCAGCCTGGAACTCGGAGGACTCCTGCAACAGGTATCAGGGTTTGAGTAGGTCATGGCTGACCTGGTGGCAGGCAAGAGAGAAATGGGGTCAGAAACAGAAAGCATGAAAAATAAAGACCAAAGTACAAAAGTCAAAACTAAAATGATTTGGTGCACAAGTTTGCATTGTCATACAATACCAGGTTTATTTAAAAGCAAAACGCTATCAGATGATACCAGGTTCAGAGATTTTTCCATAGCTTCAGGGATAAGAGGCTAAATTTGACGTAATGTGCAAAGAAACTCCAAAATGAAGACAAGTATTCATTACATATGACGCAGAATTGTCGCTCAACGTTCCAAAAGATTCATTAGCCCCGGGAAACTTATGACCACTCTGACTGTGCCCTTCAACATTTTTGGATAGCAACAACTCCATTTTCTAATAATTTTATTAATGCCAAATTAAAATGAAGAACAGAATTATAATGAGTGCTACGAATCATTCCATGCATTTTAATACGAATAAAACTCTAACATTAGGGATTTACTGTATATGGGGGGGGGGGGGCTTGTCACATGAAATGACAGGAGCAGTTCTATGCATTACAAACTCAAATAAAAGGAAATACCGTCTGCAAGGGAAATTATACCCAGAGCACAAAGATCATCCACCTTGCCTTCTTCTGCTTCCCTTAAGCACTAGCTTAAATTCCTGCACTCCCCCTCATGCACCTGCCAGCTCCCTACCTGACCTGCCCTTTGTTCCTCTCCCCTCCTAAGTTCAGCCTCCCAGGTCGGTTTTACCTTCTTCTAATTTCATTGCACTGATTTTGTTTCAACTAGTTGTTAGATTGTCTCTCAGGGTGTAGAGTGTGTCATTTTCCTGACATCCGCTCTTGTTATTATGCAGTATTGTCATGTTGTACTATATTTATTTGCACCTGATTTGTATAGTATTCCTCAATACCTGTAATTGTTTGGTTGTATCTCTACTCCCCTCCCCCCGGCTGTACCTGGAAACAAGCCTTGGCTCAGTGTGCCTTTCCCGGTTACCAATTTTTTAAATAAATAAATTTACAATCAATAATGTTCTCATTATAAAAATAGGAAAAGAAAAGAAAAAGAAAACTGGGTTTATAAAATGCCTTTCATGCGAACTTTATTTCAAAGCCCTGCACAGTCCAATGGAGAGAAGAAGAGAATGTTGCTGTTAGTCATTATGTTGCAATTTTATTGCATATGTGAATTGCTGTGCCACCAATGTTGTCATTAGTAGCTTTCTGCTACCCTAGCCTGATTAGATATACTTTCTTGGATTCATACAGTAGTCTTACCTGCTTGTAACCAATTATCTCCCCTGTTTCTCCTCCCTCAGGTCACATCTGGAAACAAGCCCCGGCTCAGTGTGCCTTTCCCTGTTACCAGTTTTCAAATAAATAAATAATGTTCTCACCAAAAATCAGAAAGGAAAAAGGAAAAGGAAAAATGATTATATATAGTGCTTTTCATACGGATTGCATCTCAAAGCACTGCGCAATCCAAGAGAAGGAGGGGAGAGGATGCTGTTGCTATTAGGCACACAGTGGAATTTAAGCAGTGCAGAGAAAGAGAGATTTCAGAGAGAGATTAAACAGAGGGAAGTTTGGGGACTTGCTCAGGGTTCCACACTGAGTACATTGTGGTGGTGGTGGGATTCAGACCTAGGCATCCAGCTTCATAACTGTACACTAACCACTAGGCTACACTGCCTTCACACATAGCAAGAGCCGCATTTTCAGGAAAAATTTTAGTTTTCATCCCAGATCTTAGTTTGTGTCTCCAGGCTGTCGTTAGTCATGATTCGGGGATGTAGAATATGTGAACACTTTTGTACGGCATCCGAAAAATGTGAGGAGCTTACTAAGGGACTGCATTGGCCCTAGCACTACTGAAGATTACTCTTTCTGAACCCCTATTGGACTTCACTGGTCTTGGTGCCAGTGTAGAGTGAAGAGGAGTGTTTTTGCTATAAAAGTGTACTGTGCCATTAAAGACTGTGGGCTGCAGCCGCAGAGCATTTCTCTGTCACCAGAGAGCTTGTTCACTTATTCATATGGGACTCATCCTGACAGTCGACCCTCTCAAACCAGAGGGCATAGGGGACTGGCTTAATAATAGCAAAGGACTTTTAGTGTTATTAACTATTAGTTAGTTAGTTATAGTTTTTTGTAACCAGATAAGTGCAGTGGACAAGATATTGTTTATTGTCAGGGACATTGTGTCACTAGAGACTGTGCGGGATCACCTGTGAATAAATATGGCAGCTGCCTCTTACAGTGCCTCTGGCCTGTGGGACTTTGTACTGAGTCAGTGGGCTGAGCTGTCAGCCAATTGGGTTATTTGAACCCACAGTGGAGCCTCAAGTTTGGCTATACTCTTGGAGGGCTCAGTAATTTGCCTGGGTTAAAGCAAGCTAGTCATGTATTGACAGACTAACAGCCCCTTTCAGGGTGAATGAGTTTCCCTACAGTCAGTCACAGAGTGAAGAGACTGAGTGAGCCTGAAGGGCTGACAGAACTCTCAGTTCAGCCTGCTGATGGCAAGTCTGCCAGAGACAAAATGTTCAAAACCCCGTCAGGGCTTGTTACAATGGAAGACATGCTGTGATACAACTGGGAAGGATCTTATGTATCATTTGTGAGGACCCCACTATGAAGGGGTCTTATAGCTACTCCAGCTTAGAGAATGGTTTTGTATGGGCCTCGCGAGCTTCTTCTTTGATGGTCTCCAGCATTAGCTCTGGAATGCAAGCAGGCGTGGGAGAGGAAATAGTAGGGCCTTGGACAGGAGACCCAGAAGATGGTGTCTCTACCTCCAGTACAGAGGCCAAGAGAACCAAAGGGGCATTAAACTTTGAGGAAACATAACATTCCTGTCTTTTAGAGGTAGCCCCTCCTCTGACCTCTTGCCAGCCACACTAACAAAGACCACCAATGCTTGGCACTGGTAACCCCCTCAGAGGGGGCTACTGACCCAGCCCCAGACCTAGCAATGGCCATAGGCACCAGATAACATTGCTCCCCTGGCATCCACTGTTTCAGCCCTAAGGACTAATTTTATGCCAATTTTCAAAAGTTTAGAACCAGTAGCACAACAATGTACATAAAAATACTCTAAATTAAGACTTTGTTGTTCAAAAATTATGACCAAAATACACCGATTTAAAACCTGAAAACTTCAGGTTCATTAGACATTGGACCACAATCAGACCTCTTGTTTTTTTTCCTTATGAGACAGTCCAAATTAAAGTTATTAATATTTGTTTTAACTGCAGCGCGTGCACATGCACAAATGAAAAGGAAAAATATGCAAATACACAAGCCTTTTTTCATTCATGATTGACTAAACAGGAAGTAAATCATGAATGAAAAAAGGCTTATGTTTTTACTGCACTGAGCTGCGGGGTTCCCACCCACCCATTACATTTTCCAACACTGAACGCCAAATGTCCCAGTTGGATTAACTCCTCCTTCCTGACACCTGGTGCCAAACCTCTGTGTCAGGTGTTTCTTCTTTCTTTTTTTTTTTTTTTTTGCGGTCACTTGTGCCCAACCCCAGTAGCCTACTGACCCCACCCCCACATTAGATCCTGACACTGGCCTGTCAGTCTGGTGTTGGATCACGTCCAACCTCCCCAAGACAGGGACCAAGCCTTTGGATACACTGAGCCATGATGTACCTCCTGGATCTGGAGTGGTGGCAGGGCTCCAAGCTTGGGATGCTGCACCTATTACCTGTCAGTTCTTGTCTCTTGAGGGCACAAGGGAAAAGCCAGAAATGGAACAGCAAAGCAGAGAGACTCCCAGGAAGATAAGGTACCAGATCTGTCCTGGTAGGTCACTTGAGGATGGGTCCTGGATCTTTAGATAATACTGCCTGCAGTTCTCCTGTATCAGTTAGTGCATTTGACGTCCTCTGCAGTCCCTGTGTTTTTGTCTTGTACTGGCCATCAACCTTGTTTGTTAGCCAGCGCAGGGAAAAATGAGAACAAAAAGACCATATGCTCAGTCTGCAAAATAAGAACTCATGACATAGATGTATTCAACAAAGCAGAATTATAACTTTACAAACACAAACCTGCTTTAAAAGCATTTTTTTCCAATTCAGAAATTTAAACTGCAGATAAACGCAGGGTACTTACTGTACCTTGAAAAGTATGCTGGCCAGCACAGGACAAGAACTTAGGGACTGTGGAAGACTTCAACAGCACTGACTTTTTTTTTCCAATTAAGATTTTATTGAGATATATAATACAACAGCATTACATAAGGATTGTTGATCAAATACTTGAAAATATTACAGAAAACAGTTTATAAAAAGAATTGCTAAAATAGCCATACAGTTTACAATCATTCTGAATATAAAAGTCTATTAAAAGAAAATCAGGATTTTATTTAGCAATACTCTATATCTAAAAGAATTTCTGAACTACAAACAAAACTCCAAAAAAGGCCCCCCAGGTATCGTTAAAATGTTCCTTTTGATTGAGTACAGAGTTGTTGATTCTCTTGTTATTTGCCCAGCTTGCAAGAGAACCAAGCCATTGCTTTACCAAAGGGAAATTTGGATCTTTCCAACTCTTTAGTATTAGTCTTTTAAAAGCAAGGGCAACTGAAAGTATCCATATTTTCTTTAGTTTGTGTAAACAATGAATACCAGAAATATCACCTAAAACAAATACCAGAGAAGAAAAAGGAACGGGAATCCACAGAAGTGTTTGACAGATTGCATGTATTTGTTTCCACTTATTTAAAACTCCTTTACAGTGCCAAAATAAATGACCCAGGCCTGCTTTTATCATTCCACATCTCCAACATAAATCGTTTTGGATAAGATCTAAGCAATAGAGCTGTTTAGGAGAATAATAAAAATAGTGTAGTATTTTAAATTGGATAAGCCTCCCTTGAGTTTCCCTACAGCACTTGATTGCATTATCCCAGGCCCTATCCCAGACTGTATCTGGAATATGCAACTGTAAATCAATTTCCCATTTTGCTTTAACCGAACCTGTTAGGGAGGGGTCAGTTTCATTTAAAATTTTATAAATAAGGCTGAAGGCCTTGGGCAAGTAAGTTATTTTGAAGAAGTTTCCCAAGCTGTGTAAATTTTGAGACTAAAATCTGCTTCTAGGAAATTAACTTTCAAAAAGTGTCTTAATTATAGATACAAGCTAAAATCGCACTTGTTTAAATGAAATTTACGTTTTAAGTCATCAAAAGAGAGCATTCTATTGTGACTGTCTAACAGACCACCTACAGTTTTGATGCCTTTAGCCATCCAACCATTATATGAAAGACCCTTGCCATTCGGGGTTAATGATTTATTATGCTAAAGAGGCATGAATTGGAGAGGAACATGTTCCATTTTCTTAAGTTGATTAAATTTTCTACACACAATTATTGATATTTGGAGAACAGGATTTAGATTTATAGGTATCTGTCTAAACAATAGGACAGATAGATTTAAAGGAGAGACTAGATTTGTTTCTACTTTGAGCCATAGTGGGGTAATGTTTCTGTTAAGGGAGCTCAACCATAGAGCAGCTTGTTTAAGCTTGAAAGCCCAGAAATATCCCTGCCACCAGGGGAGGGCAAACCCTCCATACTTTATAGGAGCTCCTCGTTTGTTTTTAGCTAAGCGAGGGGGTTTCCCTTTCCAAATAAAATTTTAAATAACTCTATTGATTTTGCTGAACCATTCAGGTCGAATGTTGGCAGGAAAGTTATTCATGAAATAGAAGAATTTTGGAGCTATAATAATTTTTATTGCATTTATTTCCCCCCAAAGGGATAAGTGCAACTTATCCCATTTATCTAGATACGATTTCATGTCACTAATTAATTTGGAAAGGTTATGATGGAGAATTTTCTCTATTGAATCAAAAACTTTTATGCCTAAATATGACAATCCTTTAGGTGGCCAGGAAATATCCAATTTCTTTTTTAATTTTTCTAACTTCAATGAGGGTCGACTTAACATGACGCATTCAGATTTGCTCCAGTTTACAAAAAGACCAGAAATATTTCCAAAAGCATGCAAAAGTTCATTAACCCTTTTGAGGGAAGCCATGGGGCATGATACAGTCAACAGAATGTCATCGGCAAAAGCAAAGATTTTGTTAGAGTAATTTCCAATTTTAATCCCCAAAACTCTGTCTGATTGCAAGATGTTCCTAATTAGAGGTTCAATAGCAAAGATAAATAACAGGGGGAACAAGGGGCAGTCCTGCCTGTATTCTCTGAATAAAGAAATGGGAGGTGATTTGAGACCATTTGAAATTACACACGCTCTTGGTTTGGCATATAAAGTTTGAATCCATCTTAGAATACCAGAACTGAAGCCATTAAATTCCAGTACTCCATATAGGTAATTCCATTCTAGGGAGTCAAAGGCCTTACCAATGTCCAAGAAATTGCTAAGGAAGCCAATCTGCTATCTTCTGATAACTTAGATGCCCATAATACAGAGAACAATCTCTTAAAGTTGTCTGAGGTCTGCCTACCTTTCATGAAACCCGCCTGCTCTTTATCTGTCAGTTTTGATAGTGCTTTAGATACTCTATTAGCTAATATTTTATAATCAAAATTTAACAAAGAAATAGGCCTATAATTACCACAATCCATTTTGTCTTTGCCTTTTTTATGCAATAAACAAATGTAGGCCTCGTTCATCGAGTCAGGAGGAGTACCATCAGTAAAGGAGTCATGAATAGCATCAAGTAGGTGAGGCAGTAGCGGAGCCAGGTTTGGGATCATTTGGGAGCCAGGGAGGGCCATTCAGTCAATGACAGGCTCCACAATGGGCACTAAACAGTGAATAAAGATGGTGGCAGGGCACCACTACTCACACTGAGGCAGCCAGGAGGGGCGACCGCCCCCCCAGCCCCCCCTGGCTCCGCCACTGAGGTGAGGGGTGATGGAAAGACCCAAATGTTTGTAAAATTCACTTGGCAACCCATCTGGATCTGGAGCCTTCCCTATTGGCACCCCTGCAATGACTTCTGAAATCTCCTGTAATGAGACTGGCTTATCCAGCATATTTCTGTCAGATTCTTCTAAAGTATTTAAATTAGCTTTCTTAGAAAGACATCAGTATCAGCCTTCTTGACTAAGCCCTGTGACTTGCATAGATTACTGTAAAAATCCATGAAAGATTTATTAATTTCTTTCACATTATAAGTTATCATCCCATTTATGTTCCTACCCGCTTTAATAGCGTTCTGATTTTGTTTCTGTTTGATTCTATAAGCCAACAACTTCCCAGGGGGGCAGGGCAGTAAGATGGCTGCTTGGCTGCTCTGCTCTGCTCCACGGTTGGCTCTCTCTATGCTTAATTTCTGGCTTTAAATGTATTTTCTGGCGGCGCTTTTATCTTTTCATGAAAGTAACCCCAAATATATTTGTTTGGGTGAGCTCTTTAAACTACATTGTGTTTTCGAGAGCTTTTAAGCAACTTAGCCGAGCGACCATTTGTCTTTGGCATTTGGCATTTATGCAGTTTTATTTGACTATTCGCCGTTCAGAGAGAATGATTGAGGAGTTGTATAGAGGAGGTGTAAAATGCTGATAAGCTTGATAAAGCTAAATGCTTAAAGCAGCTCCTGGAAATGTGGACCTGGGAATATCTAGGCAATTATCTTGAAGATATTTTGCTGAACTGTGAGGAGACCGGAGGATATCGGAGACCGGAATGCATAGAACAAAAAGGGTTGCTTGTTTGCTTCAGACCTGTGGCTAATTTGCCGACAAGCTCATTCAAACCTATAACAAATATGCTAACGTTGCCAGAGGGCCTGTATTGAGCATTTTAAAAGACTAAAATTTATTGTACTCAGAGGAGTGTGACATTTACTTTTTTGTTTTCACAGGTTTGTTACAGAGACAAGAAAGCATGATGTTTTGCTGTGCACAGGACCCAGTCTGCTATGCCTAGTTAGGCTAAAAGAAAAGAAATGAAAACTGGCATATGAACTTCTAGAGAAGACGAGGGGGGTTGGTAGACTCTCAGGCAGCTAGAGGAACTTTCAGGACGGAGACTGAGTGTGTGTGCTATGGACTTGGTGCTCAGAGATGGTCCTGTTCTTTGAAATTGTGAAGAATGGTTTGGCGGGGGAGACAGACGCCGAAATCTAGAAAAGATTCAGGAATTTAGGAATTGGGTGTCTTTCATCCTTTAGAAACTGGGTTCCTGAAGATAGGTCCTAAGTTGGATTTGAACTCTGGGTCAGTTGAACTGCAAATAAATAAATAAATAAATAAATATATATATATATATATATATATATATATATATATATATATATATATACTGCAGTAGTGCCACTATAGTTAAGGTTGAGGAGCCATTTCATGTTAAACCCAAAACTTTGCACCTTAATAACTTTGCAACCATTTGACGGATTTGCCTGAAATTTGGAATACATGATCAAGAACCATAGTTCTTGGGATCTGCCAAGTTTGTACCAGTCAGATATACAGCTGCGGAGTTATTAAGCATGATCTGCACATGCGTTTCGCTTTTCTGGAATTCTCGATCGCAGCCTACAAATTAAATGCGGTTTTGCGCGACTGGCCCAAAATCTTCAGGGAATGTGTGACCAGGGTCCCTAATGTGCCTTTTGAAGATTTCATGAAAAAATATTAAAGCAGTTCAAAAGTTATTCAAAAACAGTTTCCCATTATAAGTCAATGGAAAAGTTAACAAAAGTTCGACAGTGTCTGCAAAAGGATTTTTACTTTGCAAAATGGGCCTGTTACTTTCTAAATCGGCCATTTTGTTTTCAGTTGGTGATCAGAAAATGGTTGGCATTTAAATTTGGGACCCTCTAGCAACCTAATTCTTTTTGTATTCACCTAGTCGGACCCTGAGGATGCTTGCCATGTCTTTATTTTGTGGTAAAACACCCCAGAAATATGTTTTTCAAATTTCTGGAAAAAGTACTTTCGCAAATTACTTTCGTGCTCACAAAAGTGTCAAACTTTTTTGTGAAAGCTTTCGCAAATTGCGACAGTAGTTTTCCATCTGTGGGAAAGTGACAGCGATTCTTTGGCACTGCGCTGCAAAAGAACCGTTGGGAGTTTTGGGCTGAAATTTGGAGAGAACGGAGCCGACATCTCACAGATGTGCCTTTCAGTTTTGTATTGAAAAAATATTACACGGCGGCAAAGTTACAGCACTCCAAATCTAATGACTTTTCCATAGGATAACATTCTGGCGTGACTATTACGAAATCCTTTGGATCCTGCTGCAAAATAACGGTTTGGTCTCTTTTCCTGAAATTTGGAGGAAGACAGCCAACAGCACACAGATGTGCCTTTCAGTGGTTTGGTGAAAAATATTACAGGAGGCAAAGTTATGGTGCTCAACTTCTCTTTTTTCCCATAGGATAACATTACATTAGCGCGCCTTTCAGGGTCCGTATCTGGAAATGGTGCTGAGATACGGACTTTCGACAGAACACCTTTAGCCCTACAGATAGTACAAAACTAGCCAGGACAGTCATAAATCTATGACTTTAAAATTTTTTTTCGTCGTATGGGTCCTGAGTATAACTTATTTAGTATTCCAAGTCCTCATTTTCTGCTCCGATACCCATTATTATGCATACATTCTTTGTAGCTCACTGTCTTTCTCTATTCAGCTTTTAGGAAAACCAGCCTATGCGCTTACATTACTGTTACCATTGTCCTTTCTGCTTGCGGTTCCATACCCATTTCACTTACCGTTGGCATCTACGCAACCATGTGCGTCATCCTTTACGTTTTCATTTGCGCTTGCGTTTCTGTTACTTTTTGCCATTTGTGTGTACCGTACTGTTTCTCTTCCTGTTTCACTTTGCATCACCATGCCCATTGACATTTTCATTTACAGGCACCATGTTACTATGTGACAACACATCACAGTGGCACCCGTTCCGTCGCCACCGTGTGCATTGCCCTTTCTGTTGTCATTTGCGCTTGCGTTACCATGTGCGCCACTGTTAGCGCTTCTGTTTGCATTGCTCTTCCTGTTACTATGCCACAAGACATCATGTGGCGAGAGCTCCCGCTGCTGCATTACGTGCTGGGAGCGCGGGGCCCTATGTGCGTTATCCTTTGCGTTTTCATTTGCACTTGCGTTTCTGTTATTTTTTGCCATTTGTGTCTAGAGTACTGTTTCTCTTTCTGTTTCACTTTGCATCACCATGCCCATTGACATTTCCATTTGCAGGCACCATGTTACTATGTGATAACACATCACGGTAGCGAACCGTTCCGTCTCACGCCACGGTGATAGTTACCCTTTCTGTTCTCATTCACACTTGTGTTACCATGTGTGCCACTGTTAGCATTTCTGTTTGGTTGCTGCTCTGTTACTATGCCACAAGACATCATGTGGCGGGAGGGCCCAGCGCTCCTGCCGCGCCATTACATTCACTATTTCGTTATCATTCTCAAAGAAGGAAATTAGAGGCAAAAACTCCGTTTAATGCATTAGTTAGGGTTGTTACTAGCGACAAAGTGAGAATTCGCTGTTAGGTTGAAAACCCTAACTCGACACCCCCCCCAACACCACACACACACACACAACACACACACACACACATTCAAGTATGGGGAGGACCAAGTCAACACAACCAATGACAGACATCCAGCAGCAGGTGACAGAAATAACAAACAATTGTCTAAATGTACTACTAGACATCCCCACCCACCTGACCAGGTACTGCATGCTCAGTGGAGATCAACAGCAAAACTGAGGCCATGTACACCAAACATACACATCCCTGATTGCAGCTGCACATACCACACTTAGTAGTTGCATGGCCTTACCTACCGATGCCCCACCACACCACAACTGGTACTGTGCCATTAGTCAATATAAATGCTGAAGGTGCATGATGACAGTTGTAGAAAGGTTTTAACACTAGAGGTATACATTAATTAAGAAGAAGTACATAAATTTAATTACAAGACACTAGCATGCTCAAGATAAAAGTAGTGTTACATTTAGTAGTGTGATTATATAGTAGTACGCTTACTGCAATGGTTTACTCAAGATAGAGAGGCTGATGTAAACGTATGGAAAAGCATTGCCTGTTCAACGCTGTGAAATTCGTACTGCCAGTATCAGATGCATTCTTAATGATGAAGGTGTACTGCTGATGTACATACATAGACCTTCAGTGTGTTTCAATACTAAAGATGCAGTAAGTATTCTTTGTAAGAAACATGGTAATTGCATGGATCAGGCCAAGCAACTTCTAAATATCATAGCACTACTGAGCCAACAATGGCGTACCTGTATCGGAGATGTATGGGATAGATTTTCCTGTAGGCACTTACTGAGTATGTTGTACCTGATAAAGACAATCTCATTGCATCTGTGATGACTAACTTATTCAAATAGTAATACATTTACTATTGTTGCAATGAGTGATCTATGCCACTTATGGACACAGTGTGATTTTTAACAGTTGTTTCTACTCAGGCTGTATGCCTAGTGTTTGGGTTTGCCACACTTCTGTCACTGATGCTATCAAGTGATAACTATGTTAATGTGGTACAACAGGAATCAAGTAGGTATGGTGTAGATATAAACAGAATGTCTTTAGTATTGATTTAACTCACAATGGGGAAGTGTACTAGGACAGCAGGGGTTATTCTCTATCACTGACTCTGTCAGTTATAATCACAGTAAGGTTTCGATGACTGTAATGATCAAGTTACACTGTTCATCTTCATGAGTTCATATTCACAGCCATTCTCCAGTAACTAGACAGTGTATGGTGTAACTGGGTGGGACACTGTGTTGCAAAGCTGCTGCAGTTCCTAGCAGAGGGAGAGTATCTACTCATAAAGACAATTAAGCAATAAGGCATGACCAACAGTTATATTAAATGGTCTGTTAATCACCCTGTAGGGGTTTAATGTTGAATGAGGCATAGCCGAGTGCCACATGTCGCTAGACAGTGATAAACTGACCATTAACATAATACCTGGGGTGGCTTATTGCTATCATAATAAAACTGTTTTTAAACAACATTAAACCATGTTCATCATATGGTTAGGCTCTACATGTATGTTAATAAAAACTAAACATAAGGCTGTTACAATGTTTATAGTCAATTAAAAGCTGCATTTCTCAAACCCTTGTTATAATCAGAGATATTATACCTGTACAACTCCTTGGTTTTGCTGAACTCTATTGCTCAGGTGGCCCACCACATGTGGTGGTCTGGTGTGGGGCATCGGTAGGTAAGGCCATGCAACTACTAAGTGTGGTATGTTGTGTGCAGCTGCAATCAGGGATGTGTACGTTTGGTGTACATGGCCTCAGTTTTGCTGTTGATCTCCACTGAGCATGCAGTACCTGGTCAGGTGGGTGGGGATGTCTCGTAGTACATTTAGACAATTGTTTGTTATTTCTGTCACCTGCTGCTGGATGTCTGTCATTGGTTGTGTTGACTTGGTCCTCCCCCATACTTGAATGTGTGTGTGTGTGTGTGTGTGTGTGTGTGTGTGGTGCTGGGGGGTGAATTCGGAGTTGGGGTATTCAACCCTAACAGCAAATTTCCTCACTTTTGTTGCTGTGGAACAACCCTAACTAATGCATTAAACTGAGTTTTTTGCCTCTAATATATATATATATATATATATATATATATATATATATATATATATATATATACACACACACACACACACACACACACACACACACACTGGTTTGACTCCTGAACTTTTTTTCTTTGTTTATCCTTTATTCCAGAGTCCTAAAATTTTGTTGCAAATGATGAACTCCCCAGACTAAGAAGTTTAAAATGCCTATGTGGATTTAGTTATTCAAGTGCATAGCAATAGCTTTATGTAAAACGTTATATTTGGAATGTGCATTATATTTATATATATAGTTTAATTGGTGTGTTATTTTAGATAGGGTCTCTGGAAACTAGCATAAGACTTTTAATTTGTAATTGGTCTATAAATCCTCCTATACCTGGCAAACACCAGGCACGGAGCAGCATGCGCTGCAGGGTGCACCAGGGGTTATACCAAAGAGGGGAAGGCATTATCAATAGCATATGATTTCTGAATGCTGGACCGGGAGACGGAATCTTGCCACTCTGTTTAGAATAGAGTACTTTAACAGGTGGTTCTGGAATCCCACAATGGTCCGAACAATGGTGGTAGGAACCTGTTTTTCTGGATTAGATTTGATGGGTATAAATGTCACTTAAATGGCTGTTTTGATGTCCAAATATAGAAAGAAAAGAATGGACAGAGTGATTGCTTTGGTCAGGGTATACCTTAAGTGACTCTCACTGTAATTGGTGTATAAATCCTCCCATATCTAGGGATAAGGAGCACGGGGCGGCATGAGCTGCAGTGTGCACCTGAAGTCTCACTTTAAGTGGGATGGTCTCACTGATATCATAGAGATCTTAATGGTAGCCCTAGAGACTAAGGGCCAGATATTCAAACCTTTGCACCTGGCGCAAATTCATAGCACTGGAATAGCGCTGCAATATTGAAAAGCCCTATTAGTGCCGGCACTGTGCAATAGCGCCAACGCTAATAGGTAATTGTATGCAGGGGCGTGGACAGGAGAGCCCCCATGAATGCCAGCAGCACGGCATATTCAAATGTATAGCGCTGCGCTACAGTCATTAGCGTGACCTGTAGCGCTGCGCTAGATACCACCGGTAAAAAGCTGGCGGTAATGAGGTGGTGCCCCCCCATGATTCCCGACCCCCGTTCCGCGTAAAATATAAGACCTATCACTGGTAGTCTAGTGGTCCCCCACCCCTGCATAAAATCCCGACCCGGTTTGCTTAAGATAAAGCACTTTCCTGGTAGTCTAGTGGTTCCCCCGCACGAATACCAACCTGGTTTGAATAAAAAATAACATCACTTTCCCTGGTAGTCTAGTGGTCCCCTCCCACATGAATCCCGACCCAGTTTGCAAAACATTACATTACTTTCCCTGGTAGTCCAGTGGTCCCCCACCCCCCTGCACGAAACCCGACCCGGTTTGCTTAAGATAAAGCACTGTTCCTGGCTCCTAGATGCCTCAGTGATGCTGCCAAGCCTCTCCCAAGGCACTCTGTCCAAGCACTTGCCAAGAGCTCCATGGCTAGTAGCTGTAGCTGCCAAAAGACTACTATTATATAAATTGAGCTCTGTTGAGGTTCCAACCATTAATAAATGGCTTAATGTAGTGGGGCAGTGGGCTGCCCTGGAACAGCTATCCCCTAGGAATGCTGGATCTCTGAATAACTATCAGGCTACCTGGCAAAGGTATCTGGAATAAAGCTACTGCCACAATTAGAAGAGATAGGGCAGCATCACTACTGCACTATGCACATACCTAATGGTTCTGCTTGAAGGAGTGTCTTTGTAGCAGTGTCTAGCAAGGTCAATTCATACAAATGAAATTAGCTTACTGTATGAATGTGCCTTGTATGTATAGCTCCCATACCCAAGGGCACCTCTAGTTTGGGAGGGCAAGTAGTTGGGACAGCTCGCCAACCTCATCCAACTTGGGTGCTGTTATGCAATGCCAGATCTGTCTGCAACAAGACTGGTCTTATTTCAGACTTTTTTGCTAGGGCAGATCTGGTTTGCGTTACAGAGACCTGGTTGGATGGGAATGCGGCCCCCTTTTTTAGAAGCTGCTGTTCCCAACGGGTACTCGGTTGTACATCATCCAAGATTGGACCGCAGGGGGGGGGTTGCGATCTGTTTCAAGACCGAATTGGGCCTAACTGGTGTACCAGTTGAGGAGGCCAGGTCATTTGAGTGTACTGTGGTAGCTGGTGTTGGGTGCAGGATCGCCCTCATCAACTGTCCATCCGGTAATGAGAAGCTATTCCTGCAGGAAATAGCAGATTTCGCCGACGACATGGCTTTGGAGTCACCCAGACTGATGGTTCTGGGTGACTTCAATGCCTGGGTCGACGACGAATCTTCACTTTTTGGTCAACATTTCCTCCAGGTGATGACATCTCTGGGCTTTACACAGGTTGTTTCCTCAGCTACACACAAGGGAGGTCACTCTCTTGACCTGATCTTCCTCCTGGAGATCGAGGCCTATGATTTAGTGGTGGAACCAGTCGGTCGGCCTGATCATTACTCAGTTGGGTTCAATTCTGAGGCCCCCCTGGGCAGGTCGGCCCCTGTAGAGTTGGTCAGGTACCCCCCTTTGTGGGATCTGGTCCCTGAAAATCTGATGGCGGTTATTGACCTCTCGTTGTTGGACGAGTCTTGCACTGATCCTGAGCAGTTGGTAGTGGCCTATAATAGGGCCATATCTTCAGCCCTCGATCAGATTGCTCCCATCCGAGTTCGCCCCCTTCCGCGTCACCCTGGAGCCCTGTGGTTTGATGGGGCTCTGAGAGAATTGCGGAAATTGGGGCGTAGGTGAGAGCGTCACTGGAGGAAGACTGCCACTGATGCTGACCACCGTAGTTTGCTAGAGCATTATAAACTCTACCAAACAGAAATTTCCCATAAGAAGGCAGAATTCCTGTCCAGGGAAATTTCTGTCGAACGGAACCAACCGGCTCAACTCTTCAGAACTGTTGACAGGCTGTGCAACCCAGTCTGTCAGCAGCTCCGTCGAGTTTTTACACAAACTGATTGCGATGAGATCACTTGCTTCTTTGCAAATAAGGTCGACAACATCAGGAGGGAGTGCTACCAACTTCACTCTAAGGGGGTTGCTGTTGATCGGTGATCTGTCGCAGAGCCCGGAGTTTCCTGGAGTCCCTTTGACCTGTCGGATTTCGTAGACATTATGAGGATTGTCCAGGAGATGCATCCCATGTGCTGTAGTTTAGACCCAGGCACTACCTCCCTGATTTTGGGTTGTAGTGAGATCATTGGCCCAGTCTTAGCTCGGATTGTCTGGTGGTCTTTAGATATGGGTGAGTTCCCTAGCTCCCTGAAGGGGGTGGTGGTGATCCCCCTTCTGAAAAAAGCTGCTTTAGACCCGGAGAACCTAGCAAACTACAGGCCTATCTCTAACCTCCCTTTTGTGGGGAAGGTTATTGAGAAAGTTGTGGCTGCTCAAATGGATAACCATCTAACCATCCATAATTCATACAAACCTCTCCAATCTGGCTTTCGTAAGAGGCATGGTACTGAGACTCAATGATCTCTTGATGGCGAGAGATTGGAGACACTGTTCTATCTTGGTTCTCCTGGATCTATCATCAGCTTTTGATACTGTGGATCATGGGGTTCTGCTCAAATGCCTGAGGTTCATCTGTGGGCTGACGGGTACAGTTCTCAGATGGTTTTCATCTTTCCTCGCTGGGAGAACGCAGAGAGTGGTCTCAGGTTTGTTTTCATCTGGGGCTTTCTCTCTGCCTTGCAGGGTACCTCAGGGTCTGGTGATGTCCCCCATGTTATTCGCATTATATGTGCTACCCCTAGGAGACATTGTAAGATGGTATGAGCTGAGGTTTCACTGCTGTGCTGATGATACCCAGCTCTACCTGTCTTTTGCACCTGACCAGGTTGGTGCTATCTCGATACTGAACAACTGCCTCTTAGAAATCCAAGATTGGATGAATTCCAGCAGTCTAAAGTTTAACCCAGGAAAAACTGAGGTTTTGGTTGTGGACCCGGGTCATAGGGTAGAGGGATTGAGGACTGGGCTCCCTTCTGGTTTAGTTCTGGGGGAGGCCCAGATTCTTACCTCTGAATGGGTGCATAACCTGGGAGTGGAGCTTGATGATAGTCTGACTCTTCGACACCAGGTATTGGCAGTCATCAAGCTGGCCTTTTCCCATCTTAGGAACATTGCCAGGATTAGGAAGCTTTGTTCCATCCAGTGATCTGCCTGTCTTGGTCCATGCCTTTGTGACAACGCACCTTGATTACTGCAACTCCCTTTATCTAGGGCTCCCTGGGGTTGATATCTGCCGCTTGCAGCTAGTGCAGAATGCAGCAGCACAGTTGTTGACTGGGGCATCGAGAAGATCTCATATCACCCCTGTGCTGCACACTCTGCACTGGCTGCCAATACAGTGGCGGATCACCTTTAAAGTAGGTCTTTTGACTTACAAAGCCCTACACGGATTGAGTCCCTATTACTTGAAAGTGCTAATGGTTCCTTACACCCCTTTGCGACAGCTCTGCTCGGCTGGCGAATGGTTGCTGGAGATTTTGAGGGTAACTTAAAGTCATCTGGCGCGTGTGCCTTTGGATTTGCGGCATCTACCCTCTGGAATTCTCTGCCCCATCAGCTCCGGGAGTGCAGGACAGTGGGGAGTTTTAAGCAGGCACTAAAGAATTTTTAATGGGGAAAGGTATTTCCTGTTTAATCATGATTTTATATTATGTATTTGTAAATGTGTTTTGTTCATTTTTGTACAGCGTTTTGAAATATTGAAAGGCGCTTAATTAAATAAATGTTATTATTGTTATTTTTTTTTATTATACATGCATAATTGTACTCTTGGCCTCCATATATATTTGCAGCTCGATGTATCTGCAGAACTGATTAACTGCTGTGTACTTTCTTTGAAATTTCAATAAAAAGTTTAACTGAAAAATAACTCTGCTTTCCACACACAACCTGCTTTTCAGCCTAGCACAGCAAATTAAAAAAAATGTAATCTCGGTCTCCACCTACCTCTCACATCAACAAAAATATTTTACAGAGAAAAGTAGATAATACAGTGAAAACAAAAAACATTTCCTGGGTGTTACAGGGACAAATGGCCAAAATCAAAGACTCATCTGAAAAGAATAGTAATATTGTCTCAACAAGCTGGGTACAATATGCTGCTGAATGAACTAGACTCTAATGCTAATGGCTAACACCATTTTATGTTTCAAATCTATATTTTTCAGTAACAAATGCCAACTTTAGGAGGGATGAAGGAAATTTCTGAGGCATAATCGGGGATTCTGTAAAAATCAAGAACAGTTGAAAAGAACTGAGGTATATGTTAGCAGCACTTTGCTGCAGTTGGGAAAAGTGCTGTTGGGGTGTAATCAAGCCTGAGGAGGGAAGATGCCCACATCCGTTAATGTAGTGACCCCCTCACTGTGGGTCAAGGAGCCTACTCCCTGATGGTCTAATGGTTAAGATGCTTACCTTCCGCTCAGTGGACAAACAGGTTCTTGTCCTGGCTCTGTGTTCTCAAACTGGTGTGGCAGGAGCTGTGGAAGCTGTCCCACAGACTCTTGGTCAGCTCTCAGGAGGGCTTCCTGTGCTCTTCAGAGCTGCTTCTTGTTGTCCAAGGGGATGAAGTGCATTCTGTGGGGAGCCATTCCTAGTCCCATCCTCATCCTCAGCATTGGGGCTTGTTTAGGAACCCATTTGTAGGACGACTTGGAGAGGTCAACACCGGGCACCATTCCTGACATCCAGCATGGTCGTGGGGCTCTGAAGGAAGTGCCATAGAGGCAGTGGCACCACCTTTTACCCACTTGATAGCCACAGGAAACATCCCCTCATTCCATATGCTCTGCTGCTACTCAACACAAAACATGGAAAAGGCTGAAGAGGGGTGGAACTGGCCCATTCAACAAAGCAGTGGTGTCACAAAAGACCAGTGAGCTGGCTCTAGTGTGTCTCAGGCACACGAACCATGAATGGGACTAAGGGCTTTATAGCCTAGGTACTACAAAGACACATAGAATGTGATGGCGGATAAGGGACACTGGGCCCACCCAGTCTGCCCAATTTTGTTGCTTTTTTTTTCTTGTGTCCCAGATTCTGCTTAATCCTTGTCACAATCTGTGCTCCACTCTACCCTACCCCTCCGATTCCTTTGTGCCTATCCCAGGCATTTTTGAACCCACTTACTGTTTTTGCCCTCACTACCTCCTCTGAAAGGTTATTCCAGGTATTCATCACCTTTTCCATGAAACAGTACTTCCTCACATCCCTTCTGAATTTATCCCCTGCTAGCTTCATATCATGCCCTCTTGTTATAGAACACCTTTTTCTCCAAAAGATACTCACCTCCTGTACCTTATTAACCCCCGTAAGGTATTTAAAGTTTTCTGTCATATCCCTCCTCTGCCTCCTCTCCCTCAGAGTGTACATATGTAGCTCCTTTAGTCTTTCCTCATAGGGCTTTTGTTGCAAACCGTGCACTATTTTTGTAGCCCTCCTCTGGACTGCCTCCACTCTGTCTATATCCTTTCTGAAGTGTGGTCTCCAAAACTGTACACAGTACTCAAGGTGGGGTCTTACCAGTGATATATATATATATATATATATATATATATATATGGGCAACATCACCTCTCACTTCCTACTGGAGATGACCCTACCTATGCACCCTAGCATCCCACTAGCTTTTCTGGCTGCCTTATCACACTGCCTGACCACCTTTTGGTCATCCAATATGATTATCCCTAGGTCTCTTTCCTGTTTGGTCATTTGTCAGTTGTCAGTTTCACTTCACCTATCTTATACACTGCACCCGGATTCCTATGGCTTGATGCATTATTTTGCACTTTGTTGCATTAAAACCCAGTTGCCATGCCCTTGGCCACTCCTCCAGTCTCTTTGGAACCCTGCACGTTCTATCCACCCCCCCACCCAAGGTGTGTCCACTCTGTTACAGATCTTGGTGTCATCTGTAAAGAGGCATGTTCTCACAGTAACACAGAAAATGACAGAAGAAAAAGACCTACTTGCCCACCCCGTCTGCCCTGCCCTGCCTCCAATATTAATCGTGCCATGGTCCTAGTGACTATCTTCATCCTTTTCACCCTCCTTCTTTACCCCTCCACCTGTCCTTTCAGTCCTTTGTGCCAGTCTCAGCCATATTTGAATCCAGGCACTGTTTTGGCACAGACCAGCTTTTCCATCAGTCCATCACGCTTGTCCACCACCGTGCACAAGTACTTATGAACATCCCTCCTGAACCTTCCCCTGCCCAGTTTTAGTGGCTTCCCCTTTATTCTGAGTGGCAGGTAGGAGCAGCAACAGTCAGTGGGCAGTGTGAAGGGGAGAACAGTGAGATGCCAAATAAAAAGAATGATAATGACTCTAAGAACCCATCATTGCAATGGGTATGTATAAATGAGCGTCTTGTCACATTTGGACCAGATAGAATTGAATTATCTTCGTTGCGTCCATCATACTATTACTTCACAAACTGCTATCAGTTTGGTTTTGTCGCTTCAGGAATGTAACCTATTTCATTGTCTTTGATCAGCACCTTCTGAATTAATTTTTTTTATAATCCTTCTTTAAAACAAATTTTGAAAAATGTTCTTTTTCTCAAGTGGCCACTATTTTGTTGAACCATATTGTAATACCCAGTTAAATTGATGCATTGCCTGCTTTAAACTAAAGCTGCAAATGTTTGTCTGATAACGTTGCTTGCCTTTGCTACTCTACTCAGTTTTCTTTCCGGCGACATCTGCCTTGTTTTTTCTTTTGTATTGTATTGTACTGCATTGTACTGCATTGTATTGTACTGTACTGTACTGTACTGTATTGTATTGTATTGCATTGCATTGTATTGTATTGTCACCAGGCTTAGCTGAAAAGGGAGACATGTGATCCAGTCTAGGTTCCTGGTTTGCCAAATAGAAACAGAAACATAGATTTTTTTTCCACAGAAAATGACTGCAAGGCTCAGTGATAGTGTAGAATACCAGGTATACTTAGGGAGCTTGCCGTAAAAGCTTCCTGAATACAGCGCTGCTTTGATCACATACCATACTTGGTTGTCAGTTTATTTAAGTTGGGGGACTTTGCCCCCATGCTCCCCTTGTGTTTTTTTTTAACAGGATGGTGTGAGGGTGAACCCCAACCCAAATAAACTAACGAAAAGTAAAGGAATGGGTGACTGTACCAAAATAGTGTAACTTGAGCTCTACGCTAATAGCATAGGTCCCTACGCATACCCAGTATTCTACACTATCACCCAACGCCCATCCACTCTGCCCTAACCGTACCTTTCCTATGTGGTGGCAAGTAGTCCTATGCAGCCTCAGCCTTCCCCCACCCTCTCCTGGTACTTCATCCTTTCAGTGATACCCATATGCCTGTCTCATGGATGTTTGAATCACATCAATGTCTCTGCTACCACCACTTCCCTAGGCAAACTGTTCCTTCAATCAACAATCCTTTCTGTGAAGAAATGCTTCTTTCACCTCCCTCTTGAATCTTCCCCCAATAACTTCATTGTGTTCCCTCTTGTAACCATGTTTCTGGTCAACCAAAAAGATTCCCTAGACCCTATCCCTGTTTATCCACTGGAGGTATTTAAAGGTCTCAGTCATGTCGCCCCTGGCTCTCCTGTCTCTAAGGAGTACATTTTGAGGCCTCAGCCTTTCCTAGTAGGGCTTCCCACTACCCCTCTGTCATCTTGGTTACCCTCCTCTGCACAGTCTCCACCCTGACTATGTTCTTTCTAAGGTGAAGACACCAGAATTACACACATTACTGAAGGTGGGGGTGAACCAATGACCTGTACAGGGGAGTATAGCCTCTTATGGCATGGGGTCATACCGCCATACACAAAAACAGTGCAGCTACAAACGTTGCAAGCAACACAGCGCTGAGCACAACAGAGTTGAACAAAACACCGACTCAAACCAAAAGACCGTGCCCATTAAAAAAAATGCAACTCCATGTTTTTTTGCAGGGGGGCTTTGACCCCTACACCCCCCTTCACCCCTCCACACCCCCTGGAAATTAAATAACTAACTCTGAGGGGAGTGAACTTTGTAGATGGGGAGAAACTTGAGAGGGGGGAACTTTGTTTACCCCCACAAAAGTAGTAGCATGGGGAGACCTGGGGGGGGGAACTGAACCACGGTCCCAGGTCTCCCAATTTCACTACGTGCTGGTGCCTTAGCGACTCCACCATGGAAGCGGCTTGACCAGGCACCCGGCACATGACAACTTAGCATTTCCTCAATGATTAGAGTGACATGGGTAGCGGTCATTCTCTTCCGCTATCATACCCCTGTCGCTCTAAATACACGTGTGCTCTACCCTGCGAGGTTATTGCCGTGCGGTTCTAGTTGCGGGATATTGACCCAGTACCCCTGTTTCTGCCTGCTGTCAGCCTATCTATGCAACCCATCCTATTTGCTCTCCCCACCAATCTGGAACACTGGGTTGCTACTCTCAGGTCATCTATAATGGTAAGCCTGGTTCCACTTTTCTCCGGGGTACATGACATGGCCTCCCCTCCCAGCCTTTACTTAGCTCTGGGATTTCTGAGTCTGATGGGCATGACTCTGCAGTTTCTGACTTTGAATCCCAGCTTCCAAATTCTGGACCACTCTTCTAGCCTTCCCAGGCCCCTCCTCATGGTCTTCACTTCTTCCCTTGTACCCATTCTGCTACAGATATTGATGTCATCTGTAAATAGACTTTTCCTTCTAGTCCTACCCCTACATCCCCTATGAATATATTGAACAAAAAGAAATCAAATAAAAAACAAATGCATGTCTTGTCAGTGCTTTTTGTACTTCTACCACAAAGGCAGGCATTCCTTAGTTACACTCTCTTGGTAACATAGTTCATGTGCGTCCCATTTCTGTTGCTATCATGAAATGGTAACTGCAAACAAAAAAAATGTTGAAGGGAGAGACGATAACTCATTCTGAGCATGACTGTATATAAAATATGCAAATTGTTCCGTGTTCAGTGCAGTGATCCTCTAGGTGCTTGTTACTGTAAGAATTAAAAAGACACACCCAGCTTGGTATATTATTTACTAGCTCAAAATCAAAGGAGCATTGTTCCAATCCATTTATTCTGGCAGAGGTTTCCACCTGCAGACCACAGCCAATTTATCGCTGTAAAAAGTCAGAGTCTCTGTTGTGAGGACACAGAGAAATGTTTTTCTCTAGCAGAAAACTCTGACAGCAGCAGAAAAGGGGGTGGAAAAATAAACAGGTGTGGTTGACAGAAGAGGAGGTCAGTGCCACGTTGTTGCCATAGCAATGCAAAGCCACAAATTGCAAAAGGACACCTGCTTGACCTCAAGGGCCATTACACTTTACCTGCCTATTATTAGTTATTCAGGGTTTGTTGGGAAATAACTCAGAAACTTCTGTATTAGCAAAACCCTGTCGAGAGTACTAGAAGCTGAATTCAATTGAATTCAACATTTTGTTAATTAAAATATACACATGGATGATAACAGGTCATTTGAGCACAGAGCTCATCTTCACTAACATCCATTACATAAAATTTGTTACAGCAATAAATAGGACTTACAAGGCAAATACAAATTTCAAACAGACACTGATTTGTAACATACAGAATACTAAATTGCATGGACACACACACAGCATCCAATTTATTCTTCTCTAACCACCTCAGCATGTCTGGAAAGGACACCGGGGGATGTAGACACTGACAGAATTTATTTGGCAACGTATTCCATAATTTTGGACCAGTAATGCCCCAAGTATGGTTTCCTTTCATGGTTCTAGAGTGAGGAACATAAAGTTAGATATCACTGCAGGCCTAAAGACTTTCCTTAACAGACAACACAAAAATAAGGTCTGCTATATAACTAGGGACCTTATGCTGCATACGTTTCATGACCAATTTCAGTATGTGGGCTTGCTTCCTCACAGCTGGTAAAGAGCATCCAAGACTTTGGAACAGGACACACCTTCTCCATGAGGGGTCAAAAGATGTATCCAAGGTGAATCTTGTTATGCAGTTGTACACAGCATTTAGTTTATTTAACACTGTTTTCAGACCCCCCCCCCCCGATACACAGTATCTCCATAATCAAGTAAATGAATTAGCATGGTACAGGCATGAAGGTAGTATACAGGAGGGTAATATCCCTATCTAAGGTACATCAAATTAAAGGTATCACAGAGAGGACTTAGAGTAGCCATCTATAGCAGACAGATGCAGGGAACTTTGGGGACCTTGGAAAGTGTATTTACTTAGCTACAGGACCTGAATCCATGTATGGCAGGTAGATGTGGGGACCTTGGAAAGTGTTTTTATTTAGCTACAGGACCTGTATCCATGTATGGCAGGTAGATGTGGGAACCTTGAAGAGTGCATTTCCTTACCTGTATTCAGGTACAGCAGGTAGATATGGGGACCTTGGAAAGTGTATTTACTTAGGTACAGGACCTGTATCCATGTATAGCAGGTAGATGCAGGGACCTTCTAAAGTACATTTACTTAGAAACGTAGAAACATAGAATTTGATGGCAGATAAGGACTGCTTGGCCCACCTAGTCTGCCCATTTCCCTACCTGAAGCATAGGTTGCAGATCCTAGTTAACCAACAGCCTACTTCCTCCTACCCCCCACTAGAATTGCCTTATGTCTGTCCCATGCATTATTGAATTCCCCCACTGTTTTTGAGTCCACTACCTCCTCAGGAAGGCTGTTCTATGTATCCACAACCCTCTCCATGAAAAAATACTTCCTCACATTACCTCTGAGTTGCCCCCCCTCTATTTTCAAATTGTGCCCCCTTTTTCTTGCGCATCTCTTTTTCTGAAAGATGCTACCATCTTGGACTCTGTTGATTCCTTTGATGTACTTGAAAGTTTTTATCATGTCGCCCCTCTCCCTCCTCTTCTCAAGCATATATATATATTAAGCTTCTTTAATCTCTATTCGTATGTCTTCTGGTGCAGACCCTGCACCATTTTAGTTGCCCTCCTCTGGACAGCCTCCATCCTGTCTATGTCCTTGTGGAGTTGGGGTCTCCAGAACTGGAAGCAGAACTCCACATGGGGTCCTACCAACTGTCTGTACAAAGGGATGACAACTTCCTGTTTTATACTGGTGATGCCTCTCCCTGTGCATCCCAGTATCCCACCAGTCCTCCTTACTGCCTTCTCACATTGCTTGCCCACCTTAAGGTCATCTGATATGACTACCCCCAAGTCCTCTTCCATTTCCGTTGTTGTTATTATCTCACCCCCTATTGTGTACTCTTCCCCTGGATTTTTGTTTCCTGGGTGCAGTGCTTTGCATTTCTTTGCATTGAATCTAAGCTGCCATATATTTGACCATTCCTCCAACCTTGCCAAGTCCCTTTGCATCCTCTCTACCCCACTTCCTGTATCAACCCTGTTGCAAATCTTTGTGTCATCTGCAAAGAGACATACTTTTCCTTCCAGTCCCTCTGCAATGCCACTTATAAAGACATTAAAGAGGACCAGTCCCAGTATTGAACTGATCCATATATAGTAGGTAGATGCGGGCACCTTGGAGAGTGCATTTGTTTAGCTACACGACCTGTACCCATGTATAGCAGGTAGATGTGGGGACCTTGGAAAGTGTTTTTATTTAGCTACAGGACTTGTATCCATGTATGGCAGATAGAGGCAGGGACCTTGGAAAGTCTACTTACTTAGCTTCATGACCTATATCCATATATAGTAGTTAGATGCAGGCACCTTGGAGAGTGTATTTGCTTAGTTACAGTACCTACATCCATGTGTAGCAGGTAAATGCGAGGACCTTGGAAGGTGTATTTACTTAGCTACAGGACCTGTATCTCTGTATAGCAGGTAGATGCGGGGACCTGGGAAAGTGTATTTACTTAGCTACAGGACCTGCACCCATGTATGGGAGGCAGATACAGGGAACTTGGTAAGTGTGTTTACTTAGCTACAGGTCTTGTATTCATGTATGGCAGGTAGATGCGGGGACCTTGGAAAGTGTGTTTATTCAGCTACAGGACCTCTTTCCATGTATAGCAGGTAGATGCAGGGACCTTGGAAAGTGTATTTAATTAGCTACAGGACCTATGTCCATGTATAGCAGGTAGATGCGGGGACCTTGCAGAGTGTATTTACTGAGCTACAGAACATGCATCCATGTATGGCAGGTAGATGCGGGGACCATGGAATGTGTACTTACTTAGTTATAGGACCTGTATCCTTCTACAGCAGGTAGATGTGGGGACCTTGGTAAGTGTATTTACTTAGCTACAGAACCTGTATCCATGTACAGCAGATAGATGCGGGGACCTTGGAAAGTTCATTTACTTAGCTACAGGACCTGTATCCATGTATAGTAGGTAGGTGTGGGGATCTTGGAGAGTGGATTTACTCAACTATAGGACCTGTATTCATGTATAGCAGGCAGATGCAGGGACCTTGGAAAGTGTATTTACTTAGCTACAGGACCCATATCCATGTATTGCAGGTAGATGTGGGGACCTTGGAATGTGTATTTCCTTAGTTACAGGACCCATATCCATGTATAGCAGGAGATGCCGGGACCATGGAGAGTGTATTTACTTAGCTACAAAACCTGCATCCATGAATAGCAGGTAGATGCAGGGACCTTGGAAAGTTGATTTACCTAGCTACAGGACTTATATTCATGTATAGCAGGTAGATGTGGGGACCTTGGAAAGGGTATTTACTTAGCTACAGGACATGCATCCATGCATTGCAGGTACGTGCAGGGATCTTGGAAAGTGTATTTATTTAGCTGCAGGACCTGTATCCATCTACAGCAGGTAGATGCGGGCACCTTGGAAAGTGTATTTTCTTAGCTGCAGGATCTGTATCCATGTATAGCAGGTAGATGCAGGGACCTTGGAAAGTGTATTTACTCAGCTGCAGGACCTGTATCCATGTATAGCAGGTAGATGTGGGGACCTCAGAAAGTGTATTTACTCAGCTACACAACCTGTATCCATGTACAGCAGGTAGATGCGGGGACCTTGGAAAGTGTATTTACTTAGCTACAGGGCCTGTATCCATGTATAGCAGGTAGATGTAGGGACCTTGGAAAGTGTATTTACTCAGCTGCAGGACCTGTGTCCATGTATAGCAGGTAGATGTGGGGACCTTGGAAAATGTATTTAGTTAGCTACAGGACCTGTAACCATGTACAGCAGGTAGATGCGGGGACCTTGGAAAGTGTATTTACTTAGCTACAGGGCCTGTATCCATGTATAGCAGGTAGATACGGGGACCTTGGAAAGTGTATTTACTTAGCTATAGGACCTGTATCCATGTATAGCAGGTAGATGCGGGAACCTTGGAAAGTGTATTTACTTAGCTACAGGACTTGTATCCATGTATAGCAGGGAGATGCGGGGACCTTGGAAAGTGTATTTACTTAGCTGCAGGACTTGTGTCCATGTATAGCAGGTAGATGCGGGGACCTTGGAAAGTGTATTTACTTAGCTGCAGGACCTGTGTCCATGTATAGCAGGTAGATGCGGGGACCTTGGAAAGTGTATTTACTTAGCTGAGGGACCTGTGTCCATGTATAGCAGGTAGATGCGGGAACCTTGGAAAGTGTATTTACTTAGCTGCAGGACCTGTATACATGTTCAGCAGGTAGATGTGGGGACCTTGGAAAATGTATTTACTTAGTTACAGGACCTGTGTCCATGTACAGCAGGTAGATGCGGGGACTTTGGAAAGTGTATTTACATAGCTGCAGGACCTGTATCCATGTATAGCAGGGAGATGCGGGGACCTTGGAAGGTGTATTTACTTAGCTGCAGGACCTGTATCCTAGTATTTATTTATTTGTTTTATTTTAAATTGGTGACCGGGAAAGGCACACTGAGCCTAGGCTCGTTTCCTGGTGTGACCCGGGTATAAGGAGTACACTGAAGTATGCTGAAGAATCTAACAATTTTACATTTTTGTTGCAGACAGTATAGACAACATGTAGAGATAACGTTCAAACGTAAATCTATGCAGCAAATAGAAATAAAATAACATAAATCTATACAACATGTAGAAATAAGTAACAGGCATAGGTCTTTACAGTATGTATATGCATGTACAGGAGTTGTCCAGCAAAGAAACTGGAATTCAATTGACGGTCAGCATGAAAAAAAAAAAATTGGACGTATGGGGCCTCCAAGTGTAGGATTAGGCCTGAGTTTGGGTGGGTCTCTTGCAGCATCGTTGGCAGCGAGGGAAGGGAGGAGCCTGAGTAGCTGTTTAACAGTTGAGAGGGAGAAGGCCTGGCGAAGGTTGGGTCGAAGGTTGTGCCAAAGGAGAGGGAGATGATATGAAAAGACAGCTTGACTGGTGGCAGTGTGGGGGTGTGGGAGGTGGAAAGTGCATGAGTCCCTGTGGCGTAAGGAGTAGCCTAGGGAATTTGCTGGTGAAAGGAGGGAAGTGTGGTAGGGAGTCTAGCCAATATTTAGCTATGGATGAGGCACTGTGGACAGTTCTCCTGTGTGAGAGCGTGGCCAGGGAGAGAGTTGAGTAGAGGATGCAGTGATAAGTAAGTGGGAGGAGGCAGTGGCAAAACAACGATGAGTTGAGTAGGATGTCAAGTTTGGAGAGGGAAAAGGTTGGGGCAGATCCATAGATGATGTCCCCTTAGTCCAGCACTGGTAACATTTTTTTGCGTAAGAGTTAGCTATGGGTAGGAAGAGGAAGACTGGCTTTGTGGCGATAGAGGATGGCAAGTTTGGGCTGGAGTTTAGTGCAGATGACATCAACATGGGTGGAGAAGTTTAGGTGACTGTCTAGCCAGAGTTCCACATACTTGAATGTGGGGACCAGCTGAAGGGGAGAGCTGTCCAGGGTGGAGATTGCTGGGGAGGCAGGTAGGGAGGCAAGCTTTTGTCTAGCTCCAAAGACCATGGTGACAATTTTTTTGGCATTAAGTTTAAGCTGATTTTTTTAGGAACCAGGATTGGACTCTGTTGAAGTCATTTTGAAGATTTGGGAGGACACTGTGGAGGAGCCTGAGGGTTAAAATGATCGATCACGGGCGTATTGGATGGCTGTTAGAGGAGAGACGGGTGGAGGAAGTCATTTATGAAGAGGGAGAAAAGGATGGGGCCAAGGACAGAGCCTTGGGGGACACCTGAGAGGATGGGTAGAGGGGGGGGGAGAGGGTGTTGCCTATTTATACAGGCTGCTGTCTATTCTGGCGGTAAGAGTGGAACCAGTTTATGGCAGGTGGGGCGAGGCCAAAGAAGCTAAGTTTGGGGAGCAGCAAAGGGTGGGAGACAGAGTCAAAGGCTTTCGCCAAATCAATGAAAATGGCAGTGGTGGTTTGGATGTTGTCCATGGCAGAGAAGACAGAATTGGTTACTCGCAGCAAGGTGGTGATGGTGGAGTGGTGTTTTCTGAATACTGACTGGAAGGGTGAAAGGGAGCTGTTGGTGGAGAGAAAATTTGACAGTTTGGACATCATGAGAGATTCTTGGATTTTGGCAAGGAAGAGGAGGAGAGAGATGGGCCTGTAGTTTCCCGGCAGGGAAGGGTCACTACCTTTGTGCAGCAGGAGGATCTTGGCCAGTTTTCAGGAAGAGGGAACAGTGGCAGTGGCGAGGGAGAGTTTGAGTATGTTTTTATTTATTTATCAAGTCTAGGATTACAAATACCTTTGAGCCATGGCTCTTTTACAAAGGTTCCACGTCAGAGAAATACAAATTATGGGGAACATCAAGACAGGCATTACAACAATGTGGACATTGCAAACAGAGTACAGATTAATACAGTTCAAGGGTAGCATTGTAACAAGGCAGCCAGCGGCATTTGTCAGAGAAAATAGACAACAGATAAGAAGTGCCAGAGTCATAGGGAGAGGGAAGAGGTGGGGGAGAAGGAATGTAGGAAGGGTGGTGAGAGGGTGAAAAGTGCAGCATTGGGTATACCAAGATGTGAGGGTAGAATCCAGTGGGGGGGACAACTAGAGCAGAAAGGGAAGTGGAGAAACAAGGTTAAGTTGGGCAGTCACAGGAGCTGTTGGTAGTGAGATAGTCCCGGAGCCTAGTTTTAAACATACCAATAGTTGGGGCAGAGGAGATGGTTGGGCTGAGGCCATTGAACCAGAGTGGTGCTCAATAAGCAAAAGAGCGTTGTCCCTGTGAAGTGTGACAGTGGGGAACTTTCAGTAGCTCTAGCATGGATCTCCTAAGGCACCATTTGTTAATTTGGTGTTGTAACAGAGTTGAGACCCCAGAAGGTGCAAGGCCAAGGCAGATTTTTTGACCATGGAGCAGGTGAGAAACTTTATGCGGTTTGATAGTTGGAGCCAGCCGGTCTGAGTGTACAGGTCACATGTGTGGGTGAGACGGTGAGCATCAGTGATGAGCCGACATGCTTCTTTAAGGCAGTTGAGAGGCGCCTAAGGTTGTGGTTGTGGCTTGTTTATAAATGATGAGATCATAGTCTATTATAGAGATCACAGAGCTCAGGACTGCAACCTTCAAAGCTTCTGGCGTGAGGTGTGGTCTGTGTTTGTAGAGGAGACCAAGCCGTGTATTAGCAGCTCTAGCTACATTATCTACATGAAGTCCATAGGAGAGATTAGGGTCAAGCTGTATCCCTAAGTATTTGAAGGACACCACCTGATCTAGAGTGTTCCCCTGGGTGGTGGAGATAGCCAAGTGGTGTAGCTTGTGTGGGTTATGAGAGCTGTAGAAGAGCATAGATTTGGTTTTCTTGTCATTGAGGACCAGTTTATGATTCATAAACCATGTGTCTCTACAGAACTGAAACCAAGTTGAAGGTTGTGTTGAAGAGTTGCAGGATCTTTGTGAGTGGAGAATACAACAGCATCATCAGCATATAGTATGATCTGTTCAGAGCAGTGGTAAGGGAAGGAGTTTAAGAAAAGGCTAAAAAGGAGGGGTCCCAGTATGGATCCCTGTGGGACAACCGAGTGAACAGGCAGGGTGTTAGAAAGAGCGTCCGCTATTTTTACTCTCTGTGACCGGTTTTCTAAGTAGCTTTTAAACCAGAAAGAAGAGTCAGGTGATAGCCCGGCATTCAGTAGTTGGTGTATTAGTAGTCCATGGTGTACTGTGTCGAAGGCCTTGGAGACGGCGACGAAAACGGCCCCTGTGAGAAGGCCGTTGTCAAGGGATTTGTGCAAAGCTCCAGTGAACTCAAGAAGGGCTGTGGTGGTGCTGTGACCTTTCCGGAAGCCGTGTTGTTGTGGACAAGGTATATTGTATTTATCCAAGTGGTCGGTAAGTTGATCAGCCACGATGAGCTCAAGTGCCTTAGAGAGTGGGGGCGGTATGGAGATAGGGCGATAATTTGAGTGAATCGTCTTGTCCCCACTTTTATGGATGGGTGTCACGGTGGCTGCTTTCCATAGGTCTGGGAATTTTTCACTGCTGAGAGAGAGATTTAGGATTTGTGTTAATGGATGAATTACCTCATCGAGGGTGAGCAACAGAAGCTTAAGGTCCAGGGTGTTGCTACTAGATCTAGATTTAGAGATAGCTGCAGTAATATAGCAGCGAGCTCATTCAGCCTTACCTTCCTGAAGTAGAAGAGGGGATGGTTAGACTGAGGGACTGAGGTATTTGGGGAGTAGGCCCTGTTTTCGAAAAAGTCATGTGGTAGAACAGCACTAAGGTCTGAAAAAGCCGTGTTAAAGATGTTTGCAATCACCTTGGGGTCAAGGGTTGAGAATCCATCAACCATTAACATGGCCGGAGAGGTTTTTGGCTGCTTCCCTGTGACATCCTTGATATTGTCCCAGAAAGCACGACCATTTCCCCATGTATGTGTGTCAGGGGTGCAGCTATGGCTGAGGCAGAAATGTGGAGCAATCTAAAATGTATGCCATCCGGTCTGGTTTTGGACTGGTTTATAGAGGAGAGTGCATTGTAGACTTCCAAGGATGTGAAAGGAGGAAAGAGGAAAGAGGAAGCTGGTGGTGGAGGGGGAGGAATCATTGGAGTCAGGTGGAGTGGGGGGGAGTCAGGTAGGGCACAAGAAACGATAAACGAATTGAAAAGTTCAGCTACGGAAGCAGGATCTGAGACAGGGCTGCCATTGATGTTAAGGACAGGACAAGTCTGCCTGGAAGGGGGGAAGGCGATAAGGGAGTTGATCACCTTCCAGAAGGATGCAGGGGAATTGTGGTTTAATGTAAGTTGTGCTTTAAAGTTGGAGGATTTAGCTTGCCAGATAGCTTTAGTGCATTTATTCTTGAGGTGTCTGTAGGACTGGAGGTCGCAAATGGCATGGGAGGCTTTGAATTGCCTTCATGCCTTATCCCTGGAGCGACACAGGGTGAAGAGGTCGACTGTGATTCAGGGGTGGTGGCGCCGTTTAACTCTGATTTTCCGGAGGGGTGCGTGGAGGTCCCAGGAGCTTTGGAAGATGTCGCAGAAGTGGGACAGGGTGAGGTCAATGTCTAGCGCGGAAAAGAGTGGGAATCAGTCTGCGTTTGTTAGGTCATGCTGTAGGGCAGATTTGTTGAGGAGGTGTAAGGGGTGAAACCAAATGAATTTGGGGTGGGAGTGCGGGGAGTGGATGTTGCAGATACAATAGGTGATACAGTGGTCACTGAGGGCATTAGAGAAGATGCCTGAGGAAATGATCCTGTGGGGATGGGAGGATTAAATCCAGTCCAGAAGGGTGTGATTTTGGGATCGGTGGTTTAGTCAAGTTGGTTCCTGGATAAGCTGGAAGCAATTTAGGGCTTCAATCCTTAGGGTGGTGGGTTTGGCAGTGGAGGAGGGCCAGTTGAGATTGAAGTCACCTAGTAATATGAGTTTGCCATTTGACACATTCAAGAAGATTACCGAGATGGCCTTAACAAGGGAGCCAGGCGAGGACTTTGGCAGGCATACAGAACCCCAATATAGAGGGGGGAGGATGAGGGAATGGATAGGTGAGCAACAGTGGATTCATGGGAGGAAGGGTAGGATTCCTTGAAAATAATGGCGCATGTAATGGAGTGCCTGACGTGCAGTGCTACACCCTCGTCTCGTTTCCCATGGTTCTGGCAGAACAAAATGTAGTTTGGGATGGCAAGAGAGGTGTTGGGGATTTTGGCAGATAGCCAAGATTCCATGGTGCAGAGTATGTCAGGTTGGTACTGGGTGGCCCAGATAGTGAGGGCATCTAGTTTTGGGAGGAGGCTCCTGGCATTGAGGTGAAATATATGGAGGCCCTTGGGGAGAGAGTCTGAGGGCAGGCTGGATGAGGGTGGGTGTGCAGGCATTGATTTGGGCGCTAAGGGGCCAGAGTCAGGATGTACGTCACCTGCAAGGAGCAGGAGTAGTACAGATGTGGTGAGGAAAGGGGACTGCTTGCAAGTACCGGAGTTGCGCTTGGAGGGTGGAGCACGGAGATGAGCCTCGAGATTTAGTAGGTGAGAGTGGAGTAAGGAAGGGTGTATGGGTGGAGAAGGTAGGAGGGAATGGATGGGGGTAGGGATACGGGATGGGATAGGAGAGGTGAGAGTGGGGTGGTAGTGTAGGGGTGGGCCAAGCAGGAGTAGGAGGTGGTGACTCTTGGGGTAGGAGGGTGGTGGAGAATGAGAAGCTGTGTAGCAAGGGTCGCCAGGATGGGGACTAGAGGGAGGGGATAGTGGAGGAGAGGAGAGTGGGATTTGTAAGAGAAGGTACAGTAGAAGGTACTGTGGCATAGTGGCACAGAAAGCCACGGGGTAGGAAATGAAATTATGCAGTGGCAGCTACTAGAAACTGAGTTGGTTGTAGTAGCGGCCACTAGTGGCAAGAAAAAATAGCTTGCGGCTGTATCCCTGTATGACAGGTAGATGCGGGGACCTTGGAAAGTGTATTTACTTAGCTACAGTACCTGTATCCATGTATAGCAGGTAGATGCAGGGACTTTGGAAAGTGTATTTCCTTAGCTACAGGACTTATATCCATGTATAAAAGGTAAATGCAGGGACCTTGGAGATTGTATTTACTTAGCTACAGGACCTGTGCCACTACACATCATCAGGGTACACCATGGAGGCTGCTCATTCTGGTGGAGGTTTGTAATACTTCACTCTGTGCTGACTGCAGCATTTGCCATAATTTGCCAGCTGCAGAGCAGATTGGAGTGGGGTCGGAGGGCTCAGCGACCTCCAGGAGTTCACAGTGGGAGTTGGAAGGTAGTAGGCAAAGAAGAGGGGCTGACAATAGACAACAACTGGGGATGGAAGGACACTAGAATTGCAACAAGTTAGCATTTTACCCCACCAAGTGAAATAGTATATGCTATTCCCTCTCTCAGGAGATAGCATGCTGTAGTAACCCGGGTTCTAGCACCGGCGATGCCAGCTGAGGGCACTACAGCCAGGAAGAGAGCATTAGAAAGAGGGTCTGGAAGACTGTTGGGAGCAGCGAAGGCTAGCTTTATGTTGGGTTCCAATCTTATGAGGTTGGCTGGCACTATGACCTTTTCAGAGGGCCTCACAGTCCATGTGGGATGGCAAGGAAGCTGGAAATCTTCCTATTTAACAATTGGTTGAAGGAGTGGTGTGCTGAGGAGCGGTTTCATTTCTTGGGAGACTGGGATGCTTTTTGGTGGGATAAAGGCCTAATACCCAAACTGGATGCCCTTCAACTTAATAGGGAAGGGAGAAAGAAACTGGGGCAGAGCTTTGAGATGTACATTTTGGGGCAGCTAGGTCAAGGGTCATCTATGAAGAGAACTCTGGTGAGGAAGACCTAGCTAGCACTCCCCCAACTAGTGAAGTGAATGGGTGGGACAAGGCTAACATAGATAGGGATGATGAATGGGGAATACATCACAAAGCGGGGACAGCATCAGGTGAGAGGAAGTAACGAAGGTGGAAAAATGCAGGGAATGAGTACAGTAGGTCTGGTCAGTGGAAGGGATAAGGGTAGGAGACAGGGTCCGGGGAAGGGATCTGCTTAAATGCCAGAAGCCACAGAAACAAAATGAATGAACTCCAGGCAGTGGCAGCAGATGCTAAGATGGACCTGTCAGCCATAATGGAAACATAGGCAACATGTTTCAATAAATTCACTGTCCTGCAGTACCGAGCTACTCACTATACAAGTGGGACAGACAAAAGGCAAGGGGTGGCACTGTACTTTGGTAGAGAGGACATGGAAGATAGCACTCGGGGTGGGGGGGTCATCGAGGCATAGGTCAAGAATCATAGGAAGACCTGGAGCAGTTGTAAAATTCACAAGTAGCGTTTTATTATCAATAACAGAAAAATTAAAATTGTTCACTGTAACTATTTACAAATTACAACGGCAGTACAAACAGAGAAAACAAAGTCCTTTGTCTGAGGGTATCTCTAATTCAAAGTTTCAGTCTATCCCCAGCAAAGATTGTCACTCTTTTTGTAATAAGTTTTTTCCTACGATTAACTTCCTCATCCTGAGCTCGTTAAGGAGGCATCCTGTTTCTCAGAAAATGTATCAGAGTTCTTTGTTGTGTGGGGTGCCTCAGGGTTCAGTGCTGTCTCCCATGTTATTTGTGGTGTATATGCTGCCCCTCGGAGATATTACAAGACATATGAGCTGAGGTTTCATTGCTACAGAGATGATACCCAGCTATAACTGTCTTTTGCACCCAACCAGGATGGAGCTCTCTCGGTGTTTAACAACTGTCCGAAAGAAATCCAGGACTGGATGGATTCTAGTTGGTTGAAGTTGAACTCAGAAAAGACAGAGGTTTTGGTTGTGGACCGAGGTCGTCAGATAGAGGGGTCATCTGTTGGTACGCCCTCAGAAATTTTTCTTGGCAGCATTTCACTCCCGACCTGTGAACGGGTGCGTAACCTGGGGGTTATCTTGGATGATAGGCTGACACTGCAGTCACAAGTGTCAGCAGTCTTCAAGACTTCCTTTTACCATCTCAGGAGTATCACCAGAGTTAGGCACCTTGTTCCGTCTGATGCACTGCCAATGTTGGTCCACGCCTTTGTGTCTCGTGTCTGGACTACTGCAACTCCCTGTACTTTGGGCTTTCTGGGGTTGAAATCCATCGCCTACAGCTAGTGCAGAATGCAGCAGCCTGGGTTTTGACTGGGACAACTAGATCCTGTCATATTACCTCGGTGCTGTGCGAACTGCACTGGCTACCTATACAGTAGCGGATCGCCTTTCAAGTCAGTTTACTGACTTTCAAAGCCTTTCATGGTCAGGGTCCGGCCTCTGTGAAAGAACTTCTGGTCCCCTACTGCCCTGTCCGATCACTCCACTCAGCCGATGAGGGGTTGCTAGAGATTCCATGAGTGAGTCTTAAATCATCAGGTTGTAGAGCATTTTCTTATGCAGCGCCCACTCTTTGGAATTCTCTACCCCACCAGTTACCAGAGTGTACCACTGTGGAGGAATTTAAGAGGGGTTTGAAAACCCACTTTTGGCAAATGGCTTTCTTGGAAAGCTGATTGTATTGAAGTTGTTGATCATGTTTTGGCTTTTATCTGTGTCTAATATTGGATTTTAATGTTTGATTTGTACTGTTTTAACTTGTACAGCGCCTTGAAAAATTAAAGGCGCTTTATAAATAAAATGTATTATTATTGCCAGTTTCTTTGCAGAGCAGGCTTGCAAACAGAACATTCTCCCAAGCTGGCCTCCTACATAAGAGTATAAGACTGGTGTCGGCAGATGGGGACCAGTTTATCAATCTAGTCTGCCCAAGGTGGCTACCCCCCCCCAATTGTTCCAGTCAAGCTGTCCACACTGTCTGTCCCACGCTGGTTTAAATTCTCTTACTGTCTTAGCTGCCACCACCTGTGCTGGCAGGATATTCCATGGGTCTATCACCCTCCGTGAAGAAGTACTTTCTAGAGTTACTCCTGAACTTGCCTCCCACCAGATGCAAGTTGTGCCCCCCCTTGTCTGAGTTCCCTTGTTTTCATGGAAGAGGTTCACCATCTTGCATATTCCCTTGATGAATTTCTATCATGTCTCCTCCAATTTCTTCTCTGTTCTAGTAAGTACAACTTCAGTTCTTTCAGCCTAGTTTCATATGTCTCATGGTGCAGCCCCTGCACCATTTTAGTAGCCCTTCTCTGCACTGTCTGTAATCTGTCTATGTCCTTTTTCAGGTGTGACCTCCAGAACTGGACACAGTATTCCAGGTGTGGCCTTACCAAGGATCTGTACAGTGGCATGATTACCTCCTGCTTCCTGCTTGTAATGCCCCTACCTATGTATCCGAGGATTCCACTTGCTCTCTGCTCAGCTTTTTGCACTGTTTTGTGACTTTTAAGTTGTTGGTGATGAGTACACCCAGGTCCCTTTCCATCTTTGTCACTTCCAGTTGGTGTCCATCCTGTGTGTACTTTACCTCTGGGTTTCACTTTCCCAGATGCACGACCTTACATTTCTTGGCGTTAAACTGTAACTTCCATCACTGTGACCATTCCTCATTTCCTGAGATCAGCTACCATGCTTGTGGCCCCCTCCTGTGTATCCACCCTGTTGCAGAGCTTTGTATCGTCCAAGAACAGGCACACCTTCCCCTCCAATTTTTCTGTGATGTCACTGATGAATATTTTGAAGAGGATTGGACCCAGCACTGACCCCTGTGGTACACTGCTGGTCACTTCCCCTTCTTGTGACATAGCTCCATTGACCAAGACTCTACTTTCTATTCTGTAGCCAATTCCTAACCCAGTTAACTAGCTTATGCCCTAACCCTGTGTGCTCTAGTTTGTTTCCCAGCCTCCTGTAGGGGACGGTGTTAAAAGCTTTGCTGAAGTCTAGGTACACTATGTCTACCGCACCACCCTGGTCTATAGTTTTGGTAACCCAGTCGAAGAAATGAGTCATGTTCATTTGACATGATCATCCTGCCATGAAGCCATGTTGCTTGAGGTCTAGTTTTCCATTTTCCTTCAGGTATTCCACTATTCTCTCCTTTAGTAGTGCCTGCATAATTTTTCCCACTATAGAGGTGAAGACTACTGGGTGATAGTTCCCAGTATCCTCCTTGCTTCCTCCCTTGTGCAACGGCACTGCTGTTGCTGTTCTCCAGTCCCGAAGTACTGTGCCGTTCTCCAGCAATCTACTGAATAATTCCGCTAGTGGTGCTGCAAATTCTTCCCGTAGCTCCTTCAACACCCTCAGGTGAATACCATCCAGCCCCATTGCTTTATCAACTCTAACTCTGTTTAGTACTTCTAGGACCCTTTCTCTTGTGAAGGGGCTAGTGTCAGCCTCCTTCTTATTGTGTTCTGAAAGCTTTCGTTGAGGACCGTTTCCACGGTCCTCTATTGTGAATACACAGCAGAAGAACTTGTTTAACACCTCTGCTTCATGATTGTCTTCTTCTACCATCTGGCCATTCTTTGCTACTAGTCTGACTATTCCTCCCTTACGCTTTCTTTTTTCCCTCATGTACCAATAGAAGGTTTTATCTCCCTTACTGATTCACTGTGCTATTCCTTCCTCCGTTTGTGCGTTGGCCTTTCAAATGGCCCTTCCTGCCTCCCTGAGTTTGTTTGTTCCTGTAATCATCCATGTCGGCTTCCTTCTGTGACTTCTTATATTGCTTAAAGGCCCTCTTCTTAGCCTTTATTTTTGCTGCTAAGTCTCTGGTGAACCAGAGAAGTTTCTTCCTTTTTTTTGATTTACTGATTTGACGTGTAAGTTGTTCAGTAACTGTAGTTATGGCCTTCTTAAAATGATCCCAGTTGTCTTCCACATCCCCCGAGCTACCCTTGGTTGGTAATGATTTGATTCTTGATCTCATCTCTGGAAAGCTTGCCTTACAGAAATCAATTATCTTGTGTCAGCCTCCTTGTTATTGTGTTCCGCCTGCTTTAGTGGAGGACATTTTCCACTATCCTCTGTCCTGCTGATAGTTCTGCAGAAGAGTTTGCAAACAAGACTGAAAGGAGCTCAAACTGCATCTTAGGTTAACCTCATAAATTCCAATTAGCTTTTTGCAATCATTTCAACAGTATAACTACATATATTTTCAATCCAAGAGATCCCAGTATCACTTACAGATTCACACAGAGATTCACATATATCGCAGATATGCAAGGGGAAGAAAAGATAGAAACAGCAAATTAAGGTAGAGAGAGAGCAGCAGGCGGAGAATTGTGAGACCATCAGAGTGATCAGTTCCTAGGTCTCATGAGACCATTTGGTTGTGCAACTGGACAGACAAGAGACAGAAAAGGAGAAGATAGAACAGATCCTTGCATTTTACTCTTTCTGCATAACAGATGGGACAGGGCCTTATTCAATCCTGTCATAATGGGCATCGAATAGAAGCAGATTGGGTGCAACTGACTGTAGAAGAGGATAAAAGGATCAGGGTCAAAGTGGTTTACCAGGAGGAGTATGGGGACAGGGAATTAAGGGAGGAGATCGGGAAGGTATCAGCCTAGGGGGGGGAGGGACATGGTGATGATAGGTGACCTAAATATGCCAGATGTGGACTGAGAGATCCTGGCAGCCAGCAGTGCAAGAAGTCAGTTGCTGGTGAATGAGGTGCAGGACTGCATTGAGTGAGGGAGGGAGTCAGCCAGAGAGGGAGCCACCATTGCTCTGGTTCTGTCAAATGCAGAGATAGACAGGTGCAGGTAAGGGAACCACATGGGTCCAGTGACCACAGTAGTGTATGTTTCAACATAACTCAAAAACTGTGATCCAGGACTTCAGAAAGACAGACTTTAGCAAACTGGGGAAATGCTAAATGATACACTGGTAGGGGTAGAGATAGCTGAAGGGGCAGATGCCAAATGGGATATTATAAAGAACCCCAGTTCCCCCAAGTAAAAGGGATCATATATGAACTTGCAGTCCGGTGTGGAGGGTGATTATTTGTGCGATATTGTTGCTTCTGATACCAGAAGTGAATGGAGGAAAGCTGTCATGCTTAAAGTGTTTTCAAGGGGGGGTCTCTCACCGAGCCATGACATCTAGATACCCCCAAGCATGGGATTCACCCAGGACCATGATAACCCCCATCTAAGCACTTGGCAGAACAGGCCAAAGGGGTGAGGGGAGTTGCAGAATGATGTTATAGAATGTCCTGAAAAGAAAGACTTGGGAGGATAAGGAGCTGTATGCTAGAGATAGGCTCCATCTCAATTCGGAGGGGAAGGAAATCCTTAAGTTGAAAATAGAGGGGTTCATTGGTGAAAGGTGGGGTTTAAACTTGTGAAGGGGGGAGGGATGGGAGAAAAGGCTGTTGAGGGGGGTCCAATAAAGGAGGGACTCTGTCTCCACCCCCCTGGGGAGCTGGAAGAATGCAGGAAAAAGCCAACTGGTAAGGTGTGGACCAGAGGAAGACAGAATCCCCACGGGAACACAAGCAGGGGAAATGGAAGTATAGGGAAAGGGTGGAAGGTTGTCCTGCTAAATGCCAGGGGCTTGGGCAATGAAATGTCTGAGCTCCAGGTGATGTTAACTGAGGGAGAGGTGGATGTGGCAATGGTCACTGAGACCTGGGCCGCAGGGCATGACTGAGACCTGAACCTGGAGGATTACACCATGTTCAGAAAGGACAGGGGGGAGGGAAGGGGAGGAAGGGTAGCAATAATAGTCAAAAACTGCATTGCCATAGGAGGAGTGGAGGAGGAGGAGGAGGAGGGAACTGTGGAGGTGATTTGAGTCACCTTGATAACAAGGGGGGGCAAGAGAGTAAAAATAGGAGTGGTGTATAGACCCCCTGTGCTGGCAGAGGAGCTGGAGGAGAGTCTGGTGCAGATATTGGGAGACACTACAGATTGAGAAGGGGAAGGGTGGTGGTGTTGGGGGGCTTAAACATGCCAGGAACAGACTGGGAGACTATGGCATCCTCAGTGGCCAGGGAACAGAGGTTGTTGGATGTCTTTCAGGACGAGTTCCTAACTCAGCAGGTGGGGGAACTGACCAGAAAGGAGCGGATACTGGATGTGGTCCTGGCAGACAGTGACCAGATTGGGGGCCTGGAGATAAGGAACCCGTTGGTAGGGAGCAGCCATGTCACGGTCTGGTTCTGCCTGGACCTAGGAGGGGTAGAAGGCTGCACAAAGATGGAGGTAACTGACTTCAGTGGGGCAGATTTCAAGGAAATGGGAAGGATCCTTAAGGAGCACTTGGATGGGATTGGGCGAAACATGGACGCTGACAGTAGCTGGGAAATCATCAAAAGGAGGGTGAAGGATGCTACCAGCACCTGCGCAAGAGTAAGACAAAAATGCGGTAGGGCCCGAAAACCCTGCTGGTGGACCAGGGAGGTTCAGGAGGTGGTGAGGGGAAAGAAGGCGGCCTATAGGCAATTCAAGTGCTCAAGGAGTGAAAGGGACTGAGGGGAGATGTGAGCTGATGGTCAGAAGGGCCACTAGGGTGGTGAGAGCAGCTAAGGCAAGGAAGGAGCAGAATCTGGCCAGGAAATTAGGAGAGGGAACAAGGGTTCTTTATATACATTGGGGAAAAAGCGAAGGGTGACGGGAAGATTAGCAGGATTAAACAGAGGAGGATGGGCACAAGACCCGGGGGCAGAGCTGAGTACTAAATAGTACTCGCCTCAGTTTTACCAAGGAAAATGGGGGGCTGCATCATACATGGGAGGAGATGGTGAAACTGAGGAGGGGGGGGACCCTTACCAATCGGCGGGTCTGGGGAGGGAGGCATCACTGGCAGGTGGGGGGAAGGCAAAGCAGGGGGACGAGGTAGCAGAGGTGGAAATCACGGCAGAGAGAGTGAGGGAAGCCCTCAGGTCCCTTAAGATGGAGAAAGCACCAGGGCCTGATAATTTACATCCCAGAGTGCTGAAGGAACTGGCGGATGTCCTGGCGAAACCCCTGCTGTAGCTCTTCAGCATCTCTCTGAGGACAGGGTGGGTGCCCCAGGACTGGAAGGTGGCGCATATAGTGCCTATCCACAAGGGGGATCAAGGGAGGTGGCAGGGAACTACAGGCCCATCAGCCTGACATTGGTGGTGGGCAAGGTGATGGAGGGCATTGTCAAGGATAGAATGGGGGGGACCTGGAAAAGTTGGGCTGCTTGGGCGATAGACAGCATGGATTTGTACCGGGGAAATCATGTCAGACAAACCTTGTAGAGTTCTATGACTGGGTGACGAGTGCCTTGGACCCGGGTAGACCAGTGGACATCCTCTTTCTTGACTTCAGCAAGGTGTTTGACTCTGTTCCTCATGGGGGCCTGTTGGATAATCTGGGAGAAATGGGGGTGGGGAACCAGATGATCAGATGGATAGGAAATTGGCTCCAGAACTGGACCCAGAGAGTCGGGGTTGGCGGGATAGTCTCATCCCCAAGGAAGGTCATTAGTGGAGTCCCTCAGAGATCGGTCCTTGGGCCCCTCCTGTTCAACGCCTACATCTCTGACATAAGGAAGGGTATCAGGAGTGAGATGAGTCTCTTTGTGGATGACTCAAAATTGGGGGTGGTGGTGGATGGGGAGGAGGGGAGGGTGGCCCTACGGAGGGACCTGAAGGCTCTGGAAAGGTGGTCTAGAAAGTGGAAGCTGAGGTTCAATGCAGGGAAATGCAAGGTACTGCACCTAGGAGCCAGAAACCCGGGCCAAGTGTATACCCTGGGGGGAATGCTACAAGTCTTGATGGCTGAGAGGGACCTGGGGGTGGTGGTAGATGTCAAGATGAACAGCTCGGAGACTTGTAGGAAGGCAGTGGCAAAGGCCAACAACATGCTTGGATGCATCGCTAGGGGGCTCACCTCCAGAAGGAGGGAAGTGATACTCCCACTGTATAACTGCTTGATGAGGCCGCATCTCGAGTACTGCATGCAGTTTTGGAGGCCACATTTAAAGAGGGACATTGAACTCCTGGAGAGGGTCCAGAGGAGGGCAACCAAAATGATTTGGGGCTTGGGGGAAAGCACCTATGGGGAGAGGCTCGAAGTGCTAAATATGTACACATTGGAAGAGAGAAGGGACCGGAGGGACACTATAGAGGTCTTCAGGTACATGAAGGGGGAAAATAGGGGAGGAGAAGTCAGGGTGCTTCGAAGGAAGGAGGGGGGCAACTAGAGGGCATGGGTGGAAGCTGGAGACGGGAGATTGAGGGGAAAAAAGAGGAGGTGCTACTTTACTGAGAGGGTGGTGGAGCTATGAAATGCGCTGCCCAGGGGGCTGGTGGAGGCAGAAATGGTGGAGGGGTTCAAGAGGGGGTGGGACAGGTACAGGAGAAGGGTTCTGGAAGCAAAAACCAGTGCAGCGAGAATATCCGGGACTGGGAAGGGAGAAGCCAGAGAGGGAGAGGGGGGCAGCCAGTTCAGCTCCCAGGGTGGGGCCTGACCAAACAAGCAGACACGAAAGATGGTTAGGCCTATTCTGCTGGCATTTTAGTATGTTAGTATGTTAGCTGCAGAGGAGAAGGGAACACATTGTAGGTTTGAGGAAACTACAAAGTTAAATGATCAGTTAATCAAAAACTAATCAAAGCACAACAGAACACAACAGAACACAAGGATGAGATGGAAAGGAAAATGGGAGGGCATTTAACAGTACTAAAATGTTTTCCCTATCACTTTTAAGGTCAGACAAGTGAGTAGGTAGCTGTGGTGGGATTTGTATCTGGATATCCTGGTTAAGAATTCTATGTTCAGACCACCAGGCTACATCAGGTGGGTCATTGCCTGCCTCCTGAAATCAAGTTATGCATTCCAGAATCAGGACATTGGCCACTTTATAAGCAAACACAGTAGGGTTGGTGGGTGCCTCATATAAGGTACCACTGTCGGTACATTGTTTAATGACTAGTACTTGTGGAATGCTTAAGTTCCCTGGGTTGCCACTGAAAAAGGGACTGTCTTGTCTCAGTCAGGCCTACCCAGTCATCAAAATTCAAATAAAATAAAATAAATATAAATATTGTAAGTATCATTTATTTCATACTATACATATCAAGTTCTGTAGGATTGTGATAAAAACTTTGAAATCCCCTAAAGTTCACAGGACTAACATTTTCATTCCCGTTGAGCTCCATCATAACAGGATCGAAAGCTACATACTCCTACTCAGTCCCATGGTACAGGATTAGGGCCTCTGAGCTCTACGGGTCCTGCGTGCATTCGCTTGGCTCTCACATGTGGTTTGATTTAGTCATGTAGAATAAATTATGTGTTTAAGTCCAGCAGTTATGAAATTAGTCTGTCAATAAGAACTATGCAGTGCTGTGGAGATGGCCGTCTGGGCCTGCAGTATCAAGCAGAATAGTAAGTGGACTGATGTTATACCCAGTCTGATTAGTTAATCTTTAAAGGGCCCTGTTGTCTCAGAAGAAACTTTGAAAAAAAATCAGTTAGACATATCTCAGTGCATATGTCATCTATTTCATATTTATAAATCATTCCATTTTTATTCTCCATTATGATTCATGGAAGAGCACATTGCAACCTCATATGCAACACGAGTGCTCCACATGCTGTGGGCCCCAGCTGTTCTACAGTTCTTAATTCCAGTGATCACTACATTCTTTTGCTTCACCACAAAACTCTATTGCCACATAACAAATTTCCTCCAGCTGGAGCAGGCCCGGTGGCACTGAGGGTTAAGGCACTGGACAACACACCTTGCACCACGCTGGCAACCCAGGTTTGGGAGCAAGCTCGGGTTGCCAGGGGTCAGTGGGGAAGGGAGAGGATCGACCATCCGACGGACTGCTCTCCTCTCCCAGGGTGGGGGGATCAGATGTTTTGCTTCTTGACTACCATCTGGTAGAGGGCAGGTGGCAGCAGCAGAGCCCAAACAAGTAGGGGCCATGACTACTGTACGTAGAGCATGCATGCCTCCATATGCATGCACTTATGGTGCTGTGACATGGGGAGAAAAGCGGAGGCAATGGCGATCGTGGACTACATCACTGTCTTGCCGATACCCCAGTCTGGATTGTGGACTCCTGGGTGGGGGGAGGATAGCCTTCCCAGCCCTTCCACAGGGGGAAATCCATGGGGTAATGGGGCTTGACAGAGTTGGAGAGGCGGTAGACGGACCTGGGAGGCAAGGACAGGGCTGAATCAGCTGCCCACAGTGTGCCTAGGCAGAAAAAAACAACCTATATGAAAAACAAAATCCTCTAGTTGGTGTTGGCCTGTTTGCACAGCAGCAAAGTTGCTGCTTCCGATGCCAGAAACCCAGGTTTGGGAAAGAAGCCGGGGTGTCAGTGACTGGCCAGGGAAGGAGGATCAAGTGCCCTACATGCAAGGCAAGTTTTATTTTTCCAAACACCCAGTCCCAGAGGCTCTGGGCACCATACACATAAACACAAACTATTAATTAAAATAAAACAATTACATAAATTGCAGCACTAATAAATTAAATGGGCCATGTAAAAAAACACAATCTAAGATAAACACAGTCAGTAATAAGAGCTATCCCAGGGATATAGGCTAGTAGACAGACAATGTCTGGGAAGGCCTAACTGAAAAAGAGGGTCTTGAGGCGGGTGTTGAATACTTCAACTGAAGGGGGCCTCCCTTACAGATGGAGGAAGCAAATTCCACAGGATGGGCTGGCAACATTGAATGCTCTGTCACCGGCAGTTTTTAGCCACGTCCTGTAAATCGTAAGAAGGCCCCTAGAGGAAGAACAGAGGGAGCGGACCAAGGTAGCCTGTGTAAGAAGGTCAGACAAGTATCCAGGGCCAGCCCATGTAGGGCCTTAAAGGTGAGCAAGCACACCTTAAAGAAGATCTTCCACCTGACCGGCAGCCAGTGCAGTTCATGCGGCACTGGGGTGATGTGGCAGTATTTCGACTGCCCCATCAACAACCTGGCAGCTACATTCTGCACTAGCTGTAGCTGGCGGAGGGTATCTCCCAAGACCCCAAGGTAGAGGGCATTACAGTAATCAAGCCTAGACGTCACGAAGGCATGTACCAAGGTGGGGAGGTCCATGAGCGGAACTAGGGGCTTGATCCTGGCCATATTCCTGAGATGGTAAAAGCTGGTCCAGACAACGGATGACACCTGAGCTTCAAATGTCAGCCCGCTGTCAAAAGTCACACTAAGATCATGCACCCTAGAGGAGGCCTTCAATGGCAAAGATCCCAGGAACAACACTGTTGCTGTGCCAGAGGCCATTCTATCACACCCTCTGTTTGACTCCACCACTAGTACCTCCATCTTGTCAGGGTTCAGTTGCAACCAGCTGGAGGCCATCCAGTCATTGATTTCAGCAAGGCAACTATTTAGCACTTCCACCGCATTGGATGTCCCAGGGGCAAAGGAAAGATACAGTTGGGTATCATCAGTATAGCAATGAAAACCCAAACTGAATTTCCTAATGAGCTCTCCCAGGAGCAGCATGTACATGGCAAACAACATTGGTGACAAGACTGAACCCTGAGGTGCTCCACATGACAGGAGGCTATGGGAGGAGGAGAAATTCCCATCACTACCCATTGCCTCCTATTTGTGAGATACAACTCAAACCAGTGGATGACAATGCAGGCAAGTCCACAAAATGCCCTCAGGCAGTCGAGCAACACAAGGGTCTACCATGTCAAAAGCTGAAGAGAGGCTGAGGAGAACAAGAATTGTTCCCTCTCCTCAATCTCAAGCAATGAGGAGGTCATTATGCGCCTGAACTAATGCAGTTTCCATGCTACAGTATGGTGTCTTCCTCTGGGGAGGGACAGCAGAAGGATTCTGCTGTGATACTGCTACCTGCATGACCACTGATGATAGGGCAGCTGCAGCAGCTTGTGTGCATGGGGAGATGTTAGCTGACACCATGCGTGGGCATGTTTGGCATATGCATGCATACTTAGAGCGCCTGCTACAGTCAGTGTTTTGTGGCAGAGGGTGCAACAAATGGAAAAACCCTGGAGGCAATGCAAACTAATGGTGGTACTTTTTGTGCCCACCAAGTCAAATGGCCTGTGCCCCTACAGATTTAGCTGATCCTGCGGGGTGAAGGGATGCATAAACACCAGAGAAGATTAGGATGGCACTGTGAGGTGGCCGACTGATGGGGCAGCACCAGCGACTGAGGGGACAAACATAATTTAAAAAAAAAAAAACCTTGATCATCAAAATACATCAGTTTGGTAACCTCCTACTCAACACTGAGTGAAATGCTGCTCTGATGTCCTAATGTTAAGGTGACCACCTTCCATTCAGGGAACCGTGGGTTCTTGTCTCTGACCTGCGATCCCAGGTTACTGTGGCGAAGCTGGTGAGAAAGGATGTGCTCCCTGCTTCAGGTGGAACTCCTGCCTTTCTTTGTGGAATGGCTGCCCCCTAGTGGTCCATGGGGAGAGAATCTGTTCCATGGGAACCTCCTTAGTTTTACTTGCGTCACCTCATTGACAGCAGGGGATGGACCCTTTGGAGTGAAGACATGGAGATGTCGACACCATGCCCACTACTTGCCTTCAAGAGTATATGGAACATATGGTTTTGGCAGTGGTGAGATCCGGAGACTTAGTTCATGACAGATAAGGTGGGGAAGGAGAGAGACAGGTACAGGAAGAACAGTAACTGTACCAATAAAGATAATAGCAGAAAAGGTGGTGGAGTCTGATAACTTTTATCAAGGCTTCAATATCAGTCACGACAGCCAGAACATTTCAGAATTTTTCCTGTTCTTGTTGCCTGTTCACCCAACTTGTTTACATGTTTGTGTACAAAAGAAAAGATTAATAATAATAAAATGGTTTAAGGGAGACATCTCTTAGCTAGTCAAAAACAATGCTTTGTAACTTCTTAGTGATCCAGAACATCTTCTCAAAACCAAAGAAGTTACGAAACAAATATAAAAATGCAGATTTACACAAAACCAGGATCACTTGGCTCTGAATTTGATATGCTCTGGCTGCTTGTCTACATCTAACACAATCTGTTATTCTGAAAATGTTTTATTTTTAAAAATTGGTAACTGGGTAAGACACACTGAGCCAAAACTTATTTCAAGGCATGACCCAGGGAAAGGGGTTACAGGGGAAGGGAGTACGGCACCAGTCAAAGTTAGCACTGTACAGTACATAAAATATACAGGTATGAGTGAGAACAACTTCATACAGCGATCCTTAAAGGGGCAAAGGTAAATCATGCAAGATAATATGCAAAACTGCTTTTAAAGGCAAAGTGTATACAGTAAAAAGTGCAGAGAGCAGAACCCAAAAATGTTAGTATCAGCAAAAACAGAAAAGGGGAAGATGAGAACGTGAAAGGAGGGTTTAGACAGCTGCAAAACCAGGAGAGATGGGGAGGAATGATAAGGCCCCAAGGTCGGACGGGATACACCCAAGGGTGCTCATGAAGCTGGCACTGGAATTAGCCATACCCCTGGTAGGGCTATTCACTAGCTTTATTCATACAGGGTGGTTTTGGTAGACTGGGGGTAACAGCCGTAGTACCGCTGCACAAGGGCGGAGTCAAAGAGCAGCTGGATAACTACAGGCCTGTCACTCTTACCTTGGTTGTGGGTAAACTACTAGAGACACTAGTCAAAGAGGACTTAGTGGACTACCTAGAGAAAAATGGTCTCCAGGACAGTAAACAGTGCAGGTTCATGGCAGGGAGGTCTTTTAAGACCAACCTGATAGTATTCTTTGACTGGATAACTAGGACAATGGAGAAAGATCATGCAATGGATTTACTCTACTTTGACTTCAGCAGGGTCTGACTTGGTGCCAGACAGAAGGTTACTGAAGAAAACCAGACAATCCAGCTGAAGCAAAGGACATAGTTTATTAGGTCAGAAGATGGTTGGAAGAGAGACAGCAAAGGGTTGTGGCAAATGGAGTCACATCTGAGGAGAGGGAGGTCACCAGTGCAGTGCCACAGGGATCAGTGCTAGGTCCATTCCTTTTCAATATGTTCATCAGCGACATAGCAGAAGGAATACAGGACAAGCTGTACCTCTCAGCAGATGACACTAAGCACTGTGGTGGGGTAGACATTGAAAAGGGGGTAAGGGAGATGCAGAGGGACCTGCAAAGGCCAGAGAGATGGCCCAGGGTTTAGCAGCAGAAATTCAGTGCCCAAAAGTACAATGTGATGCACATAGGGAATAAGAACTCCAGAACAAAGTACTGGATGGGAGGGGTTAGACTGGACACCACTTCAAAGGAAAGGGACCTAGCAGTCATCGTAACTAATGACCTTAAACAATCTAAAATATAAAAAAAAAAATCTAGCCAGCGTTACAAGCCCTAGAGTAAGGCAAACAGGATGCTGGGGTGTATTGGGAGGTGGTTTTGACAGCAGGAGGAAAGAAATACAGTGCTTTCTCACTGTAGCGAACCCTGCTGTAGCAAATTCCTGAGTATAACGAACGGCGTGTGTGGTTCCAAAGGAAACACACTCTGTAGATGTCAAATCAAAGTGGCTTTCTGTCTGACTGACACGTGCGTGTAACTAGTGTAGCAGGCACTTGCAATTTCTGTGGCTGTAGCTAGCTTTCAATAAATTAGCACTACTACTAACCACCAGTTCATATTTTCTAATTGTGTAATTACGAAATTAGTTGAACTGCAATGCATAAAAACCGTCAATTTCTGGTGCATGTCAGCGGCAGCAGCAGCAAAATCACGAAGCGGTCAGTGTACTCCATGGAGACAAAACTCACGATTTTGGATCACTTAAAAGCTGGCCAAAGTTTAAGAAAAATTGCATCAGAAACTTTTGTCAGTTACTGCCAGTATGCTCCCTCATAACGAACACACCAATATCATGGAAGTGTTATCTGGCCCTGGTTTTGTTCATTATAGCAAGGGAGCACTGTATTGCTACCTCCCTATAGATCACCGGTGAGACCTCACCTAGAGAACTGTACCCAATTCTGGAGTCCTCACCTAAGGAAGGACAAGGACAGGCAGGAGATGGTGCAGTACAGAGTAACCAAAATAATTCAGGAACATCGGTTAGGGCATTGAACGTGTACTCACTCAAGGACAGACGAGAGAGTGGTGATATGATAGTTAACCAAATAAGACACAAAAGGGGTGAGCGGTTTTGTGATAAATGCATGCCAAGGTGCATTGTGAGGCACAAGGCCTTTACGATGTGTGTCTTCAGCACCAGGAAGTGCATTTATCACATTTATTTTATTTAAGTGACTAGTAAAAAGTAGTCCATCCCACCTATCTATCATCTGCCTTTCCACACATTCAGTAAATGGAATGTTTATCATGGAATGCAGGAAATCAAACTTCTGCAGAAGTCTACTGGAAGAATGTTTACCTCTCAACACACATAATACACACACACCACAGAAGGTCTCAATAAAGCCAAGGATTCAATTTTATCTGGGCAGCAATGATTTCTCTGGTAGGCAGGTAAAGCTAGAGAGGTGATTTTTTGATAGTCAGGAAATAACCCCCAAAAAGTATCGCTATGAGTAGCACTTCATTTTTAAAGTGGTGTATGTGTCTAAAAAAAACGGACGATAAAGGGGAAGAACATTTACTTATTATTTTTTTAATATTTTGAGGGAGTTCCATTCTTAGGGCCTAGCTGACTTTTTTAGTGAGAATAAAGGTGGTGGCCATGTTTGTAATGGCAGTCAGGAATTTTTTACAAAAGTAATTGATAGGTTAGTGTGCTGTGTCCTGATTAACAACACTTTTTTGAACCAGTGATAGTACTCTTGACACTGCACAGCTGCTGACTGATCAGGACACAGACATTTCTCTGCTCATTTTAGAAAGACCATCAAGTTCCTGAAAGGAATGAGCAAGGTGAACTGGGAGGAACTATTCAGAAAGAGTAGCAGACCTAGAACATGAGGTCATGAGTGGAAGCTGATGTGGGAGGTTCAGGAGGGACATAAGACAATTTTACAGATAGAGCGGTTGAACTATGGAACAGTCTGCCAGCAGCTGTGGTGGGCCCCAAAACCATTAATGATTTGAACCATAGTTGGGAGTGAATTGAGGGCTTAGTACTCACTTAGGGGATAGTAGTAGAATGGGAAGTGGGGGGGTGTATAATGTAGACATAGATCCTATATTGACAGAAGGTCTCGGAGTATAGTGGGATGTTAAAGGCAGTCTAGATGGAGCATTGGTCTTTTTCTGCCATCATTGTCTATGTTTCTAAATGAGCCTTAAGAGGCAAATTGAGAGCCAAAAGGGTGAGAGTCAAACAGAAAAAATGTAGGTTGTTGCAAAGTCTAGTGAGGTCGACAGAGAAAGAAGACTGACCACTACAGGATCTGCAGAAGGTGATGAAGCATTGTCTTGCCATGAAGAAAGTAGGAATGTCAGGAGCGGAGGGAGTTTGTGAATAGGATTGAGGGGATGTGGCAGAAGAGAGGTTGGAGGGGAAGGAGCAAAGCCAGAATTTTGTCCCCAAAAAAGGGGAACCTTGAGGGAGGGGTGAGTGAGATTGTGGTTGATGAAGCAGTGATAAACGAGAGGAGAGTTATCAAGACTGATGTGGCAGAAGAAGTGAAAGAGGTCTGGCAAAGGAAAATTTAGGAACGGCACTTTAGACCACATTCTCATAGTCAAACACTGGCAACATCATCTTGAGGATGATCTCAAAGAAAACTGGGAGAGGCAAGTAGGATTTGTTCTGCTACAGCATGCTAAGTTTGGGAGCAGTGTTTTTATGCATGGCAAGTTGAGATGCTGGTACAGACACACCAAGATACTTGAAGTGGGGAACTTCTTCAAGTTGGGCACATCAAGAGTCCTGAAGACTGCTGTGAAATAGAGCCTCATTAGTCTTTACTTAGTACCACAGGCCATTGCAACAGTCTTTCTGGCATTAAGCCAGAGCTAGTCTGAGTGGAACCAGCACTGGACATTGTCAAAGTTTGAACTGATGATTCCAGCTCAGGAGCAGAGGCTCCTGAGGCAAAAATGTACAAAGGCATCTATGTTCATCTGTATGTGTGAGGAGACAGAGACTGAGGAGAAATTGTTTTGAGAGATGAGAAGAGATTTGGAGCAGGATAGAGCCCCGGGAGATCCCAGAGAGGATGGAGAAGTCAAAGAACAGGGCATCACCAACCTGGACCAACTGATACCGCTCCAAAAATTAGGTTTAAAATCAACCGATGGCCGAACCAGACAGTCCCTCCCAGCCCCTAACTTATTTAGAAAGAAGGACTGAACCACAGCATCAAATGCCTTTGCCAAGTCAATAAAAATTGCTGTAGTGACTTAGCCTAAGTCCATTTCTTTCAAAATGGAGTCAGTGAACTAGAGAAGGAAGGAGACAGTGGAGTGGGATTTGAAAAAAACAGACTGGGAAGGAAAGAGGCAAGAGGAATAGTCAAGGAAGGAGAAGCGATGAAAAAGAATAAGCTTTTCCTGGACCTTGACCAGTACAGGTAGGAGAAAGGACAGTAGTTCCCCAGAGAAGAGGAGTCCCCCCAGTTTGTGGAGAGGGGAACCTTGGCCTGCTTCCATGCCTATGTCCCAAGTTGAAAGAAGAGGTTTAGAAGAACAGTGACTGGTGCAGCAATGGTTGGAGCAAAAGAAGTGAAGAAGTTTGGGATCTAGATGGCATGATATACTACAGTATGTCATAAACAACATTATGATGTCAGGTGTAGACAAGCAGTCAGAGCAGAGAAAGTGCCTCAATTATTTCAAATGTAAAAATAATGTTATGGCAGACTACTAACAAGGAAATAGTGTTTTTTAAAGACGAGAGAAAAAAGGCAGTCTAAAACAGGACTGAAAGATAAAAGGTAAAAATGTTTCACCATAAAATGCATTGCCTAGAGTCACATGACTGTATCCCCTTCAGACTTACAAATCATTTCTGTTCAGGGCCACTTGTCCACTTTGCTGTCCTGTCAAAAGAGTGAAGGTAAAATATCAAGAGCGAAACAGCGCTTGTCATTTGAGTGACCCCATATTTACGACGCTGGTAATTTCAACGACCAGCACTTTTTCCCTCTCCCGGAGTACCCACCCCCCGTTCCTCTCCTGGAGTTAAGAACAGTAGATCTGCCCCCCAATTGTGTTCCCCACCCTGATTTCCACCCCCAGGACAGTGAGTCCTAGCTGGGGTTTTCACTGTCCTTGCGCAACGCTGTTTTCCCACTCGCGCTTTTTACTATCGGTCTTTTACTGTCGCTCTTCTTGAGTGGTGCAGTTTTGCAGATACGATTATCACATGGAACTGTTTGCTTCATATGCTCTACAAAATCACATCCCATGATTTCAGCAAGTACAGCTTTCACCAACAACTGTGCAAGGTCAGTGGCCTGGATTTTCACACGTCTTATTTATTTATTTGCTTTTGTTTACCAGGTGGGTACACTAGACATAGAAATGCCTATTTTCAGGTACGACCCAGGAGGATACAAGTGACATACAAAGCATCAGTGTGACGCAGCACACATAAACCATACAGTACAATAGTTAGACAGAAAAGTACAAAACATCTCAAACATTAAATAGACTATGAAAGTACATAAGCAAGCAGAGTAGGTGGTATAGAAACAAGGAAAACAGGATCATAGAGAAGAAATGAGATAAGTGCAGCTCAGGTCAGGAGATTCCTGTAGATCCTTAGTCAGTAACTAGTTGGAAGTCCAAGCTAGCACAGTGACTGAGGGAGGCAGAGGGAGGGTAGAGAGGAGGATAGATTGGAGAGATGTAGCAGGCAGTGTGCAAATGGGAAAAGTGTCGGCTGAGCCAGGTATTGCTTTATGGTGGCTGGAAACAGGTGCAGGGACTTGCTGTGAGTAGGTATTGACGGTGGAGCTTCTTAAAACAGGTGTGCATTGGGGCACGACGAATAACTAGAGGGATAGTATTCCAGTATTTAGGAGCTGCATGGGAGAAAGCTTGTGTTCCCATTAAGGTCCTGCTTCTAGGGATATAAAGAGGTGTCTGGTCAAGTGACCGGAGACCATAGAAAGGGGGTTTGAGGGCGTAGTAGCAGGGCAAGAGAATTAGGGAGGCCTTCCCGTATCATACCATCAATCAAGGAGCCATAGGAATAGAGGCAATAGGCCACCGGACTAGGCCATTTAAGGTCAACATAAAGCAGACAGTGATGTTTGAGCTAGGGAGGAGAGGCAGACGCATAGCGGCAGATGTTATTATATGTGGTGTCCCATGTATGGAGGGAGGTCTTTGTAGCACCAAGATAGACGACAGAGCCATAAGTCAAGGATGGGAGAAGAAGGCCTTGTGCCACAGCAAGCCTAGCTGATGGGGTAAGGGCATGATTCGTATGGTATGCTCCTCCGATCTTTGCATTGACTGATTTGCAAGTCATGGTAATGTGGAGATCAAAGTCCAAGGAGTCATCAAGAAGAATGCCAAGGTATCTGAAAGATGAGGTGTTTACTAACTGGGAATTATTGGAGCAAGTTATTTTGAAGGAGTTCCGATTAGCTTTTAGGTTGGCTGGAGAGCCAAAGAGCATTGCCTGAGTTTTGCTTCGTTGAGAAGCGAGGACGATTAGCAGAAATCCAGGATTGAATATTTTGGAACTCTTTAGATAGAGAGTTTGTTAAGTCCAGTATGTTTTAGTGCTATAGTAGAGTACAAATTCGTGGCGTAGAGCAGGGTACAGCAAGTAGATACTTGTTGAGGAAAGGTAGTTCCACGAATATGTCGAAGAGCAGTGGACAAGTATGGATCCCTGTGGGACACCAGTTTGTACGAACGATAGGTCGGATAGGGCAGAGTTAAAAGCAACAGCCTGCTGTCGATTTGATAGGTAACTCCGAAACCAGTTCACTGGTTCCTCAGAAAAACCCAGGGAGGTAAGCTTCATAAGTAGGAGGGTGTGGTCAACAAGGTCAAAAGCCTTGGTGAGATCAATGAAGGTGGTACCAGTCAGGAGACCGGAGTCCATGGCTGTGTAAATATCATTTGTGAGTGTCAGAAGGGCAGTGGAGGTACTATGACCTTTGCGAAATCCATGCTGGGATCCAGAGAGGAGGTTGTGTTTGTGGAGATATTCAATAGTTTGCATAGCAACTAGTTTTTCGAGAATTTTACTGAGCACCGAAAGAATGGCAATAGGTCGGTAGTTGGCCATCTCTTTAGGATCACCTTTCTTTAGAATTGGTGTTATCCTGGCTATCTTCCAAACGTTCGGAACTATGCCATGACATAGCGACAAGTTAAAAATTTTAGTTAGAGGTGAGGCTATTAGCGGGGCAGCAGTCTTCGAAGCCGAGGTTCAAGACCATCAGCACCTGGGCTGGTTTTGTCAGGGATAGTAAGCAGCAACTTTAGGACTTCAGATTTAGTGACAATCCGGAACCGGAGAAGTGGACGAGAGAGCAGTGTATCCTTGGCCACGGGAGAGGATGCTAGATGGCTAGGGGGGAAGGGGTCAAGGTATCGAGACAGGTCCAGAAAATGATGGTTAAAAGAGTTGGCAATAGTCACTGGGTTGTTGCAATGAACTCCATTCAGCAGCATATCATTGGAGTGAGAAGGTTTATCAGAACCAAGGACAGTTTTAATGACAGACCAAAATTTGAGTGAGTCTCCTCCTGCATTAATAAGTGATTCTTTGCAGAAGAAGCTTTTTGCTAGACGGTTGTCTCTTTTACGGGAATTTCTCAGTGCCCTGTAATGACTGAGATCTGCTGGCAGACCCGAGACCTTAAAGCGATACCAGCATTTGTCCCTGTTACGAAGCTGAGCTAGGAGATCCTTTGTTAGCCACTTAGTTTGTGTGCCTCTAATTCGGCGAGTGACACAAGGTGCATGTAGGTCCTGGGAACCAATAAATTTTTAAGGAAGTAGTCTAAGGCTGATTGAGCATTAGGAGAGGTAAAGATAGGTGACCAATCAATGAGTGAGAGGTCAGACAGGAACTGAGACGGATTAAACTTAGCCATATTACGAAAGGTGATTAACTTCGAAGGGGGGGATGATTGTCTGGCTGCACGCCAGGTACAAAAAATTGGGGAGTGGTCTTGACGCAGCACTTGCAGCCAGGGGTGTCGGCAGGCATACGCACTGTACTCAGCAGAGTGCAGTAAAAAAATTCAGCAGGGGCAACAAACCAGAAAGGGGCAACAAAAAGAGGAAAGCAAGGACATTGTGAGACACATTGTGTCTGTGTGATGCTGTCCCGTCAAAAGAGTGAAGGTAAAATAGCAAGAGCGAAATAGCGCTTGTCATTTGAGTGACCCTTTGTTGTTCGCTATGGGACAGTGATGCCACCAGCCAATCACACAACAAGAACAACTTACCAGGCAGGCAGAAAAACAAAGGAAGGAGGATTACAGGAAGAAACTGATTACTTGAACTCAGACATGGCAAATGGGGGGGGGGGGCTATTGTTGGTGTGGCGTGGCAGCACATATTTTGGTTTATGTGTACATAACGGGGGAAGGCAACATTGCATCAGTTTTGAGTACAAGTTTAAAATTCCTGGCTACACCCCTGCTTGCAGCAGTACTTCTGCCACAGCTGCATAACTAGAAGATATATGCAAATGTTTGTGATTTGTAACATTTTGGCACATTTGAGACACTTAGCTCACTTCATGGCAGGAAAACAGAGGCAGGCATCAGAATTCTGACACGTCATTTTCATGCATATCATATGGTAAGGGCATCGAGAAATTAGACTATCTTTTTTGTGGTTTAGCAGTCTTTGCACAGTTAGCACAACTGCATCACAATCATGATACCATTCTGTGAAATTCCAGCCCAATATCTCGCAAGCAGCACAAAATTCAAGTGCTTCAGTGCCACACTGATGATATGTACAACTTTGAGTCAGGTCTTATTTTTTTCAATCATTAGTCTGTTTATCCTCTTTTCTACCAGTCAGATCCTTCTCTTCCTAATTCTGGACAACTTCTCAGACTTGAGAACTGCTTGGCTGGCCTGCATACCCTCCCCCCCAGTGGCTTGCCCCTTGTTTTATTTTTTAGTCATTCTTTTTGTTCTCCTCTGGCCATGGGCTATATCCTTCAGACACATTGGAAGCCACTCCAGCCCTGTTACCCCCCATTCCCCGGGACTTAGCACTACTCTGGAAACACTGTGGCTTACCCCCCCACAGTGCCACCCCAGGACAGATTCCTATGATCTGGGGAGGTACCAGATGGAGCGAGAGAGACTGCCCTTGATCTGCAGGTGTGGAGCCTGGGGCATGGCATATCAGGCTGTCATTCTGCATGAAAGAGGCATTTTACCTCTTCATTTCTCCCATCCCTGAGGACAGTGCCTTATGTGCATGTCCTTGCAGCAGTGCAAGCAGACTGTGTGCATGCACTGTGGTGGACAGCAACATCCTCTCCGCCCATACGCAGGCCCGTCCGACTGCACCACCACCAAATGTGGTCACCCAGGTGACTGAAGTGCTGTAGAGCATTGCCAACTTCCCCCCCAGAGGAGAGCATCCTCTGAGATACTCAATCCTCTCTTCTGCCCTGTTAACGGCATCACTACCAGTAGTCATACTGCTGCACTAATGGGCTGTCTTGTCCCTCATTACGAGGCCTTCTGGGGTATCCCTTCTCCAGAGCAGGATCCAGTGATGGCAAGAGTGGCACATGGCCCTTAGGCCTTCACCCTCTGAATGGCAGTTTTTTTTTTACCCTCCTGCAGTTTTCTCCTGCTCCCATTCCTCCCTCCCATCACTCACTGGCCACTCACATACACACACACACACACACAGCCCTCTAGTGGCCTCACACTCTTGTAGCACGACTCCTGTAGGGGAGCAAGCTCCCAAACTACTAAAGGGGCTGCTGCAGCAGGGGGAGAATGGTGACACCTGTCCTGAGCTGGGACACAGTGTCATTTGCCTTGCTTTCACTGTGGCTGTCCAGCCGCTAGTGACCAGAGGCTGCTCCCAAACCATGGTCACCTGCATGGTAGCATGATGCGCTACCGCTGTGCAATCAGGTGGGTCGTATTTTGTTTCATAATAACTGACTAAATGCTATTACACACATGGATAACCATGGTGTAATCCACCATTATTTACCCAGCCCACCTGACTTATAACTTCCCCGCCACCATGTACCAGTTCAGCTGGGCAACTCAGAATGGGTGAGTCCAATAACAGTGATGGCACTTTTGTGACTTCAGAAATGGCAATGGTACGTGTCAGTGAGTGCATTAACGTCAAAAAATGCTTTTCTGTGGGGAGCTTTGCCCTACACCCCCCCTTACTTAAATAACCAACTTTGAGGTTGCAGCACCTCGGGGGGGGGGTGAGCGGCATTTGTCGCTGTTAATGCGCTCACCGATATATACTGTCACCATTTTTGAAGTCGCCGAAGTGCCGTTGCGGTTATTGAGCTCGCCAGTTTTGAGTCACCCTTCTGATGGGATACCGTTCAGCTGGGAGTGCTGATGCACAAGATGCTGAGGTGACTTGCATAAGCTCACTTTAGTAAGTAAGTAAAGAGGGCACTTTGATTCAGGGCCCCCTGTTACCCAGTTCTTAACATTTATCTCCAAACCTTGAAGCTCGTTTGAAAAAAAATGAAAGTATAAGTTTTAAAGTTTTTTAATGTGGCCATTAGATAAAGCTACCAACAGTTCTTATTTTCCCAGGACAGTCCCTGTTTTAGGCAGCATGTCCCAGTGTCCTCACAAGTTTTGCAAAATTTCACTTTTTTCCTGGTTTTTGCTTTCTTGTCCCAGTTTTGGCCTTTTTTTTTTTTTTTGGCTGACTGCTAATCTGTGAGTGACAGTTATTTCAGCATCACTGTGGCATGGCTTGGGCTGGACAGCAGTTTGCAACTTCAACCCCTGCATCTGTGTTGTACTGCAAGCATGTCAGTGGGAGCACAGTAAAGCATGTTCCTTTCTGTTAGATTAGACTAGGTCAGGGGTTCTCAAATGGTGAGGCCAGCCTCCCTGGGGAGGCCCCAACCTGTTCCAGGGGAGGCTCAAGCAAGTCTGAAAAAGTACTGTATTTCAATTTTGAGTTTTATATATTTTGTGCGAAGAGGTGAAGCAAACTGAAAGAGGATAATAGTAGGTGAATCTTATGTATTTAATATTAGGTGACAAGGGAAGAAGGTGAATGAGCCAAGGCTCATTCCAGGTGTACTCAGGGAATGGTAGAGAGTCAATACATGTCAAAAGGTAACTGCAAAACAATCAAGAAATACACAATGATCAATACTGCAATCAAATATGAACAATAAAGTAATAATGAAAGGTGGAAATTGATCAATTTGCAGCCTGATGGCAGAACAGCCCTAATGCAAGGGTTGAACATAGAAGTGCTAAGAGCAATAGCAGGAAGGAGCAAAGTAATCCCTGAGAAGTTGCTTAGGAGCAGGGAAGGACAGGGAGAGACAAGTATGTAGGAAGGTTATTTCATATAGAAAGGAAACGGAGAAAGTAGTTTGACCCATGAAGGTACTGCAACAAGGGGTAACAATGGTTCAAGAATGAAAATAGTGGAGCAAGTAGGCTGGTCTGTTGGGGGAGGGGGGTTATAATAAGCTAAATAATATTATTTGCTTAATTTATTTGTTATTCAGATAACACCTTTGAGCACAGGAGCTCTTTTTTCAAAGGTCAGTATAAGACAAAGAACTGAATGTGAGGCAAGTACTCAAAGGGGTTTCAATTTATTCATGGTGTACTGCACAAAGTACAGTGTGTTATTTTTCTTTGGGGAAGCCCAAGATTATCTCAGTTTTTGGGGGAGGCTCAAAATCTTTTCCATGGATTTGGGGAGGCTCACTGTGACAAAGTCTGAGAACTATTGGACTAGGTAGTAGTGCAAACAAGTGCATGTGGACGTCTGCCTGACAGCAGCTGAGAGGGGCTCCAGACAGAGAAGAGACTAGCAGCAGTGAACTAAGGTACCTGAACCTGATCAGCTATTGGGAAGTGTGTGAAAACAATCTGGTGTGGCGGTGGGAGTCACTGAAGTGAAGTTTGTTCAGCAAATGAGGTGAGTGTAAGTGGGTTGGATAGGACTGTCAGGAGGAGCAATACATGCAGCCCAAATGTCTGATCCCAATTTAACACAGGTTTGCTTGTAATGAACTTTCTGTACATCATGATTTGGAACTTGCTGCAGCAGAATGATGTATTGTTTTAATCTGGATGTTTGCTACTGGTGTTACTATGGGACAGCACGGCCAAAGCAAGCAGAAAAATGTAATTGATTGTGTGCAGTGTTATCTGCGGCTGTTCCCGTAGGAGTGACACAGTGGGGGGTCAGGGACTGGATGTATCATCCCAGATTTAGGCCTCAGAAAGTTGGTTGCTTTACCATTAGATTTTTTTTGAACATTCAAAAGTGTTCTTCTAAGAAACTGCATAACATTTATCCCACTTCAGATAAGAGACGTCTTCATGCAGCATTGTGTTAAATTACAGAGCAATCATCACAGCTGTTAATATGTGTATGTGTGTAAGGAGGGGATCATGTGGGGAAAAGAACATTTAATAATTGTTTTTTTCTATTTTCAGGAAGTTAAATTTTTTAGGGCTTAGCTGAATTTCTTATGAATAAGGTGGGGTGGCCATGTTGGTGATATCAATCATGAAGTGTTCTGGGAGATATTGACATCGGTGTGCTTTGTCCTGGTTGCCGAAAGAAGTCAAAAACCACTGGTTATTGCACTGTAAACACAAGGCTTCAGAATCTTTTTGGCCAATCAGGATGCTAGACATTCACTACCCATTTTATAAGACTGTTTAACTTCTGAACTCTGGCCCACATTTTCAAAGGAGATGCGCGGTGCAAAGTAGAGATGTGCTGCCTGTCTCAAAGAATGCACCAAAGCGTGATATTCAAAAGACAGAGATGTGGCGCTCATCTCTGGATGCGCCACAGCATGGAAATAATGTATGTGGCGCAAATAAAGGGGGCATTCCCATGAATATGCTGTGCACCCCTATATTCAGCCAAAATATGTAGTGCATCTGCCTCGCATCTCAGAAATGAGCCACCCAAAGTTAGGCATGCAAAAGGGTGGCTTAAATCAGCCAGCCACCCACAGGCAGACTGCAGAACTGCAGGCAGGTCATCTGGAGACAGCCCTCAGAGGTACACAAGAACATGCTCCAGGCACAAACACACAGCAGTTATGCCAGGATGGACAAACCCTGAGCCACAGGTACCATGTCACCACCAACACTGTCCAGAGAGCAACACTGCACCCTGGACGAAGACACCCAGCAGCCACATGCCAGTGCTGTTGTGTGCCCCCATGGCACGCCAGTGGGGCAGACAGCCACACTGCAGCACATTGACCAGGAGCCATAGCCAGCACCCATGCAGGCTGTAGGGTGCCACCCGGTGGTGGCATGCACCCAGGGTGACGTCTGCGGCAACAGTGCCCAGGTTGCCTGGTGGTACTAGTGGCTGCACAGCATGGGCCAGGGACTAACCAATGGCACACACACACACACACACAGTGGTTCACCATGGGTGCACACAGGTAGGACCCACCCAGCGGGTACCTGGTCACTGTCAGCATACTGCTATCCCTTGCTGTGCCCACCATGTACCTCCCATACCGGCGTGTGTGGGGCACTGCAAGTGATTGTACGCAGCATATGAAGCTGGTGTATCACATGCATGTGGTATCCCGATCAGCCTGTGTCACCCTGTGCCTGCCACTGTTGCATGTCCAGGTGGCCCCTGTACACCTGTCCAACCCTGTACATGGCTATGGGGTGTAGCACTGTACCCAGGCCAATGCAGTCAACTACACAGTACCTCCTATTCACCTTTGTGGGGTGGTGGGACAGCCCTGCAAAGCTGGTACTGAGCATGCCCGGCGTATGCAAATGGCCTGAATATATTCCAGTAATGAGCTTCGGCATGTGGGGTTTGGGCATGGAATGTGCAATGAGGCAATTTATATATCCTGGCTGAACATTGCACAGTTGTGCCATACTCATCTCACCTGTCCCAGTGCATTTCCCTATTTTTCTGCCTGTGGTGTGCGGTTCCCCCCTGCCTGAGATGCACCGCACATCTTCAGATGCACGATCGAGTATGTTTGGGATATTCAGCTGGACATCTGCGAACGCATCTTCCCATGCATCTTCTTAATATACCGTTTATTTGGGCCGGCACATTTCAGATGCGCGGCACGGGTACTTTGAGCGATTTTGCAGGGGACTTTTGAATATGGGGGCCTATATGTACAGCACATCAACAAAGTCAGTCCAAAAAAGGTCTTTGAATGACTTACATGACTAGTTGATCCACATTACGGCTAACATCATAAAGATTTTTGATAGCAAACAAATTCCTAAACTACATAGATTTTACTGGATTGTTACAGCAACAGTCCAATGAATATAAAAACACAGTCACTAGGTGTGCATTTCCTATAATGCATCATGCCTGTGCTGATCTCTGTTCTGGTAGTTTGTTTGCCTGAAGACAGCTTTTGTGTTGAGCACATTCCAGCTAATAACAAAGTGGCATTTTTGTCATGGAAACTGTCATACAAATGCTAGTGACCACATTCCTGCATGTTGCCATACAATGTGTGATTTTGTATAATCATAACAGCGTTTTTCTACAGTATTCCCAGTATTCATCATAGTGACGTCTCTGATCCTCCTCCTCCTCCTCAAATGGTGTCCAGTTAGGCATAAAATCTGCCAATGAGCAATGAATTCCACTGTTCTCTGTGTATCCATACATGTCACTTCACAGAAACGTACATCTATGCCCTGCAAGGCATTGTCATTCCTCTGTATGTCTATTAGACTTGTTTCCTTTATCCAAAGTTCTTGTCTTGCAGCCAGAGCTTTGGGAATCTTCTCTATCTAACAAATATGGCCAAGCACTCATTTCTGTCTCCTTCTGATGATCGACATAATATAGAATGCAAGGAGCTCAGCTCTCGAACTTCGGGTGCAATTTTTTTAATTACATTCACAGGTGAATGTAATAATGAAATATGCATCTGGAGTCCAAGTGCTCAACTCTTTTCTTTCTTTCATGGTTCCAGTGTGGAGCCTTCGAGCACCAAGCCTGCTGAGTGGCTTCTCATCATTTCAATAAATAATACAGAAAGCCCAGACTTGTGAGTTGCAAAATGACTTTATTGGCCAACCATTTAGCCAGCTGATGTTCAGAAATGTAATGCATCAATTTTTTCTCAAAGCTTCAAACAGCCTCTCATAAGTTTTCTTCCCTGTCCTTGTTTCGACTCCATGACCAAAGCATCCAGCAAGCATTTGATTGCAATTGTAGTGCACACAGTGGTCATTCCTCATCATTTGGTCATTGGAATCTCAGGTGTCAGGCATCAGGAGCTGCTTTTACCATCTCAGAAATATAGCCAGCTTGTCTTCTACACAGGGGTTCACTGTGGGCATTTGGGCCATCACAGGGCACTACCCAGCATCAGTGGAAGGTGGGCAGGACTTAAAGGGATAGGGAGAAAACTTATTTAAAAAAAACATGTTTCTTGGCTGTCTGTAAGACTGCAGTGGCACAGAAAAGATTGGAGAGTTGCTGCTGTCCGGAATGTTTGATGTGCTCAAGATTCTATGCTGGTTGCAGACTTGGGCTGTGCCATTTCCCCTAGTAGGGGTGCGCATTACCCATATGTACTGACTACCCATTGACAATGTGGAGTGCTACAGAGAAGTATTTTTGGCCTAGTTAGCTGAGTTATTGGCCTTGGTGTTTGTACATTTTTGAATACTAGGGAAGTACCTTCATCTTTTACTAGCAGCCTTTACTGTTTTCTTACTCAGCTCTTGGGATAGAGCAAATATACAGAACTCACTAAATGCTGATTTCAAAATTTTGACAAATATTACACAACAGATATTATGGGAACCTGCAAAGTATCTGATAAATCCAGTCCAGACTTGTTCAACACCCTCAAGGAAAATAGAGGAAATTTTGTTTGTAAGAGAAGTGAGGGACCTTTGTGAAAAGAATAACTGTTCTGGATACTTGTTCACACCAGGGGCGTCGTTAGCCCACAAAATGGGGGCACATGCTCCCCCCCAGTTTAGGCTGGTGCCCCCCCCAGTCTTCTTTCTGACCCTTGCATTAAATTACTTGGCTGCCTGCTTTGTTGCATGGTGCCCCACTAGGGTCAAGACTCCATATAGAAGCTGGAGGAATGGAAGGAGCCACAAGGTGGACCAAAAAGACAGAGGAGCAGAGTAGGAGCCAAGCCCAGTAGAAGGAGGACTGCATGCACGTCACAGTCATGTGGGGTGAGGAGACCTAGTAGCGCATGCTGCTGTGAACAGTTGGCTCCAATCTTTCGTATCGTCGCCGCTCCATCCAACCGTGAGTTTGTTTCCAAGTAGTTGGAGACTGATTATGATGAGATCAGTGTGACACTTAAAAAAACTTTACTGGACAGGATTCCTTGTGCAACCTTGCACTGCTGCAGTGATCTTCAAGGAAACATAATGGGACGGGTGGGGGAAGTGGTCAACTCTGGCCTGGGAGTGGGACTCGGCAGGACTGGTCTGTGATGGTGTGCTTGCACAGGGGGAAGCCTCCTTCAGAAGTGATGCTCCCTTTCTGATTGTTTGCTGAGTGATCCAGGAAGGTAAAAAGTTTGGAGAGGCAGATGAAATTACAAGGTCAGGATTGCTAATTAACTGAAAGACTACAAATCAGCAGTGCACAGTAGTGGAGCTTTAGTTTTTCACTGGATGTGAAAGAGATTAAAAAAGGTTTTTTTTAAGTGGTATTTTTGGGAATGTTAGGAGAAAAAGACTGGTTTTATGAACTTCCTCTCTGTAACCATTGGGGGAGGTCAGCAGGAATATTGAAATAAAATAAAAAAAGTGTTTTTTACGAAAAAACAGTGGATCATGGTGGGGTGAGGACTGGGAGATAGTTCACCACAGTCCAGGAACATTTTTTTACACAGCTGACTTTTTCTTTGCATATCAATGACATATGTGGTTTTGTGGCAGCTCTTGCTGGTTAAGTTTATCAAATTATGAAAACAGCCTGATGACATTTTTACTGCTAAATATGGGGCCATCAACTACACAATCCCTATGCTTGTCTTGCTACAGATTTCATACAAAATGCTTCTAAAATGCACCATTTGGCAGCAAATTCTTCAAAATTTCTTCCGGGGGGCAACTCACCCGGACCCCCCTTTTTGGTTGAAGTCACGGGGCATGTGCACCTTCACTTTTAGAATTCTGCTGACACCACTGGTTAACACGTGACCAAAGCAAGGCTTTTGCTAGAGTTAACCATGATATTTTGTTTCGGGTCCTGCTTTGGTATGGTATCCTGGCAGAATTTGTTGATTGGATTAATACACTTTATGATAATGCATCAGTAGTGCCATTGATTTTAGTCAACAAAGGGAAAGAAATAGAGATTAAAAGGGAAGTACACCGGAGATGCCAACCAGCCCTGTTTTAAACATATTTGCACTGGATCCATTCATTGGACAAATTATTAGGTCCAGGCAGAAGGAATTTCCTCATCTCAGGGGGACGGGATGTTGAAAACAATTGCATATGCAGATGATATATGTGTATTTGTGAAAAATGATCAGTGTGTGCATAAGATGCTAGAGATTGTGTCACAATAGTTGGTGGTATTAGATGCTTGGTTAAATTTAGAGAACTGTGGGGGGATTAAATTAGGGGAACAACTGGATTTACCAAAGCAGGTGGCTGGGATTAAAATTTTGAGGGATACAATTAAAATATTAGGAATTAAGTTTGGAGAATGGGATATGGCTCAGATTAACTGGTCAGAAACATTAAATTCTTGTGAACAAGAAGTGGCAAAATGGAAGGGATGGAAACTGATGAAGTAAATATATATATATATATATATATATATATATATATATATAGGCAATTCTTAGTACCCAGTTTGCTTTATGTAGGTTATGTCTTTGCCTTACCATTAAAATTGGAAACTAAACTACTGAGTATTTTTTTCAGATGGTCTGGGGAAGTCACCTGAATCTTATAAAAAGGAGAATGGCACATCTGCCTAAAAACAGGGTAGGGGTTAAAATGTTAAACCCAGTATTTTTTTTTGTACATGCATTGCTTTGGTCCGGAACATTAAAGATAGTTTTAATTACTGGTATTTCAACAGCTAAGTCATGGATTTGTGGGAATATGGGTACCTTCTTAATAAACCTCTAAAACTTACACCAAGGTTACAAGTTCCACACTTACTAACACCATCCACTCAGAAATCGTTTAAATGGCGGGTAATCACTGATCAAATAGTATCTTACTCCAGAAAACAATTACACAACTTAGTGATGGCTCCACAGGAGCCTGAATTTTAGTTACGTAGACTGGAAAAATATGTTGGTGATAAATCAGTTGGTGAATACTAGGGTTCCAAACAGAATGTGGAGCGTACTCCGGCTGAGCTCCTATGGAAAATGAAATGTTAGGGATAACAATCAGCACAAGGTAGTAGAAGAGAGATCATGTGCATACCCTGAACGTAATGCAGGGGTGGAATCCATGGAACATTTTCTGTCTGAATGCTATTTTTCTATAAACCTATGGAAGTTTCTAGCTATCAGGTAGCACTTCCACGGATAAAAAGACTTACCTATGAGTGTCTTGTTCTAGGTGATTTTCCACATGAGCTATGGAAGTATAATAAAAGACCTTTAATAGTGGTTTTGCATGCCTGGGCCCCAATTCACAAAAACATTGCAAATCACAGCGCAAATGTTTGCACTGCAATTTGCAATTGCTCAGTCTTCCAAATGTGCTATTCAAAGCTGAATAGCGCACTACACTATCTGACTGTGAATAGGGCTCATGGGTGTAGCCAGGCATACTCCAAGCACTCCATGGTGTGCAGTTTTATTTAGGGGGCGGGGGGTAGCAAATAGGCTCTGAACTGCTTCCTTTTTCCATGAAAACTAACAAAGAAAATACTGAACCTTTCTGTAACTTTATTCCTAGGAGTCGAAACTAGAAGGACTGGTCACTAATACTCTCTTTGCATTCCAAGGACAATACAACTTTACAGGCTCTGGGCTGGTGTGTGGGTGTCTTAGGGAGCAATGCATGGCATTTGTATTTACCCGTGCATGGCAACAACCATTGTCATGAGATACAAAAGTTGCATTTATTGTGCCAAATGAGGCAGCAAACATGGTCCTGGTGTACATGTATTGTCTGGCTACACCCCGGGGGGGGGGGTAGCTCACCCTAACAAGGGGTAGGGGTAGCAGTGAGTCCACATGGTGTGCAGATCTGAAATCCCTGGCTACACCCCTGATAGGGATAGGTCAGGTTAGTGGTAACCCCATTACCACCAGCGCCACCCCACTAGCCCCACCCTGACCTGCAGCCAAGTGAATGACCCTGCAACAGATAGTGCTGGTAAGCTATTTCTGATTCACTACTGTACCTCTGCAAATGAGGCCATTTGGCATGCAAGGTGCTAGGTGGCCATTTGCATGTCCATTATGGACCCATTAGCATAGACTGCATGTGGCTTAGAGCACCCCCTGCCCCTGCCTGCCATGCAGCCACAGTTCCTGGTGGCTAGTGGTCCCCCCCTGATCACTGATCATCAGCCTGAGAAAACAAAGCTGTCTGCCTAGTAGCTAGTGGACCCTCCCACCTGCCAATTGCCGATCGCTGGCCCAAGAGAAAAAAAAAGGCTGTCTCCCTGGTGGCTAGCGGTACCTCCTCCCACCTGATCCCTTGTATATAAATAGGAATCTCTATCTTCTGGTGATTTCATGGACCCACTCCCTATCCTCAATCTTCAGTAAATAAATATCCCTTCCCTGGTGGTCTAGTGGACCTCTTCCCTGTCCCTAATCCTCAGTGAAAAAATGAATATCCCATCCCTGGTGGTCTAGTGGACCCCCACCTTCCCACCCTAGCAAGTAGTGCCCCACCACCCCGCAATGCCCCCATCCCAAAACTGAGCCGGCGACTGGCACAGCCCTCCCACCATGGCCAGCCACTAACTCAATGAGTGCATACAATATACAGTACGTGCTCAGTGACAGCTCAGTTGGTGGCCCTGTGCCAGTCAGTGGCTTGATTTTGGGATGAGGAGCAGACCAGTGGGGCACTACTTGCCAGAGTGGGGGGGCAGGGGGTCCACTAGACCACCAGTGATGGGATATTCATTTTTCACTGAGGACCAGGGATGGGGGAGTGAGTCCACTAGACCATCATGGAAGGAATATTCATTTTTTACCTAGGATAGAGAGGGGGGGTCCACTAGACCACCAGGGAAGGGATATTCATTTATTTACTGGGGATGGGGGGGGTCCATGAAACCACCAGGGGATGGAGATTCCTATTCATATACAGGGGATCAGGTGGAGGAAGGACTGCTAGCCACCAGTGAGACAGCCTTTTTTTTTCTCAGGCCAATCGGCAGTGAGGCTTGGTCGGCAGTATTTGTTGCATGCAAGGGGCCCCAAAAGAGGTCTTTGTGCAGAGCAAATGCTTTGTGAATCAGACAGTGCCGATATTCACATCCCTCCCCCTCATTTGCATTGTGGCCCCATCACATCTTGCCCCAGGAAAACCTGGTTTGAGCGCGCAAACTGGGCTTTTGTGAATACCAACTCAGCGCAAAACCCAGTTAGTGCATGCAAAACCAGATATGCGCCAGGGCAAAGTTTTGCAAATTTAGTCCCTGAAGTTTTTCTTACGGCAAGCAAGGTGTAGACTGATGCTACAACAGCTAAGAATGACTTGTATTTCAATTTGTAAATTATGTGAAGCAGCATTCAATGAGGTTTGTGAAAAAGATTTAGCGTGCTACTCACAAAACGAAGCTCAACAACTCTGGAAAGGCTTCTTTTTTGTATAGAGTTATTCTATTAAGTGTAGTTATTTCTTGTAGTTTCCTTTGAGGGTTAATATCTCTGTGTCTAATTAACTAGCAACTTGATTATGGGATGTTTAAGTAATTTCCTTAACGTGCTAGGTTTTTATACAAAGTAGATACTGCTCCGTGGAAGTGGGAGATTAATGGTATGCTTATTCTGTTTTGTTTATTAATAGTTTGTGCATCTTTTGTGGGGGAGGATGTAACTGTAATATTGATATTTTGTATTTGTATTTGTTTTATCTTTTTTTTTTTAGTTGCTGTTTAATCAATAAAATTCTCCTGCTCTTGGCAAGGTGCACTGTCAGCCCATTTTCAAGATGAAGAATTCCGATGGAGTGGCGGAGGACAGAGCACTGCAGCTGGCTGGGAGTTTGTCCTCGCTCCTAGCCTGAGTTCTACCTGCAGACACAGTGGTAGTTTCAGTGTTGTTGGCTGATGGAGAAATAATGCAGAAGAAAATATAAAGACTGGCTCTAATGGGTCTCACTGATAAAAACAGATGTTAAAGTGGCTGCTAAACAACTGGAGACTGAACTTTCTGCTAGGAAAAAAAAGCTTAATTCAGATGATTGCAGAGGACAAAGCATATTACTCCAAACAAAAGACATGCCTGAAAAAAATCATTTGACTGCTGCCACCTGAGTGAAATCCACAGAGAATGCTGACCATGGTCCCTCTAAATTTGATGGTGCCAAACTTCATTCTGACAATCAGCTAAGTACACAAAATCAAAGCAGAAAAGCTGGGGCTGACCCACTGACAGGTAAGAGATGTCTAGCATCTACTTTTTTGTATAGATGGCAGTAAGGTTGCTCAAGACATCTGGTCCCTGGAAAAAATTCCTAGTTAGAGCTGGATGGATGAAAACTCCAGCAGGAGTTTGGACGATGGACCTGGAATGGGATCATGCTGGTCAAGATAGCGTGCTGGAAAACAAAATGGCGTCAGCAGCACTGGGGCTCCTGGAAACTTAGAAGGCAGTTGATACAGCAGAATCAAGAGTTGTCAGCAGTTCTCATACCAATCCCTCAAGCCCCATGCAACTTCGGAAATAGAAGGTATGCTTCATTTTGGTGAGCAAATTAATAATACTAAACAGCAGGGAGACTTACGGGGAATGATGCAGAGTGCCATTACTGCTGATAAGTCAGTTATTGGAACAGAACATACTGAAGCCCTGAATATAGATGATAATAACCAACCTGCTAATGGGGGAGGCCTCTTGATAAGGACACTGAAACAGAAGATCCACACAGGGATGCAGCGTAAAAGGAATAATTCAGGTACATAAGGGCAGGATGCCAAGAACACCAGATTGACTCTGAGCCAGGTCCCTCTGGGTTTCAAAGGCCAAACACTGGGCCAGGATTTGTGAATTTACTCAGAGATCAAATGGAACCTGTGCCTCACAGGCATGCTGTCCATTTAAAGTATAAAGGAGGATCAGAAGAGCACCCCGACAGGGGTTATGTTATGAAAAGAATTGCTAAAAGATTATGTGCAATTTTTTTCTTTGTAGATATATGCCCTGATTCATATCATCAGAGATGTTTTTGATGTTGGTTTCAGAGCTCCACAAGCTCTGAAAATGTTCTGGGGGAGCCTCCTGATCAGGACACTCAAAATGAAGATCCCACATAAGGATACAGCTGCAGGGAGTAATTCAGATACACAAGGGCAGGACAGCCAAGAACAGCAGACTGGCTGGCCCAGTGGCACTGAAGGCTGAGGCACCGGACGCCATACCTCGCTCCACTCTGGCGACCCGGGTTTGGGAATGGACTCGGGCACTAGGAGTCAGCAGTGGAAGGATTGAGGACTGAGCACCTGCGTGGTGCTCTCCTCCCTGGATCGAGGAGATGGGACGGCCTGGTGAGCCAGACACCACCGGTGGAGATCAGGGGTACTGTAGCAAGCTGGACAGGTATGTAATAATGTGGCTGACGCAGGCAGGGTTGCCATGCACCAGGAGTATTGGGACATGCCCACATATGGAGAAAGGGACAGAACATGGAAAAACCCAGTACTAGGGGTAGGCGACAGCACCAACCCCCATGCCCACTGCTGGGTCCGACCCGACCAGCCTTCATAGCTCCTCCACCCTGGGCCCATGTCTGCAGCTGGAGTCTATGGTTTGAAGTGCACCCAAGGTAGAAGGGGCGGCCCCACCGTAGAGTGGTTAAGCTGGGGTTGCCAGCTGCGAGGCAGGGTGGGGGTAAGGAAGGTACAGACGGGTGGACTTCAGGCAGGGCAGGATCTAAGTTGGATGCCTGAGAGAGGCTCCTAGGACCATGACCGGAGTGAAAATACTCGAAAAACCAAAAAGAAGAAGAACAGCAGACAGATTTTGAGCGAAATCCCTCTGGGTTTCAAATGCCAAACATTGGACCATGATTTGCAGATTTATTCAGAGATCAAACTGAACTTGTGCCTCTTGGGAATGTCGTCCATTTAAAGTATAAAGGATGATTAGAAGAGCACCCAGACTGGGTGCATGTTGTAAAAAAATTGTTGAAAGATTCTATGCAATTGTTTTCTTTGGAGATATATACCAATTCACGTAGTCAGCGATGATGTTTTTGATGTTAGTTTCAGAGCTCCATAAGCTCTGAAAAAGATTCTGGGCTAAGTATCAGCAAACAAAACACTGTACTCTATCGGCCCCATTCAAAGAAGGAGTCCTTCTTTTTGGGTTTATGGAAAGGATTTAGCTGATGTAGGGGGATACTTTTTCATGGAACTGGTTTTTCAGTTTTCAGATGAGTAGACATAAACCCAGGGAGGGCTCTTCTACTGGATATGTGTTATAAATCAAAATCTTTTTGGCTATTTAACATGTATGCTCTTCAGGTGAAAACAGCCCAAGTAACCCTATGGGATATGGTCAGCCCTTTCTTACACACTGGGAGGCAGGTAATTCTAGGAGGGGATTTTAATTCACAGCTAGACAGTAGAGACAGCAGCCTAACTGGGAGGAAGGTTCATTGTGATGTAAATGCTTTATTTTGTATGATCCACACAGCAGGGTTAAAGAGCCACTGACATCTTCAGGGGAACTTTGACAAAACTTAATATTTAGACATATTTTAGCTTGTATTTCGTATTAGTTCTGCATTTCTCTTCCCCATTATTTATTACTGAGGTCATCTGCATGAAAACAGGATCTTTGCACCTGAAAAGTTCATCTATTCCTGTTGCTTTAGCCCTACCTGAAGTCACAGTGCACTGCTTGTTATATCACAGTTACTCCCATGGCAACAGATTGTGATGTCATAATAGTAGATTATGACTTGAAGTAGGGAGTTCGCCATTCAGGCAGAGAAACTCTAAGGGATAAAGATCATATAGTCATGCAAATTTCCTTGGTAAGAAATAATGGGGAGGATAAATATATAGGAAATACAAGCTGAACTGTACCTAATTATTATGTTTTTCGAAGTTTTCTTTGAGGCATCAGCAGCTCTTTAAAGCATGCATCCAGGCAGGTGCACCAGAAAGGCGGATCCACCTATTTTTGTGGCTCCCTGTCCACCAAGATAGACTATTTTTTTTTTATTTACCAATCACAATTAGTTTCATTATTTCATTTACTACCCACAGAACTCTCAGATCATCTGCTGTTACAGGGTACTTTTAAGTTTGCCGCAGTTCAGGATGGTAATACCAGGGGGTGGTGGAGATTAAATGCCTCCGTCTTTTTGTTCTTCCAGAGGTACAGTAAGTGGTTTACCAATTATTGACTGCAAGGTGTTCTATTTCGTACTGTTACAAAAATCCATTAATCTGGTAGGAGGATTCAAAGAATGATATTATATAGTTAGTTCAACAAATTGATAAGAAGACGGCACAAACAGATTACTTGCAGTATTTGAGATTGAGAGATAAATTATATAAATTGTTAAATCTAATAATAATATAGGCAATCTTAAAGATAAAATTGTATAAATGCTGAAAATGCTGGCGTATTAGTACAATAGGGCAGATTCTTTAAATATGAGGCACAAATTCGGAATAAAACAGACTCCTTTTACTGACCCATATGCTGCTTGTATCATGAAAGAATGAAAGAATGAATGAAATCTTTATTTATAAAGCACCTTCCCAGAATGAAGGCACTGTACATAAAACAAATAAAATAATTGAAAACACACATTACAATCAGATAGTAAAACCCATAAAATTACAATATCATAAATATTAACTTCAATAAAATCTAAAATGCCATACTCAATATTCGAATTACAGACTAACTGGATATGCCAGATTAAATAAATATGCTTTAAGTGCCATCTTGAAATCATAGAATTGCTCACACAATATTCTCCCAGTTAGTAGGTTTCGATGGGTCCTATGTGACCGAGGATAGAGAGAAACTTAAAACTGTAGAAAATGTTACTAGTGATACTTTCAGTCAGTTCCCCAAGATTAAAGGATCTGTGGAAACCTTTCTTACCTCAAATATGCCTCAAATATCAGAAAACGATGCACAAACCCTGCTATGCTAACTCCAAGTTTCAGAGGAAGAGATTAGACAGTTTGTACTAAATTCTGAATCTTCTTCTGGACTCACTGAGATTTCAAATTAATTTTAAAAAGTACAGTATATGTGGATGTTGCAATGTGTTCTCAACAACAGGTTTTTCAATGTATGATGGATTCTATTAGTTCCTCTCCAGGTTCTTCAGTTTTTTAAGTAATCGGAAACCTATAAGCTTATTGAATTCTGATTTTAACTTATTCACAAAAATTCTCTGTCAGAGGCTTCAGGAAGTCGCTTATACAGGAAAACTTTTACATTTTGAGAGATATACTGCAACTTGCAAATTCAGATGTTATCAAGGGCTTCTTCCCTGTCTTTGGACTTAGAAAAAGCCTTTGATAAGGTGTCCCATAAATAAGTTTCCATTTTGGCTGCTTATGGAATTCCTCAAATTTTCACTGAGTAGATTACCGAAACCTGATTGAGTACTACGACTGGGTGACAAGGGAACTGGACAAAGGCCATGCAGTGGATGTCCTGTATTTGGATGTCAGCAAGGCCTTTGATTCCATGCCACATGGGAGACTGGAGGGGGGGGAGCAGGAATATATAGGGGTAAAGCAGCAAAGGGTGGTGGTGGGTGGGGGACTCTTTTCTCTGAGGGATGTCATGAGCGGTGTGCTACAGGGATCTGTATTGGGGCCAGTGTTGTTCGGGATATTCATAGCTGATATCTCCTATGGGTCTGGAGTAAGATCAGTCTCTTTGCAGACAACACAAAGATGGGAGTGGTGGTAGATGACATTGAAGGGTGGAGGGAGCTGCAGGAGAACCTGACCAAACTATAGGAGTAGTCAGATGCATGGCAGTTGGGGTTTAATGCCAAAAAATGCAATGTACTGCACTTTGGGGCTAATAACCAGGGAGGAGCTGGGGGGGTACAGCCAGAATGCACCAAGGAAGAAAAGGATCTAGGGGTGCTAATAATGGGGAGTATGAACAACTCAGCACAGTGCAGACAGGTAGCAGCAAAAGCAAACAGGATGCTGGGGTGCATAGCAAGGGGACTCTCCTCCAGGAACAAGGAGGTGATCCTGCCCCTATACAGGTTGCTGGTCAGGCTGCACCTGGAATACTGCATGCAATACTGGCACCCATTCCTGAAGAAGGACATCAGATTGTTGGAAAGTGTGCAGCGGAGGGCGACAAAGATGATCCAGGGATTAGAGGGATACTCCTATGAGGAGAGGCTGTGCAAGCTGAACATATATTCCCTGGAGGAGAGGAGGGATGGGGGAACATGATCAAAACCTTTAAATACTTAAAGGGGATTAACAAGACTAGGACAGAAGCGATTTTCCAGATTAGAAGGGGGAGGGACACGAGGGGGCACCAGCTGAGAGTGGAGGGGGCAGATTCAGGAGGGAAGTCAGGAGACATTATTTTACAGAGTCGGTGGTGGGTAAGTGGAATACTCTACCTGAGGAGGTAGTTGTCTGTAGTATGGTAGACAGTTTTAAGAAGGGATGGGACAGAGTGAGGGAGGTAATTATGAAGAGGGGAGGGTGGTGGGTGGGGCAGCTGCAAACTGAGGGGCTAGCTGCACGATTGAGCAGACTCGATAGACCATGAGGGCTGCTTCTGCTGGTATTTTCATATGTTTGTATTAGATTATTGTATACTGAGGCCACACTCATACCCATAATGAACGGTATATTAAGGAAAGCTTTTCCTATCAGGAAGGTGTTTAACAAGGCTGCCCCTAAGCCTCAGCTTTATTTATTTTCTTTAGACTCCTTATTAAAAAGAGTTATTCAAGAAAATAAAATTGTAGGTATTTCTAGGCCATTGTCTACAATACATGTTAAAATTACATTCTATGCAGATGATGTATGTTTATATGTCTCTGACATTTCCTCTGGACAAGAAGCTTTCCATGTTTTTCAGAATTTCTAAGAAATATCTGGTTACAAAATTAAATATTGCCAAAAGTACTGAATTATGTCTTGGACAGATTTCAAAGGATATAGCCAACACTGCAGGAATAATGCTACCTGATGTCCTGATAAAAGTTCTAGGAGTTGAATGTGCTACCTAGATTTCATTTTCTATATCAAACACTGCTGATTCCTATTGGGCAAGGGGAGTGGAAAGAACCGACAGGCGTCCTTAGACGATTCCTATCGGCAAAACGCAAATCAAGGATGAAATGGCCCGCTTTAATAAGAAGTAAGGAGAGGGGAGGGTATGGGGTTCTGAATTTTAGGTAATATTATACAGCTGCCTACTGGGGGATAGAATTGACATCGGTTATAAACACTCAGAGGTAAGTTGGAAACAGATGAAAGAAGTAGGTAATAGGGAAAAACACTTAGATACTCTAATCTGAGTTAGACAAAATATCCAGGACCTAGAACTGTTAACTAACAGGTGGACAAGGCGCTCTTTTGAAACCTGGTTACAGGTCAAGCAAAGAATGGCTATTGGAGCAGTCCAGCACCAATGGATCCCAATATGGAAAAATAAAACATTTACACCAACTTTAATAGACCTCACTTTCAAAAAATGTGCTGCAAGGGGTCTGATACACATTGCACAGTTAAATCAGGATAGAACATTTAAGTTGTTCACTCAGTTAAAACAGGGAATTTGGGCTGCAGCAGACTGACATGTACAAAATACAAATTAGAAGCTTCCTCCAGGATAGGGGAAACACAGTAGGTCACGACACCCACAGGTGGAGAAACTGTATACACTAACGAATCTAAGGGAAGGGAAATACATCATCTGTAGTTTGTACCCCAGGATTAACTTGAACACAGGAGAGCAGGAGGTGACTTTGATGCAGTCCAGATGGGACTGCGAGATGGATGAAAGAGTACTCCCGCAGCAATGGCTACAAATCTGGAGGTCAGTACATAAAACTACTTTATCAGGGAGCCGGACAGAATTTAGTTGGAAAGGGGTGTCTCACTTTTTTCTGAATCTGGACAGATCATGACGATAGTCAGAACAGATCAGACAGATGCTGGAGGGGATGTGGGGAGCGGGGTACACTCACACACATTTTCTGGAGTTGTGCACACTTAAGGGCTTTCTGGGTGGAGGTGACCAGAGAGATAGCTAAATGCTTTGATATACCTTCTCCCTTGGAGGGCATACGTTTAATCCTTGGACTTCCCCCGAGAGGAGGGCAGAGAACCAGGCAAAAGATAACCTGTATAATATCTTGGTGGTGGCGGCCCAGAAGATGATCACTCAGGGATGGCTGCGGACCTCTACTCCTAATAAAGAAGATTGGCTTCAGAACTGAAAGAAAATTAAAATAATGAAAGGCATCTCAGCCAGGGTATACCTAAAGAAAGATTTAACTCCAGGTGGCTCCCATTCTACCACATGATGGAGGACCTAGAGGGCACCACAGTGTTAGAACAATTATTAACAGAGTGAGAGAGATGGGATTCTGAGACACAGCCAGTATATGAAGGAAAAAACTTAAAAAAAAACTATTGTGGTCAATTTCTTTAGTTACACTGTTATGAGACTGTTAAATCCTGTCCCAAAGTTGGGGGCAGACAGAATGCTAGCACTTGCTCTGGTTTATGAATGCAGAACGAATATTTGTATAAGGCAACGTGGTAATGAAATGTTATAGACAGTATAATTCCTGTAAATATGACTACCACTTATGTAAGCTGGAATACCATGAGGTTTTTTGTCACTATAAACTGGAGGTTTTAAAGAAAAGTTCGAGGGGTAAAATTTGGATCAGGGGATAGGCCTCTTCTGAACCAGGAGGCAAAACTAAATCTCTATCTCTGTAGGACAAAAGTAGGACAAATATCCTGGAGGTTTTGTAAATAAAAATTAAAAAGTACAAATAATTAAACAATTCCTGCTACTTATTTTTACGTATCTATATTTAACTCCCCCCTTCCCCATGTGTATGGAGACTAAAATTATGAGTGTTTTTTTTTTTTTCAACTTTTGTGGGACAGCAAGTTGAACCCTATTAAAAGGGATTTTATGTATTTGTTACAGAAGACTGGAGGATTAAATATGATGCATCTTTAAGTTTGTTTTAATACTATACTGTTAATTAGCTTCAGTTAAAACAGGACTAAAAGACACAACAGAGGAGTGGCAAGATTGTTTCTAAATGATTTGAGTACGTTTTTCTCTGTATGGTGAAATTCTCCCCCGAGAAATATCCAGGCTTTACAAGTTCCCTCATATAGCATCTGTTTTACAGAAATTGTATGTCTGGCAATTATCTAAACAGCAGTTAGTTGCCTTGTCTAGGAAACAGTTATATAGATTAGTGATGGTAATTTTTTCCCACAGACTCTGGAATTTCCATTGTGTTCCAGTGTGAAAACTATTTTAGATCTTGGACAGCTTAATGACAAAAGGGTCCCTTGCAAGATGTGGGGGATGTTCTCTGGTTAAGCAGTAATGGAAGGCTGGGAGTTAGAGGTAATTCAAAACATAAGAGCCTGGAAGAAAGAATGTATCCAAGACCTGAATGTGATCTTGAGGTAGAAACTATGGAACACTCTTGTTACAGTGCTCTTTTGTAATTGATTTCTTGACATTTTTGGCCCAGAGGTGGTGTCTTCCATGGTTGGAACACTTCACAGATAATTTACTACTGGGAGACTTTCCGATATGGTGCAAGAAATATCATACAAGCACAGTGAGGGATGAGTTATCTTTGCCTGCTTAAAATTCTGTCTGTGGTAGACAAGGAGTCAGCTGGTGCTGCAGCACGTACAGTCCTCTTATCTATTGCAAGGATGACAGAAGCTGCAATTAGAGAGGAATATTTGAAAGAGAAGAGATCTGCGGAACAAGTGATATTTCATGTTTTATAGAAACCAGTTACATGGCTCTGATATTCTCCTAATTGTCTGCTTTACACTTATTGTTGTGAACTTCTTATTTTTTCTGTTTTAAAAAGGGTGAGAGAAGGAAAGGGGTTTTCTTAGTTGGAGTGGTGAAATAGAGCAAATTTGGCTTTCTGTTATTTTGTTTTGTGTGCTGCACCTTTCCCCCATATCATTCATATTTCATATGATGAGTTATGTTTAATTTGGTTTTCTAAGCAGTGTTTTTTTTTGGTTCCATTGTATGGTTTGTTATGTTTTCATACCCCGGCTCTTTGGAATTTTTAACGTCCACCTGAACAACCACTAGACCAGGCACCGGGACCTCAGTTTAATGTCTCATCTGAAGGAGAGCACACCCCAACAATACAGCATCCCCTTAGAACTGCACTCAGGTGCCAGTGTTTATTATATGAGGCCAATCCTGGTGTGGGACTAGATCCCATGAGCGTCTGGCCCAGAGGCAGATGTGCTACCAACTAAACCACGCTGACACTTTTAAAAGAAGTCTTTGGGGTTTTCATCTTAGACAAACATTTTTGACTTCCAGGTTATTTGTTTAACAGTAAAGATACTGTTGGGTCCGAATGCTGCTTATCAGGACTAGTGTGGCATATAGATCACCATCACAAAAGACAGAAGCAGACAAGGAGTTGGTAGATGTAATTCAGAGGGTGTTGAAGCAAGGTTAGATGCTACTAATAGAGGACTTCAACATGCCAGATGTGGACTGGAGTGTCCCAGTAACAGTGAGAACAAGACATCAGGAGCTGACAGAGGCACTGCCAGATGTGCTCCTGGTATAAAAGGTGGAAGAGTCCACAACCGAGGGGCCTCTATGGCTTTGACCCTCAAAATAGGGACTTCACTGGAAAGGTCACAATAATGGAACCACTGGAAACCAGGAATCACCTGACCATGTGGTTTGACATAAACTAGAGCCAGAAAGCAAGCCCTCACAAAGTAAGGTTTAAACTTTAGAAAGGTGGATTTCAGTAGATTGGGGAAACTAGTTAGGGAGAAGCTGATGGGGATGTAGAGTAAATTAGGATTAATTAAAAAAGGGGGTGTTTCGCCAGCCCAATGGCATGGAATACTGAGGCAATGATGCCTTACCTCTTGCCACACTAGCAACCAGTGTTCATAGTGTGAGCAGGTTGACAGGGGTTGGCCGAGGAGGAAGAGGATCAAGTGTCCAGAGGACAGCGCTCTCCTCTCCTGGGGAGGGTGGCTTGGCAGTCCCGCCAAATTACTGCCCCCAGGTGGAGGCCTGAGGGCAGAATGGGTCAGGGATGCCAATGAAGGCAGGGTGCTGTAGGACTCTACAGCATGCGTGTGCCACACACATGTGCTGTTGTATCATGCCCCAGCAATGGTGAGGGAAGAAAATGGGAAACCAGAGATTGACTGTTAGGATGACACCAGTCCCCTGCAGGCTCCACACTCAGCCAGATGGGCACCTTGTGCCATCAAGATAAGTCCTGGTGGACGCCAGGGTGACAGGGCTGGGGAGAATGATGGAAGGGGTCCAGTCAACAGGAAGATGGAATACATAGGGAAGAAAAGGGGGGGGGTTGAAGAAATAAGTCTGTATTAGGGTAATAGGAAAAACAGGAAGGGTGAATGTGAGGAAGCTACCTGAGATTTGAAGAAATTCAGAACAAGCTAAACTATAACCCTGCATAATTCATGTGCTGGCAGTGATTTCCCTAATCCTGTTCCAGTATATGTATATTTTCAGAATAAATGGTAAGATATTGCTTGTAGATATTTGAGTAGATGACAGTATAGCATGCTGAGAATTTGTGTGTTTATTTTTTAGTTTTTGGCTCTGATATATATACATTGTTTGGAAGTGAAGTGCATGGGCAGTAACATGCTGATAAGAAGGGCCACTGTGTTATTAAGTACATGCAGCAATGAATCCATATATTTTCATTGTAAAACACAAAGTTTAACATTAATGATGTAAGAATTGTAGCATGAAATGCCCAATATGTTTATAATTGTGTGTGAGCTATCATATTATGCAGAATTTAACCACACAAAAAAGGGGTCCCAGGCTGCATCATATTTATGAACACTTTTGTTGTTACAATGACTTATAAATTCATTAATAGCAACCTTAGACAATGCTTTAAACCATTCATCCAAATCAGGAGGTTGTTTGTCTTTCCAATGGCATAAGATTAATCTTTTAAAACATATGGATGCCACCATAAGCAATCTTTTTTCTGATACCGATAAAGATTCTATTATTGTTAAATCTCCTAATATAAATATTCCTGGATCAAAAGGAAAGCTAACTTGGAAGATTTTTTACAAGCTTCCCAAATCACCACCCAGGCTGGAAAAAGGAGGGGACAATCGCAAATCATGTGAAGAATATTCGCTCCCCCAGAATCACGTCTTCAATATTTACTATCTTGGGATACACCCATCTTATGCAATTTCTTAGGCATATAGTACCAATCATGCAACAGTTTCAATTGAATCAAATGCCCTTGCAAATCTAAACTAGACTTGTATGCATTATGCCACAAAAGTTTCCATGAACCTTCAGGGATGAGGTGTCCTAGATTTTTTTCCCATGTTAACTTGGCTATAACAATTAGATCAGGACTGTCTTTTATTAGGATTCTGTATAATTTCCCAGCCCCTCCTTTACTATTAGTAATTCTGTTTAAAGTCTCAAACTACTTAGATATTGAGATACCTAGATTGATACCTATGATAGTCTTTAAAGCATCTCTTATCTGTAAAAAGGAATAAAACTGCATATATGGTAATCTGCATATCTCTTTCAATTTCTTAAATAATCAAAGGATACCTGTATGAGGATTGATTATATCCCCCAATAAACATGTACCTTTCTTTTCCCAAACTGGATTAACTAGAACCTTACCACTACACTTAAGGTTTGTATTTATCCATAATGGAGTGAATTATAAAGGTATTGAATTAGAGGCCAAATGTTTAGCAAAATAGGATACAAAATTGGCAGAATTTTTCAAAAATGGATGAGATCCCAGTGAGGATGGATTTATTCCTAAAATCATATGGTGTAGCAAATAAGGGAAAATACTAGACTGTTCATATTTAACCCATGTGGGGGTATGACTATTAGGAAGGAACCACTGACAGGTTTGTCTAAACAGAAAAGCTTGCTGGTATTTTTTAAAATCAGGGAGGCCCATACCCCCTTGCTGCCAGTGTCCCTTAAATTTAGCCAAACTTAACCTTGCCTTCCTACCTTCCCATAGGAATGACCTAAATAAAGAATCCATTTTTTTAAACCACATCGGACGGATGTACATAGGTATCATATTCAGAAAGTACAATATTTTGGGTGCCAGCATCATTTTCAGAGCATTCACTTTGTCCCATAAGAACAAATTAAGTTGGACCCATTTTTTTATGTTCAACTCCATATCCTGTAATATAGGCTTCATATTTACGGTTACTAAACTATCTAATTTACATGGGATCAGGACCCCCAGATAAATAATGCACTCCCCCTGCCATTTAAGATTGTTTTCCTGACATATGAGTCTAAAAGATTCCTTATTACCTTTTAAGGGAAGCACTTCTGACTTTGACCAATTAATGAACATGCTTGACAACACCCTGAACTTGTTAAGGAGTTCCATAATATGCTTAAGTAATCTATGAGGGTTAGATAAGGTGAGAAGTAAATCATCGGCATAAGCAATAACTTTATGTTCCATTTTACAGAACTTCATCCCCATAATATCATTATTTTGTCAAATTAAACATTAACAATGGCTCTATGACTAGAATGAACAAGAGAGGAGAGAGTGGACAACCCTGTCTTGTTCCTCTTTCCAGTTAAAACTTTTCAAAGAGAAATCTGTTAGTGCAAATTCTCGAAGTAGGTTCTCAGTATATTATTGCTACCCTTGAGATAAAATTATCCCCCAACCCAAAGCCTTTTAGTGCACTATATAAGTATTCCCACTCAATTGGCTGAATTTTAGGGGTATTATATTATTGTTTTAAGACTGTTTAGTTAGATTTAGAGTGTAGGCTTAGGTTGTGGGCCTGGGATATGCGTTTACCTGCTACCCCCCCAGGTCGTGCGCCATTCAGCCTCCGCTCTCCATGCTCTCCACCCTTTTCACCCCTCCTCTGTTTTTTTCCACCTATCAACATTGTCAGGCCTTGGGTATCACCCATGGGGGGGAAGGGTGGGTGGCGTGAACAGTGGAGGCTGGAAGAGCGGGATGCTCTCATTAGGGTGGTTAAGCCCAGGAGACGCCCTGGGGCAAAGTGAAGCTTGGAGCATGGGCCATCTTGTTTGGTCCCCATATCCAAGGGCACCATTGTTGGTGAAGGGCAGGTAGTTGGGGCAGCCCAGAAGTTCTGTCCAACCCGGGAGTTGTTGTGCAATGCCAGATCCGTTCAGAATAAGACCACTGTGATTTCCAATCTTGTTGCGTCAACAGATCTGACTTGTATCACTGAAACCTGGCTGAATGATAATGAGAGCCCAATACTTGAGGCCGCAATCCCAGCTGGGTATACAGTGATACACCACCCGAGGTTGGACCACGGGGGGCTGTGGTCTGTTTCAAGACTGAACTGGAACTCACTAGTGTTCCAGTTGAGGAGACCACTTCTTTTGAATGTGCTGTAGTAGCAGGTGTGGGCTATCGAATTGCTCTCGTCTACTGTCCACCTGGAGATGGGAAGCAATTCCTTAAGGAAGTGGTGGACTTCATCATCGACATGGCATTTGATCACCCAGGCTGATGGTCCTGGGTGATTTTAATGCCTGGATCGATGATGAACTCTCGCAATTTGGACAATACTTCCTCCAGTTAATGGACTCACTGGGCCTGACACAGGTGGTTACCACTGCTACACATAAATGTGGCCATTCACTTGAGTTGGTCTTCCTCCTGGGGACTGAGGCTTCTGACGTGGGGGTGGAACCAGTCGGCTGGTCCGATCACTACACTGTGAGATTCAATTTTGGCACCCCCACCTTGTTGGCTGACCCCTGTGGAGATGGTCAAGTACTGCCCTTTACGGAATATTACTTCCGATGGCCTTGTTGCAGTCCTTGATCTATCACAATTTCCTGTGCATTGCAATGATCCAGAGGCATTGGTTCTGGCTTATAATAATGCCATTCCCTCTGCCCTGGATTTTATTGCTCCAGTACGTGTGAGCCCTCTCTCCCTTCAACCTTGGGCTCTGTGGTTTGATGAAGCCTTGAGGGAGTTGCAGCAACTAGGATGCAGGTTAGAACGTTGTTGGCAGAAATCCGGCTTGCATGCCAACCATCTTAGACTGTTAAAACCTTATCGGTTCTATCAGTCAGAAATCTCTCATAAGAAGGCAGAGTTCCTGTCCAGGGAAATTTCTGCTGCTCAGAATCAACCAGCTCAGCTTTTCAGAACTGTGGATAGATTGTGCAACCCAACCTGTCTACAGCTCCTAAGAGCATTTTCACAATTACAGTGTGATGAGCTTGCTTGGTTCTTTGCTGATAAGGAGGCTGACATTAGGTCGGAGATCCACTTGACACATTCTGTGTGAGTTGCTAGAGATCAGGGCTTGGTCACCAGCACTCTGTTTTCCTGGAGTACCGCCCAGAAATCGTGGATGTTATGTGGATTGTCCAAGGGATGTGCCCTACATGCTGTAGTTTAGATCCAGGCCCTACATCCCTGATTATGGGGTGTGGTGATTCTATCACCCTGGTTCTGGCACAGATAGTCATGTGTTCCCTCGACTCAGGTGAATATCCCTGTTCCTTAAAAGAGGCGGTGGTGACACCCTTGTTAAAAAAAGCTTCTCTGGATCCAGACTATCTTGCAAACTACAGGCCCATCTGGAATCTCCCCTTTGTGGGGAAGGTGATCGAGAAAGTAGTGCTGGCCCAATTGGAGAACCATCTGACCATCCATAGCATCTATGAACCTCTCCAATCAGGTTTTCGAAAGAGGCATAGTACCGAGACAGCGCTGGTTCGGGTGCTCAATGATCTCTTGATGGTGAGAGAACAGAGAAAATAGTCCATTTTGGTACTACTAGATCTGTCTTTAGCGTTTGACACCATTGACCATGGGGTTCTGCTTGAGTGCCTGAGATGTATGTGTGGGCTTTCTGGGGTGGTCCTCAGATGGTTCACTCATACCTCGCCAGAAGAACTCAGAGGGTGGTTTCAGTTTTTTTCTCCTCTGATCCCTTCTCTCTGTTTTGTGGGATTCCTCAGGGCTCAATATGGTCTCCCATGTTGTTTGCGGTGTACATGCTTCCCCTCAGAGACATTGTGAGATGATATGGGCTGAGGTTTCATTGCTATGCTGATAATACCCAGCTATACCTGTCTTTTGCACCCGACCAGGAAAGAGCAGTCTCAGTATTTAATAACTGCCTCCATGAAATCCAGGATTGGATGAGATCCAGTTGGCTGAAGTTGAATTCTGGGAAAGCAGAGGTGTTGTTTTTGGATCCTGATCGCCAGATAAGGGGACTTGGGGCTGGCTCACCATCAGGATTGTTTCTTGGGGATGCCGAGCTACAGGTCTCTGAACAGGTGCAAGACCTAGGGGTGATGTTGGATGCAGGGCTGACACTTCAGACTCAGGTGTCAGCTAAGAAACATCACTAGGAATATTCCGTCCAGTGATCTACCAACATTAATCCATGCCTTTGTGACCTCGCATCTAGATTACTGCAGCTCACTATACTTTGGGCTTCTGGGGGTTGATATCCACTGCTTGCAGCTGGTGCAGAATTCTGCAGCCTGGTTGTTGGTGGGAACTTCTAGATCTTCCCATATCACACCGGTGCTGCAGGAACTGCACTGGCTGCCAGTCCAGTGGCGGATTACCTTCAAAGTCGGATTACTGATTTATAAAGCCCTGCACGAACTGGGCCCTTATTACCTGAAAGAGCTCCTGATCCCTTACCACCCTGTGAGACTGCTCCGCTCAACCGACAAGGGGTCGCTAGAGATTCAGAGGGTGACTTTAAAATCTGCTGGGGCCTGCACTTTTATGTTTGCGGCCCTTTCCTCTGGAATTCTCTACCCCATCAGATTAGGGAGTGCACGACCGTGGGGAGTTTTAAACAGGCCCTAAAATCCTTTCTTTGGGTCAAAGCATATGATTGCATTGATTGCTGATCTGTATTGTTATCTATGATGATGATTCTGTTTTTATGGTGTTTTATTGTCTTATTGTATTGCGCCTTGATATTTGAAAGGCGCATAACAAATAAAGCATCATTATTATTTATTATAATTGAACCAAACGCTTTATGAGTACCCAAAGACAACAGTATTGACTCATCCTGTTTTTTAGTAGCCATCCATATTGTGGACAAAACTCTTCTAATATTTTCAAAGCCCACCCTCCCTTTAATAAAACCAACCTGATCTCTATGTATATGATAGAATAGAACTTTCTGTAGCCTATTTGCTACAATTTCAGCCCAAATTTTATAGTCAATGTTCAAGAGGGATATCGGATGATAGCTAGCAGGGACGAGGGAATCTTTACCTTTTTTCAGCAAAACTGTTAAAATTGCTTCAGGCATTGTTTGAGGTAATCCTTTATTATCATTTGATTCAACAAAAACGTTTGAAGCACAGTTGCAACCTAATCACTCAGAATTGCATGTATCTCAGCTGGCAGACCATCGGACCCGGAAGCCTTAGCTTTAGGCAAATGAGCTATTACCGCTTTACTCTCTAAAATCCAAAATAGAGAAGGAAAAGAACTACAAAAGAACCACAGAGCAAATAGGGATTTGCATATGTTTCCCATGATACTTTGCATTATTGGGGTATGTGCAATTGTGTTTCCTTTAAAACTTGGCTGTATGGCCAGCATCCTCCAGGATAACCCATGCCTCAGGGTATTTGCTCTGTGGTTCTTTTGTAGTTCTTTTACTTCTCTATTTTGGGGTCCCCATGGCCCAAACAAATAACATTCCCCTTAAGGGGTGGCTGGCTCCCTCTCCCTGGGCTAAGACACAAGTATGGCACACTGATGAGTGCAAATGAGGATGAAACATGTGTATGTGCCTGCTGTTCTTATCCTTTGCTGATTGCACTGTGTGGCCTTCTGGCACCATGCGATTCTGCTTAAAGTAGAGCCAGTCCAAATTTTCTCATGGGGATTTGCATATGTTTCCCATAATGCTTTGCATTATTGGAGTATGTGCATTTGTGTTTCCTTTAAAACTTGGCTGTATGGCCAATATCCTCTGAGATAACCCATACCTCAGGGCATTTGCTCTGTGGTTCTTTTGTAATCTTACATAATGTTAACTTTGATTTTTTGGGGGTAATTTCTGTTTTTAACCCACACACAGCACTGAAACCTGGCTAACCCTTCAGCACCTGACCTCAGGAGGACTCCCACAGAGTCAGTGGCTCTCCATAGGCAGGGACAAAGTTGGAGAGGGGCCCCCCCAGCTCAACCCCAACCCCTGTGCCATACCATATGATTTCATCCTTCCTCCATGAATTGAGGCACCAGTGGGCAAGAGCCATATGTCCAGCTCTCTTGCCGATGTTGTGCCGGGCCAAGCTTTTTACCGTGTACCCCCCCGGAGCGTGACATGCGCATGCACCACAGCTAACACCAGCATCCATCACCTCAGTTCTCGCTGCTTGGACATGCCGAACCTCCAACTTCCACTAGAGGATCCTCATGCACTGAGCCGAGGTTCCCCCCTCCCCCCCAGAGGAGATGAGTGGTCCTACAGATGCTCAAGCCTCCTCCCCCCGGCCTGCCCTCTGTCAACCCAAGCCCATTAACTTAAATTTTTTTTTGTTAGTGGATTTGTTGTATGCTGAAAATCTTAATAAAGTGTTAATTACAAAACAAAAGACACTATCTCATGCCCACGAACATAACACTGACACATTAGAAGTGAAGGCCAGCAGCCTGTTCCTTTCAGGGTCCTCAGCACCATAACCCCATCCTATTTTAATGAATCACTGCCACCAGTGCTCAGATTTTCCTTCAGCTTAGCACTTGTCTGCTTCCCACCTCATATAACTGACTCCAGTGCAGAAAGGCCACTAGCCCTCCTATTGTTGTTTTTTTAATATTTTATTTGTAATTTTTAGAATGAAAAGAAAATGTGTCAAACCATCAAGAAGAACAACAGAATACATTTTCAGTGGGACTGCCTAACAGCATACATCTAATCACTCTTTGAAATGGTTACAGTGTTGGGGTAACAACATTTGATACAGAAATATCTAATGAATCCACTATTGTAGGCATACGTTTCCACTTATATTAGCAAATACTGAAAGATTTTTTTTTAATTTATATTTTATTCAATTATCAAGTTAACATGGGCAAATGACCCAGAGGGTAGCACATCGCAGCCCCATTCTGGTGATGAGGGTTCAGTAGCAGACTCAGGAACGGGATCAAGTGACTGTGGGGACTAGGGCAGCACAGCCACGTGCAGTGTGCCCAGCCAGAGAAGGGATGGTGGCTGGGGAGCTTGCCTCCTCCACAAGGTGACACTGCATGCTTGCATGGCCTGCAGGGGCACTGCCTGGCGCTGAGCGGAAGGTGGATAGTGTTAAAATGTGAAAATCAGAAATGCCCCTGTGTTCACCAAGTTGTCTAAATGATGGTCCCCAGTACCCTCAGGCCCAGCCTCATGTAGAGCCCCAGTAGAGCTGATGGCGAGGGGAGCAGGAGATAGGGCAGAAGGGTTTCTAGCAGGAAGACCCCATGGGGAGGCGCAGGTGGCTCCTCAGGGCCACAAAGCTATATGAAAACAAAAGTGACAGAATTAGAAGGAAAAACTTTGGGCTGGCAATATATCATAGCTTACGGAGCTGATAAATATAAACATTTATGCAACTCTGACACAATAGAGGTAAGGAAAGGAGGAAATTGTTCAACCAGGAAAGGCACAATAAGCCGGAGCTTAGAAACATAGAAACATAGAAGTTGACGGCAGATAAGGACCGCAAGACCCATCCAGTCTGCCCATTTCTTTTTCTACCTTATAAATGTGCCATCGGCCTTTGCTCTGTCAGTGGCCTATCTATTCATAGTCATTTGTATTGCTCCCTTATGCCTATCCCATGCCTGTTTGAAGCCCTGCACTGTATTCATAGCCACCACTTCTTGTGGTAAGCCATTCCATGCATCCACCACCCTTTCTGTGAAAAAGAATTTCCTCACATTCCCCCTTAATTGGCCTCCTCTAATCTCATGCTGTGTCCTCTTGTCCTGCTATTTTTCTTATATTTAAACATGTTAGACTCTTTCACCTTGTTTATGCCCTTAAGGTGTTTGAATGCCTCGATCATATCACCTCTCCCTCCTTTGCTCAAGTGTATACATATTGAGCTCCGTTAATCTGTCCTCATATGTCTTCTGATGCAGTCCCTGCACCATTTTGGTTGCCCTTCTCTGGACTGCCTCAATTTGGTTAATGTCCTTGTGAAGGTGTGGCCTCCAATACTGCAGCAGTACTCCAGATGGGGCCTAACCAGTGTCTTGTACAGAGGATTATTACCTCCCTCTTACGACTTGTGATACCCCTACTAATACACCCTAACACCCCTTAGCCTTACTCTACTGCTTTAGAGGTCTGCTTGGATGATTTTAGGTCATCAGTGATGATGATGCCCAAGTCTCTTTCTTCCTTTGTGACTGCTAGCAACTCCTCCCAGCCTATAGGTGGCTTCAGGGTTTCTCTTCCCTATGTGCATGATTTTGCACTTCTTTGCATTAAATCCCAGTTGCCACTCTTCTGACCATTCTGCTAGTTTATCCAGATCTCTTCTCATTCTGCCCACCCCATCTGGATCATCTACTCTGTTGCAGATCTTGGTGTCATCTGCAAACAGACAAGCCTTACCCTCTAGTCCATCTGCAAGGTCACTAATGAAGATGTTGAAGGACTGGCCCCAGGACTGATCCCTGAGGTACCCCACTTGTGACTTGCATCTCTTCTGACTGTATACCATTTACCACCACTCTCTGTTTTCTGCCCGTCAACCAGTTTGCCACCCAGTTGACCAACTTCTGACCCACCCCAAGCCTACCCAGCTTATTTATCAATCTTCTATGTGGAACAGTGTCAAAAGCTTTGCTGAAGTCAAGGTAGGCGACATCAACTGCTCCCCCTTGGTCCACCACTCTGGTTACCCAGTCAAAGAAATCTATGAGATTAGTTTGACAGGACCTTCCTTTGTAAACCCATGCTGTCTTGGATCCTGTGCCCTATGGATTCCAGGTGTTGCACTATCCTTTCCTTAAGGAGTGCCTCCATAATCTTGCCCACTACTGAGGTAAGACTGACAGGTCTGTAGTTCCCCGCCTCCTTCCTGCTACCACTCTTGTGGAGCGGGATCACATGAGCCCTTCTCCAGTCTTCTGGGACCTCTCCTGTGCTCAGAGACTCACTAAACAATTCTGCTAATGGCTCTGCTAGTTCCTCCTTTAGCTCCTTAAGTACCCTGGGATACCCAGCTTGTTTCCAAGTGCGACCTGGGAGCACAAGGAAGTTAAGTGACTTGCTCAGGGTCACACAGTATGCTGTAGGATTCAAACCCAGGTCTCCAGGTTTGCAATTCAGAGCCTTAAACCACTACGCTATACTGCCTCTGACATACTGCAGGTAGTGGGCATATCTTGCATGTGTGGCATAGGCTGATGCTGGAAGGTGGCAAGGACAAGGCATTCTGTTTGAAAATGATAGTGTCTGCAAAGAGGCAAAAATGCTTCCATACTTTGCATTTGTGGGCATCTTTGAAACAAGCCCCATGGTCTACAGACAAGACATAGTGCACTTACGGAGCCCACCAAGAGAGAAATTGTTGTTGTCTATTATGGATAGAAAACATTTTCTCTATCCTGTATATGTCTAGTTCTTGTCCTCCACTCCAGTGTCTTCTAAGATCAGGTGTTGCATTTGAGAGTCACTGCTTCGTAATGCATTTTTGTAGCAGTAGCCAGTAATACAGCCATGGGTCCTTTTTTGCTAAACCTCTGAAGGGTATGGTAAGAGTAAGAATAACAATGCAAGTAGAGTTATTAAGGGGTCGGCAGTATTGCCTTGAGGTTAGAGAAACATGCTCTAAAGGAGCTTCATACATCGAGCAGATCTGGGTTTGATTCTTAAAACTTCCACTTGCATACTGAGTGACCCTGAGCAAGTGACTTGACTTTCCTGTGTATCTGGGATACCCCTGAAAATTGGCCTTGTGTCCAGTGGGCATTACCCAGTTACCAAAAACTAAATAAATTGGGCTGGCAGTTTATAGCCAAGAGGTTAGAGTAACGAGCTGTGAATGAGCTTGGTACATCCAGCAGACCTGGGTTTGATTCCCACAACCTCCACTTGCATACTTTGTGACCCTGAGCAAGTCACTTAACCTCCAGCAGTGCTCCCAGGTTGCCCCTGAAAACAGGCACTTGTGCCTAGTGGGCCTTACTCAGTTACCAAAGACTAAAATAAAATCAGAAAAAAAAAAAGTGTGTACACTTGAATCATTCAATGGGTGATCTAGTGCCTCCTGTTCCCTAGGTTACTTCAACATTTGTGTATGATGGAAGCAATCGAAAGGTGGCACGCAAAGGGGGGAGGTGTTGCTGGTAGGGGACTTTAATCTACTGGACGTGGATTGGAGCTTACCAGATGTGGCAACAGTCAGAAGTAGGGACATCCTTGACTCCTTGCAAGGGGCGTTCCTCAGGCAACTAGTTAAGGAACCCACTCGCGGGGGGGGGCAATACTGGACCTGGTACTGACAAAAGAGGGACAGTGTTGCTGCCATGACAGTGGGTGGCCACATAGGGACCAGTGATCACCATACAGCGTGGCTCAATATAAGAACTGGGCCAGAATCGAACTGCACTACATTAATGATTCTGGACTTCAGAGGGACAATTTTAAGAAAATGGGAGAATGCCTCAGGGACACCCTAGCAGGGATAGGGAAACTTGGGGGAGTCAAGGAAAAATGGGCAAAAATAAAGAGGGGCATTCAAAAAGGAACAAATCTCTGTGCCAGGCAGGTTAACAAAGGCAAGAGAAAAAAGAGTCTGCTATGGTCTCGAGAGAAGTAGTGGAGAAAATAAGGGCAAAAAAACTAGCATTTAGAAGGTACAAGAGGACACAGAAGGAGGACGATGAGGAGAGTTACCAGGAGAAACAAAGACAGGCAGAGAGCAGTTAGGAGTGCAAAGGCACAAACGGAGGAGAATATTGCCCAGTCAGTAAAAAAAGGGGATAAAACATTCTTTAGCTATATACGTGAGAAAGACCAAAGGAGGGGTCGGAAGGCCAAAAGGGGAAAGAGGGGTTTGTGAGGAAGAGGACCAAAAAAAAAAAAAGCAGAAATACTGAACAATTACATTTGTTCAGTATTTGCAGAGGAAGGGGTAGGTCATGGGCCAAAGATAAGAGACAAGGGCATTAAAGGAAGTGAGGTAGACACTAGTCCCTTTACAGAGGAGAGAGAGTCCTAAAGGAACTAGCACAACTAAAAATAGACAAGGCAATGGGACCTGATGGGGTGCACCCTAGGATACTGAGGGAACTCAAGGAGGTGCTGGCTACACCTTTGACAGATCTGTCAGGTTTCATTTTCCTCTGCGCACAAATCTGCAGCATTTGTCTGTAAATCCCCTTTTTTCCACCTACCAGAATTATCTTTCTTTAATTTCCTGATAATGCTGTCTTGCTGTGCAATTACCTCATATGTTATCAATCCATTGTTATTTCTTACTTAAATCTTTTCAACCTATCACTTGAAACAGGGGAGGTTCTGGGGGACTGGAGGAGGGCAGATGTGGTCCCACTACACAAAAGTGGAAATAGGGAGGAGGTAGGAAACTACAGACCTGTCAGCCTGACTCCGGTAGTGGGTAAAGTAATAGAATCGCTACTGAAGGAAAGGAAAGGATTGGGGAATACCTTGTAACCAGTGGATTACAGGATCCGAGTCTCAGGCAATATGGTTTCACAGGGGACGGTCTTGTTGCCAGACCAACCTGATCAACTTCTTTGACTGGATGATCAGGGAACTGGATCAGGGAAGAGCGGTAGATGTAGCCTACCTGGATTTCAGTAAGGCTTTCAATGCCATTCCACATGAAAGACTGGTGAGCAAGTTGGGCAACCTCAGAGTGGGTCCAAAAGTAATAAAATGAGTAAGCAGTTGGCTAAGCAAGAGGAGTCAGAGGGTGGTGGTAAATGGGGTCCAGTCTAGAGAAGGCAAGATGACCAGTGGTGTGCCACAGGGGTCAGTACTAGGCCTGGTCCTCTTCAATGTCTTTATTAGCGACATCACAGAACAGCCGGAAGGGAAAGTATGCCTGTTCGCAGATGACACAAAAATCTGCAACACAGTGGACACACGGGGGTGGTGGAAAGAATGAGGGATGATTTGAAAAAGCTGAAAGAATAGTCAAGGGAATGGCATCTGGGTTTCAATGGAAAAAAATGCAAAATGATGCACTTGGGGCACAGAAACCCGGCACGGGGTCATTATGTCGCAAGACATAATGCCGCATGGCACTAGCGCACTGCGCGATTAATGCCATGAGGCATCATGTTTTTGTTCTGTGGGGGGCTCCACCCCCACCCCCCATTACTGGGGGTCTGTGCCCCTGGACCTCCCCTCACTAAAGATTCTCAATCTGGGGTCCCAACTCGAGTGCACAGGTCTGGGTTCCATAATGTTGCACGCTATTAAGCATGCAACATTATGACCAGGTACGCAGAAACCCTGGGGCAACATACCAGTTGAGTGGACAGGTATTATTAGCAACTACAAAACAGGAAAATAACCTAGGGGTAATCAGCTCTGATGACCTGAAGGTAGCCAAGCAGTGTGATAAGGCAGTGGGGAAGGCTAGCAGGATGCTTGGGTGCATAGGGAGGGGCATCACGAGCAGAACGAGGGAGATAGTATTACCCCTGTATAGATCACTGGTAAGACCCCACATCAAGTACTGTGTCCAGTTCTAATGGCCCCACCTCTGGAAGGACATTGATAGGGGGCGGTGGTACAAAGGAGGGCTACCAAAATGGTGCAGAGCCTGCATCAAAAACCCTATGAGTAAAGACTCAGTGAACTAAATATGAAACATAGAAACATAGACTTTGATGGCAGATAAGGACTGCTTGGCCCACCTAGTCTGCCCATATGTACTCTCGGGAGGAATGGAGGGAAAGGGGGGATATGATAGAAACATTCAAATACCTCACAAGTATTGATAAGGTACAGGAAAGTAGCATTTTCCATAGAAAAAGATGCTCCAGGACAAAGGATCATACTATGAAGCTGGAGGAGGGGGGAGGCTCACAGGAGATGTGAGGAAATACTTCTTCATGAAGAGGGTGGTGGACACCTGCTACAGCCTCCCAGCAAAGGTGGTGGGTACTAAAACGATAAAAGGATTCAAGCATACATATGATAGACACAAGGGGACCTCAGAAGTAAGGCAAGGGGGGAGATGACTGGAGCTCGAGTAGGGTCTGCGGTGGCACTGTAGACAGGGAATATAGGGCAGACTAGGTGGGCCAAGAGGTCCTTATATGCCAACAACTTCTATGTTTCTATGTAAATAAAATATGTCTTTTTTTTTTTTTTTTTTACTTTTTTTTACCCTCCTACTCTGGCCCCTTAGAGTTGACTCGGAGCTGCCTTATCCCACCCTGCCTGAGGTCCTCCTGGGTCTGGTCTGCTGCTTCCCGGGAACTCCCCTCCAGCTCCTCCAACTACCCCACCCCCCCCTGTCTGTGAGCTTCCCAGAGTGGCACCACCATATTCCTCCAGTGCTCTATCTATGATCTAGAAGGGCAGCCGGGGAGTGAAGGAGAGAGACAGCAACCAGCCAGGACAGATATGGCAAAGGACGTGGGGGCAGTCCACTGGCTCCACCATTGCCTACCCGGGTGCCAGAGTGTTTCCACTTTTCGGTTTCCCCAGGGGCATGGACGTGCAATGACACCCTGCATGTGACAGGCGCGCTCCCGCACCAGTGCGTAAGGCATCCACCAACACCCCCATCCCGAGAAGAGCATGCCGCAAGTTGTGTTGTACTGCAGTGAACACAGCCACCCACCCCCAGGAGAGGAGAGCAGTCCTCCGAATGCTCAATCCTCTCCTGCCCCTGCTGACTCCCAATAACCCGAGCTCATTCCCGAACCCAAGTTGCCAGTGTGGTGAGAGGTGTGGCGTCCAGCGCCTCAACCCTCAGCACCACTGGGCCAGCTCATAAAATATTGTCTTAAAAGGCTGCATTAGCTCCCTAAAAAAAAGTGGCCCAGTGTAAAGGGAAGGGAGAATGCCAGCTGGAATCCATGCTGCCACAGTATACATGCACCTGCACTCAGCTTCCTTAATGCACTAGTATCCTTAGGGATTGCAAGCACAAACAAGGAAAGAAACCCTGGCATGATATGGATGATGGGGCACACTCAGGCTCTGACCTGATCAACCAGCCACCCCTCCCTGGAGATCCTCATACAGGAGGGTCAACACCTTGCCTGGTGTCACCTGCCTGGTACGCCCCACCTCAGGGGTTAGCTCGGAGGTTGGAAAGGGGTAAGTGCTGGAGTAGGGAACATCATTTTTTTCCATAGAGCTTTTTCATGCTGTGGAGTACTGGCTGGCTCTTCAGCCCCAGCTTGCCCCCTCTGTCCAGGCACCATCTCACCATGGAGCTTATCTGCCTCTACTCCCCCATGCCCCCCCATGTGGTGGGGCTGGGAGGGGGCTGCCCCCCTCCCACAGTCCTGATCTTGTTTGGCAGGGTCCTGGGGCAATGGCATGAGTTGGATCAGGCAATCAGGGCGTCTCGGTTGAGTAGGCCCTGCTTTTCCTGTTTTCTGGTCCCCATCTCAAGGTTGGCACACCTGCACTGGTATGGGTGCGAGGCATGAAGATGCTACGTGCACTCGAATGCCTATGCACAGCCCTTAGATAGGTGGCTACATGCCATGCCACCCAGCAGCGGTACACGCTGTCCCCCCAACCAAAGGAGAGCCATCTATGGATGCTAGATCCTCCTTCCCCTGGCCGACCCCTGAGCAACCTCATCCATTCCCAAACCTGGGTCACTGCCATGGCTGGAAGTAAAGCATCCAGACAGCCCTCAATGTCACTGGGCTGGCTCGACATAAACAAATTTTTAAAAAAAGGGAGACCCAGGCACTCAAATCAGTATTTACCTGTATTTTACACCGTTTAGTGAAGATATAAAAGTTTTAATTTATGTAGTTGGTGCAGCAGGACATAAGCTGTTTCCTGCACTTCAAGGTAAAGGGACGGCTTTTGCCCTGCTGCAGCAACTACATGAATTGGAATGTTTTGTATCTTCACTGAAAACATAAAAGCAAGTCCTTATTTGAGTGCCTGTGTCCCCTGTTTTTGAAAATTGCAGCAGGGCTGTGCAGATGCAGGAGCAGCACATATTTGCATCCACGTCCGGCCCTTTGGGTGATCGGGCCCAATATTTGTACAGGTGCATGAAAGGTAAAAGGCACAGGATAAGTAAGTAAGTAATAAGTCATGACAGAGTGTGCATTATAGAATTTAAATGCATGCCCCAGGAGTGTAGTAAGGCACAAGGTCGAAGGCTAAGTGTCCTTACACCCCTGGGAAGTGTGTAAAATCCTATACGGCACACCCTGGAGGGGCTTATTATACTTATAAAATGGGTCTGTGTTTTTTTTTTGGGGGGGGGATGAGATTTGGCGCCTGACTGTGCATTTATAGAGAATTAATGCATGGGCAGGTGATATCTCTTGGTCAATTAAATTTCTTAATTTTTTTCTTGCCTTCAAGACATACAAGATGATCAAATTGAAATGTACAATATGAATAGAAATATACATATACATACAGTGTATAAACAAGAGCAGTAGAAAAATAAAGCTGGAAAGAGATTCATGGATAAGGAGGCAAGAGAATGCAAACAGGAGGCTTGCCAACACAAAAAAGAATCTCTTACCATCTACAGAAAATAACAGGAAATTAGTTCTGAACATACCATAGCTAAAGTAGTGTTAGTACATAAATAATGATCCCATTCTGCAACCACTAGCCATTCTGAGATATATATATATATATATATATATCAACCACAACAAGGAAAGACAATTCCTCCCTAACAAAATATGTTCCTGTGACTCATTTACACTCCAGGGACTCATATAATTGTGTGTGGGAAATGTAAATGCATAATTTGAACCCTGGTCTATGCACATAATTTAACTCCTTGGCAATCGCACAAGTTCCTTTTATACTGTGCCTTTGGCACCACTTCTGGCTCCTGCACCGAGTCTGAAACCTATCATCACATCCCCAAATTTCCATTTAGATGCGCCCATATATGCAAGGGAAACCAAGAGTTTGGTCAAGCAAACTCTACAGCAGGAATGGAAGCAGCCTGTGCCATTGGAGCCTCAGGCAGCACACAGCGAGGCCTTGGACAGCGTGCCTAAAACTGAACAACTGTTAATTGGTCTCCGTGAGTCCTCGCAATAAAGTTAAACTGTTTACTTATTATTTATTTATTTATTTAAATTTTGATGACCGGGTGAGCCCACTGAGACAATTCAGTCCCTTTTTCAGGGGCGACCCGGGGAAAACAGACAATTCCAAGTTTGGGTACAGATACAGTTGGGTGCAGATAATTCCAAATAGTAGATACAAGTACAATTGGGTACAAGAGGTAGTACAAATAAGTAGCAATAGGATCAGGATGTGGCAGGAAAGTAGTACACGTATGAATTAAGTAACATAGAGCCACAAGTTCACCCTTGAGCATACAGTCAAATTCCATCAACTTTGGCTGAAAAATTCCATGGTGGTCCTGAGATGTCCAGTGAGGATAAGACTTAGGTAGGGCTAGGGTCCACAGTGCTGGAGACCTGAGTCAAGGATGCTCAGGCAGGTTATGTGCAGAGTGGACATGACATCAGGCAACCAGTTCAGTAGTAAAAGTCCAACATAAAGTAAAATGAGTGCATGCATTAGGTAATTTTTCATATCTACAATATATACAAGCTAATTACAGTATATAAGAGAGGTGAAGGGGGGTCGAGGGGAAGAGATTATTATTAGTAGAAACAGGTGAGTTAGGAGGCATTAGAAAAATCGAAGTGGGGGTAGGTGGGAGATTAGGAAGGAGACATAATACAGGAGTGAGAAGCATAGGATTTGAACAGAGGGTGTTAAGTACAGTCACCACAGCAGGTTGGGGGGGGGGGGGGGAGTTCCTTCAAACTTTTTTTAAATAGGGGAAGAGTTGCTTATGAGAGAATACTGTGGGGAAGGCATTCCACATTTGAGGTGCAGAGAAGGCGAAGGATCGCCTACCAAGGGCTAGACAAGCCCTAGGAAGGCTTAGCAACGGGAGGTGGGAGTGTCAAAGGGTCCTGGGGAAGGGTTTTCGTGTCAGGAGCCCAGAGAGAATGGGTGGGGGAGGAAGGTGAGTAAGTTTGAACATGGTACATAGTACAGGGAAGTCCATTCTGGGTTTGAAAGATGGCTAGCCTAGGGATTTGAGAACCACGCAGTGGTGGGCTCCAGCTGGAGCTGCATCAGCAAAGTGGGCTATTCTGCAGTAGGTCTGTTTGATCTTGGCCAGAGTGGTGATCTTGGCAGAGTGAGTTATAGGCGCACCATACAATAAGGCGGGGAGGAGGGTGGCTGAGGCAACAATTTTCCTAGCAGACGGGGTAAGGTAATGGGAAGCACGGTGGAGGAGGCCGAGTTTCTGATTGGTGGTTTTGATAATACTATTGACATGATTATCGAGAGAGGTTTTCATCAAGAATCATGCCCAGGTATTTGAAGGATTCAAACCCATCGAGCAGTTGGCCCAATGATGTGTTAATGATCAAAGGAGGCTGAGAGGTTAAGTTAAAGGACGTATGGCGGAACAGCATGGATTTGGTTTTTCTTTCTATTCAGAACCAGCAGGTTCCCTTTGAACCAGGTATCTAATTGGTGGAAGTCATTTCCTAGGTTAGACCTGATAATTGAGACGTTGGTGCCGTGTCAGTATAGGATACCATCATTGGCATATGGCTGGATTGATCTACCTCCACAGTTAAGGAGCATGTCATTTATAAAGACAGAGAAAAATAGGGGCCTGAGGATGGATCCTTGGGGACCCCATCCATGACTGGAGATAAGGAGGAGAAGGCCTCTCCCATTTGACACACTGGAATCAATTGCCTAAATAGTTTGATATCCAGGCAAGGGAGTTGTAATCGAGGCCTAGTAGTTGTAGCTTGGAAATGAGAAGGAAGTGGCTGACAAGGTCAAAGGTCTTTGTGAGGTCAATGAAGACTGCCCCCTGTGGCACTACCATGGTCCATAGCACGAAAGATGTCAGAGGTGACCTTCAAGAGAACGGATTTGGTACCATGTGATTTCCTGAAGCCATGTTGATGTATTGTGAGGGCATTGGTCTGTTCAAGGAAGGAGTACAATTGGTTGTAAAGGATTTTTTCCTGGATTTTTGCTATAGGACACAGAATGGAGATGGGTCTGTAATTTTCAACAAGGTTAATTGGGCCTGATGCACAGGGACAACAGTAGCTGTTTTCCATTTGTCTGAGATAGAGTGTGTGAGGAAAGATTGATTAATTAACCAGAAAATTGGGTGGGCCAGTGCGGGAGCTCCAAGCCTAAGGAATCTGGGGGAAGGGGCAGAGTGTCATAGCCAGGGGAGCTATTGGGATTGAGGCCCATAAGGAGCTTAAGGACTTCTCCCCGTGAAGTGAGTTTTAGGTGAAAGAGATGGGAGTGAGGTTCAGCATGGGGGGGTGTTGTGGTGAAGGGCTGTTAGAGGGAAGACCTACTTTGTAGACTTCAAGGTCAGTGAAGAATGAGTTTATTCCTGCAGTGATCTCAGAGGGTGAGGATAGCTCTGAGCTGTTCCTAATCATGACCTGGGGGTATTCTGTTCATGACCCTTGAGGAGGTTGTTGATTTGCTTCCAGAAGCATTTAGGGTTGCTAAGGTTGTTTGTTTGAAGGGACTGTAGATAGTGTCATTTGGATTTGGATACCTTAGCCTTGCAGATGTTCCGTAGTTGCTGGTAGGAGTTCCAATCAGTAATGACCCCTAACTTTTTGTATGAGCGCCAAGCCTTATCTCTTGAGCACATTAGTAGCCGGAGCTCTTGGGAGAGCCAGGGGGAGTGAATTCCTTTAGCTCTTCTCATCTTGAAGGGGCATGGAGGTTGAGGATGGAGGTGAAAGTGTTGATTAAGTAATCAAGTGCCTGATTGATATCAGGAATGGTGGAGATGGGTGACCAGTCAGAGGAGGCAAGACTATGAATAAAGACAGGGGTGGTAAAGTATGTTAGGTCTCTGGTTTTAAAGATTTTTTTTGGGGGGGGTGCAAAGTCATTTCTCCAGATACAGAAGCTCGGGGAGTGGTCACTTAGCACATCAGGGAGGACGCCTGCAGCGCTAATGTGGGACCTATTGTTTGTTAACATCCAGTAGAGGAGTGTGTGATTCCCAGATTTCAAGTTGAGCCTAGCTGGATGTTCGATTAGCTGTTCTAACCTAACATCTGATATAGCCAACAGATATAGAGCATTTTTAGAGCCGTTCCAGTCAAGATTGAAGTCACCACACACTATAAAGTCATTATGATGGAGGGTATCCAGACTGGTGAAGAGTTCTGTGTAGGATGTGTGTTCAAGTTTGTGGGGTAGATAGATACACCCTGTGGTCAAACATTTGATTTTACCAAGTGTGACTGATATGAAAAGGTGATCGATGCTGGGGTCTAGCTTTGGGTCAGACAGTTTGTCGACAGCCAGCCCAGCACTGGCGTAAATAGGTACACCCCCTTCCTTCTTCCTGGGTCTGTCTCGACAGTAGGAGGAGTACCCAGGGAGGGCAATTTCATGGAATTGTATAGAGGGTTTTAGCCAGGGCTCTGTTAAGCAAAATACATCTGGCTTGTGTTGTTGAGTCCAAGCTTGAAGTTCAGGCAGTTTACGTCTGATGCTTTGGATATTCATATGGGTTATCTTGAGAACTTTTATCTCTGACCATGTAGGACAGGAGGATTGGGGGTGATCCAGACCCTTCCTACATGGACCAAGGTTTAAGTCAATGTTTCCAGAGAGCAGTAGTATACAGAGTTGGGAACAGAGAATGGGAGGGCGTATGAACAGATGTTTACGTCAGTTCCGTGGCCTATGCCCACACAAGGTTGTTTTGGCACGCAGGGCGAGGACTGGATAGCGGAGGTGCAGGATGATCATGCTTGAAATGTGATGAACATTGTGGTAGAGACGTAGGAGAGAGTACAGGGAGGTGGAAGAAGAGGCAGAAGTCCTGTCCTTGAGATGTAAGTCCTGCCAAGGTCAGACCAGGAGAGAGTATGTCCACAACAAATTAGTTGACATGGGGAGGAGCATACTTGCTGAAATGAGGTGTTAGGATTTGTTTGAGAGCAGGAGAGTTGAATACTGGTCTTCATAGAGCCTCAGGGAGTTAGCCTTTAGTGTAACCAACAGCTATCCTATCTAAGGCTTATGTGTGCAAAGGGGAGGATTGTTTACTACTGGGGTCATAAAGCACAAGTCGAGAAGAGTGTTGAGTTAATCTAGCTTCGATAGTGATAGCTAAGGGCTATATATTAGGTCCAGTTTGTTGGAGTAGTTCCACAGTCAGCAGGAGCCAGGAGGGTAGGGTTGAGAGTGGATTAGACAGGTCTTTGTTTATGCACCTCGGAGATGGGGCTGGCAGAGCTTCACAAGTTTGAGCCCTAGTTAGTAATGTCTAGCAAGATGCTTGAGGAAATTGTCCAATGGAGAGGATTCCCAGTAGAGGTGGGCAGGGCCAACGTGTATTTAAGCTGGCCTAAGGACGGGGCGGAGGCATGGGCCAAAAAAACCCTCTCACAGAGCAGAAACCCCTCTCACAGAGCAGCGGCCTGAGGAGCTAACGTTGACTGCCACAGGGACCTCTCTATTCAGCCAAGAAGCTGTAGAGAAGCAGCCCTGAAAAGTCTTGAAGCTCGGTAACCAATCCGAGCCTGTCTGCCACTACAGGCAGCCAATGAGTGTCCTCAACCAGCGGGTAGTTAACCAATAGTTTTTCCGGCTTAGGAGCCAGATTCGAGGTGCCATACCTGGGGCTGAAGATCCTCCGGGGAAGCGGCGCAAAAGGATGGAGTGACTGGTGGCTTCTTCCCACTGGTCACAGTCAGCAGGGTGGACCCAGGAGGGGGCTTCACCTGGGGAGAAAAGACAGAGTGGGAATTACTATTATAGTCCTGGGACAAAAGGCTTGTCTGGGCACTAAATTGCTGGGTGTGGAAAAAGGGATTAGTGCAATGGGGGGGGGGGTACTTTGGATGCAGACAGGGGGATAGAGGGAGCTCAGACTGCACAGCGGGTGGCCATCGCTTTTGGCACCAGAGATCAGCTTAGGCAGTGATCTTTAAAGTTAATTTTTTTAACTGTTTTTAGCTGGTCATTGCTTGGCGCAAGAAGTCTGCTTTAGTTAGGGGTCATTCTGAATTAGGTTTTGAATTCTCAGATTCGGGCAGAAGAGCAGAGCAAAGTTGCGTACTGGGGGAATTAAGTTTTAAATTTAGCTGGTTTTGGACTCTCAGATTTGGGCAGAAGAACAGAGCAAAGATTAGTACTGGGGGAATTAAGATTTAAATTTAGAGAGCCCCTGAGATACAGATTTGAGAGTAGGAAGGTTAAGTTAAATCCGAAGCTGGGTTGAGCAGCACTGCTTGAAATAACTAGAATAGGGATAAGGTTAGTCCTACAGGTTAAGCAAAGATATTAGTAGGCTCAAGGAGGTTGAGGAGAAAGAGATACAGTCCTCCAGGTTAAGAGGAAACATTTTGTTTAGGCAAAAGTCAGAAAGAAAAATGTAGATAACATAGAGGATAGTGTATGGGCAACAGTGAACAACAACAGTGTTGTTCACTTCGAGAGGTTGTCATGACAACCGTTGAAACCTCGAGAGGTTTAAGGGTGTTATGACACCTCGAGAAGTGAACTGCACTGTTGTTGTTCAATGTTGCCCATACACTGTCTTTTGTAGCGTGTGGGCAAAAACTACCCCGAAACGGCATGTGACTACCACCACCACGGTCACGCCATGATGTCGATGACTCCCCGCCACCACCCCGTGTCCGTAAAATCACTCCACTCCTTCCAGTTTCACAAAGATAGTGTTACTTCATCAGTTTTAAAAAGAAATACAGCTGTCCTGCTGTATGCCGGCCACTATTTAAAAAAAAGGCACTTACTGAAAGATTGTAACATCCTCCTGTGCCATCGGTGAACTGCCCTAGACATTTTTCGAACAGCACCGAACTGCAACTTGCACATGCGCAAATGCAATCTGAGCTATTGTACCATCGTTGTGACATACTCACAATGGTGCAACATTGTGACGTCACATCAATGGTACAACAAGTCTAGGGAAAGCTAGAGTTTCTGAGACAACAATGTTCTAAAATACATTATAGTAATAATTTAACTCCCCAGTTTTAGTAGATAACATTTAACTCCCCAGTTTTGCAATTTACACAGTTAGGCTGACTGCAGCATACAGTTTCTATCTCACAGCAATCAACATTCAGTTTACACTGTTAGGCTAACAATAGAAATAAGTTTCTAGAAATAGAAATAAGTTTATAGAAATAAGTTTCTAAAAATGCAATTTTTCACTTGCAGTGTCTACTCATCATGCCCCAGCCAACCCCATTTTGATGCCCCCGCCCCATCATCTGTTTTTTAACGGACTTACCTCTTGCCCAGAAACTCTGTGTGGTGTGTGGGTACTACCGTCAGCAGTGGGGGTGGGGGATTGTCATCCTGTTGGCTGAGGGTTTTTTCCCTCCAGGTTTCCTCCATATGTGTGTGGCGTGCTATCGACCTCTGTGTCAGGACCTTCCCACAGTTTGTGCCATATGCTGCTCCACCACCAAGCCTTGGCCAGATGGTAAGCATGCAATGGTACAGGTTGTCCCCCTTCCCTGAAGGAGGAGAGCTTTCCCTGAGGTTCTCAGTCCTCCTCCCAGACAGCTGTCGCCTGACATCTTGGGCCCATTCCTGAACCCGGGTCATCGACAGTGGTTGTACTGCTGCACCAATGGGCCAGTCCATCATGCTTTTTAATGTTTTTCTAGACAGCTAGTCATTTTGAATTACAGATAAACAACATATCAGAGCAAATAAAATGGTTCTTTTTCCAAGAATCTGACCCAATTGGGAAAAAGAAACGTGTTATTCTCACACTAGGTCAAAAACAGTGTTCATTTTTCACTTGTCCATGTCATGTTTCCTGTAAACTGTCAATCAGTTTCTTGATTGACATAGTATTCTAGGCAGTCTGATGCTGAGTTGACCTCCCTTTTGCAGCCTGTAGCAATGCTGCTCGATATTATCAACCCTGCCCCCACCACCATCTTAGTTCCCTGGTAGAGTTTGGTCCTCAACAACTTAAAAAAAAAAGTGCTGTAAGAAATAACCATGAACAGATTTAAAGTATTGCACTGTGCTAGCAGTACTTGAACATGTTCTCCCCCAATACACTCCATGTTTTCTTCTTTATGCAGCTGGCTGCACTTCAAGTTTACTTAAGGCCACGAACCGGCCAGCCGCATCTCACGCTTGCAGTTTGAAACAGTTGGGAGTAAAAATGCAGCCTGGAGTACATTTCTGCACAACTCTTCAGGTATGTACTTATGAAGCTATATTGGGGAGTGGAAGAGAGACTCACATTGTCTTCTTTATGAGGTCAGCTGCACTTCAAGCTCACTCAGTATTCCAAACTGAACAGCCACGCTTTACTGTGCACTTGCTTGTGACTCCAAACATTTGTGAGGGGAAAAAAATTGCTTAATCTTTCTCCAGAATGTTGAAACATTTTTATGAATGCAGCTGTATTGGGAGACGGAGAGAGCATCACTGCACTTTGTTGGGAGAAGGTACAGCACACTTGAATACACAGAGCATATAATGTCCTGTGTTTAAATATGCTGTTTGTTTCTATTTGTGAGGGGGGTGGGACTTTCATAACTCCCTCACTCATGGAAATAAATGGTATGTTTGACCACAGGATATTGTATATCCCCTGTTTATATCTTAGTCCCACTTTAAGGTCCTCCTTCCACATACCAAAGCACATATTGACAGCCACAGGAGTCCTCTGAATTCTAGCACCCTGTCGGTCTCCATTTGATGTCCCTCTTTGGTGCCTCTAGCAATAACCTAGAGCTTGTTCCTATGGATGGGTTCCCCAAGCTGTGGGAAATAAACTCACTTGATGGTTGTGGTTTAAGGGGAGGAACCAGCAAGGAATGGGAGGAACTGGAAGGGTCCTAGGTTTCTACTGTGACATGGGGGGGAGCAGTTTAATCTGTCTGCGGCCACTGTGGTGTATTCCCCTTTATGACCCTCCCCATATCCCACCCCTAGGCTGTGATCCTGAGAACCAACCATGGCAACAGCCTAATGCATCTGTTGGAAGGGCGGTGCCCCCCCCTTTTGGGAATTCCCTAGCTAGACTTGCTCTGAGCATGTGACCCTTCCCCATCTCTCACTAGGCAAATGGGTGCATGCTGATGTATGGTCATTCCAAAGAGACCACTTTGTTCCTTCCAGCATGACGCCCACCTCATGGGCAACCAGAAGAAGCTGTGCAGTGAAAGGCGGTGCCCTCCTTCCTCGAGGCAGATACCTAATCCCTACCTCACCAAACAGCACCAGATGGTCTAAGCTTGAGGCACCAACCCAGGTCATCAGGGTGATATATGACCTAATAGTAATGATTCTACAAGTCTACTACCAGATCGTCGATGAAATCTGGAGCAGTCAATGTCTAAAGTCAAAGATTTATTTCCACTTCAGAAGAGTCATCAATGGAAATAAATGCATTTATCAAATAATTTTTATTCTCTCAATAATTGTGTGTCTGTCTATCTATCTAGCTAGAGAATAAATGATAACAAAATATGCTATACAACAAAGTAATAACATCAAGGGGTCAAACAAGTCATAAAGACATGCTCCTGAAGGCTTTGCAGACCCTTCACTTCCATGCAACAACCAATATCAAGAATTCATGGGGCTGTCTAGTGGACTGCGGAAACACAAGAATCTCTGGTCCTGCACTTCCATGTGGCTGCAGACACAGACATACAGGGTAAAGAATCCAACTCTCAGATGAAACACAGGGCCCTCTGGTATCCAGAGGTGCAGAGCTGCAGGGCCCTATGCCAAGGAAAAATTTATTTTCACTATATGGTACTTGGACCCATGTGGTCAAGCTTGTACCTAACCTTCCCAGGCTTGGAGGTAGTGTTGAATAATAGCGCCTCCTCCCAGCCTCAGCCTGTGACAGGGAGCTCCTGCCACTCTTGTGGAACAACCTTTTCTTAAATCTGTTGCAACAGTTCTTCTATTTCTTAGCCTAGTCCATCCCTTACAGTTTCTAGTCCATGTGGTTGGCCACCTATGGGCATCCCCTTCTCTTTCTTGACTATGCTATAATGTTCTCTTTGATTTTTCTTTTCCCTCTCGGGTCCTCATGCAGGGAGGTGATTGTGGTGACCTCCAAATGTATGTAAAACAGGTTGTGTTTATCATTGTTGGATTTAGTATGCAATAGCACTATGTCATAAAATATCTTGATGTATATACCTTATGTTTATGAAACCTGTGAGTGTTGGGGTACTATGGCACCAGGTGTTTTTGATAATGGTAAAAAGTACTAGGTGACTATTATAGATATTAAGTTAGTTGTGCTACATAAAATGCATGTAAATTGCTGTAAACTGAACAAGTCTGAAATGTCATGGTGATTTGCATATATCCCATGATGCTTTGCATTATGGGAGTATGTGTGATGTTGTATTTCTTTGAGGCTTGGTTTGTTGCCAGTGCCCTTTGGGGTAACTTTTTTTTCAGTGATTCTGCATTGGGGTTCTTTGTCTATAGCTTGTTTTGTTTTGTTCTTTTTGAACCCCCACTATCCAAGCAAACAAGGCCCACATAGGGATGAAGGGTTTTCACTAAAAATGTTTAGATCAGAGATAAGTGTCAGTAGGTGCTGGCTAAGTATAGAGAAAGAACGTACATAGTCTGTTGCTGCAAACTGATGTATTGAAGAAGGAATATGGCATTGCAAAAGCTTTTTTCCTGTATTTTGAATAAACATCACACAGAGATTGTGTGTTAAACCTGAAGTTTGGTGTCTGGTCCATCTGTTATTCCACAACCCCTCCACACAGCCCATCCAGTTGAGTCACTGAGCTCACCTCTGAACTCAGCTCAGTGGCACAGGATCACAAAGCACTACCTGGTGGGGTAAAGGATGGTACTACACACTTTTCTTAATTTTTTTTTTTTATTATGACCCCAGATTTTCAAGATAATTGTTGTATGAATTCCCCCTTATAAACATGACTTGTGGCATTTATAGAATACTGGCTGAATCGTCATTTTGCACCACATCTGTGAAAACATGTCTCATCCAGGATTTGAAAAATGACACCTGTCACTTCTATGAGGAGATGTGAAAACAATGAATATGTTGAAAGTTTGAAGTCAAAATACTGAACATTAACAAAGTTATGAGTGGGCATTGAAATATTTCAGTGTTCACTGATAACTTGGTCATGATACCATATTTTACACCACATTTTCAACATAGTCATTGTGACAAACTTACCCTTCAGGCTGGGCTGGGCTGTACCAGCTTCTAGTGTAGTTTGATCTGTTTCACGTCTCTTTTTTTTTCTTTTTTTTTTTTTCAAAATACTTTTTATTATAATTTCATCAAGACAATGACACATCAAACAAGATATACTTAAGTTATCCAGACATTAAATGTATACAATAAACAAATAATTTCTTAAATATTACTGTACAAAAATTGTCCTATATGTTCACTGTACTTATAATTCTATAAATCTCTCTACCCCCCCAACATTTTTAGATAGTTCTTTCTTATAAACCTTTAGATAAAATGAACTGTACCATTTAAGCATGGGGCATCTAAGTAAGAATGTACCAACAACACTCATATGTAATAACTATGGGAACTATGACTAGTTTACAATAATTAAGAGGGTTTCTATCTCAACTAATAAGGGGAGGAATATTATTAATAATTTCTTTCCATGATTGACCAGTTGGATCATCAAGATTAAAGTCAGTAGTGTAAATAATTTCTTCATATTGTAAAGTTTCTTTAAATGTAAAACCCCATTTATGATGCTGGAAAATTGGTATTTTATCATTTTTCCAGTTTTCTAATATTAGCCGTTTTAAGGCCATTGCTGCCAGAGTAAAAAAAATTTTCTCTGTTTCCTGAAAGATCCTATTATTGACATTATTGAATAAAAATATATCTCTCCGCAAAGGAATCTCCATCTTCAATAATGTTCAAAGAATTTTCTGTATATTTTCCCACCAAGATCTAATCTTAGGACATGCCCATAAACAGTGAGTAATTGTTGCACACTTATGACAACCATGACAACATAAGTCCGAGTACTCATTGTTGATCTTAGCCAACCATGTAGGAGTTAAATATGCTCTATTCAAAATATTATATTGGATAGCTTTATTTCTTGCTGAAACATATGTAGGTATTAAATAGCCTTATATTATTCCATTCTTCAGGAGAAAGACCAATATCATTTTCTTTATTCCATTTGTTTTGGATATGATGGAAATTCCTTTGGGGGGAATCCAATAATGAATTATATATTCTAGACATTATTTTCTTCATTCCCACCTTGATTTGAGTCATTTGCAAACTTTTCATTCTGCCCAACAATGCCCCTTGTACTTTATATATTTTCATCAGTTTCCTAAATTTAGCTAATAATGTATAATGAAAAAGTATGTCCCATCCTTTCTCTTTCCACCTTTTAGATGCCCGATTATATGAGGGTAGTTTATCTTCTATCAAAAGGTCTAACCGAATTTTAACCTTATTTCTTTTGAGTACGGAAAATTAAAATGTTTATGCTTTCCCTAAATTCTTTGCATATAATCTACTGTGCAAAATAACCAGGGGATGGGCATAATATCTGGTCTAGTAATATATTTCTTAATAAAAGAAAACCAGTAAGTTAACATATGATTAGAATTTTTATAAGGTTCTTGATCCAACCAGATATGATGTATTTTTCTAAATGAGCTACTATCAAATAACATCTTTTTGTAAAGATATGACTCTCTATCTGGAAAAAAAGACCATAAAAAGAAATTAGAAATTATGTTTGCCTCCATATATTTAATTGGAGTAGGACATTCTCTCCCCCCCCCCCCGTTTCCTAGAAGCACACATTATATTTCATGCAATCTGTGGCTTGCCACCTCTCCGTAAAAATGTGCTGAATATTCCCTTGATATCATAAACCACTTATAACTTAGGCAACCTAAGATGTTTTTCATAACAAACATTAAATGAGGTAATACCATCATTTTTATCAAATCCACTTTACCCCATAAGAAAAGTTTTAATTTTTGCCAATTAGTTAATAAATAATCTATTTTTACTTTAGCTTCATTATAATTATTTTTAATATTTAGATGTTGATTATTAGTTAAATATCTACCTAAATATTTTATAGAGTCCTGTTGTTTAAAGTCCTGATTTGTGATATCTTCTTGAAAACATAATGTTTTAAACACATAATAATGGATTTATTCTTATTTAATTGGTAACTCGAAATGCTCGAAAAGAAGTTAGTTAATGAAAGATATTCTTCTAACAAGGCATTTATATTCCTAAGTATCAAGAGGATATCATCAGCAAATACACTTATTTTTGTTTGCATATCATTACAAATAAAGCCTTGAATTTTTGTGTTATTTGTTATAGCAAAGAGGTATGGTTCCAATGCCAAGATAAAAAGAGTGGGGGAAAGGGGGCAGCCTTGCCTGACACCATTTCTCATTTCAACATTTTCAGTTAAATAACCATTTATTTGTAATTGAACCAATGTATTATTGAATTTTTTTTTATTAGAGTGATTAATGGGTCTGGGATACCATAAGATAAAAGTACTTCAAAGATATGATTTCTGTTTATTAAATCAAAATCCTTACTAGCATCTAAGGTGACCACATAATAGTTATCTCTCTTACAGTCGGGATCGGAATTTATTAGATAATTGATCACTTGACGTTTTTTATTGGCTTGAAATAAGTTCCTATTTTTCATGAACCTGTATTGATCTCCTTCAATGAAGTTATCCAGAAATGGCAAAATTCTATTATTAATCAATTTAGCAATTATATCAGGAAAATACCTCTGTCCTGTTCAGGGACTTGGAAGGTCAAACACAGTAATATTTGGTACGGTGCCCTACAGATGGCAGACTTTAAATAGAGAATTCTCACTTTGCCAGCAGAAATATTACATTTACCTTTGCAATAAGGATGCTGAGCCACTGGTTCTATGAAAATAGATTCTTTACTACTAAATGCTACAAAATATTACATAAAAATAGGATATGTACAAGATATGCACATTTACAGGAAAGAAAAATAACTATTTGAACGGATGGATGACTTACAGAATAAACCCACCATTTAGTCTCACAGTAGGATCTATATTTATCTGTCAGCTAACATTCCCTAAGACTGTTCTTTCCTCACCCAGGTAAGCTAGCTATGGAGCAGGGCCTGCTGTCTTCTGGGGACACTCACCAAGACAGACCCAAGGTTCTCTTCAAAGGTTACAGGAAGTCAGAGAGAGTGAGTTGGGGTTCGATACATCTATTTATTTGCTATGGGTAGCAGTATGGGACTTCTCTCTATAGTGACAGCCCTCTCCAGTATTCTCCTACTCATGTGAGTGAGTGTGTGTGTGTGTGTGTGTGTGTGTTTACATCCGTCAGGTTGAACTGCCCTTTTCTTACCACGTGACAGCCTCATTCATAGCTTTTATTACCCTGTTTATTTCCTAGCTGTTCAGATGTCTCTGTGGGAAAAGGTGCACCCTCACATCTGGCAAGCTATTTTCCCTTGTAAGGTTCCAGGATAGCTGCTGGGACATGTGATCTGAACTCCATTTTGTCTGCCGTATGCCATTCCAAACATAGAAAGAACTTATATGAGAATAAGCAGAAAAGAAAATAATTACAATAATAAAAAGAGATTACATTAACATGGTCACATTCCCTTCAGTCTTATTTTGACCCTGCCTCATGAATGTGAAAATGTTCAAATCCTCTTCAAAATAGTATTTCTCAAAGTGACTGCAAAATTGCCTTTTTGGATTGGATTTGAAAACTTTCACCTACTGTTCATGACGTGGAGTCCCAAAAAAGGATATGTTGAAAGTGTGATGGAAAAATGTTGTGAGTGAACGCTGAAATATTTCAGTGTTCACTCATAACTTAGTAATTTTAACATATTTTTACACCAGAGTTTCAACATAACTATCTTATGACCCCCACCTCTAGGTGAAAACTTTAGAATCCCGCCACACTCAGCAAACTGCGACAACCCACTTCCAGGTACCCGACTGCAAGACCTCCTTGGGTCAAAGAACATTTAGGTACCAGACCCCTGGCTGGCTTAACTCCCTCCCTAACTCCCTCCTCACAGAACCCAAACTTGGCTGGTTCAAGTCCCTCCTTCGAGACCTAATCTCTCAAGGATATGCCTGTGACTGTCCTTGATTTCAAGCTCTAACCTTCCCCCCTGACTATGTGCATTCTCTGCTCCTGCAACCACATTGCACACTTTATTTGACAATGAACTCCCCAGTCCTGCACAAACTAGCAATAACTATCAGGGCATGGCTGTGCCACCAACCTGTAGTGTATGTATTCTGTTAATTGTTACTGTCAGTAAGCTGCACCTATTCTTGCAATTCTCTGTACTTTATATTGACTGCTGCATTGCTCTGTTACCTATAACCATTTTGATACTGCACTGTTCACAGTACATGTTCCTGTGTAATGTTTGTGTCTAACTGTTCCCATTGTATTTGATGAACTGCTTCCATTGTATGTTATGACTCTGTATTCAATTGATGTGGAACCTTTGTAAAGGAGTATTTGACTCAAAGGTATGTTTTCCGATATTCATCAATAAAATAAACAACAAAATGAATAGTGACTACAAAAAATCACATTTCAGGCCAGATTTGAAAACTTCCACCACCCTTGTTGATGAGGTGGGGTCCCACAAAGACCATGTTGAAAACGTGGCATAAAAATATTTAAAAATGATGAAGTTATGAGTAAATGTTCAAACCTCACTGAAATACATTAAACCAGACTTGCCCTATTTCCTCATATTGCAGTCACCAGTTCCAGAAGCAAGATGTATCTTTGATCAGAGAGTGCATCTTCATCTTGGGACATATTCAGATGTGCAAAGGGTGGGGTATTGGTTGCTGAGTGGGGGGGTCAGAGTAGGGTGGGTAGGGGTCTGAGGGGGACAGATCAGCAAGGGATTGTTATCTGTTTTACAGGTTAATTTGACAAAAAAAGCAAGAGGGACTGTTCTTTTTATGCAAATTTAAATCAGAACAGTTTTGCAGTATTGGATCCGACACTGAGGATGGGGCACACCAGTGTCAGCTTAACTCCACAGTGGCACTGGGGGATGCTCACCCTGGTGTCACCACCTAAGGATTTGGGGGGGAACGGGTGACCTGGAGGGAAGGGAGTTGGGCAAGCAGTACCAGAAGTGAGCACCCCCATCATCAGGGAAACACAAGGGAGGGTTGGCAGGGCTGGGAGGGAGAGTGAATAAAAATGACCAGCTAGGTAGATAGACTGATTGACTGCTGGCTCACTGCTGGCACACAAAGCCGGCAGCACGTCTCCACCTGTTTACATTCAGAGAATGTGGGTAAAGGGCTCCTCTCATTAAGCAGAGCTCCCTGGATTTTGGGGTGCCCAGAAAATATATTTTTGGCCATTTCTTTAAAACCAAATGCCAGAATCTAGCTAATCAGGTCCTTCTTAGCTAGATTCAGGTTTTTTTTTAAACATTGCTTTTATGTATTTTCCTTTTCTCTTTTTTTTTTGTTCAGGGGGAAAAACAAGATTGCACTGTCACAACATGAAAAATATTGTTTCAGATTGTGAGAAGCAAGTAGTGAAAAAGCAAAAAGCTGTCATGACAGGGAATTTTTCAGGTCACATCAGAGGATTACCCAAAAACCCTACTGTGCATACTTGGGGGGGGGGGCATTTTTTTATATTTAGCTTTTGTTGACCGGGTAAGTGCACTAGACAAATCCTTCCTATTTTCAGGCACTACCCGGGGGGAGGGGGATACAGATGAATGCCAACTGACCTTGAACCAGATTAAGCTGTTGGTGGTATTTTTAGTGAATGAGGGAAATTTGACCAGGACACCGGGGAAATTCCCCTATAACTCAGAAACTGTCTCATATTTTTTTCAAAACCTTTGAGAGGTGGTATCCTGGCACAGGTTGCTTCTACCCTAAAAGTTTCTGAAAAAAATTCTGTTCCAGCTAGGCTGTAGGTGAGAGAGGGGGAAAAAACTGTATTAAGTATAGGACCAAATTTAGACATTAATGTAAAATGACATATTCAGATCTCAGAAACTGCACATGCTTCATCACACAACTTTCCAATGTATTGAGACCTTGCCTCCTAGACAGCACATGCCAAACTGGGGGCAGTTTCTGTATGCCACCAAAGCTATTAAGGTGCAAAGTTAGGGGTTTAACATAAAAACTCTCAGTCAGCCCTAACTATACTTGTGCTAACGTGTTTATATAATATATACATATATAGATGTGTGTGTGGAGAGAGAACTAGAAAGAGAGAGTGTGTGGTATCTCCAAGACTCAGTCTGCGACTGTTACCAGCTTTCTCAACCTTTCATATGCCTGAAAGGCTCAGCTTAGTATGTTGCCACCACTCAGGGTATCTCTATGTCCCAGTCCCACCAGAGACACTGTTCACACAGTACAATGCTCCACCAAAAGGGCAAGTGACCACCCCACTGCACAGCTAAGTGTCACTTTGCTTTTAATATGGTAAGTGTAGCCTTCTCCTCAGAGATGAAACACAGTTTTTGTCAGTTATAACCCAGTTATCTGTACCTCAAAGGACTCAGTCACAGAAATATGAAGTATATAAAAATAATATTTAACACGTCAAGATATTTACACTTATAATACAGGATACTACACTAAGACTATGGGTAACAGTAATTCTACAGAGATAAAAAGAAAAGGTTTTGCACACAGCAGAAGCAACACACAGGAAAACCTTACTATAACTACTTAACTCCTAGTATCACACAAGGTCTTAGTGAATCAGAACAGACTCAAACCTTAGATGGTAACTGCTTAGGGTAAAAACCTGACTACCTTGCCAGGGTCTGGCAAGTCCTCAGAAACCATCAGCTGCTAGCCCCAATTGTTACATCAACAAATAAGTCACTCTGACATCATGGATTTGACACATTCTTTGTCCCCTGACAGTTCCACCTCTCTATAGAGCTGGCCCAATCTGGATTTGTACTCCAGACCCTAGTTTTGTGGACTGCAATGTCAAAATTTTGTCTTCCCCTTTGGAAAAGTCCATGGGTTTCCATCTCACTTGCTCTGGCTTTGTTTACACTTGAAAAAGAGCCTGTGATTATGAAAGCAAATCACCTCTTTGAAGTGTAAGTGTCCTTTAGCAGACAGGAACTATATTGTTAGCCCAAACGATCCTCTAGCTGACTGCGTCTGGCATGGGCTGCAGTGGCATGCAGTTTTATCTCAGCTGAAATACTTAAAAGAGGTCTAGCTGATAGTAAAATACACAAAAGATGTCATGCTATAGATATATAGATATATATATATATATACACACACACACACCATATTTCACCATTTTCTAGCCACGGCTTCAGTTAGAAGATTGTGATTTCACTTAGGGCTTCTAACTGAGGGCAGCTGCAAAATATGAGCAGCTTCAATTACAGTCAGATGATTTTGACAGACAGCTGATTACACAGAGACTGATTTAGCTTGTTACTGGTGTCTGTAATGGCAAAAAGAAATGCATGTGATCTTGACTTCAAGCTTGCTTTTGCCAAGAGAGTTTAAGTTGAGAAAAACAGGCCTTTGTTGTGGCATTGAAAATCGATGAGAAGAAAGTGAGAGAGTGGAGGAAGAATCATGCCAAACTTGCAGAGAAGTTGACATAATCTGGAGCTGCCAAACAAAGCCACAAATAGCAGTTGAATGGAGCTGGGAGGAGGACTGCTTACCCAATGGAGGAGGCTAACCTTAAATCCTGGATAGTGGAGCAGTGAGAGCAGCATCTCGGGGTCACCAGGAAAAGCATAGTCCTGAAAGGTGCTAAATGATACACAGCCCTGACTTTCATGGTAGTTGGGGGTGGGTCAACTGCTTTCTAGCAAAATGGGGGTTCACCATCTGACAGCAGATGATAGTGTGGCAGAAGCTGCCAAAGGATTTTGTCCCAAAGGTTGTGGAGTTCATTTTTTTTTGTGTGTCTGACAGCTCAAATTCCATGACATCAAACCATGTAATGTTGGTAATGTGGATGAGACTGCCGTGTGGGCAGATATGCCCAGAGAAAAGACAGACAATCTGGTTACCAAGCAGAGTCCACTACAAATTGAAAGGGGCTACAAAACGGTGAAATATGGCATATGTATATTGCATAGTTAGGCCAGTTTCCCCCATAGAAAAACACATGCATTATGTCTCCATATTGTGCACTTTTGTTTTTTTTTTTATGCTCCTTGCTCCTCTCAACCCCTGGCCCCTTTTGAGCCCCAACCACACCCCAGCCCCATCCCTTCACTTTCTACTGGGTTTTACCTGTTCCTGCATTACCCCTGTGGTTTGCCTCCCACGGTGAAGGTGCCCAGGTCGGAGAGTGTGGGGCCTGTGGGTGTGGCAGAGCCATCATTCTGCATGGTGGAGGGGCCCTCTTGTTTGCTCCTATTTCATCCCTCAAGATGCATCATCCCTCCATCTTAGCCACTCCACTGCACTGCCACTTGTGGTCACCCAGTATAGCAGCGAGCTGGCTGCCCACCCTCCCCTGAGGAGAATTTCCTCTGGGATGCTCGATCCCCCCCCCAGCTGGCCCTCAGTGATCTGTGTTCATTCCAAATGCAGTTCACCAGCATCATGAGCAGTAGTGCTACTGCTGCACCAACAGGCCAGCTCATATTGCAGACTTCTGAATCCATAGTACATACTTTAAAAAAAAAGTTTTAAAATCTATTTTTTTTTCAGCCAACCTAATGCATTATATAAGATCAACAGAAAAGTGCTATGTACTCATGATATAATATGAACTCAGGGGTTGATGGGCTCATAAAGTGAACAGGTGGCAATCTAGCACCTGAGCAGTCTGCCCACCTTCCCCGGAGGAGGAAACCATCCTCTGGGATGCTAGAGCCTTCTCCTCGTGGCTGGCCCCTGATGGCTCAGGCACGCTTCTGAACCTAGGCTGACCACATCGTGAGTGGTAGCACTACTGTTGCACCAATGGGCTGGCCTACCTTCTTAGTTTTAAATGATCTAGAAGGCATAGGTGTGTCTCCTGGGAAAAACAAATATTGCAATTCAGTCTGCTTACTTCTTTGTGAACTGTAGTCCTTTTTACCACCATGTTAATTCCATCAGTGAGTTTAGACATCATTGGCCTTGTCTCAGGTGAGCTTGCATACATTCAGTTAATAAGGGGATTGCTTGACAGTGCAGCTGGAAGATCTTTAAAAGGTTGGGGGATTGAAAGGGGGAGCAACTAGTCCCTAAACAGTATAAGGATATTGTTAGGTGTTGGTGGGGGATGCAGCTGCTTCCTATCAAGGGTCAGCTTGTTAACATATAAGGGCTAATGAGATTGCTAGGGAGGGCAGCTCACAGGTGACCAGCTGGTAAGACAATTGCTAGGGAGTGCATCAGGTCCCTAGCTAGGGTAAGTATACTTGTAAAGTACAGACAAGGGAATGCAGTAGGTCCCTATCTAGGATAAGTATACTTGTAAAGTACAGACAAGGGAATGCAGCAGGTCCCTATCTAGGCTAAGTACTGTATACTTGTAAAGTATAGACATGGGAATGCAGCAGGTCTCTATCTAGGGTAAGTATACTTGTAAAGTACAGACAAGGGAATGCAGCAGGTCTCTATCTAAGGTAAATATACTTGTAAAGTATAGACAAGGGAATGCAGCAGGTACCTATCTAGGGTAAGTATACTTGTAAAGTATAGACAAGGAAATGCAGCAGGTCCCTATCTAGGGTAAGTATACTTGTAAAGTACAGACAAGGGAATGCAGCAGGTTCCTATCTAGGGTAAGCCTATTTTTGAGTTGCAGACTAGAAACTCAGTAGTGTTAAGGGTATCAATGGTAAACTAGCTAGACAAACAGGGAGTTGCAGTTTTACAGACATCCTTGTCTAAGGAAGGCTGAGGGATTATAGAAAGACCCTAGTAAGAGTATGGGACAAAGGGCATAGCAGATAGACGAGCAGGTTTACAACCCACTCCCATCTACTTTCCAGTACAGGAGGCCCAGATAAAAAAGGTCAAAGATAGGGTCCACTAGGGGTGCAGCTTTAACAGTCACCCCCATTTAGTTAAAATACGCAAGTACACTCTGAAGGTGGGAGAGAGCCAGGGATTGGGTAGCAGAGGGGTAGTTGAACTCATGTACTGGCAGCAGGATAGAGGAAGAGAGTGGTGAACTGCAGAGGTTTCAAGGTGGCAGTATTCCTGAGGACATTATGGGTGATTGGAGATTGCCCAGTGTGTAAGAGCCTGAATTTCCTAAGGGCAGAAATAAGGAAGCTCAGATGGAAGCTGGGGAGGTTGGCATGGAACGTAGAAGGCTCGGGGGGGGGGGGTGGCTAGCACGTAACACAGGTGGTCCAGAGCAGAGGAGGCTGGTGAGAGGATCCCTGGGGAGTGAGGGTGGCAAGCAGGAGAGGGGGATAGGAAGGGAGCTAGGGAGCCTAGCATGGCATGCTGGAGGTTCAGGGAAGGGGGGCTAGCATGGTACATAGGTGTTCCAGGGCAGGGGAGGAAGACTGGTGAGAGGAGCCCAGGGGAGTGAGGGTGACAAGCAGGAGATGGGGTAAGGAGAGCACCCAGTTTCCATGGGTGCCCCTACTGGAGAGGGAGAGAGAGGGCCTGGGGAGGGGGAATGGCAAGTGGTGGCTGGTAGGGAAGAGGTGGTGGGAGGTGAGACTGGAATAGGAGCACCTGTGGGGGTACCTCTAAGGAAAGTTTCCCCCTTCTGAATAGAACTAGTGAGAGGAGGCATAGGAGAGGAGAGGAGAGGAGGAGGTCTGGTACAGGAGTCAGGGATGGGGGAGTGAGACAAGAGGTGGTGAGTGCTACAGTACATAGCAGAAGTGGTAGCAGGGGAGGAGGGGGCAAGGAGAATGGAGTAGGTAGGTGGAGGGGAGAGTCAGGGGGAGTGGGAAAGGAGTTGGGGAGTGCAGGTGGTCCAAAGGGCAGGGTCAGGGAGAGGGGAAGGAAGCCAGGCAAAAGGGTAGATGGGAGCTGTGGAGGATTAAGCCTTACAGGGGCGGGAGAAAAGGGAAAGGTGGAGAGCAAAAAGGAGGTGGAGCAGATTGGAGAAGGAGCTTGTTAAGTAGTAGGATAGAGGGAGGCAGAAAGGAGAAAGGTGAGAAGGGGATAGTAGAATGGTAATACAGTACTGGGAGACTATATAGTTAAGCTTATTAGTTGGGGAAGGAAGGCGGTTGCAGATACGTTGAAGAAGGTGATTTGCATGCCAGGAATGACAGCAGAGAGGGTGGGCCAACAGATTAGGGAGTTGGTGCAGGGAGCTGGGGGTATCCACACATAATTATAAACCTAGGTACAAATGACCTAGCTAGGGAGGAGGTGAAAGTGGTTCAAGAAAGATTTAGGGGGGTGGGGAATACTTGCAGGGAGGTAGCCAGAGTAGTGGCATTCTCAGAGGTGTTGCCAATACTGACAGCCAGCATGATCAGGAAAAAAAGAATGGAGGAGTTCACTGAATGGTTGAGGAAGTGGTGCAAGGAGGAATGGTTCAGCTCTGTTGGTGACTGGGGGAGATCGGGACAGATAAGACACTGTAGGCACCAGACAGACTGCGCCTCAATAGAGGGGGTTGAGTGTCCTCAAAAGCAGGTTGGGAGGATATGTAATTAATTACCTTAATTTAAACTGCTGGGGGAGCAGAGCGGGGCTTGAGGCCCTAAGTCTCTGGGAGGCGGAGGTCAGCAAACCTCGACCCCACCCCCACACTAGGCAAAGAAAGGAGATGGGAAGGGGAAGGGAGAGGGGGAGGGGGAGGGAGGTGGTAGAGGGGGAAGGGAGGTTACAGGCAAAGAGGAGTAGAAGGGATGGCAGAAGCATGGAGGGGAGGATCAGAATCCAAGTGAAAGGTGGTGTCCCTGAACGCAAAAGAAGTCTCCGTAACAAGATGGATGACCTGCAGATGTTGATGGCTAAGAGAGGAGTGGCCATAGCTGCAGTCACAGAGACATGGGCCACATCTAACCATGACTTGAACCTTTTGATACAGGGGTACAAACTGTATAGGAGGGCTGGGTACTAAGGAAAGGAGGGTGGCAGTTTATATAAGGGAATCAGAAGAAGGGTTGGCAGAAATGATGTGGATTCAGTTACCGTCTGATAAAGGGAGGAAGAAAGGTGAGACTAGGGGTGGTATACAGACCACTCAGCTAGGAAGAGGAAAGAGGAAAGAGACAGGGAGCTGAGCAAGGCATAAAGGACATCTGCAGTGAAAGATGAGCTGGTAATTGTGGGGGACTTTAACCTGCCCAGGGTGGATTGGGGGATACCAGCTATGACATGTGCCATGAGTCAGGTGTTATTAGATGTGGTGCAAGGTGGATTCCTAATACAGGGTGACATGGAACCCACCAACAAGGGGGCAATCTGGGATATGATAATAATGAACGGGGACTATGTCCAGGGCATCAAGGTCGAGAAGCGCCTGGATGAGAGCGACCAGCACAAAGTATGGTTCTGACTGGATATGAGCAAGGAAAGGGCCCCCACTAAGATTAAAATCATGGGTTTTAGATGAGCAGATTTTGGGAGGATGGTTGAGTTGCTAAGAGGTCACCTGAAAGGTATAAGGATGGAAATGGAGGTGGACCAGAAGTGGACCTTCATAAAGGAGGGAATAATGGCAGCCACGGGGGAGTGCATTAGGCTCAAAGGGAAAAAGCTGAGGGCCAAAACGCTCAGCTTATTTAGCCTGAAGGTTGCCCAGGCAGTTAGGGAAAAGGGACTGCTTACAATAAGTTCAGAGAGACTCAGAGGGAGGAAAGTGAGGAGGACTACCAGACGAAGGCTAGTGTAGCAAGTAGGGTAGTCCGGTGGGCAAAATCCCAAAAAGAACTACAGCTAGCAGAGGGAGTTAACAATGTGGAAAAGTCCCTTTTTCATTATATCAGCAAGGAAGGACACAAAAAGGATAGAATTGTTAGGCTCAGAAAGGGGGAAGGGTGGGTTGAAGGAACTAGGGACAAAGCAGAAATACTGAATGAATACTTATGTTCGGTCTTAACAAGAGAGAGAGAAGGCCAGGTAAAGCAAGGGGGATGGAGGGAGCACAGGTGATTTTATAGAAGTGGATAGGGTGTGGAAGGGGTTGCTGGCCTTTAAGGTGGATAAATTCCCAGGCCCAGACTGTGTACATCCAAGGGTGCTGAAGGAGCTGGTGGTGGAGCTTGCAGGTCCCCTGGCTGGCCTGTTCAATAGTTCATTGGAGTTAGGGATGGTACTACTAGACAGGAGAATAGCAAATGTAGTGCTCCTCCATAGAAGTGGTCCCAAGGATGACACAGAGAATTACAAACTGGTCAGTTTGCCCTCAACAGTGGAAAAACTGATGGAGACCATACTTAAGGAAAAGTTAATAGGGTAGCTGTAGGAGAACAATCTCCAGGATCGGCATCAGTACAAATTTATGGGAGGGAGTTTATGTCAAACAAATCTTAATGACTTCTCTGACTGGGTGACTAAGACAGTGGACTGAGGTCAAGCAGTGGACATCCTACTCCTCGATTTCAGCAAGGCCCCACAAGAGGTTGTGTGCCCCACAAGAGGTTGATCAGTTAATTGGCAGAACTGCAGAGTAGGTGAGAAATTGACCATGGGGGTAGCAAACTGGCTGGAGGCAGAACCCAGAGCATGGTGGTGGGGTCAAGCTCTCAAGTAGTAGGGAGGTCACCAGTGGAGTCCCACAGGGATTGTTGCTCAGACTGGTACTTTTTAATGTCTTCATTAATGACATTGGGGAAGGCATTAAGGGCAAAATTTGCTTATTTGCAGACAACACCAAACTCTGTGGGAGGGCGGGCACAGCAGAAGGGATACAGGACTTAAGGGAAGATCTGGAAAGATTAAGACAGGTGGTCCAGTATCTGGCAACTTGGCTTCAGTGCGAAGAAATGTAAGGTTATGCACATTGGAACCAAGAACCCAAGGACTTGTTACAGCCTGGGAGGAGTCCCGATATCTGCATTTGAGGAGGAAAAGAACCTGGAGGTGATGATTATTAGCAACCTGAAACATTCCACACAATGTAGAAAGCAGCAGCAAAGGCAAATAAAATGTTTGGTTGTACTGCGAGAGGTATCAGCAGTAGGTGGTAGGAGGTAATACAGTACTGCCATTGTATAGCTCATTGGTGAGACCTCACCTGGAGTACATCGTACAGTACTGGTCTCATACCTAAAAAGGGATATAAATGTACTGCAGACAGTCCAAAGGAGGGCAGCAAAGTAGATTATGGGCCAGCAGGTAGGGAGGAGAGACTGGGAACACTGAATGTGTATTCCCTGGGGAGTGGGGGGGACATGATTGAGGCCAGGTCTTTAAAAGGAATAAACAGGGTGAACAATGCTGGTCTATTCAAGATCAGTGGGAACAGCTGGCCTGGTGGTGCTGAGTGTTGAGATGCTGGATGCCACACCTCATGCCACGCCTGCAACTCGGGTTTGGGAATGGACTCGGGTTGCCGTGGGTCTGCAGGAGAGGGAGAGGATCGAGCATCTGATGGACTGCTCTCCTCTCTTGAGGAGGGTAGCGGGTCTTGCACCACTCACCAGTGGCCCCCGATAGAGATTGAGGGCACTGTAGCAGTGGTGCCAGCAGAAGAGGCAGAGCGGTGGCGGGCATCAGCAGCATGCTGCGCAGACATCATTGCACATCCACGCTCTGGAGGGGTGTAACTAAGGGAAAAATCCCATCGGTGGGGTGACCCAAAGAAACCACACACCCATGAGCCACTCCAGGCCGGGCACCTCTCTACATTCCCCGGTCCGACCGCAACTGGATTATAGATGGAGTGCCCTGGGTGAATAGGGTGTAGAGCCGGGAGGTCTGCCAGGTCAGTATGGGGTGAGAAGTAAGGTGCTTCAGGTAGGAGATAGAGCTCTGGGTGAGTGGTTGCCAGACAGAATTCCACACTGGAAGCACAAAAATAAAGTTCAAAAAAGAAAAAAAAAAGATCAGTGGGAATAGGACTACAAGGGGGTACAATCTCAAGTTGGAGAGAGGCAGGTTTCGAAGAGAGACCAGGTGCCATTTCTTCATGGAGAGGCTGATGGCAGCTTGGAATGGGCTTTCTGCGGAAGTGATATCACTGTAAAAAGTAGTAGATTCAAGAGAGGGTCAGATAGATTTAAAGGGAAAATAAGGGTCATAAGCAGGGCAGACACAGGGGGCTCATTTGGGGACAGAGTCAGTAGCTGGAAGCTGAGGACACTGCAACACGAGCACTCGACAGACCAGAAGGCCTTCTTCTGCTGGCTCGTCGTATGTTCGTATGTATGTTTGTATGGCATGACAGTTTGTATGCTAGGACCTATAATCTCTTCAAGTGCCTAATGCCAAAGGCTCCCCCCACCCCGGTACCTGTGATGTCACCAGTGGAGTCCCTTGGAGGTCCACTACCAGTTATCTTGCAGGATTTGCCGTGCCTCGGTGAATCTGGTTCTTTTCCCTCTTTGCTACTCTCCCCATAGCCACACCTTGTGCTCATCTCTCCAATATCCCTTTCCCTTGCCGAGTGAGAAATGATGAGCATTATGACAGAGAAACTTCCCTACATCAGAACATTTAGCCCAGTTCAGTCTACTAGGGTCACACCCTGCTGTGTCACACATTTGTGGTAACTTCAAACATAATTCAGTATTTGCGCTGACACATCAAAACTCAAGGAAGTGGTGTGTTGGTTACTTAGATTTCTTCAAGAGCTTCTGCACATCACTTAACCATTCCAGCAGGGACCATGACTATACAGTCAGGAAATGTAATATGAGAGTCTCACCAGTTTGTGGGAGATGCCATCAGGCCAGGGGACATATCTGCATTATTTGTGGAATTGTTCCACATTAAGGTAATTTTGGATGCAGGTGGGTCAAAAGGCAAGACAAATCATGAGATTCACAGTCCGGGACTCAGTAGTTTCACTGGTGCTCAGAAGAGAGAGGATGATTCCAGTGAGGAATGGGTTTTGTACCTGAGAGTGATTAGAATTATGCTCCTTATGGCTAACAAATGTATTCAAATATAGGCAGCCCATGCTGGCTTTGTGGTAGGACTGAACACGTAAAGTTCTTCCACTGGAGTAACTGACATATGAATTAAAAGGGGTTGGGCAGACAGATTTGAAGCACAGTGGGGCTAATACCTGGTATCATTATCACCCATAGAAGCAGCACTGATTAGGGCAGGTTGCTTGAATGGTCACTGCAAATCAAGGAAAAGCCAAGCACTCTTACAAAGAAGCCCCCAACTCAGGACAGAAACCAACAGTCAGGCGTGCAGGTGCATAAACTTTTATTAAATATCCCAAGCAGAACAACAGGTGCAAGGGGTGGGATTAGCACCACTAGATGCACCGGCGCTTCATTCAACATAAGTCTTTGTCAGCGGGCTGGAATGGGCAAACGGTGTACAGAAGCTCTTGAAGAAATCCAAGCAGACAAAATGCCACTGAACAGAACAGTGGACATATGCTGGCATGTGTAGATTGTTGTTAGACTACGTATGTGCTAAATATTTATATGGTGTGCTAATATCCTTGCATCCAATATAATGCCCTCAATGTTTTGGGGAAATATATCAAATATTCTACAGTCATAAAATGCAGTGTCTGGTTATGTTGTTAGATGTATGAAAATCATCAGTAAACAGAATTTGCAAAAAAAAAAGACTCAGATCCACGGCACTTGGATAGAGGAATAAAATATCAATAAAAGAGGGTTTATATATGATATAAATATGTAATAGATATACCACTCTGAGGTGTGCAGTGGCTCTGATATCATGCGCCTTGGTGACAAATCAACACATAAAGGCGTCGCATCAGTAGCGACACACCTCAAGTGGCTATCTATCTTATAAAAGTCAAAATTGTTTTTTGGGGGTAAAAGTGCAGGTGTGCGGTCGCGCTCTGATATACGCACGGTCATGTGATGCTCAGGATCCAATGGAGCAACAACAATTTCCCTACCCATTTTATAAAACGGAGCATCCTGCTGTAAGTTAGGCAGAAGTTATTTTGCTCAACAACATACATCCCCCCCTCATATTTTAAAGTAATCCCACCATCCCCTGTAACAGAAGCCCAGATGGAACAATTGGCATTTTTCCTTCTGAGAATGTAACGTATACCCAGCATTACCTTTGGGAAAGCTAATTTGATCTGGAGCTATTCAGAAAGGAATGATTTATATGAGTTCCGCACAGACCAGTTATGACAGACTTTCCACAGGATGTTGAAACGCTGTTTATTCTCATAATGTGCAGGTTACCTTGGCCCATGTGTCTAAATACCATACTGAAAGAAATCTGAAACAACAGGCTATTCATAGTTTGTCAACAAACTTTACTGGCTGTATTTCAGCAGCACAGTGCACAACGCATTTAACTCAACTTAGAAATATTTGAACAACATAACAATAACAGAAATGTTATGAAATATTGATTTCCCTGCAAGTTTTGTTTTTGTAAAATTGTTTCATTAAAAATACAAGACTTCATACATACAGTGGAAACAATTGACATAACAGATGCTACGTAGACATTTCATAGCACACATATATGGCATTAAACTTTACAACTTAGCTAAAATAATCTTATACATCATAGTTATCATATATGGCATTAGGAAATTGATATACCAATGGATTGGGGAGGGCATCTTTCAGGTAGAGAGTGTGGCCAGGCAAGTGGGGATATCAGACCTCTGAGCCATGCAGTAAGGCTAGCACCCCTTCACAATCTGGCACCCAAACAACAGGGTGATGATAGCATTGGTTTAACTGCTGGTCTGCCTGGCCTGTGTTGGAGAGGACATTATGTAGGAAATATGCCATCCTCTATGGATTTACCAGGGGGTCCCAGACTTGATTAAAAACAGATATGGTGCCATTGGCACAATGCTGCGTACATTCCATTTTGAGGCAGTCGAGGAGATTTCTGCTCCACATGGTAATACGAGGCAGATCTTTACTCGGTCAACTTTGGGAAGAATTTTTGGGGGGCATTGACTAGGGCCAGGTCCCATAAACATCTAATGCCCTTTGGGCATAGGTCCTGAATCTTCTGCCTCCAGAGAAGCTCCAGGGGTGATTGAAGAAGAGCTATACCCACCACCCTCTGCATGATATCATGCATCTCGACCCTAAACATTCTGATTTAATCACAGGTTAAAGTTATATGCAAAAAAGTTATTCTCTTCAATTTCACATTTAGGACATGCAGGGGACTTAAAGGGGTCAAAAGCGTGGAGATGGGTAGGTGTCAAGTGTGTTCTTCACTTGCAGTTCATTTGAACTTACCTCAGGTGGTTCCTTCTGGCATGGTTTTGAAAGTGGTTAGCTGCCACCCTCCAAGTATTGTTGGGTATGCCTGTGTCCAGGTCTTGTTCCCATTTATGTTTGATTTCCTCAGAGGGTAACAGGAAGCTCCCCAAGAACAATATGTAAAAAGCTGTGAGAGGTCTCGTACCTGGGGAATGGTAGTACATTATGGTTTCTGCAGGAGAAAAGACCCCAGAGGAATGAGTGGGGAGGTCCTTCCCTCAAGCCAGTGCCTTATTCTGAGGTATGCAACAAAATCTCCTGTCTGGACTCCATATACCCCTCATAGATCACTGAAGGAATGCAGGTGCCCTCCTTCATATAATGTCACCACTCCATCAACCCCCAAGTTTCCTCCATTGCAACAATGATTGGTGCAGGAATACATTATACACTTCCATTGTTTCAAAGGCCCCTGTTAAGTCTGTAATGGGAGACAACCCCTGCTGGTGGCCAGTATGCCTATGAGCTGTGACCCATATACGGCCCAGGTTCATAGCAAAAGGGCCATCTAATTTTCGGGCTACTGAGTGACTGAGCATGGGAGAGAGGCCACTGTGGCACAGTCCCCCCCCCCCAAAATTATCCTCTTCCAGACTAACCCAGTCTGGTTAGCACCTTCCCACCAATGCAGAGGTAAAGGACAACTAAGAGGCCCTGTAGTGCAATTTAAAATGCGGAAAAGCACCTCCACCCTCGTTCACAGGAAAGTGTATTGTTGATTTCTTAATCCATACTGGCTTATTCTTCCATAGGAATCTGTAAACAATAAGTCCAAGTCTTTAATGAATGTTGTGGATACTCAGACCAGGAGGGTTTGATACAAATACAAACATATAGGCAAGGTACACATTGTAAAAACATTAATTCATCCTAGAAATGACAGTGGTAGGGCAGTCCATCTTTCATACTCCATAATTACACTGTAAGCTCCCCCCTTCCCTGTCTAGGGGTATAAGATTGTAATGCAGTGGTGAAGGGGGCACATTACAGCCAGAAACACAGTCCAGAATAAAAGTAGATAATGCAGTTCATTACCTGGATTCCTAGATGTTACAGTTGATGGATTGGCTCCATCAGGGTGCTTTCAGTCTTGAGGGTGCTGGCAGCAAAAGCTGGGGGGCAAAACTGGTTAGGCAAGCACAGAATAGGCATTCATTTGCTCTGGTTGCAACTGGTAAAATGAGTACATTGTCCAAGCTGAACAATTTAAAAGTAACTGGATTTAATTGTTGGATTGTAGAAAAGTTAATCACAAAGGCTCAAGCCGAAACAGCAAACTGCTGTATGGAGCATGGGGGCATAAGATTTGATTAATGACATACTTTGGTGGCTAGGGGCACAGTATATCTCTTATATTTTGGGAACTTGACAATCCCTGCTGGTATTCCTCTGAGGAGCAAGCGAGCTCCATAGAAAATGTGATGGCAGCAACTCAGACAGTTTAGATGGGACTCCTGCTGCTTCAAACTCCCAGTCCCACACTGTGCAGCCAGGGGCAGTTACTCCTCTAACGTGGCTGAAACAGGATCGGCTTGTCTCACTCCCACGAGTCAGCTTTTGGGACCTTTCTTCCCTTCCACTGCCAGACAGTGCGGGCAACCCGTGATACAGGTCCAAACAAGTGTACAAAAGAAATGCACTCAGCGGTCCCACACTACCCTCTGCAGCAGCGTGGAGTGCTTCTACTGGGCTACAAACTTTTAAGATGGTTCAACAGGTTCCAGTGGACATGGATCAGGTAGCAGAGGTCCGAGATGCCACCTCAGACCCCCCACAGTCTGGCCTCTCGCACTCCGGCCTGCGGCCTTACATGGTAGCCACTGGAATTTTGATCCTTTATGGGCTCCCGATGCCTGCCCACACAGTGCCAAGGATCATGGTGTGGGCCACCTAGTCAGGCCTCAGCTGCTCCTCCATAGGAGACGGGACCCAGGGATTCACGCGGGATGCAGACAGCACCCTGATTACTCTAGCCCACACATTTTTCTGTCATGAGGGACTCACTTTCCCTTGAGAGCCAGGGCGGCAATCGTCCCACCCTGGCCCTAGGGCCGACTGCCTTCACACCTCCGACCCTCAGTACCTCTCCCACACCACTCCCTCGATTCTTGCCAGGCCACCTTTCTTTTTGGCCCGGTGCCCAGTCCCCACCTCTCCTATGGGTCCTGGGACCCATCCCTGCATAAATGTATGCTGGGCATTGTAGTAAGCCCCACGGGGGGCTTACACGCTTCCCCCACAGAAAACTTTCACCTCCCAGTGAAGGCATTTTACCAGCTACCCCCAGGCTGACCCTGAGTGGGATATACACACTTTCCCACCCAAGGTCCCCCCACAGGGAACACTGGTTTAACCGCCAAGGTGGTGGACCACTTATTTTGGTGGGCAGACCCACAACCTCCTCCTGCTCTACTCTCTCGTGCCCTACATTGATGTTGGCCATGATGACCCAACCTAGGTTCCCGCAGATGGCTTGCCGGGTACTACTAAGTGTGGCATCCCACCCTCTCCCCCACAGAACATTGACTAACTAAACCCCATGCAAGTTGCTGCCACCACTGGAGGATATCCTGACCTTAAAGCACAGGCTTTTAAACATTCAAGACTTATTGCACTCTGGGGACATGGGGAGCACGAAAGAATACCTACTGCATGCTACTTTAACATTTGTGCCTCCAAAACATTGGGTAATTAAACAGTAACGAACAGTAAAACAACAGGTTATCACATTCTGGCTGATGCATAGTCTTCTCTTCCCCCCACACACACACACACTCCATATCCATGCCCTAAATTTTACAGGTATACTTATAATTATAGCACAATGGTGCACAGTCTTTTATTTCTGTCTTTAGAATGTCCGGGGGAGGGGGTTGGTACCATTACAGTGTCCATACACTTTACCACCTCATTCACATTACCAAATATTTCTAGCAGTCTACTTAAACAAACCTTTATTCTCACTACAGTAATTTACATTTCTAACCCTCCCCACCATTTCCTACTACAGTACTACCACTACTACTTCTCATTTAGCTGTCTTTTTCCAAATAAACCATCACTATGAAATCACAGTTTCATTTTCAAACAGGTAAAGGAGTGATCTCACCAAGTCCCAAGGGCAGGGGTATGCATCAGTCTGATTTTCAGTGCCACGGGGCACTGGAGGTCTGGGTTCACTTCTTCTTCTTTCCACCTTGGGCAGGCTCGGAGGCATAATAGAGGGAAGGATTCAGCTTGGTACACTCCTCTCCAAAACTGTCTCAACTGATGACATACTTTCCACATGATCTGGTGGCATCCTGCATTAGAGCAAAAATCTTGAAGGGGGTGACCACAGTCCAGACTGTAGAAGTGCACATCAATTTTGCAGTGGCAATAACCTTCTGCTTGTCATACACGGGGTCGTTAGGTCCCACCTTGTTGAAACTTAGAAACATACATAGAAACATAGACTTTGATGGCAGATAAAGACTGCTTGGCCCACCCAGTCTGCTCATTTCCCTACCTATTGGATATGCTGCAGATCCTAGTTAACCAACAGCCTACTTCTTCCTAACCCCCAACAGAACTGCCTTATGTCTGTCATATGTCTGCACTGATGGATTTTGTCTATGGCCTCATAGAAAACCCAGTCAGATCATTGGGGCTCAGTAATGTCCCACATTCTCTCACTGCCATATGGGTAGTTTTCTCCAGGGTACTCTTTTTTGATCCTACGGCACACCCACTTCTCCACCTGGGACCAATGTGGTATAGACCTAATGCTGGTCTGGGGGCCTATCCTTTGGGTAACTAGTTTCCTCCTCTGTACCTCAAGTAGTTTGGGTCCATGGGGCACAAGGCATCCATGTCTGCCAGGTGATGACAGCATTTATTGGGCAGGAGAGGGGTAGTTGCTAGTACCCCAAGCAAAGGCATGGTGTACGACTGGGGGATATCCCACTCCACTACAGCACCCTCATAGTACCTGGACCATGTAACCTGTCTGGTGGTCTACCAGTCTGGGGACACATCCACCAACAACTTGGTCTCTGAACTGGATCCTCCTTCTTCCAGAACTTCCTCGATCTCCACATCAGGATGTGGGGTTGCCATGGGTACCTCTTTCACTTCACGGAAAACATGAGTGTTATCCCTATCCACCGTGCCAGCTGCTACAGTCGTGGATGGTTCTCCAGGGTGTCCAGCCTTGGGGAGGGTAGCGGAGACATCCACCCATGGCCCTTCCCTCTGCCACTGGGAGGTACATAGGTGGCTGGCAGTGGGGAAGGGCTGGGCAGATGGTTGTGCCCTTCACCCACCGACTCCATTTTTTCCATGCTTTCCTTCACTTATTCCCAGATTTCCAATGGCTCGCTGGTGGAGACTTCACTTGGCGCCGTTGCTGGGGGCGGATCACATCCCCAGGTGGGCACATAGGCCAGCACCACAGCCGTCCACCAGAAGGCAGTGCAGCGGGAGCACTGGAGACAAACAGGCTGGTGCACTACCCCACTCACTTCATTGTCACAAAGAACACACTTTTCTTTTGCAGAGCTCCTCTCTAGCCGGCCCACTGGTACAGCAGTAGTGCTAATGCTTGCGACACCATGACCCGGGTTTGGGAAGGAGCCCAGAAAGTTGGAGAGCCAGCCGGGGGAGCAGGTTGGGTGTCTAGAAGACCACTTGCCTTCTCCAGGGAGAGAGGGGGGGACTGAGACTTGGCGCTTGACTGACCCCAGGCGGAGGCATGGGTTATAGCAAGCACACAGCCATGTAGAGGAGGGGAAGGTGTGACAGCCTTCGGTGGTCATGCCTTGATGTCAGGTTGCTTGTCACACCCAGAACAAGGAAAAATGGCTCCCTGCACTCCAGGGAGACAGAGCACCCAGGCACAGATCCACAGCTAACCTGCCTGTCCTGGAATTGTGCCCTGACAAAAGAAAGATGTTCAGGGTGTACAGGCCCCACCTTGTCCCTGCCTGGGGGGAAAACCAAGGTTACGTGGGGGGACTATTGCAGGCTCCAGGTAAGAGGGGATAAGGGACAGACACTGTAGGTGACTCCCAAGGAAGTGGAGTGCAGGGGGCAGGGGAGCATAAACAGAAAGTACAAAAAAAAGAGCTCCTCTCTAACGTGTCCCATAACCAGGATAGCAGGGATTCCAGGACAGTGACCATGCGAGCTGGCTGGCTGGCTTGGGGCAGTTACCATTTTTTTCCTTTTCCCAAAACAGTAGTCCACTTCTCCAACCAGTCTTTTCACTCAGCAACAATTCCACCACTCCTTGCGTTATTTTCTGTTTTTCTCCGAAAAACTGTCTTCACCGCTTGATGCTGTTTTGCCCTTTCGATCTCCCCTTCTCCTCATGGGACAAAATGGTGCTCTTCCCCAAAGGCCTCTGCCCTGTGACCCCTGCAGTGCCCAGCAACCCAGATCTCCACTAAACAGAGCAGTCCCTTCAAAATAAATTATGTATGCAAGCACATTCCCCACCATGAGGCAGCGGGCACCATTTTGTCTAGGTGCTCAGAACACAGTTCAAGTGGCGGGTCTGCAAACCCCTACAGCACTTCACCAGGCCTTCAACATCTCCCCAGTCTGCTGCACCCACATTTTACATCCAGGTAAGTCCTATAGCACCCCAAAAGATATCCTGGATGAGCCCCCACGTAGTAAGCCTCCTTCCCTGTCTAGGGGTATAAGATGGTAATGCGGTGGGGAAGGGGGTGCACTATAGCCAGAAACACAGTCCAGAATAAAAGTAGGTAATGCAGTTCAGTACCTGGATTCCTAGATGTTACAGGTCATGGACTGGCTCCATCGAGGTGCTTTCAGTCTTGAGGGTGCTGGCAGCAAAAGCTGAGGAGGGAGCAAAACTGGTTAGGCAATCACAGAATTGGAATTCGTTTGCTGTGGTTGCAACTGGTAAAATGAGTACATTGTCCGGGCTGAGGAGTGGGTAATAACCCTACCCAGTACCTTCTGCGTGGCTGTATGTATGGAACCCCAGTAACCTTGTAGTGTGGACATTCCCAACATATGAAGTAGTGGGTCCCCACTCTCCCACAATGTCTCCAGCAGCTGTCATCTCTCAAAGTTCTAAAATGCTTTGTTATGGTGGGGGTATGGAAATACTGCACTAGCACTTTCCTTTGGAACTCTCTCCAAGTAGGAAAAGAGGCGATCTTCAAACCAGACTGGAAAGACCTTGCCCACTGTGCTGGAGGGATCACCAAGGAGACCTTGCTCTCCCGCTGGTTCCCACTTGTGTCTGATCTTCTCAAGGAGCAAAGAGCTATTCCCTTGCAACGTTTTGTACAGTTCTGAGAGGTAACGGAAATGGGTTGAGAGGAAACCCCCCCCCCCGTACTGGAAACCTCCAGTGGAGTATTAGCCTGGTGGGTTGAGCCATGTTATCCCCACTGGTGATAAAGTGTCACATTTGCAAGTACCAGAAGAATTCTGCTTGTGGGAGGGCAAATTACTGAGCCAAGTCATGAAATCTCCTCACATTCCCTTGAGATATGCTTTGGGAAAAATGTGAGAGCTCCCCTCTCTCCCAAATGATCTCTATAAATTAGTACATTCGCACAGCATACTTGTTGGTCCCTGCTTATGAAGTGCGTGTTTTGTGGGTGATGCAGACTTGGACCTGGTGTTCTTCTGAACCAGAAATTTTTATGGGTCCTTTTCACAAAGATTGCCTGTGCTAAAGGCAGAACAGCATGACACAAGAGTGGATTCCCTGCTCTGCACACAGTAGGGGATTGTGGGGTGTGGTTTTCCACCAAGGACAACTGTATCATAAAAGCGCATTAATTAAAAACAAAAACAAATATCATGTAGGTAAACCGAGGGCTTCAGTTTCCAGTGCTGTTAATCTGGCACCTTTCACAAGAACTAAAATTCACACACAGAAAAAACATTCATAACCCCCAAAAAAAAAAAATAGCCATCCTGGTAGAATAAAGGTAGAGCTGTCGCTTGGTATGCCAACGCAGGTTCAGGAACAGATTCAAGTCATTTAGGTGTCAGCCGGGGAAGGGATGATCGAGTGTCACAAGGACAGCTTTCCTCGCTCGAGGGGGTACACTGCGTCCCACTACTTGACTGTGACCTGGTAGTGGCCAGGTGACATGCAGCAGGTGCACATCAAAGGGGAGAAGGGCAGCTGCTGGATACAGGCATGCATGTGTGCCATTGAATGCATGTGTGTGCATCAGTGCACATGGCACCTTCAAGGGTGAAAAGGGAAAATCATTGAAGAGTAGGGACCGCTTCTGATACGGCCGGTGCTCACAGCAAAAAACTTTCACAGAAAACAACAAAACCAGACAAATGTCAGCCTTTTCAGAAAAAAGTCGTATGATGACCACAAAGAACGGTGTTGAAAGATCCACTTCATTCAAAAAGCAAGTATTTTTTAATAAGGTGGCTCTTTAAACACCATTCTTCATGGTCAGCGTAAGACTTTTTTCTAAAATAACGATGATAACCAATTTTTGTTTTCTATGAAAAGGAAATCTGCAGTTCTTAGACAAAACTGCCCCACCCTCCTCGCGGGCCCACATGTGACCAACAGGGCAGGCCACCCTGACTCAGTGGTGAATAACCAGTAAGTCACAGAAAAAGTCAGTTATGCAGCTTGGGTGCCATCAGTAGGGGGGCGAGATGGAGGAAAAGCTTCATAAAAAAGCAAATTAAAATATATAGTTCTAACAGCGTGTATACAGTTCACTATCCACACATAGGCAGTCTTGTCACATACAACTGTCTCCTTTTTTTTTTTTTAAACAATGTTTGGCCAGGAAAGACACACTAAAGCCAAGGCTTGTTTCCAAATGCATCCTGGGAGCACAGGGAAGTTAAGTGACTTGTTCATGGTCACACAGTATGCAGGTGGTGGCTGTGGGATTCAAATTCAGTTCCCCAGGTTTGCAGCTCAGTGCTCTTAACCACTATGCTGTACTGCCTTCTAAGCCTTCAAGCTAAGTTATACCCACACCCAGGCATAGCTGCCGGAACCGCGGGGGCAAAAGGGGCAGTAGCCACTCCACTTTTTATTTCTGTAAGGCAAAAACTAGTATAGAAAAAGTGCCCTTTGTACCCTCATAAGTGCCCTTTTGATTCTCAGCCCTCTCAGCTTTTACCATCTTCCGGCACCCTTGCACCCAGGTGGTTTATCCTCTGGCCCAGCTCTGTGATGTTTTCTTTCTGTTGGAAGGAACAGGTCTTCTTCACAGCTCTGCATGCATAGAAAAATGTCAGTATTTCAAGCACCTTTACTTCGGTGAATTTTCAGCTTTTTAAATCCGCTTTCAACTCAAAAGTTGCTCCTGCATATTATGGCCACATTTAACGGTGAGGATTGGCTACACCTGATATGGCACTTCCATCGGGGACTACAAGATCAGCTAGGGGACTCCACACTTTCCATCCTGTCTGCTTGGAATACTGAACTCCCCACTTCCATACCCTATCCTCTATGACTTAAATACACAATTCCCTCTATTAAAGTTTCCTCTGCACCGTATTGGAAGGAGTCCACCTGGATATGTAGGAACCAGTTCTTTCATGTCCCAGCGACTTTAACTAAATTTCTTCCTGCCCATTATGGACATTGCTGGAGGCTGTGTGGGCAAACACTGGCCCCACATAAACATATTTTCTGGCCTTGCCCAACATTGACCCAGTTTTGGGAGCAGATTAGAGACTGAATTCACCAACTTACTGGAGACTACGCTTGGGTCACTACCTCCATGATACTTCTGTCTATCCCTTGCCAGGACTCTGAGTAATGACCCGCTCTATGATCCCAATATATCTGCTTGCAGTCAAGAAGGAGATCACCCACTTATGTCGGCAACCACACCCTCCCACTTTAGATTCCTGGCATAAAATTCTGACTGACATGTATTTTATGGAACACCTCACTGCACAGCTTAGAGAACAGCTTCCTCAATTTGAAATAAAATACAGACGTCTGGTGTGATGCTTGGCCAGCTGGTTATGATTGTTATATGATATTTGTAAAATAAAAATATAGTATGTGATTGTCTCACATAAGACAGCTGTGATTCCATGGGTGCCCCCTCCAGGTTTCAGTGAAACTACAGGATATAACTGACCAGGAGATCTCGTAATGTAATTAACTTCCTTGAGACATTGTATTTTATGGCCTGTTGCTGCTTTGAAGTTGGGAAGCTAAATATACAGTTTATTACAGGACAGGACATCATTTAGCTGATTCCTGTCAGGCTATCTCACACCTGGGTGACAGAACTGCAAGGTTATAAACTTCAAAGGAACTGGTGGATCAAAGACTCATAATTTGGGAAATGAGTTTTTGCTGATGTCACCTTATTTAATATACTTCCTGACAGGACATCATGTTTGTATTTTTTTATATTCTAAAAGAAGGAGCTAGATGACTCACAGAAGGGGTGTGGAGAGACACAGTTTAAACTAATACTTGTGTCTGATCTGTTTGTGACATATCATTTTGAGACTCAAAGACACAACTCTGTTCTAACTAGAAAGGCACTTATAGAGGTAATACATTAGATAGAAAAAGTCTAACTGTAATGTGGTAGGAGTTTTTGTTTTGTAATCTTCCCTTGTTCTTTTATGTGATTGTGAGCTCTTTGATATATTGTTCTGTGTTACATTTTTCATATTTTTATCATCTTTTAGTAAAGTACCTATTATTTGAAAGACTGCCTGGGTGTCTGCCAGTTCTTTTTTTGCATATGACATATAGATGGTTAAGTCTGACAATTGTTCAACAGCTTCATGGTGTTACTAAACTGGGAAAAGGTAAGAATATACCTAAGGTCTCTTGTAGAGTTTTAACAGTTCATTCTGGAAGCCTGGCTTGGTGCCCCTGGTGAAAGATTGTACCGCAGTCCCCAAAGAGGGTATGTATCTGAGCCTGTACAATTGGGTGTGCTAGCATAATGTTCACAGTTTGAATCCCCCAGAACTTGAGACTAAAGGTGATTTGGACCCAAAAGCAGACAGGAGGGTTGCCCTTTCTGTTGCCTGTTCACACTGTTGTGCTCTGAGGTTGGCGCTGTGGGAGCAGAGTGCCTGACCTGCTGAGTGCATTTGTGACAGATTTGGTTGACAGTAGTGTGATAAATTTGGTAACACAAGCTTTAACTGTTCAGTGTGTCTGCTTAATACTGTACAGCTCACTTGCAAAATAAGGCAATTATATATTTTGTTAAAAAGGGAACAGAACTATATCATTTTGCTTATAGTCAAGTTCCTACCTGTTTTATTTTTTTTTTCAAAGTGCAAGTTAGAGTAGCCATAGTTAGGGAAGAAGATGGCTTCCAACTACAGCGGGCACACTGCAGACTACTAGAGGCAGTTGTGCCAGAACAGAGGAGTTCTGCACAAGGGGAGAGCCACCAAGCAGAACCCCGTGGATGCCCTGATGGCAGCAGATGCCCAGAGCATCAAGTCACAGACTGTGACTGCAAAGCACAAACCTTGGGCATGGAGGGGCCAGGGGTCAGTGCAGTGTCCAGGTCTGGTGAGGAGGGCAGCAGGGCCAGTGCAAGTGAAAGGCCACAGCAGCAGGGAAAGGTCACCAGCATTCTGGAGCCAGAAGCAATCAGGCTTCAGAATGAGTTGCGCAGAATGGAGCTGGAGTTCCAGAGGGACGCTGAGTGAGAGAAACAAGGCGCAGAGGAGAAGAGGGAGAGAGAACAGCGAGAAGCTGACCGTGAAGAGCATGAGCACCAGTGAACTGCACAAGAGAAAAGAGAGTGAGAACAGCAAGAGGTGGACTGTGAAGAGCATGAGTGCCAGAGGCAACATGAACTGGAGAAGCTATGACTCCAACCACCAGTACCAGAGTAGGTAAGTAGCTTGGATTTAGCTGGAACTACAGGACTGGGTTACAAATTATATTCCAAATTGATAGCTGAATTTAAAGAGGGGGAGGATATAGATGCCTTTTTAAATTCCTTTGAAAAAGTTTGTATTCAGGGAAATATTTCTAGAGGTTCCTGGAGCTTCCAGCTATCCCCACTACTTACCGGGAAAGCTCGGGATACATTGGGTCAAATGGACAATGAGGACAATAATGATTACAGCAAACTTAAAGCTGCAGTTTAAAAAAAGTTTGATTTAACTGCAGAAGCATACAGAGCTAAATTCTGTAAGCTCAGGAGAAGCCCTGACATGAGGTACGAGGAGCTAGCCATGAAACAACGTCAGTGTTTAAAACATTGGTGGGAAGCAATTGAAGCAAACTCTGTAGATAAAATTGAAAATGTTATATTGTTAGAACAGTGTTTTGGCGCATGCCCAGCAGAGCTGAAAACCTGGCTGGAGGACCGAGATCCCAAAACAGTTCAAGAGGCTGCTGAACTCTCGGACTGCTATGCCAGGAGCAGACCTGCTCTGAGAGTGAATGGGGTGGACTGGCAGCACAGAAAGGGAAAAGCATGCCTTCAGGGCAGCTAAAACCCTCACTGCCTCCACCGAAACCAGTAACCACCAGGTTTCAAAGAAAAGAGTTCTCTGAGAAAAGAAATGAATGCTGGGTTTGTAAAGAAACTGGGTATATTGCCAGTGTCCCAAAAGGATGAGCAATACACAACATAGGGCTAGGAAAGAAGTGGGTTGTTTATGTGTCCCTGGAAGCATGCCTGTGAACATGAGGGAACACATGCACCCAATCACGGTGAATGGTGTACAGACACAAGGGTTAAGAGACACAGGGGCATCCCTGGCATTGGTAAAAGGGGATCTGGTAGAGCCTGGTAAGTTTATACCCAATGTATTTGTAACTGTACAAGGGTTCACTGGTGAGAAGAAGACACTACCACTCACTAGTGTTCTCCTAGGCTGGGGTGAAACAGGGGGAACTGTACAACAGATGGCTGTAGCCAAAACTTTAGCAGTTGACATCATCCTTGGCAACAATCTCCAAAAGGGAATGGTGTGTGCAGTTACCCATAACCAAGCAGCAAGGGAAAACTATAGTTCCCTGGACCCCACAAAAGCCATTGTGGAAACCACTGGGAGGCTGGTTCCCCAGCCTGTGTTTCCTGATATGGAGACTAATGAAAAGCAGATAGAAATTTCCCCAGTAGCAGTTAACCACACAGCTATGGATGGTTACTCCAAAGGACGGGTGACCCATTGTCCGAGGGTTAGGGATGGCAGTGATCCTGAGTGCCCTGACACTAGTGCTAGGGACCTTAGTTTAGAGACTGAAGGGGACCTGTCCCATGCCTTGGGAATGTGTCAAGAGTTTGCAGCTGCTCAGAAAAGTTACCCTAGTCTAGAGAAGTTGAGGGCTTGGGCAGACTGATGGAGCACAGGGAGGTGATGGTAAACATAACGTTTATTGGGAAATGGACTGATGTATACACAAGCTATAAAGACAGAGGGAGGGGTGATAGGCAGGCAGCTTGTCATTCCCCAAGGGTACCGTGAGCAGTTGCTCAAGACTGCACATGATATTCCCTTGTCTGGTCATCTGGGAATTGCACGCACTACACAGCAGTTGGCCCAGAATTTCTATTGGCCCAACTTCACCCAGCAGGTGAAGAAGTATTGCACGTCTTGTCACCGGTGCAAAGAAATAGGGAAGGCGGGTAAGAAAACCCAAGCCACCCTAATTCCATTGCCCATAGTGGAGGAGCCATTCCAGAGTGTGGGAATGAATATTGTGGGGCCTTTAAATACCCACAGCTCCTCTGGAGGAGGTTCATCCTGACTGTGGTGGCTTATGCCACCCGGTACCCAGAGGCAGTCACCCTATCCTCATTGAGGACAGACAAAGTGGCAAATGCCTTACTTGGGATTTTCTCCCATGTTGGGTTTCCGCAGGTGACTCTCACTAATCGAGGGGTTCCTTCATGTCAGACCTGATGAAATCTTTGTAGGAGAAGTGTGGGGTGGTGCAGAGGCGCATGACACCTTATCACCCGCAAGCCAATGGGCTTGTGGAAAGATTTAACGATACCCTGAAGTCAATGCTCTAAGTGTTTACTGAACAGCATGGGAAGGACTGGAAGAAATACCTTCCCCACCTGTTGTTTGCATACAGGGAGGTGCCCTAAGAGTCGACAGGATTTTCCCCCTTCAAGCTGTTATATGGACACTGGGTACATGGGTCCCTAGACTTGATCTGGGAGGACTGGGAAGGCAAGCACACCACCCAGGGAACTCCCATAGTGGATTACATCCTTAGGTTTAGGGAAAGGCTGAAGGAGCTTATGGGAACAGCCCAGAGCAACCTGGGAGCAGCCCAACAGAAACAAAAAGTGTGGTACAACTGCAGAGCCAGAGCTCACTCATACATAGTGGGTCAGGAAGTCATGGTCCTTATTCTGGTCTGGAAAGACAAGCTGCATAATGAGTGGGCAGGACCATACAAAGTAGTCAGAAAGGTAAATGATGTGAACTATATCATAGTTACCAGACAGAAGACATACAGAAAGAATGTACCATGTCAACATGATGAAGCTATATGCTAATAGGGCTGACATGGTTGTTTGCAGTATGTAGTCCTGGAGAGGGGACAGATGAAGGAGACTCCCTTCTGGACTTGCTGGAAGAAAACAAGCGGGAGTCCTCTGTGGAGGCAATTAAATTGTCTCCCCAGCTGGTCCTGGACAAGATCCAGGAAGTAAGGGAGGTTTCATCAGACTTTGGCCCACTGTTTAGCGCCAAACATGGACTAACCCCTTAGCGATGCATGATATGGAGACAGGGACACAGATGCCCATATGGCAGACAGTATATCGGGTGTCAGAGGCTGTTCAAAAGGACAATAGGAGGGAGGTGGAGGAAATACTGGATTTGGGGGTAATACAGAGATCACACAGCCCCTGGGCCTCACCTGTAGTCCTTGTGCCAAAGCCAGATGGCTCTACTCATTTTTGTGTGGACTATCATGGACTGAATGCAGTCACAAAGTCAGACGCCCACCCGATGCCCCGGACGGATGAATTCCTGGACAAGTTGGGAGGGGCGACCTCCCTTAAAACTATTGACCTGACAAAGGGGTATTGACAGGTAGAGTTAACTGACAGAGCTAGGGAGAAGTCGGCCTTCATCACTCTGATAGGCTTATTTGAATTTAAAGTAATGCCTATTGGAATGAAGAACGCCCTGGCCACTTTCCAAAGGTTGGTGAACCAGGTGTTAAATGGTGCTGAAGACTATGCCGTGGTGTACCTAGATGACATTGCCATCTTTAGCACCAGCTGGGAGGAACACCTGTCCCACCTTAGGGAAGTGCTGGGCAGGATACAGAGGGCCTGGCTCACTGTCAAAGCTGAGAAGTGCCAGGTGGCCATGGCTGAAGTGGCATACCTCAGGCATGTTGTAGGCCAGGGACAGCTCCGTCTTAACCAAGTAAAAATAGAGGTGATCAAGGCATGGCCCAAACCAGAAATGCAGAAGCAGGTCAGAAGTTTTCTAGGGACAGCAGGGTACTATAGGAAATTTGTTCCCAATTACAATGCCCTGGCTACTTCCCTATATGACCTGGTAAAGAAAAAGATGCCTAAGAAAATTACCTGGGAACCAGCCTGTGAAAAATCCTTTACCACATTGAAGGAGGCACTGTGCAGTGCTCCTGTATTGACAAATCCTGACTGTAGCAGACCCTTTATAGTCCAGACTGATGCCTCAGACATGGGTATTGGGGCAGTACTGAGTCAGACATCCAACCAAGGGAAAGATCACCCTGTAGTGTACCTGAGTAAAAAGTTACTTCCCAAGGAGCAGGCTTACTCTACTGTGGAAAAAGTGTGTCTTGCCATAGTGTGGGCCCTAAGACGTTAGAGCCATATTTATATGGGCAGCATTTTGAGGTACAAATTGACCACAACCCCCCTGGTTTGGCTGACACAAATGGGAAAAACTAATGGTAGACTATAAAGATGGAGTCTTGCCTTGCAACGGTATGACATGACGATCTTACATAGGGCTGGAGCAACCAATCAGAACGCAGATGGCTTATCGCATCTATATGAGGAGTGAACTGATTTGGGAAGCTCAACCCATGCAGGGGATAGAGCCTCCAAATTCAGTCTTGGTGGGGAGGATTGTGACGCTTGGGCAGCTGGTTATGATTGTTGTATGACATTTGTAAAATAAAAATATAGTATGTAATTGTCTCACATAAGACAGCTGTGCTTCCATGGGTGCCCAACTGACCAGGAGATCTCTGTAATGTAATTAACTTCCTTGAGACATTGCATTTTATGGCTTGTTGCTGCTTTGAAGTTGGGAAGCTAAATATACAGTTTATTACAGGACAGGACATCATTTAGCTGATTCCTGTCAGGCTATCTCACACCTGGGTGACAGAACTGCAAGGTTATAAACTACAAAGGAACTGGTGGATCAAAGACTCATAATTTGGGAAATGAGTTTTTGCTGATGTCACCTTATTTAATATACTTCCTGACAGGACATCATGTTTGCATTTTTTTATATTCTAAAAGAAGGCGCTAGATGACTCACAGAAGGGGTGTGGAGAGACACAGTTTAGACTAAAACTTGTGTCTGATCTGTTTGTGACATATCATTTTGGGACTCAAAGACAGCTCTGTGTTCTAACTTTATAGAGGTAATACATTAGATAGAAAAAGTCTAACTGTATTGTGGTAGGAGTTTTTGTTTTGTAATCTTCCCTTGTTCTTTTATGGGATTGTGAGCTCTTTGATATATTGTTCTGTGTTACATTTTTCATATTTTTATCATCTTTTAGTAAAGTACCTATTATTTGAAAGACTGCCTGGGTGTCTGCCAGTTCTTTTTTTGCATGTGACGTATAGATAGTTAAGTCTGACAATTGTTCAACAGATTCATGGTGTTACTAAACTGGGAAAAGGTAAGAATATAACTAAGGTCTCTTATAGAGTTTTAAGGGCTCATTTTGGAAGCCTGGCTTGGTGCTCCTGGTGAAAGATTGTACCGCAGTCCCCGAAGAGGGTACATATCTAAGCCTGTACAATTGGGTGTGCTAGCATAAGGTTCACAGTTTGAATCACCCCAGAACATGACACTAAAGGTGATTTGGACCCAAAAGCAGACAGGAAGGTTGCCCTGTCTGTTGCCTGTTCACACTGCTGTGCTCTGAGGTTGGCACTGTGGGAGTGAAGGGCCTGACCTGCTGAGTGCGTTTGTGACATCTGGTGTTCTACTTATCCTCAGCGGATGAAACCTCTGTGCCTCAGAAAAGGGATGGATGAGTGGCAGGGGTAGGGTGTTGTTCTAGTTGCAAAGGGAGGATTCTTGGGATGTGTGGAACAGCCTGGATTAACCAATGCTGAGCATTGTTTCATAATATGTAAACACCTAGGGCCCGATTCTCAAAGCCCTGCATTTGACGCAAGGTGCTTGCACCATAACAGAGATGGTGCAAGGTGCACCTTGCATCCAGGGCTGCCTCCATGCAATTCACGAATGTAGCCTGCGTTGACCACAGGCCACCTGCTCCAAACAGGTCCTGTGCCAGCCCTGCACCCTGCACAGTGCTGCAACACAGCGCTAGGTGGACTGTGCCAACACAAGTTGCAGCTTGCTATTCTCAGACAGCACCCAGTGGGAGATATTCTAAGTGCCCTTAGACAGCCAGGGCTGGTGTAGTGGGACTTAGAATATGTCCCACTGGGGCAGTCATCCTGTTTGCAGATGTATGCCGAGGTTGCCCCCCGGTTCACCGATGGTGCCCCATCCTGCCAGGTACTGTCACCCATCCCGAATGCCACCACCCCATCCCCAATGCTGCCTGGCTCACCTGTATGTGGCATGGGCATGTGCCCATGATCACTGCAGTGCCCAATACCTGGTGGTCTAGTGGAACCCACCCCTTGGTGCCTAACCAGCCGCCGACTGTGGTCTGCATCAGCACCATACTGTACATATGCGCTCAGTGTCTGAGACTGGTGATAGTCATTGTGCACATATGTACAGCAGACACCATTTCCCATGCTGCACTGGGCTTGTGACGGACACCTTCCATGCACCAGGTGTTCACCACAAGAGATGGAATGCCGCAAGTGTGGGGACTTAAATGCTGGGACCCCTCTTGTACCCGAATCCAGTGCAGGATCCCTGGCATATGGGGCTTTGGCGCAGGCTGCCATTTGCTACAGCTTGTGCCAAACACAGCCCCATTTGAGAACCGGGCCCCTAGTCTTTACTTATACCCTGGCAGTAATATCATGATTATTTGTGTTACATTTGTAAGACAATCTGCTTTACTGCTTGTAGACTGTCTCTGCTTATCTCTAGGAGATTGTACTGCCCCGTAGTTACTCTGCACAGTAATAAAGAATTAAAAAAAAAAGTTGCTCCTGTATCTTCCGACTTTGCTCCGCAATTGATGATGAAAAGTAAGAAGCTGGTGTTCAAGTTCTGCACACTGTGCAGGCAGACATTGTCAGCCATGGACCCACACAAAATGTGCATCTACTGCCTTCGCAATCAACTTAACGTCAGACTGCAGCAAAAGTGCCAGACCATGCTGCCAGTGTCCATTGATGAAAGGCCAGGCTGGCCTTGAGTAGGCAAAAGGACTGTAAATTGGCCTTGGCCATGGTGAGGTCAGCTGCTCAGCTTGTGGTCATGGAAGAAGCAGCAGCTGAGGTGAGTATCTCAGTCTTGATGCTGTTTCTGGCAGCGGCCAGGGTCAGAGAGTCATTCTCTGACAATTTTAGAGAACTGTGTATGGCCTGCTAAACCTTTGGGTAAAGCCCTGCTTTCTGCAGGAAGAAGCCTAAAAAGCATCATTGCTGCAGGTCTGGTGCCAGGAATGATCATGATCTTCCCACTTTTTCAACTCCCCTGACTGCTTAACTTTGGTTGAGCTTGCTCCAGTTGAGGGTTTGATCAAGAATTCCCTAGTAACCCTCTTGGGCCTGTCAGCCTTGACTCCAGTTGAATAGGCATTTGAGATCTTTCTCAGACTGATTGACTAGCTGTCAGAGGAGCTCGATGAGGAGTCAAGCTCCTAGACTCTGATATTCCCTGTTTCCTCTGGAGAATGAGGACCAATAGATACCCTTTGGAAGCTGCCTCCACTGGCAGTCATGCATCCGAGGCTCACTGTGGTCTCTCTGCCTAAGCAGGTGGTCTGTTCAGACATTCTGGAGGACTCTCTATGTTGATCCTTGGGCTGACATTTATGGTTGAGGTTGACGTCAAGGTCAAAGTGTTGCTTGTGCTCTCAATCTTGCTCACCCAGAAGGTGATGCTATCGACGCTTCTGGACCTCATCCTTGGTTGAGGAGAGGCATCGATGCTGTATGCATTGGCACTATGAGGAGCTCATCTGGCAACAGTGGACCATTGGAAGGCAGGGTAGGGCTCTACCCTCAGGATCAGCAGTCCCTTGGCCTCCTCCAACCACTCATGACCACCAGACTCAGCAGACCACCACATCTACTTTGCCTTCATTTGGGTGGAAGACTAGGTTTGCTGGCCAAGGCACCTAGCTTCATCTGAGCTCCTTCCTTCTAGGTTGCTTGAAAGGACAAAGCAAAGAACCTTACCAGAGCTAGGGAAAGGATTAAGACTTCTTTTGGCTAGGCAGATTTACTGTGTGCTATTATTTTGATTTTTGTACTCAAAGGGATTGTTACTGTTTGTTGCTAACATTTTATTGCTTTATTTTTCTCTGATTCAAATTGTTGTTGCTGGGTATACCTTCTACTGCATTATTACAAGGTGTGCCTAAAGGTGTGTGCTAACAGATTACTGCTGTAATCTTCTGATTCAAATTGTCTTTTGCAAGGTATATCTTCTGTTACTGCTTTATTTTTATCCGTAGCAAAGTATTTCTTACAGGGTATATCTTCTGTGAAATTATTAGCGGTGGTGCTTACAGGTTTTACAGTTTTATCTATCATTAGGATAAGCTTTCAGGGTTACGGCATTTGTTGCTGATTGATTATTTCTGCTCTTGCCTCCTTGTTTCTTTCATCCATGGTTCTTCTTTTTTGGCAGGGGAAGGGCCCAGCCACCCACCCTCATCCCCAGCCACCCCACTCTACACTCCTTTTATAAGGTAGCACAGTTGTGACATTTCCTGTGGCAAAGCAGGAAGGGGCAGATCAGTGGGGTATCCACATGGTGACCTCATGTACAGGGGCACTAGAAATTTAACTTGTTATAACAAGTTATACAAAAACAAACAAACAAACAAAACACAAAATCACACTTTTGCTTTCATTTTCTTCCTGCTAATTACTCTGACCAGGTTATAACCCCAGCAGCTTATCTGGAATGGATGTCATTAACTGCAGGTACTGTGGAACACTTTTCAGAAGGATAGTTTTACAGGATTTAGGACACTGTCCTACATGCTGGGCCAATGAAGATCTTAGGGTTCAGCTCCAGGCAGCAAGGGCAGAGATTGCGCACCTCAGATTTCATATTCAAGAGGAAATATATTATAAGAACCACCTGCCATTTCCACAACATACAACAGAAGCACAGAGGTTGGCAGGTGGTTAGAAAGGGTAAATCGGGTGCCCCATCACTTGGTGCTCTCCAACATATTACCTCCACAAACCATATAAAAACTACAAACAGGTATCTGCCTCTATCTCTGAAATCAATCAAAGGGGCAGAGGACACTGCAGCACAGGAGCTAGCACAACAAAATTTGCCCGAAACAGGAACCAAAAGAAAAAGAGAAAAAAGGAAATCCAAAAAACTTCTGATCATAGGAGACTCCATAATTCAGGGAGTTGATACCTATCTCCAGCCAGGGGTAATGGTCAGATGTCTCCCAGGTACATCAGCATGGAGAGACACTGGCCACATTGCTAAAATTGTTCAGGAAGCAGAAAACATTGACATCCTGGTACATATAAGGACTAATGATCTCGCCAGCCAATCAGTTGTGGAGACCAAGGAACACCTGACCAGGCTAGGTGACAAACTATCATCCATGTCATCCAGCATCTCCTTCTCTGAGATCCTGCCAATCTCAGAGATGGGGGCAGATGGTTGGAAGGTCAGAGAAGGGGAGAAAGGGGAGCTAAACATGTGGTTCAAGGGCTGGTGCCAGGAAAAAGGACACAAATTTGTAGGGAACTGGCAACAGTTTTGGGAGTGAAAGTTCTTTAAATTTGATGGACTGCATCTGACTAAGGAGGGAGTCAGTGCTTTGGGGCAGAAGTTTGACATCTTTGCAGAATATTTAAACTAGCAAATGGGGAGAGGGTGCAGCACCCCACACCCCTTCCCCCTCAGCTAGTGGTTAAACAGGAGTTCAGCATGTTTGCAGTTCATTTGTATCACCAGGTAAAGAAAAAGTTCCAGCTCCCCATACAATGCACAGGGGAAATGCCAGACCTCACCCAACAACTAATACACCAAAATCTGGCCAATGGAAAATCATGTACACAAATGCTCACAGTTTGGGAACAAGATCCCAGACCTGTAGGCAATAATGAAAAAGGCTAAACTGGACATAGTAGCAATTAATGAGACGTGGTTTACCAGTAGCCACACGTGAGAGACTTCTGTACCTGGCTATGTACTGTTCAGAAGAGACCGAGGTTCAAAAAGGGGGGGGGGAGGAGGGAGTGGCTTGTATGTCAATGAAAATATCAAAGCTACAGAAATTCAGAATACACATAAGGAGCCAGAAGAACTGTGGGGCACCCTGGAACAGGAAATGGGACAGCCATAAGAACTGGGGTTGTCTACAGGCCCCCAGACCAGGGGGAGGACATAGACACATTACTGTTAGAAGATATACAAAACATGACAGCTAAAGGGGAGGTTCTGATAATGGGAGACTTCAACATGCCAGATACAGATTGGTCAATAATAGCAGGAACTTCTGCCAGAACTAGATACATGGTGGATTCCCTGCAGGGGGAGGACCTCAAACAACTGGTACAACAACCCACAAGAGACAGGGCTATCATAGATCTAGTACTGACTAACAGGGAAAGGATCACAGATCTCCAGGTAGAAGGTCACCTGGGGGCCAGTCACCATCACATGGTATGGTTCAATTTGGCCACTAGAATTAAATCATCCCAGTCCAAGGCAAAACTATGGGACTTCAGAGGAGCTGACTTTGATAAGATGGCCAACAGAGTTAAGCTAGCCCTGGGAAAAAGAAATACAGGTGAAGGGGTACAGGCAAAGTGGGCAAGCATTAAGGATGCAATACCTGAAGCAACATCCCACTGTGTTATAGAGAAAAGGAAGTGCAAAAGAAGAAGAAAACCAGTTTGGTTCTCAAAAACAGCATAAAAGGTCAGAGCCAAAAGGCTGGCCTTCATGAAATATAAGGGAACACAGCTGGATGAAGATAGGGAGGCATACCAAACTTCCCTCAGGGAAGCAGGGAAGGCAGTAAGTCAGGCAAAGGTCCAAACCGAGGAAACACTAGCACAAACAGTAAAAGAAGGTGACAAGGCTTCTATAGATACATTAGTGAAAGGAGAAAGTCCAAAGGGGGTATTGCTAAAATCAAAGGAGATAAGGGGCGTGTGAGGAGGAGGACCATGCAAAAACATCTATCCTAAATAGATACTTCTGCTCAGTATTTACTGAAGAGAAGGAAGGGCAGGGCCCACTGCTCAGCACCATGGACACGGGGGGAGGGAGGGAGGTGAGCACTAGTCCCTTCACAAAAGAAAGGGTCCTACAAGAGCTCGATAAGTTCAGGGTGGACAAGGCAATGGGACCTGATGGCATACATCCCAGGGTACTAAACGAGTTAAGAATGGAACTAGCAGAGCCATTATCAGAACTGTTTAGTGAGTCTCTGAGCACAGGAGATGTCCCAGAAGACTGGAGAAGGGCTCATGTGATCCCACTCCACAAGAGTGGTAGCAGGGAGGAGGCAGAGAGCTACAGACCAGTCAGTCTTACCTCAGTAGTGGGCAAGATTATGGAGGCACTCCTTAAGGAAAGAATAGTGCAACACCTGGAATCCATAGGATTACAGGATCCAAGACAGCATGGGTTTACAAAAGGAAGGTCCTGTCAAACTAATCTCATAGATTTCTTTGACTGGGTAACCAGAGTGGTGGACCAAGGGGAAGCAGTTGATGTTGCCTACCTTGACTTCAGCAAAGCTTTTGATACTGTTCCACATAGAAGATTGATTAATAAGCTGAGTAGGCTCAGGGTGAGTCAGAAGTTGGTCAACTGGGTTGCAAACTGGTTGAAGGGTAGAAAACAGAGAGTGGTGGTAAACAGTATACAGCCAGAAGAGATGCAAGTCACAAGTGGGGTACCTCAGGAATCAGTCCTGGGGCCAGTCCTCTTCAATATCTTCATCAGTGACATTGCAGATGGACTGGAGGGTAAGGTTTGTCTGTTTGCAGATGACACCAAGATCTGCAACAGAGTAGATGATCCAGATGGGGTGAGCAGAATGAGAAGAGATCTGGATAAACTAGCAAAATGGTCAGAAGAGTGTCATCTGGGGTTTAATACAAAGAAGTACAAGATCATGCACATAGAGAAGAGAAACCCTGAAGCCACCTAAAGGCTGGGAGAGGAGTTGCTGGCAGTCACAAGGGAAGAAAGAGACTTGGGCATCATCATCACCGATGACCTGAAATCATCAAAGCAGACCACTAAAACAGTAGGTAAGGCTAGGGGGATGTTAGGGTATATTAGTAGGGGTATCAAAAGTCATAAGAGGGAGGTAATAATCCCTCTTTACAAGACACTGGTTCGGCTCCACCTGGAGTACTGCGTGCAGTACTGGAGGACACACCTTCACAAGGACATTAACCAAATTGAGGCAGTCCAGAGAAGAGCAACCAAAATGGTGCAGGAACTGCATCAGAAAACATATGAGGACAGATTAATGGAGCTCAATATGTATACCCTAGAACAAAGGAGGAGAGAGAGAGAGGTGATATGATTGAAACATCTAAACACCTTGAGGGCATTAACAAGGTGAAAGAGTCAACATGTTTCAATACAAGAAAAATAGCAGGACAAGAGGACACAGCATGAGATTAGAAGGAGGCCGATTAAGGGGTAATGTGAGGAAGTTCTTTTCATAGAAAGGGTGGTGGATGCATGGAACGGCCTACCTCAGGAAGTGGTGGATAGGAATACAGTGCAGGGCTTCAAACAGGCATGGGATGGGCATAAGGGAGAAATACAGATGAGTATGACTAGATAGGCCATTGACAGAGCAAAGGCCGATGGCATATTTATAAGGTAGAAAAAGAAATGAGCAGACTGGATGGGCCTTGAGGTCCTTATCTGCTGTCCACTTCTATGTTTCTATGTTTATATCCTCTGCTCTGGGTTCTGACCAAAGTCTCCTACCAAACCCACAGTTTGCCAAGCCAGTTGTCAGTGAAGATCGCCCAAGATAAGGATACCAGGGTGGTTCATGGTGATCCATGGTGGTAAGCAGTCGAGGGCAGTCTTCAAGGAATCCTTGGACTCAGAAGCTGAGTCATCAATAGTCTTGATCAGGGCTCAAAATTGCAACCAGGAATCAGTCAAAGAGCTCACTATGTCTCGCAGGCCAACATCTTTCACAGTTTTGCTCCAGTTAATGTCAGCATCCATGAAAGTGCCCTTGGAACCAGGCCAGAAATGGGCTAAATACCCATTCTCTGATATCCTAAATAGGTACAAATCCAAGGGGATTGACCTTTCTCTTGGATGAAGCCATTTTTGGGACCGGCACTGGAGCTCTGGCAGCATCCAGTATCCTGCCTGGAAACCTCTACCCATATGGTTCGCAAATATGTGGTCCCCATGGGAACCCTCTGACCATTCCTCTGCAGAGGTCTTGGTGTCCAATTAAGCCTTCCACAAGTCAAAAGTCCAAGGGTATGTGGACAAACTTCCTGACAAGAAGTCCAGAAAGACTGACATTGTGGCAAAAAAGGTGTACTCAGCCGCTTCTCTGGGTCTCCATCAGGCCACTTATTGGATCATGGTGGCAAATTTTAGCCATTCCCTCTTTGGGATTGTGGGGATCTCCTCCCCCTGCTCCAAGGTAACATGCAACTGGTAGTTCAGATGGCGAGACCAGGATTAATAGCTGGCTAAGCAGCAGCTTCAGATGGCACTTGGTATGGGTGAATCTTGTGCCCATGCCATGGCTATGGCTGTTGCTGTTGCCAAGCATTGTAGGGCCTGGCTGAGATTGTCCACCTTCACTGTGAACACTCCGCATAAGGTGGCTGATGTCCCATTCCTGAACACCGAGCTATTTGGCCCCAGGGTGGAAGGACATCTCACTCGGATAGAGAAGTCCAGTGCCATCTTGGATTCTGTGGCTTCATCCCAGGACTTGAAAGTCCCCAAGCCTAAGAAAAAGACTTTTCCATTTCAGTTCTTTTAGTCACAACAGCCTCAGCAGCAGCCCCAGCAAGGGCACTTTCAGTGATGGAGTCTGGACTAAGTTTTGCAGCCAATGTAAAAAAACAAGATGGGGTTGTGGGGCTTAGGTGGAGGTGCCTCTGGGGTCCCTGGGGCTGGAGTCTCTTCCAAGACTGCTCATTAATGGGTTACAGGGTTCAATCCCCCCTCTTGTTCAGTCCCTGGCCCAGCTCCTGGTCAGGGGTCAGTTGTGTCACTTCTTTTCACAGTGGTCTGCTATTTCCTGGGGTAAGTGGGTTGTGGAAGTGGTGGGCAAGGTTCAGCCTCTGGACTTCAAGGCTTTCCCACCATGCCACCTCTGAACTCCTTGGGAGTTCAGGGTGCAGATGGATACATTGTCCATGCCTCGAGCTGACATTGCTCTGTTCCTAGAGCGCAAGGCTACAGCCCATGTCCCAGATGTCCCAGCCACTCAAGGACATGTGTCCAGATGCTTCCTGGTTCTGAAATGGATGGAGGGTTGGTGTCACTGGAACTGCATAATCTGAACCAGTTCATGCAGACCCACAAGTTCCGGATGGTCACTCTGAATCATATCATACCATAGCTGGAGCAGGGAATGTGGTTCTGCTCCATGGACCTCCAGTATGAATTCTTCCATATCCCAGTATGTCCATCCCATTACTGGTACCTTCAGTTCCAAGTAGAGGAGATACTGTATCAGTTTCAGGTCATGCCTTTTGGCCTCTCCTCTGTGCCCAGGGTTTTCACCAAGTGCATTGCAGTGGTGGTGATCTCCCTACAATGCAGGGGCATCAGGGTGTATTACTGTCTGGATGACTGGCTATTAGCTGGGCTGCCCAAGAAGGCTCTGGAGTTGTAGAGGGATATGATTCTCCAGACCTGCCAGGACTTGGGTCTTCTGGTCAACCCAGCCAAGTTGGAACTGGTCCCCTTACAGGTGATCAAGTTCACTGGGGTAGAACTAGACTCCCTGTAGGCCAAGACCCACCTCCCAGTGGACCAGGCATTAGATCTTACCTCCTTTGTTCGATCACTTCAGGTTGGGTGTTTGTGCCCTGCCTGGGACTTCCTGCCACTGCTGGGTTTGATGGTGACTTCCATCAGTGTGGTCCGTTGGGTAAGCCATTTGAGTCTATGCACAACTGTGAGATGCCACATTTGTCATGGAAGACTGCTTTCCTGCTGGCCATTACATCAGCCAGAAAGGTTAGTGAGCTCTAGGTGCTCTGGGTGTGGGCTCCTTATCTGGTTTATCTGGTCTTTAATTGGACAAGGTGATCCTTCACTTCAACTCGACGTTCCAACCTTCCCTTTTTTCCTTTTTTAAACAATCTGACCTCAGATGCGATCTTCGGCCTCATACGTTGGACCTGTGGAAGGTGCTTTTTTAGTATAAGGAGTGCAAGATGACAATTCAAAGAGAGGCTTGGCAGCTGTTTACCATCTAAGCTGAAGCCACTCCAGACAGACTGGCAGTAAAGTGGACAATTGCCAGGTGGATCACATCCTGCATCAACCTCTCCTATCGGTTGGCTGCTAGGGAGTCTCCCAAGGGGCTTAGGGCTCATTCCACCAGACATATTGCAGCCTCAGTGACCTCTTCTAGGAATATCCCCATTGTGGAGATATGCAGGGCTGTAACCTGGTCTAAAGTGCACACCTTCATCTCCCATTATAGCATTGATGTAATGAGTTGTTGGGATGCTGTTTTGGGGGCCTTGGTTGTCCAGTCTCTATTTGCCAAATAAGGGTGCGCACCTTGCCCCTTCCTCCTGAAGAACTGCTAGGATTCTGCCTATATGTGGATAGTGAACTGTATCCATGCCCTTAGAAAGATAGGTTACTCACCTGTAACTGCAGTTCTGAGAGTGGCATACAATTCATATCCACACCACCTACCCAACTTCCCCTGGCAAAGTGGTACCAGATCTCTGCATCCGGTCTGCAAAGATCTAACATCACGGGGCAGAGCTGGAGGATATACCACCCAATTGGTGGCAGGAGTTTAGCTTGAAGACATTACGATGACTTATCTGTCTCCAGAAAGATTGCCCATGTGTGGATGTGAACTGTATACCACTCTTCAGACTGCTTACAGATGAGTAACCTATAGTCCCCAACCCTCTGTGCCCCCTTGAAGGGCTTGGGGTTATGTTTAGTCAGACTGACTGGGCCCCAGGAACATCCATGGGGTGCTGGAGAGGACTTACATAGAAACATAGAATTTGACGGCAGATAAGGACCGCTTGGCCCACCCAGTCTGCCCATTTCCCTACCTGATGGATAAGCTGCAGATCCTAGTTAACCAGCAGCCTACTTCTTCCTACCCCCACCCCCTAGAATTGCCTTATGACTGTCCCATGCATGCTTGAATTCCACCACTGTTTTTGACTCCACAACCTCCTCTGAAGGCTGTTCCATGCATCCACAACCCTCTCTGTGAAAAATACTTCCTTAAATTACCTCTGAGCCGCCCCTTCTATCTTCAAATTGTGCCCCTTGTTCTTGCACACCTCTTTTTGAAAGATGCTACCCTCTTGGACTTTGTTGATTCCTTGAGGTACTTGAAAGTTTCTATCATGTCCCCCTCCCTTCTTTCCTCGAGGCTATACATATTAAGCTCCTTAAGTCTCACTTCATATGTCTTCGGTGCAGACCCTGCACCATTTTAGTTGCCCTCCTCTGGACAGCTTCCATCCTGTCTATGTCTTTGCGGAGATTGGGTCTCCAGAACTGCATCGCAGTACCCAGATGTGGTCTCACCAGCTATCTGTACAGAGGGATAATAACTTCTTGTTTTCTGCTGGTGATGCCTCCCTATGCATCCCAGTATCCCCAGCCCTCCTTGCTGCCCTCTCACATTGCTTGCCCACCTTTAGGTCATCTGATATGACTACCCCAGGTCCCTTTCCATTTTGTTGTTGTTAGTATCTCACCCCATTGTGTACTCTTTCTCCTGGGTTTTGTTTCCCAGGTGCATTACCTGCACTTCTTAGCATTGAATCTAAGCTGCCATACATTTGACCATTCCTCTAACCTTGTCAAGTCCCTTCTCATCCTTTCCACCCCACCTTGTGCATCAACTCTGTTGCAGATCTTTGTGTCATCTGCAAAGAGCATGCACTTTCCTTCCAGTCCCTCTGCAATGTCGCTATAAAGGCATTGAAGAGGACCGGTCCTATTACTGAACCTTGTGGTACCCCACTGCTAACCCCTTTTTTCAGAGTGGACTCCATTTACTATTATTCTCTGTGTCCTATTCTCCAGCCAATTCTTTACCCAGGCTGTCATCTTGGGACCACTCCCATGCTGGCTAACTTGTATATTAATCTTTGTGTGGGACTGTGTCAAATGCCTTCTAAAGTCTAGGTAGGCCATGTCCACAGCCCCTCCCTGATCTACTACTTTGGTCACCCAGTCAAATAAATCTATCAAATTTGTCTGGCATGACCTTCCGCTGTGAATCCATGCTGCCTTGGGTCCTGTGCCCTCTGGCCTCTAGATACGCAACAATTCTTTCCTTCAGAAGTGATTCCATCATTTTCCCTACCACTGAGTTAAACTAACAGGTCTGTAGTTTCCTGCTTCTGCCTTGCTCCACTTTTGTGAAGGGAATCACATCTGCCCTGCTCCAGTCCTCAGGTACCACCCCATCCTCCCATGATTTGTTAAAGAGGGTAGTCAGTGGTGTCACTAGTTCTATCCTTAGTTCTTTTAGAATTCTGGGATGAATCCCATCAGGCCCCATTGCTTTGTCCACCTTCAGTTTTAAGAGCTCTTTCAGAACTCTTTCTTCTGTAAATGGGCTGGTATCAACTTCTGTATCCAGAGTGTTTCTACTGTTTGTTTTAGGTACCTCCCCCTCTTCCTTTGTAAATACTGAGCAAAAATATTTATTTAGTATCTCCGTCTTTTCACAGTCACCCTCTGCCTCCCTCCCTCCCTTTATTAAGCCTCACTATCCCTCCCTTGGTCTTCCTTTGCTCCCTGATGTACCTATAAAGGTTTTATCCCCTTCTTAACTGAGGTGGCTATCTTTTCCTCGGTTTGGGCCTTTGCTGTTCTGACTGCCTTTCCAGCTTCCTTTGCTTTAACTGATACAGTTCTCTGTCCTGTTCCTTCTGTGATTCCTTGTACTTCCTGAATGCTTTCTTTTTCTCTTGAACCTTCACTGCCACTTCCTTTGAGAACCATAGTGGTTTCTTACCTAGTTTCGTTTTGTTTATTTGCTTTACACAAGGCTTGTTACCTCTGTGATGGCAGTTTTTATTATTCCCCATTGTTCTTCCACCCCTCCTTCCTGCCCATTTGCTAGTGCATTCCTTAGGCACTCACCCATTTTAGCAAAGTCAGCCCTCCTAAAATCCAGTACCTTTGTCTTTGTATGGCTTGACTCTGTGCTGTGTTTATTGAGAACCATACTGTTCGATGGTCGCTAGTTCCCAGATGGCTACCACTCTACATCTGTGATCCTCTCTTCATCTCCGTTTGAGAGAACCAGGTCTAAGAGTGCTCCCTCTCGAGTGGGCTCCAATACTAGTTGTCTAAGGCATGCCCCTTGTAGGGCATCCAGAATAACCCCACTCTTAGAAGTGGCTGCTGCAACTGCACTCCAGTTAACATCTGGCATATTCAGATCACCCATCAGCAATATCTCCCCTTTATCTGCCATTCTAAGTATACTTTCTATCATTTCCTTGTCCATTTCCTCCCCCTGAGAGGGGGGTCTGTATACAACCCCTGTGCGGATTGTGGTGCCATTGCCTGCCTCCAAATTGACCCACAGTGCTTCTTCTCCTCCCTGTTTACCCTTTTGTTCTGTTGCTTTGATTTCTTCTCTTATGTAGAGAGCTACTCCTCCTCCTCTTTTACCCTCCCTGTCCCTCCTGTAGATAGTGTATCCTGGTATGTTTACATCCCAGTCATGGTTCTGTGTGTACCATGTTTCTGTGACTGCCACAATATCCAGATCTTCCTCCTCCATCAAGGCCACTAATTCAGGAAGCTTGTTACCCAGACTATGGGCATTGGTACTCATTGCTCTCCATTTTTTGATGGCTTTACCTTCTGTAGCGGCAACCCCCACTGACCTTTCTACCTTGGTCTTTTTCTCATTTAGTACCCTGTTTTGTAGGGGGAGGCTGGGATTTTCCTTCTGCTTATCAGTGCCTCCCCCCTTGACTAGTTTAAAGGCTTGCCAATGAAGCATTTAAACCGATTGCCCAAAAGACTTGTTCCTTCCTGGACAGATGCAGACCATCCTGCCAGTATAGGCTGGTGTCCTCAGGTGGAACCCAGTCCCCAATGAAGCCAAACCCCTGTGCTCCACACCATTTTTTAACCATTTGTTAAACTGCATGGTGCAAAGTACCCTCGCCTCACTCATGCCACTGACAGGCAGCACCTCTGAGAAGGATACTGTGTGTGCTACTTGTCTTAAGCCCCTCCCCAACTCTACAAAGTCCTTTTGCACTGCTCTAATCTCATGATGAACCAAGTCATTTGTCCCTAGGTGGACAATGATGTCCAGCTCAGACTCCGTGCAACTGTTCTCGTGATCCTGGATCGCTTCCTGTCCCTCCAAGCCATGGCACCAGGCAGGCACCTTACTTCAGTTTTCCCTGCTCCCCCCAGGTCTATCCCCCTAATAATTGAGTCCCCCACCAGGAGCTGCTTTCTTTCCCTGTGGTGCCCTCTGCCTCCTTCCTGAGGGCCTCCCTTGTGACAGTTGTCTGCACCCTCCTTAGTCTCCTCTGTGGGTGCATCCATAGGGGAACTATGCTCCTCCAGAATGATGTATGGATTGTGGAGTGTAACAACTGACTGGGTGTGCCTCTGTTCCACCACCCTTACCCTCCCTGAGCCCACTGTGGTCCAACTGCTGTGCTTTCTTCGCAACCTCTAAGGTAGTGGTGGTGGCTGTGGTGCTCCCTGGATGGGGGAGGTTCCCTTGCCACTGTCCAGTGCGGCCTGAAGATGGGCAACTTCCTCCCTCAGGGCAGATAGTTGTCTGCAAACAGGGCAGCATCTCAGCCTCCAGAAAGACTCCCGGGACTGCTGCCCCACAGCCATTACATTGTACTACTCCCCACATAACTGTCTACCTTGTTTAGTTTTTTTTTGTGTGTGTGTGTGTGTGTGATTATATAATGTGTATGCTTATATTGTCAGTGCAGTGTGCTAGACAGGATATGACAGTGATGTGTACCTTGCCCTCTTGAGGAAATGATGTCAGAACCCCAAGTATATGTAACCCCCTGCAAATGGGGGTTCCCAAAAGACTTCCAGGAGCTTGCTTGAATGCTCCAAGCCTGAATGGTGTTTGGCATTTAAGCCATTTATCAGTGAGTGTTTTAGAACCTCTGGTACTGTCTCTTTAAGAGCTGTCTGCTTGCAGACATAATTAGTTTGTATGGGGGACTGTGTGTTTCTTTGATTGAGTACCACTCAAGCTGCTGCCAATTCACTTCATTTTGCAGTCACTAGGGTGCAAAGGAACCTCCATCTGACAGATGTAACTGTTTGCCAGAAATTATTTAGAGTAATAATGAAATTACAGTTTGTCTAACCTGCTTTCTTTGCAGTCAGAACTGTGTCTACTAGTTCCCATTCTAGTTTGAACTGCTGAACTGGACCAATCAGTGTGGGGTAAGCTAGCTCTAAAATGGTGCCTTGGACGAATCAGAACTTGGACTCATAATCTGAGCCAGCCACAAGAGGATTGTATGGGCAGTGACTCTGGGAGATGTAGTTTGGACTTCAGTGCCTTTTTGGACCAACAGCAGCAGTCTATTGTGAGTGACAGCCAATCCAGTCAAGAACTGGGAGGAACTCAAAGGAAGTGCCCGGTTTTTGTCGGTTGGAGTTTCAGTTGAGCTTTGGCAGTGAAGAGAAGGGAAGGAGCCCTGTGCTTTCAGTGTGCAGTTTGGTCAAAAACGTGTGTAAGGCCCAGAGTTCCGGTCTGCAACTTGTTAGGACTGAATCCGTCCTGTGAAAAGAATCAAAGGATCTCTGAAGATAGAAACCAGGCTCACCCTGTAGAAGACTGGAGGAATTGCTGAAAATTACACTCAGTCTGTCAGAAACTGAATCTGCTGTGTGTTCTCCCGGGTATTGTGCAGTAATTGCGATCGATACAGATGCAGCCTGCCTGGTATAGTGCTTTCTTTATATGGATGTGTGAAGAGGTTTGTGCACCTCAAGTGAGCCCTGCTGACATTGAAGGACCCTATCTTATTTGGAGGTCGTGAGTACTAATTCAGGATTAGCTCCTGTTGAATTGCCACATTAAATCCAAATGGAATTACTGTACTGCTGACTGTTTAATTCTCCTTTTCTCTGTGTGAAAGGGCCCCTACCAGCTGCCACGGTTTGGACTAGCCACTAGGGCTTGGGTACCCAGGGACAGTAACTGATGAGGGATAGGCCTGTGCACAGAGCCATAAGTAGATTATTAAAGTGATAAGCTAATTAACCTGATTTCCCCTGTCCTTGTTATATCCCTAAATAAATCAGAGCTGCTTGTTTCAGCAAAGTTATACTGCCTGAGGTATTTGTCTATGTTAAGTACTGTACTGTGATTGTTGCACTGTATCTCATTTCACAGGAGGTCCCAGTGCCGGAACCAGACCTGGGGGTAAGTGTATACTGTGAAGGTAATTCTGATATATTGTGGGCCACTAGTGGAAGAAAGGGGTTGCAGTGTCCCAGAGGGCTGTGACCAAGTTAGTTTAACTATTGCAAACCCTGACCTCTGGGTGGAGGCACCCGCCATTGGATCCAGGCCCCTCAACCTGTTAGTGGCAAATCAGGCAGGGTAGTAGCCCTGGGATAGCGCCAGCTAGGGGTTACATCTTGAGGCTCACCGCTGGGATTGTGTGTCCTCTAGTGGCCATATTACGAACCACTGTTAAGAAAAATGGGTACCCAGACAGAAGTGGCTGTGCACCGGCTGGTGGAGTGGTGTACTGGGGAGATCGACCCCAAAATGCTATGCTTATCCTGGACATCCCCTGGGTATCAATACGGACACTGTGCAGGGAGCACTTTCCAAGGTGGAAGGTTTACAAAACCCTGTGGTGGTGGGTCGGCATGCTAATCTGCCTCACCCACACTTTCCTGGCCCTAGTAGAGTTTAAGGATCCCATAGATAGCTCCAAAGTGCCACAGACCATTACCCCAGAGGGAGCCCTCACTGCTTGGAGAGTGATAACTAAGACAGTAAAGACCGGGGAATCAGCCCCACCACTATCTGAAACTTTTGAGGAGAATTTGCTGAATGGTTGCTGGGAGAGGGAAAACTGTGGAGGACTTGAAGAAACTATTCTTGCCACCTGGGGTGTTCCTCCCCAACACCCTCCTCCTGCTCCAGTGCCCGTTGGTGGCTGAACCAATGCAGACTCCCTGTTTCTGCACCTGCCATTAGTCACGACTCTTACCGAAGGTTGAGGATTTTCTCCTGGCACCTCCCCCACCCCCAAGGGAGGATGACTGGGAGACCTGGATAGACTATGTTGCCCCCAAGTGCTAGAATGGCAATGCTCAGGCGGCGAAGAGGGGTTAGTGAGAGCCTCCGAGGTCCTGCCCTAGCTACCATCCGTGCCTAAACGGGCCAGTAACCCTGAGGACTGCACAGGCCTATCTTGAGGCCTTGGAGAATGTGTATGGGAGCCCAGATTCTGATGAGGACCTATGGTGGAGAGTAAGAAATGCACAACAGTACCAAGGGAGTTGTTGTCTGTGTATGTCTCTCGGCTGGAAAAATTGTTGCAAGAATGCCTCATAAAGGGTAGTTTGCCAGCGATTGAACTGGACGAACCAGACTGGACAGAATCATTAAGTCTGCCCCTTCTCAGAACCTGCTGTTGCTTCCAGTTCGCTCGCAAATCGACTGGAATCCCCATCCTCCTATGATGAGTTAATGAGAGAATTCGAGGAGTTGAGAAAAACGACCTCGGGAGGTACCTGCACCAACAGCTGTGGCTGGCCCGAGTGACTGAGTGTGACATCAAGTGAAGTTCGAGGGGCAGGAGGTTGACAGTCAATGAGTGCTCTGACAAGGAAAAGATATGCCACAATGGGGCGAACTGTTGAGAGAGATCCGAGAATTCAAAACAGTCCCTTTATGAAGGCCACGCCTGCAAATGCAGGCCCTGACCTATATCCGACTGCATCTGCTATGGGGTGGAGGTACCCACCCATGTATCTCCTGCTGATAACAGCTCCAAACTCAATTCTTGACCATGGAAGTGGAGAAACTGACGAGATGTCTCCAAATGCTTATCACGCCGCAGACAGAGATGGCACCCAGGTTTCCAGTGTAATACCCCCACCCTGCTCCCAGTGTGGCGCCTCGGCCAGCTCAAACTCCAGAAAGTATGTTTTGCTTATAATTGTGGGAAAGATGGGCACATGAAAAGGGAATGCCAGTCCCAAAGACACTGACAAAGTTGCATATAGGCTACAAGAAGCTTGGAGAAGAAATCAGTGGTTAAGAAGTGCACGCATGATCCCAGTGAGGCACCAAAAATGCTAATTCACGTCCTTTTGTGGCAAGGTCAGTTGCCCAGGACCCCTACCGCCTCTCCAGACTGGTCCAGAATAGTGGGTCCTCCATGGAGACCACTGTAAAGGTGAATGGAGTGTCTACAAGAGCTGTATTAGACAGTGGCTCCTCAAGTGACAATTATGTTCCAGGATTGGTATCAGAAGCATTTGTCAGCGTGACCTTACAACCATTAGAAGGACTGCATGTATGGGGTTAAGTGAGAAGGCCTACCCTATTCGGGTATATCCGAATTTGGCTGTCTTTCCCCACCTCCGTGGCTGGAGTGGCGTAACAAGTAGAGACCCTAGCCTTAGTGTGTCCCCCCACTGGACTGTATGATGGTGTCCCTTTGTTGATTGGAACAAATGCTCATATGTTCGGAAGGCTAGCACAGTTGTGTTATGAAAAACAGGGTCAAAGACTAGTAGAGCTTTAAGGTTCCGGCTTTAATTAAAGAGGCCTATGAGGCACAGAGATGCTGAAAAACAGAACCAGAGAAACAGTGGAATTGTATGGAAGAAGGATCCTGAGTCTCTCTGATCCTGGCGCAAATGCCCAGTGTACCTTACAGGGAGGGTCCGTATCAGAAAGGATGTTAAGAATAAAATATTAATGTTGGATGCAAGGCGATGGAAAATTGCCAGAGGGACTGCTGGTCAAGCCTAGTATTTTCCCGCTAGAGCCCATGCTTATGCCAGAAGAGTAATGGTCCAAGTTCATAATGTGTCTGAAAGAGACATTGAGTAAACAGAGGTTGCATCCTGGCTAATGTGCATTGTGCAGACACTGCAGTGCTACCCAGCAACAGAGTTCAAGGAAGAATGACAGAATAACGCCTGACTTGTTTGATTTGCGACCCCCGCTGCCAGCTGAATGGAAAGTGAGGATCAGTGAGAAGCTTGCCCAGAGAGACCAGGTGTTTTCTTTAAAGGAATGGGATGTAGGATGCGTGCAGGAGCTGAGCACAATATCCGGCTGCATGGCGAAGACCATTTCGTGAGAGATATCTGGCCTGGCACCTGCTGACATAGATGATGTGAGCGACATCTGCGAAGATGTTAGCTGCTGGTGTAATACAAGAATCCAGAAGCCCTTATGCTTCCCATTGTGGTAGTGAAGGAAAAGAATGGAACAGTAAGGATGTGTGTGATTACTCGCTTCTAAACCGCGGACTATCCCTGATCAGTACACAATGCCCCGTATTCAGGATGCTTTTGACTGCCTAAACGGGAGCAAGTGGTTCCTCTGTGCTGGATCTCCGCAGTGGGTACTACCAGATCCCGAAGGGCCCCAGAGGACCGCGGAGAAGACGGCCTTTATCTGTCCGGGCTATTTCTATGAATTCTTGAGGATCCTCAAGGGATTTCAGGTGCCCCAGCCACTTTTCAGCGATTGATGGAGGCGTGCAGTGGGGGACATGAACTTACTAGAGTGCCTGGTATACCTAGATGATGTTATTGTGTTTGGCAGCTCACTGGAGGAACATGAGAGCAGATTATTTAAGGTATTGGACCGACTGGAGGACTTTGGCCTCAAACTGTCCATTGATAAGTGTCAATTCTTTCAAACATCAGTAAAGTATGTGGGACACATAGTATCCACCGAGGAATAGAGGATCGACCCAAGTAAAGTTGAGGCCTTGACTAACTGGCCACAGCCCAAAAAATCTAAAGAACTGCAAAGATTCCTGGGATTCTGTGGCGGTTATAGGATGCTTCATCAAGGACTATTCAAGAGTGATCAGCCCTTTGCTTAACCTTACTCAAGGGTATCCCCAACCCACAAAAATACCAAAGTCAGCGTCCTCAAGACTGAAAGAGTGTATTTTCATCCAGTGAGTATTTGGGGCCGCTGGACTCCTGATTATGAGACTGCTTTTCATGAGATCATATATCAACACCCATGCTCCAGTGCTGGCCTATGCGATCCAAGAAAACCTTCCGTCCTGCACACTGATGCTAGCTTGCAAGGGTTGGGGCGCTGTGTTGTACCAAAAGCACGAGAATGGCCTGAGACCAGTGGCCTTTGCCAGTAGAAGCCTGACCCCATCCGAAAAGAACTATCCTGTACATAAGTTAGAGTTCCTAGCTTTGAAGTGGGCTATTGTTGACCAATTCCATGAGTACTTGTATGGGGCTAAAATACTAGTAAAACTGACAATAATCCTTTGACCTATGTGCAGACCTCAGCTAAGTTGGATGCCACTGGCCATAGGTGGCTTTCTGCATTATCTACATATGACTATGCTTCTCAATACCGAGCAGGTCTGAACCACATAGATGCTGAGATGTTTCTCCCGGAGGCCTGTTCCCCAGAATGATTGGGTCCGATTGGCAGAACCTGACATTCGGCACTTTGCCGGAAGTTTGACAGGAGGAACAAATGTCACACGGACGCAGTGGACTGCATGGTGGATTGCTTGGGAGCCTCTGAGAATTGCATACCTGTGCTTACTGCCACTTTTCTGCAATAGACATGGTGCACTGCCTCAGCTGGACAATGACAGTATTCATGGGCTCAATCCTGCGATCCCATGATCAAAGCAGCTTTAGAAGCCTCTATGGAGAAAAGATGTGTCCAAATTACGCTCCACTGATTTGAGAACTGCACTGTTATACAAAGAAGGTCCTAAGTTGAAACTGATCAATAAACTGTTATACAGAGAAACAGTAGACAGAGGGGGACAAGTGGACAAACAACAGCAGGTGCTGCCACTGCCTTTTAGAGACTCGTACTGAGGTCCTTGCACAACCACATGGGGCTCTGAGCATAGACAGAACACTGACTTGGTGAGATCCAGATTCTATTGGCTCAAAGATGGGGCTGATGAGCAACACATTCGAACGCAGGTCGCTGTTACAGAGGAAAGCTTTTGTCTCAGAGGGCTGCCCCTTGTTAACATCACCACCAGTGCACCCATGGAGCTGGTCTGTATTGATTTTCTGAGTTTGGAGTCAGATCAAAGAAATATCAGTAATGTGCTGGTGGTCACTGACCATTTCACGAGATATGCCCAAGCTTTCCCACCAAAGACCAGAAAGCATCCACTGTGGCCAAAGTACTTAGAAAACTTTTTGTTCACTATGGGGCTCACAAAGAATCCATTCTGATCAAGGGAGAGACTTTGAGAGTCGTCTGATCAAAGAGATGCTTTCTCTGTGGGGAGGCGAAAGTCCAGAACCACTCCCTTACCACCCCAGGGAGACCCACAGCCTGAACGTTTCCCATTGCACTTTGCTAGATATGCTAGGCACCCTGCACCCAAAGGATGTTTAGATGGAGCCAAATAAATTAGCACTCTGGTACATGCTTATAACTGCACTAAAGTGATGCCACTGGGATTCTCCCCCCACTGCCTGATGTTTGGAAGAAGCTCGACTACCAGTAGATGTGTGTTTGGGGTCTCTCCTGATGGGGTTCAAGCTGACAACTATTTACAGTATGCAAAGTTAAAGCCCAGCCTAACTCCTGCTGATTCAACTGGCTCAAACCATGGCTGCCAAAAGAAATCTGGCCAACAAAGAAAGGTATGATAAAAGGTGAAAGCACAGGAACTCCAGGAGGGAGATCGGGTATTGCTAAGAAATCTGGGACTGCATGGCAAGTACAAGATTGCTGACAGATGGCACCATCTCCCTCACATTGTAGTGGGCAAACTAGATGATCTGCCAGTGTACAAAGTAAGGCCTGAGAATAATTCTAAAAGATGTAAAAACAATGCATTAGAAATCATTTACTGCCCATTGGACAAATCTTAATTGAGTCTGAGCCCTCAGAAGATGCCCTCTGACCAGTGACTAGAGCTGCTGCTAAGAAAAGATCAAGAAAGTCTGCACCTACAGAAGAAAAGTTAAAGTGTTCCCTCCACAAGTCCTAGTTGAGCATGACTGTCAGTCCATATCGGAAGAAAGTGAGAGTGACTTTGAATACTATCCTTCTTACGAACTGAGTCAATTGTTTGGGGCAATCCCTAGTCAATACTGGAGATGAAGCTGGGCCTTCTGGACTGTCTAAGCCCCTAGCTTCATCCCTGGAGCCAATGCTCCCAGAAAGTGAAGTGCAAAGCATCAGATCAGATGAAATGGAATCATTGTGCATGGTTGAACTGTTTGAGCTTCAGGGAGGAAATGATAGATTGGGGCAGACTGGTGATACACCCAACAAGAAGAGTATTTGAGTGCCCTGACAGTCCACTGCCAGTGTCCGAAGCTCTCCATGCGAGCCAAATGTTGTGGACTCAGAAACTGTAACTCCTGGAGCTGAAAGTGCCCCAAGTTCTAGCCCTCTACCCCCATGGAGACTCCTGACAAGTGAGGACAATGCTGAAAATGAGGTTTCAGAGTGCACAGACTATAACAGTTCCCCCTAGAAAGACTGGTCGAGCTGTAAAGCCTGTGGTGCACCTCAGTTATGATTCACTTGGGAGGCCTGTGGATTTGCCTCTCAATGTTGTCCATAAAGGAGTGTATGTTTCCCCGAGCTCATTGCCCAAATTGAGCGTCAGTGCTAACTCCAAGTTACTTGTGTTGCTCCTTCAGTATGGTGCCTTGCCCCATCCAGCCCCAAGGTAACTGATAGGGAAGGGCCCCTCTTCAGGTTTCATGTACAAGAGGTAATAACTTGAGTTATGGTACAATGTGTATGTAATACTGTGTAAAGAGGACGATCGTAAATGTTTCAGAAATGTGTTCTTGGTAAAATGATATATTGACTGATGATTACATGTGCGAGCCTAATGCAAATGTATATGGTTGCAGTTGAAACTTATGGGTACTTGCTTGACGCGGAGTCAAGCTTTCCCAGGCCAGGAAGGTGTAACCCCTGCAAATGGGGGTTCCCAAAAGACTTCCAGGAGCTTGCTTGAATGCTCCAAGCCTGAATGGTGTTTGGCATTTAAGCCATTTATCAGTGAGTGTTTTTAGAACCTCTGGTACTGTCTCTTTAAGAGCTGTCTGCTTGCAGACATAATTAGTTTGTATGGGGGACTGTGTGTTTCTTTGATTGAGTACCACTCAAGCTGCTGCCAATTCACTTCATTTTTGCAGTCACTAGGAGTGCAAAGGGAACCTATCTGACAGATGTAACTGTTTGCCAGAAATTATTTAGAGTAATAATGAAATTACAGTTTGTCTAACCTGCTTTCTTTGCAGTCAGAACTGTGTCTGCTAGTTCCCCATTCTAGTTTTGAACTGCTGAACTGGACCAATCAGTGTGGGTAAGCTAGCTCTAAAATGGTGCCTTGGACGAATCAGAACTTGGACTCATAATCTGAGCCAGCCACAAGAGGATTGTATGGGCAGTGACTCTGGGAGATGTAGTTTGACTTCAGTGCCTTTTTGGACCAACAGCAGCAGTCTATTGTGAGTGACAGCCAATCCAGTCAAGAACTGGGAGGAACTCAAAGGAAGTGCCGGTTTTGTCGGTTGGAGTTTCAGTTGAGCTTTGGCAGTGAAGAAGGAAGGAGCCCTGTGCTTTTCAGTGTGCAGTTTTAGTCAAAAACGTGTAAGGCCCAGAGTTCCGTCTGCAACTTGTTAGGACTGAATCCGCCCTGTGAAAAGAATCAAAGGATCTCTGAAGAGTAGAAACCAGGCTCACCCTGTAGAAGACTGGAGGAATTGCTGAAAATTACACTCAGTCTGTCAGAAACTGAATCTGCTGTGTGTTCTCCCGGTATTGTGCAGTAATTACGTATCGGGATACAGATGCAGCCTGCCTGGTATAGTGCTTCTTTATATGGATGTGTAAGAGGTTTGTGCACCTCAAGTGAGCCCTGCTGACATTGAAGGACCCTATCTTATTTGGAGGTCGGAGTACTAATTCAGGGTCGCTCCTGTTGAATTGCCACATTAAATCCAAATGGAATTACTGTACTGCTGACTGTTTAATTCTCCTTTTCTCTGTGTGAAAGGGCCCCTACCAGCTGCCACGGTTTGGACTAGCCACTAGGGCTTGGGTACCCAGGGACAGTAACTGATAGGGATAGGCCTGTGCACAGCCATAGGTAGATTATTAAAGTGATAAGCTAATTAACCTGATTTCCCCTGTCCTTGTTATATCCCCTAAATAAATCAGAGCTGCTTGTTTCAGCAAAGTTATACTGCCTGAGTGTATTTTGTCTATGTTAAAGTACTGTACTGTGATTGTTGCACTGTATCTCATTTCACAGGAGGTCCCAGTGCCGGAACCAGACCTGGGGTAAGTGTATACTGTGAAGGTAATTTGATATATTGTGTGGGCCACTAGTGGGAAGAAAGGGGGTTGCAGTGTCCCAGAGGGCTGTGACCAAGTTAGTTTAACTATTGCAAACCCTGACCTCTGGGTGGAGGCACCCGCCATTGGATCCAGGCCCCTCAACCTGTTAGTGGCAAATCAGGCAGGGGGTAGTAGCCCTGGGATAGCGCCAGCTAGGGTTATATATAATGAACTATTTCCAGGGTGGGTGGGGTGAGGGGTGGGAAGGGTTGGGCCTAAACTGTGCCCTCACGAAACAATCAGCTAAACGCCTAACCCACCGATGCGATGAGTGCCTTCTTGTCAGCAAGATGCCATACACGACAATTTGTAATACTGCTTCAAACCAATTTGACAGAGAAAATACCCTGCTAATCAAACAGAGAAAAATCCAAACATCCAAGTCAGACAGAGGTAAACCTCCCCAGCCCCAAAACAGCCTGGTGACTTGTGCTCTGAAAACAGTCAGCCCCAAAACACATCAGCTGTGCAGAAGGGCAGACACAGAAAACAGTATTTAGCCTATGTGGGTTTAAATTCTTCCTGCACTGAAAACCTTAACACTTGTAACACAAGTAAAGCAAACTCCACCTCCCTCTGTTGATTGAAAGACTGCCTTTTCTGATAATTCTAAGTTGCTTATTTCACCTTCAGTTAGAAGTATCCTCCACCTGAAGAATATTAACTTTCCTAAGGAATCTGCTTCAAACCAAGGACAATTGTAAATTGTAAAGTTCACCTCCTCTGTTGTGAGCACTACTCACTTTCTTGCAAATCTTAAGTCCAGTGTTGCAGCTTGCAGCCAGAGGTAGCTTCACCTGAAGACTATGAGGTTATCTGATGAGCCTGCTAAAATTAGTACTTTATCAAGGTCTGTAAGATTCTTCCAGAGCTATTGGCTGTTAAGTAGCTGTGATGTAAGCACTTCCTGACACAGTCTGGCTTGGCCTTATAAGGCACTGAGGTAAACAAAGAAAAACCAGTTTCCACCCCCTAGGGACTGTCTGGGTCCAATACACAGCCTGTAACCTGCTCTCAATTCAGGGCTTATGACAAATTCTTAGCCCTGTGAATACTCACAATATTACAAATATTGCAATGCAAACAGTCAATCACTAACTCCAATCAAGTCAGAAGGGCAGAAACACAGAAAACAGTAAAATCTTAACAATTGTAACAAGTAAAGCAAACTCCACCTCCTCTGTTGATTGAAAGACTGCCTTTTCTGATAATTCTAAGTTGCTTATTTCACCCTTCAGTTAGAAGTATCCTCCACCTGAAGAATATTAACTTTTCTAAGGAATCTGCTTCAAACCAAAGACAATTGTAAATTGTAAAGTTCACCTCCCTCTGTTGTGAGCACTACTCACTTTCTTGCAAATCTTAAGTCCAGTGTTGCAGCTTGCAGCCAGAGGTAGCTACACAGAGGGCGGATAGCCATTGCTGCAGGGTCCCCAGCACATAATGTCACCACCCTCTGCACCCCATCTCAGAAAATCGCATGTAAAGCACCCAGATCAGCATCCCATCCCCTCCCCTCTGTCTGCCCCTGACTAGATCCTCACATAGTGGCATTTGTCAAGTCAGGGCTGGGCAGTCCTCTGTGGGTGGCAGGGGGGTAGAGGCACTAGTGGATATAGATGCAGAGAACCAAACCTTGTTGGAAGGGGCTATTTTTACTTAATGTTCTTTTTTTAAACTCGGCTTTATATAAAAGAGAAGATGACATCACTAGGTGCAGTTACTAAAGTACATAAACCAAATAAGTGTACGGTATTGACAATGGCTTATCTGTAACAGTCAGTAAACAGTGAAAATAGAGTGGGGAAAGTCTGCACAACTACACCCTGTGGCATCTGATAAGGAGTCAGTTGTTTCAGTACTTACTGTTCTTACATTAGTTCTGAGCCCTGCTGATTCTGTAGTTTATATACTGGGAAGTTGTTCAGGGAGGGTGGGGATAAAGTGAACCTTGGTTAGCACTGCTGTATGTCAGCAAGAGTAGTATCCTGGAATGTCAGTGGGCAAAGTGTAAGCATGTCTTATACCACCAAGAGAAGTTTGGGCCCAGTTAGCATTTCTCCAGAAGCCATACCTGCTCAAGGGAGATACAGGAAAAATTAGGGAAGTTCTGAAGGAGCAAGGTAGTTGAACTGTCCTATAAGACAAAGAAATGGGGAGATAATCTTTTTTCCCCATTTAAAATGTTATTTTATCATCATAGATAATATATCGGGGGCTGGCAGTATAGACTAGAGGTTAGAGCAACAAGCTGTGAATGAGCTTGGTATATTCAGAAGACCTTGGTTTGATTCCCACAACCTCCATTTGCATACTGTGTGACTCAGAGCAACTCACTTAACCAATCTAGTGCTCTCAGGTTGCCCCGGAAACAGGCATTTGTTCCTAGTAGGCCTTACTTGGGTACCAAAAAATTAGAAAAATAAAAAAGCCGGCCTGCTGGCGCAGGGGTTGGATTTCGGCCTGCAATGCCGATGCCCCAGGTTCATATCCAGACTCAGGGATGTCAGAGGGCCAGCTGGGGGGAAGGACTGAGTGTCCTACAGGCTGCTCTCCTCCTCCTAGGGGAGGGTGGGGTGTGACCAGTGCATGATTAACCCCTGACGGAGGCCGGGGGGGGACTACAGCTGCCAGCACCTCTTCTAGTTGGAAAGCATGTCAGACATTTGGTGTGTCGCCTTAACATCATTGCACAGCACACCTCCTGGGGAGAAAAACTGTGAAAAATAAGTGGTTCGGTCTCCGCAGGATGACGTCTGCCCCACATAGCGTACCTCGCACTGTTGCCTGGGCTGTTGCTCTCATGCTACCTACTTGTGTCTGTTGGGGGGAATGCACACCCCCTCGATGGCCCCACCTCTGGGGGGTAAGCTGGGGGTGTTCAGGGGTAGGGTCTTTCCTGTGGCGGGTCTTTCCTGTGGCGAAGGGTGTGGGGCGGAGCATGCAGGTGACCAATCGCTGGCGGATGTGGAGCCAAGCAAAATCAACATAACAGGCTTGTACACAGTGTTTTGTACAGGGAAGAAAAGCTGTTTGCAAACTTAATTTATGCAGTCAACTTAGAGATACTGCCATCATGAAATTAAAAATAAGCCCATCAAAAGTCTAGTATAAACATACAAATATTAATATTCACAGTATACTTACCTGCTTATTGTCAGGTTCTATTAAGAGTGAATATATATTGTAAGGTTCAGAGTATGCATACTGAGGCCCAGATATTCAAAGCTTCGGGCGGTGCGCAGACCGTTTGCATGAGTTTAGTGTGGGATTAGCACGGGTCTGCTATGTTCAAAAGGCCAAATAACGCGCACAAACTGCATTAGCACTGGGCAAACCATAATTATATGCAAGGGGCAAATTGAACATGAATACAGGTGCTACGGGATATTCAATGACTAGCGCCATGCTATGGCGTTTAGCGTGACTTAGTGCGACCCCTTGCGCGGTTCAAATTACCGCCCAGGAAAAGCTGGTCTTAACTCTGGGCAAATAGCTTTGCGTGACATTGTGGCCTTGCACAGCTTTAGCGCAGCCTTGCATGACCCTAAAAATATGACTATGACACAAAGAAAATGCCAGACAAGGAGGAAACATGCTGCCCACTGATGGCACCACAGTGATGCCAACTGCTGCCACCAGTCCCAGCCATGCCAGGCAGTATGTGTTGACCTGGCCCCCAGGGGCCACCATAGTAGTGTGGCCATACAGCACACACCTGCAGACCATACATCTGTGGTGACCAACATATGCCAACACACACATGCAGCACTGTGGGCATGGTAGGTGCTGAGGGGAGGGTGTATGGGTAGCCAGGCCTCACCACAGACCAGGTGCAGCCACAAGGCTGGGACACAGCATGAAGTGCACATGGGCCAGTATTAGGAATACTCCAATACCAATGTGCCTATCCGATCGTACCTGCCCCCCACAGTCACATACCACACAGCTGTACATATACCACAGCACATACAGCTGGCCATGTCTATGTCACTATGAGCATCCCATGCCAGAGGCGCAGCATCTGCGGGTCACACAACAGTGTGACATTAATGTCCACAGGCAGTACACACCTGCAAGGTGGGCTTGCACTGTGTACAGCGCAGTGCTCGTCGCTACCCTACACACCATAGGCATTGCTGTGTCCCTCACACTACTGGCCCCCTTGCCACTGTGGCATCTGCTGTGCACTGTAGCATGCCCTACAGCATGCCAGTTGCATGCATCACCACCGTGCCTATGCTGTGTTGTCCCCCTGGGGTACACAGTGCTATGCTGTACTGCATACATGTAGCCTGCAGCAACCATCATGCACTGTTAGACTGACCTACAGGTGGAGCTGTGGCCAGACCTGGCCAGCCCCTGTACTTCCAGACTGACCTACAGGTGGAGCTATGGGACCCTGCAGTAACGCTGGGCAAACTGCATGAAAATCAGGGCATAATGAGATGCTAATCTGGCTGTTTGCCCAGAGACTACCTTAGTAGACTCATTAGCATGTCACTTTTGAATATGGCAAATCTTAACTCTGGGCAAACAGCTTAGCTCCACGCTAAAGTCGTGCTAACATGTTAGCGTAGTGCTAACGGTTCGGGGAATATTATACAGGTTTGATCGCTGTTCTTTCCCCATCCGCTGCTGCCTGCAGCTGTACTGGGTCCACGTATTTGCTGGCACACACATTGGCCACATAGTTCACTTCTGTCTACCTTCACGATGCTGTGCACTGTGTTGTTGTTGTGGTTTGCACTTCCTGGTTGCCGTGTTCAGTGCTGTCTTATTCCAGGGCTACATTTGCCCTGCACTCCCAGCCCTGTTTGCACGGCCACATTCCCATGCTATATTCAGCAGCTGTTTGCCCATGGCTATTCCTTTTGAATATAGCTTGCTTGTGCTTCAGGCTAAGTTTGCCTGCCGGGCAGTGTTAATTTAGCCCAAGGGCAAAGTTTTGAATATCTGGCCCTTTGCCTTGTATGAATATAAGTAAAAATCTGAGAATATACTGGAAAAGTAAGATGTTACTTTATATGAAGCGATATTTAAAATAAATGTGACCCAATTCTATTATGACTATACAGGCGATGTCTGTATTTTTTCAGTTCCTATATTCCCAGAAAAGGGCTCATACGTTATTGAACGTAGTATATTCTTTCATTTCCAACTACTACTGCCAAACTATTATGCCATTCCCCAAAAGCAGGGATTGTGGTGGTTTTCAAAGTAGATAAAGGTACATTAAGAGCAAGAGAAGCTGCTAAGATCCAATTGCTCTGCAGAAATCTGTGAAATAGTACCCAAAATAAATACTTCAGGAGAGAAAGGGATCTTACCCATTATCATGGTGTCTCACATTCTTTGCACTCTCTTCGATACAGTACGTTAAAGATACCAGGACAGTTCCATAACATATGCAAGACTCCAGCATCATGTGCTTTGCATCTCCAGCAAGGGCCTTCTGGGTGATATGTCATAGCCTCAACCGTTTTTGGAAAGTAGCAATATTGGTGCAGCATTTTATCTTGTATGGTTCTCCCATGAACCTCCTTGCAAGAGTGGTAGGCGTCTGACCAGGCAGCTAGCCGCTCTTCATTTTGTAAACAAAGAGCTAATTATTTTTGACCTAATTATTTTTCCCATTTATGTTTTGAGCTCATTGTTTGTGCACATGGGTCTTCACTTACTGTCAGGAGTTTGCAAACCAAGGCGGCACCTTTCCTTGTTATAGCTGTCTTAGTTATTTTTCCCATTCTTCACCTGGTGATGGGAGAACAAAACTATTATCTAGGACAGCACCTTGAAGTGCCTTCCTGACTTGGGCGTAATTCACAAATTGAAATCTATGCAATTTCTGTTTCAATCTACCCTCCCAAAGAAAAACAGAGTCTTAGTGTGTGGATCCAGTGGACCAATTAAGGTGGTTGTTATGGGGTGGCAATCTTAAACATGAATAAATGGAACGTTAATGTAGTGCTGGTGTGGAAAGATATGGGTCATAGCGAAGGGGTCCTTAAATGGCATCCCACTAGTGCTAGGGTGCATGTATGGGCCAAATGAATATGATCTGGGCCTTTTTCATGGTTTGGTAAAGGGGCTGAGGACCTGGATGAGAGAAGGCTGCTCACTGGGGGAGATAAAAATGCCATCTTGGATCATTTTTTTGGATAGGAGCAGGTCTCTCTGGATTGACAGTCATGGGGAGGTGGTATTTAAAGAGCCCCTGACACCGTTGTGACAACTTTGAGAAAATGTAATGTTTGGCACAAGTCAGCTTATATTTTGATATTGTTTCTGTATTTCTCATTCTTCTTTATAAGGACATCTGCATGTAAACAAGATCGCTGCCCTAACTGTTCTGGCTGCTTACCTACATCTAACATCACAGTTCTGTTTATGGCATCACAATCAGTTGCTGTGGGGATAATTACGATACCATAAACAGAATTATTTTATTTATTTATTTAAAAGTTTGTCACTGGGAAAAGCACCATGAACAAAAGCTCATTTCCAGGTGCAACCCGGATTATGATGTCTTATGTAGACAGCAAAAAGAGCAGATAAAGTCTAAGGGACAGTAAGCCTCTTTGGTACAGCTGATCTCAGTAATAAAGGAAAAAAGTAAATAATTACAGAAAGTACATGAAAAATAAACAGAACTGTCTAAACCTCACATTTTTTCCAAGTTTTTGTAACGCTGTCAGGGGCTTTTTAAGTAGCTAATGGCAGAGTCTGGTCTGAAGGATGTGTGGTGGCTTGGGCACCTGGATAGCCAGGATTATACTTTTAATTAGGCAGTGTATGACACAGTATTTCTGGACACATTTCTGGCATCACACTCCCTGACTCAAAATTCCATGCTGGTCCATATTAACCCTTTAGCTATCTTATATCATGCCGCAGTGATCTATCATTTTCAGGCCTCAGAGGGACATGATGAGTGGAAACGGTGGAAGTTTAATGCCAGATTGCTTCGGGAAAAAAGGTTTGGGTAGATGCTTCGGGAGAAGGCAGAGAAATGTTTTCAGGTTAACCAGGGATGGAAAGGCACGATTTGGGCAGCAGTTTAGAAGGCCGTAAAGCATGTTCAGGGGCTGGGTCATTGCTAGAGACCCGTGTTTTCCTTAAATAAGAAATAACAAGAAATTCAGGGTATAAAAAGAAATAAAATGAAAAACACATTAAAAAAAGTAAAAAAACTGCTTGTTTTATGGCAAAAATGAAATAAACGCTTGCAACAGTTGCTGATTAGGCTCCGCTGTTATCACAGAGATGGTCTGCAAGGAAGCGGCAGCGGAATTGACTGATTCACAAAACCTTTCAAAATCATAGCACAATGCTGCTTAATACAATGTAGTATACTAAGAATGTGATTTCTAGTGTGTATAAGGCCATTTTGACATATTTTATGAATGTAAATGTGATAGCAAAAAGTAATTTTCCATGAATAAAAAAAAAATATAACAAGACCTGCCAGAAAAATAAAAAACATAAAAAAGAAAAAGAATTTCATGGGGCTCTAGCCATTGCTCTCTCAACAGTGAGGAAGGAGGAGAGAGAGGAGCGAAGATTGATCCCCTGATGGGGGAGTTGCATCAGAGGAGGAATACAAGGTGTGTCAGAGAGGGGTCATTGTCCAGAAGATCCACAGTGTCAAGTATGAAAACAACAGAAGTAAAGTCAACCCAGTGGCACAGATGACTGAGGCATGTGGGACTCAGCTTCTGCCTCACTGGGCATTCGGAGGGTGGGTAGGATTGAGCATCTCAGGGACTGCTCTCCTCTTCTGGGGAGGAGTGGCCAACTGCCTCGGCTTCTGACTGCCACCAGGTGGAGGCTCCATGGTAGTGCAGATGTGAGTGCCTCGAGGGGAGGGGCTGTGGTTCTGTGATGCGTGCGTGCGTGCCTCCACACGTGCTCAGCTATGTGTCACCATGGTGAGAGAAAGGGAAGAAAAGTGAAAAGAGCCGAATGGTTTAAATGAAGCCCCGCTCTCTCCCTTACCACCTGCACCACCTTCCAGTCCCCAGGCACTTCTGTATGTATTCACTGTTGGGGGGGTCCCTTTCCCCTCTGGCCCTGTTATGGGGAGAGGGGACTTAGCCTGAAGTACCGCAGGAGGAGAGCACCAGTCGGGAGAAGTGGGGATGGGGCTGAGAGCCTGCCCACCTGACTTGATGGGTAAAAACCTTTAGGGGGAGGAATACACAGTAGTAACCAGGAGGCAGAATTTTCTCTGTACAGCACAAGGCAAGCATACTGGGAGGAGAGAAGAGGCTGCTCATTGGCTGTTGGCACATTGCATGAAGAAGCCAGTGACCAACTACAAGATCGGTGGGAACAAACAGGAAGACTGGTTGATCATGGGCCCACTGGATAGCAACCAAATATTTAGGGAACATTATGCCCAAGTCTAGCAGTCCAAGTTGGGAGGAAGACTTCTGTCCTGAGGAGTTGGGGGAAGGTTGAGCTACCAGTTTTACAGGGAGAGCTTAGAGACATGTTACATAGCCCAATCTCCCTTCAGTAGCTTAAGGAGGCCATCAGAGCAATGCAGGGTGCGAAGTTCCTGGACTGGAAGTGGTCCCAATAAATGTATACTGTACAAGAGGGTGGAAGAAATGGTGTCCCCCCCACCCACTCCGCTGCTGGAGGTTTTGTAGGAAGCTGTGGTTGTGGTAGCCTGGCCGCCCACCTTTAGAGAGCTGACTGTTTTGGTCTTGGCAAAGAAGGGCAAGGACTGGTTCCAGTGTACCATCTACAATTCCATCTCCCTTTCAAATGTGGACAGTAAAATTCTGGCTAAGAGTTTAGCAATTAGGGCTGAATAAAGTAGTGCCACTTTTGGGACACCTAGACCACTTCACGGCATCAGGGCACTGGCATTAGAGTGCTGAGTCGCTACAATGGTGAAATTTGAGTTCACAGCCCCCTCCCTGAGGTCTGCCCCCCTCTGAGTTAGAATATTTAGTTAGAGGGGTGTGGGGGACACAGCCTCCCATGGGGGGGCATGGGGGCACAGCCCCCCTCAAAAACAGAGGTTGGTGACAAAGACATTTGGCACTGTAGAGACTTGGCACCCCAATGCTGGCACCATGTGAGTGTGGAACCCACCTAGAGCAGGCTGTTTTTGTGGCAGGAAAGGTTGGGGCAGAGCATATGAGAAAGCTGGTCAACCTGATATGGGCAGCCTTCTCCAATAAGTCAGAGGCAGCTACAGCACTGGATATGGGCAGCCTTCTCCAATGAGCCAGCTACAGCACTGGATATGCAAAAGGCCTTGGGTCAGGGCCGGATTAAGGCATAGGCAACATAGGCATGTGCCTTGGGGCCCTGCCTGCCAGGCAGCCTACAGCAGTCACCAACATATATTTATTATGTATCATTTTCTTCTACCTGAGATGTATTTTTTGTAAAGGACTCAACTCTAGGTAACTTGAGCAGGCCAGGGACTGAACTGTGACATGATTCTCACCTAACTGATTAGGTGTTAAGTGTAGCTGATTGCTTCTGGGGCCCATGGCCAGGTTGACCTGTAAAGTGGGAACATGCCCATTTCCTTTGCTTTGTTTCTCCCTTCCACTTAGGCCCTGTCCACACTCGCGATCGTGGGAGCGTAACGCTTTCAAAAACGGTTTAGTGCTACCGTTACAGCCGGTCCACATTATCCAGCACTGTGTGGTGACCAGTTTTGAAAGCATTCGTCTTGTGTCCACACTGTAGTGCTCCAGACTGCAGTAATGATGCCAGCCATGATCAGATCAGAGCGAAGTAATGTACACAATCCCAGAATGCTGTGTGTCGCTTCCCTATGTGTCCCAGCTATATGCAGCCAAACTAGCAGTGGCAACACCAAAAGACAATTGCCTGATATACTTTGTAAGCATCTGACAGGCTGGCTAGCAGTGGCAAACACCGGGCATTTAAATGGCCTGCTTCTGTGCACTTCTTAGTGCGCTCTTAACACGCATGTACACATGCCGCGCTCCCTCATGGGATGCCTGGTGGGTGCATGGAGGACCAGCTGGTACAGTATGGAATGCTCTCCCGTCCGCACTGGTGAGTATTCCGTTTTGAAGAACGATTTTGCTATGGACCATTTGTGCTACTGATCTCGAGACTACCTTCCAACAGGTCTTGAGATCGGTTGCCAAAATGCATCCGGTACCATTACCAGTGCGAACACAAACTGTTTTTTACATGGTCCATAACGGTTGCGACCCGTGGCAACGGTACACACAGGCAGGTGTGGACAGGACCTTAGAAGCTCCACTTAACAAGTTTTACTCCTGAATATAAAAGATTAACAGTGCAATTTAATATGTATGCTTTATATTTAAAGAGCCTCTGACAGCATTAGGAAAACTTAAAAAAAAAGTAAGATTTATAATCATCTCCATTCTATTTTCTTTATTACTTCATATATTTAAGTAATTCATTCTCAGTTTTCTTTATGACTGAAAACAGTTCATGAAAACAAGATCCCCATCCCGTAGACTATTTCAAGATTCAAGTTCATTGCAGGAATAACTCCATTGAGCAGGCTCATTCACAAGGATGTCCTGAGAACATATACCAGGAACACATACAGATAAAAGGCAGGTAAAATACATACAGTACTAGCACATAAGTAAAATGGGGTAAATCATGTTCAATCAATATATGAGGAATACAATATTTGCAGAGCAAAACCTTGAGAATATAGAAACAGTCATAGGGAATTATACCTACCCTGACTGCTTCTCTACATATTGCATCACAATCCCCTATTTATGATAACATAAATATCTTCACAGCAACACATTTTAATGCCACAGTTTTGACGTCAGGTTTAGACAGCCAGCCAGAGATAAAAAGGGTAGAGATAATGTATTCTTGCAAATACCCATGGTAGTAAAATACAAAATATGAGCTACATCTATGCCCAAATGTTACATTTTTTCAACGTTGTCTCAACTATATCAGGAACTCATTAATCTCACTCCAAACATCAAGAAATCTACAATGCGTTTCAATTGTACTGTTAAAAATATAACTTGTTTTTTTTTATTCCCTCATACCACTCATTTTGAAGTTTTGGCGCTGATGTATTTCTGTTTTCAGGGTGAACCACTGAATATATTTCCATCATCCCATCAATAAATCTTGCTTTTATTTGATCCTGGCTTGTTATCAATAACATAAATGTTCAATCCCTGAAATGATTTCTTCCAACAATCACTCACTTTGCAACATAATCTCTGTAATTCATCATGACTCCTTCAGTAAACCACCAGTTTAACTCCTATACCACCCAGGACCTATGCCTTTTCAGAGATGGGCCCTACACTACCTGATAAAACTCCCAAATCAAATCCTGGTTCATACTACCCGACGGGACAAAATGATAACACCCAGACTGCGAGTGCACATGATTGTGTGTGTGGGTTGATTTTCTCTAAATGATCAAAACTAGGACCAATATTTTTTTTCATAGTGATATTATTAGTTTAATTTATTTTGAAGCATTTTAGTTAGGTTATTTAGGTTTTATGCCACTTTTTAGGGACAGTAAGAAAATATGTTTCAAAAATTTCAGTAGCTAATATGCAATGACCAAAGAGTGTGGTCACAGTGAAGGTGCACTGGTGCGGTGAGGGGGGCCTCAGATTTCTCCTGGGCCTAGGGCCCAAAGTTGCATTAATCTGGCCCTGCTTTGGGTTCCAGAGTTGTCAACTCTTATGGCAGTTTTGCATAAGTTTGGAATAGAGAAGGGGTTTGTGTCATGGGTAGGGATTTTGTATGGTTCCCCTGAGGCAATTTTTCTAGGCCTTTGTACTTGAGGTGAGGAACAAGGCAGGGGGTGCCCTCTAATGCTAGCCCTTGTTGTTCTGGTTACTGAGCTGCTTGCTCAAAAACTTAGAATGAACCAGGCATTCTTGGGGTTAAAGCAGGGCACTGCACTCTTAAACCAATGTTCTTGGTATGTGATATACTCTTCATGGTCAGCAGACTGTAATTATCTCTTCCCTGATTAATGAGAGTACTGGATGTGTTCTCCAAGGTGCCCAGCTTTTGCAACATTTTGAGGAAAAGACAGTTCATGCCTCTCAATAGTGGGTGCAGGCCAGAACATATTAAGGGTACAGGTCCTCCGTGGGCCTCACATGAGGTACCTAGGAATCTTGATCACACCTAGATGGCGTCAGTGGATGCGGGCTAACACAGAAATTTAGTAGGGACGATGGGTGGGGGTGGAGGACTGACCACGGGAGCAAGCTGTGCTTGTCCCTTTAGGTGAAGATTCAAATGACACAGATGGTGATTCTACCCAGGGTGCTTTATCTCTGGAGGTATACTCTGCTGTAGGCTCTTAAAGAGTAAGAGCTTAGTAAGGATGTATATATTAACGAATGCCGGTGTGGGCCTTTAGGTGACTCTAATCATTTTTTTTCTTTTATTAACTTTTCACCATTTTATTTGTATTTTGCCAACTATTAGTAAAAAAAAGAATCCAACAGGATTCTTGTATTATGTCAGAAAAGTTTTACTGACAAGGCTGGTAGTGTATATCAATGGGGAACTGCAAATCTGTTTTCAGATTTATATGGAGAAAGAACACCTACCACCAACATATTAAATATTTCATAGAAATATGTGATTTTTAATAACCTGTGATCTTTTGTTATAATTTAGCAGGTACTTTTATTCATAACCAGATTTTACTCGGAAAGAAGAAAAAAGAAGCCAATTACTGTTTTAAAAATTACACAATCATACAGATGACCACAACTGTGCAAACTATAAAAGGCAAAGGGGCCCATTTTCAGAACCTGCCAGCTACGCATGTAAACAGGTGCACTGCATGAAAAAATAGAGCCGGCTACCTCTGGCGCCATATTCAAACAGATAGCGCGATACGATCTGACCGCGTTATTTGAATATTGAACCCTGGTAGCACGGCGCACAGCAAGCAGGCGCCATTTTTGACACAGCACTTCCAGAGGGTGGGGCTGAAGACCGCCCATAGGGGTAAAGCATGGCATACACTAGTTAGCACCATGGTCCCCATGGGCGATATTCAACCAAACATGCAAAATAGCCCACTGGGCATGTACAGCGCTAAGAGGCCATTTGCATGCCCATTATGATCTCATCTGCATATGAGCGCCATTTGAGTGTACCGGGCTAGGTCCCCACCAAGCCCCGATCCCTGGAAGTAAACCCATGGTGGTTTAGTGTCCCTCACAAGCCCCAATCCTTGTCCCCATATAGAAAAATAGTATAGTTGGTGGTCCAGTGGTTCCTCCCCACTCTCCCATTCCCTGATCACTGCCCCCGTTTCACTTAAAGAAATCCCCGGTGGTCCAGTGGTCCCTCCCCCCTCCCTGATTGCCATCCCAATGACATCCACAATATCCTGGTAGTCTTAGTGGCTCCCCACCCCGGCAAGTAGTGACCCACGACCTGACCCATGCCAGAGACTGGCACAGCCCTCCTCACACGGCCACGGCCAGCCACCGACTGAACTGCCAATGAGTATGTACAGTAGACAGTACGTACTTACTGGCTGACTGCAACCAATAAGTGTGTACTATCTACTGTACATGCTCACTGACAGTTCAGTAGGCTGCTGGCCATGGCGGTATGAGGAGGGCTGTGCCAGTCGCCGACACGGGTTGGGTTGAGGGGGAGCAGGGTGGTGGGTCACTACCTGCCAGGGTGGGGGGCCACTAGACTACCAGGGTATTGTGGATGCCACTGGGACGGTGATCAAGGAATGGGGTAGGGACCACTGGACCACCCGGGATTTCTTCATATGAAACGGGGTCAGCGATCAGGGAATGGGGGAGGGGGATGGACCACTGGACCACCAGGGATTTCTTTATATGAAATGGGGGCAGCAAATAGGGAACAGGGGAAGGACCACTGGACCACCAATGATACTATTATTTTATATGGTGACAGGGATTGGCGCTAGGGAGGGACACCGAAGCACCAGTTTTTTTTTTTATCTATGGGAACAAGGATCAGGGCAGGGGAGGGACACTGAACTACCAATTTATTTTTATCTATGGGACAGAGATTGGGGCAGGGGAAGGATGTTGAACCACCAAGGTTATTTTTTTACCTATGGAGACGGGGATCAGGGCAGGGGAGGGACACTGGACTACCAGGGTTGATTTATTGTATGTGAATAGGGATCGGGGCTAGCAACCCTTGACACTGCGTAGACAGGGTGTGGGACACAAACCTCTTCTGTGCACTGTTATGGGCTGGGTTTCAGAAGTGTTACAATGCACTGGTGGCCATTTAGTGCTTCTGAAACCTTTCAGTAATGTGCTATGTCGCATATGCGTGAGGGATCCCTCATTTGCATAGGTGCAGTACAATATTGTGCGAGACAGTGCTGTTGGGGATGCGAGGCACATACATGCCTTTTAAATATGGGCACACCTTTGACATCTGGCACTATTCCAGGTTAGCGAGGCACAAACTCGGTTAACCATTTGAAAATGGGGGCCAAAGTGCATTGCTGAAAGAAGTGAAAAACATATCTATTTCTTCTGGAAAAAGAAGAAAATATCTTTAGTTTCTCACCGAAATACAATGGGCTCTTAAGTAGCTGTCAGTTTCTGACATCACAATACCAGAATTCTGCTGAATTCTTTTCACTAGCTGTGTGAAACACAAAGGTGAAAACCCACTTGTTTCACTGCACTAACAGATATTTTATTATGAAAATAATTACTAACACATCAAAATATAATAAATAAAATAGTCTGTTGTCTATTTAATAAAAGTAAGCAGCTAATCTTCATAAACAGGTTTTGCATAATCTGGAGAAAATACTGAACTTTTTGTGTGGGAGGGGCAGAGGCCTAGATTTGTAGCTCTTTGGCTAATAGCCCCATGGGGTAAGGGAGGTTTCCGTGCTCCATGGTTGCGGAGGTATTATCTGGCCACCAATTACAAAAAATTGCCATATTGTTAAATGCAGATTCTCTTTTTTTTTGGGGGGGGGGAAGCAGGTCAGGTGGATCTCCATGGAAAGAGAGCCAGTGGGACTGACACCCACGGAGATGATTTTTGAAGGGAACCATTAAGGGTCTGAAAGCGCACCAGTCTCTCCAGTATACTGCAGGGGTCTGGAAGGAAACAAATGGAGTACTGAAGGAGGCACTTGCCCTTCTGGTTGGGTTTAGCAGATATGGAACTATCCAGACATTAGAATACATAGGAAGACTGTCTTTTGGCCCTGCTGGCAGCGTGGAGGGATACACAGAATACGAGACCTCTTTCATGAAAAGACGTGGATTATTTTATCCTTCGCTGAGATCTGGGGTTGCATTATTGGAACTATTTGTAGCTAAGACACTGGCAGACAGTTAATTCAGAGCAACAGCTGGTGTTCCCATGGGAAGCATGTGGGAAAATATGGTACCTCAAGTTGGGGCGGTGGGAAGGAAGGTAGAGACTGTACCCAGGGTGGGGAGAATATGTGCCAGCCTCTTGGAAGCACTATACCCAGTGCCTGGACTGAGTGCAAGGCAGATGGAATAGACATCTAGGTAGACATTTAACTGAGCAAGTCTGAGCCACATGTTGTATGAATGTTTATATTTCCTATCAGGAAAACAAGGGTTAGAGGCTCTCATCTCCCCTTGGAATCAGCTGAACTGCTGGCCTGTCAGCGAGCTTGTGACCTTGCATGGAAGAGTTAAAAGGCCTCAGGCATCCTAGGTGATCTGGTTAAATTCTGGACTCTCCGTAATGTCTGCATCAGGGCCGTCACACTTTCCAAAAAAAGAGTATTTCTCAACCACTTTCCAGGAGAACCTTAACAGCCCCTTCAAATTCTGGAAAGTAGTTCATGCCTTATTCTCCTCCCCAACCAACCCGCTCCCCGGTCCTAAAGGTTGATGACATCAGTATTTCTGATCCCCTCTCTGTTGCCAATGAATTCAACACTTTCTTCACCTCCTGTGCTTCGGCCCTTCTTGCATCTCATCCCCCAGCAGCTCCTCCTCCACCAGCATCTTCAGTACCCTCTTCTTCTCTTCATTGTTTCTCCTTCTCTCCTGTCCCCCTGCAGATACCCTAAAAGTGCTGCTGGCCCTTAACCCTCATAAGGGCAAAGACCCAGTGGGCTTGACCCAAAGCTCCTGCACCTCTTGGCCGATGCTATTGCTCTCCCGTTCACTTATCTTCTGAATCTCTCCTTTACACTTTCTTCTGTCCCTGACACCTGGAAGATTGCCACAGTTGTTCCCCTTTCTAAAGGGGGGGGGGCATGACTCTTCAAACCCAGGTAACTACTGCTCTATTTTCCTTCTCCCAATCCTTACAAAACTCCAAGAGTACCTTGTTCTGGCTCAGCTTTCCTCTTTCCTTAAATCCTCCTCCTTCAGCCATTTCCAGTCTGGTTTCCACAAGGCCCACTCCGTTACAACCTCCCTGCTTTGGCTCACTGACTCCATTCTCTCTGGCATGGATCAAGGCTGCATCACCTCTGCCATTTTTGTTGACTTAGCCAAACTTTCAACACTGTTGCCCACTCTCTTCTCCTCAGTAAGCTTGCAGCGGCTGGTCTCTCTGAGAGTCCGCCACTAACTGGTTTCATTCCTACTTCATGGGTAGGTCCCAATCAGTCAAGACTGGTGACTCCATCTCCCCCCACTCTTCCCATCAACACCGGTGTCCCTCAAGGTTCGGTGCTTGGACCAATTCTTTTCTCCATTTTTCTGAATGACTTACCTGCTGCCTGCTCAACAGCAGATTTCCACATGTATGCAGATGATACTGTCTTGTAAACCTCCAGTACCTCCCCCTCTGATGTGGCAGCCAGCCTCCAGCTGGCTTTCAATAATGTCCAGAGCTGGTTTGGCACAGATCAACTGTCCCTCAATGCCAAGAAGATGGTCTCCATGACTTTTGGTACCAGGCAGAGGCTTGCCAGACTTATGGCCCTCCCTACCTTTCACACCCGTGAGGGGTCTCATCTGCAGGATGTCTCCAGTTTTAAATATCTTGGGCTCTGGATAGATGGGAACCTATATTTTGCCGATCATGCGGATGCCATCCATAAAAAAAAAAAACGACATCCCAAACTTGGTGTTCTCTACAGACACCATGGCTGCATTCCCCTTCATGCCCACTGTGAGATCATCCAGAAGATGATCCTTCCGATCTTTGACTTTGGAAACATAGTTTACAGTGTTGCTCCTAAGCCCATCCTCACCAGACTGGACACCCTTTTCAAGTCCCCGTCGCTTTGCCCTAAACTGTCCCCCACATACACATCACTGTGACCTTTACTCCACCCTCCTCTTGGGGATAGATGCCTTGCCCATTATGCTCATTAGTTAGGATGTTCTGGCTTGGCTCCCTTCCACCACACCTAAATACTCACCTCTGTACCCCTCTTCTCCCACCTACACCCTCTGTAACTCCCCTTATAGGACTCTTCCCTCCCTGACCGTACTTCAACTTCAGGACAGGCTGCCTTCTCCTACCATTTCCCAAATATTTGGAACTCCCTCCCTTTAAATATACACTCTGCCCCATCCTCTCACTCACTGTCCTATCTGCTCCATAACCACATTTCCCCTTCCTGCTCCTGATCACATGCCTTTCTGTTATTTATTTCTCATAATCTTCACCTTCTCCCCCACCTAATCCCTTATCCTCTTTCCAATACATACATACAAATATACGAAGAAGCCAGCAGAAGAAGGTCATTTGGTCTATCAAGTCTGCTCATGTTGCAAGGTCCACAGCTTGATCTACTGTCTCTGCTCCCTCTCCCCACTCCTCCCATCCCCCTACCCATGACCCTTACCCTCCCCCTATTCCTGTCCCAGCCTCTCTTAAAGCTGCCCACTGTCTTCAATGAGGTTACCTCTTCCGGCAGCACATTCTAACTGTACATCACCCTCTCTGTGAAGAAGTGCTTCCTGACCTCCCTCCTAAACCTCCCACCCTCCAGCTTAAGACTGTGCCCCCTCATGTTATGGTTGCCATGCAGCTTAAAGAGACTCTCCTTATCAACCTTATTTATCCCTTTCAAGTTCTTGAAGGTCCCAATTATGCCCCCTCTCTTTCCTGTCTTCCCGGGAGTACATGCTCTTATCTGTGTCAGTCTTCACCATTGATCACCTTTGGGTAATGTGACTGGAGGTCACAGTCCCACGTGAGCTTTTGGATGGGCAAAAGTCGTGCATCGGCTCTGCCTCAGGCCGACTCACTGCGTAGCGCTCATGGGTTGGCCATTAGGTGTTGTCGACCCCGCCCTCCCGCCAGTTTTACATCTCCCGCCATAGAGGTCGCACCTTGTGAGGAGCTGCTGCTGTGCAAGAGGCCGAATTCGTCTAAAAAGCCTTCAAATTGACGCTGAAATCCCATCAACACCGAAATCCTTTCGACTCCTGACGGTTCCGTTATCACCTCCAGTCAACGCCGCTGGTAAGACTGTTCCTTTTCTTTATTTTCTCAGTGATGTCGAGCCTTGTTTAGCTTGTTTTACTGTAGGTCTTGTCTTAGTTGGGGGTCAAGAACTCTTCAAAGATGGGACGGCCCCCTATGCGATGGTGCCTGTGCATCCGTAAATACTCCGTCACCGACCAACATGACCATTGCCTCGCATTTCTTAGCCCGCTTCACAACATGGTTTCTGTGATGCTTGCTTCTCCATGGACCTTCATGTCATTGAGCAACGCGCATTGAAATTTGGACGAGCTCTGCCGACTTTTGGGGGATGGGCGCGCACTTGTCGGGCCAAGCCACAGTCTCTCTGCCTTTCGTCTGGGTCGCCTTCTGTTTCTATACGGACCCGTGGAGGAGGGGGCTTCTGCTCCTAGTAGCCTCGCCATTGCAGAAGCCCCTTCCATGGTGCAGAAGGCCCAGTCTGTTCCCCCCGGGGAGCAGACGGGAAGCATTGTACTGGCAATCGCCCCTCTGGGGGCAAAAGCTCCCCCGCTGTTGTTTCCTTGGGCTGGGGAACCTGGGTCGGCACCGTCCTCAGTGCCATCTCTTGATGCCATCTTGGGCCTCAGTGCCATTCACGGCGCTGTGGGCTCTGATGGCACCACGCTCGTCACCTTCTCTACTTTTGATGCCATGCATAGCAGCGATGGTGCTGACAGTACTGTGGGAGGTTCTATGGTGCCGTCTTCAACTGCTTCTCACCTCAGCACCCTCCACAGTGCCGAGGCTGAGGGTGGCACCATGTCTAGCTCTGGTGCTGCTTGCAGCACTGAGCAATGACACGGTACTGTGGGGGGTTCTTCATTCTCAGTGCTGCTAGTGGCACTGACGGAGCTGTCCGGGCTGTTGTCAGTGCCATCCCTGTTCTCAGCGATGCCTGTGGTGCAGTGGGTATGGATGACACCATGGCAGGCATTGAAGCCAATTCTGCTACTGCACTCAGTGTCGTGTCTTCTTCGGGCACCATTCACAGTGCGATCGGAGACGTCGGCATCAGCTCTGGTGCAGACACCTGGACTGGTACCTCCTTCAGTCGGGATGGCAGCAGGTGCCTGCGTACTGTCTGGCATTAGACTTCAGTCTCTACCTCCTCGGAGATGGAGTCTAAGTCTGATTCAGACAGGCTGTCTGACTCTTTGGAGTTGGTGGCTCACGTGGGCACCCTGGTAGTTTCCTTGACTGACAGAAGCCAGCTCCCCTCTGAGGGGCGGGCAGTTGCCTCTGTGTCCAGGGTCAGGGGTGCTGACCAGCAGGAAGTGGTGCAGGCCACTATTGCTCCGCAACCTGGGCTCTGAGGGTTTTCTGCCCCCTCAGTTGTGGTACTCCCTCAAGTGGTGTGCCTGGATTACCCATCTTTAAGGCTGATTGGAGTACTCAAAGGAGGGGAGGGTGCTACTCCCTGGGTGGTCCCTTCGGGGACTGATCAGGAGTGTCAGTTCCCTAGGCTGATCTGTGCAAGGAGGAGGGGTCTTTCAGACTCTGAGGGATCAAGGAGTCAGGGTTCGATGCGATGACCCTTTTCTGGGATCCAACCGGGTTTGGGAAGGAGTCGTAGCGCAGACCCTCATCCTTCTCTCTCGGTCTCCTTGAGAGGGCCCTGGTCTTCAGAGGGTAGGGATCATCCTTTTGGAATTCCACAATCCCAGTCACCTCACAGGGGTGAATCTTCAGGGCACAGCCTAGGCAGTCCTGGTATGGTTGATCAGCTGTCGGCTGTAGGGTCTTCCGGAGCCCCTTCTACCCTTGGGGCCCCTGGTGTGCTTTTTTGCCCGGACAGAGGATGGTTGCTTCTGCCATTGGCCTTGTCCCCACTCCTTTGTCACCTTCTCCTGCTCTCCCAGGCATTCTTGGCCCTAGCGGACCTCTGTCCTGGGAACAATTCAGGGCTGTGGCTGCTGATTTCCCTTCATATGTCAAAGCCATGGACAGGTAGGTGTTCCAACCTCCCCCTGAGCAACCAGCCACTGAATCTACAAGGTCCTCTACTTCCTCATCCTCCTCTTCGGGAGGGGAGGAGCCCTCTGTCCACATCTCCCCTGCTGCTGATCTCGTGGAGTATCTGCATTTCCTCGTGAGGATATTGGAGGACCTGATTTTCACTCCACCCACTCAGCACAATCTGGAGCACTCGACACGCACCTGTCTAGGTGATTTCAGTGTGGACATCCTTGTGGTGCCCCCCTGGCCTGCTCCCTTTCAGGAGGCTTCGTTGCATTTCTGGCAGAGACCCTTTTCTGAAGTCCCAGCCCCTAGGGATCTCCGCCAGAGGTATTGTGCCCCCCCCCCGAGTCTCCAGGTAGTTTGCCTCATCCTTAGTCAGGACTGATGAACCTGGACACTCCAAATGGGCTTTGCACCCTCCTCTGTGACCAGCCCCCAGATGCAGATTCCATCGATTTTGACTTCTGGGGGAGGAGGACTTTCTACTCAGCATGGTTACTTCTTTCAATATCTGCACATTAGGCCCACTACACTATCTATGATAGGTTCCTGTGGTCCAGGCTAGGTCAACTCCTAGCCTCTATGCCTGATATGGAGGTAACCAGACAAGTCATTGCACTCTCTGCACATGGCCTGGAACTAGCAAGGCACCAAGTGAGGGCATCTTATGATGCCAATGAGGTAGCTTCCAGGGTCATAGGGACAGCAATCTGCACTAGGCAGACGGCATGGCTGTGTCTCTCCCAGTTGTCACCCTTGGCCCGGCGTAGGTGATTTCTTCCACATACCAAAGAACCCATCTCTTCTCCCGTAGGGTGAGACGGCATTTGTCGGGGCAACCTCCTGCCCCCTCTGGGGGGTTCCCGTCTCACTTTCCCCAGTCTCGGGCCTCTTCAGACCCGTAAAGGTTCTCTCTCCCAGTGTGCCTCCCACTAAGAGCTAAAGGACTTAGTCCTTTAGGACCCAGGACTCCCTTCGGTTGGGGGGGGGGCTCGGTACTCACACAAAGGTGATGAGTGGTGAAGATTGACTGAGATAAGATATGAAAATGACATACCTACCATAATTCTTGATCTTTCTGTGTATCTTCACCATTCAATCACAATCCCACCCTCCATCCCCCCGGGGCCTCAGTCTCTGGGTCCCCCTCCCTCTGTGTGCCCTTCTTCCCCCCCTTCCTTTCCGTTGGTCAGGAGTGGGGTGACCTTGGGCACACAGGGGCATTTTTCACATTCTGTTGGGGGGGAAGTGATCTGGGGAGAGGGCACTTCTTTCCTCAGTGCCTCGGGTCCACCCTTGTGGGGTGGGGGGTTGGTGGTTGCCCGCTCTTCTTTTCTCTCTTTCTCTCCCTCTCTCTCTCTCTCCCTTTTCCACTATTCTCCCTTGTTTTTGTCCTTGGGGACTTAATCCTCAAATTAATTTAAGAAACTGGTTTCTTACCACCAGACTTGGTTTGGGGGTGGGGGGGGGGTTCAACCCTGTATCCTGTCTTTTCTTCCAGAATAGCCACTTCTGCTTATGTTGAAGTTTATTGCCAGTGATTCTGTGCCTTGAATTCTGGCAGTGTAGCTTTCTGGCTGCTCCTTTGCAGTTCCTATACAATCTGGAGACAGGTCAAGGCTTCAGGGTATGACCCCCCCCCCCACATCCTTACTTCTCATTCTTCCCTCTCTCCCTCCTCTTCTACTTCCAGAGTTTGGGGCCCCTTCCCAACCCCCTTAGATTTCCATCTCTCTTTCTGTCCTCTCAGTTGTTTATTTCTCCTTTTAGTCTGTATATCTTTTCCTTTATCTGTCCCGTGGTGTCTCTTGTCCCTCCCTTTCAACCTTTTCTTACTCTACAGTGACTCAGAACTAGCAGGAGGGCAGGGTCAATGACACCTAACGGCCAACCCGCGAGTGCCACGCAGTGCGCTGGCCTCGAGGATGGCGTCGATGGTGCATCAACTCCACCCATCCAAAAAAAGTTCTTGCAGGGTCGTGACCTCTGGCCACATTACCCAAAGGTGATGAATGGTGAAGCAACACAGAAAGATCAAGAATTATGGTAGGCACGTAATTTTCATTTCAGTGCCCTCAACCTCTCCTCATATACCTTACCCTGCTGACCAGCTATCATTTTTATAGCCCTCCTCTGGACCTTCTCCAACAGGTTAATGTCCTTTTTGAGGTGAGGGCACCAGTACTGAACTCCATAATCTAAATGCGGCCTTACCAGTGACCTGTACAAGGGCAGTATAACCTCCTCTCTCTTACTACTGATCCTCCTAGATATGCATCCCAGCATCTTGTTTGCCTTTGCTCCTGCTTTATTGCACTGCATGTAGTGCTTCAGGTCACTAGTGATCATCACTCCGAGGTCCTTCTCCTCCTCTGATGCAGATACTCGGACTCCACCCAGGTAGTACTCTGTTCTAGGATTCTTGTTTTTCAGTGTTTTTCCTTTCCCCCTTTTTTACTCTATATCACTCTCACCTTTTATTTCTCCACCTCCTTAGACTCTTCCTCATGCTTGGAGAAGTGGGCTTTGTATTTACTCAGTTGTGTGGTTCTGTCCCCCTGCCCCCGAGTATCACAGTTTCTGTCCTTTTTCATGCAGCGAATATATTTTGTCCTTGGCATTATTGACTGTCATTGTATGTCATAATAATTATTTATTGCCCTTTGTGTTTTAATTTTTGTCTTATGTACGATTTTCATGTTTATTTTAGCTTTTTGTTTTTATTTTATATTCTGAATGTATCCCATTTCCCCCTTCCCCCAGGACGCATCTGGAAACGAGCTACTGCAGCTCTGTATGTCTCTCCTGGTGAAACTTTTAAATTAAATAAATTGGGCATGCAGGAACTCTTCAGGTCAGCTGATCCAGTTAAACATTCTGCATTTATGGTACTGGGATTTCTGTCACTGTGAAACAGATGAACTTGATGAATAGCGACCACTGCTGGAGAGGGAGTGAGGTAGCATGAAACTTATTGCATATTTTATGGTTCTTCTGCCATTCCTCATGGTGGGGGCAAGTTCTCTTCGAGTCTGTAGAAGTGATGAAGTTTACAATTCCTATGGAAGACTTAGTTCATCCTGGGCAACACTTACTGCCTGTGCAGGTCAGGACCAGAGCTTTAAGTCTGTGGTTGATAGCAGCATAGGTGAAGGCCAAAAGACTTCTTCTCAGAAGATGGAGGCTGCCTGGTTGCTTACCTTTGGGGATTTGATGGAGTGAATGTAAAAACTTGTAGGCTTTGAAAGACTCCACTACATAGTTCTGGGAAAAGAGGCAAAGTTCTCCATAATTTAGTCCAGGTTCATGGCCTGAGGAAGCAGGGGTACTCGACAGGATTCAGTCAGTTAGTGTCAGCCTGAATACTCAGGATAACCGACTCATGAGATATTACATCAGGGACAACACATTGATTCACCCTTAGTTACAGTGAATTATATGGAACATAAATGAGGGAGGGTTCACAGTGCATCACGTGACCTCCCACAGCCAACAGCATGCCACCAGGTAGGGAGCTAGTTCTGCATAAAAGCAGCCACTGCCAACATGTCCCATACATTTGTGCCATAACGAATGGCACTGTGAAGGAGTGGAACAGGTTTAAGACTGGCGCCTTAGGTGTAGGCACATGTCAGCAGAAGGAAGTGGAGGTCTATGCCGGTCAACTAAGGTAAGGTACCCGTTCACTCCTGTTGTTACATTCACTGTTGGGAAAGGAAGAAGGTAAAAAGCAGACCTAGTCTGGAAATACAAGCAACGCCCTATCTAGGGTAACAGCACAAGGAGATTTAAACAAGGTACAGCACACAAAAGAAAAAAAAAAACTAAACAAAAAAGGCACTATAAACTTCCTATCAGGGGTAAGGGTTCATAAGTAGTTCCACGTAACACAAGTTGAGAATGGTGCAGTGGCTGTGGGGCATCCGTTTTCAAGACCACCTTCTGGAGCTTGTGATATTGCTCTATCTGCATGCACCTCTCTAGGTTGAAGAAGGAGTAGGTCACTAGACTCCAGGCTGAGTTGGCTAGGATTCAGGTAACCTATTCTCCCACCCAGGGGCCACCAAGTCTGCCAATGTTGCCTTACAGGATGCCAGGAAGGAGGAACAGCTGGACTGTGGTGGGCTCAGGAAGGGTGGGGGTGATGGGTCAGAGGCACATTTCTCAGCTGGTACTTTTGTGCAACTCCTACGCTGCTCTGGCAAGGTGGGACTGCCAGGAAGCACCTGTGGCTGAGGCCAGGAAGGATGTGGGGGTACTCCATAATACAGCCCTTAGAAGGGTGGAAGAATACCCCAGAGGAGGAAGAAGCAGCTTCTGGAGGGGGACTCTGTTGTGAGGGGAATAGATTTGGGAACAGGAAATGGAGAAAGAGAGAGAGAGGGAGGTTAGGTACCTATGCGGTGCCACAGTCCAGAGGGATGGGAAGCAGATCATGAGGATCATTAGGGCAGCAGGACAGAAAGCAAACCTGGTTGTCACTGTCCACCTGGAGACTAATGACCTGGCTAGGGACAGGGCTGGAATTGTGCAGCAGGAGTTTAGCAGGCTTGGGAGGGATCTTAGACAGGTAGTGTGCTCAATGGCTTTTGCTGAGGTGTGGCCTGTTTATGACAGGGGGAAGGAGGGGGATCTCCACACTGAGACCTTCAACTCATGGTGGAGGGAAAGGTGCATAGAGGAGGAGTTTGGCTACACTGTGGACTGGGGTCCACCTGGGAGGATAAGGGTGTTTACAAGGGTGATGGCCTACATCCATCTGGGAGGGGGACCGCAGTCCTCAGTGGATGGTTTAGATGTTATTTTGATGAACATTTAAAAGGAGAGTCACAAATAGAGTGATAAAAAATATGGAAAGCCATGTGTGCGAATGCTAGAAGTCTAGGAAAGACAGTTATGCAGTTACCGTAACAGTAGATCTTCAAGGGAATCTCATCAGGCCACACCATTGGAACTAATACCATGTCAGCACTAGGACCCCACAGAAACATTTGCAAGCAGTCACCCAGGGGCTGCCCATGACAACATCACACATTAGCATCTATACAAATATGGGCAGCCCCTCATCTCCTCAATTCTCCACCAGAGATCATGTTTGGAGGACCTTCCTGTAGTGAACCAGGAGAGAAACCAGTATGCCATATACCAGACAGACGGGGGACTAGGAAGACAACAAAAGTTGTATCACAGCAGGAAGTGTAGAGCCATGATCCCCTTTGGGGGAAGGAGGATGGGACAGCATGGCCTGATGAAAGAGATTCCTTTGAGGGTAGAACAGTTAAGTACGGAATGTAATGGTAGCTCTTTGACAGAATCTCTTTCATCAGGCCACACCTATGGAACTATAAGCCACCAGGCACTAGGGGCACATGGTAACTTTTGCAAGCAGTCAAGCAGAGGCCACCTACGAAGATGTCCGATGTCAGCTGCTACATAAACGTGGGTGGGCCCTCCTCTCCTTAGTTTCCCATCAGAGATCATGCTCAGAGGACCTCTCCGTAGGGAACCAGAAGAAAAGCCAGGGTTCTGCAAACCAGGCCAGGCAGAGAGTTATAGGTAGACCATCATGGAGAAGGAGATAGCACTAATTACAGTCTCAGTACCCTTAGGGGCAGGAGGGTGGGATGGTATGGCCTGATGAGAGTCTCTCAAAGATCTAATGTTACAGTAAGTATGTAACTGTTCTTTCTTCTTTAAGGTTATCTCTTTCATCAGGCCACACCTATGGAATGAGTACCAAGCAGTACTAGCCATAAACAGTCACAGAGGCTGGAGCCTACAGACCTAAGAAAGAAGGCCCTGAAGCACAGCTAGGCCAAAGACAGTCCTTTTTTGAGAGACAGTGTCCGGACTGTAGTGTTTAGTGAAAGTGTGGACAGTACTCCAGGTGGCAGCTGGACAGATGTCTGGAGCAGACATATGTTTGAAACAAGCAACAGAGGTGACCATGACATTTGTGGAATGACCATGAACCACCCCAGGAAGTTCCTTACTGTACTTCCTGAAAATGAAAATTACATACTACTCACCGTAGTTCTTGATCTTCCAAAATATCATCACCATTCATCACAGGTGGGAGTACACGTCAGAGGCTGGACTGCAAATGGGAGCATATAGCTTTACAACTTCAGAAGGGGGAGTCGATGTCAGGGATGACACCACCCATGAGGCCTATGCATGATGGTGTGCTCGCAGAATGGTCAGTAACTGACAATGACTCCTCCTCCTCCTCCTCCTCAGTTCTGGCCGCAGGAGAGGAAAAACAGGAATAGAGAAGAAGGGAGGAATGGGGCAAGGGAGCCCAAGTGAGATTATAAGGAAAAGAAGCAAAAACTGAACCATAAGCTAACCAGAGAGGAGAAAGTAGCAGAGAAAGGGATATGAAATAGGACTTTCAGGGTCGGAAATGACCAGATTCTCTGGGCTGGCCTATGGTTAAAAAGAGGACAGACAGGTAGAAGATAGATAAACAAACAAGAGTAGCAGGATCCCGTCCTGGTCCTGAGATAGGGGAGAGAGTCTCCCAGTTCAGAATAGGCTCAGTAAGGCAGAATGCTAAGAGGGAGATGCAGACGCTCCTAAAGGGAAAGGCTAGATCACCCAATATTAAGGAGGGCCTCAGAGAAAAACTCAAGTAAACTTGTACTTGAAAGCATGGGCATAGAAACAGATTGGAGTTCAGAGATGGGGAGACTCGCTCACACAGACCAAGAAGGGACTCCACTAAGATAGGGAAGGGGACAGCTCCTAGAAGTGCTGAAGGAGGAAGTGACCAATGAGGGCTAGGTGTGCTCACCAGAGAGGTGCAGAGTCTTCAGCTATGTAAATCACTTCCCTGACTGAAAGGGAGAGAAGAGGACCCAAAGTCCCCCCACAGCCAGCAACGTTAGGGGAGTCCCTTTCTCCCAACAGGATTTTTTTGTAGCCCGACCTGCCCCTTTCCAGGCTGAGGCTTGGCCCCTGCCCAGCCCAGCACCCCACCATGCCCAGGCTTACCCCTCGTAGGGGGTCATGAGGCTGGCACCCCTGCCATTAAATGGTATCTGTCTGGCTGTCACCCAGGGCGGGCCATGGGAGTGACCCCCCGGCAGACACTGGTAGCAGTGGTAACAGTGGCTGGGCAGGGCTTCATACAAGGGGAGGGCCAGATTTTGAAATGCTGAGTGTTTTCCCCCAGAGGCAGGATGCGCAATGAAGTCCGGCATCAGTCCTGCCTCCAACACATTTTGGCGCCAATTGTTGTGGGTTCCCAGCCTCTGCCAGGGTCCACTAACATGCTGGATGCTCACCCCCTCTCCCACGGAGAAGGAGAGACGCTCCTTGGGTGCTCAGTCCTTCTCTGCCCAGCCGACCCTCCGACTCTCGGGTCCATTCCCAAACCTGGTATTTCACCGTCACATGTGGACACCTTGCTGTTGTGCTAGCAGACTGGCTTCTCAACAGGATTTTATTAAAGGTAGGCTGTCCAGCAAGGATTCCCATAGGGGAGATCCAGACGTGCCGAAGAAGAAGGAGGTCCCTCTGAAGAAGTAGCCTGGAGGTACTGCCTAGAAGGAACCACAATCAGGAAACAAGGCAGAGCTGTTTCCCATTACCCCCCTCCCTTGAAGGGAAGGAGTGGAGGGGGCAGGACCACTCACCTGTAGGACAAGGTCTCCACCAGAGGCACCTACCGCCATCCAAACCCTCCCAAAGGGAAGAAGGGGAATAGGAATTGGTTTGCGGATGATACAAAACTCTGCAACTGGGTGAACAGCCAAGAGGGAGTCTTGAAGATGGAAAAGGATCTGAATAGGCTGGGAGGATGGTCCAAAAATTGGCAATTGCAGTTCAATGCCGGAGGCGCCAGAAAGCCAAGCACCAGACAGGTCATGTTTCGCATCAGCTCCGGCAAAATTGCGTCTTTTTGCCTTAAAAGCTTTTTAAAATGAAAAATTGACTCAAACCTCTTAGTAGATCCGAATTTACCAGATCATAATGAAATGATCAATACCAAATTTGATGATGGGACGTATGAAGGGAGCAGCGGGAGGACAGAGTTCAAAGCAGATACTGGCTGCCACACTACAACCAGGCCCAAGCCAGGCCGCTACATTTACAGAACCACCACCCTGGGAAAGGGTATTGAAAGTGGTGGGAGATATAGATAAAAAAGTGGAGAACATTCTTGAACGCCTCGGTATGCAGGACACCAAAATCGAAACTACAATTACAGCAGCTAAGGAGGCTGAAGACCGCTCCATAAGAATACAAGCCGCAGTGGCCCAATTAACAACAGAGAATTTGCACCTTCGGACCCGATTGGAAATGTTGGAGAACTCAGCCAGGACTACAAATATTCACTTGGTTGGTCTACCAGAGGGTACAGAGGGTGAGAATTTGCTGACCTTTTTCAGGCACTTGATTACAGACACTCTATCAAAGGATGTGGAAGTGGATTTCATGGATATTAAAGCAGCTTACCACGTAAATTTTAGAACCTACCAGCTGAACCCAGAAGCTCCACGTACCATACTAATAATGACAACTGGAGTGGACGTGAGGGATCGACTGTTGAACTGGGCCAGACTCCCTCACCTGCGTCAGTATGAAGGGGTGGACATTCGACTGTTTCCAGACTGGTCATTTTCAACCAGAAATCGTAGAAAATCCTTTGATCCTCTAAGAGAACAACTGAGGGCCTTGGGGCTGGTCCACTCCCTTCTGGCACTAGTGAGGCTCAAAATTACTTATGGAGGGAAATCATTCCAATTTACAGACCCCAAGGAGGCTATAAAAAGGGTAGAGAAGATAGCTGCTGAATTTCGAGCATCGGTACTGGATTTGAGAGGGGAGGAACCTGATTCTGATACTGAATCGTAAGGTGGCTTTTTGTAAATCCCTTCTATCAATGCAGCATGAACAGAGATTTAATGTTCTGGACTGGAAGCTAGTACCCTAAACTCCCACAATATGAATAACATGTAGTGCGAACATGAGTAAATATAATCCTAGTGACATGGGTCTGGGCACAGTCTGCAGTTAAGCTGCTAATGAGCATGGCCGACCCAGTGGCGCTGAGGGTTTAGGCGCTGGTCGCCACACCTTGCGCTATGCCGGTGACCCAGGTTCGAGAGCGAGCCCAGGCGCTAGGGGTCGGCATGGGAGGGAGATGGATTGAGCATCCACAGGACAGCTCTCCTCTACCTGGGAAGGATCCAGGGGTCTTCCCGGTGCAGTAGTGGTCCCCGGTGGAGACTGGAGTACTACCTGCATGGGAACAAGTGGGGGACGAGCGTGGTGGGTGTCTACAAGGCTCTGCCTGCATGCTGACACCATTTGCACGATGGTGCTCGGGGGAAAAAACACAAGAAAAGGCCTCCTAGACCACAGGTGAGATGACGGTGGCCCCAGAGGAACACCCACATCCCAATCGCCGGACCAGATCTCTCCATAGTCAGACCATTTGGCCCCAGGTAAGGCACCTCGCACTTAGGAGCTGACCACCAGGGGGAAGGGCAGAACCAGCCCCGGAGATGATAACGGGGGTTGGGCCTGCCTGGGGGTCATTCGGGGAGAGATCCTGGGAGATGCGGGGGGGTTCAGGCTGGGAGTAGGGTAGTATCTGAGTGGGCACTCCTGAGGGAAGCCCAGGGTCTGGGAGTAATAAAAAAAAAATAACAAAATACAAAAAGCTGCTAATGAGCTTTTATTTGCAGAGTTTTTGAAAATTTAAAATGCTTATAGCAACGATGTTAGCATTTCATTTGTATACAGGTACATTATATTAGAAGCGTTTTTATAACTGTTTATAGCGGTTTCGAAACATTTAAAAGAGGTGCTGGATAGGACGCAATAATGCTAAACAATATAGCTCTTTTGGGTCTCACTGTTTGCGTTTAAATGGTGGGAAATGTTTATTCTTAGAACGTCATAGTGGAGACTTACGGTATAGCCATCCTATATGAACATTACAGCTAATAACGAATAGTAGAGAAATGTTGTTGTTTCTCACATTGATAAGGCATAAATCGCAAGGAGTTAGAGAGTTTTGTATGCAAAATAATCTTTTTCTTAACATGGGAGGCACTAAGTGGAACCAGTGACCTAAATAAAGTCATGTCAGATGTAAATTAAATAACCGATATGTTGTTGTATTCCACTAGTCATGGCTTGGTGGGCATATTAGTAACACTGACTGATGAGAGTATTTACTCACTTATATGGATTACCCCATATGAGGTAACTAATGTAATAGATTACTAAATCTGGGTGCTAATATGATAATGTAATGCTTTATATCGGAGATGTATTTCTGTATGTATTACTGATTTTCAGTGTCTGTACACAAGAAATTTAATAAAAATAAAGTTAAAAAAAGAAGTTCAATGCCAAAAAAATGCAAGGTCATGCATCTGGGTAAAAGAAACCCCAGGAAGGAATACATGCTGCTAGGACAGCAGCTGGAAGTAACACAGGTGGAGAGGAATCCTTGGCGTAATCATTACAGATGACCTTAGGACTAGCAAGCGATGTGAAAGGGCAGCGCAGAATGCAAATGGCATCCTCAGATGCATTGGAAGGGGTATAACTAGTCGAAAAAGGGAGGTGATAATGCCACTCTACTGATCACTGGTCAGGTCGCACATGGAATATTGCATCCAATTTTGGAGGCCGCAGCTTGAAGAAAGATATCAACAGACTGGAGGCGGTGCAGAGAAGGGCTACAAAGATGGTGCAGGGTTTGCACCAAGAGCCATATGAAACCAGACTGGCTGACTTACAGCTGTACTCACTTGAGCAGAGAAGAGACGGGGGGCATGATCAAAACGTTTACTTATACCATGGACATAAGTGAACAGTCAATGAAATGGTCAGACTGGCAGTTTACCACTGGTGTAAATCCTCTGATAATCAATGGCTGTTGAGCAAATAATAATGGCACAAAAGGTCATCTGCATCCTAATCATCTACAGCCCAGGAATAAATACAATAAAAATAAACAAACACAGCAACCTCTTTAAAAGTTGTATTTTATTGTAGTGAAAAAATTAACCTTGGTATAATCACAATAACCCACTCGGAGGATGTGGGTTATCGGGGGATTTACCATGGCTGGCAAGAATTTACGCAAACTACTCCAGCCGTGATAAATCCCCCGATAAACCACACCCCCTCATGGCTTATTGCTTAAGTATATGAAGGGAATTAACACGGCACAGAAGGAAAACCTGTTTCAGATGAAATCAGAGGGATGTACAAGAGGCAACAACCTATGACTGGCAGGAAGTAAATTTATGAAAAACATCAGGAAGTACTTTTTTTTCAAGAGGGTGGGTGACCCTTGGAATAGCCTACTGCAAGAGGTAGTAGTCTCAAAAAATGTAAGGGAATTCAAACTTGCGTGGGATAAATACGACGCACAAAAAAGGAAATAGTCTAAGAGGAGGGAGGTAGGTATTGTAGGCAGACTAGATGGATCAAGAGGTCCCCTTCTGCCGCCAAATTCTTATGTTCTTGGAGGCACTGCCCAGAGACCTAGTCATGAGGGGAAGGTGGGTGCGTAGCTGTGATGAATGGTGATGATACCTTGGAAAATCAAGAATTATGGTGAGTATGTAATTTTCCTATCTTCCACAGATCAATCTTCACCATTCATCACAAGTGGGAGAGTATCAAGCCCACCACCAAAGGTGGTGCTGGCAACCCTGAGGGAAATCGTTATGTTCCCTCAGCCTCCTGTGGGGGAGAACACAAGGAGGCAGAGGCCTCTTACTAGTCTGGCGGGACCCACGATTGGTTAGGGGCAGGCCGAGGCTCCCTTGGCCTGGGAGACAGAAGGCTCCCTGCTAGCTTACGTTTGACCCTAGGGGACAAAAACCAGGCCCCCTGGAAATGTGAGGCAGTTACCCTATGCCGGGCCAGGGGCGACAACCAGAAAAGGCGAAGCCATGCCATCTGCCTAATGCAGACTACTGATCCCAGTAGTCTGGAGGCCAGCTTGTTGGCATTGTAAGACGCCCGTGCCTGGTGTCTCAATAGCTCCAGACCCTGTGAAGAAAGACAAATGGCTTGCCTAGTTGCCTCACAGACTGGCAGAGACACTAGAAGCTGCCCTAGCACCATCCACATGTACTTGCCATAGGTAGCCATGTGGGCCTCGTATGCAGCAATGCACATGAGACAGCGCACCTCTGAAAAGACTCTGTGACCCCAATGGTCGAACTCAGCCGAGTCTGAGTCAGGGGGGCGATTTTGGTCTGGGCAATGGTTTAAAGTGGTCTGTAAAGCTTTCTCACATAATTTAATAATTTCTTTCCAGAGTGGAGCTATCCTAGGATAATCCCAAAACATGAGTTAAATCAACTTTAGGGGATTGACATTTCCAACACTTATCATTTTGGTTTAGAACCATTTCTGCAAGTTTAAAGGGAGACAAGTAAAAATGGTGCAGAATTTTAAATTGGATCAGCTTACCTTCAATGTCTACAGTACCTTTGTGAGCAATATCCCAGGCCTTGTCCCAGTTGGAACTGGAGATAGTCATATTAAGTTCAGACTCCCATTTCCATTTGGCTGACTAGGTTAGAGATGATGACAGAAGACAACTATTTTAAGCAATTTGTAAATAAAGCTAGCTCCTTTCTTTAGGGGTGCTATTTTAGATAGCTGGTCCCATTTTTTATCGGGAATTGAGTAATCATCTAAAAGTATATTATCTTTGAGTAACTTTCTCAGTTGTAGATAAAAATGAAAAGTTAGGCAATCTATAAACATCTCTCATTTCTTTGAATGACATCAGAATGGAGGAATCTTTAGATAGTATATCACCAAGTCTGTTAATTCCTACTTTGGACCATAATTTATTGAGTCTCAATGGTTCTTTTTTAGTGATCAATGAGTTAGACCATAGTGGCATTTGTCTTAATGGTAAACTGGATGGTTTCATAGCATGACACATCTTTTTGAGTACTCTAATAGAGTTATGTAAACAAGGATTATCTTTTATAGTAAAAGGGATAGCTATAAATAAAAAAAATCAGTAATTCTATACGGGTTTAATATAGAAGTTTCTAGATGTAGCTATAAAGGGCTATGCAAATCAGTTACCGATTTATAATTCCAATGATTTGCTATTTGCTTAAAAATAAAATCCCATTGATACCATTCCCAATGTGGCAATGCCAAACCTCCTGGAGTTTAGGGAGCTCTTAATTTTTTCAGACTGAGTCTTGGGGGTTTATTGTTCCAAAGAAATCCCCTTATTGTATCCAATTTCTTTATCAAATTTCTATCCAAATGAAATTAAATATTCTGAAATAAATTAAATAACTTTGGGGCGATAATCATTTTAATATTATTTACTTTGCCCCATAAGGATAGATGTAAGTTACCCCATCTACTTAGATCTGACTCAATATCTTATAGTAAAGGTAAATAATTAAGTGTAATCAAAGCTCCAAAATTGTTGGAGATTTGAAGGCCCAAATATGTTATTTGATCTTTGACCCAGCCATTATCAAAAATGTCTGCGGAATTCTGTCCAATGAAGGGAGAGGGGTTTGGACAGATTACTTGTGATTTATCCCAATTAACCTGTAACCCTGAGAGATCTCCAAAAAATAAAATAATTTTTTTAAGTGCATTATAAGATTGGACTGGTTTTGTCAAAGTTAAAAGCAGATAATCAGCAAAAGCATATGTTTTCTGGGTTTGGGAGTTGACAAGTATCCCAGAAATACTTGTATCTTTATCTGTTGCTCTAATCAGGGGTTCTGTGGCTAAAATAAACAGGAAAGGAGATAGAGGACAACCCTGTCTAGTGCCACAAGCTAAAGAAATGGGGTCAGTCACGAGTCCATTAGTAATGATTCAAGCTGTAGAATTTTTATATAATAAAGAGACCCAAGTATTAAAGTTTTTACCACACTTTTAATAATCAAGAGCTTTAAACATATAATCCCAGGACAAGGAATCAAAGTCTTTAAATAAATCCAGAGATAACACCATATATGATTCCTTGGATTTGTTAGCGTACCAGATTGTATAGTCTCCTAATACTATCTGTTGCAGATCTGCCCTGCATGAAACCCACCTGTTCTTAGAAACATAGAATTTGATGGCAGATAAGGACCACTTGGCCCACCCAGTCTGCCCATTTCCCTACCTGATGGATAAGCTGCAGATCCTAGCTAACCAAACAGCCTACTTCTTCCTACCTCCACCCCCTAGAATTGCCTTATGCCTGTTCCATGCATTCTTGAATTCCACCACTGTTTTTGACTCCACAACCTCCTCAGGAAGGCTGTTCCATGCATCCATAACTCTCTCCGTGAAAAAATACTTACTCACATTACCTCTGAGCCGTCCCCCTCTAGCTTCAAATTGTGCCCCCTTGTTCTTGCACACCTCTTTTTCTGAAAGATGCTACCCTCTTGGACTTTGTTGATTCCCTTGAGGTACTTGAAAGTTTCTATCATGTCCCCCTTCTCCCTCCTCTCCTCGAGGCTATACATATTAAGCTCCTTAAGTCTCTCTTCATATGTGTTCTGGTGCAGACCCTGCATCATTTTAGTTGCCCTCCTCTGGACTGCCTCCATCCTGTCTATGTCTTTACATAGTAATACATCAACAAGAACAGTAGTTGGGTCACTGGAAATGTCTGTGGGGCCAGTGTATTTTCCTAGTCACCAGCCCTGCTGGCTATGAACTTCAAAACCTAACTTCAACCACTCCCTTAGCTCTACTCTTTAGCTGGTGAATTCTCATATTTATGAATAGAATCACAAACTATGGCACAATACTTGGCCTTTGGATTTATTCCACTCCTCACTGTTCCTTATATACCAAACTAGGATGGCTTGCTCAGCTTGCAATAACCTGGACATATCGAGCTCTCACGCATAAACTACCACAGTACATTTCGGAAATATCTGCCTGCCTCCTCTTCTTGTAACTACCCAGGGTTTAGCCGTTGAGCTGTTGTATGCTGTTCGATTGTGGAGGAGTTGTTTCAGCACCCCGAGTAAAGCGCTTTTTTTATTTAGAAAAGGTATGCTGTCTATGTCAAATTTCATACCTATCTAAGTATATCGGGATTTCTCAGACTGCCTTGTGCGGTTTATTTTTCCACTGGTCTCTTTGTTGCTGTTTCTCTGTCTTGCCCGCAGGTTGGAGTGTGGCAGATGGTGTGGCAGATGGCGTAGCCCGCCTGGGGTGAGGCGGTGAAGGAAGGAAAAGTTGCAGAGCCACAGAGCTGCAGAGTTGCAAACGAGAGACTTAAGCCTCAGGTGGTGTGTGGCTGTGGGAAAGAAAGCAACAATCTGAGGAGAGGCGTTGGAATATTACCCTGGGAAGTTCTTTTTTTTTTTTTGAATAAAACAGTAGCGACTGTGCTTCTTATCCTTTTATCCCTTTTATTCTTTTTTTGTTTTCTAAGGGAGAAAAAATATTTTTTTTTTTCCTTATTAGTTTTAACTTTTGATGTTTATCTTTATATGTTTGTTGATATTGTTTGTTGCTTTGTTAATATTAGGTAGAGATTGATAGAACAATCCATCTTTGGTTTATAGGGAGAGTATTAGAGGCAGCGGTAATTAAAGGGTTAAGTATTTGCAACCCCCCCCAGAGTGGTGCATAAATACGCATGCACGATTGTTAGAGCTTTAGATTAGAAATTTCATTCTCCGTTGCATGCAGCAGAGGTAACAGGTGTTGATTTAGGTGCTCGAGCACAAGAAATTACTTCATCAGTCCTTCACGAGGCTCATTATTGTTTTTGTAGCTTTTCATGGTTTTTAAGTTACTTAAGCTACTTAGCTGTTTAGGCACCTGAGACCGTGTAGGAATGGAAACCATCAAGGGATTGTACAAGAAGTAAGCGCTTTTATTTTATTTTTTTAATCGAACTAAAGGTATATAGGTTTTTAGGTAGATGGTTTAGCAGCTTGTGTTTCGTGTGTTTCGAGTGTTTACGAGTTGTTTCCTCGAGTTTTTAATTACCTCTGGTTTTTTTTTTGCTTTTTTTTAAGTATAAAAATTACTGTGGATCAGTGGATAAAAGGTTGGCGGTGCCTGATAGAAGGTTTAAGTAAACTGGAAACCTGGAAACTTGGAAACAAGGAATTTTGGCAGAATTTAAGGAAGCTGTTTATTTTGAACATCGGAATTTATGCAGCAGTTATGGTCTCTGATTTATTTCGAAGAATATAGTTCCATTTTATCTTGTCTATGGAAATGAAGTGGAAAATGTAGAAGATACAGAATCTTTGAATAAAGAAAAGCAAGTGCCGCAATCCAGGAAATTTGAACTGAACTTAAATTAAATTGAACTGTGTGGAATTGTGTTGAACTAAATGGAGTGGAGTCATCTAATTGAACTTAATTGAACAATTGAACATTTGGATTATATGATCTGCTGTTTGATCTGCTGTTCGACTTGACCTGTTTTGACCTGATGGTTGTTGTTGATTGCTGTTCCAATTTTGTTTAAGTGTCTGAGGAGTTTGGGGTTTTTTTACGTTATTTTTGGGAATGGTTATTACTAGAAATCAAAGAATGCATGCTTCTCAGTTTTCACCATTACAGGAGCTTTCTACACAGAAAATTAACAATAAATATGGTGGAAGGCAGACTAAGATTACTGAACATCTTAAAAAAAATTGGGGAAATAATACTTCTCCCCCTAATGGTAATATAACCCAAGCTGAGATCTCAGGTAAATCAAGTACATTAAAAGGTATGCATCAATATGTGGATGTGGATGCTTCTATTGTTCCATCTGCTTATGTAGAAGGTATAGGGGTAGATAAAAGGGTAGAGTTATGGGGGTCAAATGATTGTAGCCTTATGGCTGGCTCATTGGTGGCTAATCAGGATCACCTGTTTTCTGAAAGATTATCGCATTCAGATAGGAAATCCTCGGTGGGCTCTTCTGCTCCTGATGGTCTGGAAAGTTCTCCTCCATGGTGAAGACCTGAGGTGTCATCGGGGGCAGATATATCCCTGGAGGTTTCTGATGATATGGTGGATGTGGTAAAGGAAAAAGAGTCATTGACAACATATAAGACCCATGAACTAAAAGAGGTAATGGAAGAGTTACAACAAACAATAGATGGTCTTAAAGAAGTAGAAAAAGACCTGTTTAGTTCTAGATGTCAACATAATACTGTAAATTAGTCTCAAAAAGGTAATAATTGCTTGTTAGAAAATAAGGTATTTATACCTGCTAGGTTGAGCAATAAATTGATTACCTTTCTAAGGAATCCAATGAATTCCTTTGTGATCCTGATGGAGCAATTAGTTCTTAATAAGGATTTATTGGAAGAACTAAAAGCACAGTTGGTTGTTAATGATGGGAAATTAAGACAGATTATGGATAAAGTTGATGATCTGTCTGGAAAAGTTGAGAAGATAATATTAAATACAGAGAAGTTGGAAACTGTGTCTGTTTTGGAGGTGTGCTCTGATGATATTGAAGCTCCAGGATCATTAGGTTTGAGACCTGATTTTAGTATAATTAGTTTTCCTGAATTAACAGCTAAGGAGACCTCTAGAAACAAAATTCGAAGGAGAAGGAAAAAAAAAAACAGGGGGAAGAATAAAGGAAGCATAGTAACCCAAGGGGAGGATATAATTATGGGATGCTATACTCTCCAGCCTCAACAGGTGTCATCTAAACTGGAATTGGAACTAGCAAAATTAGAACAAGAAGTGGAAGGGTTAAGGTGTGATATAAAATCAAATGGTCAATTGGGTAAGGATAATGACAAGGACAAGGAGAACATTGAAGATGTTGGGAAAATGCAAATTATTGAGGACAGAAATGGAGAACATTCCCAAGATTTGAAGGGAAACCCAGTTATACATGCTTTAGTGGAGAAGAAGCCCCTAATTAGATTATATGGACCATTTAACTGGGGTACCCTTGGGAAGGCTATGTTAGACCTACATATTCTTACATTTTTGAATAAAGAACTGGGTATTGAACTTACAGAAGCTGATATAATTGAGATCAAGAGGTTAATATTAGAGGAGGCTACCATTATTGATATCTATTTTGATGCACCAAAAACAGCAAACTATGTTTGGATAAACAGAGGTTTGTTAAGTAATAAGAAAGTATCTTTGTTTTTCCCTAATAGAGAAATATTTAATATCGGTAAATGTAACAAACCAAGTGTAAAGGATGTAAGTGGGAGAATTTTAACCCTTTTTGGGATGAACCATATGTTTCAAGAAACAGACTTAGGGTTGTCTATAGCAATTGAGAACTTGTTGAAAAATTTTATGATGGTCCCAGTGGAATATCCTGATAGTATACAAGCTGTACGTAGACATGAAGGAAGCCAGATTGATATTTATGTTCCAAATGAAAGGCTAGCAGACTTAATCTTGTGCCAAGCTAGGAAGTTGGATTATTTAGGTCTGCATTTGGTAGACTTTACAGTGCTTGGTGCAGGTTTTAATGGAGAGAGGGAACATGAGGAAGTTTCTGTCCTCCCGTTGGAAAACAGATTTAAAATATTGGCAGGGTATGATGAGTGACTAACTCCTAAGGTAAATAAGAATATCCCTGGGTCAGCTGAGCTACATTATAAAATCAGTTTCATAACTTGGAATATAGCCGGCTGGAAATCTTTATGGGCAGATGTTGAATGTATTAAATTTTTAATGGATTATGAGCTAATCTGCTTACAGGAAACTTGGCACTCTAAAGATGTAGAAATTGCTATTAATGGATATGAGGCCTTGCATGCTCCTGGTAGGAAATGTAAAAAAGTAGGGAGATTTTCAGGTGGAATTATCACTTTAATTAAAATAGGTGTATTTGATAAGGTTGTATGTTGGAAACTTGCAGAAAATTATGTGATAGTTTTAGTTAAATGTAGAGCAAGGGAAATGATTGTATTGAATTGTTATGTACCTCCAGAAAATTGATTATTTTCCAGTAGGTATATGGCAACAAATATCTACTCTGCTAAAAGAAGTTCAGCAAATATTTCCACAGGCAGAAGTACTTTTACTAGGTGATTTAAATGCACACATTGGCCTGTTTGATGGCCTAGTAGATCACACATTTTCTGCATGTAATTACCTAGATAAAGTACCCTGTAGACAATCTAAAGATAAAGTAGTTAACCATAATGGGAAAGCTGTTATAGAATTAGCGAAAGAAAATAATATGTACCCTCTAAATGGGAGGATAGAAGGAGATAAAGAGGGGAATTTTACATATGTTTCCCAGAGGGGAGCCTCAGTAATTGATCTTGCTCTTTGGTCTGGAGATATGTATCACTGGACTAAATGTGAGATACTGATTAAAGCAGAAAGTGACCATTATCCATTGGGTATGGAATTTCAATTAGATAAGATGAATAGATTGGTTCATCAGCCATTTCAATTTACTGAAATTAGAGCCTCAAGTAAGGTTATATGGAAACAGGGTTCATATAATGACCTGTTACCAATTATTCATGGCTCAATATTAAGTTACCCCATGAAGATATTAGTAAATGTGATCTCATTTACCTTACAGAAGAGCTAGATGTTCTTCTAAATAACATTAAATCTGTACTAGAAGTACCAAGTAAAATAGGAAGAATTGCAGTTATGGATACCTGGTTTGATAGGGATTGTAAAAAAGCAAAGGCTGATATCAGGAAATTATGTAGACTGTATAATAAAAAAAAGACTCAGGTGAATCTTAAATTATTGAACTATAAAAAGAGAGCATACAAGGAACTCATTGCTAACAAAAAAGAGGCCTTTTTGCATCTAAGTGAGAAAAAATGTTTTCGGCAATTCAGGGTAGAGATAATAGAGCATTTTGGTCATTAGTGGCTAAGGGCTTTGATCAGCAGAAAGTTAATATTGATACTTTTATTACAGAGGAAAGATGGGTAACTTATTTTAAAGGGATTTATTTTGATATTGAGGCTGACAATTCCCCAATAAATGGTCCTGGGTGTTCTTATGTGCGTCCAATTACACTAGATGAAACTTATCTGGCATTGTATACTTTAAAAAAGCACAAGCAGCTGGGCCGGATGGAATCCCAGCTGAAGTTTTTCTAACAGAGTCCCACTTATGGTGTAAATATTTAACAGTATTTTATAATAAATGTATTTCCTCTAAAGATTCCTGCTTCTTGACAAAGCCAATATTATTCCATTACAAAAAAGGTCCATTAGATGATCTTAAAATGTATAGACCTATAAGTCTTTTGGATGTGAATCTTAAAATTTTTTCTAAGATAATATTGGGTCGGTTACAGCAGGAGGTTGAAAAAATAGGGAGTATTTCCCCCTATCAAACTGGATTTAGGCATGGTATGTCCACATTGAATAATATTTTTGTTTTGAATCTAATGGAAAAATATGTGAAAATTAGGGGCCAAAGAATATATCTATGTTTTATTGACTATAGTAATGCTTTTGATAGTGTCTCTAGAAGCTTATTATGGCAGCTTTTATCAGATAGAGGTATTGACCCTAATCTAGTAAATATAATAGCACATTTACAGTATATACTAAAACCTGGGCCAAAATTAGACTTGGTCTTAGGGGCCAGTTATCAAATATTTTGAATGCAACCGTTAGGTGAGCAAGGTTGTATTCTTACTTGTTTTTTACATTATATCTGGATAATATATTAAAACACAGTGTGGATATAGATATGGATTCCAAAAATTAGAATTTTCCTGTTCCTTTATTAGCATATACCGATGATATTTTGGTCCTGTCTTTAACAAAATTTGGTTTACAAAATAAATTAAATTTTCTTTTAAAGGAATCTGAGAAATTAAAATTGAAGATTAACATGGATAAAACAAAGATTATGGTATTGGGTGAAAAGAAGAACAGAAGTATCAATGGTAGCTGGTATATTGGCCAAGATAAGGTGGAAATAGTTTCTAATTATGTATATCTTGGAATAGTAATTCATCAAAACTGCAAGTGGACTTCCCACTTGGAATGGGCTAAAGAGAAATAAAAAAAAATTGTGGGAGGATTATATAGGTTTAACTGTAAATTTGGGGGATTAACGATAAGACTATTGTTAAGAGTGCTAAAATCTAAGGTAGAATCCCAGTTGTTATATGGATGTGAAATTTGGAAAGTAAATACAGTTAATAAATTTATGAGCCCGGTTTATAAATCCTTAAGATCTCTGTTAAGGTTAGGTTATTCTTGCCCTTCTTCTTATATATGTGCAGAGTTGGGTATTATAGATATTAATGCAGCAATTGAATCCAAAAAGGTAAATTACTGGATTAGATTGACTGGACTTAATGAAAATATAATTGCAAAGAAATGTCTGGATGAAAAAAAGGATTGGCACGATTGGGGACTTTATTCTGATTCTTGGTTGGATACTGTTTTTTCTTTCTTAGGGAAATATAACTTAGTACACTTAAAAAATTCTGTGGCAAAATGTATTCATATTAGTGTTAAATATAAAAAATATATCACAAAGAAAATTAGCAATCAATGGAAATTGAAAGACTTAGAGGAAATAAAGCAGTCCCATTATTCTAAATGGTTCGTAGCAAATACGAACATATGAAATTTGCCAGCAGATAAAGGCCTAGAGGTCTATCAAGTCTGCTTGAATGTGCAGCTAGCACCCCTTATTCTGCAGCTGCCCCTCCCTTCCACCCTTCCCCTTCATTAACCCTCCCCCTTGTCCTGTCCCATCCTCATTTGAAGCAGTCCACTATTCTACTGCATACCACTTCAGCAGGTAATGCATTCCACTCAGCCATCACCCTCTCTGTAAAAAAGTGTCTCCTCATCTCCCTCCTGAACCTTCCTCGCTCCAGTCTCATATCATGGCCCCTGGTGGCCCTTCCCTACCCTTACTTTGAACATCCCCTCTGTACCTGTCTTGTTTATTCCTTTCATGTATTTAAAGGTTTCAATCATGTCACCCCTGTCTCTCCTCTCCTCCAGTGAGTACATGTTCAACTCCTTCAACCTCCTCTCGTATGATAAGTCCCCAGCCCCTTGATCATCTTTGTCGCTCTCGTTGCACCCCTCCAGTAACTTAATGTCCCTCTTCAGATACAGGCCAGTACTGCATGCAGTACTCCAGGTGTGGTCTAACTAATGACCTATACAGTGGCAGAATCACCTCCTCCTCCTCGAGGATATACCCTTGCAATACAACCCAGCATTTTGTTGGCCTTTGCAGCTGCCTTCCTACATTGTGCTGAGTTGTTCATTGACCCTGTAATGAAGCACACCCAGATCCTTCTCCTCCTCTATCTGGGCTAGCTGCACTCCCCTAGCTGGTAACTCCTGCTTGGGTTCTTCATCCCAAAATGCAGCACCTTGCACTTTTGGCATTAAAGCCCAGTTGCCAGGTGTCTGACCAGGTTTCAAGCTTTGCCAGATCATCCTGCAACCCCTGCCATCCCCTAGGTCATCCACCACCGCGCCTATCTTGGTATCATCAGCAAACACACTGATCTTGCTTGATGTCCCATGATATGTCTGCAATGAATATCCCAAACAACACTGGTCCCAACACCGAGCCCTGTGGAACACCGCTCATCACTACCCTTGAGTGTGAGAGCTCCCCACCCACCACCACCCTCTGTTGCCTTCCCTGCAGCCAGTTTCCTACCCATCTCACCAGCTTTGCACCCGCCCCTGTGCCTACTAACTTCCTTCCCAGCCTTCCATGTGGTACTGAGTTGAATGCCTTACTGAAGTCCAAATACAGGATATCCACTGAATGGCTCCTGTCCAGTTGCCTAGTTACCCAGTCATAGAACTCAACCAGGTTGGTTTGGCAGGATCTGCCATGTATGAAGCCATGCTGTCTGCTGTCCTGTAGTCCTTTGGCCTCTAGGAGGGCCACCAGCCTCTCCTTCAGGATAGTCTCCATTAGCTTACCCACGATGGATGTGAGGCTCACTGGTCTGTAGTTTCCCAGTTCATCCTTGGGGCCACTCTTGTGGAGGCACCACATGAGCCATCCTCCAGTCCTGAGGTACACACCCCGAATGTAGTGAGGCATTAAATAGGTCTGCCAAAGGTCCTGCAAGGACCTCTGCCAGCTCCTTCAGTACCCTGGGGTGGATGTCATCTGGGCCTGGTGTCTTATCCACCCTCAATGCCTTCAAACCCTCTCGAACTCTGCTCTCCATGATTTCCCCATCTGTCACCACTCCCCCCCTGCGTCTGCCATTTCTCCCACCTTGGGTGTCACCCCCCTCTTCTCTTTAGTAAATACTGCACAAAGTACTCATTTAGTGCTTCCTTTCCTCGACCCTGCTTCCACCCAACCCCCTCCTTCCTAATCCTTACTATGTATGCTCCTTTTCTCCTGATGTACTTAAAGAAGTCCTTCTCCCCCTTCTTAATGCCTTGTTCCAGCCTGAGTTCCGTAGATGCTTTGGCTCCCCTTACTGCCCTTGTCACCTCCTTCGATTCTGTCAAGTACTCCTCCCTGTCCTCCCCCTCCCTGTTTTCTTGTACTTCCTAAAGGCAGCTCTTTTCCTCCTTACCTTTTCCATGATCTCCTTGCTTAACCAGATTGGTTTCTTAGCCCTAGCCTTCTTGCTCTAGGTTTTGCAGCAGGTTTTGGTTGCCTCCACTATCCCCAGCTTTATGAGCTCCCACCTCTGGTTAGTGTCCATACTAGATTGAATTCTGGCCAGGTACCCTTTTACCACTTCCCCCATCCTCCCAAAGTTGGCCCTCCTGAAGTCCAGCACTATTGTGCCAGATTCCACTCCTTCCTTGCCCATATCCAATGTGAGCCATACTGAGTGGTGGTCACTCCCTGACAGCGGTTCCTCCACTGTAAGTTCTCTCACAAAGTCCACATGGGTATAAAAAATATTTGGATATACTGACTACTCCCTCAGTACGTTCTAACTTTATGATTTACAAGTTTGAACAGTTTTCTAGTAAAGTGTTGGACTATAGATATAAAAAAGTGGGAATTTATTCAGAGGAATGTGATTGTGGCAGCTGGGATAAGGAGGATTTATACCATGTTTTATGGGTTTGTAGATGGTATGATAGTCAACGTATGTTTTGGTTAGGTCCATATTTAAATAATAGATATAATGTTGATAAAAAAGACCTTACTTGTATTCTGTTTCATACAGAGGATAGTTGGACAGTGGAAAGGCTAGCTAATTATTTATTGAGTATCAAGAAAATTAAGAGTAGAATTAGAATCACCTGAAAGCATGGATGTGTTATGTATACTTGAAATATTATTAGGTATATGGGTGAATTTATGTATAAAGTAAAGTACAAAAGATGTGCAATAGATTAACTGGATTATGTCTTAATCTCCTACCTCTCTGCTTGACATATGCACTTTATATGATTGTCAAAATTGCTGCTATTTATTGTGTACTGTATAAATAGATTTTTCTGATATGAATATATTGTATAAAGGAGTTACTGTAAATGGGATATTATCCCCTTTTTAGATATATGTGTAAATGATATTTTAATTGTGGTTGTGATTGTGAAGGTTTATAACCATACAATAAAATTCTTTGATTGATTGGTACATCACAGTAGCAACCTGCTGAAAAGCCATTTTTGCTTTATTATTTAAGGAGGCCAGCTCAGAGATGCAACCTCACTTTTTGAGGGGTCCCACTTCTATGCAGTTTTACATAAGATGCAACTAAAGCAAGGAGCAGGGCTAGGCAAAATGCATCTCCCACCAGTGAAATGCTGACAAAATGCCAGCATTTATTTCCATTTAATTTCAAGTTTATTAGTCCAAATATCTCTAAAGGTGACAAGTTATAAGCCTCCAAATGACTTTAAAATTACATTTCACAATTATATAAACTGCAGAATTTCAAAAGTGTTAGTCTGAATTGCACCACATTTGTTACGCTGACTTTAGCAAGGCCCATACAGACATGTACCAAGTTTCAGATCTCTGTCTTTAAAGGTGACAGTTACAAGTCTCCAAACCTAGGTAAATTTTAAAAATATATTTTGCAATTATGTAAACTGCAGAATTTTAAGCCTCTATAACTTTTGAACTAGAGAATGGAATAGCAGCAATGTTGTTATGTTCACTGACCCTAAATATTAGGCTTTCAGACCACCACCCCCAAATGGCGCAGCAGCAGAGCGTCATGTTGCCATGTGGATGACCTGGGTTCAGAAACGAGCACGGGAAGTCAAGTCAGGAAGCAGGCCATGGCTGAAACTGCTACTGCCTGGTACTGCATCATGTCAAGGTTTTCCTATAATTAATTCTATGACTTTCTGAATACGTAGTGCCAATATCTTAGCTAATATTTTGTAATCCGTATTCATTAGAGAAATGTGTCAAAAGCTAGCACAAGACAGGGGGTCTTTGTTTTTCTTAAGAATTAAAGTAACCAGGGATTGTGTGAGGGTAGGGGGTAAAGTGTTCTTTTCCCAAGACTCTTGATACATGTTGAATAGATGAGGGGATAGCTTGAAATTTAACAGCTTATAAAATTCACTTGGGAGACCATCTAGACCTGGGGTTTTATTATTAGGTAGGATATTGACTGACATAGCTATCTCATCTAATGAGATTTCTTTATTTAATTGTTCAAAATGTTTTTGCGTCAGTACAGAGATTTGGACTGAATTTAAAAATGAATCCACGTCTAAAGTACTTATCTTATGGTCATATATTTTCACATAAAACTCCTGAATTAACCTATTGATATCTTTATTATTATTATAAATTTTCCCCGTATGGTCCTGAATTCCTAGAATAATGTTCTGATTATTTAGTTTTTAAAGTTTATGAGCAAGTAATTTCCCAGCATTATCTCCCAATTCCCAGTAACTTTGTTTTAGCCGAAATAAAGCATGCTCAGCTTGAGCACAGAGTGTGCAATTAATTTCATATTTGACCATTTCTATCTTATGTATCAGTGGTAAATGAAAGGTTTTTTTTTAAGTTCTGCTTCTAAAGCAGTCAGATTCAATTGTTTTTCTCTTAAGGTTTTAGCTTGATCCCTGTTCCTCTCCACAGAAAAAATTGCAGTTACGTAAGAACTTACCGTAACAGTAGATCTTCGAGAGAGATTCCTGCAGTAGGTCTTCACATATAGGACTGTGCCCCCTGGTGTCAGATTTCAACAGCAAACTTGTAGCTAGCAATCATCAGCAGGAACCACCCCCAACGTCAGGTGATGCAACATTAGACAGACTATAAAAGGGGTGGTCCTGGGCCCACCCTCCAGTTCTTTTCCACCGGAGACCTAGAAAAAGGTAAGTAGAAAGGAAGGAGTGATAACTCCTAGAACCCTGCTTCCAATCTAGACCCAAGGGCTAGGCAGGATGAAATAAAGAAAACATTCCAGGAGTTGGGGGAAGGTGGGTGGGAAACTAGACCTACTGCAGGAACCTCTCTCGAAGATCTACTGTTACGGTAAGTTCTTATGTAACTGCAATATCTTACTTCAAAAGCATTCCTGCAGTAAGTCTCCACATATAGGACTGAATACCTAGCAGTCCAAAAGAAAAAATCCAGAGATACGTCTGGGAGGAGGAGAGATCACCAACTGAGTACTGAGTTATGACAGGAGGCCTTGCAGGACCACAAGGCCGAAACCAGTCCTGCGTCTAGAGGCAATGTCCAGACTGTAATGCTTAGTGAAGGTGTGGACAGATGACCACATGGCCACTGCACAGATCTCTGTTGTAGACACATTCCTGAAAAAGGCAGTAGAAGTGGCAACGCTCCTAGTGGAGTGACCCTTAACTGGCCCAGAAGGGGTTTTCCATGTTTTTGGTAAGTGAAGTGGATGCAGTTAGCCAACCACCTGGAGATGGTCTGTTTGGAAATGGCCTTGCCCTGGCACTGGGGAGCAAAGGCCACGAAAAGCAGATTGGTCTTACGGACCTCTTTAGTCCAGTTTGTGTAATACTTCAGGATCTGGTGCACATCTAATGTGTGCAAGAGATATCCCTCCTGTTAGAATGCTGGGGATAACAGACCAGTAGTTCAACATCCTGACTGAGAGTGGTTTCTGAAACTACCTTCAGAAGGAAGGGTTAGTCTGAAGGACAACACTGTCCCTATGGAAAATCAAATAGGGTTCCTTACAGACGAATGCCTGAAGCTCTGAAACCCTTCTGGCAGAAGTGACAGCAACTAAAAACAAAGTCTTCCAAGGAAGGAAGCATATGTCACAGTTAGAAGCCGGTTCAAAGGGAGGCACGGTCAACTTTTCTAACATAAAGTTAAGGTCACAGGGAGGACAGGGGTTCTGGACCGGAGGTTTTAAGTGAAGAATACCTTTCAAAAAGGTTTTGGTGACCTCCAATTGAGCCAAAGTTTTGCCCTCCACCAGGAGGTGGTAGGCTGACACCACAGAGTGATGGACCTTAATGGTGGAATAACTAAGGCCCGTCTCCGAAAGATGTGCGAAGTACTCAAACACCTGTGCTGGCAAACACAAAAAGAGATCCAAGCTCCTGGCTAGGGCCCAGATCAAGAATCTTTTCCACTTCATGGCGTAGTTGGATCTAGTGGAAGGTTTCCTGGCTTCCACCAAAATATGAGCAACCTGGGAGGAAACCCCATAGCGGGAAGCTGCTATGTCCACAGGTGCCACGCATGAAGGTGGAGAGATTGAAGGCTCGGATGCACCAGGGTGCCCTACTCCTGTGTCAGAAGGTCGTGGGATAACGACAGGAGAACCGGGGGTTCTAGCGCCAGCTGTTGCAAAATGGAAAACCAAATCTGGCAGGGCCAGAGAGGAGCAATCAGAATCAAATGTGCCCCTTCCTCTTGAAGTTTCACCAGAACCTTCTGAATGAGAGGAAAGGGAGGAAAACCGTAAAGAAACCTCCCTGTCCAAGACAGAGATGATGCGTCTCGCCAAAAAGCACCATGCCCGGAACAAGCAAGCAAAAGTTGAGTAGTTTTGCATTGAATGGGGAGGTGAACAGATCTATATCTGGTTGACCCCATCGAAGAAAGAGATCTTCGACCACCTCTTGCTTTAACTCCCACTTGTGAGCCCTTGCCACTGATCGACTGAGACTTTCCACCAGGATGTTGCTTACGCTTGGAATGTGGACAGCTGTCAGGAAAAGGCTGTGCTGAATCACCAAGTACCATACCCTCATTGCTTCTCTGCAGAGTGGGTACGAGTGAGTTCCTCCCTGTTTGTTGATATACCAAACAGTGGACATGTTGTCCGTCTGGATAAGAAGTAATCCTGGTAGAAGAAGGGACTGGAACGCCTGGAGAGCATACAGTACGGCTCTTGTCTCCAGAAAGTTGATGTGGAGAAGAAGCTCCTGGTCGGACCAAGACCCTTGTGTCTTGTGTACCCCCAGATGGACTCCCCAGCCCAAGTCCGAGGCATCTATGTTGAGGATCTGGGTAGGAATAGGGGAATGAAAAGGTGCTCCTCTTAACAGATTGGAAAGATCTTGCCACCAGCGAAGATCTTTGTGTAGGCTGTTGGAGATCATGACCCACTGGTTCATGTCAACCATCCTCTGATCCAATTGGACTCAAAGAGACCACTGGGTGACCCTCATATGTAGCCTGGCCAAGGGAACCATCTAAATGGCCGCTGCCATTAGTCCCAAAAGATGGAGCACAGCGTGTTCTGGGATCCATCAAGACTGGGCCACGAGAGTGGCTTGAGAAACTAAGATCTTGGCTTGATCTAATGGCAGAAAAGCCTTGCTCTGTACTGTGTCTAGTACTGCTCCAATGAATTGGAGTCATTGGGATGGTACTAGCTTGGACTTGGGCAGATTGACCATGATACCCAGAAGAGCAAACAAGTTCAGAGTGAACGAGAGAGAGACTCTTGCAGGCTGTTCGGAGAGGGGGCTGCGAGGAGCCAGTTGTCCAGGTCCGTAAATGCCCTGGTGGTGAAGAAAAGCTGCAACCACCGCCAAACACTTGGTGAACACCCGGGGGGCTGAGGAAAGGCCAAGGGGGAGTGCTCAGAATTGAAAATGATTCTCCTGAAAGGAGAAATGGAGGAAGTGACGATGGGCCAGGAGGATAGGGATATGCAGGTAGGCATCCTGCATGTCCAGAGAGCACAGCCAAGAATTAATTTGGAGCAGGGGGAGAAGACCCTGAAGGGTCAGCATGCGAAACCCTCTTGTACTCGATGAAGAGGATGAGCATACTGAGATCCAGGATCGGTCTCAGATCTCCCATCTTCTTTGGGACTAGGAAGAAGTGGGAATAAAATCCCCTTCCCGGTTGGTTTTGAGGGATGGGTTCTATGGATGCTTTTAGCAGGAGGGCCTGAATCTCCTGGAAGACTATGGGATTCTGATCCCTTGGATAAAATGACCATCCCTGAGGCTGAGGGGCAGGGATCTCTGTGAACTCTATGGAGTGACCTTGCTGGAAGAGTTGTAGCACCCATAGATCTGTGGTGATGGACCTCCACCCTGCCAGGTGGAGGCCGAACCTCCCTCATACCGGTTCCTCCTTGTTGACTACAGATAGCAGGAGGAGGGGAAAAGAGTCAGGATGCTGAGGGGAGGGGAGCTTTTGCCCTGGAGGTCAGCTTTGGAAATTTGGCCTGGGGGGTTTGGGCTCCCGAACCAGGGGTTCGTCGCTTGCCGTGACGTTTTCCCTGGTTTTTATTCCATCGTCTTTGGCGATGTAAAGGCTGTTTCTTCTGCCTTGTGTGGTACAAGGAGCATACATCCCATAGGGAGTGACCACTCTCCTGCAGCCTAGCAATTATATCCTTGGCGTCACCGCCAAAAAGGATGGAACCCCTAAAAGGAGCATCCAGAAGGGATGACTGGACATCTTGTGCCAAACCTGCAATCCTGAGCTAGGAAAGGCGACAGATGCAGATCCCCATGGCTGCCGCCCTAGCCACTGAGTCTACCGAATCATACGTTGCTCTTAAAGCATGATGACAGGAAGACTTCCCCATTTGGACTTTGTCCAGCAACTTGTTTTGGAGTGTCTTATCCTGGACCTTCTGAAGGTCCCTCTCCAGCTCCGAGAGGGAAGCCTTCTGAAAGGCCACCATGTGTGAAACAGTTCAGGGACCAAATGGCGCAGGAGGAAGTGGAATAAACCTTCCAGCCAAACTGATCCAATTATCTTCAGTCCTTGTCAGGGGGCGAGGAGCTCAAATGCTTTGGTTGAGTCGACCAGTTGTGAGCGGCTGTGATGACCATTGAGTCGGTCTTTGGATGAGTGGTCAGATGTTGAATCCCTTCCAGGGGATAGTAGGTGCAATTGGCCTTTCTGGAAACAGCAGGGATAGAGGACAGCTGCTGCCAGATAGTAGTGACCAGATCCTCATGAGGACCCATCCGGGGGGAATGGGTAGGGGATCTGTAGTGGCCAGATCTAAGTGCTCCACCAGTCTCTTACGCTGGAGATCCACTTCTTTGGAAGGCCAGCCTCCTGCTTCCTGAATAATGCACAGAAGGTCCCCAAAGGAGGGATCTTCTGGAGGGGAATTTGGAGACTTCTTTGGTGGAACCACAACTGGGGACCGAGGGTCCAAAGGGTCGGAGTCGGTCTTCGAGTGAGACAGTTCAGAACCACTGGGGATGGAAGGGTCCACTCCAGAGGAACCCACTGGTAGAGCACCTGCTGGTCAGCCGGAGGGTATCAGTGGGGGAGGGGCCCTAGGTAGGGGAATATCACCCACTGATTGTCGTAACTCTGTGATGAGCTGGGTCCTGGCATCCTGCTACCACATAGGGATCATCTCTCGATGAGGAAGAGGAGGCTGGTAGCCTGGATACTGTGGGTATTGCCAAGTGGAATATTGGAATCCTGATAATCCCAGATTGTAGCCATAAGGGAGGTACCCAGGGAATCCCGGCTTCGGGTACACCAGCATCAGAGGCACATGGCCTGGCGTCGGGTAGTGAGGTGCTGACAGCGGGCCGCAAAGTGGCAGAACATTGGGGTCTGGCCTCAGAAGACTGCCTGGAGGTTCAGCTGGACCTACAGGGAGAGGTGCCTGAGGGCCACAAGGTGGTGTGGTATCTGGGAGGGCCCCCGACGATCCTGAGGGTGGGGTCTCCATAGAAGGATCCTTGGCCGGCGACGGACTCCTGTTCAGAGGTGGCAAGAGACCAGGCAATGGGGGTAATTCTGTGAGGCACCCCAATGAAAGGTCTAAGAATGATCCTGATGGCAGGGACAAAGCAGGATTGGGTGGTGAATCCCTGGGGTGAAGGACCCGAAGGGATAAAAAGTCTTCTGGCAGCACACTCAAGCCGGCGTCAGGGGCCTCATGGGAGCCCGATGGGTGAGAGGAAGGGTCCGGGTGGGCGATGGAAGATCCACAGTCTGACTTATTGGACATGACCAGGCTAGCAGTGGCAGAAACCGCTACTCTCTTAATGATCGAGGCTCAAGACACCCATCGGACAGTGTCGAGGGTGACTTCAGCAGTGTTGGAATGAGGAGACACTACAGAGACCTCTACAGAGGCTACCGCTGGCTGCCCGCTCACCTCAGCAGGAGGAGGAGAAGGTGCCCGGCCCAAAGAGGTGGATGGGGTACCTGAAGAAGTACTCACAGTTTTAGGAGCAGGCCTCCCATGTGGCGATGGACTCCTGTCCCGGTGCTTCTCCTTGTCCTTCTTTTTTCTCAGGGCCAGCGATGACGACCTTTCCCTTAACTCCTGGAGCTCCTTTTCCATCGACGCCAGCTGTCGGGTAAGGAGGTGGGCTTCGAGGGTCTGCTTGCGTCTGGTCCCGGTGGCTTGATTGAAGGCGTGACAGATAGCACACTTGTCCAAGTTGTGCTTGGGGTCTAGACACAGAAGGCAGCGGGAATGGTCGTTCCTGGGCGGGATTTGACCTCTGCACTTACAGCACTTCTTTTTTGGGCAAGTCGACATACAATCGGGTGAATTTGAAGGAACAAAAAATGTACAGATGAAGAAAAAACTTCCAAGTGACACGCGGGCGTTAGATCGCTGTTCTTACTAGAGAGCTGAACAAACTGAGGCGACGGCAGGAAAGAACTGGAGGGCAGGTGTGGGACCGCCCTTTTATAGTCGGTCTGATGTCACGTCACCTGATGGCGGGGGCGGTCCCCGCTGATTGCTAGCTACAAGTTTGCCATTGGAACCTGACACCAGGGGGCGCAGTCCTATATGTGAAGACCTACTGTAGGAACCCTCTCGAAGCAATATCTTATTATTCTGCCCCTAATAAATACTTTATAAGCCTCCCACAGACAGGCCTTTGAGACCTCGCCATTATCATTATTTCGAAAGTAATCCTCACTTTTATTTATTATCCAATGACTTTTTCATCCTTTAAAAGGGATGTATTGAGCCTCCATCTGAATTCTTTTGGTTTACCCTCCCCAATAACCATTGTCATGTCAATCAAAGCGTGATCTGAGATTGCGATAGAGTCTATCTTGGCATCAAATACCGAGTTTAAAAGTTCAGAAGAGATGAATAAATGGTCAATTCTACTGTAAGTTAGGTGTCTATTAGAAAGGAATGTAAACTCCTTACCTTGGGGGTTTATCATCCTCCATAGTCAGATAAAGAAAGGTCCTGAACCAACTTATGAAAGGCCAGGTGAGACTTAGTACTGATCAGTGGTGTTTTAGTATTCTTTTTATCTAAAAAAGGATCAATTACCTCACTGACATTACCACCCATTATGAGTTTGTATTCTGAATAATTAGACAAAACTGCAGAAATCTTTTCAAAAAACACATTTTGTCCTGAATTAGGGCATAAATGTTTACAAACATAACCTTTATACCATCTAGTGTACCAATAAGGAATTGAAATCTCCCCTCAGTGTCTGCATAATGTTTTTCTTTCACAAAATTAATGCCTTTTCTAACCAGAATAACAGTGCCTCTCTTTTTACAATTAAATGTGCTATACTCTACCATTGCTACCCAAGATCTACATAATTTAGCAGATTCTTGATCATCTAGATAATTTTCTTGTATAAAAGCAATATCTGCTTTCTTTTTGTTAAGGTACGTTAGTACTTTTTCCCTTTTAATAGGGTTCCCTAGACCATTCACGTTCCATGAAGTGATTATATAAGGAAGCATTCCTAAACAGTTAATACTTTGATGTAATCATAAAATAAAACTTGTTTCCAACAAAAACTAAGAAATAACCAGAACTCTATACTTAAAGCAATAACCTCTAAGGTAAATGTAATGTAAACTAATATTTAGGAATCCAATTACTAAACAAGATAACTTTATTAAAAAAACACTGCAACTTTAACTTAAACAAGGGAGTGTAGATAACCAAAATTGGCTTTAGAAAAAAATTAAGAAGAAGATGGAACAGCAGATTGTAGGCTACTGTAAAGTCAGTTAATGTCTACCTGACAACTGTCCAAGGCTTTGCTGACCAGTCACACAACACAGAAAAGAGCACAAGAGAGAGAGCGTTTTTCCTTCCAGTTGTAGAATTCGAAGCCCTAGAGAGAAGGAGCTTACTACTCTACCTATAGTTTGGATTAACTGCAAATTAGGTAGCTAACCCAGCAATTGAATGCTAGGAAATAATAAAATATTCAAGATATCCAGAACACAAAAAAAAACATGAAACATAAACACAGTAAGTGTTGCAAAGAGAAAATTATCAAGGAAGCCTAATGTCTCAAGTACGGTATATAGTAGCTTAAATACAGAATGGTAGCCCCTGTGCAAAATTGCACTAAACGCTGCTGCAAGAGAAAATGTCACTACTAAAGAGCTGCATAGTCTGCACATAGCCATCCGCCCTAAGGCATTTATTCTCACGTTTGAGCATATACAGGACATTCTCGGATAATCCATTGTATTCATGCCATTTCAGCGGAAATCAGGCAATATGGCACAGACTGTAACTAGGCATCTGCTCTCTATTAACAGGCATAATTTGCAGTGATTTTGATTAGGGCTAACCAGAAAATGAAAAGGAAGGGGAGATATAGTTGCAGGTAACAGCATCAGCAATTAGACATAGATACGGAATCAGTTGTAGAAGACATAAGTGTCTGAGGAGGAAATGCAAATTAGAGACAGTGTCAGCAGATAATAGTTGTATTACTAAGTGAAGAAGAGAAATAAAAACATTTTAGCAGAGTCCAGATATCTGCGCCTGTTTTATCTCTTTTAAAACATCCCTTCTATATTCAATACTTTTAACCGTTATTTGCCAGTAATCAAAACAAATAGGCCTTTACTTTCCATTAAGATAAATTACTGTGCCGTTTTACTATAGCATTTCCTGCGATCATACAGTAACAATAATACAATGCAGAAAACAGAGATGAAGCGACCCCAACAGTCTTTGGCCTTCATTGGTAGAGAATCTGAATAAGTCAGATGATCGTGGAATCTTACCTTAATAGGAAATTTTCAATGTTTAGAAACAAACTCCACGATAGAGCGAGATTCAGGAAGTAGACCACACATGGCACTTCATGTGTCACCTTTTAATTCAGATAAAGAAGGCCCCCTACCATTCGAGCTGTTGTGAGGATAGAAATACTAGTGGCACTGTTGCCTCCATTTCCCTTCTCACGTAAGAATCGAGATGAACTGGTGGAAGATGATCGTCTGTTTTCTTTACTTTGCCCCCTTTTCTTTGGATTCCTGGCTGTATTAGCTAATTTTGGAATGTAAGATTGCTTGAGACTTTGTCTGGCTCTTCTCTGGATTTCCGAACCCCAGGTATGGTCTGAATTTGCACTAATCACTTCGGAGAAGTGATGTGAAGTTGAGGTTTGAGGGCAAGCTACTCTAGGATTCCCTTGCAATATATTGCATGACCGAGCAGAGCTCTGAATGTTGGCGATCAGGTTCTGTGAGAGCTCATGCAGATTTTGAAATCTGGTGGTTTGTTCTAGGGCCTGTTAAGTTCCTACAGTGAACATCTTTGAACTTCTGAATCAATTGCCAAATCTCATTAGTGGAATCACATTTGAAGCTTTTACCCCCTTGTTCCTGAATAATGAGAGTGGCGGGGTATTTTATAAAAAAATATCTTAAGCCCAGTTCTCTCAAGCATTGTTTAGCTTCTGTGAATTCTTTTCTTCTACTGACCACCTCACTAGAGAAGTCTTGAAAAGTGTAAATATTTTTCCCCTTCCATTAGAGCGACCTTTTTTCTCTTGCCAGTCTCATTATTTCTTTTTTGACTAAGAACCATAACAGATAAGCAATTATTGGCCTGGGTCTCTGGTTGACAGGTTTCGGACCAATAGATCTGTAAGCTCATTCAATTTCTAAAGAGCTATGCCATTGGTATTTGAGAACTTCAGGTAAAAAGGAATTAAGAAAAGAGAACATGTTGTCCCCTTCTGGCACACCCAATATTCTGATGTTGTTTCGACAGCCTCTATTCTCAAGGTCTACTTTTTGTGACAGATGACAGATCTGATCAAACTGCTTAACTGTAAGTTGCTCTAAATATGACAGCTGAGGTTAATTCAGATTTTTTTTTATTGTTTTTACTGACAAGATTAAACATTTCCTCTTGATTAGCCAGTGAAACTGTTGAATTTTTACTTCAGTTTGGCCCAATCTTATTTCTGCCAGTATTTCTTTTAACTGTAAAATGTCATTTTTTTGTAGCAAACTGATCAGATCCATCTGAATAGTCTCTGTGTTCTGAATCTCTAAAATTCAAATGGCCTGGTGACAGCGGGGAGCAGGTCCTCCCTGCAGGCATCATTAATATAAGATTTTACTTGTGTATCATTACTGACAGGAAACTAATACTTCTTTAAAGAAATAGATTCAATAATTCACTATTCAGTTGCCAGAAGCTGGATTTACTGGTCAGAAGTCTGTAGAGTTAGATAACAATAGAAATGGGCTAAAAATAATAAACGGAAGGAAAGACAGAGCTCACACTCTTGTGACTTTCTCCATCAAGTGCTGGCACACGATCTCACAGGGTGTCTTCTTAAGTTCCCAGAGACTTATAAAAAGAGCAGCAATGCTTTTGCTAGAGAGAGCGGGACACAGAGACTGAAACTTGGAATTAGACATACCCTCAGACAAAGGACTTTGTTGTTTTTTTTTTCTGTTTGTACTGGCTTTGTAAATAGGTATACTGAACAATTTTATAGTTATTTTACGGTTATTGAAGAAGAAGGAGAAAAAAAAAAAAAGATACTTGAGCATTTTACGCCTGCTCCTGGTCTTCCTATGCTTTCCGACCTGTGTCTCGATGACAAGATGAAGAGATCTGAGGTCCAAATGGACCAGGGTTCCCTGCTCCTGTGATAGAAGGCCCTTGCACAGGGGCAGAGGTACTGGTGGTTCCGCTACCAGCTGTTGTATCGGGGGAACCAGATTTGTCAAGGCCATAGAGGAGCAATGAGGATCAGAGTTGCCCCTTCCATCTGGAGCTTGAGTAGCACTCTGAATTAGAGGGAAGGCATACAGGAACCTCACTTTCCAAGAGAGGGACAATGTGTCTCACCAAAATGCTCCAGGACCTGGAGCAAGCGAGCAGAAAAGCAGCAGTTTTGCATTGTGTGGGGATGCCAAAAGAGAAAAAAAGGTCCAACTCTGGACAACCCCATCTGTCATACAGGTCTTCAACAACTGAAGTCAGCAGTTCCCACTCAACTATGACCTGCTTAGCCTATCCGTCAAGACATTTTGGACACCTGAAACATGTACTGCTGACAGTTCTAGACCATGTTCCAGAGCCCAGTACCAAACTCTCATTGCTTCCTGGTATAGGGAGTGAGTCCCCCCCACCCCTTGCTTGTTGATATAGTGTATCACACTGATGTTGTATATCTGTACTAGCAGAGGACCCAGAGACACGCAAGTCTGGAAGGCCTGTAGTCCATACAGAACAGCTCACATTTCTAGAACATTTATGTACAAGGTACTCTCTACTGGGGGCCATGTACCCTGTGTCTGATGGGAGCCCAGGTGTGCACCCCAGCCCATCCCTGAGGCATCTGCTGTGAGAATCTGGGGAGGGGATCAGGAAGTGAACCCCCTTTAACAGACTGTTGGGTTCTGTCCACCACCGGAACACTTTGTGTACAGCAGAAGTGACTAGAACCCTTTGTTCTAGGTCATCTGTGAGCTGATCCCACTGGACTCTAGGGTCCACTGGGGTATCCTATTGTGCAGTCTGGCCAGTGATACTGTGACACTGGCTGTTGCCATAAGGATCAGGAGCCAAAGGAATGTCCTGGCTGAGATGTATCAACTGTCGTGTACCAGCTGTGCCTGGGCAATCAGGCATTGGGCCCTGTCCAGGGACAGGAAGACTGAGCCCTGAGCTGTGTCCAAGACTACTCCTATATACTACAGGCGTTGACAAGGCATCAACACAGATTTGGGTATGCTGACAGTATTCCACCAGAGTACTGAGCATCTACCTGGTTCAAGCTAATGTGTGCAGAAGCTGATCCTTGGAGTGGACTTTCAAGAGTCAGTTGTCCAGGTAGGGAAAGACAGAGACCTTCCCTGTGAAGGGCTGCTGCCACCACTGCCAAACATTTGATAAAGACCCATGGCATAGAAGACAAGCCAAAGGGCAATACTCTGAATTGGTAATGTTCCTCTTGGAACAGGAATGTCAAGTATTTTCTGCGAGGCTTGCCAATTTTTATATTAGGGTAGGTATCCTTCATGTCGAGGGAACAGATTCAATCCTGTTCCTGCAGCAATGGGAGTAGACCTTGCATGGTGACCATTCCAAACTTTTTGTACTCTATGAAGTTGTTCAGGTCCCTGAGACCTAGAATGGGACACAGGCCTCCTGTCCACTTTGGGACTAGAAAGTACCAAGAGTAGAACCCCATGTTTCTTTGTTTGAATGGCATGGGCTCTATGGCTTTCTTTTGAAGCAAAGTCTGAATTTCCTCCAGAAGCAGAGGAAGGTGTTCTGGAGGATAATGAGTTGGCATTAGCAGCTGATCTAGATTTGTGTTCAAAAGCTCCAGAGCATGTCCTTGTTCTATGATTTCTAGAACCCAGGCATCTGTGGTCACCTCCTTCCACTGAGTTAAGTGAAGGGAGAGATGACTCCCTACAACCACCCCTGGAGATAATTGTGGTTAGAAGGGTGTACAAGGAGTCAGGTGGAGCTGGTTGTGGTGGCTCCTTGTGCTCCACCACCTCTAGGAGTTTTTGAATGTACACCTGGGGTGGGCAAGGCTCCTGCTTCCTTGCCCCTCCCCTGCTATCTGGACGGTGCCTGGCACCAGCTGGGCAAAAAGGTACCCTGTACCTACCCCTTGGTTGGGTATGGTAGAGGCAGTGCACCGATTTCAGGGTCCTGCCTGATGCCTAAAGATTAGAAAGAATGTCTTGGACATCAGAACCAAACAGCTTATGTCCTCTAAAAGGGATGCAGAGAATAGACTATTGCATGTCATTCACAAACCCTGCCACCCTGAGCCATGAGTACCTCCTTAGACAGATGCCTGAGGCAGAAGTTCTGGCTGAAGCATCTGAAACATCATAGGCCATTGGAAGCAAATGCTTGCCCGCATTGGCCCCAGCAGCAACAGCCTTAAGGAGCTCTTGCTTGGGGTATTCCCTCTGGCAAGGCTTTGTGCAGCTGCCTTGGCCTTTCTCCAGAGGGTGTTCTAGTACTCAGTCATGTGAGCCTGACAGCTGGCAATCTGAAGGCCCAATGAAGTGGAGGTAAAGGTCCTTTTCCATAACACATCCAACCTCCTGAACTCTATCAGGATGGAGGGAGCTCAGGTGCCTTTGATCTATCGTGGGCAGCCTTAACAACCACAGAGTCTGGGAAGCCTTTTTTTGCCACCCAACCTGAGGCAGATAGAGCCATGTACATTTTATCTGCCTTCCTTGGTGTGGCTGGAATAACATTTGGCCTTTACCAGGCAGCAAAGGTGGAATCCTCCAGTGCAGTGAAGCGAGGTGGTACCACAATAGGAGGAGAATCAGGCAATTCCAGAAAGTTTATTAAATTTTTCTTGGTGGCGTCCTGCTCCTCTAGGTCAAAGCCCATGGCAGCCTGTAATTTTTGCATCATGGTGAGGAAAGTTGGGTCCTCTGCTGGGGACCTTGGAATGTGGACCACAGAGTCCTCACTGCAAATGGACACTGTAGAGCTGGTGCCCCTCTCATAGTGGCTATCAGCATAGTCCTCAGGCTCTTCCTCCTCATCCTGCATTACTGAATCAGGATTATATTTAAAATCATCATCGAGCAGGTCAACGTGCAGTAGAGAATGCACCAGTGAGGTTGGCAGCACCCTAGGAAGCTGCTGAGTCAAGGGTCTACTTTGCGACACCACAGGAGGATTGGTAGACGTCTCTGTCGACAGACCCCCCTGGGACAAAGGAGGAGGTAGAAGGTGTCTGAGCATGTATGTAAATGAAGACGGAACTGACTTAACGTCCGCATCCATGTGGTTGATGGGTGTGCTGGGAGTAGTCAATGGGGGCGGTTGGGTCCCTGACATCAATGGCGATGTACCAACTATACTAAGTCTGGTAGTGCCTGTGCCATGCCGTGCCTTGGACTTGTGTAGACAGTCAGGAGGGAGGGACAAGCAACATCACTGCTGTAGCTGTCCAAAGTGCAGAGAAGGTCATATCTGCTGTGTGGATGGATGAACTGGAATGCACCGGGGATGTTTTCTCCTTCTCTTTATCCTGGTGCTTATGTTTGTGGCTCCCTGATGACTTGTCCTGGAATTTAGAGGACCTGGATCTATAAGAGTGGGTCGACGATGTGGTGATGCTCTTCTGCTGGAGCTCCTTCTCCATGTGGGCTGCCCGTTTCAGAAGATGTTTTTCTAGGACCCCTTTCAGCATCACCAGGTGACAGAACTGAAACCCCTGCCAGGCTTTCATGTTGTAGTCTAGGCTGAGGAAACACTGTGGGAGTCACTGTGGTAGATCTTCTCACAGCAGTCACAGTACTGGAATAATTTAGACAGTTCTATCGATGACATACCAGTCATCAAAAATCACTTATAAAAGTGATTACTGTAGAGAGAAAAAAAACAGCAGCTGTTGCAGAGGCGTTTTTGTCAGCAGTCCGATGAGTATGGTCAATGGTGGGAAAAGAACTGAGAAGGGGAGGGGCCGCCCACGTTTAAGTAGCTGTTGACATCCGATGTCGTCATGAATGGCCCCTGGTGGACTGCTTGGAAAAGTTTCCATGTGGTCCTAGTGCCTGGCAACTTATAGTTCCATAGGTGTGGCCTGATGAAAGAGATATCCTTGAAGATCTACTGTTACAGTAAATATGTAACTGTGCTATCTTCACCAGGGATATCTCTTTCATTAGGCAACACCTCTGGAACGAGTCCTAAGCAGTACCAAAACTAAATAGTCTGAGTGGACAGAGCACAGAAGTAGGCCAGAAAGAAAAGGCCTTGGAAGCTTGTGAGGTCAAACCCTACTTGTCTATGAGAGACTATGTCCAGACTGTAACGCTTTGTGAAGGTGCGGACAAGACGCCCCATGGAAGTTGCAGAATCTCTGTGGTGGATATAGTCCTGTGGAATGACCATTAATCACACCAGGAAGTTATTTACTGTACTTCCTGTAAGAGGAGGGAAGATGAAGTGCTAGGCATTCGGACAAGCACGGGTAGAAAACTGAAGCACCCTCTTTCTCGGGGGGAGGGGGCAAACAAAACTGAGAGGACTCTGTAGTCTATGGTATGGTGTGTGTGTGTAGTAGCTGAGAAAACTATGCCCCTGTAATGTATGGAGCAATGCTGTGGACCCCTAGACTGGCATGCTCTGCATAAGATACCAGAAGGTGGCTTCCCAAAAGAGAAAGCAGAAACCATGTGTGGCTTGCTCTAGAGAGCCACTGCTATTCATCCCAGCACAATGCATAATGCAAGGTGAGAGCAGATTATGAATGGGAGACTTAACATGTTCAAGGCCTCATAAATGGACAAGTTCTCTCTTATGGAGCAAAAGTATGTTTCTGCATAAGTGTACAGAATGGCTGATATAACCGATGAGCGCACTATGAGTAAGAAATTCTGTAGGGTGGCATCTGATAAGAACAGTAAAGTATGCCAACACCAGATTGACTGTTGCAGGTCAGAGAAGAAATGGGGCTGGTGAAATGTTTTCCTTGGAACCACCAGAACAGCAGCCACCCTTGGTAAAACACCACCGCATGTCATGGCTGTTGCCAAGAGCCATGCAGATGCAGGAAGGTCTGGCTTGGTTGGACCCGACAGCCCTGTAGTGACAACAGATCTTTGCATTAAGGCAAGAATACTGGTTAATCCTCTGCCAGGCATTACAGCAGTGGATATGCCATGGCTACCAAGACTGCAGGGGAGCAAGGGGTATTAAAGTTGCCTCCACCACTTGTAGTTAAGAGTAGTATTCTCTGAAATAACAAAAGGAAAGGCTGACAAAGACTTCTTGTTGAAAAAAATCCTGTCCCTGAAGCGTGTCCCGATGAACCTATCTTAACAAAGGAGTACCAGTCACCAGGTCAGCAGTTCTCACTTGTGTACCTCTGACCGTAACCTGCTTAGACAAAATGGGTTGGCAGTCTGGAACAGGTAGTGCCGAATGTTCTAGACTATAAGCCAGAGTCCAAAACTAAAGGCTCATGATGTCACCGCACAACCGAGAGGCATGAGTCTTCGCTGATTGTTAGGGTACAGCACTGACTTCCTGCTGAGTGAAAAGAGGACCTGGGGACAAGTGCCCTGAAAACTGTATGGGACTAGTTTCATGTCCAGGCCAAGTGGGCTCCCCACCCGGATCCCAAGGTATCCGTCATGAGGTTCCATCACCCACAGCAGTGACATAATGGAAACTTTACTGGGACCTTCTGCTATGAAGTGTTTAGAAAGTTCGAAGCCAGGGCATAATGGCATGCAGTTACCAAGACTGCCTCTCTGTATCACAGGCTGTGGCCAGGTGGCAGAACAGACTGTGCTGAATGGACATAATGTACAATCCTTCTGTGCAAAGAGATGCTGGTACTACTAGCATGCACTGGGGACCCCCCTCTCCAAGATTGGCCATGGGGCAGTACCTTTCTGAATCAGTAATGCTTCCCCTCAAGTGCAAAGCTGAGGTTTTGATTCCAAGTTTGATACAAAGTCAGGTATCTGCTATATGCTAGAAGCCTATCCATTCCCCTGTATTGCAACAGGGGAAGAAGACCTTAATGGTATTCTACGAAGGAAAAGTGGTCCTCCCAATTTTGGGTCTAGAATAGACCTCCAAACTGCTGTTCACTTGGGGACTAGGAAGCATCTTGAATAAAAGCCTGTGGTGGTCTATATGAGAGGGACAGGGTCTAAGGCACCTCAGTGGAGTAGGCCCGTATGCCGTTTTGCAACACAGACACATGTCCCCTGGAATAAGGTGTAAGCACTGGTTTTTATATGACCCCTACCCATGGGGAAGGGAAGGAGACAGACAGTAGATGTAGCCTGTATATGTGTAGGCCTCTGAAGGTCTGTCTACATGGCAATCCACAAGCTTTTTGTAGGTGTGTTGCAGCAGTGGGAAAAACCATCAGCTTTATGAGCAAGTGTGAAGTGCATGCAGACCACTGCTAGTAGCACTGTAGCATAGCAGGGACAAGATCAATAGCATAAACTGAGTGGAGGAAGTATTAATCCAACTCAATGTGAACATTTTGGTTAGATGCCACACAGTAGGTGGCAATGCTTTAACCATATGTGTACTGTAAAGGCCACTAGGACCTGGGCCACTTGCCAAAGAGGCCTATCATAGAGGCTGGCAGTGTGTAAGCCTTATAATGCATGAGTACAGGCTAGTATGCCCCACTATGGCTCTACTCCTGGGTTCTTTAACAGTATAGAAAAGGAGGTGATGGTAGGTGCCTCACTGCCTAGTAGGCAGGCCTAACAGATCAAGCACCTTTTTGTGATGGAACACAATACAGGGTTCAGGTCCAGATGGACAGAGGTATAGGTACCTTAATCCAGGACATCCCACCTCCTGGATCTCTTGGCAGAAGAGAGGGAGCTTAAGTAAGTGCCCTGGATGGAACAACTACAGGTATGCGCACCACTGGACCAGTCTGGCTGGAGAGAGAAAAAGACTGGTTAAATAAAACAGTGAATATATAAACAGCCTGTCTGGGCACAGCTAGTATGTATTATAGTATACACAAGGCTGCATAGAGAACAACCTTCACTGCTGTGATTATTCAGTTGGAAGGACTGGGGAGAGATTGCGGGAGTTCCAGAAACTAACAGGTTTCCTTTCATGGCCATCCTGTGGCTCCCCGACACGGCCCATGACAGCTGGCATCTGCTACATCATGGCATGCAGGAAGTACCACTGTGGTAGCTGGATACAAAGGAGCTGGTGGCATATACGGATTGGCCTTTTTTTTTTTTTTTTTAACTTAGTACACTTTATGCCCCTGTATCACCCAGCAAACCTCCTTCTGCCTCTTATCTCCCAGCCCCCTCACCCCACCAAATCTTGGATTTATCGGACCCTTGCAGTGCCCCATGGCTTACTTCCCATGGTGGGGCCCCAGAGGTGCGTCCCTGTTATCCCCAGAGGATCTTTAGCTTGGATGCGGGTTGGCAGGCCCAGTGGGCAGGTGTGGGGCCTGCAAGGAGAGGTAGCGTCATCCTACAGCTGGGGGATATTTCTGTTTTTGTCCTCAACCCCATGACGTCAATGGCATGACAGGTGCACGTGCATCTATATGCCCCTTCACGCAAATGTTGAGCCTCCCATTCCTGGCTGTGGTACTCAGCTGCTGCCCATGGTCACCCAGGAAGCAGCACAGTACCAGAGACACATCCCCCCTTCCCTGGAGGTGGAGAGTGTCCATGGGATGCTCTGATCACCCGACCCTCCGTCTCAGGCTTGTTCCTGAACCCAGGTCATTGGCACAAGAGGCCACCACAGATTGGCCATCTTTAGTCTATTCTTCTTGAAAGGTAGCAGCCTCTACCATTATGAAGACATGATAGGGCTACTATCGGCAGTAAAGAGGAGAGTCCTGGCTGGCAGTGTTAGCGGCAGCAGAGGTCTATGCCTCAATATGACTAAAAGCAGCACTGATGGGTTGGAAATTAAAGAAAGTCCAGTTGACAAGAAGGGCAGAGGCAGACTTGACCCTAGGTCTGAAAATGAAAAGCACTGCCCAAGTGTCAACGACACTTGTAAGAAAGTGGTTGTGCATGCGCTAGTCGACATCAGGGTAAAAGGATGAAAAAAAAATCCTGATGACACTGGTGGCATATCGCCTGGGAGAGGGTTGGTAGCATCGAAGTTGAGCCCTAACCGTGTGATCAGATGACAGGCAGAGGGCTAGAACACTGACGGTGGCAGAATAAAAGGAATCCCGCTGGAGAGGCAATGCCACTAAGAAAGTGGTTATGACTGTGCTAGTGGATGTCAGGGATAGAAGCCCCAACCACGTCGGCAACATACTATCCTTGACAGGCCCAGCAGCGTCAAAGTCAAGCCTCGATTGTGTGATATGACGACAGGCAGAGGGCTAGAATACTGACAGGGGCAGAATAAAAGAAAAAATTACTCACCTTAGTAATTATGTTTCTTCTATAGGAGTCTTGCTGTATTCTGACTAATGCAGTTAGCCCCAGCCTTTAAACTGCCCCAGAGAACAAAGGATTAACTTTCTATGCAGAGCACAGAAAGCTGAGCTTGAGCTCGGTTGGTGTCTCTGTCAGTTTCCCTTTGAAATCTAACTGTCAGATCTTTATGAGCAAAAACTCACTAGCTATCCTAAGTGGAAATTGTAAAATTTTATTAGCCAACTGGCAACAAAAAATTTTGGATTCCCAAAGGAAGACTCAAGTCAGGAAACCCAAAACAAAAACCCCTTCAAATAACAACAACAACAAGATAAACAACCAAACAAAAAAGCAGAGGGTGTAAAGGAGCACCCTGAGGTGCAACACTGTGCCTGCCCACCCACTTCCCAAAAAACAGGTTCTGAGAGGAGAGGTCAAAATACAGCAAGACTCCATTAGAAAAAACTTAATTACTAAGGTGAGTAATTTTTTCTTCAAACAACTTGAAGTCTTGCTGTATTCTGACTAATGCAGACTACCAAGCAGTACCTCCATGGAGGAGGAACAGAACCTACTTTGGGAATAGGCTCTGAAGTATTGCTGTACCAGACCGAGCATCACTCCTAGCCTGGATATCCAGAGAGTAATGCTTGGTAAAGGTATGGAATGTTTTCGAGGTGGCTGCTTGACAAATGTCTAAGAGAGGAATATCCCTGGCAGCAGCTGTACCTCTTGTAGAGTGAGCCCTCAGGCCTGAGTGTGGAATCTTTTCCAGTTTCTCATAGAATTGTATACAAGACACAATCCACCTGGCAACAGTTCTCTTGGTGGAAGGTTTGCCCCTTCCCACTTCTCCATAAGAGAGGAACAACTGGAGGGACTCAAACCTGTGACCCTTGGTATGCTCTGTGTAGTAGCTAAAGGCTCTTTTAACATCTAAACTGTGTAGCCTCCTCTCTCCTGAGGAAGAATGATCAGTGAAGAAAACAGGAAGAGACAGACTGATTCAAGTGGAAATCTGAAACCACTTTGGGCAAGAACCTTCTATTGGTTCTAAGGACCACTTTATCTCTGTGAAAGGAGATAAAATCAGGTTCCACTGACAGGGCTTGCAATTCACTGATACGTCTGGCAGAGGTAATGGCTACCAAAAACACCGTTTTCCAAGTCAAGTATTTAAGCTCTGCTGAGGACATAGGGTCAAAAGGAGGTTGCATAAGTTGAGCAATGTAAACATTTAAATCCCAGGCAGGGTCTCTAAACGGACGATTGGTATGAAGCAATCCTTTCAAAAATTTACAGAATACAGGATAAGATGATAGTGAGGAAGACTTCCCCACCGACAGAAAAGCAGAAACAGCTGACAAGTGTACCCTGAGAGTAGCTGGTCTGATGCCTAGGCCATTAAGATGGACCATATAGTCCAGAACTGTAGGCAATTCAGCGGTATCTGGAGAAATATGCTTCTTGGAACACCAAATGCTGAATCTCATCCATTTGGAGTTATAAGTCTTTCTGGTGGAGGGCTTTCAAGAAGCCCTGAGAATATCCAGAACCTCCTGAGACAGATGCAAATCTGCAAACTCTAACTCTTCAAGAGTCATGCCTTGAGATTGAGAGACTGAAGATTGGGGTACCAAATCCTCCCGAGAGGAGGTTAACAGGTTGTAATTCCTGGGAAGAGACAAGGGAAGATGGACTGCTAGAGACAGCAACAGGGGGGTACCAGGGCTGTCTGGCCCAGTCTGGAGCAATCAGAATCACTTTGCAAGGTTGTGACCTTATCTTGACTAAAACTTTGAACAGAAGGGAAAGACAGAAATTCTCCTCCGCTCAGAACCAGAGCATCCAGGGGACTGAGCCCAAGACTGGGGGTCTGTAACAAAGAGAGGAAATTGGTGATTGTCTGGGGCTGCAAAAAGATCCATCTCTGGAGTGCCCCACCTTGAAAAAAATCACCTTCAATACCAGAGGGTTCAGGGACCATTCGTGATGGCCCTGTGAGATCCTGCTCAGTGCATCTGCTAGCACATTGTCCTTCCCTGGAAGGTGAACTGCTATCAGAAAGGTTTGCAAGGAATAAGCCAGGGACCACAACTTCATGGCTTCTGTGCACAATGCCGTAGACCGAGTGCCTCCCTGCTTGTTGATGTACCACATGGTGGTGGTGGTGTCTGTTCTGACCTGAACCAACTTGTTCTGTACTGACAGAGAAAGCTTTCAGGGCCAGAAAAACTGCCCTGAGTTCCAGAAGATTGATATGCAGAAGGGATTCCTGAGGGGACCACAGTCCCTGGGCAGTGAGGGCCCCCAGATGGGCTCCTCAGCCCAGAAGGGAAGCATCCATGGTAAGGACCACTGAATGAGACTGAGTGGCAAATGGGACCCCTTGCCTTACATTGTCCTGATCCTGCCACCATTGAAGGGCTTGGATTAAGGTCAGAGTCACTGGGATCAGTTTGGTAAGGGAATCCTTCCTATGAGACCAAAAAGCCCTCAGATGGAACTGAATGTCCCTCATCTGGAATCTTGCCCCTTGGACCACTGCCGTAGAAGCTGCCATGTGGCCCATAAGCTGGAGGAAATGCCTTGCTGGTCGAGATACCTGAAGGCTGAAGGAAGAGGCTAGTTCTATAAGAACCCTTGCCCTTTCCAGGGGAAGAAAGGCTCTTGCTTTGACTGTATCCATCTCTGCCCCTATAAAGGTAAGAAGCTGGACAGGCTTGAGAACTGACTTGGGAAAGTTGAGAAGAAATCCTAGAGAAGTGAGCACTTGCTGGGTCACTTGCAGGTCTGACTTCACTTGGTCTGGAGACTGGCCCACTATTAGCCAGTCGTCCAGATATGGAAAAATGGAAATCTTTTGCCACCTTAGAAAGGCAACTACTACTGCCAGGCACTTTGTGAAGACCCTTGGGGCTGAAGTTAGGCCAAAGGGCATTGCTCTGAACTGACAGTGGCCTAAGGGCAACTCGAACCTAAGGTACTTTCTGTGGGAGCACCTGATGGGAATGTAAAAATAGGCATCTTTGAGGTCCAGGGAGGCTAGCCAATCCCCTGGCCTTAGAGGGGGAAGGATTATTCCCAGAGTTACCATCTTGCACTTTGGTTTTAAAAGATGTTTGTTTAGTTATCTTAGGTCTAGGATGGGTCACCACTCCCATATCTTTTTTGGGGTAAGGAAGTACCTTGAGTACAGACCTTTGCCCCAGTGTACGGTAGGTACTCTCTCTATGGCTCTTAAAGCCAGCAGAGATGAAACCTCTACCTCTAGGGCAAGGGTTTCTGAGAGACCTGCAGGTGGAAAAGATCTGGCTCTCATCCTTGGAAATTTTTTGGAGCGGAGAACCAGTCCCTGGCTTACTACTTCCAGTACCCACTTGTCTGATGTAACAGACATCCAGTCCTGGACGAAGTAAGTCAGTCTGCCCCCTACTGGTACAGGAGAGTCGACCCAGGCAGGCCCATCAGGGTGTCTGCTTGGCAGGGGCCTTATGCTGAGGAGAGGATGCAGCCCTGCTCATCCCCCTTCTGCTTCTCCCTCTGTGAAAAGGGAGAAGAGGCCTGTGCTTGGTAAAAAGGCCTATGAAAAGGCCTGCCCCTGCCCCTAGACTGCTGCCTTTGAGGAGTTGCCTGCCTGTCTTTGGCCTGAGCACTCCTGTAAGTGGTCCTGTACTCATTCATTTTCTTCATGTAATTCTTTGTCTGCTCCCCAGAGAATTACCCACTACAGGAAAATCCATGGCCTTAGCCTGGGTATCCTCTGAGAGGCTAGTACATCTGAGCCAAGCCAGTCTCTGAAGAGCCACAGATGTAGCCGTGACTCTTGACACATCATTGGAGTCCACAGCAGTATGAAACTGAACTTTTCATGCCTCAATCCCATCTGCAGCCACCTCCTCCAGCTCCTTGGCTAGCTGGGGGGAGGCCTGTTTAGCCAGTGCCAGTACAGTGTCCCACCTGGACTTCTGGTACCTGGCTGTATAGGCCATATAATTCACCTGCCTGAGTCCCAAGGAAGATGCCATGTACTGTTTTTTTGCCATGGCATCAGTCTTCCTGGAGTCTTTGTCTGGGGGGTGTGAAGCCAAGGGAATGTTTGCCTTATCACAGGCAGCAGCCTGCACAACCCCAACATGGCTGCATTGCTGATATAAGAACTCTGTATCTGAGCCTGAAAGTGTATACCTCTTGTCCATTCTTCTATCACCAGGAGGTATAGAATCGGGAGACTTCAGGATTTTTTGTGTCTGCTTCCCAAAAGATTTGTGAAGGGGAACAGAGTCTCCTGGACTCTGGGATGTCCACCATTTCCACAAAATCAGGCTTCTTTTGATCCTCCATTGCCTCCCCCATAGGAAGCTGGAGGGCCTCAGCCACCTTTCTGTAGAGCATAAAATGGGAAGGGGACTCAAAGCCTAGGAGGGGATACACCTGAAGGTCTGTCTGGGAAGATGTCCGGTTCAACAGGCACATCCAGACTTTCACCATCACCATCACCATCCTCAAACTCCCCCTCCTCCTCCTCAAACTCCGGTTCATAAAATTTTTCAGGGGTATAATCGTGAACCGACCAAACCAAGCCCCTGCCAAACGGTGCCGGATCGGTCGGAACCGGGTGAAGCGATTCCACCATCCGAATCGCTTTGGCTATTTCCTCGGCAGTCGGAGCATGGGCTTCTGGATCCGAACCGGATGATTTCTCTTTGCGTTTTCTGTCGGAACCAAACCCTTGGGATCAGCTCTCCTTTTGCCCTAAGAAGTATCGCCCTGGTCAGAGTGCACTCCTTCTGGTTCAGTCGGAAATGAACCGGGCTGGCCATCCGGGTCAGCGGACTTCTCGGCCTCCTTTTCCCTCAGTCTACCTAATCACTTTTCAAGGGTAGATTTGGGAAAGTTTTTACAAATTTGTCAGTCTGAATCGAGGTGTTCAAAGCCCAGACAATAAACACAGGTGGTGTGGGGATCGGCCTTAGCAAAGACCTCCCCACACTCACTGCAGTGTTGAAACCCAGTGGGCCTGGTTTTTTGGTGGGGTTTCTCAGACATGGCCAACCTAACCAACTTACCCTTTGTTTGGCAACCGCCAGGCAAGACTACCTTATCGGTTCTTAACTGTGTCACGGGTCTTGGAAAAAAACGTAACAAACATGTTTTTTTTTTAGAACTGATAAGGACCGGTAACCACACACTAAAGTAAGATACAAGAATTAACAACTGATCGGTTCAAGTTCCACATAGCAAAACAGTACAAAACCTATCTAGTACTCATGGTACCACAGAGACTGAACCGACTATGCGGAAATAAATTCGGTTAAAAACCAACGGTAAACTGACGCTTCATCCGACTTTTGAACCGAGCTGCAGGAGAAATCTCCGAAGCGACTGTTCAGTGAGGCAGAGTAAAGAATCTGACGGTTAGATTTCAAAGGGAAACAGACAGACACCAACTGAGCTCGAGCTCAGCATTCTATGCTTTGCATAGAAAGTTAACTCTCTGTTCTCCAGGGCAGTTTAAAGGCTGGGGCTAACTGCATTAGTCAGAATACAGCAAGACTTCTTGTTGTTTGAAGGATCTCTGTTGCAGTGGCAATGCCACTTTAAGTGGTTGTGACCCTGCTAATGGATGTCTGGGATAGAATCCCCAACCATGTTAGGGATGTACTGCCATTGACAGGCTTGGCAGCACTGAAGTCAAGCTTTGACCATGTAGTCTGTTGATGGTCAGAGGGCTAGAGTCGACAGCAGGGAATACCCACTGGTAACGTACAATCTACTGTCCATATAGGCACAGTAGTGTAGAAACCAAGCCCAGATCGTGGTGTCTGAGTGACATTTGGGGGGGGGTGAGGGCTACAAGTCAATGGGGCCCAAAACCCGACGACTGTCACAGACCAGCCGCATAGGCACGGTGTCTCAGATGCCAAGCCCCGACTCTGATGCCCGAGTAATGGTCAGGCAGCAACATACTGTCCCTATGAGCCTACATGAATTCCCAACCTTGGTGTCTAGAAGTCTGTTATAATGGCTGTGTTCGCTACAACCAAGGCGGATGGCTAGATAAAAAAAAGGGTAGTGGCAGCCCCAATCTTCCGGGGATCTGCAATGAAGGTGGTCTTGAATGCGTTTGGCGTGAATGGCAGTAGTGTCACCCTGCAGGGAGAAGGCTGGTAACCCTCAAGTGATCCTGGTGTGAGAGGCCTGGACAGCAGAGTAGTGTGCTTTTAGAAGTAGTGCTCTGAGCTGCCAGAAAAAATGATGACTGGACTGTCGGCACAAAACCTTTTCTATTTGAATGCATAACATTTCCTGGTCGATTCCTTTCTGGATGCCTCCATCACGGTGTAGACATCTTCGGAAAGACCCAAAGCCTGGAACTCTAGCCGCTCAGGTACCAGGCTGTGAGGTGCAGGGATTGAAGGTCCGGATGGAATACCTTTCCCTGATTGAGAGAGATCAGGTCCGGGCGTGTACTGAGGTGGAGGAAATCTGGATACCAGAAATACAGGTTACTCACCTCTAACAGGAGTTCTAGGAATGGTATATGTTGTTCATCCACACTGTCTGGCAGGTTCATTGCCGCTTTAAATCTTGCCGGAAGGTCTTTAAGCTGGCTCCTCCCACCAACCAGGGTGGTAAAACTCTCGGCTCTGCCCCATGACTGCATCGACGGCTGTCTCGGCCGGCTGACCTGACGGGGACGCCGTGAAGCCAGCAGCCTTAGCCGCAACCTCGACCGAGGTCGACGGTCGGCTGTCCGGGGAAGGGGACCTCTTCCGCTCCCACAAATGCCGACGATGGGACTTACCCTTGGGATCCTTCTTTTTGGACCAAGAGAAATGTCCCGATGGCCCCTCTCCCTTCGTGGAAAGGGAATGGCAAAGTTCCTTGAATGAAACAGAATACAAGGTACCCAAAGAGAGCGGGATAAATGCCACGACCGAGGAGGAGGAAGATGCGACCTGGGCCGCCTCCTCGAGGGCGATCATCTGCTCGAGCCGCGGTAACCACCCAATGGGCCTCTTTCGACTTTACCAGCAGGTAGCGCTTCTCGGCGTGCCCAAGCTTCAACCGGGCAGCGCGGTCCTCCAAGACGTTGGCCAAGAACAAACAGCAAGACTCGCAGGCCTGCGGGTCGTGTTCTAGGCCGAGGCAGCAGATGCAAGTGGAGTGCAGATCCGTCCTGGACATCTTCTGCCCACAAGGGCACTGCCGAAAACCGGGAGTCAATTTGTCCATCACAGCCATGAGGGAAAAGGAAGACCGAAGTCTTGAGAATTTTAAAATGAGTTTCAGACGAACCGAAGAATTAGGATCCAGTATATCACGCAGAGCGTTAAGGAGGAAACCTGAGCTTCCAAGCGGTAAGGAAGATCTGGCATCATGGGGCGGAGCTGAGAGTTTTACCACCCAGGTGGGTGGGAGGAGCCAGCTTGAAGACCTTCCAGCAAGATTTAAAGAGGCAAGGAACCTGCCAGTGTGGATGAACAACATATCCATGTCCCTAGAAATGAAAATTACATACCTTCCGTAATTCTGATCTTTCTGTGTATCTTCACCATTCATCACCTTTTGGTACTGGCCAGATGTCATGATCCCACGAGAGCTTTTTTTTTTTTGGATAGGCGGAATCGACGCACCATTGGCGCCGCCCTTGAGGCCGACGCAATGCGTGGTTCTAGCGGGTTGGCCATTAGGTGCTGTCGACCCGCTCCCACCAGTTCTAAGTTGCTGGAGAGGTGAGAAAGAGGGTAGGGAGGGTGGGACAAGGAAGTCCAAGGGACAGACAAAGGAAAGATACATAAACTAAAAGGAGAGATAAACGACTGAGGGGACAGAAAAAATTTGAAAGACTAAGGAGACTGGGTAGGAGCCCCAATCTCTGAAAGTAGGAAAGAGGAAGGGAGAGTGGGTTAAGGATTTTAGAATAAGGGTGAGTGTGGGGAGGGGATAGGAAATATACCCTGGAACCTTGACCTGTCTCCAGATTGTATAGGAACTGTGAAGTAGTAGCCAAGAGGCTAAATGCCAGAATACAAGGCACAGAATCACTAGCAATAACTCCAACAAAGCAGAATCGGCTATTCTGGAAGAAAAGACAGGATACAGGGATATCTCCCCCAAAAAGGAAATTTTTGGTGTAAGAAACCTACTTTCTTAAATTTATTGAGGTTATGTCTAAGGACAAGGAAATCAAAGGACTGACGGGGAGAAGGAAAGAAAGGAGGGCAACTACCAACTCCCACCCCACAGGGGCTGGAGCCAAAGCACTGAAGAAGGAGTTCCCCCCTTCCTGACCACTCCCCCCCAGAAGAACTATCCCCCAATGTGCCCAAGGAAGAGGGCACAGAGAGGGAGGGGGACCCAGAGATTGAGGCCCCAGGGGGATGGAAGGTGGGACTGTGATGAATGGTGAAGATACAGAGAAAGATCAGAATTACAGTAGGTACGTAATTTTCATATTTTATCTGTGTCAATCTTCACCATTCATCACCTTTGGGTGAGTGCCGAGCCCCCCAGAAGGGGGCTTAAACCCTAAGGGACTGAGTCCCTTAGCTCTCAGTGGGTGACACACTAAGAGGGAGAACCTTCATGGGTCTGGAGTGGCCCTGGAGTTGGAGGAGTGAGACGGGGACCCCCGGGGGGGGTAGGAAGTTGCCCCGATGGACGCCATCTCACCCCATGGGAGAAAAGATAGGTTCCCTGGTGAGCGGAGTTAATCACCGTACGCCGGGCCAAGGGTGACAACCGGGAGAGACGCATCCATGCCGTCCGCCTAGTGCAGATTGCTGTCCCTACGACCCTAGTAGCTACCTTATTGGCATCATATGCTGCCCTTGCTAGGTGCCTTGCTAGTTCCAGGCCACGTGCAAAGAGTGCAATGGCTTGTCTGGTTTGCTCCGTGTCAGGCATCGAGGCTAGGAGCTGACCTAGCCTGGACCACAGGAACCTATCATAGGTAGCATAGTGGGAGTGATGTGCTGCAATAGATAGCAGCAACCGTGCAGAGTAGAACGTCGTCCTTCCCCAGAGGTCAAAATCCATGGAATCTTGATCTGGGGGCCGGTCATGGCTAAGGGCATGAAGCTCATCAGGAGTATCCAGTTGCGTCAATCCTGACTGGGGATGAGGCATGGAACCTGGAGACTCCGGAGGGGGGCACAATACCACCGGCAGAGATCCCTAGGGTCTGGGATTCTGGAAAAGGGTCTCTGCCAGGAACGCAATGATGCCTCCCGAACTGGAGCAGGCCGGGGGGCACCACACGGGTGTCTGCACTGAAATCACCTAAAAAGGCATGTGCCGAGTGCTCTGGATTGTGTTGAGTGGGTGGGGTGATGTGCAGGTCCTCCAACATCCTCACGAGGAATCGCTGATACTCAGTGAGATCAGCAGCTGGGGAGATGTGGACAGATGGCTCCTCTCCCCCAGAAGAGGGGGATGAGGAGTCAGAGGACCTCCAGTGTTCAGACGCTGGCTGCTCAGGAGAAGGTTGAAAAACCCATCTTTCCATAGCCCTAAAATAAGATGGAAACTGAACAGCCACCGCTCTGAACTGCTCCTAAGAAAGAGAACCGCTAGGACCAAGAATACCCGGGAGCACCGGAGAATGTGGCAAAGGAGTGGGAGCATAGCCGACAACAGGAATCGGCTGACCTCTGCCTGGGCTAGGGAGCACATCAGGGAGCCCTAAGGAAAGGAGCTCCAGAAAACTCCACAGCTGATAGCTGATCGATCAAATTGGAACTGCCTAGGCTGCGCCCTGAAGAATCCCCCCTGTGAGGTGACCAGGACCGTGAAAGTCCAGAAGGACGGTCCCCTACCTCTAAAGAACGGGGGCCCTCTTGAGGAAACCAAAGGGAGGGCAGAGATCCGCTAGGACTTCTCCCAGAGCCCAGGTGGCTCCAGAAAAAGGCCAGACGGACCCCATACTCCTCAGAATCCGAAAGCGCCCTCCTCCTCGAGAGAGAGCCAGCCTAGGCAGCTGGCAGCCCTGGTCAACCTCCGAAGGGGCTATCCAAGAAGCAGCACCCTCCCCTCCCGTGGGTACTCCAATCAGCCCCAAAGTTGGGTGATCCAGGCACACCACCTGAGAGAGTAGCACCACTGAGGGGTTAGAAAACCCTCCAAGTCCAGGCTGCAGAGCAATGGTCTGCACCACTGCTTGCTGGTCAGCATCCCTGACCCTGGAGCCACTGTCTGCTCACCAGAGGGGGGTCTGGTTCCGGCCTGTCGAGAACACTACCAATGTGTCCATGTGAGCAGCCAACTCCCGAGAGTCAGACTGCCTGTCCAGCTCAGAGTCCGATTCCCCCTCCGAAGAGGTGGAGATCGAAGTCCTGTTCCAAACAGTGAGTGGATACCCACTACCATCACGACTCAAAAGGGCACCAGATCTAGAGACTGCACCAGAGTCAGTGCTGATGTCCCCAACTGCACCGTGAGCGGTGCAGGAAGAGGACACAGCTCCAACAACGGTGGCAGCCTTGGAGCTGGAGCCTGTGATGGCGCCGTCCCAACCCATGGCATTGCAAGCGGTGCAGAGGCCAGACATGGTGCTGATGACAGCTCTAACCGTGCTCTCAGCGCAGAGGTCGGAAACCCCCACGGTGCCGACCCGCCCCATGGCAGTGAGGACATTGACGGCACCGATGACAGCCCCGAGATCTGAAATCCCCACGGCGCCGTGTCCTCACTTGGAGCCGTGAGCAGCTCCAGAGCTCGACATGGTGCCATGCCCAACCACGATGCCGTGGACGGCGCCAGAGTGAGGACAGTCAAGGACAGCGCCACAGAGCCTACCACAGCGCCACAAGCACCATCAGTGCCGCGAGCGGAGCCAAAGGCACCGACGACGGCACCATCAGGGCCCATGGCGACGAGGCCAAAATCGGCATCAAGAACGGCGCCAACCCAGGCCTTCTGAGCTGAGGGTGCGACATCGGGGGAGCCTGACTGGGCCTCCTGCACCACGGAAAGGAGCATCTGCCATGGCTAGGCTAAGAAAAGCAAAAGGCCCCTCCTCCTCAGTCCATATAGAACCGGGAAGGGACCCGGAGGAAAGGCCAAGAGAGCGCAGCTTGGAACGAGTGTGCACCCGTCCTCCAAAAGTTGGTGGAGCTCGTCCAACTTTCTACGTGCATTGTTCGATGACACGATGGTCCATGGAGAAGCAAGCACCGCATGAATCCATGTCGTGAAGCAGGCCAAAACATGCGAGGCAACAGTCGTGCTGGTCAATGACGGAATACTTACGGCCGCACGGGCACTGACGCATAGGGGGCTGTCCTGTCTTCACAGATTTCTTCCCCTCCCCGACCGAGACATGACCTACGGAAAAAACAACAAAGACACGACATCGCAATAAAGAAAAAAGTAACAATCTTACTTTCATTTTTCAGGCGACGTCGAGTGGGTGCAACAGAACCGGCAGGTAAATGAACGGAGTCGACGGACTCAAACGGAGCCGAAGGCTTCAGAAATTCTTACAGGCCTCTCAACAGCAGAGCTTCCAAGAGGTGACCTTGACAGCGGGAGACGAAGAACTGGGGGGAGGGCGGAGTAGACAGCACTTAACGGCCAATCCATGAGCGCCACACAGTGCGCCGGCCTCGAGAGCGTGCATGGTGCGTCGACTCTGCCCATCCAAAAAAAAAAAAAGCTTCGGGGCCATGACCTCTGGCCAGTACCCAAAGATGATGAATCGTAAAGATCTGGGGCTACCAGGATCACCTTCGCCTTGTCCCTCCTCACCTTGAGGAGCACCTTGTGGATCAAAGGAAATGGAGGGAAGGCATAGAGGAGGCCTGGGGTCCTCGGCCTCAAGAAGGTATCCCCCTGCAGCGAGCCCTGCTGAGGTGGGGCGGGCATGAAACAGCCTCAGCTTGATGTTTTCCCTGCAGGCAAACAGGTCCACCATCGGTTTGCCCCAATGGGAGAACAGACTGTAAGCTACTTCTGGATGGAGAGACCACTCGTGGGATGTCTGGCCTAAGCGGCTAAGAGCATCCGCCAGATGGTCTGAGGCTTCTGCCACACGGATGGCGAGGAGATCTGCCTCCAATCAGTTCACGAGGGTCCAGATGCAGAGCACCTCCTTGCACAGCAGACGGGAGTGCGTGCCGCTCTGTTGAGGTAGTACATGGTCGTGGTATTGTCCGTCTGGACTTGAACCACTTGACCCCGGAGCTGAGGAGCGAAAGTTGACAATGCCAGTCTGACTGCTCTGAGCTACAACAGGTTGATGTGGTATCGGGATTCCTCAGGGGTCCAGAGCCTGTGAGGCCTTTTGTCCCCCATGTGGGCTCCCCAGCCCATGAGAGAGGCATCGGTCATGAGTACGACCGTTGGCTCGGGGTGGACAAACGGGATTCCTTCTGCAACTGTTCTGGGGTGGTCCACCACTGGAGAGCATCCCACATCTGCTGGGTGACAGTGATCAGCTGGTCAAAATGATCATGGCGTTGAATCCATTGGGCGGCCAGCTCCCACTGGAGGGGGCGCATGTGCAACTGGGCCCAATGGACCACTGAGGTGCATGCCGCCATGTAACCCACAAGGCGCAGAAAGTCCCAGGCAGGGCTCAAGCGCCCAACCAGAAATGATTGGGCAAAGGAGGAAAGAACCTCCGCCCTGTCCACCGGGAGCCAAGCACTGGCTTGACAAGAGTTGAGCTCTGCCTCGATGAAGCCCATCACCTGAGAAGGCACGAGTTCTGACTTGGCCTCGTTTATCAGGAGGCCAAGTCGAGAGCAGGTCTGGAGGGCCAGGTCCTGGGACCTCCCCACCTCCTGTTGGGTGGGACCTGCTAGGAGTCAGTCATCGAGATAGGGGTAAATCCTGACCCCTTGATGCTGGAGATGGGCCGCCACCACTGCAATGCATTTGGTGAAGACTTATGGGGCCGATAACAGGCCAAACAGCATGGCTCGGAACTCGTAGAGGGTCCCTTTGACCCTGAAGTGGAGGAACCGCTGATGGGATGGATGGATTGGGATGTGAAAGAACGCGTCCTGCAGATCCAGTGAACAGCACCACGTTTCGCTCCAAGGATGGTATGATCTGGGACAGAGTGACCATCCGAAAGGTGCGTGGCCTGAGATATTGATTCAGGTCGTGCAGATCTAGAATGGGGCGCCAGTCCCGTCTGCTTGGGCACCAGCAAGTACCTGGAGACAAAGCTTGGGTCTGCTGGAGGATCCACCACTGGAGCTACTGCCTCCTTGAGGAGGAGCTGAGCAATGTCATCTCAGAGAGCCAACTGGGTCTGAGTGGATACTCTTTCCACCTGAGGGGTGCGGGCTTGGCTTGGTGGGTACTGCTTGAATTCCAGAGACAGTCCCTGACTACTTTGATACCCCACCTGTCTGAAGTGACAGCGTACCAGACAGAAAGGAAGTGGAGGAGCAGGCCCCCCACGGGAGGACCCAGAGCTGAGGTGGCGAGAGTGGGGATGACAGCCCCCGTCTCTGTGCAGGCTTGAGGAGGAGGCGACGGCTTAGGCCGAGGGCACCAAGCTTGAGCCTGCTGCTGTTGATGGTGCTGCTGTCCGCCTTGAAAGGAGGATTGCTGAGCCACAGGGGAAGAATGACGAAAAGGCGGCTTCTTTTTCCTCTGCTGGTTCTTGCCCAAAGAATTCTTGACAGAGGTAGCGACCAAGGGGGCATTCGACTGCTCAATGCACTGAAGGTGACCGGCCACTCCTGTGCCGAACGAGTCGGTCCCTAGGAAGGGTATGTCAGTTAGTTGCACTGGGTATCCGCCAGGAAGGAGAGCCTCAGCGAAGCCTTGCAACGAGAGACAACTGCGGCAACCATCGAGCGGGCACAAAAATTCCCCAATGTCTAGGGCCATCTGGAGCTGCTGTTTGGTAACAGCTCAGCCCTGATCCCGGACCTGCTTGACCATGGTCTGCATGTCAGTGGGGAGACGTGGGAGAACTTCATCTAGCGACCCCAGAAGGGCGTGAGAGAAGTGACATGACTGCCGAACTTGCCTAAGGCCCAAGGAGGAAGCTGCATAGACCTTCCTGGCTGAATGATCCAGGAGCTTGGACTATTTATCAGGTCGGTCGGTCAGTATCAGGAGAACTGCTAGTACGCATGAACACAGAGGCGGTCACCAGGCTCTCAGATGAAGGATGCTCTGTGAACTCCACTACGGACCTCATGGGCACCACGTAATTGCGTGCCATGCGGGCAGACAGAGCTGGACAAAGAGAGAGGATGTTGCCAAAGTTCTAGGGCCGGTCCAACAATGGCCTCAGCCACAGGAAAGGCCTCCATCAGGATATTCCCCTCTCTTAAGAATGTCCATAAGAGAGTACTCTGTCTATTGCCCAGGTCACCTTTGATTTGCCGGGGGCGGTCTGGGGTGACCGTGACTGATAATCGCCAGGGAAGCCCGGTGTCCGGTATATCTTCCTTGGAAGGAGCCCCTCCCACAGGCTGTTTGGGCGGTGGTTCCACCACAATAGGTGGAGACACCGTTTTGGGCCGAACAGGTGGTCTTGCCAGCTCCGCGGGCTAGGGAACCGATCTGGTCAGCTCCAAAGGAGTTGGCTTCGGTCTGGGAGGTGAAAGCCAAGTAATGGCTGGGGTGGAAGCTGTGGTAGGCTTATGCCCAGACAAAATCAGCTGCTGCCACATGAGGTCCTCATAGCGCCAAAGTTTCTGCTGGAGCCTCTCCTCATTCGAGGAGAACAAGGACGACCGATGGCGTCTCCTCTTTTTGGAGCACTTATGGCTCTTCCTCGGCCTGTCGGTTGAGGGGATCCTAGACCTCTATCGAGATCGGGCAGGCCGACTTGGTCGGTCGGAAGACACTGGCGGGGCCAGCGACTTCTCAGAGTCTAGGGCCGGTTCCTCGATGGGGACTCCAGTAGGCTGGGTCTCTTCATCAGAGAAAACAAGGAAACGGAGTCCTCTCCAAGGAGTCGGCGACAAAGGGTCAATAGGATCGATGACGATTTCCATGTTGTTGACCAAACCCTTGGTCGTCTGGCTTGACAGCAAGTCCGAAAAGCCGGTGGCTGAAGAAGCGATCTCGACTGAAGTTGAGACCGCATGTTCCTGGGACAGAGATCGCTCCCGCTCCCAAGACCATCTCCATCGTGACAAAGATGCACTCGGATCCTTCTCCCGCTTATGGGATCGAGAGGAGTACAAGTCTGCAGGTGCCTCTCCCTTAGTAGGGAGAGACTGGCACAACTCCCGGAAGGAACCCAAGAAGATGGAGCCCAGGTTGAGCGGAATGAAAAAGCTCCAAGACTCCGTGGTACGAGCCGCCCGCTCCTTGAACGCTTGCATGCGTTCCAACTGCTCGGCGGATCCCGCAGCCGCTGAAACCGCCCACCGAGCCTCCTTGGATTTCACTGGAGGGTTCCTCTCTTCTGGCCTCCCCAGTTTCAGGCATGCGAGATGATCGTCAAGGACGATGGGATGAAAAGTCAAACACAGACTGTAAGTCGAGGTGTCATGGCTGACACCGAGGCAGTAGACACACACGGTATGGGGATTGGTACGCGACATCTTCTGGCTGCACGGGCACCGACGAAATCCAGAGGAAGATTTTTCTTCCATGATTGAAGCTGCAAATTTGCGATCGCTAATACGAACAATGCGAAGTTTCGGTAAAACTGAAGGTATGAAAGCCAGGGCCTACAAAATGTGAGAGTGTGAGGGAGGCAACCTGAATCTTCCAGCAGAAAGGAAGATCTAGTGTCATGGGGTGGAGCCGAGGTACATACCACCTGGGTGAGTGGGAGGAGCCAGCCTGAAAACTTCCGGTGGATCTTAAAGTGGAAGGGGACATGCCAAAGAGTGTGGATGAACAACATATCCACGATCCTAGAATATCAGTTTTAAAAAATAAAAATGTTCTTATGCTCTTGGTAATTATCATGAAATGCAAACCTGTTCTAAGGCCACAGGTGTGCCAAGACTGGTTTCTTATCTGACTTTGCTCACTTTCCCCTACTCTAGCTATTGCTGGACAGAGGGAGATACAAGACTTCACTCAAATGACATGCCCGTCTGACTGATACAGTGTAAATGAGTTCAATGCTTACTGCAACTCATCCTCTCTCCACCACACTAAACAGCACTATTTCCCAGGTGTTAAAGTAACGGCAGGCCAACTATACTAGAGAGCGAGGTGTATACTAAACCATTTTGGTGAAATTTGTCCCCAGATGAAAGACAGAGCACAGTTTTTTTATTAATAGGAATTACAATAAAACAGTTTCTGAGAAAATAAGAAAATGAAAGTATGTGTGCATTAGTGTATGTAAAAATAAATCAGTACACATCTTTTTTGCACTTTTCTTTTTATGTCAGTCTTTTAGCAAAAGTCATACAATCATCCAAGATACTTTGCAGTCTTAGAGAGTAAATAGGTTCTACATTTTTTTTTAAGAATTCTTACACTGGATATATCTTTATTCGTATAATTTGTACTCATAATAAAAATTAAGAGCTTTATACATTCAAATAATCATTTCAGCAGTCAAACTGATATACAAAAATAAGCTAAATGCCTTTACTTCCAAATAATAATAATGAAAAAAAATTTAAAATAGTAGAAACAAATAATTTTCTGCCTTTAAAAAGCTATGTTGTTTGTAAACTACAAAATGGAATAGATCTAATGGAGTTTGACTGTATAATTAATAGGCACATTTTTCTCAGCAACAGTCAATGTTTCAGTTCTGGGCCAGTAGCATTGACTATGAACCCTGTAGCTCCCACTACAAAAAGTTAGCACCTCTCCCCCCACATTTCTGCAATTTTCACACTAGGTATTAAATATTTAAAAATAAAACTGTAAAACTTACATCATGATCCTGTAGGACCAAAACTCAAGGGTTAGAAAAGAAGCAGGGTTGACTCTGCTGTCACTTAATAGCTGCGTTGTAATAGAGATTGTTACAGTAACCCTTAAAACTGGCATTGATGTTAACAAGTCACAAAGGTGTGACTCATCGTAGAAGATCTCAGCAGTGTTAATTCGACATGGGCGCCCCCCCCCCTTAACCGTACACATTTTTTATTTAAAGAAAAATGATTTACAGTTTAACAAAAATTAGGGGGAGAAAAAAACATCATGTATGATCGGGGAACTACTTCCTCAATGAGGGAATCGCTATCAAATCTATAAACCAATTAAAATGTACAGCTGTTCTGTAATAAAGGTAAAGGGAGGCAGAAGACGAAGAAGAAGCCCGGTGCATGGTTATTCTAAATAAAAAGGCTTGGTACAAAGTGCTTATCATTGAATTTGTCAAAATCGTGCACCCACTCAATAAAAGTTCTGCACTTCCTGCTGGCTCTTTTTCAAGGTGTCACACACCTTGGAACAGCACCAGCAGGAAGCGAGTAATGTCGGTGGAGTAGGTGTACAATGTCTACTTGCTGCAGTTCACTGATTGCGTTTGACTTTCCTAGCATGCTATTAAACAGAAAGATTTGCTAATATGTTCTTTGTACCGCACATTTATTTAGGATAGCATGTGCAGGGAAACCTGGACAACTTAATGACTACAACGGTAGTAGCACTGCACCCCATACCTGATTAAATGTTACCTGTTAGAAGCCAACACCTGTAGGCAGGGGATTAATACAAATTTATTACATACATAGCTACATAGACAGTGTCGGCAGATAAGGGCCTATGGCCCACCTAGTCTGCCCATTTGAGTTTGTAACTTCAGTTTATGTTTTCCTAGAACTCTGTTACATGCTGCATCTGTAGCTAACTGCCAGTGAACCGTTGTGAAGATCTTTTTCTTCTTCCTGAAAGATGCTTTAGAATACAGGTAAAATCTTTCTACATATCGCTTCCAAAGAAAACCACTGGCCATTTGCCGGTCATAGGTTATTGGGTGGCAGTCAAAATCAGACCTAGGCTACCACTTGTTAAAGACCCTGGGTATCAAATAGGAACTCTGCTTTTGGGTCTGACACTCTGACCAGCAGCATTAGAATCTATCTGTGGCATTTCAAATCCATCTGTCTTAAAAAGTCTGTTCCGAACACTACAACATCTGTCAAGAATATCCAGGAAATGGAATTCTATAGCCCTGCTTTGGCAAATCTCGCCCCCCCCAAAAAAAAACTGCATTCCAGCCTTGTATCTGCATCTCTTACATTACCTGTTGCTGTGTCAGGTTCATGTTGCAGAGGGATAGTAAAAACGTTGTAGCCAGCTGACTAGGGCTCTCCTAATCAACAAAGGGCAGAAGATGCTTGTAAAACCTTAAAGTGTGAAACCGTTCTGTACTGCACACTGCAGATAAATATATATGATCATAGAATTCTGTACTTGGACATACAGTACAGATAAAACAGTGTATTGTATGTTCTGTGCACATGGTGGGTACACAGTGATGCCAAAATAAAGATGAGACCTAAACTCCCAAGTGAAACTAGGAATCGTTGGTGAGCTTTGGAAAAAGCCTGGTGTTACAAGTTATTTCTCATAAAGTATCAAAAACAAGTCACATATCCAAAGTCTACTGTGCAAAAAAAAAAAAAAGATCAGAAGAAGAGGATGAACACCCAGAAATATCTGATGGACTATCATGTTGCGAGTGCGAAGATGGGCCAATATCAGAAAATACAGCGGTTGGATCTGGTGTCTGCAATCCAGCTTCTCAGTGTGCAAAAGGAGGAGCCCTCCTCAAAGGCAGTTAACACAAAGAATTGGAATCCTCATTCAAGCTAAATAAACTGCACTCTGCAGCCAGTAGACGCAAAATAAAAATTTTGTGTTTGCTTATTTCCAGGTAATATAAAGTGCAATAATGTAAAATGTACTCAGTGAACAGCCTCTTTAAACAGGCAGCACAAATGGTACAGTACTGCCGTTCAGGGATGTAGCTACCATAGGAAAGTACAGTTACGTAAGAACTTACCGTAACAGTAGATCTTCGAGAGAGGCTCTTCCAGTAGGTAATTACATATAGGACTGACACCAGCAGGCATCAGGACCCCACGGAAAAATTTCTAGCTAGCAGTCTCTGACGGGGGACCTCCCCCACGTCAGGTGACCGACGTCATACGACGTCAGTATAAAGGGGCGGTCCCCCATGCCCGCCTTCCAGTTCTTTCCCACCAAAGGCCCAAAAGGGTGAGACGAGAGAGAGAAGCGGATATTTCCCAACCTGGAAAAGGAGCTAAAAAGCTTAGGGGAATGGAGTGTGGGAAGATATTACCTACTGCAAGAGCCTCTCTCGAATATCTACTGTTACTGTAAGTTCTTACGTAACTGTACTATCTTACTTTGACAGGGCTCTTGCAGTAGGTAATTACATATAGGACTGAGTCCCAAGCAGTCTAGAACAAGAAGAAGCAAATTGGAGGAGGAAATCTACTCAAAGTAGATCCTCTAGCTGTGAAGGCCTTAAGAAAGGAGGCCTTGCAGAACAGCAAGCCCGAACCCTACTCTACGGCGAGAGGCAATATCCAAACTGTAATGTTTTGTAAAGATATGGATGGAAGTCCAAGTGGTGGCAGCACAGAAGTTTGCCACTGACACATTCTTGAAACAAGCCGCTGAGGCAGCAACTCCTCTGGTGGAGTGGCCTCTCATTTGACCCGGAAGGGTCGTCTTGTATCTGTCATAACAGAATGTGATGCAATGAGCCAACCATTTGGACAGGCATTGCTTAGAAACAGCATTGCCTTCTCTTTTGTGGGCAAAAGAGACAAACAGTTGATAAGTCTTTCTGAGATCTTTTGTTCTGTTAGTGTATTATCTCAGAATTCAGTGAACGTCCAGAGTGTGTAAGAGATACTCCCCTTGATTGGAGTGTTAACGTAAAGAAAGTAGGTAACTCTATGGACTGGTTCAATGTAGATTCCGCTAACACCTCTGGGAGAAACTTAGGGTTGGTGCACAGAGCCACACGTTCCTTGTGAAAAATCAAATTTGGGATTTTACACATCAGGGCCTGGAGCAGAGAAATCCTCAGAGCAGAAGTAATGGCCACTAGGAAGACAGTCTTCCATGAGAAGAACTTCATGTCTGCGGAGGCTGCCGGTTCGGAAGGAGGCAGAGTAAACTTCTCGAAGATGGAATTCAAATCCCAAGGAGGGGCAGGAATCCGGATAGGGGGTCTCGAGTGGAGAATCCCTCTAAGGAAAGTTTTAGAGACCTCCAGCTGAGCAAATGTCCTGTCTGCAAAAGGGACATGGTAGGCCGAAATGGCTGCCATGTATACCTTCAAGGACGAGTGACAGACCCAGATCAAAGAGGTGGTGCAGGTAATCCAGCAGCCGCCCAACAGAGCACGAGAACGGCTCGAAATCTTCTGAAGCGGCCCAAATTGTGAACCGTTTCCATTTCATGGCATAGGTAGACCTAGTGGAGGGTTTTCTAGCCTCCACCAGAATCTCAGCCACTCGGGGTGAAACCCTAAATCGGGCTTGAGCTACGTCTGCAGGAGCCATGCATGCAGTTGAAGGGACTTGAGGTCTGGATGGACCAGGATCCCCTGATCCTGGGTCAGTAAAAGTCGCGACAGAGGAAGAGGAGGTTCCTCTGAGTATTGCTGCAGAAGAGAGAACCAAACTTGCCTGGGACAGAAAGGAACGATCAGTATCATTCGAGCTCCTTCTGAACCGAGTCTCTGTAAGACTCTCGGAATCAAAGGGATCGGGGGGGAGGAAGCATAGACAAATCTGTCCTTCCAATCTGGAGAGAGCGCGTCTCTCCAAAAAATGCCGAGCTCTGCAGCGAGCGAGCAGAAGTCGGGAAGCTTTGTGTTTAGAGGTGAGGCTAACAAGTCCACCTGTGGCGTCCCCCAACGTAGTAAGATATCGTCTAAGACCCCCGATCCAGTTCCCATTCGTGAGCTTGAGCAGACGAGCGACTGAGTTTGTCTGCCAAGGTGTTCTCGACTCCCGGGACGTAAATTGCCGTGAGGTGGAGGTTGTGCTGAACTGCCCAATCCCAAACTCGCATCGCTTCCCTGCAAAGAGGGTAGGAATGAGTCCCTCCCTGTTTGTTGATGTACCATACCACACACATATTGTCCGTCTGTATGGCTAAGTGGCCAGGAAGGAGGTGCAGATGCAGGGCTTGAGGAGCATAAAGCACTGCCCGAAGCTCGAGCACATTGATGTGAAGCATTTTCTCGAGCTTGGACCAGGAACCCTGGGTCCTGTGAGGTCCGAGATGGGCTCCCCAACCTTCGCCCGAGGCATCTGTGGTCAGAGTCTGGAAGGGGGTAGAAAGACAGAAGGGAACTCCCCGACAAAGCTTCTCTTGAACTATCCACCACTGCATGTCCCGAACCATGGGAGGGGAGATTAGGACAAGCTGGTCCAGGTCGTCCACCAACTGATCCCACTGAGACTGAAGCATCCACCGAGAGATCCTCATGTGGAGCCGAGCGCGAGGGACTGCTAGGATTGCAGCCACCATAAGCCTGAGGAGGCGACGGACTGACCTGCCTGCGGCCGGACAACAGGCTGACCCGAGCCTGGAGTGTGGCCGCCCTGTCCGGGGGGCAGAAAGGCCCTGCCAGAGGTCATGTCCAGGATCGCACCGATAGACTGGAGCCTCTGGGATGGGATCAAGTGGGACTTGGAAAGGTTGATGGTGATGCCCAGGGTGAAAAACACCCCCTGGGTAAGGGAAAGGAAGCACATGAGATCCTCCCTGGACGGGGCCGCCAGGAGCCAATCGTCCAGGTACAGGAAAACCTGCACCCCCTGGGAACTGAGGCTGACGAGCGTTGAACCTTTCTGCGAGGCGCTGACATGAGCTAACAGCGGGAAAGAACTGGAAGGCGGGTGTGGGGGACCACCCCTTTATACTGACGTCGTATGACATCAGTCACCTGATGTGGGGGCGGTCCCCTGCCAGAGACTGCTAGCTAGAAATTGTTCTGTGGGGTCCCAACATCTGCCAGCGTCTGTCCTATATGCAATTACCTACTGCAAGAGCCCTCTCAAAGAAAGATCATAAATTGTGTATGTCATAACCCTGTTTGTTTTGTTATCCCAGTAGTTCCCTCGGGGAAAAAAATGAAAGGATGAGGGTATTTGTTGACTAATGCTGGCATGTGATGTACTGTCCACTTTTCTCCTCTGTCTCCATTTTTTTCCTCCAAGTGTTTCCACATTTCTTTGACTCTGCACGTTTCCTTTTTACTTTGCCATAGCCTAAATTCACTAACAGAAACAGTACTGGGGACAAGAGATTGTCTTTAAATATGGAAGGGTAGTATATGGATGTTGCAAAAGCATGGGTGTTTCAAAGTGAAACACAGGGACACTCCATGCAGAAATACTTTTGGGGAAATGCTCCAAGTCCCCTCGACCTGCAGCTGTATGCATATCCCTGACTGCTGTCCCAGAGTTGTGTTCCCTTCCCCGCTTCAGTTTTAAATATGCGACAAACAAGCAGCAGTGAAACGTTTTATGCATTTGCACTGCCATTAGTTCAAACAGCACAAAAATCATATTACCATGTCAGCAGGTAGGGGAAAATGGTGCTGCTGAAAAATAAAGGCACACTCTGTGGCATGGCTAATGAATGTAGTGTTATGCATGTGCAATGTGTGCAATGTGGACAGCCTGGATCTTCTCAGCAGCACGGGCAACATTCTTAAGACAACGGCACTCCCTTTCCATTCTGATGCTTTTGGGGGAAGAGGGGGAACTGCAGACTAACTTGCAAACAGAAGGCACCTTTCCCATTCATTATTTCGGGAGACAGTGCAACCTAGATGTTAGCGCACTGAGCTGTAAACCTGAGGATCATCAGAAATGGGTTTGATTCCCACAAGTACCACTTGCACACTGTCTGACCCTGCTCTCGAATGCACCTGGAAACTAGCGCTGGCTCCGTGTTCCGTTCCTTTTCTTTCCAAAAATAAATATAATGAATTAATTTAGGAAAAAAATGAGAAGACAAAATCACAGTATTAGGCTGTACAGTGACAGATGGTCTTCCTAGGATATCGAGGTTGTGCCCTGCACTTCCGTCAGACACTTGTCTTGGAAATTTTAATAAAAACGCATTAACATTTTAAAATCTTCTATTCTGCGTTCATCCTTTGTACTTTCAGATCATAAAATGGGATCCTGATGAGTTTTACCCTGGGAATAAGGCACTTGGTTAACAGCACCCCCATACAACAGCAAGTCTCTTTGGAATAATATATGGTTTGGAAGTACCATTTCAACAGCTGCTACTCGTAACACGGACCACACGGCTAGGAAATAACCTGAATTATTTTATGACCTGAGAGTAGATACATTTGATCAGTTACATGATAAGGCGTGGTCACAATGCAAAAAGACAACCACAGAAGCATGTCTGAATACATTATGCAAACAATAGTAACTCTTCAACAAGGCTGTCACACTACAACTTTACGTGGACGTGCAGGTGGTGATCTGTCCTGTGAAATATTTACGGTTGTTGAAAGCTAGGTTTTCCAGTCAAGTTAAAGGGTACCTATATGTTGCAGTCTACAGAAGCCACATTTTCATCTTCACCTACTGTACTAAGAAAGTGAAGTAGGGTAATGAGGACTCTAGATTGCCCTGGTGGTGTATGACAGCTGTGTGGTACTTTGCTAGGCAGGATACAGGCTTGGGAGCAGACACAGGATTTCAGCTGGTAGAAATCAAGACGCATTTTGTAGATGTGGTCCAACTCTAATTGGAGGTGGTGGTGGTGGGTGCAGCTCATCCAGCACTAGAACAGCCACTATTGGCTGACTAGGGAGTGGTACAGAATTCAGTTGCAAAGAAAAACATCCATCCTGCCCCTTTGGGCAGAGGAAAAATCTGACACCCGTCACCAAAGGATGCTTCAGAGCCAGACTCACTGCTATGCATAGGGACGATGTGTGGGCATATACTGTCGGGATGTGGTTGCTGGGGGAAGTAGTAGCCCACCTTGTGTGCCAAAAGCTACTTAAAATACAAAGGATACTATGATAACTGAATCTGAATTTATACAGCACCATTCATTGTGAAGTTCAGATAACCTCTGTGCAGACCAATAAGTAAGATGACAGTAATGCGTATACCAGACGTAGACAACCAGAGCATTCTCTATGTACTTAACACCCCTCCACACACAACCATAGACAAATGCATTAGAAGCTGTCCTTAAGTATCTTTATCACTTTTTATTTACTGATCTGCCTTTCTCTTTTTAAATAATTAGCAGTTTGGATGGGGCCTCCTCTGCACTATGGAACAGAATAATCTAAGAATACCAGCACCACTGCCAATAATGGAACTGAATCAAAACTCTCACCAGTAAGGTTCTGGCGCAAACCCTTGAGACAACAGAGCTTGGTGATGCCAACCACCTCAAATACTGAACCAGAAGAAAGCAAAATTAATATTCTGCTAGTCTACAGATTAGCTGGAGCAAGTTAATCGTATGGTATATGGCCCAGTGATCAGTGCAGACTTTCAATCACTTAAGACACAAACTGCTCGAATCCGACATGCTTTACTTTGCATAGAATACACCCACCTCCCACTGCTGACTGAACAATGCAATAAGATATGTTCATTAAATGGCCAAAGCAGTGAAGGAAAGCACTGGAGCAACCCTTCAGCAGCAGTAACAACCACAGTATAGTGTAAGTGGAATGCAGTTCTGGAACAGGAACAGAGGTAGCCTAGGTTATGTTAATAAACACAGACTGTACTGGCTGCATAACCAAATCATCCCTGTTGCCAACAGTCAAGCACTCCACTAGACAGTAGCAGGTGGTGTAAAGATTGACTCTTTGGTAAAACAAAAAAACAAAACAAATAAATGCTGCTTGCAGGAGGCTCATGCTCACCTGGCCGAGTGCTTCTCTTGCAAGGGTAGTGTAAGGCAGGTGCATGAGGGTATAAGCACTGCTCAAAGGTGAGAGGATAACAGCCACTTCCTTTCACAGGGAGATTGATGTTGGGTGTTTTTTAGGACATGTGCTCGTCTCCCTTCCATTTTAATGACAGCAGCCTTACTTCCAGCTCTGTGGAGCTTACGATTTTAGGAACCGTCCCCACACATTTTTATTGGTACCAAAAACCAATTCTAGTAATTTTAACTAAAATCTGATTTCTTTTAGCTGAAACTTACATAATAGTTTCAATACCATTTCTTTCACTGTATACTTTTTTTTTTTTTATTTATTTCACAACCAGTATCTACTGTATGTTTGAATATCTGGTTAGTTACATAATTTGGTGGACTTTATTTCTTCATGAAAGAAGTTCAACTGAATCCCACTCCAGGACAGGAGGGCGGTATGAACTTGTAATGCAAAACTGAAGTCCAGTTCTCCAACGCTGGAACCCCCACTCTCAGATCTCAGCCAACATTATGTTCAAGGGCCCCGTTATCAGCCTCTCGATTTACAACATGCCCCAGGTGAAAGATCAGGCTGATGCACTCAACAGCGTTGTAGCTTTGTTCTCGTAGTTTATAGCAAGACTGATAGCAGCAATACTTTTGAGTGCCTAGAAAAAATGGGAAAAAGATATACTGGGGATTAAGGAACATTAGGTAATTTTTTATATATGTAATACTTTTTTCTACAAGTATTTTCTGACCAAAAATACTATTTTCAAAGCAACTGTTCCAATGAGAACCCTGAAAGTAGTCATTCTGGTTTCTTTCTACAAAACTCATAAATCTGAACCTGAAACTTGAGTAGGAAGTATACCACAAATCTTTTGTGCAGAGTGCAATAATTTAACTTTATAAAATGGACAGAGAAAAATCCTGAATTGTGATTAGTGGAGGTGGGCTGACACCCACAGATTTAGCTCAGTCTAATGTCCAGTAAGTACTGATGCCAGCCTTCCCCGTAACATGGCATATTAATCTACCACCTCAGAGCATTCTCTTTGTTTAGCTTCCACCCCCCCACCCCAATCTGCTGTGTGATCACCCAAAAGCCTCATTCCTATGGGAGCTTACCTTCTCGGTGCCACACCAGCCAGCCTGCCTTTCACATGGCATTTAGCCACTGTACTCCAGTGTAGGGCCGGGAGCACAGTAGCAGAAGAGCAGCTGGCTCCCTGACAGAAATTGACCCAAATGAAGTGTGCAAGGCCAGCTGTGCCTATCAAGCAACTGTGAAAGAACTTCAGTGCAGAGGTGCTTGCAAATACTGGCAAACACTCCCTGTCCCCAGGACAGGCAGCAGGGACTAGGAAGAAGCAAAACAAAATGTAGAGCTGCAACGTGAGACCACATATTTAAACTTTTTTTTTTTTATGTCAGATTTTTCTGTGCCCCCTGGACGGCCCCCATCCAACCAACTCCCCCAGCCCCGTCACCTGGAATTACCGGGGCTTGCCTTTTGCCCGGCCTGGGTGCGGCAGCAACGTGGAGTTGGTTAACATCCTGGCGCCGGGATTTTCATCCACCATTTTCACCCGAGGGCCCCAGGAGAATGACGCATGCCTGTGGAGTCGCGCATACGCCTTCAGCTCCTGTAACGATCCCCTTCTGCCCACCCCATTGGGATAGCGCCGGGTACCCCATGGCCTGTGCTGTCTCCTGGCCTCCACCAGAGGACAGCTGTTAGCCGAGGGAAGCCGCTCCCCCATCCCTGGAGAGGAGAGCTGCCTCCCAGCAGCTCCACCCTTCTCCCCGGGCCGACCTCCAATGACCCAGGCTCATCCCCGAACCTGGGTTACCAACGTACCGCAAGGTGTGGCATCCAGCGCCTCAGCCCTCTGCGCCACTGGGCCAGCTAAACATTTTTTCTTTTTTTAAATGCTACTACACCAACAATGCAAATACTAAAAACACACACAGTACTACATTAGCACTCACAATACACCAGTGCCCCCAGCTGACAGTTCACCAGGGGAGGAGCTATATTGTACATATTTTTCTAAAATGACTACAAACAACCCATTTTATAAGGCAAATAAGACACTCCAGAAGAAAAAGTTACTCACCATAGTAATATTGTTTCTTCCAGGGGATCACACATTATGATTAAACTAATGCAGTCAGCCTTCAGTGTTGAACTGCCACAGACTGATAGAATTTATGCATATGATGGAACTCTCATTGGTTTGTGCCAATTTCAAACTGCTGCTCTGGAGTGCTTCAGATTCATTACACAGCCTAACAGGGTAAGGATCCTCTAACTGACTATGTAGATTAAGCCTCCACTTAATCACATCCCCAAAAAACCAACAAGTCCCAAGTAGGAACAGCAGTGTGAACCAACTGGTTAAAGAACTCAAATATTTAGTCAAACCATATAAAATTCAAAGTAGAGATGCAGAACCAAAGTTTGTCTCTCTGCAATAGGTTCAGGTAGGGTAGGAGCTTTAAAAATACTGTTTGATCCACTGGAAGAAAGAATATTACTATGGTGAGTAATTTTTTCTTCTAACCCCAGGAATCACAAGGTATGATTAAACGAATGCCGACTACCAAGCAGTACCTTTGGAGGTTGAGCCAAGAACCTATTTAGAAAAAAGGTTCTGCAGCACTGCTGTACCAAATCTAGCATCACTTCTGGACTGTATGTCCAGGCTGTAATGGCTTGGTAAAAGTGTGTACCATTTTCCATGTAGTTAGCTGCTTTGCAGATTTCCAAAAGTGGGATATCCCTTGCAGCTCCTATTGATGTAGCTGTAACCCTAGTAGAAGGTGCACTGAGGCCCAGAGGAGCTTGTTTGCCAACTTTACTGTAGTAGAACTGTATGCAGGCCACTATCCAGCGTGCAATGGTTCATTTTGATGCAGGTTTTCCATTAGCCATTTCCCCATAAGTGAGGAATAGCTGGGTATGCTCTGGCCCATGAGCCTTGGTTCTATCAAGGTAGTGGCTTAATGCTCTCTTGACATCAAGGCTATGTAATTTCTGTTCAGGTGAGCTGGAATTGTCAGTGAAGAAAACTGGCAAAGTGATAGTTTGATTCAAATGGAAGTCTGAGACCACTTTAGGAAGAAATTTCCAATTGGTCTGAAGTACAACCTCAACCTTGTCCCTGTGGAAGGAAATGTAGTCTAGATCTGTGCACAGGGCTTGCAATTCACTTATTCTCCTGGCTGAGGTGATGGCTACTAGGAAAACAGTTTTCCATGTGACATACTTCAAGTCTGCGGTTGCCATGGGCTTGAAGGGTGGCTCCATGAGCTTGGCAATACAAATGTTTACATTCCAGGCAGAGACTGGCCCCCAAAGGGAAGGATGAAGGTGGTTGAGACCTTTAAAAAAATTGCGAAAGACAGGATGAGGCCATGGGCCTGTCTTTATCAGCTGACACATATGCTGAGATTGCCGCCAGGTGAACCTTCACTGTCAAAGGTTTAAGGCCCAGTGTGTACAGGTGGGTCAGACAGTCCAGCAGGACAGGAAGACCAGCCCTAGAGGGATCAATGTCCCTTCCTGAGCACCAAATAGAGAACCGTTTCAACTTAGAGGTATAGGTTTTCTTAGTGGATGGCTTCCTGGATCCCCTGAGCACTGTCAATACCTCCTCTAAAAGGTTTAGGCTAGCGAATTCTAGGTCTTCAAGAGTCAGGCCTTCAGTCGCAGGGATCTGAGGTTGGGGTACAGGATGCTGCCCTGAGAGGATGTCCAGGAGGTTGTGCCTCTGGGGCAGGTGAATTGGGGAAGTGGCAGACAGGAGTGAGTAACATGGCTATCTCGCCCAGTCTGGTGCCACTAGGATCATCATTGCTGGCTGTGACCAGAGTTTCACCAGGGTCCTAAGCAACATGGGGAAAGGAGAGAAGATGCACAGGAATTCTCCTGACCAATCCAGTGCAAGTGCATCCAGAGGGATTGTGCCCTTGTTTGGAGGCCTGCAAACAAAACTGTGGCAGCTGATGAGGGTCTGTGGAGGCAAAGAGATCTATCTCTGGTGTGCCCCACCTTCTTAAGACCGTATATAGCACTTGAAGATTTAGTGTCCATTTATGCTGATTCTGACTGATCCTGCTGAGGGAGTCTGCCAGGATGTTGTCCTTCCCTGGAAGGTGGATAATGGATAGGGACACCTGTATGGAGTAGGCCAGACTCCACAGCTTCATTGCCTCTGTGCACAGCAGGGTGGATCTGGTTCCCCCTTGTTTGCTGATGTAGTACACAGTGGTAGTGTTGTCTGTTCTGACCTGGACCACCTTGCTTTTTAAGTGAGAGGCAGGTACACTGCCCTGATCTCTAGGAGATTTATGTGCAGAAGTGATTCCTGAGGTGACCATATTCTGCTGGCTGTTAGGTCCAGCATGTATGCACTCCACCCCAGTAGTGAGGCATCTATCGTGAGCACTCCTGAAGGTTGCTCTTTTTGGAATGGAACTCTTTCCCCGAGATTTTCTTGGTCCAATCACCACTGCAGGGCCTGCAGGAGGGTGTTTGGGCTTGCACCAATTTTGCCAGGGAATCTTCTCTGGGAACAGTGAGCTCGTAAAAGGAATTGTATATCCCTTATTTGAAACCTGGATCCTGGAACCACTGCTGTGGCAACTGTTATGTGGTCCAGTAGCTGCAGAAACTCACTTGATAGCCTGGGTCTGTTCATTCAAAATGATCCTGCTAACTGCAGGATGCTGCCCACTATTTCCTGAGGGAGAAAGGCTCTTCCTTGACAGGTGTCTAGCTCTGCTCCAATGAAGTCCAGAAGCTGGACTGGCTCTAGCTGGGACTTCTGGACTTTTGTCAGGAATCCCAGAGACTCTAATGTACTCCCTGTTAAGGCCATAGCATCTCTGGCATGTTGCAGGGACTGACCCATGACTAGCCAGTCGTCCAGATATGGGAATACAGTCACTCCCTGCCTTCTCAGATGTGCCACCACTACAGCCAGACATTTTGTGAATGCCCTGGGAGCGGAGGTTAAACCGAAGGGCATGGCTGCGAACTGATACTGACCTGAAGGCAATCTGAACCTTTCTGTGGCTTGGCCTTATTGGTATGTGAAAGTACAGTAGGCGTCCTTGAGGTCCAAGAATGCCAACCAATTCCCTTTTTGCAGTGTGGGCATGATCATGGCCAACGTGACCATCTTGAACTTTGGTTTTGATACATGTTTGTTTAGGAGTCTTAGATCGAGCATGGGCCGACAGTCCCCGGTTTTCTCTGAGTAAAGAAATATCTTAAGTAGAAGTCTTTTCCACGCTGTAGCAGGGGCACAGGTTCTACTGCTCTGATGGTTACCAGGTTTGCTACCTCTGCCTCCAAGAGGATTTTGTCTGCAGAGGTTGCAGGGACAAAATTTCTGGCTCTCAGTTTGGGAAGAGATCTGAAGCTTAGAGACAGCCCTTGGCTCACTACCTCCATGACCCACTTGTATGTGGTGATGGCATGCCAAGCTTGGAGGAAGTGAGCCAATCTGCCCCCTACTGGTAGGGGGAGGCGACCTGCAACAACCTGTCTGGGATTTTATTTTGGCTGAGCCTGAGGCACTTGTGCTCAACTTCTCATAGTCCTTCTACCTCTACCTCTGAAATGCCCCCTAGACTGCTGGTAGTCTGGTATTGCCCGAGCTTGGAAAAAGGGCCTGGAGTAGGAGCCCCTACCCCTGTCTCCCCTGTACTAGGACCTGTAAGAAGTGGAGGACTTTTCTTTAGCAGAATTACTTTTATAGGTGGCCTTGTACTCCTCCAACTTTTTCATACAGGCCTCTGTTTTGTCTCCAAAAAAGGGGGCCACCCTCACAAGGGAAGTCCATTGCTTTGGTCTGTGTGCACTGGGTCAAGTTTGTGGCCTTTAGCCATGCAAACCATCTCATAGAGACGGAGAGGGCCATGAGCCTGGCTGTGGTATCATTACCATCCACAGTCATATGGAACTGATATTTGGTGCCATCCAGTGCAGTACTAGCAGTTTCTGCCAGGTCCACTGCCACGTCCCCTGGGACTTTGTCAGTCAGTGCCACAACAGTATTCCATAAGGCCTTTTGGTACTGGACTGCATAAGCTCTGTAGCTGGCCTGTCTCACAAGGAGTGAGGCAGCCAGATACCTTTTCTTCCCCATCCCATCCAATTTCCTGGAATCTATATCAGGAGGGTGGGAAGACAAAGGTATCCTTGCTTTGTCACAAGCTGCTGCCTGAACCACTCCCTCATGAGCTGAGTGGTGAAACAAAAATGCAACAGTGGATCTGTCAAGTTGATATTTTCTATCAACTTTTTTGTCAGCCCCTGGGACAGTAGTGTTTTTTTTTTTTTTTTAAATATGCAGCACTGCTTTCCTTAGGGACTTATGCATAGGGAGCATCAGCTGTTCGGTGGGTGTCAACCTCATCATTTCTAAGAAATTAGCTTCCTTGCCATCCTCCTCAGTCTCCTGGATTGGGAGATTCAAGGTCTCTAACATTTGCTTGACAAATGAGTAGTGTGAGGTATAATTATCAGGACCCCTAGGTGGGGAACCAAACTCCTGCTCAGGGGACACATCTGGTTCAATGGGTTCCCCTCTCTTCCCCCTCCGGGTTATCATACACATATACTGGTTCCTGGACCTCCAGAACCAGGGCACGAACCGGTGGAGGCACCGGAAAGTACAGTTACGTAAGAACTTACTGTAACAGTAGATCTTCAAGAGGAGCTCTTGCAGCAGGTAATACCATTAGGACTAATGCCGCCAGGCGTTAGGAACCCATGGCAATCTTGTAGCTAGCAGTCTGTAGTGGGGGAACGACCCAGACGTCTGCTCCACCCGATATCAGATGTGGTATAAAGGGGGCAGTTCCCCGCCATCTCAATTCTCCCGCTGGAGACTTGGCTAAAAGGATTTGAAGAACTGAGCAGAAACTCCCCAACCCTGAATAAGGGTAAAAACACAGATTCCTGGGGGATGGAGGGTGGGAATGCCACCCGCTGCAAAAGCTCCTCTCAAAGATCTACTGTTATGTTAAGTTCTTATGTAACTGTACTATCTGACTTTGAGGGGGAGCTCTTGCAGCAAGTAATACCATTAGGACCGAGTCCCAAGCAGTACCAAAAGATAGGCCCAGGTCTGACAGGGAGGGGTGAGATAATTAATAACAGAACAGCCTCATGAGAGTAGGCCTTGCAGGGCAGCCAGTCAGAACCCTGCTCTCCTCCTAGAAGCAATGTCTAGGCTGTAACACCTGATGGAGGTGTGGACTATGCTCCAGGTTGTGGCAGCACAGATATCTGCTGAAGACATGTTTTTTAAGGAGGCAAATGAGGCAGCTGCAGCCCTGGTGGGGTGACCCTTGATGGGTCCCGGCAAGGGTTTACCATGGTATTCGTAACAAAAGAAGATGCGGTGCACCAGCCAACGGGATAGTGGCTACTTGGAGTCCGGAGCCAATGTCATCCTTTCTGCAAAGGAGACAAACAACTGGTCCGTCTTCCTAGAAAGCCTAATCCTATGGAGAGAATATCTCAGGATTCTGTGAACATTCAGAGTACGCAACAAAGCTGCTCCTTGATTTGCAAATTCAGGATGGTAAACCGGATGTCCTGGCTTATGCCTTAGGACAAAAGTCCTTGCAAAACAGCCAGACTGAAGCCGGCTCGGCGTCTGGAGACGATATCCAAGCTGTAATGCTTGACAAAGGTATGCACGGAGTTCCAGGTAGCAACCGCACATATGTCCCTGACAGAGACATTTCTCAGGGCGGTGAATGAAGCAGACACTCCTCTGGTGGAGTGATCCCTAAGCGGGCCCAGTAGGGGCTTACTGTGTTTTTCATAGCAGAAGGAAACGCAGTAGACTATCCACTTCGATATCATCTGCTTGGTCACCGGTTTTCCCAAGCACTGTGGTGCAAAGGCCACAAGAAAAAATGACTCACCTTAGTAATGTTGTTTCTTCTAATGGAGTCTTGCTGTATTCTGACATATTGCAGTGACGTCCAACCTTTGAACTGCCCCAGAGATGAAAGAGTTAACTTTCCATGCCAGGCATGGAACGCTGAGCTCGAGCTCGGTTGAGACTCTGTCTGTTGATGTTTGAAGTCAAACCGTCAGATCTTTACGAGCCATACTCACTGGGTGTCCTGTGTGGAAACTGTAAACTTACACTAGCCAACTGGCTACTAAATATAACAAACAGATTTTTTGGTCCCAAAACAAAGACTCAAGTCAGGAAACCCAAAAAATATAACAAAACACAACACCCACCCACCCAAACTAAAGGGGTGAGAAAATAAGGGGTTGGGGCACTTCCCGAGTGCCAACACTGCTACTGCCCACCCACATCCCAAAAAACAAGGTTCTGAGAGGGGAGGCGGGGGGGAGGTCAGATACAGCAAGACTCCATTAGAAGAAACAACATTACTAAGGTGAGCAATTTTTCTTCAAACAACATGAAGTCTTGCTGTATTCTGACATATTGCAGACTACCAAGCAGTACCTCCATGGAGGAGGGACAGAACCTACTTAGGAAATAGGCTCTGAAGCACTGCTGTGCCAAACCGAGCACCACTCCTAGCCTGGATATCCAGAGAGTAATGCTTGGTAAAAAGTGTGTACTGTTTTCCAGGTGGCTGCTTGACAAATCTCTAAGATAGGAATATCCCTGGCAGCAGCCAGGGAAGTAGCTGTACCTCTGGTAGAGTGAGCCCTCAGGCCAGAGGGTGAAGTCCTACCTAGTTTTTCATAGCAAAATTGAATGAAAGACAATCCACCTGGCAATAGATCTCTAAGTGGCAGGTTTTCCCTTACCAACCTCACGATAAGTGAGGAACAGTTGGAGGGAGTCAAACCTGTGACCCTTGGTGCGCTCTATGTAGTAGCTAAGGGCCCTTTTCACATCCAAACTGTGCAGCCCCCTCTCCCCAGAGGAGGAATGGTCAGTGAAGAAAACAGGAAGAGACATAGACTGGTTAAGGTGGAACTCTGAAACCACCTTAGGCAAAAAAGGAAAATTACGTACCTACCGTAATTCTTGATCTTCTTGGACGAGTCTCCACCACTCATTCACACTAGTAGGATTAGCGCCGGAGGCACTAAGACCCATCGGGAGCAAACTTTTTGCTGGAGGGTCGGCGCGAGACACGGCGCCGCGAGCAGCGGCTCGAGCGGTAATGACCATCTCGGCGACGACCCTCCAACCGCCTCAGTACCTTTTTTACCAAGGAGGTGCAGCGCAACTAACGTAAAGAGTAAACCCAACATTAAAAAACGGACATAAGATAGTCCGTATGACCCGTGTAAGAAGGGTCAGCAAAGAAGTCCTCACGGCCTAAAGATTTGAGGGAGTGAAGACCAATACAGCGGTGAGCTCGGGGGATGGAGGGTGGGCGGTTGAATGAGTGGTGGAGACTCGTCCAAGAAGATCAAGAATTACGGTAGGCACGCAATTTCCTATCTTCCTGGACATAAGTCTCCACCACTCATTCACACTAGATGGAGAGTACCAAGCTGATAATCCCCAAAAGGGCGGCAGAAAGCCAGAGCTCACGCTGTCTAAGATAGAAGCCCATTAAGGATAGTTCTGCCGAGATCACGAGATAATCGCCTAGCATGAACATCCAGTGCATAGTGCTTAACGAAGGTATGCACTGAGCTCCAGGTGGCGGCGTTGCATATATCTGCAATTGGAACATTGCATAATTTCCGCTAGGGATGCCGACCGCCTCTAGTAGAGTGAGCGACACTCTACCTTCTAATTTAACTTGAGCCATGGAATAGCAATGACGAAGGCATGCCACTAACCATGAAGAGATGCATCTAATAGCGACAGGTTGACCCAGCCGGTGTCGCTGAAAGAAACGAACAGTTGCTGAGTCTTGCGAACATCCTGGTTCTATCTAAATAGAACCGCAAGGCTCTCTTAACATCCAAGGAATGAAGAGCTCGTTCCTTCATTTTGGAAATTAGCGAAGTAAGCGGAAGTACCAGAGGTTGGTTTAGATGGAATTCTGACACAACCTTGGGAAGAAATTTAGGATGAGTACGGAGAACTACCTTGTCTTTATGGAATACAGTATACGGAAGGTCCGTAACCAGGGCATGTATCTCAGAGACCCTGCGGGCTGAGGTAATGGCCACCAGGAAGGCAGTCTTCCAGGTAAGAAATTTTAGCTCACAGGTAGCTAAGGGTTCGAAAGGCTTCCGAGTGAGCATGTCCAGCACCAGGTTAATGTCCCAGGCTGCAACTGGACGCTTAACAGGGGTCTGGTATGGAGAATCATAAGAAATCTCTTCACCATAGGTAACTGAGCCAGAGTTAAGGAAGAAACCGGCTCATGGAACGCTGAGATGGCACTAAGGTGAACTTTAACTGTGGAGTACTGAAGACCTAAGTTTGACAGGTCCAAAAGATACTCCAGAACCTTGCCAGGAGGACAGGAAAGGGATTCAAGAGGATTCTGCACACCAGAGAAAAATGTTTCCATTGGAAGCGTCGTTTGGTGGCTGGCTTCCGAGCAGCCAGAAGGATGTCTGAGACTCTACAAGAGCGTTGAACCGATTCACTTCTATCTCTTCAGGAGCCAAGCATGAAGATGAAGTGATTTCAGGTTGGGATGGACCAACGAACCCTGAGTCAAAAGACTGATTTGCAAAGGAAGTGGTCTCGAGACGCTGCCAACATACTGTTGAGTAGAGGAACTATAGTTGCCGAGGCCAGGAAGGAGCAATGAGAATCATCTTGGTCCCTGAGACTCGAACTTGAGGAGTACTCTCTGGATTAGAGGAAGCGGTGGAAAGGCGAAAGAAAGCGCTTTGTCCACCGCAGCCTGAACGATCCTGACAGAAAATGCCAGGCCCTGGATTTCTGGAGCAGAAGAGAGGCAGTTTTGCGTTGAGTGGGGATGCAAAAGGTCCAGGTCTGAGTCCCCACTCTTTGAACAGGGACGAGCTACGGCTGGATCGAGACCACTCTTGAAGTCTGCCTCCGTTCTGCTGAGGTGATCTGCTAGGTCGCTTTGTATACCTGGCAGATAAACCGCTTGAATCAGAGACTTGTGCTCAAGCACCACTCCCACACCCTCATTGCTTCCTGCAAAGGGATAAGAATGAGCACCGCTTGCTTGTTGATGTAATACATCACTGCTTTGTTGTCCGTTTGAAGGAGAATATTCTTGTGACAAAGGACATCCTTCAGAGCTCGGATTGCATAGAGGACCGCCTCATCTCCAGGACATTTATGTGAGATGAGTTTTAACTGAGTCCTACACCTTGAGTGTGGAGGAGACAGTGAGCTCCCCATCCCATTAGCTGGCGCGCCTGTGGTGATGGAGATCTGATGATCCGGGGAGCAAAGGGAATCCTTCCAGGAGATTGCTCTCTTGAGACCACCAGGTGAGAGACCTTCAGGGGCTCCGCACCTTGATGGGATAAGACTGGGGTGAGAGGTCGGGGACCACTGAGTGGAGAGCATCCATTGGGTGGTTCTCATGTGCAGTCGGGCCAGAGGGACAGTGAAGACCGAGGACGCCATGAGACCCAACATGCGTTGCATCGAGAGAGCTGTAACCGATTGGTTCTCCCTGATGTAACGGCCATTCAAGGATGTCAGTCTTCTGTCCTCTGGAAGGAAAGCCTTCGCTGAAGAGGTGTCTAGAAGCGTCCCTAAGAAAAGGAGCCTCTGGGAGGGTTGCAGTTGAGATTTTTCAAATTCAGCAGAACTCCCATGGACATGAGGACGAGAAGTCGTTTGCACGGCTTCCAAAGTCCCTTGGCCGGAAGGGCTTGCTAGAAGCCAATCATCCAGGTAGGGAAACACTCGGAGTCCGACTTTCCTGAGATGCGCCGCGAGAACTGCACAACACTTTGTAAAAACTCGCTGCGCCGAGGATAGCCCAAAGGGCAGGACTTGAACTGATAATGCTGACCAAAGCTACAAACCTGAGGAACTTATGGTGGGTCGGGTGGACGGGATATGCTGGTAAGCATCCTGCATATCCAGAGGCCAGCCAGTCGTGCTGATGCAGCAAGGGTAACAGGGTACCTAAGGAAATCATTCTGAATTTCTCCCTGGGGAGGAATTTGTTTAACTTTCTGAGGTCTAGAATGGGGCGCATCCCCCCAGATTTCTTTGGAACCAGAAAGTAATGGGAGTAGAACCCTGTGTTTCGCAGATGCGGGGGCACCAGTTCTATTGCCCTGTTGTTCAGAAGGCCCTGGATCTCCGCGGTGAGGAGGTCTGACTGAGAGGCCGACAACCTGGGTTGTCGTCTGGGAGGACAATCAGGGGTTTCAAAAGTGAGAGAATAAACTCAATTATCGAGGACCCATTGTCGAGAGTTATGGACTTCCACTGGTTGTAGAAGTACATCAGACGACCTCCCACGGAGGAGAAAGTTCCACCGGGCAGAGTGGATGGAACTTGGGCCAACGACTATAAGGTAGCGCTGGGAGCTTTTAAGCCCCTGCGCTTTCTGCTGCATCTTCTTTGAGGTTGGGCAGGTTGGCTTTATGGAGCTTCCCTGCCTCTGCCTCGAAAGGACTGACGACTATGAAACTGCGTCTGTTCACATGCCCCGAGAGGGGCAGGCGGAGTCTGGCCAACAATGGCCGATCTAGTCTTCTGAGTGGCCTCTGGAACGCTCCACCTGAGTGCCAAAAAGAAAGGAGCCATCAAAGGCAGCGCCATCACCTGCTGCTGAGCATCATTAGTGAAGCCAGAAGTACGCAGCCAGGAATGGCGCCAGTACAAACCCTGCTGCTGAGCGAGAAGCAGTGTCGAAAGCATCCATGGCGGCTTTGACCTGTTGGTTATTGGACTCAATACCTCTAATAACGGTCAGAAGAAGCTCTGACTTGGAATCCGAATCTGGAAGAGCTTCAACCATTCTTTTCATAGAGTGCCACAGGATATACTCATACTGAGAAAAATAGCCTTGATAACTGGCGCTTGTACCTTAGAGTGGAGGCAGCAAAAGACTCTCTTACCTAATGTATCAGTCTTAGAGACTCTTTTGTTAATAGGTCGAGCTGTAGTAGTTTGAGGAAGAACGACCTTGTCATTCTCTGCCAGGACTACAATAGGATCCAAAGGCTTGGGATGCCAAATGGGACGATCCTTGGGAGCTGAATACTTCTTATCAATGGATTTAGCCACTGAGGGAATAAGAGCAGGATTATTCCATACCATTTGAGACAGCGTCTCGAAGGAAGCTGGATCGGAGGAGTCAAATCTGTAGGGATCTCCGGCATGAAGATACTGAGTCTTAATATCTTCCCAGGATCGATGTCTGTAGTCTGGAGAAAGAAGTGGATCCCAGGTTCTTCAACAGAGACTTAAGGACAGGTCCAGACCACAGGCTCTGTAGCAAAGAAAGATCCTGTTCCTCCACTTCATCACAACCGAAGGTCTGGGTCCAGGCTCAACATCATCTCCTGATGGTCCAGAAGGACTGTTTGGACAGGAAAGGAGTGAAAGTAGGAGAGGAAATAGCAGAAAAACAGGAGAGTCCCCAGGGCTGCGGGAGCGAGGCGGCAAGCAGCCTGAAAGCGGCACCGAGAGGCGCACGGCGCGAAGAGCCTGCTGTGACCCATAGCGCCCCAGGGCGCCGTGGGCGACAGCAGCGCAGCGCGGCCCGATGGCGCCCGAATGCAGGCGCCGTGGGCGGCTCACGCGATCGGCGCGCCCTATCAGCGGCACCACCGGTGACGCCGCAAGACCCGCGGCGCCCGCGGGCGCCCGCAAGACCCAGCGGCACTGAAAGCGGCGCCGACAGCCAACAGACCCTGCGGAAGGCGCGGAAGAGCCCCAGGAACTTGAAGCTGAAGGAAAAAACCAGGAGATAGGGGCATCGGTGGGGCCCCTGCGCCGCAACCATGAGGGAAACACCTAAACGCAGGTAGCTGGCACGAAGAAGGCGCCCATAGCGACTAAGGAAGGTCCCAACCGCCTACCTGATCGCCGGAGGGCCGAGGCTCCGAGGCAACCGAGCGCAGGCAGAAGAACCAACCTCCGAGCCCATTGCTCCATAAGAGCGGCCCACTGATGAAACTGCTCATCTGGAGTCCTACCTATAGGCGGGGAGGGGCTCCGATGTCGAGGACGACGATTACCGGAAGTTGGCGACTCCGAAGAAGGAGACCGGCAATAGCGATAACTTGGCGTCGGCCGCGCAGACATACCAGAAGAGGCGACCTCAGTGATACCTTCTCTTTTTGACCTGTGGGCGAAGAAGAGCTCGAGCGAGCAGAGTGCCGAGAATACGACCGTTTATTTTATGCCGCGGGGACCGCCCATCCCCCCGGGCATCGGACTGACCGTTGTCGGAACCCCGCTGAGGAGAAGGAGGCTGACCGGACCCAGCCCGGCTGACTGAACAGCTTTCATACGAAGTCTCCCTACCGTCACCTGACCTGCTCATGGTCGACTCCGTCCAGTAGGCCGAGACTTCTTCAAGTAAAATTAAATATTAGAAAAATTTAACGAAAATAGAATAAAATTAAGCGATACTACTTATCGTGATAAAGTTAAAAAAACAAACTGAAAACTATGCGCTAGTTTGAAGTTTGACTCCCGACTGAAGACGGCGATCGTCACTGAAGTGCACTCGCCGTGGGAAAAAAGAACACGAAGGGCGGTTGGAGGGTCGTCGCCGAGATGGTCATTACCGCTCGAGCCGCTGCTCGCGGCACCGTGTCTCGCGGCGCCGTCTCTCGCGCCGACCCTCCAGCAAAAAGTTTGCTCCCGATGGGTCTTAGTGCCTCCGGCGCTAATCCCACTAGTGTGAATGAGTGGTGGAGACTTATGTCCAGGAAGATCTTCCTATTAGTCCTGAGGACCACCTTATCTCTATGGAAAGAGATAAAATCAGGCTCCACTGACAGGGCCTGTAACTCACTTATCGTCTGGCAGAAGTGATGGCCAAGAAAACAGTTTTCAAGTCAAGTACTTAAGCTCTGCTGAGGACAAAGGCTCAAAGGGGTTGCATAAGCTGAGCAATCAAACATTAAGGTCCCAAGCAGGGCAGGGTCCCTGAATGGAGGATTGGTATGAAACAATCCCTTGAAAATTTAGAAAATACAGGATGGGCTGAAAGGGAAGAGTGCTTGCCTGCTGAAAGAAAGGCAGAAACAGCTGCCAGATGCACTCTTAGTGTAGCTGGTCTGAGTCCCAAGTATTAAGATGAACCATATAGTCAAGGACTGTGGGCAGGCCAGCAGACTCTGGAGAAATAGGCTACCGAGCACCATATAGAAAATCTTTTCCACTTGGAGTTGTAAGTGTTTCTGGTGGAAGGCTTCCGAGAAGCCTTTAGGATATCCATAACACCTTGAGAGAGGTGCAAATCAGCAAACTCTAACTCTTCAAGAGCCAGGCCTTGAGATTGAGAGATTCGGATACCAAACCCTCCTCTGAGCACATGTTAACAGGTTGTAATTCCTGGGAAGAGACAGGGGAAGGTGGACTGCTAAGGACAACAAGAGAGGGTACCAGGGCTGTCTGGCCCAGTCTGGAGCAATCAGAATCACCTTGCAGGGTTGAGACCTGATTTTGACTAACACCTTGAACAGGAGAGGGAAGGGGGGAAAGCATACAGTAACTTCCCTTCCCAATTGAGAACTAGGGCATCCAGGGGGACTGAGCCCAACACTGGGGGCCTGCAGCAAAATAGAGGAAGTTGGTGATTGTCTGGGGCTGCAAAAAGATCTATCTGTGGGGTGCCCCATTTGGAGAAGATCACCTTCAAAACCAGGGGATCCAGTGACCATTCGTAATGGCACTGAGATATCTTGCTGAGAGCATCTGCCAGGACATTGTCCTTGCCTGGGAGGTGAACTGCTGTAAGAGAGGTGTTCAGGGAATAGGCCAGAGACCATAACTTCATTGCCTCTGTGTGCAAGGCCGTAGACTGAGTGCCCCCTTGCTTGTTGATATACCACATTGTGGTGGTATTGTCTGTCCTGATCTGAACTACTTTGTTCTGAACAGACTTGGAAAAAGCTTGAAGTGCTAGAAACACTGCTCTGAGTTCTAATAGATTGATGTGAAGCAGAGATTCCTGAGGAGACCACTACCCGTGGGTGGTCAGGTCTCCCAAGTGTGCTCCCCACCCCAAGAGGGAGGCATCTGTAGTAAGGATTAGAGAATGAGACTGAGTGACAAAAGGAACTCCTGTCTTAGATTGTCCTGATCCAGCCACCACTGTAATGCCTGGATCAGGGTTCGAGTCACTGGAATTAGTTTGGTCAGAGGGTCCCTTTTCTGAGACCAGAAGGCTTTCAAGTGCAACTGAATATCCCTCATTTGAAATCTTGCTCCCTGCACCACTGCTGTAGAGGCAGCCATGTGTCCCAGGAGCTGCAGAAAATGCCTTGCTGGTCGAGACACCTGGAGGGTGAATGAAGAGGCCAGTGAGATAAGGGTTCTTGCCCTGCCCAGGGGAAGGAAGGCTCTTGCTTTTACTGTATCCAGCTCTGCCCCTATCAAGGTGAGGAGCTGCACAGACTCTAGAACTGACTTTGAAAGATTCAGAAGGAAACCTAGAGAAGTGAGCAGTTGCTGAGTTATCTGTAGGTGTAACTTGACTTGGTCTGGAGACTGGCCTACTATGAGCCAGTCGTCCAGGTATGGAAAGATGGAGATCCTTTTCTTCCTTAGGAAAGGCAACTACTGCAGGCATTTGTTGAACACCCTTGGAGCAGAAGTTAGGCGAAGGCATTGCTCTGAACTGGTAATGGCCTGAGGGCAGCCTCGCAACCGAGGTACTTTCGGTGGGAGCTTCTGATGAGAATATGGAAATAGGTATCCTTGAGGTCCAGGGAGACTAGCTAGTCCCCTGGCCTTAGAGAGAGTAGAATTATTCCCAGAGCCACCATTTTGAACTTTGGCTTTAAAAGGTGCTTGTTTAAATATCTGAGATCCAGGCTGGGCCGCCATTCTCCTGTCTTTTTGGGGGTTAGGAAGTACCTGGAGTACAATCCTTTCCCTTTGTGTAGGGGTGGGACCCTCTCTATGGCTCTGAGAGTCAAGAGGGAAGAGACCGCTGCCTCTAGGGCAAGTGCCTCTGAAGGATTTGCAGGTGGAAAGGATCTGGTTCTCATCTTTGGAAATTTTTTGAAGCTGAGAACCAGTCCCTGGCTTACTACTTCCAGGACCCATTTGTCTGATGTTAAAGACATCCAGTCCTGGACAAAGTAAGCCAGCCTGCCCCTACAGGTGGTGGAGAATCGGCCTAGCAAACCCATCAGGGTGCCTGTTTGGCAGGGGCTTTAGGCTGAGGGTGGAAGCAGGCCTGCTGTGCAACCATCTGCCTCTCCTCTAAAGAACCCCCTATGAGCATAAGCAGAACAGGAGGCCTGGGCTTGGTAGAAAGGCCTATGAAAAGGCCTGCCCCTGCCCCTGGAATGCTGCCTCTGGGGAGTGGCTTGCCTTTCCTTGGCCTGAGCACTCCTGTAGGTGGTCCTGCATTCATCCATTTTCTTCATGTAGTTCTCTGCTCCCCAAACAGAGAATTACCCACAACAGGAAAATCCATGACCTTAGTCTGGGTATCCTGAGACAGGCTAGTACATCTGAGCCAAGCCATCCTACGAAGGGCCACAGATGTAGCCATGATTCTAGATGAAACATCATTGGAGTTCACTGCAGTATGGAACTGCACCTTGGATGCCTCAATACCATCCATGGCCCTGCTCCAGCTCCTTGGCAAGCAGCCAGGGACCTGTTTAGCTAAAGCCATTTAAAGCGTCCCATCTAGATTTCTGATATCTAGCTGTATAGGACATATAATTAGCCTGCTTGAGTTCCAAGGATGCTGCCATGTACTGTTTCTTTGCCATGGCATCAATCCTCCTGGAGTCCTTATCTGGGGGGTGTGAAGCCAAGGGTATATTTCCCTTAACACAGGCAGCAGCCTGTACTACCCCAACATGGCTGCATTGCTGGGTAAGGAACTCCGTATCTGAGCCTGAGAGAGTATACCTCTTGTCCATTCTCTTGTCCACAGGAGGTATAGAATTAGAGTCTTTAAAATGTTTTTGTCTGTTTCCCAAAGGACTTATGAGAGGGAATAGACAGCCTCCTGGACTCTGGGATATCCATCATTTCAACATAGTCAGGCTCCTCCTGGTCGTCCACAGCTTCTTCCATAGGAAGCTGAAGAGTTTCAGCCACTTTTTTGTAGAACATCAAAATGGGAAGGGGATTCAGAAAACCTAGGAGGAGAAACCCCTGAAGGTCTGTCTGGGGAGATGTCCGGGTCAATAGGCACATCCAGACTTTCGTAATCACCATCACTATCCTCATACTCTCCTTCCTCCTCCTCCGGTTCATAAAAGTCTTCTAAATTATAATCTGGAACCAGGGAACCGACCGAACTGAGCCCTTTCCTGATGGTGCCGGTTCGGTCGGAACCGGGGTTAGCGACTGAACAATCCTTATCACTTTGGCTATTTCATCAGCGGTCGGAGAAAGAATTTGTGGAACCGCACTGGCTGATTTATCCCTTCTTTTTCTTTTAACCGGAACCGACTCCTCGGAGTCAGTTCTCCTTTTGCCCGAAGAAGTTTCGCCCTGGTCAGAGGGCACTCCTTCTGGTTCGGCTGGAACCGAACCGGGCTGGCCATCTGGGTCAGTGGACTTCTTGGCCTCCCTTTCCCTGAGCCTACCAACTCTCTTTTCCAGGGTAGCTGCAGGAAAATTCTTGCAAATCTGGCAGTCTGAATCGAGGTGGTCAAACCCCAGACAATAAACACAGGTGGTGTGGGGATCAGCCTTAGCAAAGGCTTCCCCACACACACTACAGTGTTGAAACCCAGTGGGCCCGGTTTTTCCTTTGGGTTTCTCAGACATGGCCAGTCCTAACAAAACTTACCCTTTTTTCGGCAATCCGCCAGGCAAGACACCCTTATCGGTTCCTGAACGTGTTACGGGTCGTGGAAAAAAACATAATGAAATCCGTTTTTTTAGAACCGATAAGGACTGGTTACCACACTCTAAAAGTAGAATAAACTTTTTTTGAACAACCTGATCGGTTCAAACCGAACCGATCGCATGTTTACAAGTTCCACACAGAAGAACAAGAAAATAAACCTATCTAGTACTCACGATACCACAGACAGAGACTGAACCGAAGGTTAACGGATTAAATCGTCAAAACCAGAAAAGCGGTATTTTAACCGACAAACTTGAACCGAGCAAAGGAGAAATCTCCGGAGCGACTGTTCAGTGAGGCGGAGTAAAGAATCTGATGGTTTGACTTCAAACAGCAACAGACAAGAGTCTCAACCGAGCTCGAGCTCAGCATTCCATGCCTGGCATGGAAAGTTAACTCTCATCTCTGGGGCAGTTCAAAGGTTGGACATCACTGCAATATGTCAGAATACAGCAAGACTTCATGTTGTTTGAAAAAGTTGCTCCAATTGATGGTGCGTAGCCGTACGTTTGAAGTAATACCTCAAAGTCCTGTGGACATCCAGTGTGTGAAGGAGAGCCTCCCCTCTATTAGATGGGGAAGGAAAATAGATTGGAAGGTCAACCGACTGGTTGAGGGTCAACTCTGAGACCACTTTTGGAAGAAACGTAGGATTTGTTCTAAGGGAAACCCTTTCCCTGTGGAAAATCAAATACGGCTCTTTACACATCAGAGCCTGAAGCTCGGAAACTCTTCGAGCTGAGGTAATAGCAACCAAAAAACAAACCTTCCAAGAAAGAAAACGCAGCTCACAATCCGCTGCCGGCTCAAAGGGAGGGACAGTGAACTTCTCCAATACAAAAAGGAGATCCCAGGGTGGGATAGGGTCCCGAATGGGAGGTCTCATATGCAAAATTCCTCTTAAAAAGGTGTGGGCGACATCCAATTGTGCCAATGCTTTATCTCCAATGAGAGCATGATAGGCGGAGATGGCCCACATATGCACCTTGATAGAGGAGTAACTCAGGCCATTTTGATACAAGAGGAGGAGATACTGCAACGCTGAGTTCACTGGACAAGTGACGGGGTCCAAATGCTGTGACGAGGCCCATAAACAAAAACGCTTCTACTTCACAGCATAGGCGGAGCGGGTGAAGGGCTTCCTCGACGAAACTAGGACTGCCGCCACTTTCGGAGAAACCCCGTATCTGTGTTGAGCTACGTCTGAAGGAGCCAAGCATGTAGGTGTAAGGAACGAAGCTCCGGATGGACCAGCAATCCCTGTTCCTGGGACAGCAACTGCGAGCATATGGGCAGCGGAATTGGAGGCTCCGTGGATACCTGCTGCAGGAGTGGGAACCAAATCTGCCGAGGCCATCTGGGGCTACAAGAATCATTCGGGCCCCTTCTGCCTGTAACTTTAGTAGGACTCTCTGAATGAGAGGGAAGGGTGGGAAGGCATAGAGAAACCTCCCTGTCCAGCAAAGGGATAACACGTCTGGCCAGAAAACTCCAGGCCGTGCTGTTGCGAGCAAAATATTGGCAATTTGGCATTGCATGGTGACGAAAAGAGGTCCAGCTCTGGATGACCCCACTTGTCGAAGAGCTGATCTGCCACGGACTGTAGCAGCTCCCACTCGTGTGCTCTGGATCGAGACCTGCTTAGGCTGTTGGCCAGATCATTGAGGATGCCTGGAACGTGCACTGCGGACAGCAGAATGCGCCGCTCCAGCGCCCAGTACCAGACTCTCATCACCTACCTGTAAAGGGGATACGAATGAGTACCCCCTTGCTTGTTGATGTAGAAGACGACCGCCATATTGTCTGTTTGAACCAGAAGACAGCCTGGCACTAGGTCCTCTCGAAAGGCCTGTAAGGCATAGAGAACCGCTCGCATCTCCAGTACGTTGATGTGAAGGGATTGCTCCTCGGGTGACCAAACCCCTTGAGTTTGATGAGCACCCAGGTGCACCCCCCCAACCCAGGTCTGATGCATCTGTCGTAAGAGTCTGACCTGGTGGCTCCGGACGAAAGCTGACCCCTTTCTCCAAGATCTGGGGGTCCATCCACTAAAGCAAAGTTCTTCTGACTGGCTCAGTGATCCTGACCATGAAGTCCAGATCATTGTAGTCTTGGTCCCACTGTACCCTGAGCATCAACTGTGGGATCCGCATGTGGAGACGGGCCAGGGGAGTGACAGGAATGGCCGCCGCCATGTGCCCCAGTAGCCTAAGGAAGTTCTGTGCTAGAACTTGAGGAGTTATTGAGATCCCTTCGGCAATCTCTTGCAGGTGATCGCCCCTGTTCTGGGGGAGGAAAGCCATGCCCTGGATAGAATCCAGGACCGCTCCAATGAAGACAAGCTTTTGACTGGGCTCTGGGGACAATTTTCGTAGATTCAGGGTGATCCCCAGCTCTCGGAATAGAGTATAGGTGTCTCCGAGGGCGTGAAGTAGGCCTGCCCTTGACGGGGCTGTAAGTAGCCAATCGTCTAGGTATGGGAAAACGTAGTGTCCCATGCGCCTTAGAGCCGAAACCACCACTGCCAAGCATTTTGTAAAGACTCGCGGAGTGGAAGTGAGGCCGAACGGAAGAACTCGAAACTGGTGGTGCTCCCCTTGGAAGTGGAACCTCAGAAACTTCCGGTGGGGAGGGAAGACCCCGATAAGCATATATGCATCCTGCATGTCTAGGGAGCAGAGCCAGTCTCCTTGGTGCAGCACAGGAAGTAGATCTGGGAGGGTCACCATCCTGAACCTTTTGTACTCTATAAAGAGATTGAGAGAGCTGAGGTACAGAATGGGACGAAGATCCTGTGTCTTTTTTGGGACCAGGAAGAAGTGGGAATAAAACCCCTTTCCCCGCTGATCCAAGGGGAGTACCTCTATTGCCCTTTTCTGCAAGAGGGTCTGAATCTCTCCTTCTATTAGTGGGATGTGAGGAGGATAATGGGAGCACTTTGGCGGAGTACTCCGTGAACTCCAGCGTGTGTCCTCTCCTGATGATATCTAGGACCCACAGGTCCGCAGTAATCGACTTCCACCCTTCGAGATGAAGGGAGACGCGGCCCCCCAATTATCTCCCCTGGGTCTTCCTGTGGAAGTGGGGGGGCAGAAGGGAGTCACTGGGCTGAGCTGGGTGTAGGCAGAGAGGCCTGGGAGGACTTGGGCCCACGGGTAGGAGCGCCTCCATGCTGCTGGTTACCGGATCTCCTACGGAAGCCACCTCTCTGCCCCTGCTGATTACCATGGGCATGACCTTGGCCACCTGAGGGTTTATGAAAAGGCTGCTTTTGTTGCCTTCGCTGGTCGCCGCGGTACATCTGATGGACTGACCAGATAGACTTGCCCGACTCTTGGAGACGAGAAATCAAAGCTTCCGTCTCCTGCCCAAATAACATGGTACCCTGGAATGGTAAATCCTTGATACCAGACTGCAGATCCTGGTGAAAGCCTGAAACTCTCAACCTGGCGTGGCACCGTAGGCACACCCCAGAAGCAGCTGCCCTGGCTGCTGTATCTGCAATGTTATACGAGACTCTCAGGACATGGGAGCCTAGGTCTGAGCCCGATTTCATGATGTCCAGAAGTTCTGTCTTCTGATCAGAATTTGGCATGGCCTTCAAAAGCTCTTGTCCCCTCTCCCATAGCACACATTCTGGTACTGGACCATATGGAACAGGTGGAGATGAATAAACTTTCTTGCCCACCTGGTACAAATACCGAGACTCCGGGTCAGGAGGCTGTGAGCTAAGGTGTTTTGGCTGCCTGGATTTGTTATGGGCAGCCGTGATCACAGAGGAATCCACCTGAGGGTTTTCTGCTAGGAAAGCTTCTGCCCTCGGGGCCTTGTACAGCCGGGATGGAAGCTGGACGTTTCCAGGTAGTCCGCGTGAGGTCCTGGAAAGTGTCCACTAAAGGAGGGACCACCAGTGGTTTCAGCTCCTTCTGCCTCAGGTATTCTGCCAGTCTCCGGCGTTCCAGATCCAGGTCTTCCATCTCCCACTCGTTGGAGGCCTGGATATGCCTCATGACATCCATGAAGGTTGGATCGTCTGGAGGCGAGTGAGGCTGGTCCTTCTCTCCCAGGGACTGCTGCAAGCTGAGAGAGGAAGATGATGAAGATGAGGATGAGGATGAGGGAGATTGACTATAAGATCTAGAATAGTCTGATCTCTCCTTATGACCAGACTCCCTCGGTTGTCGGTAATTGGGGGACTGACGTCGGTCCGAAGACCGACTCCGGTCCCGAGACCGGAAATGGAGCAAAGACCAATGTCGGTCAGAGGACCGACGTCAGAAGCGCTCTCGTCTAGAAGACCGAGAACGGCTGCGTGAACGTGACCTGGACCGATGACGGTCTTCAGAGTCCTTGGAGTGTCGTCGGTGGTCTCCAGACCGGGTGCAGGAATGAGCCCTAGAAGGAGGTGTAGGCGGTTGCTCCGGGGACTTCTGCGGGAAAGGCTCACCTCCCAGCTGTGGTTTGCCCGCTACGTCTGGTACCAGTGTCTGGGCTGGCGGGGGGGGGTTCCGCTTCTGGACCTGCCCCCACCAAAAGGAAAACAGCTCCTGCAGCTCGTCCTTTGAAAAATGTTTGGCCGCTCTGCCCGGAAAGGGAGTATCCGGGACATCGGCCCCTTGAAGAGCCCTCCTGGGGGCCGGGGAGGAGGACTTGGGCGGCGGGGATGTTGGCTCTTCCATGGCGATCCCTCACCCTTCGCCCCTTCCAACCAGCGTCGGTGGTGGTACTGACGACGGGTGCCGCTGGAAGTCCTTGGGCTCGAGTGCGCCTTTGGCAGGCGGTGCTGGTGCCTTGGGAGGTGGGGCCGCAGCTTTCACCTCCAAGGGCTTAGAGGTAACCCTTAGCGGGGTTACCTTCGGCTTGGCTGGCTTCTCCCCCAAAGGGCCGGCCTTGGCCTGCGACGACTTAGGACGCTCTCCTGAGCCCGAAGGGCAGGCCTTCTTGGGAGAGGGCCACGAGTGGGACTGCGACCGGGACCAGTGCCGGGACCAACTACGGTCTTTCCCGTGTCGCTTGGATTTTTCTTTGCGTTTCCCCTCAAGAGGAGTGCAGATCCATCTTCTCCAGAAGAAAAGCCTTCAGACGACGGATCCAGGTCCAGCTAGTAAATGCCTGGCAGGCGGAGCAGGCCGCGGTGTCATGGTCCGGCCTGAGGCAGAAAATGCAAAAAAGCTCCGCCACGTCACCAGCAGATTCCTCCGGGTCCAGTTCTTCTAAATCCTGGGAGAAGACATCTGGGCCTCAAACACAAATACCAGGAGAGGGAGTGAGAAAAGGACAAAACCTCCCTGGTCTGTTCTAAGTCACTGCTCCATACAGGTCTGACCATTTCAGCACCGTGGACTGCTTCAGTGATGACACCTACTACTCAGACTGTTGACCTTACTTCCAGGGCAGGCTGTAGGTACCACCAGGCTGAGTATGGCTAGCGCATTGCCACTGACTTGCCTCCTCCATCAGCCTCTACCGGCAGTCCCATTGACTACACAGGTGCCGAGGCTGCCCCCCCCCCCCCCGGCTCATCTTTTATAACCATGATGCAGCATTTATGCTGCCATGGGATTTGATCTGGAGGAACAGAATATAGCCAAGAAGAACCTGATTGACTTCTTGGAATTGCCCGATACTCCTCCCATAGTAATTCCACCTCTCCTCCCTGCCCTTGAGGATGCTACCTTTGCTGCCTGGCATAGGCCTGGCATTGTTCCTGTCATACCCAGAAAGGCAGACAAGATGTACATGTCCCCTTCAGGAAAACCTTTTTTTTTTTTTTGCAGGCCAACCTGAGGCATACTCTGCTGTCATAAATGCTGCCCATGACAGATCCAAGGCACCACAGCACCTTAGCTCTCTTCCTCCTGATAAGAAATGAAGGAGGTTAGATATGCTAGGTAAAAATCTATGCCTCAGCCTCTCTGGGCCTTACAATGGCAAATTACCAGGCCCATATGGTCAAATATCAGAATACACTCTGGAGAAAAGCTAGGGCAGCTGCTCAAACTCTCCCAGAAGGTGCACCGACACAGGAGCTTCTCAAAGCTCTGATGGCTGGGACTGATGTGGGAAAACACCTACTGCGTACGGCAAATAACATACCAGATGCTTCAACCACAGCAGCTGCCTCAGGGATATGCCTCAGGATGTACTCCTGGCTCAGGGTGGCAGGCTTTGTGAATGACACACAGCAGTCCATTCTCAATACCCCCTTTAGAGAATACAAGTTGTTTGGTGCAGATGTTCAAGATATCCTCTCTAATTTGCAAGCCTCAGGCAGAACCATGAAATCAGTACACTCCCCTCTATCATACTCATCCAAGGAGTAGACAGAGGGTGCCTTTTTGTCCAGCTACCAGACAACAAAGTAAGGGTAAGGAGCAGGAGCCCTGCCTACTCCAAGAGCCACTCCAGGCGCCCACTCAAAAGTCCCTAGAAGTGGCAGTACAGCAGGAGTCACTGCAATTGGCTCTGCCAGACTCCTTTTACACCCCCTAGCCACCACTACCTCCAGGGGCGGTTGCTGGGGGTCATCGCTCCCTCCACCTGGACCAGTGGAAGAAGGTGACCTACTGTAAGATGCCTGGGTCCTGGAAATAGTAGCACAAGGCCATGCTCTGGAACTTCTGGAATTACCTCCAGACCATCCACCTGTGCCTACCCATTATCCTACTGATCACACTCCTCTGCTCCTAGAGGAAGTCAACACCTTGCTTTAGAAAAGGGCAAACAGAACCTGTACCAGTGGAACAGAGAAACACAGGGTTCTATTCTCAGTATTTCCTGGTTCCAAAATGGAAAGGAGATCCGAGATGTTTTCTGGATCTCAGGGATCTGAACTTTTTCACTGAGTACGAAAAGTTCAGAATGGTCACCCTACAGGACCTACTCCCAACTACTGCAGGTAGGGGATTGGATCTGTTATCTGGACATGAAGGATGCCTACCTTCACATCAAAATTTGAAAACCTCACAGGAAATATCTGAGGCTCCTGTGTCAAGGGGAACACTACCCGTTCAGAGTATTGTCATTGGCTTGTCATCTGCACCATGGGTCTTTACCAAATGCTTGGCAGTAGTAGCTGCAGACCTTTGTATGGAAGGCCTTTATGTATTTCCCTACCTGGACAACTGGCAACTGAAAGCTCACTCTAGGGAGCAACTCCTGCATACCCTAGCCCAAACAAGACAACTGTTCAATGCCCTAGGGGTCACTGTCAATAGGCCAAAGTCTGTTCTGATTCCTTGCCAACGTCTGCAATATATAGGGGCAGTTTTGGATACAACCCTAGACTCAGCCTTCCTGCCTCTGAGCAGGGCCGAATGTCTGATTACACAAGCCTTGAAGGTCCATGACAGCTAGTATGTCACACCTAGAACATTCCTTTGGCTTCTGGGCCTAGTGGCAGTGGCCACTGTCACAGTACCTCTGGCCAGACTACATATGATGATCCCTCAGTGGACCTTGACAGTCCAGTGGGATCAACTCACAGATGATCTAGAACAGGGTTCTAGTAACCTCTTGTACGCAAGTTGCTCAAATGGTGGATGGAACCCAGCAACCTGCTAAAGGAGATTCCTTTCCTGATCCCCTTCCCTTGCCAGATTTTAACTATAAATGCATCAGGGATGGGCTGGAAGCACATTTGAGGCCCCATCAGATACAGAGTGTATGGACCAAGGTGGACAGCACCCTGCATATGTTCTAGAAATGACAGCTGTCCGGTATGGCCTACAGGTCTTTCAGACTCATCTGTCCCCGAGTCCTCAGTTAGTACAGACGGACACTGTCAGTGTTATGCATTACATCAACAAACAAGGGGGAACTCATTCTTAACCCCTGTGCAGGGAAGCAATGAGAGTATGGTATTAAGCTCTAGAACACGGTCTAGAACTGTCAGCAGTACATGTTTCACATGACCAAAATGTCTTGGCAGACAGACTAAGCTGGTCACAGTCCAAAATGCACAAATGGGAACAGCTGACCTCAGTGGTGGAAGATCTCTCTTCGACAGAAGGGGTCATCCCAAGCTGGACTTTTGTGTTCCCGCGTAATGCAAAACTGCTGCTTTTATGCTTGGTAGTTCCGGGACCTGGAGTTTTCTGGTGCCACACATTGTCCCTCTCTTGGAAGGGGAGGTTCCTGTACGCCTTCCCTCTAATTCAGAGGGTGTTACTCACACTTCAGATGGAGGGGGCAACTCTAATCCTCATTGCCCCACTATGGCCTTGACAGATCTGGTCCCCCTTACTGCAGCAACTTGCAGTAGAACCACCAGTACCCCTGCCCTTATTCCAAGGACTTCTGTCACAGGAGCAGGGAATCCTGGTCTATCCGGACCTCAGATCCTTTCACCTCCACGCACAGCTCCTGAAAACACAGCCACTGCTAGATTTGGGGCTTCCCAAAAGGTAGCAGATGTCTAAGTGGCTGCTAGAAAGCCTTCTGCAAGGACCACTTATTCTATGAACTGGAAGTACTTTGCTTTGCAGGCTGCTTCTCATCACTTACACCCCACTACCTGTTCAATAAATCAGGTTCTACAGTATCTACTGTTCTTGTCAGATGCAGGCCTACAGTATTTTTCTATTAAAGTGCACTTGGCTGCCATTTTAGCTTTCCATGTGCCTACTGAGGGTTGTACAGCTGCCCACCTGGAGGTGGCCTGCACATTTCTGAGAGGCATTCTGCACTTCAAGCCTCCTATTTGTAATCCAGTCCCAGGTCGGGACCTAAATTCTGTGCTGGAAAAACTCACTTTGGCTCCTTTTGAGCCAGCTGTGACTTGTAGCTCATGCTTTCTTCCTTGGAAAGCATTGTTTTGGTTGCTATTATTTCTGCTCAAAGGATTTCAGAACTACAGGCTCTAATGTGAGCCACCTTACTTGATTTTCCACAAAGACTAATCCTAATTTTTTTTTTTTTTAACCAAAGGTGGTGTCTGAGTTTATTTTAAATCAAACCATTCACCTGCCAGTTTATTTTCCTGAGCATTCCAATCCAGAGGAAGCTTTGCTCCATACTCTAGATGTAGAGTACACAGAATACTCAGGTATCATATACACCGCATTAAGCACTGCAGGAAGTCCTCAAGGCTTTTTGTTTCATTCTCCCCTGGGAAAGAGGGTGCTCCAGTTTTCAAACAGTGCCTGTCCAAATGGTTAGCACACTATTACTTTTTGTTACACTAAGTATGATAAGGAATTTCCTGGGCCTGTTCATGGTTATTCCACTAGAAGCATGGCCACATCTCTTGCATGTTTCATAAATGTGTCTGCTGCTTAAATCTGTGCAGCTGCCTCCTGAAGTATTGTTCTCACCTTCACTAAACACTACAGTCTGGATATTGCCTCTCGAAAAAGGGCTCCAAGGCCTACTTTCTTAGGCCTGTAGGCTCCTTCGACCCAGACTGTTTATGGTCAGTACTGCTTGGTATTTGTTCCATAGGTGTGGCCTGATGAAAGTGATATCCTCGAAGAAGACAGAACAGTTACATATTCACCGTAACAGTAGATCTTCGAGAGAATCTCTTATCAGGCCACGCCATCCCACCCTCCGTCCCTGTCAGATCCTGAGACTAGTGAGTCCTTTCTCTTTCTCCATGAGGGTAGTCTGTCTGCTGCTCTCTGCCTTGCCTAGTTGGCAGAGCCTTAGGTTCTCTCCTAGTTTCCTACATGGAGGTCGTCCAAGCATGATCTCCAGTGGGGAACTGAGGAGGGAAGGGGCTGCCCTTGTTTATATGGGAGAGCCGGAGTCTGACAGTCGTGGATGGCCCCTAGTGTACTGCTTGCAAAAGTTTCCATGTGGTCCTAGTGCCTGGCTGCTTATAGTTTCATAGGTGTGGCCTGATGAAAGAGACTCTCTTGAAGATCTACTGTTATGGTGAGTACACATAACTGCTCTTTTCTGTCTGGCTGATCCTGCCTCCCCCCAACCATCGTGCCATCCACAGTGTCCCCTGCAGCTAGCCCTCTGATGACGCAGACAGCAGGTAAGATGCGGGGATGTCAATGTGCCAGCATGTCTGTTCAAAATCTTACAATGTAGAACAGCCCTTTCCATGCTTATGCTATTGGTACCAATTGTGTTGAGCTCACCTCAATTGGTACTGGTAGAATGAGTGCGAAAAGGTGCTGTTCTGCATTGTAAGACTTTGAACAGACATTCCGGCACTTAGACGTCCCCACAGCTTAGCCCAGCATCTGTGTCATCAGAGGGTTGGCTGCGGGGGACACTGTGGACAGCATGGTGGGTTTGGGGACGACGACGCAAGATCAACCAGATAGAAACTAAAGCTACAATACAGCAAGTGGCTTAAAACATTTCATTTAAATCTGTTTTACTGAATCGGTACCTCTATATCCCACAGTATCACTGTCAGCTAGATGAAAGTTCCTCTTTAAAATTTACAATAATACCTATGATGATTCTACTTTCCATAGTTTTGCTCATCTCCAACTTCATAGGTGGAAAGAAACAAGATTTTGTGACAGCATGGTCAAGAAAATGCAGGCACTGTATGTGCCATTCCTAGCCCACCTTCTGCACGGAGGCAAACACCTTAATTCCTAATGGTCTCCCAGTGAGGCTCAGCAGTTACAGTGTCCTTTAGGCACATTTTGGGTATTGGGATGCTTGGAATTTTTTTTTTTAATTGTTCTTTATCCCCCCACACCCTGCCGACTCCGACCCTTCAGGGCTGCCAAGGAGTCATCCTCCTGCCGCCTGCTCAACCCAGACCTACCTCCTGGGCCCCATGTAGCTGCGGCTTACCCCCCCCCCCCGAACAGGGACGAGGTGGGGTCAGGCACCCCGTAATCCTTCATCTTCGTTGATCCAGAGGTTGCCGGGTGAGCGGGGGCACATCACAGGCATGCTCCAGGCAGCCCGTCATCCTGAAGCCAGCGTGCACTTCACGTTTGCTCCCTGCACGCAGTGTGTGCCCTGATGTCAAGGCGCTTCGTGCTGATGTCCACTTGCGTGGCTTGGCCGCCCATCCCTCCAAGTGGGGGTTTGTGGTCCCCCGAGCCTCCACTCAGGGTCACACAAGTGTTTTGTGGACAATGGCCCCCCCCCCCCGGAGAAGGCAAGCTGTTGTAGGATGCTCAAGCCGTTCTCCCTCGGCTGGCCCTCCAGCGACTAGAATCCGTTCTCGAACCCAGGTTGCCAGCATCACAAGCAGAAATCCAACTGCTGCGCTGACGGGCCGGGATGCTCAGAAATTTTGGCAGCAAGTCCCAGAAATGCTCGCACTACAATGCCCCAGGAGTCCTGTGCCTGCTGCTTTAAGAAGCAGCATGTCATGAATCGGTGCTTGTGAACAGCTGTGTGTGTGCAGTGCTGAGTAGACAGGCGTTTGGAGCTCCACAGCGAGTGAAGCACAGAGTTGAAATTGGAGAAGCAGCCAGGGCAGAAAAAGAGAAGGGGCATGGAGTATATACTTTGCATCATCAAATGTGATAGCGCTGTGAGAAAATTTAGTATTAAACTACCATAAAAACCAAAAAGTATGTTAAATAACATGATATAAACAAGACAAACTACATCAGAACGCTATTTCTTTGCAGACTGATGTTCTGGTCCCTGATGAGAAAAGCACTGTGCTTCGGCAGAGTGAAAAAAAAAAAACAAGGCCACTGGGGCCAGTGCCGCTATACACCCTGCCAGCATGCGGATGGTGCCTTAAGTCTGTGCTCGGCACAAGTGCCTCTGGTCCCAAAAGTTCTGATTCCCACAGGGCCCTGTTGCCTCCGGCTCCAAGACCAAAGATTGGTACTCTATGGAGAAGACCGATTATTGGAACATCTGTGTTCAGCATGAGGCCCAACATGCACGGCATGGAGTGTACCATGACATGATTCACTTTTCCAAAGTATCAGATATCTGTCAATGGACCCTCCCTGTTCTCCTCCATTAAAAGGATTTGCATTTCCAGAGCCCAGCACTATTGCTATGAATTAGAACGTCTATGCTGGAATCTACGGAGTATTTTGGCAATTCAGGGGAATCCCAATCTCCTTTTACGAATCAACTGCCTCAGTACAGGAAGACATGATATACTTGTTTACCAAGATGAGCTGGCAGCACTGCAAAACAGTTTTAGCGGACAGTAGACACTCTGCTGATGCAGGCCCAAGTTCAAAAGACGTGAACTGGTTTGTCACACTCCAGATGTCAGCCTATTGTGTTTCTTCAGATATGGAAGGGCGGATCCCAAAGATATTCAAAATTTCTGTTGGTCCTCATAGTTGCTCTTTATGCAGTACTACCAGCTTCCACAAGTATCTGTTCCAGACAATTTCTTTGCTTGTCTATGGTGATGCTTCCAACTGCTGATGGAAAAGTGTCCATCAACCCATTTCAGGAATTGACCAATCCACCTTGGCAGCTGAGAAAGATGGACCCATGATGGACTACCTGCCCTAGGGTTTGCTCAGTTTTAGCTTCTGAACGCAGGAATCAGACCCGAGCTGCTGAACAAGCTATATTGCACAAAAGGACCAGCTTTAATTAAAGAGGGTTAATACACTGAATGGAGACCTCATGTTAAAAAGCTCTGCAAAACGGTAATGGGGGAGGGGGGCAGTGCAACACAGCTTGGCTGCCTCCATGATCTGGTGCTGCATTGTTATCGGCGTGAATGATGGGCCGACACCCATGCAAACAGTACAGATCACAGAAAACTTGTGCAAAATAATGCAGAAATTGCATAAAATGTGCAGAACTGTGAAAATAACAGGAAACTGCACAAAAATAGGTGTTTGGCACTGCTGTCCACACCACTAGTACCGATGTCGACAACATCATCATCCACACAGATGTTATATCAAGGTGTGGATGACAAAGGAACGTTGCTCCATCCAAGACCCAGTATCTTTTACATCCTCTAAACCAGTGTCTGAAAGTCAGAGCAGTGGGGGATGAGAAGAGCATGTCAGAGGAAAAACAGTGTCATTAACAACAGGCCCAATGATGATGATAATGATGTAGAAATGGAATGGTACCAGGCTGAATGGTGCAGAAAAAGCACTAAAAACTGCAAAAGTTTTCACAAAGTTAAGAAATATTTCATAACAAACCAAATGATTGTACATGTTTGGGCTGGCAGTATGGCCTAGAGGTTAGAGGAACGAGGTGTGAACGAGCTTGATATATCCAGCAGACCAGACCTGACTGATTCTCACAACCTCTATTTGCATACTGTGTGACTCTGAGCAAGTCACTTAACCGCTCAGAGCTCCCAGGTCGCCCCTGAAAATGGGTACTTGTTCTTAGTGGGCCTTACCCTGTTACCAAAGACTAAAATAAAAAAAAAATAAAAAAACAACATGAAAATTGAGACACCCGTTTTCAATGGGGTAACCACCAGAGACAGGAGATGAGGAAGTCTGAACTCAGATCTAGAGTCCTTGGTCAGAGTACCCTCTGCCAGCTGTAGAGGTGGGGACTCTGCCAGTAACAGTCACTGTGGCACGGTCAGCAATGTAACAGGGGGGTGCTGCGGAGCTCACAACTGGAGCTGGCACCAGAAGAAACTGCTTGAGCCAGGTCCATCAGCATCTCGGGCTGACCTGACCTCAAGCCTGGCAAAATGGTCTATAGGCCCTCTGCCGCCAGGCTGCCCACCCCCATAAGGGATGGACTCAACATCATCACAGGGACCAGATGGTGAATAAGCCCGCATCGACCGCCATTGGCAGTGCCGGCGTCGATGCTGAGAGCTAGCACTACAGCGCGACTTTGACAGACAACTCGGTGACAGATGTGCCTGCAGTGGGCCCTTGGTCTGGATACCACAAAGCAATGACCTTTGGAACCGGATGAATAGAGAGGCCGTGCTGGGATGAGAATGGGTGGGAGCCTGACAGGTAGCGGAGGACAGTGCAAATGGTTCCACGACAACAATCCCATGACCAGCATCAACTGTTCCTGCTGAGATTTTGTTAATGAGTTGGGATTCACCTTCAAAATGAGTGGAGAGACAGAAGAAATGTTTAAATCCTTTGTCCTCATTATGAATCAGGAGATGCAGTGCAGACTCCTTTGCCGACAGAAGGTCCAGGACCGGTACATCCTTGCTAAGGAAAAAACAAAGGTTGTTCTGCACTCTGAGAAGCCTGTGGAGGAACGCGGGGCGACCAGCCCCAGAAAAAAGGAACAAAGTTGTGTGCACTCACCAGAGTCACACTGACGGGAGTAACTACAGATAAAGGACGAATGCCCACACCAATCTGTTTTGCTGCAGTGTTTGTTTGTAAAAGTTTATTCCTTACAAGTTCAAGGAAAAGGATATCCCTTTGAGTGGTTAAACTCATTTTTAATGGGGTCCATGACATACGAAACACTTTCATAGAAATACACATAATTCAATAAAAATTCCTATCTTACAAAATAATATGATGTCACACACATAACTTGTCTATTGACAATGACACAGGTAACAGAGTTTTCTTTTGTTTTAAAAGTGCAAGGTCCTAGCAATAGGACCTTGCAATCAGGTTGTGAGTGATATCCAGAAGTCACATAATACCAAGGTATAAATCCCAAAGGTAAAGTGAGACAGCGTGATGCAGGCTAAAATCTAGTGCACACTCGACTGATCGCAGGTGCCCCAGCGTGTTGCTCAGATGAGCTTCGTCAGGGGGCCCTTGTTGATATCTCTCGCAACCAAATTAAACGCTGCAGCAAAACAAACAGGTGTGGATGTCTGTCCTGTATCTGGAGTTAATCCTGTCAGTGTTACTCTCTGAGGTGAGTGCACGCAACTTTGTTTCTTTTATCTGGAACATTCCTGCAAGCCTCCTGGGTCAGTAACTGTGCTGCTGATCATGCAGCTTTAGACGGCACACAAACTTTAGTAGGTCTGCCCTGGCATACCTGCTGCCAGTGCTCTTCAAGGACCGATACGTGCATCATTTGACACCAGGAGCAATGTTCCACATTGTGGCCCAGGCCCCAACTGTAGGCATCATGTCCATCTATTGTGGATATTAGTTACCAACACAGAACACACCTCAAACTCTGGCTTCTTCTTTAAAGTAAACCAAGATGATGGAGGAGGAAAGCCAACTGTGAGGCAAGAGTTGAACCCCCCCTCCCCAAAAATGAAGAAAAACTTAATAAACTCGAGAGGAGCAGGACGACTGCATGGTTGGATGATACGAGTTGCTGAATCGGCACACTGTTCCAGTGACTGAGCATGCTCACTGGAAGACTGCCTAAGTGTGGACAGTGAACTGAATTCTAGGCCGTTAGAATTACCTAGAACCAAGGATCTGTACAGTGGCATGATTACCTCAAGCAGAAAGCAAGAAATAATCAAGCCACTGTGCAGATCCTTGGTGAGGCCGCACCTGAAGTACTATGTCCAGTTCTGGAGGCCACACCAGAAAAAGGACAAAGACAGATTAGAGATGGTACACAGAAGGGCCACCAAAATGGTGCAGGGGCTGCATCATGAGACATATGAAACTAGGCTCAAGGAACTGAAGTTGTACTCTAGAACAGAGAAGAAACAGAGGTGACATGATAGAAACGTTCAAAATACGTCAAAGGGAATAAACAACACGGAGCACCTCTTCCAAGAAAACAAGGGAACTCGGACAAGGGGACACAACTTGCGTCTGCTGAGAGGAAGTTCAGGAGCAACAATAGAAAGTACTTCTTTACGAAGAGGGTAATAGAGCTATGGAACAACCTGCCAGCACAGGTGGCGGCAGCTAAAACAGTAAGAGAATTTAAGCTAGAGTGGGATAGACAGTGTGGACAGCTTGGCTGGAACAATTAAGAGGGGGGTAGCCAACTTGGGCAGACTAGACAGAACAAGTGGTCCCATCTGCCACACCATTTGTATGTTAACGTGTATTTCTATGCGCTACCACAAGCATACTGCATGTGCGACTGGCTGCATGGCGCAACCCCATGTTTCCCATATTTAATGCCAGTTCTTTATTTTGTAAACATATTATTTTAACCAACATATGACCCCGTCTTCCACGAATAACTAAACTTTTAAATGTGGACTTATGTCCCTCAAAACAAAAGGCAAGCTCAGCCAGGCAGGGCCGACTATGTTCCTTTAACATTAGAAGGTTAGAGGTTGGAAACCTTCATTATCTGGTTTTACATGTTAAATTTGCAACATTTGCATTGCTTGGGGCTGTCAGATATGCAAAACAGAGCCCCTACAAATGTACCATTAGATGACAGCAGGTAGTAAAGGAGAGACCATTTTACATTTTTATAGCTCAGGCTATTTTCCCTCAAGGTTATGTTAATTTTGTCCTAGATTTATTTGCTATGTTTTACATGAACACGCTCCACTGGAACATGTAGAGAGAAAAATAAATGCCGTAAGGAGGCAGGTCCACTCATCCTGCCTTGTTTGCTTTGCAAATGCTACCTCAGGCTCTCACCTGCACAGTGCAGCGATGTAGATGGTCCTCTGTGGTTAGGGCGATCAAGTAGTCCTGCAGACATCCACGCTCCTGCAACAAATTGAACAGAGAGTTAACTAGGAGGCTGTGCAAATCAACAGATACCGTATGCGCCAACTCACACATCGTGCACACTACTGGCCGGGCAAGATTGCCAGCTTTTGGAAGAAAGAAGTCACAATGTTTTTGTTCACACTAGTTTTCCTTCCTCCCTCCCTCCCTCTCCTCCCTGATGTTTCCCCCCATTGGAATATTTTATTAGATGTAATATTAAAAGGGAGCATGCATACTTATGTGGGGTTGCCACCGATTGCGATATGAAGTACTGGAAAATGGGTAGGGAAAATACTTGAACCCAACTCACTGATACTCCAAGGCTATACCATTTATGTCCCAATAGCATCATCCAAGAAAAAGACTTGATATCTCCCTGTTCTTTCTGCCACAAATTGACCTAAGTGGAGGAACTATTTTAAAAGTAAACATATTAAAATGTATTTTAAAATATTTTGCCGGCCTGGTGGCACTGAGGGTTGAGGCACTGGAAGCCTTACCGCACCACGCTGGCAATCTGGGTTTGGGAATGACCTCGGGTCATCAGGGTGCCGCACAAGGGGGGAGGAGGAGCAGGACTGAGCAAGCCGGCAGGATGCTCTCTTCTCCCAGGGTGGTGGGGTGGGATGTTGCCACCCGTAGTTCTACATGGAGGTCCGGTGGGTTGCGTAGGTGGGAGGGGAGGCACTGAGGTGGGTAGAAGGAGGGGCTGAGCTGGCACCACGGTGCCGGGGCCTCGGGTGGGAGAGAGAGGAAAGAACACCTACAAAATACTATAAAAATGTATATATAACTTTTTTTTTTTTTTTTTTCTACTGTTTATGCTGTCTCTCTCTCGGCTGGCATCTGGCACCACTATCAGGCTCCTGCATCTCAACTCCATCACCCTGCCATCTCCTGGAGACTTACCTCTCCTGCATCTTCCCTCATGGCTTACCCCTCCAATGATGGAGTCCTTGGGCTGGGCCAGGTCCCTCGGAGACTTCAGATAGAATCATCCAGAGAGAACCAGGTCGACAGGTGTAGGGTCTGAGGAAGAGCATGGCAGTGATACTGCTCTGCTGAGGGTCCTTTTCTCCCCTCCCTATGAAAGGGCCAGCTGACAGCTGGTGCGCACATATATTGTGTGAAGCCCCACCCAGTCAATCAGTGCCTCCCCACCCTTGCATGCACTCACACCTGCACCACCACCTGTGGTCATCCAGGTGGTGGCTATGTGGCGGCAATGGTCTCCAGCCTCCTTGGAGAAGGAGAACATTCTTTGGGATGCTTGCCCCCAAAAAAAGACTCAGGCTCACTACCAAACTTAGGTTGCTGACATTGGAAACGGTAGTGCTACTGCTGATTTTAAAACTTCTTTTCCAATATGCCTATCTTTTTTAATTTCCACTTCCTAAGTGCAAAAGGACACTCCAGGGTGGACATGGTGGGCTATACCCACACTTTCAGGGGGTGTAAGGCACTCGCCATGCCCCGGGTATTCCCCAACACCCCATTATGTCTTACTGTTTACACAAATACACGTTTTTTGCTTATTGTGCCTTTTAGAAATCTTGCTGCAGAAGTTTCAGTATGGCATCAAGGCAAAACCAAGGGTTTGGCTAATGCCAATTAATCTAACCCTTAGGGAATCATGAGTTACAAGGCAAGACATAGTACAATTACTCCCTAGGATTACATTAACAATTATAAATCACTAATGTTATTTCAGCCAATCTGCTTGCAGAGCCACTGTACCTCTTACTCTATGTACAGTGGGCTCTTATGCAGGGGCGTTAGGAGGGAGCGCTCCACTTCGGCGCCAGAGGGGAGGACAGCACAATTAAATAAAAAATAAATCACTCAAGCTAAACTCCAGTGATTTGAAATATGACAGTAGGGCCTCTAAAAACAGAATTTGACTGCAGATAAGGACCGCTTGGCCCACCTAGTCTGCCCATTTTCCCTACCTGTTTCATATGCCGAAGATCCTAAATTATCTGCAGCTTGCTACCCTCTTTTTGCTATTGCTAGAGTGTCTTTATGTCTGTACCACGCGTTTCTGAATTCCCCTACTGCCTCTGCCGGGAGGCTGTTCCATGGATCCACCACCCTTTCTGTGAAAAAATACTTTATCATGTTACCCCTAAGTCTACCCCTCTCTATTTTCTCTGAGTGATGTCTCTTACAGTGTATTATAAAATGGGTAGGGAAACTACTGTATATTGATCGGCTAGGACCTGTGCGTTGCGAGAGCACAATGCACAAGTAAAAAAAGTGCTGACATTCAGGACAAAGAACATTAACAATATCAATGCCCTTTTTTTTTTTTCTGATATTCATTACAAACATGGCTGCCACTTTCACTCATGAAAAAAAAAAAATCACCTAGACCCTAAGAATTAAACTTCCTTAAAATATAAAGAAACAGACTGATAAAATGTTCTTTTCCTTTATATTCCCCCTCTTTACACATCCATGGACACTCCCCATCCTTATCTGCCTATCAGGGAAATTGTTACTGTGTGCTCTGCCCCAGATACAAATGAATCCCTGGCTTTACCAAGGACTCTGTTTTGTGTGTGTGTGCGTCTGCGTGTGTGTGCGTGTGTGTGTGTGTGTGTGCATGTTGTGAGGGGAGAAGTGAACATTCTGCCAGTCGACTTCTGCAGAAGTTTGAATTCCTGCATTCTATAATAAACTATCTACCATCTACTGAATGTGTGCGTAGACAGATGCTGAACAGCTAGTGGAGGGACTTTTTATTGGTTACTTTTATGAAAAAAAAAACAAAAAAACCTTTTTTATTTTCTCAGACTGCCTATTTCATAATAGCAAGACAGTTCGAGGTGATTGCTGTGCCTGGACAATGCACTTCCAGGGGCTGAAGGAGGCCATCGTGTTTAACCACGGCAGAAATTCATTTCTACCCCAAGTCAAATTCTGAGGCAGATGTATCGATGACATTTTGGATGTGTAGGGGGATGTACTTTTTGCATGACTTTTGCTGAATCACTACATGACAATGACTTGGAATAACCTGGGACTGAAGTTTACCTATGATTGGAACCCTAACACCGTTACTTTCTTGGATATTTGTTTCTCAGTTACAGACGGTAAAACAATTCAGTCTGAAACACGTAGACAGTCCACTGCTGGAAATGAATGTCCCCATCCCCCCAGTGTCCACACACTGCATTTAAAAAACGAATACCATTTGGCCAATGTATTCGTCTGCGTCGAAACTGTCAGACATTAGAAAAGTGAGGAACAAACCGTAGCGGCGAAACGCCACATTTTGCAACGTGAATATTTATTGTTGGTACTGGATGAGGCTCTCACAGAAGCAAGGTCAGTGGACAGGTGTACGTTACTAACCCCCCAAAACAGTCAAAAAATAGTCAAAATTCACAGGAGGCCCCAGTAACTTTGGCCACTAAATTTAATCATCTATCACCACAAACTGCAACATTATATGCCGCCACTGGCATGTCCTGAGACGTGACACTATATACTGCCACTGGCATGTCCTGAGATGTGACACTATATACCGCCACTGGCATGTCCTGAGACGTGACGCTGTATACCGCCACTGTCATGTCCTGAGATGTGACACTATATACTGCCACTGGCATGTCCTGAAACGTAACGCTGTATACCGCCACTGGCATGTCCTGAGACGTGACACTATATACTGCCACTGGCATGTCCTGAAACGTAACGCTGTATACTGCCACTGGCATGTCCTGAGATGTGACACTGTATACCACCACTGGCATGTCCTGAGAAGTGACCCTGCACTGACAAAAACTATTGGTGACAAACCACGGATCTTCTATAGGATAGGAAACAACATAGGGGATCTTGTAACACACAGCCGATACAGAAAACCAAAATCTGACATGCGTCCGAACTGGCTGCCAGAAAAACCTGTTGGCTGTTTCAAATGTAGTAGATGCAATATCAGCAGTTTGAGCATACAGGGTAAGGTACTTCACCACCCTACCATTTCTAAAACTGTTACCATCAAACAGTTTATTACCTGTAATACACAGAGTGCCATTCTTGTCCTAAAATATACGTAGGAAGCATGTGCAAGAACATGTTTGTGCTATAGTTAAGGCCACTCCTAGTACTCTACTGGGCACCCATTTGCCAAACTGCACACCAGTTCACCTAATGACCTACACTTTTTAGGTACTAAACACATTCTGAGAGATTTGGGGAGAGACAGTTACTTCAAAAGGAGTCAAAATGGATTTTTAACATTAAAATCCCTTATACCAGTGGGACTTGATGACAGCACAGAAATTCTGCCATTTTTTGCTGTGTTTAGTAATGCATTTCCTTCTTCTCCAGGGGTGAAAACTGCTGTCTTGACAAACTGAAAATAGAGACATAGCATTTGACGTCAGATAAGAAAAAGTTACTTACCATAGTAACCTTGTTTCTCCCAGGGGATACTCCAATATTCATAACTCTTCTGCAGTATGCCAGTAAGTCAGATCTGCACTGAGATAGAATGCTAATGATGGAATCATTGGCATGTGCCACTTTTCAAATGCTGCTCCTACTCAACTGCCTACATTCTAACCTTCAGATTTTGTGGACGCCTGTAAAGACAGGACCCAAAAGATTTAACAACAACAAAATTTAGTAATTTTAGGACTCCCGCAACTAGCCTTCAACTGAAGGAAGAATATACCAAGATATATTCACAAACAATGCATATTCCAATGTCAGAATCACCTGAAAAGTGAAAAAAACACTGAAACTGGTTTCAATAAAAAACAGAATGTGGCATACATACCCTTACGGTACAGCATGGAATGCAGAAGCCACTGGTTCTGGAAGGGGAGGCAGGGTGGGAGAGTTATGAATACTAGAGTATCCCTGGGAGAAACAAGGTTACTATGATTTAGTAGTTGCCGTATTGGTCCTTGTTAGATTCAGATAGTTTATTTCAGCGGATCACAAACAAAAGTTTGAAGTTGGACCAACCAGTCCCAGAAGGACTGGCTATCCGAAAGCTAGAGCACTTTTGTTCTGTTGTTACATCTATGTTGGTCCATTAAAAGGTATCAAATCATTTGCTTCTGGATCCAAGGTTACTATGGTAACTTTTTCTTCTCACCTCAGGAATACTCCAATATTCCTAACTCTTCTGCAGACTAAAAATCAGTACCTTTGGAGGCAGGAACAGAACCTATTTTGGAAACAGGCTCTGCAGGACAGCTGTACCAACTGGGCATCAGCCCTAGCCTGCATATCCAGGCTGTAATGTTTGGTACATGTGTGAACTGTTCTCCAGGTAGCTGCTTCACAGATATCTAGAAAGGGACATCCCTGACAGCTGCAAGTGTGTCAGCTGTCCCCCTTGTGGAGTGGGCTCTGAGCCCTGCATAGGCCTCTCTGCCCGCTGTGACATGACAAAAGTGAATACACTGGACCATTCAGCGAGAAGTGGACCTTTAGATGCTTGATTAACCCTTCCCATATCCAATAAATGAGGAAAACTGTGTCTCGTCCTGCCTGTGGCGCTTAATAGCAGTCATGCAGTAGCTGAAAGCTCCCTTGCATCAAGACTATGCAATATGTTTACCAGAATAAGAATCCTCATTAAAAAACACTAACTGAGTGATGCATCGCTTGGTTTACATGAAAGTCTGAAACCACTCTGGGAAGGAATTTCCTATCAGTTTTAAGAACAACTTTATCCCCGTGAGACTGGATGTAGTCCTGCTCAATGCACAGGGCCTAAAGGTCACTGATTGGTCAGAGTGAGGTGATAGCCATTAAAAGTAGCATTTACCATGTAACATAGTTTAGTGCTGCTGAAAACATGGGTTCAAAGGGTGAACCCATGAGCTTGGCGAGACAAATGTACAGGCCCCATGCTGACACCGTTTCCCTGACCTGTACCCTTATATGTCAGGAATAGCTGTTTGCTGCCCTGCTTATGGGATTAGTGGCTGTCAAGTAATAGCTAGAAGTTCCTTTGACATCCAGGCTATGGAGTCTCCTTTCACCAGAACTAGAGTGTTCAGTGAAAAAGACAAATAAGGTAATGCTTTGGTTCAAATAGGATTTAGGAACCATTCTAGTAATAAACCTCCTGTCTGTTCTCATGGCCACTTTGTCTCTGTGGGATGAGGTATAGTCCTGTTTTATGGGACAAGGAAAACTGTGCCATGTGACATCTCAAATGAGCTGAATGCATAGGTTCAAAAAGGGGAACCCATGAGCCTAGTTAAGCACACAATTAGGTCCCATGCGGGCACCGTTTCCCTGTGTGGGGTGCAGGCAGACCAGGCCCAAAAGAACCATTTTTTTTTTTAATTAAGAGTATAAACCAGAAAAATACTCTGCAACTGACATGTAAGCAAATGCTTTTTTTTTTTTTTTTAAGATACTGGGCTGTAAGCCCATTGATTGTAAATAGATAAAATAGTGCAGCACAGCTGGGGCACCAGTCTGTGCTGGTATCCCAATAGAAAACCTTTCACCTTTTGTAACATAGGTATTCCCAACAGAAGGCTTTCGGTAACTCTTTAAAATGTCCAAGACACCTTAGAAAGATGCAAGCAAGCATATTCTAGATTCCTAAAATCTCCAAGTGAGTTGAGGTTGGAGTACAGGTGCCTCCCTTTATTGGAGGTAGTAAAATATGCTTTCTGAGGAATATGCATTGACTTGGCCACAGACATGGAGGATAGCAGAATGAATGTACCATGGCTCAGGCTGGTGCCACAGAAACTGTTAATACTGATTTGGGCTTGAGCCCAAGCAATGCTCAGTACACCAAAGAGGAGGAAGAAGGGATGTGAAAACATACATGTGCCTCACTGACCAAATCAAAGCCAGAATATCCAGGGAGACTATTTCCTGATCAGTTGTGCAATAGTACTGTGGCAAGTGGTAGTTCTGGTGGGATACGAACAAGTGTATCACTGGAGTGCCTCACTTCTTAACGATCACTTGCACCACAACTAACTGTTCAAGGCCTGTTAGAAATTAGTCTGGTTGATTTGAGCCAGGGTACCTGCCAATGTATTATCCTTGCTCTGGCAGAAGAAAACCTGTCAGCCCTCACACAGAGTATACTAGACTCTTATTTTTATGACTTCTGTGCAGGAGGATTTGACCTTTTCTCTTTCTGCTTATTTATGTAGTGCAGTGTGGAGATATTTGTCTGCTCTGACCTGCAGCAGTAACACTACTCTTGGTTCCAGCAGACTTATCTGCAGGAGTGACTGTACACTTGACTATATGCCTTGGATGGTGTGAACCCTAAATGGGAATCCCACTCTAGTAGGGATGCACCTGTTGCTAGAACAACTGATAGGGATTCTTGCTGAAAAAAGAAACCTTTAGTTGGTTTCCTCTTTCCACCCTTGGAGGGTCAGTAACAATGTTCTTGTTACTAGGATTCATTTTGAAAAGGGGTGCTTACCCTGACCCCAGTGAGCCCGGAAGTAAAATTAAATGTCCCTCACCTGTAACTTGTAACCTGGATTCCAGGACTGTCAGTAGCAGGTGCCGTATGGGTGAAGAAACTGTGCTGGAGTATTTGGTTTATTCAGGTTGGTTAAGCCTGCTAACCGTGGGATACTCCTTGACCTGCCCAGAGGCAGGTAAGGCCCTGCTTTGCAGGTTATCTAACTCTGCTCCCCATGAACCATAGTGCTTGAGCAAGCTGGGGACAGACTTTCTAGAGGGATAAGGAGCATAAGGACTCCAGGAACCCTTGGGTGAGTTGCAGATACTCACACTTGCTGGGATGATTTTACAACCCCCAGCCAGTGATCTAGGTAAAGGAAAACTGTTAAGTACTTTGAACTTTGGCTCTTTTAGGTGCCTAAAACAGGCTCCCACACCCTATTTGCTTTGTGGTACCCTTTGTTGTAATAGAGCAGGGTCCACTGTACTTCACAGTAACTGGTTTAACAATCCTGCTTTTAATGGGGGGTCATGTCAATTCCTAAAGTACCACTGCTGTGGGCACTGTAGATGCAAAGGTACATTCATGGCCTGGTAACCAAAGGAGCCTGCTGTGGAAAGATCTGCCTCGCATCCTACATGATTTAGTGGGAGGGGAAGCCTCTTGTGCAGAATTGCCACTGTATTGTTTTAAACCGTTATCTTTCCCCCAAAGAGGGAGTTACCCTCAGCTGGGAAATCCAGAGTCCTGGTCTAGGTATCCTAAATGAGGTTTGTGACTTGCAACCAGGCAAAGCTCTTCTACCCAATGTATTTACCATCCCTGGTAGGAGTCTTTAGAATCGGCAGACATCTGAGACTGATATTTGGCTACAAACCAAAATTGGCTGTGTCAGGTAGGTCATCAGACAGAGGTGTCTGGACCTTGACTGCTCTAGCAGGGGCCGACTACCCTAATAACTTTTGGTATTGACATAAGCTTGAAAGTTTGCCCGCCTGACAGCTAGGAAAATTGACAAAATGCCACAGGTATCTATGCCTTGTCACAGGCTATCACTTGTACCATCCCTCAGTGGACAGAGTGGGAGGATAAAAATTCAGCTCCTCCTTATCCAGTTTATGTCTTGTATAGCCTCTTATCAAGAGGGGAGACAGAGCTTAGAAGTTTGCAAAATCTTGAAAGTACCCTCCTTGACGAATATATCTATTCACAGGAAAGAGAAGGTTTTGGTGGGAGTCGGCCCACTCATCTCTCACAATTGTGGAGTGTGAGGAATAATCCTCAAGCTCTGTGGAAAGAATCAAACTCCTATTTAGGGGAAAAAAAACTAGGTTTAATAGGTTCCCCTTTTGTCCATTTCATCAGTGAGTTAGCCAGTTCAGCAACCCCTTAAAAACTGCTTGTATACCCGTCTCAGGGGTAGCAGTTACAATAGTTATTGTGGTTTCACCCACAGTAATTTAGGGTGTTGGCTGGTCAGAGCTTGAGGGACCCTGAGGTGGTGACATTTTCCTTCTTTTAGCCTTATTCAGGCATTTTTAATAATTCTGTCAAGACATGAGCGCAGGTTTCACACTGCTGAAGTGTCCATGTCTCAACAGAATTCACCACACTCAAACATTAAAAACCGGGATTACCATTTTTTTTTCTTCTCGGTTTCTAGGTGTAAAACACAAACTTTGCAACCGCTAAAAATTCGCTTAAGTTTATTTTTATTTATTTATTTATTGTAGTGTAGGATTACAAATACCTTTGAGTCAAGGCTCTTTTACAAAGGTTCCACGTCAAGAGAGTACGAACATATTAGGCTAAGCTACGTAGGCCTCTACATAGGCAAAAGAAAACAACATTAAAAAAGAGTTTAAATAACAACATTCATTGGTTCAGGTATTACATCGTAGTAACATAGTAATGAGTCACATATATTGGGATTAACATTCTTTGGACTTGTAATATAGTATTGAGTCACACAGGTTAGGATAAGTTCAGAGATCTATAAGGAGTCGGGGGGGGGGGACTGGAGGAAAGGGACAGTGACAGGGATTTCACTTCAATGTACTTTGCAGCAACGAGGGGTATATACCTAACTCCATTGTCTGTGTGATGTGGAGTTAGATAACTAAAGTAGGGGTGTATGGTGTATGGGGGCACAGCCCTTCGCATGGGGGGGGTGCGGTGGAGTCAATTCCCTCTGCATTGGGCATCACGGTGTAAGGGGTGTCAATGGGGTTCCGACGCTGTCAAGGACGTCGTTGTGGGGGATGTCGTGCCGGTGTCGTAGTTCTGGTCTTAAAGTGTCCCTAGTTTAAAAAAACAAATTTTATACGAACATATGAAAATTGCCAGCAGAAAAAGGCCATCTGGTCTATCGAGTCTGCTCAAGTTTGCAGCTAGCTCCCCCATTCAGCAGTTGCCCCTCCCCTTCCCCCCATTACCCTCCCTTTTGCCATGTTCCACCCCTTCCTGAAGCATTCTACTGTGTTACATGCCACCACCTCTGCTGGTAGTGCGTTCCACTCTGCCACCACCCTTTCTGTAAAGAAATGCCTCCTCACCTCCGCCCCCCCAATCTCACATCATGGCTTTTATTGTCTCTCCCCACCCTCCTCCTGAATAGACCCTCTGTGTCTGTCCTGATTATCCCCTTCATGTACTTGAAGGTCTCAATCATATCCCCCCGTCCCTCCTTTCCTCCAGTGAATACATGCTTAACTCCCTCAGTCTGACCTCATATGGCAATTCCCCCAGATCCTGAATCATTTTTGTTGCCCTACGTTGCACCCCCCTCCAGCAGCCTAATGCCCTTCTGTAGGTATGGGCACCAGTACTGCACAAAGTACTCCAGGTGGGGTCTAATCAACGATCTGTATAATGGCAGAATCACCTCCCTTCTTCACGAGGTTATGCCCTTTGCAACGCAACCTAGCATTTTGTTGGCCACTGTTGCAGCCTTCCTGCATGGCATGGAATTGTTCATTGCTCCTGTGATAAACACCCGCAGATCCTTCTCCCTCTGCTACTTCTAGACGCACCTTCGCCCCCAAAAGATGGTAGCTTCTCCTCGGATTCTTTGTGCAACACCAGCTGTTAGAGCATGCCTTAAGCCTTGCCAGATCCTCCTGAAGCTCAAGCAAACCCCCTTCCCCAGTCATCCACCACCGCCCCCATCTTGGTGTCATCTGCAAATAGACTGCTGCTGCTGCCCACCGAGATGTCTGCAATAAATATGACAAACAGCACCGACCCCTGTGGAACTCAACTTGCCACAGGCTTGGGGGATGAGAATTCCCCTCTTACCACCACCACCGTCTGCTGCTTATCCTGTAGTTAGTTCTCCACCCACTCCACCATTATGACTGCCAACATTCTATAAAGATTGCTGAAGCAGTTGTCAGTTTGATTCTAACTAATTTTCTTTAAAAAAGTGAAAAGATGGCTGGCCCGGTGGCGCTGAGGGTTGAGGCACTGGACGCCATGCCAGCGACCTGGGTTCGGGAGTGGACTCGGGCCATTTGGGGTTGGCAGGGGAGAGGGAGGATTGAGCATCCTATAACTGCTCTCCTTCCGCTGGGGTGGGCAAGGGGATTGCATTGCTCTGCAGCGGCAACTGGTGGAGGCCTGGGCACTGCTGGTAGCATGCACAGCTGAGGGCTGGAGCATGGTGGGCGTTGGCACGTAAGTGTGCAGATGCCACTGCATGACCGGCTCTGAGGGAGGAAAAATGGCGGAAAATTGTGGGGCATTCATGGCGGCTGATAGCCGTGCGCTGCACCCCCTGGACACAAGAGGTGTGCCCCTCAGGTTTCAGAATCCAGGTCCCCGGGGAGGGGGTACTGTGTGCCAGCCTGTGTGGAGGAGAGCATGTCGCGGGCCAGACCAGGTCCAGGGGTGCAGGTACCGGAAGACTCGCCGCCCACTCTGCAGAAGGAGAAAGAAACAGTGCAGTGTTTAAAAAAAAAAAAAGTTAAAAGACCGCCCACCATATGGTGTTACCACACAAACACAAGTTTTGTTTATATTCCTTGATCAGCTCCAACTGCATCTTCGCTGGACTTAAGAACTCCCACAACACAGTCTAGCCCCTCATGATGCAGCGAGAGTTTAGGAGGCTGCTGCCTCATGAGAGACTGCACTGTTCGGGTGTGTTTCTAATGCTGAGGAAGCATGCAGAAAGAAGAGATCCAGGATTGGAAACAAAACAAGATTGTATATAAATATTCATATGCATGCATTTCTGATTTACTAAACAAGGAGACAGACAAAACAAACCGCAACATCAGTGGATGTAGGAGAAAGTAAACAATCATAAAATGTAGTTTTTTAACTAGAAATAATATGATGATGAACAGGTTGACAGTGTCCCTTTAAGGACAATTTAATGTAACACAGGTGCAGCCAAGCAGAATAGCACCGGATGAGGAATCAGGGATGCCATCGTAGACTGCTGACTTTGTAAAATCTCGGGAACAGGGGAATGGCAGGATTAACCAAATAAATTAAAGATTTCTAAAAGATTATAAATTTTATTTGCTTCTTAATGTCTGAATTGAGGGCAGGGCCACTCTTAGGTGTAGGAATTATACAGCCTACGGCATCGGGCTGCACTACGGCCCTGGGCGGCAGCTACCTCAGCCTAAAGCCCACCCAGGAGTGTCTTGTTGCTTGCTTATGGCCAGCGCTGTATGTGGGAATTTGTTCTAGTGCCCCCTGTTGGACCCTGATATAAAATGGCAGGGAGAAAAGGAAAAAATGCAATTGCCTGAACCACATCATGTAGCCATGTGGTAAGATTCACCGTACGGTGCAGTTGGCTGTTAATTAAATTAGCAGTTGCTTTTTGACTTTTTTTTTTTTTTTAAACTGTCTGGTAACCAGGTGAGGCCCACTAGGCATATGTGCCTGTTTCCAAGGGTAACCCAGGAGTACCTGGGTGACATCTTGCCCAAAACATTTTTTGCCTTAATAAGTGGTTTTATAAGTAGAGTAATCCATTCCAGGGTGTGTGTGGTAAGACGGATCTTACTGCACTTATCAGGTGGTTGAAGGCACTCCACTGCGCCTCCTGCTTCACCATCCACCAGAGGAGTGCAGTAAGATCCGTCTAACCGTACACCCCGTTGGGAGTTATTGCTTACCTCCAGTCAGAGATGGGATGCATTTCACTAAATTTAACACAGATGGCAGCACGGCATCTTTTTCTAGTAGTAGGATTGACGGCAAACACTCAAAATGTCAGTTAACACAGTTCCTAACTGCTGGATCTCTTTTTGAAGAACTATAGAATTAAAACAATCCACCCCTTTGAAAGTACTCTTTCCTTCCTGCTTTCTCCTGGTGGCTCAAACTGATTATCACAATTTGACAGTTGGAGAGCCACCTGGTGCTGTTCATTGCATGCAAATTCAATGTCAGGTCCACAGAGCTGCTGGAGGAAACCACACAGCTTGGGAGAAAAATAAACTTTAAAAGGGGACAGAGTACAGTATTTTATAACTGCACAAATGGGAGTGTCCAGCTTTTAGGATCCTGTTAACTACAAGTTAGAGTGGTATATAAAATTAAGTACAGAACATTTTTTAAGGGATCCAATGAGCTGGGGTAAAGGTTTTAAAAAAAATGGACTATAAGGTGCATAGAGACCAAACACTTACTCCCGTAAAGCCTAAAAACAGCAAACCACAGACACGTGTCCGTATTGTTTTGGACTGGTGCATTATATTAATTATCACATCTCAGCACAGAAGGGCAGCCAACCAATGAGGATAGGATCTTATGGGTCATGGTTAGCCCAGATCAGGTCAGCATATTTTTTTCTTTTATTCACCATTCTAATTTCCCCCTTCTAGCTCTCTGCAGCAGAACCCAGCCACTTGCAAGGCTACTTTCCAACCCCACTCATGACTTCCCTTGGCTTTTCTGTCACATACCTGTCTCCTCTAACCATGGACTTTCCTCTCAGGGGTGGGTTCGGGTGAGAAATGCACAGTACCCCCCCCCCCCCAAAAAGAACACAATGCTTGCAGAGAGAAGGTCCAAGAGTGCCAGCAGCTTCATCCCATTTACCATTTTCCTTTTTTCCTCCTTTTCCCTAGGGGCATGGAACACAAGGATTCAGGGATGTGCACAAACACGCAGACGCATGGCAGCACTTGTCAGAGCCAGTCGATGTCCCCTCCCGCAGTAACAGCTCCAGGTGTTACCCAGGTAGCAATAGTGCATCGGAGACTGTCACCCACCTGCCCAGAGAAAGTAGTTCTGTACTGGCAGGACTAAGCTGTCAGGCGCCAGGACCACACGGAAACCTTTCTAGCTAGCAGTCTACCAGAGAGGGCTGCCCACCTCCAACGTCAGCGCCTGACATCAGCCAATCCTATAAAAAGATGGCTCCCATACTGTCCTCAGTTTTCCCGCCAGAGACTAAGAGGAGGATCCCACAAGAGTAGAACTGAGGAGGAATCCAAGGTATCCCAATAACCAATAAAAGGTAAAGGCAGAAGGCTCACCTCACCCGACATCAGGGCTATCCCAGGGTGTGCGAGGGGCACTAGTGCCGGGCCAAGGAGGTGGGTCTCAAGGGAAGCCCTTGAGCAGAGGCCGGAGCCCTCGGGCAGGGCCACAGTAATGGGGGGGAGTGGGGAAGTTGTCCGGGGCCCCGAGCTCAGGAGGGGCCCACCTGAGGAGCTGGCATTAGCTGCTTTGGGAAATAGGGGCCCATTTCAATTGACTTGTCCTGGGCCCCAAAATTCATAGCTGCAGCCCTGCCCTCAGGGCCAGGATCTGCGTCTGTATGAAGGACCAGAGGGCAGAAATGAGCCCCTGATAATCCAAAGGGGCTGGCGTCGGGCCCCACCGGTGCTGGGTAAGAGGGGACCAGCGATGGTCCTGCAGGAACTGGGCATTGGTAGCCCAGTGCAAGTCACACCAGTGTCAGATAGGGGTACGTCAGAATAATAAAGCTGTAGACCAATGGGAGTTCTAATGAATTTCATAGAGCAGAACAGGTTCTGACTCACAGTATTAACTCACCACTCTGCCTATAAGTTCAGTTATAAAAGGGAAAGGGGGGGGGATTGTGTGGCTCCAAGTGTGTGTGTGTGTGTGTGTGTGTGTGTGTGTGTGTGTGTGTAGGGTACAACCTTTTTTTTTTTTTTTTTTTAAATAAGGGACCCCGGGAAGGGACTCTAACAATTTTGACTTCTGCCCAGGGTCAGGAATGAACTTGTTTGTACAGTGCCAATATGGAGAGTGATCAGGGACCGTTGTTCTCAGTACGATTACTGACATGTCAGTAGAGGCGTGACCACAGCTTAATCCACCGTGTCTCGGTGATTTGTTCCTGTCAGAGTGGAGATCTGAGCTGTACCCGCCCCCCAGCCGGGGACATGATGGTGTGTACTGATTGTGGCTGCTGTAGTGGAATCCTTCAGTGAGAATACCGTCCTTACCCCTAGATACAGAGGTTTCCCTGGGCCGTGCCTACCCTAGCTCGCACCCAGTGGAACCAGAAGCACCGAGTACAAGACTCAGTAGGAAAGGAATTACAAGCATATCACAGGCCATCACTCATGCATAATTAAGTCACTGTAGCAAAGTTCTGATACCATGAAAAACGTATAGCATTAAATACCTAGATCAGATTTCATGGCAATCTGATAAGCGATTTCCCCCCTCATCGGGACCAGCCCTGCTAAGCCCTAGCCCACCCCCAACTGGCAGATGCCTGCCACAGGAGTTACCGCCAAATCCCCTATGGATTTGTCCCTTGTGGTGGGGCCAGAAGAGTGGGACATCCACTTCCCCCAGAGACTGCATCTAGATGAGACATTCCTGGGTGTCAGTGTGGGTCAGACAGTGGGCTGAATGCCATATTCTGCCCCATATTCATTCCCTGGCCAAGTGGCATGCACAGAGGCAGTCGTACGTGTGTATGGAGGCGCGCACACACACAACGCGCCTGTCGCCACCCAACCCTGAGTCACAGGCGCTGCTTAGCCACTAAGCCTCCCTGCAGTGGCAGTACTTGAATGGTACAGCATACCAAATTTCCGGAGAGGAGAGAGCCATCATCAGATGCTCAATCCCCCAGCAAGTTGGCCCACTCCTGAACCCAGGGTTGCTGGCATGGCAGTAGGTGTGACAACTGGTGCCTCAACTTTCCGTGCCACTGGGCCAGCCTGATGGGTGGTTCTGAAGCTATGGACAACAAATGAAGTGTGATACGCACACAGAACTGCATCTAAATATTAAACTCTTTTCTGAGGTGGTGGCAGCTTGCAAATGTAGACCAACTCAAAAACACAGCTAAAACTGTATTTTTCTGAACTAGCTTGTAAAATGATAGGTAACACTTCAAAGAACATAATTTGTCTTATGCAAGGGAGTTTGTCATAAAAAAAAAAAAACAGCTGTCTTTCAAAAAACACAATTTTTTCACCCTTCTAACATAGGAAATGCATAATACCGCTTAATAAAACTAGTCACAGGTTTTTGCCAGCTTGCACAGAACTCTTCTGAAAAACCCACATCCTGCATTAAACACCGAGTCGTGTTAATGTAGGAAATGCTTGTAGGGGAATCCTATTCTAGGGTAACACTTCAGCTGCTTAAGGTGACGCACGCAGCTGAACACGATGCAGAGAGGAAGAGTTCAAGTTGTGACACTTATTAAAGCACACAAAGAGCTGCAGAACTACAGGGGCCCCTCAGTGTATGAAGCAACTTGCTTATGCAACTGAATGGCCATATATGTTGTTCAGTAAGTCCTTACTAAAATTATGCAGATATGCAAACAAGGTACTGCCTTAAAAGATTTCCACTCCTGTGGAACATCAGAAATAAGACATCAGCTGCCACTCCTAGCCACTTTTTATTGCCATTTCATGCACGTCTCTGACTGCTCATCTGTCAATACAGCCATGGTGGGACACATCAGTTTGTGCATTAGTGGTTAAGTCTGGCCACCAGTTTTCAAAATCTGGTGGTCAACTTTATATTTTTAGTTGCCATCATTTTTAAGGGTTCAAAAATCACTTATGTAGGTAGCCAGTTGAACAGTTACTTTCAAAATCTGGTACCCAAATCCACTCTTTTAGTGGTCATTAGCCACCCGGCTACCTGATTTTTTCCACCCTGATACAGACTCACAGCATAATTAAACCAATCCAAATGCCACGTTAAAAAAAAAAAAAAAAAAAAAGAATGCTCCACCAATTCTGCTTTTCTCAAAAAAGGAACATGATTTAAACAAAATATATGTAACCGGGTTGCTGTGGATGTTACGTTACTACTCCTGCTTTGCAGGCTCAAACAAGGTTGTGGGGCCTGGGCTGTGGTTTTCCTGAATTTGGGGGGTCATTCCTACCAGAATAACAAATAGCGCGGTGCCTCCACCCAGAGTTAAATTTAAGTGGGCCTGGTGATAAAGTGGTACAACTCCCTGCGATGCTGTACCTCCCCACCTCCCCTCATAGTCACCTCACACACTGAATACCAGAAACAGCAGCAAATTATTGACTTTCTCCAATACGCTCAAAAATATAATATGCTCACGAGACAGTTTAACAAGAACAACTTAAAATGGGTAGGTATAGGGGAAAGGGAATGCAAAATTAAAAAACTGTTCAGCTGTTTTAGAGAGTATTAATAACAACAGTGCTCACCCCCCACCAGCAATGCAAACAACACGGTTTCCCTTCTACCACAGCCCACCTGTACTGGGGCACTACCCACTCCCGACTGGTACCAGTCTCCCCCCAGTTAAACTAAATGGGAGCTCCCAATTTCTTAGCTGGGTACCCAGCCGTTGGAATGGTGCAGACCTGACAGTGGTGCAGCTGGTTGATCGGCGTTGGTGCACTTTAAACCAATAGTAAACTCCAAAACCTTTCAGGTCAAATAACTGTGGAAATGGCAATTTAAATGAAACACTTGTAACTCCTGGCCCGATGGCCAAAACAGTAACTTTGGTGGAAAATGATTTACAACACCGCTGACTGCAGGGCAAGACCCGATGTTATTCACGGTTCTGGAATAACCAGTCTGAGTTCTTTCAAGCAGCAGCTCCGGGGTGCTCTGACCCTGGATACAGGGCTCAAAGGGATGACTGATGGCAGGCTCTCCTGGGAGACTTGACACCGTCTTCTGCTTCTTTTTGCAGACAGATTGGAAGGATGAGTCTCAGGGTCCTGGGCCACATACCTCACACCCACCTGTCATGGCATCCAGCTCTCAGAGTGAAGCGACAGCTGACAGCTAGCAGTGGCACTGCCAGCTGATTCCCCAGACCATCCACAGGTTTGGACTTTCCTCCTGGATCTCAGGAACACAGTCTTAAGTCACACTGCAGGCTAGCAACTGTGGCACAAAGTCCAACTGAAAGCAAATACAGTCTCTTAGCACTTTGCAGGTGCTCTGGCTCTGTTCAGCAAAAATAGCACTTTAATTGTGGTTAACAGCTTCTTCCAGATACTGGAATGCAATGCAGAGCACCTCCTGGGTTGGTCTCCTACCTCTCTTAGGAACAACAGTCTGAGCCCTCCTCACTTTGAGAGCTCCAGGCAGACTAACCCCAAGCCTAATCTGCCCTTTGGGTCTGAAGAGGTCAGGGCAGCATCCCATTGATTAAACAGGCTGACAATTCACAGAATTAGTATACAGGACGTTCACTCGATGCCTGATTGGCTGTACAAAAAGGTGCCCTGAAACAGTCCTCTCCTTTCTCCCAGGAGCCACTGCTGAAAACCTCTGGGCTCCTCGACTTCCCATTGATTACTTGTGGGGTCAGGGGTCACAATGATGGCTGCGACAGGGCAGACAGTCCATATTCTCTACTTTCAGCGGGGTTAGTTTGCAGGACTCCTGGACTGTTGTAAGTAATCATTGCCCCACGGTTTGCTAGCTGCCCCTCTGCCCTGGTGTCTGGTGGCGTTTGACAGGGACTCCCCCTGCCTGTCGTGAGCGACGTAGGGCTCTCTCCCAGCTGGCAGGCAGGGCTATTCACATACATAGCAGTCTCCGCTCCTCTTAAAGCTATAGCGTACTTTAAAGCGCTTAATCAAGTTCTGTTTCAGCTCCCCCAAGTGTGCCTCTGAGCCCCTTGGCTGCCTCTGATGTCCCTGGGGCTGGAGAAGACACCTTTAAGAAGGAGCCAGCTTGAATGCGTGCACACTGAACTGTGCGGTGCTCACTGAACTGTACTGCTAAGCTGGCGGTTTTACTTTAAAACGCTCCTCCGGTTCCCCACATCATCACAAGCACTGGGGGTCTGCAGGAGCACAATAAGGGACCTAAAAAGGAATGGGGACCAGCAGGAGGGCAGAACAGTGCCAGCGGCGCCAAACAAGGTAAGCTCCACTGGGGGGGGGTTACACTCTCCCCTGCCTGAGCAATTGGCATCCGTGCCAAGTCCATACCAGGGTCCTGGTACCAATAAACAGCCATGGCATTTTAACATGCACAGTCTAGGGCCGGCCCGGTGACGCTGAGGGTTGAGGCGTTGAACGCCACACCGGCAACCCGGTTCGGGAATGAGCCTGGGCCGTCGGAGGTCGGCTGGGGGGGAGGGAGGACTAGAGCAGGCTGCCGGCTGGCGGCCCTCACTCGGGTTGGGTTGCAGGTTTCCTCAGAGCTCAACTGCCCCTGGTGGAGGCCGGAGAAGTGGTGTCACTCTGAGGACCTTCGGCATTAGGCCGACTGGGGAGGGAGGAGGAGGAGACCCCATCTGGAGCTGTGGTGCGCATGCGTGCCTCCACGCGCATGCACCATCACTTCTGGGGGTCTCGGGAGTAACCCCGTTCACGGGAGAAAAACGGAGGACAAACGTGGGGGCCCGCCAAGGATGATGCCTCCAGACCGGCTCTAGGGATCTGCCAGGGCGTGCATGACGCTACAAGCCCCCGAAGGACCCCCGAGACCGGTAGGTTGGTAGATGGCGATGGTGGACCTGCCACAGGAGGATAAAGAAATTAAAAAAAAAAAAAAAACATGCACAGTCTAATTAGACAATTGATTCCTAACTGCATAGGCATTCAATATGGCTTAGTCTAGACAAATGCAACTATCTAACAATAACAGTAAACAAAACTGGAAAACTTTCCACAGTTCCAACAGTTGTCTTGACAGTGAATGGTATACCACAGGAATAAGTACATTTTATAATTCTAGAAAACTGCAGTTTAATTAATACCATACTGAAATGTTTAACCTCCCTGTTTACTTTGTATGGCATTACCTGCTCTGGGTGGTTTGGCTTTGGCTGGACAAATAACTCTTCTGGGTAGAGATCTGGGGGTAACATATATGCCCTTGTGTACCATGTGCATGGGCAAGTCAGTGACAGTTCCTGGAGAGTCACAAGTGAGTTTCAACAATGGTTTGATGGCTCTTTCAGAGCGATGAGGTGGAACTGACACTTCTTCGACATACGGGGAGATCAGTCCTGGTTCATCGACCAGCAATGAAGTATCCTCCAGCAAAGTGGGTGCCACAACATCCTCTGGCATTTCATCTATTTCATCAGGCTCTACAGGGTATACACTTTCTTTCACTGGCACTTCCTGTGATTCAGGTCTGTCTTCCAAGGGTACATTTACAGTTAGCCCAGAGTCCACTGTTTGTGCTGGTGGTTCTGCAGTAAGTATGTCTGTCACAATATTTGTTTCATTTGTTCCTTGTAACAGTCAGGCAAGGTGTGGGATAATATACTTCTCCCTCTGACTCAGAGTCGAACCCTCTGTCTCCACTTGTTCATCAAGAGTTGATGGAAATGGAAATTATGTACCTACCGCAATTCCTGATCTTGCTTTGAGTTTGAGCTCTTGCAACAGGCAATAACCGTTAGGACTAAGCCGCCAGGTGCCAGAACCCCACGGAAACCTTCTAGCTAGCAGTCTTCAGCGGGGGACCACCCCCGACCTCGGCTCCACCCAATGGGAAGGGACCAGGGGTAGTCATATCAGATGACCTTAAGGTAGGCAAGCAATGTGAGAAGGCAGTAAGAAGAGCTGGGGAGCTACTGGGATGCATAGGGAGAAGCATCAACAGCAGAAAACAGGAAGTTGATCTCCCTCTGTACAGACAGTTGGTGAGACCCCATCTGGAGTACTACGTGCAGTTCTGGAGACCCCATCTCCTCAAGGACATAGATAGGATGGAGGTGGTCCAGAGGAGAGCAACTACAATGGTCCAGGCTCTGCAACAGAAGCCATATGAAGAGAGACTAAGAGAGCTTAATATGTATACCCTTGAGGAAAGGAGGGAAGGGGGAACATGATAGAAACTTTCAAGTACCTTAAGGAAATCAACAAAATCCAAGAGGGAAGCATCTTTCAGAAAAAGAGATGTGCAAAAACAAGGGGGCACAATTTGAAGAAGAGGGGGACAGCTCAGGGACAACGTGAGGAAATTTTCTTTATGGAGAAAGTGGTGGATGCATGGAACCACCTTCCTAAGGAGGTTGTGGGGTCAAAAACAGTGGAGGAATTCAAGAATGCATGGGACAGCCATAAGGCAACTATAGTGGGGGGGGGGGTAGGAGGAAGTAGGCTGTTTGTTAACTAGAATCTGAAGCTTATCCAATAGGAAGGAAAATGGGCAGACTGGCTGGGCTAAGCGGTCCTCATCTGCTGTCAAAGTCTATGTTTCTATGTCAGCAAATGATACAAAAAAAGCAGACCCCAGCCCCACCTCAGTTCTTTTCCTGCCATCGACCCGTTAGTACTGGCTCCTTGGACGCCTTCTCGCAAACAGCCACATCGCTTTCACATCTTCAGCGTTTTTCTTTGCTTTTTCAATCAAAATCCTCACATTTATTTCCCATTCTGCATGTCTTCTTCTGTTGCGTCGTCCATCACATCCGCGGATCGCAAGTCAAAGTGCACCTGTGACAAGCAGTTACCGTCTAAGGATGGCCACGAGGCCTGCCTCTTCTGCCTAGGCCCGAACCACGACACTGCGGCCTGTCAGCAATGCAAGGCCTTCAACTCCTGGAGCAGCAGCTTGCCCAGATGCAGAAGCAGCCAACGGGAAAGAAAAAATTACCATAGTAATCTTGTTTCTTCCCAGTGATACTCAGGCATTCATAACTTTCTGGAGTGTCCCTTTAAGCCAGAACTGCCCAGAGAGGATAGAACACAAGCAAATGATGGAACTCTGTACGTGACAACTATTCAAATGCTGCCTTGAACTATCTGCCTTCATTCTAAACCCCCTCAGATTTCCTGGACACCTCTGCCAAGGACTATAAATACTGGATAAAAAGCAGTTCCGTAAGAACTTACCGTAACAGTATATCTTCGAGAGAGGTTCCTGCAATAGGTCTTCACATATAGGACTGTGCCCCCGGCATCAGGTTCGAACGGCAAACTTGTAGCTAGCAATCATCAGTGAGGACCACCCCCCGATGTCAGGTGATGCGACATCATCCCGACTATAAGAAGGGGTGGTCCCGGTCCCGCCCTCCAGTTCTTTTCCGCCGGAGACCTAGAGAAAGGGAGCAGAAAAGCGGAGTAACAACCCTGGTACCCAGTACCCTGGCTGAATCAAAAGGCTAGACAAGAAAAAAGGAAATAACTCCAGGAAATGGGGAAGGTGGGTGGGAAATTAGACTTACTGCAGGAATCTCTCTCGAAGATCTACTGTTACGGCAAGCTCTTACGTAACTACTATATCTTACTTCGAGAGGGTTCCTGCAGTAGGTCTTCACATACAGGACTGAATTCCAAGCAGTCTAACAAAAAGGAGTCGGAGATGAATTTCCGGGAGGAGGAAGATGTCTGCCAACTAAGGATCTGCCTTAAGACAGAAGATCTTGCAAAACGGCAAGGCCAAAACCAGCTCGACGCCTAGAGGCAATGTCCAAACTGTAGTGCTTAGTGAAGGTGTGGACGGAAGACCAAGTGGCCACTGCGTAGATATCCACAGTGGACGCATTCCTGAAAAAAGCAGTAGAAGTGGCCACGCTTCTGGTGGAGTGGTCTTTGATGCCCTGGATGGGATTTTCCGTATTTCTGGTAAGTGTAGTGAATACAGTTAGCCAGCCACCTGGAAACAGTCTGTTTAGAGATAGCCTTGCCCTGGCACTGGGAGGCAAAGGCCACAAAGAGTTGGTTCGACTTTCGAACCTCCTTAGTCTGGGAGGTACAGTACCTCAAAATCCAATGCACATACAAGGTGTGCAAAAGATATTCCCCTCTGTTGGAATGCTGAGGAAAACAGACTGGCAGTTCAAAACTCTGGTTGAAAGTAGTCTCCGAAATGACTTTCGGAAGAAAAGAAGGATTAGTCCTCAGGACCGCCCGGTCCTTGTGGAGAATCAAATAAGGCCCCATGCAAACAAAGGCCTGGAGCTCTGAAGCCCTTCGTACTGAAGTAATTGCAACCAAAAAATGAAATTACGTACCTAACGTAATTCTTGATCTTCTTGGACAAAGTCTCCACCACTCATTCACACTAATGGGATCTACGCCGGAGGCGCTAGGACCCGGAGGGAGCAAACTTTTTACAGGAGGGCCGGCGCCAGAGATGGAGCCACGAGGAGCGGCACCGTGGGCCTCTGCTCATGCAGCAATGACTATCTCGTCATCGACCCTCCAACCGCCTCAGTACCTTTTTTTCCGAGGAGATGCAGCGTAACTAACCTAGAAGGATAGCCTAACCCAAAACCGGACATAAGATAGTCCGGAAGACCTGTATAAGAAGGGTCAAGAAAGAAGTCTTCACAGCCTAAAGATTGAGGGAGTGAAGATCAACAACAGAGGTGAGCTCGGGATGGTGGAGGGGTGTAGAATGAGTGTGGAGACTTTGTCCAAGAAGATCAAGAATTACAGTAGGTACATTTCCATATCTTCCTGGACATAAAATCTCCACCACTCATTCACACTAATGGGAGAGTACCGAGCTAATAATCCCCCGAGAGGGTGGCAGGCGAGACAAGAGCTCACAAATTTAGGACAGAAGTCCATTAAGGATGGTTCTGCCGAACGAAACATGTTGTCTGGCATGGACAACCAAGGCATAGTGCTTGACGAAAGTATGCACTGAGTTCCACGTAGCCGCATTGCATATATCTGCAATGGGCATGTTGCGGATTTTCGCCAGTGATGCCGCGACTGCTCTAGTAGAGTGAGCATACACTCAACCTTCCAGCTTAACCTGCGCCATGGAATAACAGTGGTGAAGGCATGCCACCAGCCATACTGAAATACATCCGATAGCTACAGGTTGACCCAGCCGGGTCTCGCTGAAGGAAACAAAACAGTTGTTGAGCTTTGCAAAAATCTTTTGTTCTATCTAAATAGAAATGCAAAGCTCTTTTGACATCCAAGGAATGAGGAGAATGCTCCCCTTCATTTTGGAAGTTCGCAAAATAAGTAGGAAGGACCAAAGGTTGGTTTAGATGGAATTCTGAAACAACCTTAGGGAGAAACTTAGGATGGGTCCTAAGAACTACTTTGTCTTTATGAAACACAGTATACGGAGGGTCTGTGACCAAGGCACGTATCTCAGAGACCCTGCAGGCCGAGGTAATGGCCACCAGGAAGGCCGTTTTCCAAGTGAGAAATTTCAACTCACAAGTAGCTAGAGGCTCGAAAGGTTTTTGAGTGAGCATGTCTAGCACAAGATTAATGTCCCAGGCTGCTACTGGATGTCTGACAGGAGGTCTGGTATGCAGAATACCCTTAAGAAACCTCTTAACCACAGGTAACTGAGCCAGTGACAACAAAAGTACTGGCTCATGATAAGCTGAAACGGCACAAAGGTGAACCTTGACTGTAGAGTATTGCAGACCTGAATTTGAGAGGTCTTAGAGGTACTCTAGAACTTTATTTGGTAGGCAGGAAAAAGGATTCAAAGAGGATTTTGCACACCAGAGCGAAAAATGCTTCCATTTGGCTGTGTAAGTTTTCCTAGTGGCTGGCTTGCGTGCCGCCAGGAGAATATCTGAAACTCTGCGAGAGACACTGAACCTGTTCACTTCTATCTCTTCAGGAGACGAGCGTGAAGGTGAAGCGATCTCAGATTGGGATGGACCACAGGCCCCTGAGTCAGGCGGTTCGTCTGAAGGGGAAGCGCTTTCGGAGGGGTTACTGAGTAACAGAAACCATATTTGTCGAGGCCAGAAGGAAGCAATGAGGATCATTTTGTCCCCCTGGGACTCGAACTTGAGAAGTACCCTCTGAATTAGAGGAAGAGGCGGAAAGGCGTATGGAAAGAGTTTTGTCCACTGCAGCCTGAACGCATCCTGACAGAAAATGCCAGGCCCTGGATTTCTGGAGCAGAAGAGAGGCAGTTTTGTGTTGAGTGGGGATGCAAAAAGGTCCAGGTCTGGAGTTTCCCACTCTGTGAATAGTGACTGAACTACGGCTGAGTCAAGATACCATTCGTGAGGATCTGTCTCTGTTCTGCTAAGATGGTCTGCCAATTCGTTCTGCACTTCCGGCAGGGAGACTGCCTGAATTAGAGCTTTGTGCTCCAAGCACCATTCCCACACTCTCATTGCTTCCCTGCATAAGGGGTAAGAGTGTGCCCTGCCCTGCTTGTTGATGTAATACATCACTGCTTTGTTGTCCGTTTGAAGAAGAATGTTCTTTTGACAGAGAATGTCCTTCAAAGCCCGGACTGCATAAAGGATGGCCCTCATTTCTAGGGCATTTATGTGAAGCTGGGACTCTTCCGGAGTCCATGTACCTTGAGTGTGGAGAGTCTGACAGTGAGCTCCCCACCCCATCAGGGACGCATTCGTGGTAATGGAAAGCTGATGTTCAAGGGGAGCAAAGGGATACCCTTTCAGAAGGCTGGCCTCTAGCGACCACCAGGTGGGTGACTTCTTCACAGGTTCTGTCACCTTGATGAGAAAGGACTGAGGGTGAGTGGTAGGAGACCACTGAGTACTGAGCATCCATTGAGAAGTTCTCATGTGCAGGCGTGCTAGGGGTACGGTGAACACCGAGGATGCCATGAGACCTAGCATCCGCTGCATTGAGATAGCTCTTACTGAGCTGTGTTCTCTGATGTATCGGGCCACCTGCAGGATATCGGTCCTTCTGTCCTCTGGTAGGAAAGCTTTTGCACAAGAGGTGTCCAAAAGAGCTCCTATGAAAAGGAGCCGCTGCGAGGACTGCAGCTGTGATTTCTTGAGGTTCAGCAGGACTCCCATGGATGTGAGAAAATCTGAGGTTGTGGCAAAGGCGTCAATAGTTCCCTGCCTGGAAGGGCTTGCTAGAAGCCAGGCGTCCGGGTATGGGAACACTTGTATTCCGATTTTTCTGAGATGCGCTGCGAGTATTGCAAAACACTTTGTAAAAACTCGCGGTGCCGAGGACAGCCCAAAGGGCAGGACTCTGAACTGATAATGCTGGCCCAAAACCACGAACCTCAGGTATTTGTAATGCCTTGGGTGAATAGGGATATGCTGGTAAGCACCCTGCATGTCCAGGGAGGCTAACCAGTCGTGTTGATGAAGCAAAGGTAACAGGGTTCCTAGCGATATCATTTTGAATTTCTCTTTGGGAAGAAATTTGTTTAATTTTCTGACGTCCAAAATGGGGCGCATGCCCCTGGTTTTCTTTGGAACCAGAAAATAATGGGAGTAGAACCCTGTGTTCCGTTGACCCAGCAGGACTACTTCCACTGCCCTGTTGTTCAGAAGGCTGTGCATTTCGGAGGCGAGAAGTTCTGACTGAAGTACTGACAGCCTGGGCTGTTGTTTGGGAGGATGATCCGGAAGGGTCTCTAAAAGATTGAGGGAATACCCCTTGCGGATTATCCGGAGGACCAATCTGTCCGATGTTATCGACTTCCACCGATTGTAGAATTGAGTCAGATGACCTCCCACCACTGAGGAAGAGTCCTCCTCGGGCAGCTGAGGTGGGACTTGGGCCAACAACTCAGAAGGTGGCACTGGGTGCTTTGGGTCCTTCACCTTCTGCTGCATTTTCTTTTGAAGTTGAGGGACTTGTTTTTTATTGAAACCCCCCCCCCCGCCTTTGCCTTGAAAGGACTGACGGTTATGAAACTAGCGTTTGTTAACTCCCCCTCGAGAGGGCGGGCGGGAGGAGGTCGAGCCAATTTAATGGCTAACCTAGTCTTTTGTGTGGCCTCTAGAGCCTGTTCTACTTGAGGGCCGAAGAGATACACACCATCGAAGGGCAACGCCATGACCTGTTGCTGGGCATCATTTGTGAAACCTGAAGTGCGCAGCCAGGAATGGCGGCGGGTACAAATGCCCGCTGTCGCTGCTCATGAGGCTGTTTCGAAGGCATCCATAGCTGCTTTAACCTGCTGGTTGTTGGACTTGATACCCCTGGTTATGGCTTGAAGAAGCTCTGAGTTAGCGTCCGAGTCCGGTAGAGCTTCAACCATTTGTTTGAGTGAATGCCAAAGAATATACTCATATTGACAGAAATAGCCCTGGTAGCTAGCGATACGCACACTCAGGGTGGATGCAGCAAAGACTCTCTTACCTAAAGTATCTATCGTATGAGATTCTTTGTTTATAGGTCGAGCTGTAGTAGTCTGAGGAAGGATGACCTTATCATTCTCTGCCAAGACTACAATAGGATCCGCAAAGGTTTGGGAGGACAAAACAGGTCGATCCCTGGGAGCAGCATACTTCCTATCTATGGACTTAGCCACAGAAGAAATGAGAGCAGGATTATTCCATACCATTTGAGACAGCGTCTCAAAGGAGGGTTGTACTGGGGGAGTTAAATCCATAGGGATGTCTGGAACATGAAGGTACTGGAGTCCTAAAAGCTTCCCAGGATCGATGTCCATAGTCTGGAGAGAAAGAGTGGAATTTAAATTTCTCAACAGAGACTTAAAAGACAGGTCCTCGATCACGGGCTCTGTAACAGGATTAGGTCCTGCTCATTCCACATCATCACCCAGTCAAGATCTGGGTCAGGCTCAATATCATCTCCTGGCAGTCCAGGAGGGACTGTATGGACAGGAAAGGAATAAAAATCAGCAGGAAAAGAAGAAGGAAAAGAATTCGGAGAGGAGAAGCCCTGAAGACTGGCCTTTGCGCCGAAGAAGAACATGGCGCCGAAGGGCCGCACGATGCCGATGAAGTAGACGGCGCCGAAGAACATGGTGCTGAAGACGGCGCCAACAGGGCACATGACGCCAAGAAACTCAATGGAGCGGAAAAACCACGTGGCGCCGAAGGCGGTGCCAAAATCGGTGCTGAGCGACCCACCAACGCTGACACCGCTGACACCAACCCAGGGCCCCAAAAATTCAGATTTGAGAGGAAATAAGAAAGAATACCAGGAGATAGAGGCATCGGTGTGGCACCCTGCGCCGCAGCCATGTGAAGGGGAGAACACCTGAGCACAGGGTCGATGGCACCGAGGAAGGTGCCGCATGACCAGGAAGGCCCAATCGCCCTGCTCGATCTCCTGAAGAACCTGAAGGCCCCGGAGTGACCAGGCCAGGCAACTGGACCAACCTCCGAGCCCACTGCTCCATAAGAGCGGCCCACTGATGAAACTGCTCATCGAAAGCCCTACCAGAAGGCGGAGAAGGGTTCCGATGTTGAAGAGGTCAGTGACCAGAAACAGAAACTGACGACTCCGAATGAGGAGACCGTCAACTGACCCCAACGACCGACCGTCGACACGTAGACATATCAGAAGACGACCTCGAGTGATGCCTTCTCTTTCTTGACCTACGCGTCGAAGAAGAGCTCGAGGCCGAACGGTGCCGAGAATGCTACCGTTTTCTTCTATGCTTCGGGACCGCCTTCCTGGGCATTGAACCGCCCATTGTCAGACCCCCTTCCGGAGAAGGCGGCGGACCGGACCCAGCCCGGCTGACTGAACAGCTTTCATATGAACACTCCCTACCGTCACCTGACCCACTCATGGTCGACTCCCTCAATGTAGGCTGAGACTTTTCTTTAATAAGAATAATTATCGTAAGTGGTACTTTGTTCGAAAAATACTACAAAATAAAAAACTGAAAACTATGCTGCTAGTTTAAAGTTTGACTCCCGGCGGGCGAGCGACGTCATCACTGAAGTGCACTCAACGGCGGGAAAAAAGGAACTGAGGCTGTTGGAGGGTCAACGCTGGGATAGTCATTGCCAAGACGAGCAGAGGTCGCGCGCCGCTTCCTTGCAGCTCCATCTCTATGCCGCCCTCCTGCAAAAGTTTGCTCCTCGCTTGGGTCCTAGCGCATCTGGTGTAGATCCCATTAGTGTGAATGAGTGGTGGAGACTTTATGTCCAGCAGGGCTTGACAAATTTTAAAATTAGGTACTTGTCCACAGACAAGTGGCTTGTCCAAAAGTAGTTGTCCCAGTGCTTGAGTTGGTAGTCCCGGTATAAAATGGCATATTTTTAATGGAAAGTATCAAACTACAGAAAACTCAATGGATTTATTGTAGTATGTTATTTAGTGTTGAAATAGACAATAAGGAGAATAAATAATATGATTTTATTTTTGTCAGCAGCATGGTGAGCACAGACAGAATTAGCATCAGCAGCGAGGGACTGACAGTCAAGTGTGGTTGCAGCAGCAGCACAGAGTGCCAGCCAGCAGCACAGTGAGAACATCATTACAGCAGAGTAGCAGACACAGCATCAGCATCGGGAAAAGTTACAGGAAGCCTGAGCTTGCTCCTGCCAGAGCACCATATTCAGTCATGTCATCATCAAGACTAGTGACAGCCTCAGGGACATTTTCGTGTGAATCAGCAGAACTAGTAGTTGAACTAGCATGACCATGATGACCATGAATGTGGCGTGTGCCAGGACCAGATAGTAGCCAGTGGTTGATAGCTTGATCTGGATCAAAGCTGTCTAATGCAGGGCCTTCAACTGCTATATGCAGAAGTGACTGGAGTGTGTCATCAGCCAAACTTGTTCTTATTTTTGTTTTTATAAGATTCTGAATGGAGAATACTCTCTCACATTTAGCTGTAGATACACTCATAGCCAGTAACATTTTTATTAGGTCAAGGATGTGAGCAAGCTGGGATGGTTTCTCTCGTAGTAGTCGTGAATACACTTGCAGATATGGCTTGTCAACTGCAGACTTAAGCATTGCTTTTAATGCACAATACTCCTCCCTTTTTATACTGGTTATGTGATCTTCAGAAAAAAGTTCTGAAAGTAGTCTAATAAATGACTTAAATCAGTTGTGCCAAATTGTGCAAGTTCTTTTCGTGACAGATCGAAATTTTTGAAATCTAAGCAACTGAACCATTTTAGAGGTTCTTCCAAGAAATTCCAAAAATGCTGATCAATGTAAGATACTGCTGCATCTATTATACTGTGCAGCTGTGTATCAGTCGTAAAATTTACTTCTGGGACAGTTCCCTCTGAAAGTGAAAGGAACAATCTTGTCCTCACTGCCACGTTTTGAAATGAGATAGTTCATGCATTTCTCTGCAGGATTATATTGGTTTAGAAATCATGTCATAAACTTTCCTGGTCTTGTTTTTAGCTCAGTCAACTGAAGTAAGCATGTATCAACGAGTTGGGGGACTTCTAATATTAGTAGGTCATCCTTCTGAAATTCAAGTGATAAATTTTTCAATACTGGCAGAAAATCTTGAAGAATAAACAGTGATTTTACAAACTGTACTGCGTACGCATCTCTTAGAAGTGCCTTTGCTTTGGCCCCATCATCACCAGCAGAGTTTGAGACATGTTCAAGATGTTGAATTACGGTAGGCAGGTTGACTTGAACAGCATGAACTGAACGCGTCTTACTTGCAAGCCAACGCACTTGCTTTACTGCACTGAAATGAGCCAACTCGGTGTGTATGACATCTGCTATTTCCTGCAGTTCCCTAAGTTTCTTGGGGCTGTAGTGGTAACATTTAAAAATTCCTTTCAAGGTGTTTTCTACTTTTTGAACAAAGGGATTTTTTTTCATGACGTCGAGAACTGCTAACTCCAGTTTGTGGGCTACGCAATGCATGGGTATTACAGTGGGGACATGTTCTCGGAATTTTGCTATGGTGCCACCTGTATGGCCCATCATCACACTGGCACCATCAAAGTTGGCACATACAAGAACTGGTCCAGGTCTGCTCACATCGTTAAGGTCTGCAAAAGAAAGATCAACAGACTCAAGTGCGGAGGTTATTGCTTTAAAAACTCCATCTGCGTGAGAATTTTTAAGAGGTACAGCTTTAATTAACACAGTTGTAACTTTTTTTTCTGCACCATCAACAAAACGAAGGAAGACATTTTCCCACTCTACAATGCTTGCATCTGTACTGCCATCTGCAAGTACGGTAACGAATTTTGTATTTTTGACAGTCTGGATCTGTGTTTTAGACATGACAGCTGATATTGCGTTACAGAAATCTCTGGCCCGTTTACCATTTCGTAATTGCTGCCGAGTTTAACCCCATTTTTTTCTTGCAATGTGCAAAGCCACTCCATATCTGAGAAAGGACGTAAATTTTTAGCCAAGGAATATACGGTGTTAAATAAATGCCTCATTTTATTTTTGGTGATTTCCTCCATCTGAGAAAATGCGTGATATATTGCAGTTTCAGATATGTTAAAATTGACTGCATGTTCATCAGTTTCGTGACTATGCTGGTTTGCACAAATTATATGTGGATTTGATTTCTCATGGGCTCTCACGGACTCAATTCTGAAATTATTTGAACCAGTGGCAAACACGTTAGGTTTTTTTGAATAAGCAGGAGTCACAAGAGTGGGATATTTCTCACAGGCAGAGCAGTACATGACGTATTTTTGGTCATCGTACCTTAACCAGGTAAACTGATTTAGCCAGTGATGCTGAAATGTTCGAGCCCTTTTTTCAACATCATATTTTTTATCTTTACTTATTTTCTCATCAGACTTTAAGTTTGTTGTTTCATTTTCCTCATCTAAATTCAAAGGTCGCTTTCTGCTGCTGCTATAATTTTTCTCACTCATTTCAGAAATTGGTATGACCAAGTCAGATTGATCACCTGTTATGTCTACAAATACTACAGACCCAGACTGAGAATCATTGTTTTGGTCGTTTTCCTGACTAGGGTGGTAAGGACTCGGAGGGGGGCTGGTTGGGACTGGCTTGACTGTGAAGAAATCTCCGAGTCTGCATCTTTACTTTTTATTCCTGAAGAAGATGAGATGGAAGATTGTTTTCCAGTCCAAAGGGAAAATAAAGTAGTTTGCTTTGGCTTATTTTTTTGCATTTTTTTACCTTCTAATGCAATTGTAAAAAATATTGAAATATTGTTGTACACAATAAAATTGTATTTTATATTTGTGTGTGTTGTGTAATATTTTACCTGAAGCTGTTGTGCTTAGAAGTTAGTGCTTATGCTTAGAACACTAGTACAAAAGGGCCTGTGGGCAGGACAACAGAATAGGGTGGGAGGAGTGAGAGGGAGGTAGAGGTGGTGGTGGTCACCAAGTACTACTCTTCCAGAGTTGTTCACCCCAAGTTCCTATCTACGGTCCTTCAGGGCAGGTTAGGTCTCTCACAGCCACTTACACACACCTCCACCAAAGAAGAGTTTATTTTTGTTTACCAACAAATGTTTTTCCCCTTAGTTTGTATTAATTGCTTATTTCTATGAAGTCTGCAGTTGTTCCCCAAGTTCCTTCCTCTACCCTCTAGTGCAGCAGGTTTTATTTGTCTCACACACCTTCGCCAAAGTCAGTAATATGCAAGTAGCTACACTAGGTGGTTTATTTGTTTTTTCTGTGTAGCACAAAATGGACCAAAAGTCCGCAGTTAGTTGTTGAAGTCCCTCGAGGCTCTACCCTCCCACGGCAGCAGCACTCAGGTTGGTTAGGTCTCACACACATAGCCACACAATGCCTCTCACACCGTCCTTCAGCAAAGTAGGTAATATATAGGTAGCTAGGCTAAGGCTAGGTTTATTTAGGTTCTGTGTATCACAAAAAATGTTTTCGCCTTCAGTATGTAAGCAGGCACAGTTGTTCCCCAATCCCCAAGTTCCTCTACTTCTCAGCCTGGGGTGCACCAGCGCAGGGTATTAGGTCTCACAGCCACATAGCGTCTCGCACACCTTCACCAAAGTAATAATAATAATATAGGTAGGAAACTACACTGGGTTTATTTTTTTGTGTTCCTATAGTTTATTTTCTGTTAATCCCCAAGTCCCTCCTCTACCCTGGCTCTCAGGGCAGCAGGTTACACCTTCACCAAAGTAAGTAGGAGTAGGGGTTAAGGGGTATAGGTAGCAGATGTCAGACTAGCAGCAGGAGCAGGCAGTTGGGTTGGTTTTCTGTAGCTAGCAAAAAAAGTTCCCAAGTTCCTCTACCTCTCAGCCTGAGGGCAGGTTATTAGGTCTCACAGCCCCAGCTACACACAAACACTAGCTAAATTTAGGTACTTAAGTGTACTAATTATTAGTCGCACCCCCCAATCCGCAGAGTAAGTTTAGTTGACTCTCAGACACAAACACATCACATACAGCCCTCTGATTCACTACTGCAGTGCTGCCGCCTGCTTGCCCGTTTATTTTTTATTTATCTTCTCCTCTCCAAGTTAAAGTTTCTTACTCAGCACTCCCTGAGTCTCCCTCCACAGAGTCCACGCTTGTCTTCCCCCTCCCCCGCCCAGTCTCTCAACTGATCCGCTACCCCCTCAGGTCCTCAGTGCCCTCTCGTATTTTGTAGTGTAGTATTTAGTATGCAGCCCCTCAGGCAGTCGTTTCTCTCTGTCCCCACTCCCCACCACGCAACCACCCACCACAAGCTAGCAGCAAAAATGCCTCTGCTCTCTGCAAGTGTCGGTAGCGAAATGGCGCATTTTCCATCCCGTGCCAGCTACCGACACTCCCAGCTCCTCCTCAAGATGCGTCTCCTCCAATAGCAAGGAACGGTCACGTCACAGCAAGCTCTGCTGCTTCCGTAGTCCCACCCAACCTGTCTTCATGCTCCACCAGTGCTCCACTGCTCCCCGCCCCTGAGATAGACAGAGAGTGCCCGCTAGCGCCTGTAACAGGGGCGCGCATTCCAGACCAGAGTGCCACATGACTACAGTTGTGGCTATCAGGTGACTGAGCCTCTGAGGGGGGGTTTGTTGTGCTGCTGAGAATGTCGCCGCTGCGCTGCTGCCACCTAGTGGCTGGGAAAAATGAAACAAATCAAAAATAAATAAATAAATAAAATAAAATAAAGATTTGGTAGTCCGCGGGACAAGCAGTGCACAGCAGACTGCTTGTCCCTGGTTAAAAAATACTTGTCCAGGACGTCGGGCTATGGGATTTGTCAAGCCCTGATGTCCAGGAATATCAACGTCTTCCAAGACAGGAAGTGCACATCACAACTTGCTGCAGGTTCAAAAGGGGGCAAAGTAAGTATTTCCAACATAAAATTAAGATCCCTGGGAGGACAGGGATTCCAGACTGGAGGTCTGATGTGAAGGATGCCCTTCAAGACAGTTTTGGAAACCTCTAGTTGTGCTAGGGTTTTGCCGGTGGTAGGCCTAAACCGCAAAGAGATGGACCTTAATAGAGCAGTAACTAAGGCTCAACTCAGAAAGATGTAAGAGGTACTCAAACACCTGGGAGGCTGAGCAAGGAAAGGGGTACAAGCTTTTGGCTGTGGCCCAGATAGAACACCTCTTCAACTTCATGGTGTAGGTGGATCTCGTAGAGGGTTTTCTGGCTTCCACCAGGACCTGAGCAACCTGAGAGGAAACTCCATAGCGAGAAACCGTTATGTCCACAGGTGCCACACATGAAGATGGAGAGACTGAAGACTTGGATGTACCAGGGTGCCCTGCTCCTGAAACAGAAGGTCGTGAGACAGTGGCAGAGGGACCAGCGGTTCTAGAACTAGTTGTTCCAACAGCGGGAACCAAATCTGCCGGGGCCACAGAGAAGCAATCAAAATCAAGTGGGCCCCCTCTACCTGGAGTTTCAACAGAACCTTCTGAATGAGAGGAAAAGGAAGGAACACATATAGAAACTTCCCTGTCCAGGAGAGAGACAGTGCGTCCTGCCAAAAAGCACCATGCCCGGGGACCAGTGAGCAAAAGTTGGGTAGTTTTGCGTCGAATGGGGAGGTGAACAGTTCTAGGTCTGGCTGGCCCCACCAAAGAAACAGGTCTTCGACTACCTCCTGTTTTTGTTCCCACTCATGAGCCCTGGCCACTGATTGGCTGAGACTGTTGGCCAGGACATTGTGAATGCCTGGCACATGGACTGCTGTCAGAAACAGGCCGTGCCGAATAGCTCAATACCATACTCCCATTGCTTCCCTGCAAAGAGGGTACGACCGGGTACCTCCCCGTTTGTTGAGGTACCAGACAGTCACCATGTTGTCTGTCTGGACAAGAAGGGTTCCCGGGAGGAGTAATGACTGGAAGGCCTGGAGAGCACAGAGGACTGCTCTGGTCTCCACGATGTTGATGTGAAGATTCTGCTCCTAAGCAGACCACAAACCTTGAGTTCTGCGATCTCCCAAGTGGGCTCCCCAACCCATATTGGAGGCATCCGAGGTGAGGGTCTGGGAGGGAGCCTGAGAGTGGAAGGGGCTCCCACCAACAAGTTGATGAGGTCTTGCAACCAGAGGAGATCTGTTTGAAGGCTGTTGGAGATCATGACCAGTGGGTTCATATCGTCCAATTGTTGATCCCACTGGACTCGAAGAGACCACTGGGTAACCCTCATGTGCAGCCTGGCCAGGGGAACGGTAGGAATGGTCACTGCCATAAGACCTAAAAGATGGAGCACTGAGTGCGCTGGGGTCCATTGAGCTTTGGCCACCAAAGTGGCCTGAGAAACCAAGGTCTCAACTCGATCTAATGGTAAGAATGCCTTTCTCTGGACTGTATCCAGTACCGCTCCAATGAATTGGAGATGTTGAGGAGGTACTAGCTGAGACTTGGGAAGGTTGACCAAAATGCCCAACTGGGCAAACAGATCCAGAGTGAAGGAGAGAGACTCCTGCAGGCTGTCTGGGGATGGGGATGAAAACAGCCAGTCATCCAGGTATAGGAACACATACATGCCCCTGCAGCAGAGAAACGCCGCTACCACCACTAGGCACTTGGCAAAAACCTGGGGCGCTAAGGACAGGCCAAAGGGGAGTGCCTTGAGTTGGAAATGGTTCTCTCTGGAAGGAGAAATTAAGAAAGTGGCGGTGGGCCGGGAGGATGGGGATATGAAGGTAAGCATCCTGCATATCCAGAGAGCACAGCCATGTGTTTGACGGGAGCGGGGGCAGGAGTCCCTGAAGAGTCAGCATGTGGAACCTCTTGTACTCTACGAAGAGGCTGAGCGTGCTGAGATCCAGGATAGGTCGGAGATCCCGTCTTTTTTGGAACTAAGAAAAAATGGGAGTAAAATCCCCTTCCTAATTGGTTTGAAGGGACGGGTTCTGTGGCCACTTTTTGTAGCAGGGCCTGAATTTCTTGATGGACGATGGGGATCTGAACCGGCGGGTAAAAGGACCTTCCCAGAGGCTTTGGAGGTGGAATCTCGAGGAAGTAGACTAAGTGACCTCTTTGTATGAGCTGAAGAACCCATACATCTGCAGTCATGGCCTTCCACCCCTCCAAGTGGAGGCTGAACCTCCCTCCTACCGGTTCCTCAGAGGGGGACGGAGGGAACGGGAGGAGGGAGGGGGAGCACGTCAGGACGCCAAGGGGAGTGGAGCTTTGGTTTGAGAGGCTGCTTTGGCGAACTTAGCCTGAGGAGCTTGGGCTCCATAGCCAGTGGCACATCTTTTGCCTTGACGCTTGTTCTGGTTCTTGTTCCATCTTCTTTGGCGACGAAAAGGCTATTTCTTGTGACCTGACCGATACATGGAGCGTACATCTCTGAAGGACCTACCGCTCTCTTGCAGCCCTGTAATAATGTCCTTTGCAACGCTGCCAAAGAGGACGGGACCCCTGAAAGGTGCGTCCAAGAGGGATGACTGAACATCTTGTGCCAAACCTTCGAGACGCAGCCACGCTAGGCGCTGAAGGCAGATTCCAGATGCCGCAGTCCGAGCCACAGAATCCACAGAATCGTAAGTGGCCTGGAGTGCGTGATGGCAGGAAGATTTATTCATGCGAACCTTGTCCAGCAATTTAGCCCTAAGGTTTTAGTCAGGGATGTCCTGAAGGTCTCTCTCCACTTCTGAGAGAGAAGACTTCTGAAAAGCCACGATGTGGGACACATATTTCAATGACCAGATGGCGCAGGAGGTGGACGAGTAGCTCTTCCTACCGAACTGGTCAAGTTGCCTTGAGTCCTTGTTTGGTGGGGAGGAAGTCAAGTGTTTAGGCTGGGCCGAGCGGTCATGCGCGGCAGTGATGACCATAGAGTCAACTTTTGGGTGAGAAGACAGATGAGAGATCCCTTCTGGGGGAAAGTAAGTTCTATCAGCCATCCTGGAGACAGCTGGTATGGAAGAAGGCTGTTGCCATATGGTGGAAACTAGATCCTCGTGCGGGCCCATCCAAAGGGGGATGGGTAGAGGGTGCACGGTGGATAAGTCCAAATGTTCCGCAAGCCTATTTCACTGAGGATCTACCTCTTTGGACGGCCAGCCCCCTGCTGTTTGAATGGTCCTCAACAGAGCCCCAAAAGTAGGATCCTTCGGAGGGGATTTTGGGGATTCTTTGGTTGAGGTTTGACCAGTGAACAAGGGTCAGAAATGTTGAACAAGGGTCAGAAATGTCGATACTGGAGTCCGAATCCGAGGAATCCGACCCACTAGAAAGGGAGGGATCCACCCGTGTGTCACTCACCGGAAGAGAACCAGCAGCACATCCCAAAGGAACTGGAATGGGAGGTGGAGCTCTAGGTAGAGGAATTCCTCCAAGCGGCTGGGACTGCCTAAGTTCTATAAGTAGTTGCGCCCTAGCATCCTGCCACCATGCCGGGATAGTTTCACGGTCAGGCGGAGGTGGTGGAGGAGGAGGAGGTGGAGGCTGGTACCCAGGATACCCGGCCAAGGGGGGTAAGTGGGATGATGCCAGTAAGGGTACTGGTACCCTGCAGACCCCGAAGGATAACCTGATGGCAGGTATCCGGATGGAGGATACCCCAGCATCGGGTAGCCCGGAGTGGGAGGAACCAGGCCTGGCATCGGATGAGAAGAATCTGGTGGAGGGCCGCCCAGTGGCTGAACATGGGGGTCAGGCCCTGCGAGACCGCCAGAGGGTCCAGCAGGTAGGGCTGCAGGCCCAGCCGGGGGAGGCACCAAAGGACTACTGGGCAGTGGCAGGGGGATCAGGCGTAGGGCCCGGAGGAGGGTCCAAACCTGAAAGATCCCGGTCTGACGACGGATCCTGGGGATCCGGCGGTGGAAAAGAACCAGGCGAAGGGGGGGAGCTCTGGAAGAGACCCCAACGACAGGTCTAGTAATCCTGACGGAAGGGAAAGGGTGGGAATGGGTGGTGAATCTCTGGGGGTAGAGGCTGGCAGGGATGAAGGATCCCCCACGGGCACACTGGTCCCAGCATCGGGGTCCTCAAGGGAGCCTGACGGGAGAGTAGATGCAGCTGTGCAGTCGATGGAGGGTCCATCGTCCGGCTTACCAGACACGACCGGGATGGCTGCGGAAAAAGGGCTGCAATCAGGCTTATTGGTCTGTGCCGGGCGCCCAGCGGCAGAGGACGACTTATTGGCGGTGCTACGAGTGGGAGAACCAACAGAAACTTCAAGAGAGGCAACCCCTGACTGCCCGCACACCTGGGCAAGAGAGGGAGAAGGCGTCCAGCTCACAGAAGCGGATGGAGTGCCCATAAGAGTGGTACTCACGGTTCTGGAAGTGGAGGGTCTCCATTGAGGCGACGGGCTTCTCTCCCAGCACTTCTCCTTATCCTTCTTTCTCTTTTTTCTGGGGCCGGTGATGACGACCTCTCCCTAAGCTCCTGGAGCTCCTTTTCCATAGAAGCCAGCCATTGGGACAAAAGGTGGGCCGTGTGGCCTGGTTGAACCCTTGGCAAATAGCACACTCCGCCGAGTTGTGCTTAGACCCCAGGCAGAGGAGGCAGCGGGAGTGGTCGTCCCCGTGTGGGATTTGGAGCGCTTCTTTTTAAGACGCGATGACATACACTCATTTTGAAAAATTCGGAGAAGTAATACAGAAAAAGACGAAAAACGAATACTAAGCGGGCAACTGATCGCTGTTCTACCACATCTGTCAAATGAACTGATGAGAAGGTGGGAAATAACTGGTGGCGGGTGCAGGACCACCCCTTCTTATAGTCGGGATGACAGCGTGTCACCTGACGTCGGGGGCTGTCCCCGCTGATGATTGCTAGCTACAAGTTTGCCATTCGAACCTGACGCCGTGGGGACAGTCCTATTTGTGAAGACCTACTGCAGGAACCCTCTCGAAGTAAGATCAATAATAATAATGATAATTATGCCCATTGCTCCCAAATAAACCCTCCAACAGGAGGGTGAAAAAACATAATAAGTACACCAAAAAATTTTAGAATCACCTGAAAGAAGGGGGAAAACAACATGAACCTTGTTTAAAAAAATGGTGGCAGAAAGTGGCATTTATACCCCTGGGAGCACGGTATTCAGGAGTGCAGAGCTAAAGGTTCTAGAAGGGGAGGCAATATGGAAAGTTATGAATACAAGAGTATTACTAGGCAGAAACAAGATTACTATGGTAAGTATTTTTTTTCTTCTAACCCCAGTAATACTCAGGTATTCTTAACTTTCTGCAGACTAAGAAGCAGTACCTTTGAAGGTGGGCATAGAACCTTATTTTGGAAACACACTTTGCAGGACTGCTGTGCTAAACCTGGCATCACCCCTGGACTGAATGTCCAGATTGTAGAGCTTTGTAAGTGTGTGTACTGTTTCCCTTGTAGCTGCTTTACAGATATCTACTAGTGGGACATCCCTGGCAGCAGGGATCGACAAATTTCAAAATGGCATGCTAGTCCCGGACAACTGGTCTGGTCAAAAATGGTAGTCCCAGAGTTCCGAGTGGTAGTCCAATACGCTTACATGAAAATTTTAACCAAACATCTGTAGAAATAAATTACATGGTGTGTCTGGGGTTGTACTATTGTATTAGGATGGATGTAGATGTAGAAGAACTGTGTAAATCGAGAAAAACAATATTGAGTGACTGACTCTCCATCCAATTCCTTTCTTTTCTGAATGTTAATACGGCAGGTCAAGGGTGGACCGGTGTACTGTGTGTAGGAGTACTGCACTGTACTCAGATTTTGGGATGCCAAGAGAGACACCTTAGTTCCCGATGAGCCCTGGTGCCAGACCCTGAGTAAACAAGTTTAAAATCTCCACTCCTTCACAGCTCATATACAAGGGAGGTCCTAGATGGGTAGGAGAACAGACTGAGAGTAAAAAATTATAAAAAATAATAATACAGGATATTGAATTGAAGGTACATGAAGAATATTTGGCAGCTGGAAAAGAGGACATGTGCTCGTAAAGAGGACATCTGGTGGTGACCCTAACTAACCATGTGTGCATGCAGGCAGGCTGAAGTCTGTTTCAGAAGAGATTGGATAATTGTAGTGAAATGAAGCCAAGGCCATCAATCAACAAGCCATTCTGTGAATATAGCATGACTGTCATCAAGGGGTAGACTGACTAGAGATTGGAAGACAGGAAGATGATGATGGAGCACTACTAGGAGTACTTGCATTGATCATCATCACTCATCAGGAGAAGAAACGGAAGCAGCAGCGGCACCACCAGCAGTAGATGTAGCAGCAGTAACAGCAGCATGCCCATGAACATGTCTCGCTCCTGGACCACAGAGCAGCCAGTGGTTAATTGCAGGATCAGGATTAAATTCATGCAGTTCAGGACCTTCTACCACTATCTGCAGGAGAGACTGTAGTGTGTCATCAGAAAGCCGTGCTCTGATTTTTGTTTTGATAAGGTTCTGAATAGAAAAACTCTTTCACACTTAGCAGTTGAGACACTCATAGTTATTAGTATTTCAACTAAGTCAAGAATAATGTGCCCAATCTGTGGTGGTTTTTCTTTTAGTAATTTTGTGTAGACCTGCAAATACGGCTTGTCAGCTGAAGATTTAAGCAGCATTTTAAATGCAGCATACTCAGACTTTATATGTTCCTGCTGCTCTTCTGTGAAAAAATCAAAGTATTTAACCAGGTTTGCCAGTTCACAGGTCCCAAACACCGCTAGCTGGTCTCTCGGCAGATCAAACTGCTTGAAATCTAAACAGCTGAACCATTTGAGAGGCACCTCTGAGAAATTTTTAAACCTCTGTCTATATGCGTTATTGCTGCATTTATTAAATTCTGCAATTCGGTATCTCTTACAAACTGACTTCTGGGCAGTTGCCTCTGAATGGGAAAGGAACAGTCCTCTCCTCCTCCTCCCCTCTCCCTCTTTGACACAACATACTCCATCCATTTCTGTTCAGGTTTGTAATGGCTAAGGAAAGTTGCCATGTATTTCCCTGGTGATGTTTTCAGCTCCGTAAGCTGGAGTAGGCAGGTCTCAACAAGTTGTGGAACTTCCAGTATTACTATATCATCTTTGAAACTGGAGTGACAGGTTTTTAGTATTGGCAGGAAGTCTTGTAGTATATATAGGGATTTTACAAACTGTACACTCTGTACTTCCTTTAAGAGGGCCTTTGTTCTAGAATCTTCATCACCAGCAGCAGAAGATGCATGTTCTAGGTGTTGAGCGACAGTGGGTAGGTTAACCTGAACTGCATGAACTGACCGTGACCTACTGGCAAGCCATCTCACTTGTTTTATAGCACTAAAGTGAGCAAGATCAGTATCCATGACATTTGCAATTTCTTTAGTTTCTCTCATTTTTGGGACTGTAATGATAAAACTTAAATATTCCCTTGAGAGTACTTTCAAGCTTTGACACAAATGTATTTTCTTTACCACATCAAGAACTGCCAGCTCTAACTTATGGGCAACACAGTGCATCGCAATTATTTGAGGACAGTGTTCCCTAACTTTGCTATGGTTCCTCCTCTTTCACCCATCATGACACTGGCCCCATCAAAATTTGCTGAAACAAGGAATGGCCCTGCATTGTGAACATTTTGTAGGTTACTTAGAGGAAGATTTACTGACTCAAGTGCAGTCGTTATTAGTGAAATACACCTTCTGCATGTGCATGTTCCAGTGGCACAGCTTGGATAAGCACTGTTAGCACCAGTTTTGAGTTTGGGTCAACAAACCGTATGAAAACATTTTCCACTCAGTTATACTAGAATCTGTACTACCGTCAGCAAGAACTGTCACATATTTAACATCAATAAGAGTCTGCATCTGGGTTTGGGATATAACTGCTGATATAGCACCACAGAAGTCCCTGGCTCGTTTATCATTGGTATAATTAGAACCAAGCGTTATCCCATTTTTTCTTGCAGTTCGCAGAGCCACTCCATGTCCGAGAAAGGGCGCAGATTTTTGGCAATGGAATATGCTGTGTTGAACAGGCGTTGCATCTTGACCTTAGTGCCCTGATCCAACTGCGTAAATGCTTGATACAGTGGGGACTCAGTGATATCAAAATGTACCACACGCTGACCACTGTGTGCAATATGTTGATTCATACACAGCAAATGTGGATTGGACTTGTCATGAGTCATGAGTGACTCAATTCGAAAATTATTTGAGCCAGTGGCAAAAACATTAGGTTTCTTTGAAAAGGCTGGTACTGCAAATGGTTGGATATTTTTCGCACATAGTGCAATACATCAGTTCTTTTTTTTCATCATATCTCAGCCAGTTATAAATGGTTCACCAATGCCTTTGAAACAATCTGGCCCTTTTCTCCTGATCGTATTTCTTATCTTTATTTGGCCTCTCTGGCCTCTCATCCTGCTCATGGAGCACTAAAGTACGTTTTTTAGGGAGTGGATGTAAACTTTCAGTTAAGCCTTCATTGCTTAATTCAAGACACTGATGATCAGCAGTTATATCTCCTGACACAGATATAGGCTCATTGTCATTGTTATTACTCTTATCTGCACTAGACACAGAGGTGGACTGTGTTTCAGTTTCAGGTGGTGTATTGCTACTGATGGAGTCTGCTGTCACTGCTGATACTGTGAGGCTACTGACCAGAGAGAAAAAGAGTCTGCTGTTTACTGCTCCTCCTACTCCTGTTCTGCATATTGTGGCACTTATTTTCTTCCTCCAGTGATAATAAAATAAAATAATAAATATATATAGTGTGCTTGTGTGAGTTTCTTTGGGTGCGGGGTTTGGTGGACTGGGTGGCAGACGGTGACACGGGGGCCCAGAAGGACACTACAATGAGCGGTGCTAACCTCAAAATATCAACCAATCAACTTTTTGATTTATTTATTTATTTATAGCCCTGGCCTTAAGCCCTCCTTGCTTTCTTTCTCCTCCTCCTCCTTACTGCTACAATTTTATTTTGGCACAGATAGACATTTACTACATTTAACTTACAACACAAACTGCTCTTGCTGTCTCAGTGGCTGATCCTCCTCCTTCCCTTATTAGGCTCACCACTGGCTCCACAGTCTCAATCTAGCAGACAATTTAGCTCCAGACAGCAGTTCAAACTAAAAAGTTACAATGCACTGTGTTTCCTTGGATCACTGCACTAGTAAGTTCCTCCCTGTTTATTTTGGTTAGTATACCCTCCTGATTTCCTTGTTCCTTCAATTAAGTTATATAAAATATATAAAATATGGGAACAAATTCAATTCACTTATTTGAAATACCCCCTTATTGACTTTGTGTTTTCTCTGTTTTTTGGCTTCTGCAAAACACAGACAGCAAAAGGCTGGCTTCAACAATGTTCTCCCTCCAGCCCCTATTTTTTTATTTGTGTGAGCAAACTGATGGCAGCTTCATTTGTGTCCGGCTTGCGGCTTCCGCACCCCCTGCCACAGCGCGCCGATCACTGACCTCGGCTCACACCAACCCCAACCTCCCTCGCTAACTCTTACTCTCCCTGGCTTTTATTTTTATTACAAGCAGTGCCCCTCGACTCGTAGGCCTAATCAACTTCTCCACGAACAAACTGTCTGAGACAATCGCACGTCCTTCTCTCTGTGAAGATGAGAGAAAGTGGAGTGCGCAGTGCGCGTGTCCTCAGATCAGTCTCGCCAAGCCTACGCTGGAGCCAATGTGCCATTACCCTTCGGTGAGCCTCTGATGGATTTGCTGCCACATGCCAGTCTCATGACTGGCTCCTCCTCTGTTTCCGGTTTGGCTGCTGCCGCAGTGCCGCTCCAGGCACTGTACCGCTCAGGCGCTGTTTCTGTTCCCCTGCTGCTGACCTGCCATATCACGTGAGTGCTGCTCTGTGAGTCAGATGACCACCAGCACAAAGACAGGTCGAGCGCCAGGACTGCTGCCAGTGTCGGCGTGCTCAGCGTGGCGCGCACCCTGCTGCTGCAAAGTTGGTATTGCAGCCAATATATATTTTTTATTTTAATGCTTGCCCACGGACAAGTGGCTCCTTACAACAGTACTTGTCCCTGACTGGGAAGTAATAGCCCGGGACGTCGGGCTATTGTATTTGTCGAACCCTGCCTGGCAGCTGCTTCAGTAGCAGCTGTTCCTCTTGTGGAATGGGCCCTCAATCCTGTTGGGGGTTCCCTTCCTGCTTCAGTGTAACAAAACTGGATACACTGAACTATCCATCAAGAAATGGATCTTTTCGATGCTGGGTTACCCTTTCCTACATCCCATAAGTCAGGAACAGCTGTTTCCTGTCCTGCCTATGGTCCTTCGTGGCTGTCATATAGTAACTGAGAGCTCTGACATCCAGACTGTGAAGTCTCCTTTCACCAGAGGTAGAATGCTCGTGAAAAAGATAGGTAGGGTAATGGTTTGGTTCAGGTGGAAATCAGAGACCACCTTAGGGAGAAATTTCCTGTTTGTTCTCAGGAACACCTTATCCCTGTGGAATGAAACGTAGTCCTGCTCAATGCAGAAAGCCTGGAGCTCACCGATTCTTCTTGCAGAAGTCACTGCCACTAGGAAAACTGTTTTCTAAGTGACATATTTCAAATAACCAGAAGACAAGGGCTCAAAAGGAGGTCCCATGAGTTTAGCTATGCACACATTCAGGTCCCATGCCTGGTACTGGTTCCCTATGAGTGGGGTGCAAATGGGCCAAGCCCTTGAAGAACCTCCTAAAGATAGGATCTGAAGCCATTGACACATTCCTTCAAGCAGATATGTAAGCAGATGCTACAGCCAGGTGGACCTTGAGGGTACTGGACTGCAAACCCAATGAATGCAAATAAGAAAGGTAATTAAGTACAGCTGGAATTCCAGCCTGTGTTGGTACCAGTTCCCTAGCTGAACACCAAACAGAAAACCTTTTCTATTTTGAAGTGTAGGTTTCTTAGTGGAAGGCTTCCTGTAACCTCTTAGAATGTCAAACACTTTCAGACAGATGCAAGCCTGCATATTCTAGGTCTTCAAGAGAAAAGTTTTGAGCTTGAGAGACCTGAGGTTCGGTTACAAGAACCTTTCTTGGTTGGAGGCTAACAGATTGTGCCTCCAAGGAAGGTGTATTGGCTCAGCCACAGACATGGAGAGCAGCAGAGTACCATGGCTGCCTGGCCCAGTCTGGTGCTATCAAGATCATTGATGCTGACTGGGACCTGAGCTTGAGCAGTACCCTGTCAAGCAAAGGGAAAGGAGGAAAAACAGACAGGTGCTTACATAGATACATAGATACATAGACAGTGTCGGCAGATAAGGGCCTATGGCCCACCTAGTCTGCCCATTTGAGCTTGTAAGTTCAGTTTGTTTTCCTAGAAGTCTATTTCCCCTTACCCCTGACCTCTAGAATTCCTTTATGTCTATCCCATGCATTCTTAAATCCCGTGATTGTTTCAGCCCCCACCACTTCCTCTGGCAGGGTGTTCCACTTGTCCACCACCCGTTCTGTGAAGAAATTCTTTCTCATGTTTCCTCTGAATTGTCCTCCTCCAACTTCATCCCATGCCTCTAGTCCTGGAAACATCTTTTTCGCCTAAAAATAGTGTTTTCTCCACCCTGTTCCTCCCTGTAAGATACTTGTATGTCTCTATCATATCCCTCTCTCCTCCTCTCCTCCAGGGAGTACATGTTCAGTTCCTTCAACCTGTCTTCATAGGACTTGTGATGCAACCCATGCACTATCTTTGTTGCCTCCTCTGAACCTTCTCTACCCTGTCTATGTCCTTACGTACGTATGGTCTCCAGAACTGTACACTGTACTCCAGGTGGGGCCTCACTAGTGTCTTGTATAACGGAATTATGACCTCCAGCCAGTTACCTACCCACCACACTACTGTCCTGCCCACACCCATATTCCCCAGTTTGTGTAATAGTCTTCTATGTGGCACAGTGTCAAAGGCCTTGCTGAAGTCCAGATAGGCCATGTCCACTGCCCTCCCCTGATCCACCTCCCTAGTCACCCAGTCAAAAATTCAATGAGGTTGGTCTGACATGACCTCCCCTGGTGAAACCATGCTGCCTTGGGTCCTGTAGTCCATTGACAACCAGATGTTCCACCAATCTCTCCTTCAGTAGTGCTTCCATGATCTTTCCACTACCAAGGTGAGGCTGACTGGTCTGTAGTTCCCTGCTTCCTCTTTGTTCCCACTTTTGTATAAGGGGACTACATCTGCTGTCCTCCAGTCTTTGGGTACCTCCCTGTTTCCAGTGATTGGCTGAACAGGATAGCCAGAGGGTTCAGCAACCACCTCTCTTAGTTCTTTAAGGACCTGGGGTGCACCCATCTGGCCCCATTGCTTTATCAGCTCTTATTACTTCCAGTTCCTTCAGGACCCTTTCTCTGTAAAGGGACTTGTGTCCATTTCTGCACCATTCTCACCCCTTGTACTCCCTTCAGACCCATTACCCCCCTCTTCCTTAGTAAAGACTGAGCAGAAATACCTGTTCAATATGTCAGCTTTACTGTTGTCATCCTCCACGCGGCTCCCATCCTCCCCCTTCAGTCTCACTATCCCTCCCTTTTTCACTTATGTATCTGTAAAAGGTTTTGTCCCCTTTAACCACTGATTTTGCAATGTGTTCTTCTGTCTGAGCTTTGGCTTCCCTTACTGACTTCCCTGTCTCCCTTTGTTTCTCCTGGTACTTCTGCTTCCCTGACCAATTCAGAGCTAGAGCATCTAGGGTGATTGTTCCCTGAACTGGAGGTCTGCAACAATATTGTGGCAGGTGGTGGTTCTGGTGGGATGCCCCACCTCTTGAAGATCACTTCCTCCATTTGCCAATTCAGGGTCCATTCATAATGGGCCTGGTTGATTCGACTCAGGGCATCTGCGCGGGTGTTGTCCTTCCCTGGCAGATGGACTGCCTGTAGTGAAACTCCCAAGGAGTATGCCAGGCTCCAAATTTTCAACGCTTCTGTGCAGAGAGGACCCAACCAGGTACCTCCCTGCTTATTTATGTAGTACATTGTGGTGGTATTGTCTATTCTGATCTGTACCACCTTTCCTTGTACTAGTGATGTAAATGCCTTTAGTGCCAGATGCACCGCTCCGAGTTCTAGCAGGTTTATGTGCTGGAGTGACTCTACACTTGACCAAGTGCCCTGGGTTGTGTGGTCCCCCAAATGGGCACCCCACCCCAGTAGAGATGCATCTGTTGTGAGAACTGATGGACACTCCTGCTGAAAAGGAACCCCTTCCCTTAGGTTGGATTCCTCTTTCCACCACTGAAGTGCCTGCAGCAAGGTTTTTGTTACTGGGATCAGTTTTGAGAGGGAATCTCTTCTTTGGCACCTGTGTGCCCTTAGGTGGAACTGGATGTCTTTCATTTGGAACCTGGAGCCCAGGACTGTGCCTCTGGCCGCAGCCATGTGGCCCAGGAGCTGTAGAAACTGCCTTGCAGTTTTTGACTTCTGCAGGCTGAAGGAATTTGCAATTTACTGGATGCTTCTTACCCTGTCTAAAGGCAGGTAGGCCCTGCCCTGCAGGGTATTGATCTCTGCTCCAATGAACTGCAGCACCAGTGCAGGTAGCAAGATAGATTTTTGGGGGGTTTATCAGGAACCCCAGGAATTTCAGAAGCCTCTGCGTGATCTGCAGATACTGTCTGACTTGCTCTGGTGATTTTCCCACCACCAGCCAGTCATTAGGATATGGGAACACGGCGACACCTTGCCTTCGAAGGTGTGCCACAACCACTTCCAGGCACTTTGTGAACACCCTTGGAGCTGAAGAGAGGATGAATGGCAGGATTGAAAACTAGTAGTGGCCTGATGGGATTCTGAACACAAGGTATTTTCTGTGAGACTCCCTTATGGGGATGTGTAAATAAGCATCTTTTAGGTCCAGTGATGCCAACCAGTCTCCGTTTTGGAGTGCTGGCAGAATTAATGTCAATGTTACCATACTGAACTTTGGTTCTGTCAAATGCTTGTTTAGTACCCTGAGGTCTAAGATTGGCTGCCACTCCCCATTTTTCTTTGCGGTAAGGAAATACCTCGAGTAAAACTCCTTTCCTTTCTGCTGTACTGGGAAAGGTTCCACTGCTCTTGACAGTAGCAGGTTTCGAACCTCTGCCTCCAGCAGCTTCTTTTCTGCGTGGCAGGATGCTCTCAACACTCCGGTTCTCAGAAGAGGATGGGATTTGAAACTCAGACAGTCCCTGACTCACTATCCCCAGGATCCACTTGTCTGTGGTGATTTCTTGCCAAGCCTGGAGGTAGTGAGACAGCCTGCCTCTGACAGGTATAGAGAAGGCGGCCTGTAGAAGTACGTCAGGGTGTTTGCTTAGCCTGGGGCTGAGGCTGGGTTTGAGATCCCCGCCTGGAGCCCCTTCTGCCCCTACCTCTGAAGTACCCCTGCTGAAGATACTGTTGGTACTGGGGTGCAACCACTGTTTGAAAAAAAGGACAAGCCGCTGCCTCCCTTTCCGCAGGGCCTGGTGGATGGAGAGGCTTTCTCTTTAGCCGAGTTACTTTTGAAGGTGGCTTTATACTCATTCACCTTCTTCATATAAGCCACTGTTGTCCCTCCAAAAAGGGAATTACCCTCCAGAGGGAAATCCAGAGCCTTTGTTTGAGTGTCCTGGGTAAGATTTGTAGCTCTTAGCCAGGCCAACCACCTCTGGGCAACATTACTGGCCATCCACCTGGTAATTTTCCTATCTTCCTGGACATAAGTCTCCACCACTCATTCACACTAGTGGGAGAGTACCAAGCTGATAATCCCCCAAAAGGGCGGCAGGAGAGCCAGAGCTCACGCGTCTAAGATAGAAGCCCATTAAGGATAGTTCTGCCGAATGCGGAATGTCGCCTAGCATGAACATCCAGTGCATAGTGCTTAACGAAGGTATGCACCGAGCTCCAGGTGGCGGCGTTGCATATATCTGCAATTGGAACATTGCGAATTTCCGCTAGGGATGCGCGACCGCCCTAGTAGAGTGAGCGTACACTCTACCTTCTAATTTAACTTGAGCCATGGAATAGCAATGCGAAGGCATGCCACTAACCATGAAGAGATGCATCTAATAGCGACAGGTTGACCCAGCGGGTGTCGCTGAAAAAAGCGAACAGTTGCTGAGTCTTCGAACATCCTTGGTTCTATCTAAATAGAACCATAAAGCTCTCTTAACATCCAAGGAATGAAGAGCTCGTTCCCTTCATTTTGGAAATTAGCGAAGTAAGCGGAAGTACCAGAGGTTGGTTTAGATGGAATTCTGACACAACCTTGGGAAGAAATTTAGGATAGTGCGGAGAACTACCTTGTCTTTATGGAATACAGTATACGGAGGGTCCGTAACCAGGGCATGTATCTCAGAGACCCTGCGGGCTGAGGTAATGGCCACCAGGGAAGGCAGTCTTCCAGGTAAGAAATTTTAGCTCACAGGTAGCTAAGGGTTGAAGGCTTCCGAGTGAGCATGTCCAGCACCAGGTTAATGTCCCAGGCTGCAACTGGACGCTTAACAGGGGTCTGGTATGGAGAATCCTTAAGAAATCTCTTCACCATAGGTAACTGAGCCAGAGTTAAGGAAGAAACGGCTCATGGAGCAGCTGAGATGGCACTAAGGTGAACTTTAACTGTGGAGTACTGAAGACCTAAGTTTGACAGGTCAAAAGATACTCCAGAACCTTACCAGGAGGACAGGAAAAGGGATTCCAAGAGGATTTTGCACACAGAGAGAAAACGCTTCCATTTGGAAGCGTGACGCTGGTGGCTGGCTTCCGAGCAGCCAGAAGGATGTCTGAGACTCTACGAGAGGCGTTGAACCGATTCACTTCTATCTCTTCAGGAGCCAAGCATGAAGGTGAAGTGATTTCAGGTTGGGATGGACCAACGAACCCTGAGTCAAAGACTGATTTGCAAAGGAAGTGGTCTCGGAGAGGCTGCCAACATACTGTTGAGTAGAGGAAACCATAGTTGCCGAGGCCAGGAAGGAGCAATGAGAATCATCTTGGTCCCCTGAGACTCGAACTTGAGGAGTACTCTCTGGATTAGAGGAAGCGGTGGAAAGGCGTAAGAAAGCGTTTTGTCCACCGCAGCCTGAACGCATCCTGACAGAAAATGCCAGGCCCTGGATTTCTGGAGCAGAAGAGAGGCAGTTTTGCGTTGAGTGGGGATGCAAAAAGGTCCAGGTCTGGAGTCCCCCACTCTTTGAACAGGGACCGAGCTACGGCTGGATCGAGAGACCACTCGTGAGGGTCTGCCTCCGTTCTGCTGAGGCGATCTGCTAGGTCGATTTGTATACCTGGCAGATAAACCGCTTGAATCAGAGACTTGTGCTCCAAGCACCACTCCCACACCCTCATTGCTTCCCTGCAAAGGGGATAAGAATGAGCACCGCCTTGCTTGTTGATGTAATACATCACTGCTTTGTTGTCCGTTTGAAGGAGAATGTTCTTGTGACAAGGACATCCTTCAGAGCTCGGATTGCATAGAGGACCGCTCTCATCTCCAGGACATTTATGTGGAGATGAGTTTGAACTGAGTCCATACACCTTGAGTGTGGAGGGAGAGAGGTGAGCTCCCCATCCCATTAGCGATCGTCTGTGGTGATGGAGATCTGATGATCCGGGGAGCAAAGGGAATCCTTCCAGGAGATTGCTCTCTTGAGACCACCAGGTGAGACCTTGAAGGGGCTCCGTCACCTTGATGGGATAAGACTGGGGTGAGAGGTCGGGGACCACTGGTGGAGAGCATCCATTGGGTGGTTCTCATGTGCAGTCAGGCCAGAGGACAGTGAAGACCGGGGCGCCATGAGACCCAACATGCGTTGCATCGAGAGAGCTGTAACCGATTGGTTCTCCCTGATGTAGCGGGCCATTCAGAGGATGGTCAGTCTTCTGTCCTCTGGAAGGAAAGCCTTCGCTGAAGAGGTGTCTAGAAGCGTCCCTATGAAAAGGAGCCTCTGGGAGGGTTGCAGTTGAGATTTTTCAAATTCAGCAGAACTCCCATGGGCGTGAAGGCAATCGTTGCCGCGGCTTCAAAGTCCCTTGGCCGGAAGGGCTTGCTAACATCGTCCAGGTAGAAACACTGGAGTCCGACTTTCCTGAGATCGCCTGTGAGAACTGCACAACACTTTGTAAAATCATCGGCGCCGAGGATAGCCCAAAGGGCAGGACTCTGAACTGATAATGCTGACCCAAAGCTACAAACCTGAGGAACTTTGTGGGTCGGGTGGACGGGATATAGAAACATAGAAACATAGAAGTTGACGAAGATAAGGACCGCAAGGCCCATCCAGTCTGCCCATTTCTTTTCTACCTTATAAATGTGCCATCGGCCTTTGCGATGTCAGTGACCTATCTATTCATAGTCATTTGTATTGCTCCTTATGCCTATCCATGCCTGTTTGAAGCCCTGCACTGTATTCATAGCCACTACTTCTTGTGGTAAGCCATTCCATGCATCTACCACCCTTTCTGTGGAAAGAATTTCTCACATTCCCCTTAATCGGCCTCCTCTAATCTCATGCTGTGTCCTCTTGTCCTGCTATTTTTCTTATATTTAAACATGTTAGACTCTTTCACCTTGTTTATGCCCTTAAGGTGTTTAAATGTCTCGATCATATCACCTCTCCCTCCTTTGCTCAAGGGTATACATATTGAGCTCCGTTAATCTGTCCTCATATGTCTTCTGATGCAGTCCCTGCACCATTTTGGTTGCCCTTCTCTGGACTGCCTCAATTTGGTTAATGTCCTTGTGAAGGTGTGGCCTCCAATACTGCACACGTACTCCAGATGGGGCCTAACCAATGTCTTGTACAGAGGATTATTACCTCCCTCTTACGACTTGTGATACCCTACTAATACACCCTAACACCCCCTAGCCTTACCTACTGCTTTAGAGGTCTGCTTGGATGATTTCAGGTCATCAGTGATGATGATGCCCAAGTCTCTTTCTTCCTTTGTGACTGCTAGCAACTCCCCTCCCAGCCTATAAGTGGCTTCAGGGTTTCTCTTCCCTATGTGCATGATTTTGCACTTCTTTGCATTAAATCCCAGTTGCCACTCTTCTGACCATTCTGCTAGTTTATCCAGATCTCTTCTCATTCTGGTAAGCATCCTGCATATCCAGAGAGGCCAGCCAGTCGTGCTGATGCAGCAAGGGTAACAGGGTACCTAGGGAAATCATCTTGAATTTCTCCCTGGGGAGGAATTTGTTTAACTTTCTGAGGTCTAGAATGGGGCGCATCCCCCCAGATTTTTTCTTTGGAACCAGAAAGTAATGGGAGTAGAACCCTGTGTTTCGCAGATGCGGGGGCACCAGTTCTATTGCCCTGTTGTTCAGAAGGCCCTGGATCTCCGCGGTGAGGAGGTCTGACTGAGAGGCCGACAACCTGGGTTGTCGTCTGGGAGGACAATTCGGGGGGGTTTCCAAGAAATTGAGAGAATAACCCTCGCGAATTATCCGAAGGACCCATTTGTCCGAAGTTATGGACTTCCACTGGTTGTAGAAGTACATCAGACGACCTCCCACCGGAGGAGAAAGTTCCACCTCGGGCAGGTGGATGGAACTTGGGCCAACGACTCATAAGGTAGCGCTGGGAGCTTTAGGCCCCTACGCTTTCTGCTCGTCTTCTTTTGAGGTTGGGCAGGTTGGCTTTTATGGGCTTCCCCTGCCTCTGCCTCGAAAGGACTGACGACTATAAACTGACGTCTGTTCACATGCCCCGAGGAGGGGCAGGCGGAGTCTGGCCAACAATGGCCGATCTAGTCTTCTGAGTGGCCTCTAAGGCTTGCTCCACCTGAGGGCCAAAAAGAAAGGAGCCATCAAAGGCAGCGCCATCACCTGCTGCTGAGCATCATTCGTGAAGCCAGAAGTGCAGAGCCAGGAATGACGCTGAGTACAAATCCCCGTGGCTGCTGAGCGAGAAGCAGTGTCGAGCGTCCATGGCGGCTTTGACCTGTTGGTTATTGGACTCAATACCTCTAATAACGGTCAGAAGAAGCTCTGACTTGGAATCCGAATCGGAAGAGCTTCAACCATTCTTTTCATAGAGTGCCACAGGATATACTCATACTGAGAAAATAGCCTTGATAACTGGCAATACGCATACTTAGAGTGGAGGCAGCAAAGACTCTCTTACCTAATGTATCAATCTTACGAGACTCTTTGTTAATAGGTCGAGCTGTAGTAGTTTGAGGAAGAACGACCTTGTCATTCTCTGCCAGGACTACAATAGGATCCGCAAAGGCTTGGGATGCCAAAATGGGACGATCCTTGGGAGCTGAATACTTCTTATCAATGGATTTAGCCACTGAGGGAATAAGAGCAGGATTATTCCATACCATTTGAGACAGCGTCTCGAAGGAAGGCTGGATCGGAGGAGTCAAATCCGTAGGGATCTCCGAAGCATGAAGATACTGAGTCTTAATATCTTCCCAGGATCGATGTCTGTAGTCTGAGAGAAAGAGTGGATCCCAGGTTCTTCAACAGAGACTTAAAGGACAGGTCCTCGACCACAGGCTCTAGCAAAGAAAGATCCTGTTCCTCCACTTCATCACCCAACCGAAGGTCTGGGTCAGGCTCAACATCATCTCCTGATGGTCCAGAAAGGACTGTTTGGACAGGAAAGGGTGAAAATTAGGAGGAGGAAATAGCAGAAAACAAGGAGAGTCCCCAAGGGCTGCGGCGCCGAGGCAATAAAAGCGGGCTGAAGAGCGGCACCGAGGCGCCTTGGCGCCGTGTGCATTGCGCGCGGTAGCGACTGTGACGCCGCGATCGGCGCCGTTGAGACGGCGCGCGAATGGCGCCGCCCTATCCGCGGCACCACTGGCGGCGCCGCGAGACCTTGGCGCCGCGGGCAATGCCCGCCAGACCGCCCGGCACCAGCGGGAGCCGACAAGCCAGCAGACCCTGCGGAAGGCGCCCGGAAACCCCAGGAACCTGGAAAGCTAGAAGGAAAAAACAGGAGATAAGGGCATCGGTGGGGCCCCCTGCGCAAGCCATGTGAGAGAAGCACCTAAGCACGGTCGCTGGCACCGAGGCGCCACGCGACTAGGAAGGTCAACCGCCCTACCTGATCGCGGAGGGGCCGAGGGCTCCGAGGCAACCGGCCAGGCAGAAGAACCAACCTCGAGCCCATTGCTCCATAAGGCGCCCACTGATGAAACTGCTCATCTGGAGTCCTACCTATAGGCGGGGAGGGGCTCCGATGTCGGGCACGCGATTACGGAAGTTGGCGACTCGAGAAGAGGAGACGGCAACAGAGCGATAACCGGCGTCGGCACGCAGACACACCAGAAGGCGACCTCGAGTGATGCCTTCTCTTTTTGACCTGTGGGCGAAGAAGAGCTTCGAGGCGAGCGGTGCAAGTCACGACCATTTATTTTATGCCGGTGGGGGACACGCCATCCCCAGACATCGGACTGACCGTTGTCGGAACCCGCTGAGGAGAAGGAGGCTGACCGGACCCAACCCGGCTGACTGAACAGCTTTCATCGAAGTCTCCTACCGTCACCTGACCTGCTCATAGTCGACTCCGTCAATAGGCCGAGACTTCTTCAGTAAAATTTAAATATTAGAAAATTTAACGAAAATAGAATAAAATTAAGCGATACTACTTATCGTGATAAGTTACAAAAACAAACTGAAAACTATCGCTGGTTTGAAGTTTGACTCGACCAGCAATGACGTAAACGTCACTGAAAGCGCACTCGGCGGAAGCGGAAAAAGGAACTGAGGCGGTTGGAGGTCGTCGCCGAGATGGTCATCAGCTCGAGCCGCTGCTTCAGGGCGCCGTCTCTGCGCAGCTCTCGCGCCGACCCTCCAGCAAAAAGTTTGCTCGATGGGTCTTAGTGCCTCCGGCGCTAATCCCACTAGTGTGAATGAGTGGTGGAGACTTATGTCCAGGAAGATTCCCCTTTTTTCCAGTAGGGGGTTCTGAGTGCTATACTTTCTTAGTCATTTTTGAGGCAACCAGGGAGTCAGCTGCTTCAGCAAGCCTCTTAGTAATTTTATCACCCGTCTCAGGAGTTGAATGAGTCACTGCAGTGGTTTCACCCATAGCAGAAGAGGGTGTCAGCTGGTCAGAGCCTGAGGGACCCTTAGGTGGAAGAAGTTTCTGCTATAGCCGTTCCAGGCATTTCTCCACTGTTTTCTCTGGGAAGGTTTTACAAATATCACAGTCTTCTTTCAGGTGATCATAGCCAAGGCAGGCAACACACAAACTGTGCTTGTCTGCCTTAGCAAACGCCTTCCCACAATCAGTACAATTTTTAAAACCAGGTTCGCCGGTTATCTTTTTTGGTTTTTCTGACATTTTATCAGGAACCAATAAAAATGTGAACCGCTGAATAATTTAAAAGTTTTATCTAATATTTAGTAGTTGCAGTCGGTTCCAGAACCAATAAGGAACCGATGGGAACCGAGGAAAAAGTGAATTGAGGTTATCGGTTCAGTAACTGATAAAGCGGTTTCAAAAATAAAAGATTAAAAATAAAATTAAACTAATGTTTTTTTTTTTAGTCAGAAAACCCTGAAATTAACTAAAATAACTCAGTTCCCCCACTGGTTATACCGAACCGGGAGGAACCGATAAAAATACCCAAATTAACACTAAAACTATGGTTTAGCTAAAAATTACAATAAGTAAAATGCAGCAAATGAAAGAAAAAAGATACTTATATACATTTAAAAGTTTCTTCAGGTCACAGGTAGAAGTTGAGGAGAGGAACTCTGAGCGACTAGACTCGACAGGCAGAGAGTGAAATCTGAGGGGGTTTAGAACTAAGGCAGTTAGTTCAAGGCAGCATTTGAATAGTTGTCACGTGCAGAGTTTTCCATTATTTGCATGTGTTCTACCCTCTCAGGGCAGTTCTGGCTTAAAGGGACTGCAGAAAGTTTGGAATACCCGAGTATTACTGGGGTTAGAAGAGCCCTTCTTCATTGTTGTCTGTGTCCACCTCTTCCACTTCTAAATCGCACAAGAAGAAGAAGGATTCAGGGAAGCAAAATCACTGGGACAAGGACTGGGAAAGGTCCTGGGGTCGCTCCCGTTCCAGTTCTCTGCTGTACAAAGTCCTTAACCTCCCACCGTCCTTTCATCTGGTGGAGGAAAACTGGGGTTGGGTGTTCGGGCCCTACCCTGATGCCTCTCAAGGTGAAGACCACACCGGCAGGGTCACCATCAATCTTAGGGGCTGGGACCAGTGAGAAGGGCAGCAACACTTCAGTGCCTGCCAAAATGGTCCAGATGATGGTTTCGTACAAAGCTTTGGACAGGATGCCCTGTCATAAGAGGCAGACGTCGGACTTTCCGCCATCGCCCCAGGCTCCGGTCAAGCTGACGGCTGCTTCCTCACCAGGTTCCACTAAGCAGCCATCCGCTGATGGCATGTCTCCTCAGACACTGGGTCAGCCTTCGCCCTCCTCCTCACCAGGCCATTCCTCACTAGTTGAGGATCTCGGGCTGGATGATACTCCTTTCTACCCTCTGGGTCCTTGTCCCTGCAGTCACCTCCGACCCCCTGCACGTCGGGTGTTTTGACGCTGGGTAAACTGGCGCTGCCTCTGCAGTCACCTGCTAGCCCGTCGATGCCTTCATTCACCAAGGATCAGATCCAGGAGCTTTTTTCCTTCTGGTAGAGTCAGGTCAAAGGGGACCTGCTCCCCCCTAAGGAGCTGGAGCCGGACCTTGGCACGGGTCAGAAGCCGACACAACTGTCTCCTACCTCTAACAGTCGCACTCTGAGCCCTGAAGACCACCGCGGTAGACCATGGCACAAAGAACGGCTTCACCACAGGTCTTCTCGCTTCTCAAGCCATCACGGACAATGGTCCTCCCACCCCCTGATCGAAGGGAAATTCAAGCCCTCCTGCAAAAGCGGGCTATAGAGCCAGTTCCCCCAGCTCAATGAGGAAAAGGGTATTATTTGCACTTTTTCCTAATTCCCAAAAAGACCGGGGCCCTTCAGCCCATACTAGATCTCAGTTCCCTGAACAAGTTCATCGAATACAAAAGGTTCAGGATGGACATGCTGCCAGGTCTCATTCCCCTCCTACACCGAAGGGGCTGACTCTGCTCTCTAGATAAGTAGGATGCGTACCTGCACACTCTGATTTTTCCACCACACAGGAGGTTACTTTTCCAGGGCTGACATTACCAGTTTTGAGCCTTGACGTTTGGCCTCTCCTCCGCTCCCAGAGTCTTCACCAAATACCTAGCGGTGGTGGTTGCAGCCCTTCGGCACCAGGGCCATTACGTCTTTCCCTATCTAGATGACTGGCTTCTGGCAGCTCCCACATGGGAACAGCTGATCCAGACTCTCGGAGACACCTTTACACTCTTCCGAGAGCTGGGGATCATCCTGAACATTCACAGGCCATCCCCATGGCCCAGTGAGAGACTCCAGTTCATCGGGGTGGTCCTGGACATGGTTCAGGGAAAGGCCTTCCTCCCCTCAGATAGGGGAAATTGCCTTCGATATCAGGCCCAAATGGTAGCCTCAGCTTCTCATGTCATGGCCAGAACCTATATAAGGCTCCTCAGCCACATGGCGGCAGCCATCCCAACGGCTCCCATGGCTCATCTCCATATGAGGGTCCCCCAATGGATGCTCAGGGTGCAATGGGACCAAAGGTCGGATGACCTGGAGCAAGCTGTTCTGGTCTCCAACCCAGTTCGCAGGGCTCTCACCTGGTGGATGCACCCACTCAATCTCTCGACAGGGGTCCTCTTCCAGCAGGAGCCCCCGAGGCACATTCTCACCATGGACGCCTCGGGCCTCGGTTGGGGCGCTCATCTAAAGAACAGGCAGTTCCAGGGGACCTGGTCACCAGACAAGCAGTTGCTCCACATCAACATCTTGGAGATGACAGCAGTCCTGAATGCCTTACAGGCCTTTCAGGCAGACTTCGCTCCAGGCCCTCTTCCCTTTCAGACGGACATGTCGTCTGTAGTGTTTTACACCAGCAAGCAGTGGGGGACTCCCTACTACCCCCTCTGCAGGGAGGCAATAAGGGTCTGGTACTGGGTGCTGGAACATCACCTAGAACTCACCGCCGTCCATGTTCCAGGCATCCAAACATCTTGGCAGACAGCCTAAGCAGGTCTCGGTCCAAGGCTCATGAGTGGGAGCTCCTCCAATCAGTAGCAGATCAGCTATTTGGAAGATGGGGCTGACCAGAGTTGGACCTTTTTGCGTCACCACTCAATGCCAAACTGCCCAGTTTCTGCTCGCTAGACCCAGGGTCTGGAGTTTTCTGGTGAGACGCATTATCCCTCTCCCGGACAGGGAGGTTCCTTTATGCATTTCTTCCCTTTCCCCTTCTACAAAGGGTACTTCTGAAGCTTCAGGCGGAGGGGGCAGAGATGATTCTCATAGCACCCTTTCGGCCTCGGCAGATTTGGTTCCCACTACTTCAACAACTGGCAGTGGAGCCCCCCAAATCCCCTGCCTCTAAACTCACACTTGCTCTCCCAGGACCAGGGCAATTTGATCCATCCAGATCTCAGACCCCTGCATCTTCATGCGTGGCTCCTAGGGAAGGCATGTTATGGGGTTTCCCACAAGGTAATGGAGGTTCTAGTGGCAGCTAGAAAACCCTCCACTAAGTCCACATATGCTATAAAGTGGAAAGATTTTGCCTGTGGGCTACTGCACACCAGCTCACCCCTTTTCTTGTCCTCCAAACTCTGTCCTCGAGTATCTCCTATCTCCTATCTCTCTTTGAGCAGGGCCTGAGCTACTCCTCCATTAAGGTGCATCTGTCTGCTGTCTTGGCACGTAACGCACCAGTGGAGAGGAAATCCCTTATTCAGTTGGACGTGTCCTGTACGTTTTTGCGGGGCATCTTTCACTTAAAACCTCCCATCCGAGATCTCATTCCTCCTTGGGATCTCCTTTTTATGTTGGAAAAGGTCATGCTCCCCCTGTTCGAACCAGCGTTGATTGCGAGCTATGCTTTCTGTCATGGAAAGCATTATTTTTAGTTGCTGTTACTTCCGCCCGAAGAATTTCAGAGCTTCAGGCTCTGATGTGTAAAGAGCCCTATTCAGTTTTTCATAAGGACAAGGTGTCCTTACGCACAAATTTTACGTTTTTACCGAAGGTGGTGTCAGAGTTTACTAAAATCAAAACATCAACCTGCCAGATTAGTATCCCAGCACTGTAATGGGAGGGGCGGGGAGTGTTATTGCACACTCTTGACATTCACAGAACGCTTTGCTATTATCTGAACCGTATGGCTCCTTTTCGAAAAACGGATCAGTTGTTTTGTTTGCTCCCAAATCTCAGGGTGCGTCAGTTCGCAAACAGACTCTGTCTAAATGGTTGGTTAACTGCATTGTTTTTTGTTATAACAAGCCCTTACTGGGTACAGCAAAAGGCCATTCTACCAGGAGGGTAGCTACCTCCTTTACCTTTCTTCAGAATATTTCTGCAGCAGACATCTGTGCAGTGGCCACCTGGAGTTCTGTTCACACCTTCGTCAAGCATTACAGCTTGGACGTGGCTTCCAGAAGAAGGACTGGGTTTGGCCTGGCAGTTCTCCAGGGCCTTCTCTCCTAAGTCCTTAGTTGGCAGTTTTTCAGCCTCCTCCCAGACTTTCCTAGTCTATATCCTTTATTGCTTGGGACTCAGTCCTAATGGTTATTGCCTGCTCCAAGAGCTCCAACTTGAAGTAAGATTGTACAGTTACACAAGAACTTAATGTAACAGTAGCTCTTCGAGAAGAGCTCTTGCAGCAGGCATTGCTTTCCCTCCTTCCTTTCCCCGGCTTTCTCTCTGCTGTTTACATCTGGCAAAGAACCCGCCTGGTTCTCCTTCCATTCCAGACTTTGGGTCACCGGCGGGAGAACGGAGGTGGGTTTGGGGACCGCCCCTTTTAAACCACTGGCCGACACTGGGTGGAGCCGATGTCATGGGCGGTCCCCTGCTGAAGACTGCTAGCTAGATGGCTTCTGTGGGGTCCTGGTGCCTGAGTCCTAATGGTTATCGCCTGCTGCAAGAGCTCCTTTTGAAGATCTACTGTTACAGTAAGTTCTTATGTAACTATACTACCAAGTCTTCACAATTCATTCACACTATTGGGATTACGCTGGAGGTGCTAGGACCCAGCAGGAGCCAAAAATCTTTGGAAGCGTTGGCTCTGAGGTAGGACCGTGAGACTGGCTTGCGCCTGTATAGGCTATCACGGTGTCAACCCTCCAGCAGCCTCAGTACCTTCTTGACCGAGGAGGTGCAGCGTAAACTAACCTAGGAAACACCTAACCTAATCCAGGCATAAGATAGCCCGAATGACCTGTGTAAGAAGGGTCAACTCAACAATGTCTTCACAGCCCAGACAACGAGGGGGTGAAGACCAGAAACAGGATGAGTGAGCTAGGGGGATGGTGGGTGGGCATGTGAATGAATGGTGAAGACTTTGTCCAAGATCATCAAGAATTATGGTAGGTACATAATTTCCATAGCTTCCTAGACTAAGAGTCTTCACCATTTATTCACACTATTAGGAGAGTACCAAGCTAAGAACAAATCCCCAAGCAGGGTGGCAGGAGACACAGCTTGCTCAGGACAGAAGTCTATTAAGGATTGTCCTGCCTGGCATGGACACCTGGAGCATAGTGCTTCACAAAGGTATGCACCAAGCTCCAAGTAGCTGCTTTGCAGATCTCTGCAAAGGGCACGTAACAGATCTCCGCCAGGGAAGCTGCCACCGCTCTGGCAGAGTGGGCATAGATACAGCCTTCCAACTTGACTTGCGCCATCGAGTAGTGAAGGCATAACACTATCCATGCAGAAATGCATCTAATGACAGCAGGCTGACCCAACCAGACCATGCTGAATGATACAAGGAGTTGCTTGGATTTGCGAATCTCCTTTGTTCTGTCGATGTAGAATCACAAAGCCCTCCTGACATCCAGGGAGTGAAGGGTGTGCTCCCCTTCATTCTGGAAGTTAGCAAAATAAGTCGGGAGAACCAAGGGCTGATTGAGGTGAAAATCTGAAACCACCATGGGTAGGAATTTAGGGCGAGTACAAAGCACCACCTAGTCCTTATGAAAGACAGTATGTGGAGGGTCTGTGACCAAGGCATGGATTTCAGAAACCCTGCAAGCGGAAGTAACAGCCACTAGGAAAACAGTCTTCCAGGTCAGAAACTTTAAGTCACAGGTGGCTAGAGGCTCAAAAGGTTTACAGGTGACCATATCTAGCACGAGGTTAAAATTTCATGCGGCCACCGGTTTCCTTACTGGGGGTCTAGTGTGCAGGATGCCCTTAAAGAATCTCTTGACCAGTGATAACTGAGCAAATGCCATGTTCTGCACCGGCTCATGGTAGGCAGAAATCGTGCAGAGGTGTACCTTCACTGTCGAGTATTGCAGTCCTGCATTTGACAGGTCCAAGAGGTACTCCAAAACTTTATTTGGTAGGCAACAGAATGGGTCTAGAAGGGACCTCGCACACCAAATGGAGAAGCGCTTTCATTTCATCGTGCAAGTCTTCCTAGTGGAGGCCTACGTGCTGCCAAAAGACTTTCCGAGATTCTCTGAGAAACCTTAAATCTTGCCACTTCTATCTCCTCAGGAGCCAGGCATGGAGATGACGGGGGCGCAGGTTGGGATGGACCAAAGGCCCGTGTCAGGAGGTCTGTTCATAGAGGAAGTTGCCTTGGAGGGACTTCTAATGACCTGTTGATCAATGGAAACCATATCTGTCAGGCCAGTGCGGGGCAATCATTCTGCCCACTGTGCCTCCAGTTTGAGCAGCACCCTCTAAACGAACGGAAGAGGAGGAAATGCATACAAAAAATGTCTTGTCCACCACAGCCTGAATGCAACCTGACAGAAAACACCAGGTTCTGGATTTCTGGAGCAGAATAAAGGCAGTTTTGTATTGAGTGGGGACACAAAAAAGTCCAGGTCTGGAATGCCCCACTCGTTGAACAGTGATTGCACGATTTCTGGTGCGAGCAACCATTCATGTGGATCCACCTCCGTTCTGCTGAGGCAATCCGCCAGGTCATTCTAAGTTCCTGGCAGGTAGACTGTCTGAATCAGAGTATCGTGCTCGAGGCACCACTCCCATACACTCATAGCTTCCCTGCGCAGAGGGTAGGAGTGCACTCCACCCTGCTTGTTGACGTAGTACATCACAGCCTTGTTGTCTGTCTGAAGGAGAATTACCTTGTGGCAGAGGACATCCTTTAAGGCATGGATAGCATAGAGAACAGCTCTAATCTCTAGAACATTTATGTGGAGATGAGATTCCTCCTGCCTCCATAGCCCTTGGGTGTGGAGAGCTTGGCAGTGTGAGCTCCCCACCCAATCAGAGAGGCATCTGTGGTGATCGTGATCTGCGACTCCGGTGGGATGAAGGGTAAATCCTGAAGGAGTTTGTCTTCTTGAACCCACCATGCCTGAGATCTGGTCAGAGGCTCTGTCACTAATGTGAAAGGACTGCGAATGTGCGGTCGGTGACCACTGCGTGCGGAGCATCCACTGCACACTCAACGGCAGGAAAAAAGGAATGGAGACAGTTGGTGGGTCGATACCGAGATAACCTATACGGGCGGGAGCAAGTCTCGCTGTGCCATGCATGCACAGTCCTACCTTGGAGCCAACCCTCCTGAAGAATTTTGGTTCCCACTGAGTCCTAGCGCCTCTGGCGTAGTCGCAATAGTGTGAATGAACGGTGAAGACTTTTAGTCCAGGAAGGTCAGTAAAGCCCTTGTTGTGCCTGGTGTCTGCGCACAGCAGATCTAGGTGCAGGAGATTTATGAGGGCCCTTTTGACCATTAATAATCATTTGTCTAATTGACAGCAAGTGATTGCAGTGGATGGTCTGGAATCAACTTGGCTATCCTTCAGGACAAATTTTATACACAGCCATCTTATGCACCTTCTCAACCACAACATGGAGGTGCTGCCCCATCTGTTGGTGATTTTGTGCTTCCCAGGTATTCCTAAAATTCTTAACAGTACATGATCTCCTGGCAACAGCTTGTATGCCTTTACCCATCTGTCATATCTCTCTTTGTTGGCTTTGTTTCATTTGGCTGCTGTGTCCACGGACAACATATAAGCAGAATTCAACTGGTCTTTGATCTCTGTATGTACTGCAGGTAGGTCTCTGGCCAAGCTCCATCAGCAGACCCACCGAAACACAAATCTACAGGGAGTCTGGCTTCCTGTCCGAACATTAAGTTGTAAGGAGAGAATCTTGTAGTATTATTTTTGGTGCAGTTGTAAGCGTGAACTAATGCACTTACTTGCTGACTCCATTTGCTTTTGTTATTAGGATCTAAAGTGCCCAACATGTCAAGAAGTGTCCGACTGAACCTCTTGGGCTGTGGATCACCTTGACAGTGATAGGGGTTGTGCAAAACTTGCTGATCCCCCATAATGACAACAGTTCCTTTGCCAGACGACTTCTGAAATCCTGTTCATGGTCTGAGCGGATTCTTTGGGGGGGCTCCATACTGCACAAACAATTTCTCAACTAGGACCTTAGCAACTGAGGAAACTTTTGGATCTTTTGTTGGATATGCCTCAGCACATCGGGAGAAATAGTCTGTGACTACCAGAATATCTGAAATGTTCTTTGAGTCAGAGTCCAAACAGAAAATCTATGCAGTTCCATAGGCGCACTTGTCACTATGCTGACCCAAGGGGCAGCCCTCTGTGGTAAGGCTTTTCGCTGGACACATCTGCTGCAGTTTTTACAGTATTGTTCCACATCACTTCCCATACATGGCCAGTAGAAATGAGCATGAGCCAAGTCCAATGTGTGCTCACTCCCCAAATGTCCCATGTCATCATGCAATGCACGGAGTACCACTCTTTTGAACTTTGATGGCAAGACCAATTGCAGGCAAGGGAACCCCTTATAAGCCTTGGATTTCTCTGTATAGCAAATTGTCCATTTTGAGCTTTGGCCACTCTCGCAGTAACAATTTCATGTCTGGATTGTTTGTGACTATTTGGGTGGCATCACCCCTTTTCTTCAGGGTGCTGACGATTTCTTTAACGCTGGGATCCAGTCCTTGCTCTTTCTGCACATTCTGCAGAGACAACTGTGACAGTACAGTTGCGTGAGAACTTACCGTAACAGTAGATCTTCGAGAGGAGCACTTGCAGCAAGTATGTACTGCTTGGGACTCAGTCCTACTTGTGTTACCTGCTGCAAGGAGCTCCATCTCGAAGTAAGACAGTGCAGTTACGTAAGAACTTACGGTAACAGTAGATCTTTGAGAGGAGCTCTTGCAGCAGGTGCAGTTTTCCACCCGCCTCCCCCACAAGGGATTCCTTCTGCATTCACAGCAAGAACATCTGACCTCCTAGGCCACAGGAGGATCCTTGGTTTCTTCATCCAAATCTTGATCCATGCCGGAGTCTCCAGCAGGAGAACTGAGGGCTGCTCAGGGACCGCCCCCAACGTCCCATGTGGTATAAAAGGGGGTGGTCCCCCGGCATCCCTCGGTTCTCCCGCCGGAGACTCCAGCATGGATGAAGATTTGGATGGAGAAACCGAGGATCCTCTTGTGGCCTAGGAGGTCAGATGTGCTTGCTGCGAATGCAGAAGGAATACCTTGAGAGTAAGGCGGGTGGGAAACAGCACCTGCTGCAGGAACTCCTCTCGAAGATCTACTGTTACGGTAAGTTCTTACATAACTGCACTATCTTACTTCAAGAAGGAGCTCGTGCAGCAGGTAACACAAGTAGGACTGAGCCCAAGCAATACATAGTCCCTTAAATAGAGGGTGGAGGAACAGAGAGATAAAGACCGAGTCCCCTATGAGAGATGGCCCTGCAGGACAGCAAGGCCGAAGTTGTCCTGCGCCTAGAAGCAATGTCCAGACTGTGATGCTTAATGAATGTGTGGACTGGACTCCAAGTGGCTGCTGTGCATATGTCTGCTGCAGACACATTCCTTAAGGATGCAAAAGAGGCTGCTACTCCTTTGGTGGAGTGACCCTTTACCGGTCCCGGTAAGGGTTTGCCGTACTTCTGGTAACAGAATACAGTGCTATTTACTAACCATTTTGGAAAGGATTTGTTTTGTAATTAAGACCTCTTCTTCCAACAGAAAGATCTGACATCACGAGGCAGAGTTGGGGGATATAATGCTTGAGGTGGTGGGAGGAGCTTAGCTTAAAGATGTCAGATGAAAAGCGTGTTCCAGTGGAACGAAATGTTATATATGTTTTACATGAAATATATTTGGGGGTGGGGTGGGGCTGTGGAGTAGCCAACATGGCAGATGAAGCTTACAGCAGTGCTGCATCACTACCAGCAAGAAATGAAAATTACGTACCTACCGTAATTCTTGATCTACTTGGACGAGTCTCCACCACTCATTCACACTAGTGGGATTAGCGCCGGAGGCACTAGGACCCATCGGGAGCAAACTTTTTGCTGGAGGGTCGGCGCGAGAGATGGCGCCGCGAGCAGCGGCTCGAGCGGCAATGACCATCTCGGCGACGACCCTCCAACCGCCTCAGTACCTTTTTACCAAGGAGGTGCAGCGCAACTAACGAAAGAGTAAATCTAATCCTTAAAAACGGACAAAGATAGTCCGCACGCACCCGTGTAAGAAGGGTCAGCAAAGAAGTCTCACGGCCCAAGATTTGAGGAGTGAAGACCAACACAGCGGTGAGCTCGGGGATGGAGGGTGGGCGTAGATGAGTGGTGGAGACCGTCCAAGATCATCAAGAATTACGGTAGGTACGTAATTTTCATATCTTCCTGGACATAAGTCTCCACCACTCATTCACACTAGTGGGAGAGTACCAAGCTGATAATCCCCCAAAAGGGCGGCAGGAGAGTCAGAGCTCACGCGTCTAAGATAGAAGACCATTAAGGATAGTTCTGCCGAATGCGGAATGTCGCCTGGCATGAACATCCAGTGCATAATGCTTAACGAAGGTATGCACTGAGCTCCAGGTGGCGGCGTTGCAGATATCCGCAATTGGAACATTGCGAATCTCCGCTAAAGATGCCGCGACTCGCCCTAGTAGAGTGAGCGTACACTCTACCCTCCAATTTAACTTGAGCCATGGAGTAGCAATGTCGAAGGCATGCCACTAACCATGATGAGATGCATCTAATAGCGACGGTTGACCCAGCTGGGTGTCGCTTGAAAGAAATAAACAGTTGCCGAGTCTTATGAAAATTCTTGGTTCTATCTAAATAGAACCTGAAGGCTTCTTTAACATCCAAGGAATGAAGAGATCGTTCCCCTTCATTTTGGAAATTAGCGAAGTAAGAGGGAAGTACCAGAGGTTGGTTTAGATGGAATTCTGACACAACCTTGGGAAGAAATTTAGGATGAGTACGGAGAACTACCTTGTCTTTATGGAATACAGTATACGGAGGGTCCATCACCAAGGCATGAATCTCCGAGACCCTGCGGGCTGAGGTAATGGCCACCAGGAAGGCAGTCTTCCAGGTAAGAAATTTTAGCTCACAGGTAGCTAAGGGCTCGAAAGGCTTCCGAGTGAGCATGTCCAGCACCAGGTTAATGTCCCAGGTTGCAACTGGACGCCTAACAGGGGGTCTGGTATGAAGAATCCCCTTAAGAAATCTCTTCACCATAGGAAGCTGAGCCAGAGTCAAAGAAGAAACCGGCTCATGGAACGCTGAGATGGCACTAAGGTGAACTTTAACTGTGGAGTACTGGAGACCTGAGTTTGATAGGTCCAAAAGATACTCCAGAACCTTGTCAGGAGGACAGGAAGAGGTTCAAGAGGACTTTGCACCAGAGGAAAAGCGTTTCCATTTGGGCGTCGTTTTCGGTGGCTGGCTTCAGCGCAGCCAGAAGGATGTCCGAGACTCTCACGAGAGACGTTGAATCGATTCACTTCTACCTCTTCAGGAGCCAAGCATGAAGGTGAAGTGATTTCAGGTTGGGATGGACCAACGAACCCTGAGTCAAAGGTTGATTTGCAAGGGAAGTGGTCCGGAGAGGCTGCCAACATACTGTTGAGCAGAGGAAACCATAGTTGCGAGGCCAGGAGGGAGCAATGAGAATCATTTGGTCCCCTGAGACTCGAACCTGAGGAGAACTCTCTGGATTAGAGGGATCGGTGGAAAGGCGAAGAAAACGCTTTTGTCCACCGCAGCCTGAGCAGCATCCTGACAGAAAATGCCAGGCCCTGGATTTCTGGAGCAGAAGAGAGGCAGTTTTGCGTTGAGTGGGGATGCAAAAAGGTCCAGGTCTGGAGTCCCCCACTCTTTGAATAGTGACCGAGCTACGGCTGGATCGAGAGACCACTCGTGAGGGTCTGCCTCCGTTCTGCTGAGGTGATCCGCTAGATCGTTTTGTATACCTGGCAGATAAACCGCCTGAATCAGAGACTTGTGCTCCAAGCACCATTCCCACCCCTCATTGCTTCCCTGCAAAGGGGTAAGAATGAGCACCGCCTTGCTTGTTGATGTAATACATCACAGCTTTGTTGTCCGCTTGAAGGAGAATGTTCTTGTGACAAAGGATATCCTTCAGAGCTCGGATCGCGTGAGAGGACCGCTCATCTCCAGGACATTTATGTGGAGAAGAGTTTGAACTGAGTCCATACACCTTGAGTGTGGAGGGCGACAGTGAGCTCCCATCCTAATAGCGATGCGTCTGTGGTGATGGAGATCTGATGATCCGGGGAGCAAAGGGAACCCTTCCAGGAGATTGCTCTCTTGAGTCCACCAGGTGAGAGACCTTCGAAAGGGCTCCGTCACCTTGATGGGATAAGACTGGGGGTGAGAGGTCGGAGACCACTGAGTGGAGAGCATCCATTGGGTGGTTCTCATGTGCAACCGGGCCAGGGGTACAGTGAACACCGAGGACGCCATGAGACCCAACATGCGTTGCATCGAGAGAACTGTAACCGATTGGTTCTCCCCGATGTAACGGGCCATCCGAAGGATGTCGAGTCTTCTGTCCTCTGGAAGGAAAGCCTTCGCGGAAGAGATGTCTAGAAGCGTCCCTATGAAAAGGAGCCTCTGGGAGGGCTGCAGTTGTGATTTTTTCAAATTCAGCAGAATTCCCATGGACGTAAGAAGACGAGAAGTCGTTTGCACGGCTTCCAAAGTCTCTTGGCTGGAAGGGCTTGCTAGAAGCCAATCGTCCAGGTAGGGAAACACTCGGAGTCCGATCTTCCTGAGATGCGCTGCGAGAACTGCACAACACTTTGTAAAGACTCGCGGCGCCGAGGATAGCCCAAAAGGCAGGACTCTGAACTGATAATGCTGACCCAGAGCTACAAACCTGAGGAACTTGCGGTGGGTTGGGTGGATGGGGATATGCTGGTAAGCGTCCTGCATATCCAGGGAGGCCAGCCAGTCGTGCTGATGCAGCAAGGGTAACAGGGTACCTAGGGAAATCATTTTGAATTTCTCCCTGGGGAGAAATTTGTTCAACTTTCTGAGGTCTAGAATGGGGCGCATTCCCCCAGACTTCTTTGGAACCAGGAAGTAATGGGAGTAGAACCCTGTGCTCCGCAGATGTGGGGGCACCAGTTCTATTGCCCTGTTGCTTAGAAGGCCCTGGATCTCGGCGGTGAGGAGGTCTGACTGAGAGGCCGACAACCTGGGTTGTCGTCTGGGAGGACAATTCGCGGGGGTTTCCAAAAAATTGAGAGAATAACCCTCGGGAATTATCCGAAGGACCCATTTGTCCGAAGTTATGGACTTCCACTGGTTGCAGAAGTACATCAAACGACCTCCCACCGGAGGAGAAAGTTCCACCTCGGGCAATGTGGATGGAACTTGGGCCAGCAATTCATAAGGTGGCGCTGGGGGCTTTAGGCCCCTGTGATTTCTGCTGCGCTTTCTTTTGATGTTGGGCAGGTTGGCTTTTATGGAAGCTTCCCCTGCCTCTGCCTCGAAAGGAATGACGACTATGAAACTGACGTCTGTTCACATGCCCCCGAGAGGGAGCAGGCGGAGGTCTGGCCACTCAATGGCTGACCTAGTCTTCTGAGTGGCCTCTAAGGCTTGTTCCACCTGAGGGCCGAAAAGAAAAGAGCCATCAAGGGCAGCGCCATTACCTGCTGCTGAGCATCATTCGTGAAGCCAGAATGCGCGAGCCAGGAATGGCGCGAGTACAATACCTCGCGGCTGCTGAGCAGAAGCAGTGTCGAAGCGTCCATAGCGGCTTTGACCTGTTGGTTATTGGACTCAATACCCTAGTAACGGTCAGAAGAAGCTCCGACTTGGAGTCGAATCCGGAAGAGCTTCAACCATTCTTTTCAAAGAGTGCCACAGGATATACTCATACTGAGAAAAATAGCCTTGATAACTGGCATTACGCATACTTAGAGTGGAGGCAGCAAAGACTCTCTTACCTAATGTATCAATCTTATGAGACTCTTTGTTAATAGGTCGAGCTGTAGAAGTTTGAGGAAGAACGACCTTATCATTCTCTGCCAGGACTACAATAGGATCCGCAAAGGCTTGGGATGCCAAAATGGGACGATCCTTGGGAGCTGAATACTTCTTATCAATGGATTTAGCCACTGAAGGAATAAGAGCAGGATTATTCCATACCATTTGAGACAGCGTCTCGAAGGAAGGCTGGATCGGGAGAGTCAAATCCGTAGGGATCTCCGAAGCGTGAAGGTACTGGAGTCTTAATATCTTCCCAGGATCGATGTCTGTAGTCTGGAGAGAGTGGATCTCAGGTTCTTCAACAGAGACTTAAAGGACAGGTCCCGACCACAGGCTCTGTAGCAAGAAAGATCCTGTTTCCTCCTCATCACAACCCGAAGGTCTGGGTCAGGCTCAACATCATCTCCTGATGGTCCAGAAAGGACTGATTGGACAGGAAAGGAGTGAAAATTAGGAGAGGAGGAAATAGCAGAGAAACAAGGAGAGTCCCGAGGGCCCCGGCGCCGAAGGCAAAGCAGGTTGAAAGCGGCACCGCAGAGGGGCACGCTTTGAGCACAGCGGCACCATAGGGCACTGCGGACCAAGTGGCGCCGCCAGACAAGCGGGCGCCCGGCCAGGCGCCCAAGACCGCGGCCGCGAGACCACGCGGCGCCACGGACGGCGCCGCAAGGCCAAGCGGCACCGAAAACGGCACCGACAAGCCAACAGACCCCGCGGAAGGCGCCGGAAATGCCCCAGGAGCCTGGAAAGCTAGAGAAGGAAAAAAACAGGAGATAAGGGCATCGGTGTGGCCCCCTGCGCCGCAGCCATGTGAGGGGGGGAAACACCTAAGCGCGGAGTCACCGGCACCGAAGAAGGCGCCGCGACTAGGAAGGTCCAACCGCCCTACCCGATCGGTGGAGGAGCCGGGGCCCGTGGCAACCGAGCCAGGCAGGAGAACCAACCTCCGAGCCCATCGCCCACAAGAGCGGCCCACTGATGAAACTGCTCATCTGGAGCCCTACCTACAGGCGGGAGGGCTCGATGTCGAGACGACGGTCAGCAGCAGTTGGCGACTCCGAAGAAGGAGAACGGCAACTAGCTACGATAACCGACCGTCGGCAGCAGACATACCAGAGGGCGACCTCGAGTGATGCCTTCTCTTTTTTGACCTGTGGGCCGAAGAAGAGCTCGAGGCCGAACGGTGCCGAGAATGCGACCGTTTATTTTTATGCCGACGGGGGGACCGCCCATCCCCCCGGGCATCGGACTGACCGTTGTCGGAACCCCGCTGAGGAGAAGGAGGCTGACCGGACCCAGCCCGGCTGACTGAACAGCTTTCATACGAAGTCTCCCTACCGTCACCTGACCTGCTCATGGTCGACTCCGTCCAGTAGGCCGAGACTTCTTCAAGTAAGTTAAATTTAAAATATTAGAAAATAGAATAAAATTAAGCGATACTACTATTGAGATAATGTTCCAAAAGAAAAAAATAAACTGAAAACTATGCGCTAGTTTGAAGTTTGACTCCCGACAGGCGAGCGACGTCGTCACTGAAGCGCACTTTCGGGCGGGAAAAAGAACTGAGGCGGTTGGAGGGTCGTCGCCGAGATGGTCCTTGTCGCTCGAGCCGCTGCTCGCGGCGCCATGCCTCGCGGCGCCATCTCTCGCGCCGACCCTCCAGCAAAAAGTTTGCTCCCGATGGGTCCTAGTGCCTCCGGCGCTAATCCCACTAGTGTGAATGAGTGGTGGAGACTTATGTCCAGGAAGATAGATCAAAATTGCAGTTTCTACCAACTGAAGTCATGCTGTAACCAACCTTTGGGAGACAGCCAGGGACCAGGAAGCACAAGGGATCCCAAGAAAGATCAAAAGCAACAGTATCAGGGACTGTGCTTTTTTGTTTCCAGCTTCTGAGATGAGGGGATTAGGGCCTGCCCAACTGGGTGGCACCTTGGGATCGAACCTTCCCGTGACCCTGATCCTCACCATGGTCCAAAAGATTCAGAGCACTGGTGACGAAACCAATAAGCATCTGGCCTCAATGGAAACCAAGCTATTGGAGATTGACTCAAAAATTCAAGAACACATGGTAGCAATCCAAGGACTTATTGAAGAAACAACTAGACAGGCAGACTGGAATGCTTCCTTTGTTTGGGACGTGCGTTTAATTTGGGTCAAAGAAGAAGCCCTGGAGAATTTTGTATGTGTTGTGGGATTTCCACCACGGTTTGTGGGTGCTACAGACCTTATACCTACTCTGAAAAAAATTATTTTTATTGACCTGCAGCTGTTGCCTTCTGACTCTGGGGTGCATACTATCCAAACTTTTACCATCCCACAGCAGTCCAACCCTCATGGTGTAGAATCCCCCAGGCCGCCCAACACTATAGCTACACTTTCAGTAGCTGAAGCTCGCATTAGACTCCTGCAAGCAGCTCAAGCTAAAGGGGACATCACCTGGAAGAACAGCAATATTGGGGTTTCCCACATATTTCATTGAAGACACAGTCCCAAAAAAAAGATCTGTAAACTATTAAAAAATCGTTATTGGAGAATGGGACACATACACAGCTTCTCTTTCCCGCACGGCTGTGGATCAAACACAAAAAAAGACTTACATTTTCTCGGACCCTGACTCCAACAAGGCTGAAACACTGATTACTCAGTCTACTGCTGTACCATACGACAGAGGAGGCTGGGAGAACATGCTTTTTATTTATTTTTTTGTTTGTTTCTGATTCTAGATTATACAGTAATAGCTGAATAGTCTCTCTTTCTCCATTTTGGATTACATAAGCGGATTGTTTGGACTTTCTTCATGGTTTAATGGGACTTGGTTTGGTAGCAGTTACTGTGATTTCCTAGCAGTGGCAAATGTTTAATTCATGTTCATTTATTACTGCCATGTTGTAACTTCTTTTTTTTTTAAATGTAGTCAAAGCCCGTTGAAACTTGGGGAGTGAGGGGTACTTGTAAACTTTGAGTGGAGCTCACACTGCTCGATTTACGAACTGTAATGCTTTCCTTACTATTAAATTCCTCCTGTTTCCTATAAGTTAGTGTCATCAAGGCACAGGTCAGGAAGCATAGGAATACTAGGAGTAGATATAAAATTCGCAAGTAGCATTTCATTATCAATAACAGTAGAATCAAAATTTTAAAAAACTGTTCAGTGTAACTATTTACAAAGGCAGAACAAACAGAAAAAACAAAGTCCTTTGCCTTAGGCTATCTCTAATTTCCAAGTTTCATTCTCTCCCCAGCAAAAAAATCACTGTTTTTTTTTTTAAGAACAAGTCTTGGCCTGACAATTAACTTCTTCATCCTGAGCTTGTTAAGAAGACATCCTGTTTCTCACAAAATGTATCAGAGTTCTTGTCAGTTTCTTAGCCGAGCAGGTTTGCAAACAGAACAGTGTCCCAAGCAGGCCTCCTGCCAACAGCTATGCAAAAGAGTTTGCAAAGAAGCCCGAGAGGAAGGAGCTCAAACTGCATCTCATGTTAACCCCCTAAATTCCAAATAGCTTTCTGCAATCATTTCAACAGTATAACTATTTCAAACAAATGGATCCCAGTATCACTTACAGTTTCATACAAAGATTCACATATTTTTATAACCGCAGATATGCAAGGGGGAAGAAAGACTGAAACAGCAAGTGAAGGCAGAGAGATAGCGAGAGGTGGAGAATCAGAAGCCATCAGTGAGATCAGTTCCTAGGTCTCACGAGAACATTTGGTTGCGCAACCAGACGAGAGACAGAAAAGGAGAGGACAGAACAGATCCTTGCATTTATCTCTTTCTGAATAACAAATGGGAAAGGGCCTTATTCAACCCTGTCGCAGGTAGCTAGGTGTCTACCATGGAACACAGGGCTGAAATGCAGTATATTTGAGCTCGGGGCATCTTCAAATAGGGGACTTTCACCACCTAGCTGCTCAGTCTCTCACACAGATTTTATCACCTGTTGGGGGTGGGGGCTGGAATAGTTGTGTACTTTTTTTTTTTTACATATGAATATGTGAGCACGAAATATTCTACATTATTACTAGGCTGGAATTTTCTCCTGATTGCTATATGGCTGTCAGGTCTTGATACTAGCATGGACACATAATTCAATACTGTAATCTGAGTGTCCCTCATCATGTACAGTGTATATGGTATTAGGGTCTTCGTACCCAAAAAAAAAAAAGTTTGAAAAAAAAAAAATTTTTGGTGCTCGGCTTGTATGTTAAAATCTTATAATTTAAAAAAGATGTGGAAATAACACATTTGTATGTATTGTGTATATATGTACATTTATGTGTGTGTTCAGACAGTAAAAAAAAACAACTTATAATTAAAAAATATGTGATTCTTGAGAAAGTAAATGGAGCTCACTTACCCATCTGGCTCAGGTGATGGCAACCAACAATGTGGTCTTCCATGACAGATGGTGAGAGATCACATTTGGCCATACGCTTGAATGATCTACTCATTAGCTATGACAGCACCAGCGGTAAATACAATGGTGGAGGTGGTTCCTGCACCTGAGGGGATAGGTGGTCCAGCCCTTAAAGAAAACAGCCGACCACTTTGTCCTGTGCTACCACTGGCAACCCTATCTTGGTCTGGTATGTTGAAATGGTTTCCAGATGCACCTTGAGGGACGTGGCTAACAACCTTAAGTCAGGAACCAAAGGTAATCATACATGTGCAACACTCGGCAGTAATGGGGCAACAATCCTCACTCCAACACAAAAACCTTGTCCACTTGCAAGTACCCAGTACGTCTTGTCAGTAGACTCCTAACGTTCCTTCAGCACCAGGAGAACACCTCAGGAAAACCAGAAGGCCTCAAACTCTAGCCACACAGGAACCAGGGGGTCAGATGCAGGGACTACAGGTCCAGATGCCTGACTGTCCCCTTTGGATCTCGTCAGCAGGTCTGCCAGAGGTGGAGGCAGCCAGGACGGTTTGCAGCTGAGATTGAGAATATCCTTGAGGAGACTGAGAAGATCCTGAAACCAGAATTGTGCATGGACAGTCTGTCGTGTTCAGAAATCAAGAACCAATTGTTCCTCTGCACTGAGCCCAGGACTGAGAGAACACGTCTCCTAACAAGGTGACTGGTTTTCCTAGGAAGCAAACAGGTCCACTGACTGTGTTATTCACACAGAAGATATCCGAGACATCATCTGCGGGTACAACGACCACTCAAGGGATGCTTCTCCCACACGACTGAAAGCATCCACCACCTCTCTGTTCACTCCTGTCACATGGACGGACAACAAGTCTACATGCAGAGAGTGAGCCACAGACCATGTCTGGAATGCCGCCCTGCTTGTGAAAGTAGAACATGATGGTTATGTTATCCGTGTTGACCTGGACTGCCCAACCAGGAACCAGCAGTGCAAACTCCGCCAATGCCAAGCGAACTGCAGGGCATTCCAGTGGGGTGAAGTGAAGCATAGTCTCACTTTGCCACCAGAACCCTTGCACCCTGTGGTCCAGCAAATACCAGGGACAAGACCGTTGTCAACATAGCTGAAGGCTCTGCACGAATCAATGGTATTCCCTCGGAGAGGTTCAATGGGAGACAGTCACCATCAAACAGTTTCCAGCATCAGCTGGGTCACCCAGACTGGTTAGTTCAGGGATGTGTGCGAATGGGACCACCGGCAATGAAATTCCATGAACTATGAGTTCACTACAAAGAAATGGGGAAGTAATTTGCATTTCCTCTGTAATACTGCACACGTATTTACATCTATCTTTTAATTACATATTTAGCAAGTGATTCTGCACCACCCAGAATGTAATGAGGTCACGGGACTCAAGCCTGGTGCAGATGTTTCAGGCATTCAGTATGTTTTCAACTTCCTTATCTCTTTCATCAAGGTTATTCAGATAAGTTACAAATTGTTCAAAGGCTCTGCTCGAGTCTGTTGGTATGGCTTCTGAAGGCACGCATACCATTCTTGTTGTGAGGAGACCAGCAAATTGCCATTTTTGAATGCAATGTGTTCCTAGGGTTTTACTTAACCTGTGTGTTCAAAAACAGCAAAGAAGATCATTCAAGACAGGAAATTCCTTACCATGTAGGGTTTCTTTCAGCGCTACAGATTGGAAACGGTGGTACTGTGTTAAGAGTAGAATTAATTGGAAAAAGAGAAAACTAAAGTAAAAAAAAAAAGTTCTAATACCTTTTATTTTAATAACAAACTTGTATTATACAAGCTTTTGAGGCGATATGCCTTATATCTTCAGGTATTGTGAGAACACAGCTGCATGTAGGAGATTTTATACACAGAACTCAATGTTAATTAGAATAATCAATTCAAGTACTTAAGTTGTAAATAAACTTTCTTATAAGAGTGTCACAGTTTTGTTGATAAGGAGGTTAGCCAAGCAAGAGAGCTATAAATGAAGTATGCATACACAAGAAGAGCCGTCTCTAAAGAACTAGCTTATAAATCAGCTTGGAGATGCAGACACCTTTTCCAGAATAGAATGTGACAGCAGGGTATCTATAAACTGTTAGATGATTATACTGAAAGAGCCTCACGAAAATCAGGCTTTTAACACAGCAATCTTTAGTAATCACTATTTAGGTAGTTGAAATTACTCCAACTGGGATAACCCTATAGCCTTATTTACAGCGCCGACTTTCAAGCACATCAACCCATGAGCACTGGTTGATGCGCTACAAAGTCCGCTGTGTGGACACTAAGGGGAGGGACCTAAGCCCGCCTCACATCGACTTTCTGATGCGACTCAGGAGAGGGGACGTGTATCGGAGCAATCACAAGTCCTATGAAGACAGGTTGAAGGAACTGAACATGTACTCCCTGGAGGAGAGGAGGGAGAGAGGGGATATGATAGAGACATACACAAGTATCTCACAGGGAGGAACAGGGTGCAGGAATACACTATTTTTAAGCGAAAAAGATGTTCCAGGGCTAGAGGGCATGGGATGATGATGGAGGGAGGACGATTCAGAGGAAACATGAGGAAGAATTTCTTCACAGAACGGGTGGTGGACAAGCGGAACACCCTGCCAGAGGAAGTGGTGTGGGCTGAGACAATCACAGGATTTAAGAATGCATGGGATAGACATAAAGGAATTCTGGAGGTCAGGGGTAAGGCTAGGGGGCAACAGACTTCTAGGAAAACATAAACTGAATTTACAAGCTCAAATGGGCAGACTGGGTGGGCCATAGGCCCTTATCTGCCGACACTGTCTATGTATCTATGTAAGTGACTTACAGCACATTAAACTAGCTGTATAGACAGTCTGCAGCGCTCGCTTCGATTGAGTGTCTCCTCTCCTGGCATCCTCCAGTGGCCCCTTGAGCTTGTCAGACAGGGCTCAACACACCCGAGTTAAACAAAGCATTTTTCACAAGCAGGAATAAAGCTGAACTCAGGGGAAGTGCATAAAATGTAAAATGAGAACTGCAAGTATAAAAAATTAAGGTCATAAACTCGGACTGCATGACTAGTCATGCGCTAATGCATATGCACATCCTGCCTCCCACCTGGGACATGACTATGCATTCGCGTATGCCCAGTATGGTGATCACACTTTAGGACCCTAATTTGTTATACTTCTAGCCATCATTTTTCATTTTAATGCACTTCTCAAGTTCAGCTTTATGTCTGCTCGTCAAAAGTTCTGTTTGCTGAACTCAGGTGTGCTAAGTAGGGCACGAGCCTTAACTCGTCAGCACATCTGGGGGTGGAAGAACTTTGCCACTGTAAAAGTACAGCCCTCCTGGAGCAACCTACAGCGTGGGCTGTGCAAACACAAAATTGGGCCGCTGCAGCCTTCCCAGCAGAAATGGAGTGCCACAAATTTCGGAGCGCTGCAGCACTGTAAACAGGTCTTCGAGATGCAGGGTGTAAGAATCAAATTTTTGATAAAAATCTACAGAATTATTATTTTTTTGCTAACACACATTGCTGCTTCAAGTAACCTAAAGATTTTGGATGTTTCAACCGTGGAAAAAATTATAAGTGCAGACCGTAGCGGGTAACAAATCCCGCATGTCTGTTCAGTCCATATTCATGAATTTTGAATATTGTTATTAACTTTATTTCCCATTGTCTTCTTTCCTGAATATCTTGCCTTTAAATTTGTCCTTTAGTACTGTGATTGTCAAATCCGGCAGTGTGTGGGGTTTCGGAAACAAATGTTCTCCCACTAGTGCCTGCATCGCGGTGTGTTGTATTGTGAATCTATGTAACTACATCTGGGCTCTTAAGGGCTGTCTAGTTTCACCTACACACCAGGCATAATTTTACTTTTCACATCTGATGAAATACATCAGATAGTTGGAGTCACAGCTCTGTGCACCCTTGGTCATATTTTTTCCCAGTATTTGGGGAATGCACACTGTTGCATTCATCAGGATGTATGCGCAGGTTTTGCATCTTGTACTGTGGCATTTTCTTGTACCTGGTTCCTCAGTGTTAGTTTTAGATAACTTGCTGCTAACAAGTTTCTGCTGTAGGTTTGGAGGGTGTCTAAATAACAACGCTGGTGGTTCAAGGAAGATGTCAGATAAGCAGGGGGCATCATTCAGAAGGGCTGTAAGTCTCTCAAGAAAGCCTGGATACTGCTAAAGGAGGGGCTGTATGTGGCAACCAGTTATACCAGATTGTTTGTTCTTTTTTCTTTGTATGCCAAGAGGTTCTGCTGTGGTACTCAAGTGGCTTGTGCAATCTGTTTTTCTATACTTCATGAGGGATATTTTTGTTTCGCAAAGGCACCACATAGTGTATCCAGGTTATTGTCATGGTCGGTCTCTTCAGAGCAGATCCTTCTGTACCGTACCACTTGGCTATAGATACCCCCCTTCTGTGTAGGGAGGGTGGAAGCTGGAGTAGTGGTGGTAGCTGAAGTGGTCTGTTGGTTTTCTGTAAGCTTATGTGCACTTTACTCTGTTACAGTATGATGATGGTGTCTAGGAAGTTAATTGTTTCTTCTGAGTATTCCATTTTTACATTAATTGTGGGGTGGAAGTTGTTAAATCTTCTGTGGAATTCCAGGAGTCCTTCCTTACTGTCTGCCCAGATGAGAAAAATATCAATGTACCTGTAATATAGGAAGGATGTGATGGGGTATTGAGAAAGGAAACTAGTTTAGCCGGCCCGGTGGTGTTGGCGCTGGATCTTATACCTTACTTGTTATGCTGGTGACCCAGGTTAAGGAATGACCTCGGAGTCGCCGGAAGCAAGATTGAGCAATGGCTCTCCTCTCCCGGGAAGGTCCTCCCGCCCGTGGTCTGGTGATAGGCGCAGATGGTACGGGCGATTGGTAGGGTGGGGCGTCCTGTAGGGTGTGCATATGTGTGCCTCCACACACGTGTGTCATGTCAGGGACATGCGGGAGTGGAACTGGGGAGAAAAAGCATAAAATACTTGCAGAAAAAAAAAAAAAAAAAAAAGGAAACCAGTTGTTAGGTTTGCCATAAATGGGTTGGCGAATCGAGGTGCCATCCTACTTGTCACTACAGTGCCCATATTTTGTAAGTACACAGTGTCACTTAATGTGAAATAATTAGAGGCTACAATATATTCATTAAGTTCCAGTACTGTTTTTTGTAATATGTTGTTGGCTCAGTTCAAGGAATATTTTGCAAGCTGAGAAACCATCTGCGTGAGGTATATCTGTATAGTACAGAGTGTTTCCACATCTGTAGTGACTAGGATGGCATTGGTTGGTAGCGCTGTCATTTGCTGCAGTTTATTTAGAAAATCGGTTGTGTCTGAGAAAACCACAAGGTTGTACCTCTGGCTTTAGAATCTACTCCTCCTAGCCAGAAATCACCTCTAGAAGGGTGCCCATGCTGGGTACTATTGGATGCCCAAGGTTTCCCCACTTTGTGTATTTTTGAAAGTGTACAGTATGTTCCTGGTTTGGAGCTGGAAGGAATATGATTTTCTAAAGATTGCTTTTACTGCAGGTGGATACTTCTTAACAAGGTTGCCAAGCTCTTCGCTGTATTCTTTGATTGGGTCCTCCCTTAGCAAAGTGTAGAATTTGGTATCTGAGAGTTGTCTTTCCGCCTCCTGCGCATAACGTGTTTGCCCATGATCACCACCACTACACCCTTGTCTGCTGGTTTAATAATATTCTCATTCTTTTTGAGGCCATGTATTGCCCTCCATTCAATGGGGGAAATTACAGTGAGTTTTGGAATTCCTGTTGAGGATCTGGGAGTTCACTGTGCGGCGAATGCTGTGGAGGTACAGATCCGGTTTAAGATTTCTGCCAGAAGGTGGTGTTCATGTAGATGTCTTTTTCTCCCTCACTGGTGCTGTGATGTTTGGGGCTTCTTCTTAATCATGGAAGAATTATTGTTTAAGTGCAGTCGACAAAAAAAAAAAAAATTCCTCCAAGCTGCTTCATAACTGTATCCTGTGCAGCTGTGTCACGAGGCAGAATGACAGACCTTTGGATATTATAGATGTCTCTGCTAGTGTAAGGGTGTGACTAGATGAATCTGACACTGTCCTCGTGTGCTCAGTTCAGAGTCTAGCTGCATTGGTGGCAAACTTTAGTTCTGTGCAGAGGATTTCTGGTTATAGCAAATGTCAGCCTGAAAGTCAGCAGAATCAGTCTGATACAGTCTTCTATACTGCAGTAAACAGTAACAACAAAAATGTGTAAACAAGGTACAGACTGTGACCAGCCCCACTCTTGGGTGTGATGAGGTTCCTAGTGCCGACTGCTCCCCTTTAAAGACACACTGTCATCATGGGGGGCGGGGGGGGACTTTTTGACACATTTTAGTGTATGATATACAGTGGTAGCCACTGCCATCTGTAATGATTGCTACAGCAGAACTGCGCAGCTATAGCAGTCGCTAGCGCTGCAGTGTAACTTTATGTGTAAGGACCAGGTCACCCTTCTGTGTCTAGAGGTATATGATGGCATCTCATCCGAAATGCTTGCCTCACATCATAAATACCAGCTCTGCACCAACACCAGTCACCTTGCCATCACAGGGTAAGGGGTGATGGGGACCAAGGGCACCAATAACATAAGACCACACAAACTATTATGTCCAAACAAGAGCTGGGATCAGGCATGATGGTTTTGTTATTAGCTGCCAGATGGTACACAGCTCTCTGGGCATTCCCTGGCCACAATCCATTATGACTATACCTGCACACACTGCATTTCAGTATTTCATGGGCTATGCCCTACACAACTGTTCTTTCAAAACTCTCCCAGGAGCTCTACATTACCCTCCACCTCTAGTGTGGCATACACTACAAATGCTGTTTCTAAACATTGGTCTGATGGTATCCAGTACAAATGTGAGGCCTGTTGCTCACCCCATGTCTATAATAATATCCACATCCACCCCCTGAACTAAAGGGGCACAGTTACAGTTTGTATAAAGCACTGTGTCTCTTTCAACCCTACAGATTTCTAACCCCCTTTTTGTGGTCTCTGGATCCCTGGCACTCCCAAGCCCAGCTGAGCAATGGTACTTTCCCAAAGCAGGGTGAGCACTACCCTGGGGGATGAGCACATGTCTCAGATGTGCCCAGAAGGACAATAAATATGGAAGCAGGTCAGCTTATGATATCACTACTACGTGCATAAAGCATGGTTGGTCCAGCATGTATGCATTCCTTTGATACTACAGTGGCCCAAAAACCAGATTAAGCCCCATTCCTGTGGACTTGCTGACCCCAACCCTTGCCAGGTTCCCTCCTACTTGATGCCCATTCATTTGGCTACCTGCCAGGGATTTCTACTCGAAGGACTTTTCACACACAAAGAGCATTTTATTTGGCAAGGGGAACATACAGTTTGCTCCAAACACTGATAGACTTCTCTCATTTCCTCCTCCTCCTGCTGGTGGGAGTGAAACCGATGACTTCCCTTGAGGGGAGGACCACCACTCTCCCAGTGTGCCTTTCGGGTGCTGATGGTCTTCGCTTCTCTCGAGGTGAGTTTCCTGGGTTTCCATCTCTCTTGTTGCTCCCGATGTTCTCTTTCGCTGGAGACCAGTGCCACCTGATCTCAGGGACCCTTCTGCCATTCCTAGGACCACAGGCCCTCTCAGCCAATTCACAGCTGGAGAGGCTAGACTGCTCCTCTCTCTCTCTCTCGGTCCCAGGCTTCAGCACCCACTGCCCTGGTGCTTTCCCCATATAGAGGATTTTGAGTGAGGGGAGGGCAGGATGAGCCAAAATGGTGTCTCCACCCTCATTTTATGCGCTCGACGGCTCCAAAATTGGGGCTGGCAGTATAGCCTATGGGTTAGAGGAACGAGGTGTGAACAAGCTTGATACATCCAGCAGACCAGACCCGAGTTTGAGTCTCACAACCTCCACCTGCATATAGTGCGACTCTGAGCAAGTCACTTAACTGCCCAGTGCTCCCAGGTCGCCCCTGAAAACAGGCACTTGTGCCTAGTGGGCCTTAACCGGTTACCAAAGACTAAAATAAAAAAAATAAAATTGAAGCAGTTGACTCATTCAAATACCTGAGGGTATGGTTAGACCCCATACTGGACTTCGCCCTGCACTTGGATTCTATTCACAGCAAGCTGCGTCCCAAACTAAGTATGCTTCATAGGCACAAAGACAGCCTCTCTCCACTCACTAGGAGGGAAATAATTACTAAGCTTATCCTTCCTCCGTTCGATTATGCGGATGTGGTCTGTAGCTCAGCACCACAATCTTCCCTTATCAAACTGGACCTTCAGTACCATTCTTTCTTTTGTTTTGCCACTAATCTCCCTTACCGCACCCATCACTGCCTCCTCTACCAATTTATCTCCTTGCCCTCTATGATCGGCGTTTTGCTCATTGTGCAACCTTTATCACTACATTTTGGTTCAGCACCCTTCCTTCTTACCTCTCGTCATTGCTAGCCTCAGTTCCCAGCACTGGCTACTCCCTGCGCTCAAGAGACCACCGCTAATCTGCCTTGGCCACACCTTGTACACACGCAAGAAAAATAGCCTTCACCCATCGGCTCTCTGGAACTCCCTTCCCCTCACTGTACGAAGCTCACCTAACAGCACTTGCCATTAAAAAGTACTTCAAGCACCTCTCTACTCACCCTTGCCAATGCTTTCAATCTCCCTAATCTCCTAGCCGCCTCTGGCAATGCATTCCTAACCTCTGCTACCACCAAACCCCAGCCCTATGTGCACAACCCTGGCAGCACAATATCCTGTACTAAAGTTCCTGGCTTTTATGTTAGTCCATGCATTTCCATCACTCCAGATGTTAGAGTCTACTGTTGTGTACACTGTTTAGGCTTTAGTTTTATAGAAGATGTAACCTATGCTTAAAATGTATAAGATGTAACCTATGCCTATTTTATATATTCCTTCATTTCTCTTTTTTTTTTTTTTTTTTAATTATACTTATATGTTATGTATGCTGTACTGCACCCCTACCCCAGGTTGCACCTGGAAACGAGCCTTGGCTCAGTGTGCCTTTCCCGATCATCAACTTTTAAATAAATAAATATATAAATTCATGCTCCAGTTTCCCGCCCTTAGCTGAGTGAGGCCACTCACAGCAAGAACATCCGAACTTCCTGTCTCCAGGCAATTAACCCCAAAAAAAAAACAGAGCAGCTCTCAGGGTCTGGGCTTAACTCTTTGAGTGCTCTCTGGTACAAAGGAAAAAAAAACAAAACAGCTGCACTCGTGGAACAACAGTAGTAAGTGTCCAGACACCAGATTTATGTCAAAGCGCTTGCATTTATTGCCACAAGAGCTAACCAGCAAAAACGATAGGTGCAGGCAACTTTGTCAGACTCATGTATAGGAGACCCCAGCACCCCAGTTCTTCACCAAAAGTGAGTCTTGTCAGGTGCAGGCCTACAGCAGACATGCCATCTTTAAATGGTCTGAGAGTGATGACATCATACGGTCTGGAACACAGAAATACAGGTAAGTGACAACTGCATATTTACATGGTGCATATATGCGGCACTGCCATGGGATCACTGAGGAGCGGTTGAGATGGCATGCTTTTTGGTAACCTGCTTTGAGCCGGTAAAAAAAAAAAAACAGAAGCTGTTTGCAGATGCTTTGTAAATGATAGTGGTAGCATACGCCATGACCTATCACTACGGATGGTGATGACTGCCACTGTATTCTCTCTGCTTTGCTTCCCCTGTTTTCAAAATAATGCATGTACTCATGGAAACAAGATCACTTGCTTGTGTACACCTGTAAGGCCACGGATTTTGTATTAAAAAATGGGCAATTCTATTTTACAGAATCTTAAAATCCATTTTTCCCCCAAACTGAATGCAATTCAGCATGTTTTACATTAGAAAAAAGTGTGTGTGTTACACAAATTTAGCAACAAATGAGGTTGTAAATGTGGTGTAAACATGCTTTTTATATGAAACATTTACTAAAAGGTGCTTAAAAATGGCAGATTCTGCAGAAAAGGGAGGTCCCTACACTCAATGACACAATCCCATTTATGACCTCATAATCATCTCCCCAGCAACAGATTGTGATGTCAGATGTAAACAAGCAGTCTGACCCAAGGAATACTAGTGGACAGTGACTGTTTTCATGTTACGGTACACAGTTGGATAGAAAAATGGGAAACTCAATTTGGAAAAAAAAAAAAAATATAAGAAATGAGCTGAAAATATGTTTTTTCAAACTTTCCCTCAAATTTTCAGGGGTACTTTTTTTTTCTCCATATACATTTTTTGCTGCCCTGAGCCCTGGCAGGCGGCTACAGCCCTCCAGATGGAGGGACTCTCTCTCTCTCTCTAGTCCCGCGGCTTGCTGTCTGTTTTTTTCTCCCTTGCATATTTGCTGATATAAAAATATATGCAAATCATTACGTGCAAATGTTACTGCTAGTGTAAATAAATATTTTGGCGAATTCTACAACTGCTCCCGGTTTTTCCCATGCTTCCTGACCCGTGCCTCGACGACAGCGACCCCGGTGGTTCCAGAACCCGGGACCGTTCCTGGGAGCCGCGGACAATCATTGAGCCTGTCAGGTTTGATTTTTCCTCCCTTTTGCCCATCCCCTCCGATGCAGAGACATCAGCTCCAAGTCTCTGGACCCTACTGCCCTCTGGCTACCGCCGGAGGACAGTCAACAAAGCAGGATGACTAGTCTCTCTCCCCCCGCCGATCCCCGGTGGCCCAAGCTTGTTCCTGAACCCGGGTCGCCGGCGTGGTGCGAGGTGTGGTGTCCAGCGCCTCAACCCTCAGCGCCACCGGGCCGGCCTTCAGAGGTACTTTAAAAGCAAATAAAGAAGAAAGCAGGCACCTTACAATATTTGCTAAAATATATCATAACAAGTCAAATCTTCCTGTAAAAATCTATAGTACATAAACTGTGATCAAAATTTCACAAATGAAGCAATTCTCCACTCAAAGGAGTGGAACAGCTTAGCAATACAGCTTATGGGTGGTCTGCCTTCAGTCTATACCAAGTTTTTGAACATAATGAAGAAACGTGCTTATACTAGAGTCTTGTAGGCTTAACGTTTCGCTCTCAACTCCTAGAAACTGGGCCTATTAGATTAGAAATGCCAAAACAAACCCTGTTTTAAATGGCAAGGATGGCCCACTACTGTTAGCGGTGACCATTATTTCATGGTATTTATGTTTTTTTTGTGTGTGTGGGGCAAGGCACATATTGTTTTGGGGGGAAGGGCATGACAATCATCTTGTTACAGCATATACAGTGCTTGAATCCAGATTATAGCAGTACATCTAGCTGCAGCACCAACCATGACATTCTGAAACTATCCAAAAAGAGCGAACTGCCAATGATGCAGGACAAAAAAACTGTTCCAGAACACAGTAGTTGGGAAAAAAAAATGTGGCAAAACCAAAGAAAACACCAAAAGGGTGCAAGTTATTGAAGGAGTAACCTTGTTTTTCTAGTGGACTGAAACATCTGGAGTATTGAGGAGAGAGGACACACGAGGAAGGGAAGTGGACAAAGTTCTAGCCAACTGACTTTCCAAGGACTTGGCACGTGCTCCGTGGAGCTGATCTAGTATGACTAACAGGAAGGAATACAGGTAATTATAATAACCCCAAATCTCCTCCTGACCCCCCCCCCCCAAATTCCATATACACCACACACTCACACTCCAGGCCACTGCCAGGCACCTTTATCCTCTGGCCTGACAGGTGCCAGTCTTCATGATCAATGCCTGCCAATTTCTACTCCTTGGTCTGTTGGTTGTGTGATTTGCAGCGTGGAAGCATTTGTAGATAAATGATTCATGCCCTCCCCAGAGAACTGAGCACCTCACCTCCACATAGCACAGATTCTTGTTCTTGCTTGCGTGACTTTGTTAATATGAAATACATTACTACTCCAGCACTTATTAAATCCACCGACAGTGGTTACGTTTGCAGACACATCAGACAGTAAAAGCGTATCACCGAGGAAGTGACATTATTGGAGTTCATTTACTACTTGACACCATAATGATGGTTTTTGTTTTCTCTTTTATTTTCTCCCTCCAAGTTCTACAGGCACAGCTCACGTAATTTCTGACTTGTTTTCTTCCCTTCATGCAAGAGATTTGATTGTGCATCTTATTCTTTTGTTATCTTTTACCTCCTGTACTGACGAAGCATATGCTTTTGTCCACAGATTCTTTTTTTGTTTTGAAATTTATTTATTTATTTTTTTTACTCTACAGATTGCCGTGACATGGGATTGTGGCAGTTTCATGCTGCTAACTGAATCAGTTTCTGGTTTTTAACCATTTGCTCCTTTCAAATACAAAATCTTGAACAGAACTATGAATACGAGGTGCATGGGGACAAGGAAACTGTTCATTAACAGTTTAGATGTTCAGTTGCGGAACTGTATAAAAACAGGGATAATAAAAAGTGCAATTCAATCTTTTAAAAATCTTGATCTTGTGCCCCACTGACTGCGCAAGGAATCTGAGCCCTGGGTAAGTGCTCTTCGCCTCATGGTAGGCGTGGGTATGGGCATACCTCTCAACTGTCCCCGATTTTCAGGGACGTCCCCGATTCTGCCTCAGAATTTTCTTCTCTCCCTCATAAAATTTGTGTTTTTGTGACTGAACAGTGGGGACTGTAAGCACAAAATAATGTCAAACATTAATGTTGCAGACTTGTTCTTCTTCAGAAAGTGCATCTTACACTAATCCCATTATTCTGTCAGCTTTCTGAGTAAATATTACCAATTTTTAAGATATGTCCCTGATTTGGGGTCTTTGTCCCCGATTCATGAGACAAGAGGATGAGAGGTACGGGGATGGCACAGTGCTGCTCCCATAGCGACCCTTGTGACAGACCAAAGAAGGCAGGATGTGTGAAATCACAATTCCCCCATGAGAGCACGTTGTGGAGCACAGGTGGCTTCCCCAACTGTTGTGCAGGGAAGAACCCTACCATGGGGCTGGGGGGTGGCAGACCTTATGGTTGTCACTGCCTCAAAGTGCATCTTGCTAAAACTCATTAGAAATGTCCAGCAATTTGAGAACTGCCTTATGGTCTCCAGTTGATTCAGCATACAGCTTGGATCTTACAGTGTATCCATCAGTGTCTTGCTACTTGAGACAACTCCAATGTCATGTACTCTGATTACTCTTATTTCTTAAATACCATTGGTATTGCATGTGCCTGTTGTTGACTCTGACCCTTTGTAACCTCCTGAGTCGTGCCTAAAAATAGGCCTTTATTTCTGTAGTGCACCTACCAGGTTAACAAAAACTAAATAAAATAAATTCATTAATTAAAAAAGAAAAACTCATCTACAGACGTTTTATGGGCTGATTAGCATATGCCAGGTGTCCATTTCCGGGTCTTCTGACACCCCAGGTGATTGAAGGTAGATCTAGAAGATGAATCCCCTAAGAGCTGGTCTGAGACCAGTTTCTCTTTTTAACTGGTCTGCGATCCGTTACCCTCAATCATGTGTTTAACTGCAAGCATACTAAGCACCGGCTAGCACAGCCTAGTGGTCAGAGCACAAAGCTATGATCCAGGAGGTCTGGGTTTGAATCCTGATTTACCTCAAAATGCCACAGAAGTGGTGATCTATGGCAGTGTGGTGTTGAAACAGTAAATCTACACCAAAGGGTTAAATAAAGTGCAAGAAAAACACAAAAGTGCAACAAAGGAACTGGCCTCAGACCAACTACAAGGAGAACAAACACACCTCAAGTGTCTGCGTATCTCCGCACAGCTGCGTAGTGGGGGGTCTTGTTTTCTGAAGGCAAAGGCTAGGATTGCAGTAAGGTAGACCTCACCTTTGCTGCTACCACGGACGTGCTAGCTGCAAGATATACTGTTGTTAGCAAGGCTGATCTGACTTACTCTGGCTCTTCTATGTTACATGCCATCAAAAGACTTCACATCTATGAAACTTCTAGGAAATGATGTTTTGCTACTTATAGATCTTTGTTTAGTAGGTTAACCTTAGTCTAAAGCAAATTTTAGACAGCAAAGTAAAAAACTATCCTAGGATGGAAACCCATGTACTGCTACATATCATTTAGGTGCAGGATAAAACTGGGCAGAAGCAGGACCCCATTGAAAAGCAGTTGTATCACAGTAGGTTTTACCCTTTGTAGGTACCATATATCTTTGGACAGAAGCTGTGGTTTCTATTAAAATATTGTATTTTGGCATGTGGCTTGTACTGAAATATCCAACTTTTAACATATCCAAGAAGTGACCAAGTATATTACTAATGGTCTACTTCATAGCAAAATAAACATCAACAATGATCATATGAAATACAATAATGATCATATTTAAAAACATAAAAATATCAGAGAGAGATGAAGCAACTAACCAGCAGATAGTAAGAAATACTGTCTGTGAGCTGCTGAAGTCCCATTTAGATGCTTTATTGAACGTGATTAGAGGCTGTGGCTTATATTTGAGGGCAGCTTTTATAAATGTTTCACTGTCTCTTGCAACTTGTATCTGAATGCAGCTTTTATTCAAGGGCTGCCTCTGACTGAAGATATATGGTAATCATAAAACAATTTAGGATTAGGAAAAAGTAGGAGGGATGTTTCCAATCTTACATATTTTGGTCAAGGGAATCTGATCAGAGCTACTTTAATGAGCAAACAGGAGTACTGCTCGTGCAGCTGACAGATCGTGTGTACGTGGGATTAAAGGCAGCTAGTTTTATGGATTTAGGTGCAAATGCATGTGAAGGTATGTGTGAGAGAAGGTATATAAATATACACTGTAGTCTGAAGATAAGGACCCCCCCCTCCCCAGAGCTTTGAGGGGTCAATGCAAGCTTAGCTATGAGAGGTGTAGAGTTTTAAAATGTTTTCTTCTTCTCTGCAGAGGCTCCATTTGTGGGTTTCCCGGAGGAAGGGGGGTTGCCAATGTCTTGAAGCTCCCACTCTTTACATACGTGTACACACACACACATACACAAAACACACGCACACCCCTCATTCAAGCTTGCCTCCTACATACATATCAAAAGACTGATTTGTTGGTTTAAATATGTGTTTATTCTCCAGACTAGCACCCCTTTTTCCAATCCTGCTGACCTCCCAGCCCTGACACCAAATTACCTTCCTCCAGGGCATGGGGATATGATGGGGGTGCAGGGCATGAGAGTAGTACCAGGGCCTTCATCCTGGTAGCTGTCATGTTTCTGTTTACACTTACATCCCTGAGTTGTCCCCCAACTTGTCCACCTCCTACCACTGCAGCACTGGTGCCTTATGGCCCCAAGTGAAGAGCATGACCCTGCAGAGAGAAAGCTCCTTGGACCTGTAGGGGTCACTGTGGTAGGGGAATGTGGTGTCACCCTCCCTGAGCTGGAATGCACTGGCAGCCCTTCCCCAATCCTGAACTGCTGAACCCAGTGCCCCAAGCATGCTCCAGAACATGGAATTTTGTTTTTGCACCACCATCCATGCCACTAGGGGCCTTGCTCTTTCAGGCACCATACTGTGCCACTCCTCTGCCTGTAGACTCACACTTGTCATTGTCATCCAACCACCAAATCCTACTGTCTCTCTCTGGTGCCAGGTCGGTCCTGTCCCTCTCTGGGGGCCCCCCTCCTCCCCAAGGCTAAGGAGGAGAGGGAGAAGCGCATTGACAGTGATGGTCAGGTAGCATGGGGAAGCACACAGGGAGGCCATCACCAAAGGAAGCCATGCCTGGGCATTTTCCCTGACTACTTCCTACCTCTCCACATGGAGCAGACACCACGTCAGCACCCTGGGGGTGGGTCCTGCCAGCATGTGATCATCCATGCCAACAATGGCCCCATGCAGCCACCAGGTGCCGCTTTCCAAGAAGTGCACATCTCCTCCCTCCCCCGGGAGGTGTGTCTGTGTGGGTGCTCTTTCACCCTCCCTGCCAGCCTCCACTCCTGACGTCCGAGGCTCAGGATACGAATCTGGGTTGCTGCTGTACCATGGGCAATGAAGACTGATTTGAAAAAAAAAAAAAATGAACTCTCTATGAACATTACATTTTTATTCTTTTGTTTAATTTCCCAAACGTTCACAGATCCAGTGCTAAAACTGTTTTACCTGCATTTCATTTGGGATCAACTAAAATGCCACACCTGTCTCCACATGATCACTCTGGTACTTTGCTCCAAATGTAGAAACCTTTCAGTCTCTCCTAGACAAGTCCATCTATTGCTTAATAAAGGCATCACTTTTTTTTCGTAAACTGGTCTGCAGTAGGGGTGTCACAATATGAAAATTTGTACACTATGATAACTGAAAAAATCATCACAGTTAACTACAATAACTGGTCCAGGAGAGCTGTATTACAGGCAGAACACTGCACTAGTTAAAAATCTTGCAAACTAGTATGTCACAACTGGTATCTTGCAGCTCGGGTCAAAACAGAATGTCACAAGACAAAGACACGCCCATCGACAACCCAAGTGACCAACAAAGTATCCAGTTTCATTATTTAGAAATGTATTTGGTTTAGCTGCATATACAGGAACAAACCTTTAGAAAGTTTTTAAAACATCCTTAATTTCCATTACGAGCCCCTAGAGGTGGACAAGCTAGGTTTTTTTTCACCTAGAGCCAAGCCAGAGCTGAGCCAGGGGTCTGGCTTGACTCTACGAGCCAAAACATGAGCTGAGCCCTGGCTACTGCAGGCTGTTTTCTGCACAGGAGTGGACTGTTTCAGACATTACACTAACTACTCAGGCTGACAGAAAATGCTTACTTTGACCATAACTGGCTTGGCCTTGGCTCTCAACTGCTCATAGAGGTCAAGCAGAGACAGGACAGACACTAAGCTCGAGCCATACTCGAGCCTGCTCTGGCTTACCCAGCTCTATACGCCCCCCATCTCTTCCTACAACTGGGTGAACTTCCTTAAAGGCAGTCCACTGGGGGCTGTAAACATAGCCCTTACCCAGTAGTTTGGGGCTGGGGGCCAACTACTAAAAATGGAAATTACGTACATACCGTAAATCTTGATCTTCTTGGATGAAAGCTCCACCACTCATTCACACTGATGGGAATCTGCCGGGCCGCCTAGGACCAGTGGGGCCAAGTACATTTTTCATGAGGGCTGGCGCCGAGATGAGTTTTAGAAGCGTGCACCAAGAAGCCAAGCTTGTGCAGTATAGACTACCTCGGGGTCGACCCTCCAAATGCCTCAGTATCTTTTTTCCTGAGGAGGTGCAGCGTAACTAACCTAGAGGACTAACCTAAAAATCGGACATAAGATAGTCTGAATGACCCATGTAAGAAGGGTCAAAAAACAAAGTCTTCACAGTCCAACCACTGAGGAAGTGAAGGGCAGAAACAGAGAAGTGAGCTCGGGGGATGGTGGGTGGGCGTGTGAATGAGTGGTGGAGACTTCATCCAAGAAGATCAAGAATTACGGTAGGTACGTAATTTCCATATCTTCCTGGACATAAAGTCCCCACCACTCATTCACACTGATGGGAGAGTACTGAGATAAATAAATAATCTCCCCCCACCCCAAGACGGGCATCAGGAGAGAGAGGGGAGCTCACTTTTTAGGACAGAAGTCTGTTAAGGATTGTCCTGCCAAATGACTGATGTCATCTAGCATGGGCATCCAAGACATAGTGCTTAACAAAAGTATGCACGGAGCTCCAGGTAGCTGCATTGCAAATATCAGCAATGGGGACATTACGAATTTCTTCCAGAGATGCCGCGACTGGTCTGGTAAGAGTGAGCGTACACTCTGCCTTGCAGCTTGACCTGTGCCATGAAATAGCAATGGCAAAGGCATGCCACCAGCCACCCTGAAATGTACCCGATAGCAACAGGTTGACCCAGCCGGGACGTGCTGAAGGAAACAAACAGTTGTTGAGCCTTTCGAATTTCTTTGTTTCTATCCAGATAGAACCGCAAGGCTCTTTTTACATCTAGGGAATGAAGGGTATGCTCTGCTTCATTCTGGAAGTTTGCAAAGTAGGTAGGAAGGACTAAAGGTTGATTCAGATGGAATTCTGAGACAACCTTAGGCAGGAGCTTAGGACGAGTCCTAAGAACTACTTTGTCCTTGTGAAACACAGTATACGGGGGGTCTGTGACCAAGGCATGCATTTCAGAAACCCTACGAGCAGAAGTAATGGCCACCAGGAAGGCCGTCTTCCAAGTAAGGAATTTCAACTCACAAGTAGCTAGAGGCTCGAAAGGTTTACGAGTGAGCATGTCTAGCACAAGGTTAATGTCCCAGGTTGCAACTGGACGTCTAATAGGAGGTCTGGTATGCAGAAACCCCTTAAGAACCCTCTTAACTACAGGCAGCTGAGCCAGCGACATGGAGAGTACTGGCTCACGATGTGCCAAAACTGCACAAAGATGAACTTCGACTGTGGAGCATTTAGCTGCGTAGGTTTTTCTGGTGGCTGGCTTGTGTGCAGCCAAAAGAATATCCGAAACCCTACGAGAAACATTAAACCTATTCATCTCTATCTCCTCAGGAGTCAAAGCGTGGAGGTGAAGAGACCTCAGGTTGGGATGGACTACAAGGCCCTGGGTCAGAAGGTTCATCTGAAGGGGAAGAGGTTTTGGAGAGGTTTCCAATAGTCTGTTGATTACGGGAAACCAGATCTCATGAGGCCAGAATGGGGCAATGAGAATCATTCTGCCCCCCTGTGCCTCCAGTTTGAGCAGTACCCTCTGAATTAGGGGAAGAGGAGGACATACATATAGAAAGCGTTTGTCCACTGCAGCTTGAATGCATCCTGACAAAAAAATGCCAGGTCCTGGATTTCTGGAGCAGAACAGAGGCAGTTTTGTGTTGAGTGGGGACGCAAAAAGGTCCAGGTCCAGAGTTCCCCACTCTTCGAAGAGTGACTGAACGATGGTTAAGTCAAGAGACTACTTGTGAGGATCTGTCTCTGTTCTGCTGAGACGATCTGCCAGCTCATTTTGTACTCCTGGCAGGTAGACCGCCTGAATCAGAGCCTTGTGCTCCAGGCACCATTCCCACACTCTCATTGCTTCCCCTGCATAACGGGTAAGAGTGTGCACCGCCCCGTTTGTTGATGTAATACATCACTGCCTTATTGTCAGTTTGAAGGAGAATGTTCTTGTGACAGAGTATGTCCTTCAAAGCTCGGACTGCAGAGAGGACAGTTCTCATTTCCAGGACATTTATGTGAAATTGAGACTCATCCCGAGTCCACATACCCTGGGTGTGGAGATCCCGGCAGTGAGCTCCCCAACTCATCAGGGACGCATACGTGGTAATGGAGATCTGATGATCCAGGGGATGAAGGGATATCCTTCCAGAAAGTTGTCCTCCAGAGACCACCAGAAGAGTGACCGCTTCAGATATTCTGTCACATTGATGAGAAAGGACTGAGGGTGAGTGGTTGGGACCACTGACCATCCACTGAGAGGTTCTCATGCATAAACGAGCCAAAGGTACAGTGAACACCGAGGATGCCATGAGACCCAGCATCCACTGCATCGAGAGAGCTCACACTGAGCTGTGTTCTCTGATGAAGCAGGCCATCTGTGAGACATCGCCCCTTCTGTCCTCCGGAAGAAAAGCTTTCACACAGCAGGAGTCCAGAAGGGTTCCTATGAAAAGGAGTTTCTAGGAGGGCTACAACTGTGACTTTTTGAGGTTCAGCAGGACTCCCATGGAAATGAGGAAGTCTAAGGCCATGGCTACGGAATCCAGAGTCTCTTGCCTGGAGGGGCTTGCTAGAAGCCAATCGTCCAGATATGGGAACACTTGGATTCTGAATTTCCTTAGATGCGCTGCAAGAACTGCACAGCACTTTGTAAAAACTTGAGGTGTTGAGGATAGCCCAAAGGGCAGGACTCTGAATTGATAGTGTTGACCCAACGCCATGAACCTTAGGTATTTGTGGTGATGTAGGTGTATGAGAATGTGCTTGTAGGTGTCCTGCATGTCCAGGAAGGCTAGCCAATCATGTTGATGAATCAAAGGTAGCAGGGTAAAGAGTAATATCATCCTGAACTTTTCCTTGTATAGGAATTTGTTAAAATTTCTGAGATCCAGAATAGGGCGCATACTGCCAGTTTTCTTTGGAACCAGAAAGTAATGGGAGTAGAAACTTGTGTTTCGTTGATCCAGCGGAACTACTTCTACTGCCCTGTTATTCAGAAGGCCTTGTACCACAGAAGCAAGAAGGCTGGACTGTGCAGCAGACAGCCTGGGCTGTCGCTTGGGAGGATGATCCGGAGGGGTTTCCGACAGATTGAGAGAGTACCCCTCACGGATTATCCTGAGGACCCATTTGTCTGATGTTATAGATTTCCACTGGTCATAGAACTGAGTCTGACGTCCTGCCACTGTCGAGGAATAGTCCCCCTCAGGCAGCTGAGGTGGGACCTGGGCCAGAATCTCAGAAGGTGGCACTGGGTGCTTTTGGGCATTGTGCCTTCTGCTGCATTTTCTTTTGCGGCCGAGGGGTTTGATTTCTGTTAAAGCCTCCTCTGCTTTTGCCACGAAAGGATTGACAGTTGTGAAACTGAAGCTTGTTCCCACCTCCTCGAGAGGGAGCGGGCGGAGATCTAGCTGTCTTAATGACAGACCTAGTCTTGTGTGGCTTCTAGTGCTTGTTCCACCTGAGACCCAAACAGACACATACCGTCGAAAGGTAAGGCCATGACATTTTGTTGGGAGTCATTTGTAAAGCCTGAAGTACGCAGCCAGGAATGGCGATGGGTGCAAATGCCAGCCGCCACCCGGAAAGCAATACTGAAAGCTTCCATTGCAGCTTTAATATACCGATTACTGGACTTGATACCTCTAGTTATGGTCTGTAGTTGCTCTGAGTTAACCTCTGACTCGGGCAGAGCTTCTACCATTGCTTTGAGTGAATGCCAAAGAACATACTCATATTGAGAAAAACAGCCCTGGTAGCTGGCAACGAGCATGCCCAGGGTTGAGGCAGCAAAGACTCTTTTACCCAAGGTGTCTATCTTGCGAGATTCTTTGTTTATAGGACAGGCTGTAGATTCCTGAGTGAGGACAGCCTTATCATTCTCTGCCAGGACCACTATGGCATCAGCAAAGGCTTGTGAGGCCAAGATGGGGTGATCCTTGGGAGGAGCACATTTCCTATCTATGGACTTGGCCACAGAAGGAATAAGAGCCGGATTCTTTCACACCATCTGGGAAAGAGTCTTGAAAGAGGGTTGTACTGGAGGGGTTAAATCCATAGGGATTTCTGGAACATGTAGATATTGGAGACGCAGAAGCTTCCCAGGATCGATTTCCGTGGTCTGGAGAGAAAGAGTAGAATTTTAATTCTTGAGCAGAGACTTAAAGGAAAAGTCTTCAACAACAGCTCTGCGGGAGGACTGATCCCTGCCCCCAGCGTAGAATTGGCATCAACATCATCACCCAGACGAAGATCCAGATCAGGCTCAAAATCATCTCCTGTTAGTCCAAGGGGACTGTCTAGACAGGAACGGAATGAAAACCAGGAGGAAGAAGAGAAGGAGAAAGAATCTGAGTCGAAAATTTCTGGAAACTAGACGGCACCATACACAACCTTGGCGCCGTTGAAGAGAACGGCACTGAGTACAGAGATGGCGTCCATGGGTAGTGAGGCACTGCACACAGTGCAGACACCAACCCATAGCCGAGACGATGCTGACGGTGTGCGCTGGCGCTACTCACCGGCGCCGAAAAGGACTTAGACGTCAGAGAAGTTGGCACCGTCGCAGAAGTCTGAGAACTGTGATTTGAAGGTAAAGGATGAAAAATGGCAGGAGATAAAAGAATCAGTGTGGCCCCCCGCGACTGACTGGCCGGTTTGGGTAGTTGGGACAACCTCCGAGCTCACTGCTCCATAACAGTGGCCCAATGGTGAAAATGCTCATCGGAAGCCCCTCCAATAGGTGGAGAGGAGCTCTGGTGTTGAAGAGGCCAGCTACCACAGACAAAAACTGGCAACTCCGAAAGAAGCGGAGACAGACTCCTGACCCTAACAACTGACCGTCTACGCACAGACATACCAGAGGGCGACCTTGAGTGATGCAGTTTCTTCTTCAACTGGTGGGCCAAAGAACAACTAGAGGGCGAATGGTGCCATTAATGGGACAGTTTCTTTTTATACTTTCAAGGGGACTGCCCATTCCCCGAAGAGGGCAGCAGACCAGACTTGGCCTGGCTGACTGAACAGCTTTCATACAAAGTCTCCCTACCGTCACCTGCCCCACTCATGGTCGACTCCGTCAATGGAGAGCTGAAGACTTCTTTCTTGTACAAGTAAGACATTTATTAAAATAGAAATTGGTACTTTTTCGTGATCAAATACAAAATAATAAAACTGAAAACTAAGCTACTAGTTTGAAGTTCGAGTCCCGGCAGGCGAGTGTCATCGTCACTGAAAGCACTCAATGGTGGGAACAAAGGAACTGAGGCTGTTGGGGATCGCCGAGATAGTCTATACCGCCTGCGAGCCTGGTTCGCGATGTCGCTTCCTCGCGACTCCATTTTGGCACCAGCCCTCATGAAAAAGTTTGGCCCCACTGGGTCCTAGCGCCTCCAGCGTACTCCCATTAGTGTGAATGAGTGGTGGAGACCTTACGTCCAGGAAGATGACAGACTTGGGCTGTGTAACTTTCCTTTTTACTCTGATGGGGAAAGTGCTCTTAGCAGGGCTATTTAAAAAGAAAACTGCTGACTTGGCCTGATAACAGCATCCCTCCACTCTTAGTCCCACCACTAGCAGTAGGCGCCATCTGAAAAGCAAACATATGGATTGAAACTCTACAAACTAAAGTTTCTTTGGTGCCAGTTCAAGTCGTGAACAAATGTGAATCAAATCTCAAGGGTTTCCTCATATTTCTCAGGGTGGAAACCTGGTCTATAACCAATGACTTAATTCAGTAATTACCAAACAACCCAATTATTGTTTAATGCAACACAGGGTTATATTTTTCTTGTGAAATTTTGAATTGTTCTGTTACGAGCTGGCAGCTCGTTTCTGGTGAGCACCTATCATATTGCCTGTCGCAGCAGTACTTTGTTTTGTCATATTTTTCTTAACAAGTACCCATGTCAGTTACAAGGACTAAGGAGCTGAAATTGTTAATTCTTTTGCATTTTAGGTAGCCAAAACAAAATTCGATGTGGTCATATCAATTAGGGTGCAAAGGACAAACATTCAGTTCCCGTCCACAGGGCATGGAAATGCTAAAAAGACATTCAAACCACAGTACCATTCCCCATGTGCGAAATAATAAAGTTTAAACTTCCTTTTTAAAATGAAGGTTGTATTATTACAGAAATCTGTCGGAGACTGCGTAATTATTTTTGCACTGTAGTGTGCGTATAGCTTCAAATATAGAAACACAGAAACTAATGGCAGATAAGAACAGGTTACTCACCTGTAACAATAGTTCTAGGAGTGGTATATGTTGTTCATCCACACTTCTTGGCATGTCCCTTTCCCCTTTAAGGATCACCGGAAGTCTTCAAGCTGACTCCTCCCACCCACCTGGGTGGTATATACCTCGGCTCTGCCCCATGACGCCAGATCTTAGCCCACTGGAAGCCAGGTGTTGTGCGTCCGCAGCAGGGAGGTCAGGTGGGTCCGTGTGGATGAATAACATATACCACTCTTAGAACTACTGTTACAGGTGAGTAACCTGTTCTTCTAGGATCGTGGATATGTTGTTCATCCACACTTATTGGCAGACTCCTAGCAGTTCTCCGGGAGGACAGAGGCAAGGTGCTCACCCCCTACTTAGGGAACAGAGGTTGGAGAACTGAGGCCCCAAAACCAGCATCCCGGTGTGACTCAAGGTTGATGTGGTAGTGGGTGATGTAGGCATTTGCTGACTTCCCAGGTAGCAGCCTGACAGATTTCTGGGATGCAGCCACAGATGCAGCAGTATGGCGGGTAGAATGAGCTCTTATCCCTCTGGGAGGCTCTTTGCCCGCCAACTCATTGCACAGACCTATGCATGATGTAATTCATCTTGCAATAGTCTGCTTCGCTGCAGGTCTGCCAGAAGCGGCTTCAGTGTAGGTGACAAACAGCTGGCGAACCTCTCCCCGAATTTCCGCCATCCTCTCCTTGTAATGGGAGAGAGCATGTTTCAGGTCCAAGGTATGGAGCCTGTACTCTGCCTCCGAGGTGTAATTAGGGTAGTATACTGGTAGAGTCAACACCTGGTTAAGGTGAAACTCTGACACCACCTTCGAAAGGAATTTCGGGTGGGGGCGCAGGACACCTTTGTCCCTGTGGAAGACCAGATAAGGAGAGTCCACCAAAAGCGCCTGGAGCTCCCCTGTCCTTCTGGCTGACGGGATAGTCACCAGGAAGGCCGTCTTCCATGATAAGTGTGACAACTCACACTTGTGCAGGGGTTCGAATGGCTTGCCAATGAGCTATGCCAGTAACAGCAGTAAATCCCATGGAGGTGGAGGTTCACGCACTGGAGTGGATATGTGATCCAGGCTTTTGAAAAAGCACCTGACCACTGTCTCCTGTGCCGTTAGCCGACCGTCCCACACCTGGTAAGCAGAGATGGCTGCCAGGTGCACCCTAAGGGTCGATGACCACAGATCCCCTTTGGAGAGAGAGACCAAAGGTAGTTGAGAATGTTAGCCACGGGGCAGGACAGAGGGTCCAGGCCCTTGTCCTGACACCAAATTGAAAACCGCTTTCATTTGAAGGCATAACATTTCCTGGTCGATTCCTTTCTACATGCCTCCATCATAGTGTAGACATCTTTGGAAAGACCCAAAGCCTGGAACTCTAGTCACTCAGGTACCAGGCTGTGAGGTGCAGGGATTGAAGATCCGGATGGAATACCTTCTCCTCATTAAGTGATATCACAAAGCCACTCCGGGGGCCTGCAGCTGAGGCTGAGGAGATCTGGATACCAGAACTGGCGTGGCCAGTCTGGGGCTACCAGAATCACCTTCGCCTTGTTCCTCCTCACCTTGAGTAACACCTTGTGGATCAAGGGGAAATGGAGGGAAGGCATAGAGGAAGCCTGGGGTCCATGGCCTCGAGAAGGCATCCCCCTGCAGCGAGCCCTGCTGAGGGGGGCAGGCATCAAACAGCCTCAGCTTGGTGTTTTCCCTGGAGCCAAACAGGTCCATCATCACTTTGCCCCAACGGGAGAAAAGACTGTAAGCTACCTCTGGATGAAGAGACCACTTGTGGGATGTCTGGCCTAGACGGCTGAGAGCATCTGCCAGATGGTTCAAGACTCCTGCCACATGGATGGCTAGGAGATCCGCCTCCAAAACAGCTGACGAGGGTCCAGATGCAGAGCGCCTCTCTGCAACGCAGACGGGAGTGCGTGCCACCCTGTTTGTTGAGGTAGTACATAGTCATGGTATTGTCCGTCTGGACTTGAACCACTTGACCCCGGAGCTGAGGAGTGAACACGCTGACAGGGCCAGTCTGACTGCTCTGAGCTCCAACAGGTTGATGTGGCATCTGGACTTCTCAGAGGTCCAGAGCCCATGGGCCCTTCTGTCCCCCATGTGGGCTCCCTAGCCCATGAGAGAGGCATCAGTCATGAGAACGACCGTCGGCTCAGGGCAGACAAATGGGATCCCTTCCTGCAACTGGTCTGGGGCTGTCCACCATTGGAGAGCGTCCCACATCTTCTGGGTTACAGTGATCAGCTGGTCAAATTGACCATGGTGTTAAGTTCACTGGGTGGCCAGCTCCCACTGGAGGGGGAGCATGTGCCACCGGGCCCAACAGGCCACTGAGGTGCACACCGCCATGTAACCCAGAAGGCGCAGAAAGTCCCGGGCAGGGCACAACTGTCAAACCAGAAATGATTGGGAAAAGGAGGAAAGAACTTCTGCCCTGTCCACTGGGAGCCGAGCTCTGGCTTGACAAGAGTCGAGCTCTGCCCCGATGAAGTCCATCACCTGAGAAGGCAAGAGTACCGACTTGGCCTTGTTGATTAGGAGGCCAAGTTAGGAGCAGGTCTGGAGGGTCAGACCCCTGGATCTCTCCACCTCCTGTAGGGAGTGACCTGCGAAAAGCCAGTCGTCGAGGTAGGGGTAAATTCTGATCCCCCAATGCCGTAGATGGGCCGCCACCACTACAATGCATTTGGTGAAGACCCGTGGGGCCGATAACAAGCCGGACGGCATGGCTCGGAACTCGTATAGGGTCCTCTCGACCATGAAGCGGAGGAACTGCAGATGGGACGGACGGATTGGGACATGAAAGAACGTGTCCTGCCGATCCAGTTAACAAAACCACATGTTTTGCTCCAAGGATGGAATGATCTGGGACAGAGAGACCATCCAAAAGGTGCGAGACCTGAGATATTGATTCAGGTCGTGGAGATCTAGAATGGGGCACCAGCACCCTGTCTGCTTGGGCACCAGGAAGTACCTGGAGACAAAGCCTGGGACTGCTGGAGGATCCGCCACAAGAGCTACTGCATCCTTGAGGAGGAGCTGAGCAATGTCATTTCGAAGAGCTGACTGGGTGTGAGCAGATACCCATTCCTCTCTAGGAGTGCGGGCTTGGCTGGGAGAGTACTGCTCGAACTCTAGAGGCAGTCCCTGACCGACCACTTCGAGAACCCACCTGTCGGAAGTAACAGTGGACCAGGTGGAAAGGAAGTGGCAGAAGGACCCAGAGCTGTCGTGACAAGAGAAGGGGTGGCAGCCCCCACCCTGTCACTGAGCAGGCAAGGAGGAGGAGGAGGCTCCAGGACCTGAGCCTCAGCCTTCTTTACGGGCCTGCTGGGGTCCAGGCTTAGGCCGAGGGCGCCAAGCTTGAGTCTGCTGCTGCTGCTGTTCCCCCTTGGAAGGAGGGCTGCTGAGCCACAGGGGAAGAGTGACGAAAGGGCTTCTTCTTCTTCTGCTGGTTCTTGCCCGAAGAACCCTTGGCAGAAGTGGCGTCCAAGATGGCATTACAGTGTTCTAGGTGCTGAAGGTCATGAGGAAGGACACGTCAGCTAATTTGTGCTGAGTATCCGCCGGGAAGGAGGAGAGCCTCAGCCAAGCCCTGCGGTGAGAGGCAACTGCGGCAGCCACCGGGCAGGCACTAGAGTTCCCAATGTCAAGGGCCATCTGGAGCCGATGTCTGGCCACAGCTCGACCCTGGTCCCGGACCTGCTTGACTGTGGTCTACATGTCCGCAGGTAGATGTGGGAGGACTTCGTCCAATGACCCGAGAAGGGCGTGAGAGAAGTGTGCCATGATGACGGCCAAACTTACCTGACGAAGGCCCAAGGAGGAAGCCACATAGACCTTTCTCACTGAATGGTCCAAGAGCTTGGACTCTTTGTCGGGAGGTCAGTCCGTGTCAGCAGAACTGCCAGTACACCTGAACACAGAGGTGGTCACCAGATTCTCGGCCGAAGGGTGCTCTGTGAACCCCGCAAAGGACCCCATGGGTACTGCATACTTGCGGTCCATACAGGCAGACAAGGCTGGACAAGAGGCAGGATGCTGTCAGAGTTCAAGTGCTGGACCAACAATGGCCTCTGCCACAGGAAAGGCCTCCGTCGGGGTATCCCCTCTTTAAAGGATGTCTGTAAGAGGGTACGCCGCCTTTTTCTGGATGGGTTCCAGGGGCATCCCTGTGGACTCAGAGATGAGGCGAAGGATCCCTTGGAAGGAGGAAGGACTTTCCTCCATCCCTAGGCCAACGGACGACTCATCATCCCCAGGATGATAGTGAAGCCCGGTGACATCCGAATCCGAGGAGTCAGAATACAGCAGCCTGCCGCCCAAATCACCCTCGACACGCCGAGGGTGGTCCGGGGTGACCGTGACCGATAAACGCCGGGAAAGCCCAGTGTCCGGTCTGTCTTCTTTTGAAGGAGCCCCTCCCACAGGCTGCTTAGGCGGTGGTTCCACCACGATGGTTGGAGAGACCTGTTTAGGCCCAAGAGGCAGATTTGCTGGCTCCACGGGCAGGGGAACCGAAGATTTCAGCTCCAGAGGGGTCGGCTTTGGCCTAGGAGGCGAAAGCCAAGTAATGGCCGGGGAAAGAGCCAGAGTAGGCTTGTGCCTGGAAAAGATCAGCTGTTGCCACATGAAGTCCTCGCAGCATCGACGGAGTTTCTGCCGGAGCCTCTCCTCATCTGAGGAGGATGAAGACGACCAATGGCGTCGCCTCTTCTTGGAGTGCTTATGGCTCTTCCTTGGCCTTTCGGTCGAGGAGGTTCTAGACCTCACCTGAGATCAGGCAGGCTGACTCAGTCGCTCTGGAGACATCGGCGGGACAGGTGACTTCTGGGGGTCCGGAACCGGGTCCTCGATAGGAACACCAGCGGGCTGGGTCTCCTCATCTAGGAAGACAAGGACCGGAGTCCTTTCCAAAGAGTCGTCGGCCAGAGATGGTGACAGTGGGTCAGTGGGGTCAATGACAATCTCGACCTCATCAACTGCATCTTTGGTTGTCTGGCCCGACAAGCCAGCGGCCAAAGAAGCGATCTCGACCGAAGTTGAGACCGCATGCTCTTGGGACTGGGACACCTCTCAGTCCCAAGAGCGCCTTCGACGAGACGAAGGCTTACTCAGTTCCTTCTCCCGCTTATGGAATCGGGAGGGGTGCAAGTCTGCAGGCGCCTCTCCCAGGGTGGGAAGAGACTGACACAACCAATCCCGGAAGGAGCCAGAGAAAGTGGAGCCTAAGTTGAGAGGAATGAAGAAGCCCTGATGCACAAGCTGCTTCTTCCTCTAATGCCTACATGCGTTCCAGTTGTTCAGCAGAGCCCACAGCCACGGAAACCGCCCACCTAGCCTCCTTGGACTTCACTGGAGGGTTCCTTTTCTCTGGTCTCCTCGACTTTAAGTGTGCCAGGCAGTCATCCAGAACATTGGGGTGGAAGGCCAAGCAAAATCTGCAGGCAGGTGTCATGGCCGCGCCGTAGCAGACAAAGTAAGATGGGGACTAAAATGCAAAAGGGTAAGATTTTTCCTCCATAATCGAAGACGCAAAGGCGCGATCGCTAACTTGAACGAGTTTTAATTTTGGTAAAGCTGAAGTTTTGAAGCCAGGGCCTATGAAATGCGTGAGCATGAGGGAGGCAACCTGAATCTTTTAGCGGAAAGGAAGATCTGGTGTCACGGGGTGGAGCTGAGGTATATACCACCCGGGTGGGTGGGAGGAGAGAGCTTGAAGACTTCCGGTGATCTTTAAAGGGGAAAGGGCATGCCAGTAAGTGTGGATGAACAACATATCCACAATCCTAGGACCGCTTGGCCCACCTAGTCGGACCATTTTCCCTACCTACTGCAATATCGCAGATCCTAATTGATCTCCAGCTTTTACCCCTTTCCTATTGCTAGGGTTCCCTTGTGCCTATCTCATGCATTCTTGAATTCCCCTAGCGTTTCTGCCCCCATCACCTCTGCTAAGAGGTTGTTCCATGTATCCCCACCATCCTTTCTGTGAAAAAATACTTCCTCACGTTAACCAAGTCTACACTCGTCTAGCCTCATATCATGACCCTTTGTTCTAAAACATCTTTTTTGCTGAAAGATGCTACCCTCTTGTGCCTTATTTACGCCCTTGAGGTATCTGAAGGTCTCTCATATCCCCCACTCTTCCTGGGTATACATATTGTGACCCTCTAGTCTCTAATTATATGACTTTTGGTGCAGACCCTGCACCATTTCTGTTGCCCTTCTCTGAACTGCTTCTACCCTGTCTATCTCCTTCTCGAGATGCAGCCTCCAGAACTGGACACAGTACTCCAGATGGGGGTCTTACCAATGATTTGTAGTGTTATCACCATCTCCTTTTCTCTGCTGGTGATACCTCTCCCTATGCACACCTGAATCCCACTGGGTCTCCCCACAGCCTTTTCACAATACTTGGTATCCCTTAGGTCATCAGATATGATTACCCCAGATCCCTTTCTTGTTTGGTGGTCATCAGTACAACCAACCCCATCATGTACTGCTCTCGAGTTTCTGTGCCCCAGATCCATGATTTTACACTTCTTTCAACTGAATCTTAGCTGCCACGCTCTTGATCACTCCTCAAGCCTGCTTAGGTCCCTTCTAATTTTTTTCCACCCTCCTCCTGTAGCATCAACCCTGTTGCAGAACTTAGTGTTGTCTGCAAAGAGGCATACCTTCCCTTCTAGCCCCACTGCAATGTCGCTTGTGAAGTATGTACGTTGTACAATAACATTTTAATATACTAGTAACCAACTCCAGTGCTGTAAACTCCTTCCATTACCCTCCTGAAAAAATGTACAGTTACATTAAGAACTTACCGTAACAGTAGATCTTCAAGAGAAGCTCTTGCAGCAGGTAACACGTAGCGTATAGCACTGTAGCCAGCGGGTGACAGGATGCTATGGCAAAGTTCTTTCCAGCAGTACCTAGCGGGGACGGCCCCCTGGCGTCCCATGTGGTGGTATAAGAGGCAGTGGTCCCCAGCGTGCCCCATTTCTTGCACTGCCAGAGACACCAGCAGTTGAATCACCTGAGTACCGTCCAGGAAAACAAGGGGCAAATTTCTCGTCCAGCAGATAGGCAGTATGGTGCTGGACACATGCAGCGGGAGACCTCCAAGGGGAAGGAAGGTGGATGTATACCTGCTGCAAGAGCTTCTCTCGAAGATATGAAAATTACGTACCTACCGTAATTCCTGATCTTTTTGTGCATCTTCACCATTCATCACATTTGGGTTTTGCTGGAGGTCAGGACCCTGTGGGAGCTCTTTTTTTTTGGGGATGGGCAGAGTTAACACACTGACGGTGCCACCCTCGAGGCCGATGCACTGTGTGGCGCTCGCGGGTTGGCCATTAGGTGTCGTCGACTCCGTCCTCTCGCCAGTTCTGAGTCGCCGGAGAGTAAGAAAGGGTTGGGAGGAACAAGGAAGTCCAAGGGACAGTCAAAGGAAAAGATATACAAACTAAAAGGAGAAATAAACAACGGAGAGAACAGGAGAGTGAGAAAACTAAGGGGATTGGGAAGGGGCCCCAATCTATGGAATCAGAAAAGGAAAGGGAAGGAGGGAGGGAAAAACAAGAAATGGGAGGGGGGAGGAAATACCCTGGATTGATGTCTGTCTTGAGACTGGATTAGGAGCTACGAAGGAGTAGCTAGAAGGCTGAACTGCCAGAATTCAAGGCACAGAATCAATGGCAAGAAACTTCAGCATGAGCAGAACAGGCTATTCTGGGAGAAAGGGACAGGAATCCAAGGATGTCCTCCGAAACCACATATGTGGATAGGGGAGAAAATACAGGTTACTCACCTGTAACAGGAGTTCTAGGAATGGTATATGTTGTTCATCCACACTGTCTGGCAGGTATCCTTGCCGCTTTAAATCTTGCTGGAAGGTCTTCAAGCTGGCTCCTCCCACCCACCCGGGTGGTAAAACTTTCGGCTCCGCCCCATGACTCCAGATCTGGCCAACTGGAAGCTCAGGTTGTGCGTCAAAGCTGGGGAGGTCGGGTGGGTCGTGTGGATGAACAACATATACCATTCCTAGAACTCCTGTTACAGGTGAGTAACCTGTATTTCTAGGGACATAGATATGTTGTTCATCCACACTGTCTGGCAGACTCCTAGCAGTTCTCCGGGAGGAGGGAGGCAAGGCGCACACCCCCTACTTAGGGAATAGAGACTGGAGAACTGAGGCCCCAAAACCAGCATCCCGGTGTGACTCAAGGTCGATGTGGTAATGGGTGATGAGAGGTGTGCCACTTCCAGGTAGCAGCCCCTGCAGATTTCCTGGATAGGGACGCCCTGGAAGCAGCTACTGATGCAGCAGCATGGCGGGTAGAATGAGCTCTTATCCCTCTGGGAGGCTCCATGCCCGCCAACTTATAGCAGAGATCTATACAGGAGGTGACCCACCTGCCTATCGTCCGCTTGGCTGCAGGTCTGCCAGGTGTGGCTTCAGCGTACTTGACAAACAGCTGGCGAACCTCTCCCCGAATTTCAGCCGTGCGCTCCTTATAGTAAGCGAGCGCCCTGCTAGGGTCCAGAGTATGGAGCCTATATTCGGCCTCCGAGGTGTGACTGGGGTAGAACACCGGCAGAGTCAACACCTGGTTAAGGTGAAACTCCGACACCACCTTCGGAAGGAATTTCGGTGGGCGTATGACAACCTTGTCCTGTGGAAGACCAGGTAGGAGACTCCGATGCAGAGCGCCTGGAGCTCTCCCATCCTTCTGGCTGACGTGATAGCCACCAAGAAGGCGGTCTTCCACGACAGGTGAGAGAGTTAACACCTGTGCATTGGTTCTAATGGCTTGCCCATGAGCTTGCCAGTACCAACAGTAGATCCCACGGAGGTGGAGGTTCTCGTGACTGGAGGGGAAATGTGATCTAGGCCTTTGAAAAAGCGCCAGACCACCTTCTCCCATGCCACTCGACTGCTTCCTGCCCGCGCCCGGTAAGCAGAGATGGCTGCCAGGTGCACCTTAAGGGTCATCGACCTAAACCCTTGCTGAGAAAGGGACCACAGGTAGTCCAATATGCTCGCCAAGGAACAGGAGGACGGGTCCAGGCCCTTGCCCTGACACCAAATGGAAAATCTTTTCCATTTGAAGGTGTAGCATTTTCTGGTCGACTCCTTACGGGACGCCTCAACTACGTTGAGGACTTCGTCGGAAAGACCCAAGGCCTGGAACTCTAGCCGCTCAGGAACCAGGCCATCAGGTGCAGGGATTGAAGGTCCGGATGGAATACCTTCCCCTGATTGACTGAGAGCAGGTCCGGGCGAGCTGGAAGCTGCCTCGGGAGCCTGGAGCTGAGGCTGAGGAGATCTGGGTACCAGTACTGATGGGCCAGTCTGGGGCTATCAGAATCACCTGCGCCTTGTCCCTCCTTGCTTTGAGCAGCACCTTGTGCATCAAGGGGAACGGGGGAAAGGCGTAGAAGAGGCCCGGGGTCCACGGCCTCGAGAAGGCATCCCCCTGCAGCGATCTCTGCTGAGGGGGGCCGGCATGGAACAGCCTCAGCTCCGCATTCTCCCTGGAGGCAAACAGGTCCACCTGAGGTGTGCCCCAATGGGAGAATAGATCTTGTACTACCTCTGGCAGGAGAGACCACTCGTGGGACGCAGCCCCTATCCGGCTTAGGGCATCGGCCAAGGTGTTGGAGGCTCCTGCCACATGAATGGCTAGGAGATCCGCCTCCAGGCTGCGCACGAGTGACCAGATGCGGAAAGCTTCCTTGCATAGAAGCATGGAGCGCATCCTGCCCTGGCGGTTTAGATAGTACACGGTCGTGGTGTTGTCCATCTGGACCCGGACCACTTGACCTCGAAGAAACAGAGTAAAGGCGGTGAGAGCTAGGCGGACTGCTCGGAGCTCCAGCAGGTTGATGTGGCATCGGGACTCCCTCGGGGACCAGAGGCCGTGCGCCCGGTGTTCCCCCAGATGGGCACCCCAACCCATCAGAGAGGCATCGGTCGATAGAGAGACCGTCGGCTCGGGGCGGACAAACGGGATGCCCTCCTGCAGATGAACTGGAACGGTCCACCACTGGAGAGCGTTCCACATCCCCTGGGTCACCGTCACTAGCTGGTCCAAAGGATCACAACGTTGGGACCACTGGCTGGCCAGCCCCCACTGAAGGGGGCACATGTTCCAATGGGCCCAACGGACCACGCTGGTACAGGCCGCCATGAGACCCAGGAGGCGCAGGAAGTCCCGGGCAGGGTGCAATTGCCCAACCAGAAATGATTGGGCAAAGGAGGAAAGAACCTCGACCCTGTCCGCCAGGAGCCGTGCCCTGGCTCGAAGAGAGTCGAGCTCTTCCCGATGAAAAGAATCACCTGCTTCGGCTCGAGTTCCGACTTGGCCTCATTGATGAGGAGGCCGACCTGAGAGCAAACCTGGAGGCCAGATCTCTGGACGCTCCACCTCCCTGTCTGGAGGGGCTGCAGTGTCATCGTCCAGGTAAGGGTAACCCAGACCCCTCGGCGCTGCAGGAATGTGTCAACACTGCCATGCATTTGGTGAAGACCCTGGGAGCTGGAGATAAGCCAAGGGCATGGCTTGGAACTCGAAGGGATCCCTCCGCTCGAGCGAAGGAACCTTTGATGGGACGGACGGATAGGGCGTGAAAAAGCAGCGTCCTGTAGGTCCAGAGAGCAGAACCACATGCCGTGTTCCAAGGATGGTATATCTGAGCCAGAGTGACCATCCCGAAGGTTAGCGACCTTAGGAACTTGTTTAGAGTCGTGTAGGTGAGAATGGGCACCAACCCCGTCTGTTCGGAACCAGGAAGTACCTGGACACGAACTCCGGGTTTGAGGAGGGTCCGCCACCTCTCTATCACCTCCTTCTCGAGGAGGGGAGGCGATGTCGGCTCGGCGAGCTGAAGCGAGGCTTCGGACCCGAGGCCCCAGGTGCGGACGGCTCTGAAGGGTGGGGCCTGCTCAACTCCAGCTGGCCCTTTCCTACCACTTCCAACACCCACCGGTCTGTGGTAATAGCAGACCAGGCGGAAAGGAAGAACTGAACCGTCCTCTCACGGGGGGAACCTGGGGTGAGGTGACGAGGTTGGGGGCGACACCCCTCAACCCGTCACTGTGCAGGCTTGGAGGAGGGACCGGCCGAGGGACCACCTGGGCCTTTACCTCCCTGCTTCCTGGAGGAGGAAGCCGCGGGCTTGGGTTTGGGACGCCAAGAGCGAGCCTGCTGGCCCTGGTGTTGCTGGGCCGGATGTGCCGGGGGCGCAGACGGACGAAAGGGCTTGGGTTGCGGTCTGCGGCTTGGACTTTTTGATCCTCTGGAGGTGGCCTTCCACTCCAGGGCCGAAGAGGTCGGTCCCCAGGAAGGGGACATCCGCCAATTTGTGCTGGGTATCCGCTGTGAAGGTGGATATCCTCAGCCATGCCCGACGGTGCATAGCCACTGTGGCCGTGACTGACCTGGCGCATGAATCTCCAATGTCCAGAGCAGTCTGAAGTTGCTGCTTGGCCACTGCCCTGCCCTGGTCCCGCACCTGCCTAACCGTAGTCTGCAGGTCAGCCAGGAGATGAGGGACTACCTCGTCCAGGGAGCCCAACAAGGCATGGGAGAAACGTGCCATCAGCACAGCCGAGCTTGCCTGACGAAGGCCAAGGGAGGACGCAGCGTAGACTTTTCGCCCGGCATAGTCCAATTTCTTGGACTCCTTGTCAGGAGGTTTGTCCACGTCCCTAGCGTTTCCAGCACGCCCGAAAAAGCTGTCAGTAACTAACCCCTCGGCTGAGGGATGTTCCGAGAAACTGGACAGGGAACCGGTAAGGACTGCATACTTCCTGGCCATCCTGGCCGAAGGCGCAGGGCAGGAAGCGGGGCGCTGCCAGAGCTCCAAGGCCGGGCCCACGATGGCCTCAGCCACAGGAAAGGCCTCTGTAGGGGAATCCCCTCGGTCCAATATCTCCGTGAGGGGATATTTGGCCCGTTTGGCTACGGGCTCGAGCTGCATCCCGGTGGACTCCGAGATGAGCCTGAGTAAACCCAGGAAGGACGAAGGGCTATCCGTCCAGCGACTGACCTCAGGGACTCCAAGTCCACTCGCTTGGAGAAAAGGGAGGATCGTCGTCGGACTCAGAAGAGTCCGAAAAGAGCTGCCTCAGGCCTGAGCCACCCTCCACCTGCCGAGGGCGATCGGGAGTGAGGGTGACCGACAACCTATGGGGCAGACCCTGAGCCGACCGAGAGTTCTTGGTCGAAGCCTCAAACTGCGACTGTGGTGGCGGAGGTTCCACCGGAATCGGTGGGGCAGCTGGTTTTGGCCGAACAACCGACCAGGGAACAGGCTCCTCGGGTAAACGAGGGGTTGTTTCGGCCGCTCCGGTGACAGCCACTTAATGGCTGGGGAAGGCAACGGCGTCGGCTTGTTCCTGGTCAGAAGGAGCTGTTGCCATGAGGTCCTCATATCGTCGACGCAACTTGCGTCGAAGCCTCCCCTCATCTGAGGAGGAGGACGAAGACGAGCGGCGGCGCCGCTTACTGCGGTGCCGAGACAGAGACCGCCTATGACGGTGGGATCGGCTGGACAACGAAGAAGTCCGAGACCGAGAACCTCGGCCTTTCTGAGGACGGTGCGGGGAGGGGACGGGCGGAACCGGCTCCTCCCTTGGCTCGGAGGGAACACCCAAGGGCTCCGGAACCGGAGGCACTGGCAAGCCCGCGGGATCCTCAACTCCCACTGGGGAACCGGGGATTTTCAGTTTACCGGTGACAACTGGTCGAGAAAGATCTCGACTGCATCGACGTGGAGTCTGGGCCAACTGACCTGACGGGGACACCGTGAGACCAGTGGCCGAAGCCGAACGATCGACCGAAGTCGATGGCCGACAACTCGGGGAGAGGGACCTTTCCTGCTCCCAAGAGCGTCGACGGAGGGACTTACCCTTGTCTTTCTTTTTGGACCGAGAAGAAGTTCCAGCAGACGTTGGTCCCTCTCCTCTAGTGGAGAGGGACAGACAAAGCTCCTTAAAGGAAGCTGTGTAAGAGGAACCCAGGGAGAGCGGGATAAATGCCGCGGTCAAGGAAGATGCGGCCCACGCCGCCTCCTCTTCGAGGGCGATCATCTGCTCTAGCTGATCCGCCGAGCCCGCCGCCACGGAAACCGCCGACTGGGCCTCTTTAGACTTTACCGGAGGAAAACATTTCTTGGGGTGCCCCAGTTGTAAACGGGCAGCACGGTCTTCGAGGACGTAGGCTGAGAAGGAAGAGCACAGGTCGTAAGCCTGCGGGTCGTGCTCAAGGCCTAAACAGTAGACACACGTGGAGTGCGGGTCCGTCCGAGACATCTTCTGCCCGCAAGGGCACCAATGAAACCGAGTCGATTTGTTCATCGCAGGCCATGAGGGATAGAAGACTAAAGTCTATAATACAAAAACTTTTAAATTCGGAAAACCGAAGAATTAGGAACCAGTCTTATACGCAGAGCGTTAAGGAGGGAACCTGAGCTTCCAAGCGGTAAGGAAGATCTGGCATCATGGGGCGGAGCCGAGAGTTTTACCACCCGGGTGGGTGGGAGGAGCCAGTTTGAAGACCTTCCGGCAAGATTTAAAGCGGCAAGGATACCTGCCAGACAGTGTGGATGAACAACATATCCATGTCCCTAGAACAATAAGTTTCTTTAAAATAAAGGGATGAGTCCCTAAGGACAGGAATGGAGGAGGATAGAGGAAGAGAGGGAGGAGAGAAGAGAAGAGAAGACAACCACCAACCCCCCACACCAAAGGGGTGGAGCCAAGGCATTGAGGAGAGAAGCGCCCTCTCCCCTCCTGCCAGAAGGTAAAAATCCTCCTGTGTGCCCCAGGTCACCCCACTCCTGACCAGTGGAAAAGAAGGTGGGAAAAAGGGGGGGCACACAGAGGGAGGGGGACCCAGAGACTGAGGCCCCAGGGGGACGGAGGGTGGGATTTGTGATGAATGGTGAAGATACACAGAAAGATCAGGAATTACGGTAGGTATGTAATTTTCATATCTTATCTGTAAGAATCTTCACCAGTCATCACATTTGGGTGGTGAGGCCCGAGCCCCCCCCCCGTAAGGGGCCCTAGACACTAAAGGACTGAGTCCCTTAGCTCCCAGTGGGGGGAAAACACTGAGGAGGAGAACCTTTATGGACCTGGCGAAGTCTGAGACTGGGGAGAGTGAGACGGGGACCCCCCCCCCCGGAGGGGGCAGGATGTTGCCCCAACAGACGCTGCCTCACCCTACAGGAGAAAAGGTGGGTTCTCTGGTATGCGGAGGAAATCACCCTACACCGGGCCAAGGGTGACAACCAGGAAAGACAGAGCCATGCCGTCCGCCTAGTGTAGATCGCTGTCCCTACAACCCTGGAAGCTACCTTGCTGGCGTCGTAAGGTGCCCTCGCTTGGTGCCTTGCTAACTCCAGGCCACATGCAGAGAGTGCAATGACTTGTCCAGTTACCTCTGAATCAGGCATAGAGGCTAGGAGTTGACCTAGCCTGGACCACACAAACCTATCGAAGGTAGCATAGTGGGCCTGATGAGCAGAAATTGAAAGAAGCAACCATGCCGAGTAGAAGGTCCTCCTCCCCCAGAAGTAAAAATCTGCAAACTCTTGATCTGGGGGCCGATCACGGTGGAGAGCACGAAGCCCATCGGGAGTGTCCAGCTGCGTCAGTCCTGACTGAGGATGAGGCATATAACCTGGAGACTCCGAGGGTGCACAATACCTCTGTTTCAGATCTCTAGGGGCTGGGACTCTGGAAAAGGGTCTTTGCTAGAATTGCAATGACGCCTCCTGAAAAGGAGCAGGCCAGACGGGCACCACAATGGTGGTCGCACTGAAATTGCCTAAGAAGGTACACGTTGAATGCTCTGGATTGTGCCGAGTGGATGGGGCGACATGCAGGTCTTCCATCATCCTCACGAGGAAACGCTGATACTCCGCGAGATCAGCAGCAGGGGAGATGTGGATGGAAGGCTCCTCTCCTCCAGAAGAGGAGGAAGCGGAAGACCTCAGAGATCTAGAGGTTGGCTGCTCAGGGGGATGGTGGAACACCCACTGGTCCATAGCCCTGACGTACATAGGGAAGTGAGCAGCCGCACCCCTGAACTGCTCCCAGGAGAGAGGTCCCGTAGGGCCACGAATGCCTGGGAGAGCAGAAGATGGTGACAGAGGAGTGGGGGCTAAGTAAGCAACAGAAGGAGACCGTCCCCTGTCTAGGCAAGAGAGTGCACCAGGAGCCTCAAGGGAAGGAGGTCTGGAAAACCCAACAGCTGACAGATGATCAACCATGCTGGAACTGCCTAGGCCATGTCCTGAAGAATCTCCCTTGTGAGGTGACCAGGACCGTGAAAATCCAAAAGGACGGTCCCGTCTCTCCAAAGACCAGGGCCCTCTTGAGGAGACTGAGGAGGAAGGGTGAGGGTCCGCGCTATGACTCCTTCCTGAACCCAGACGGGTCCCAGAAAAGGGTCGCCACGTCGACCCGATCCCTTGACCCCTCAGAAAATGAAAGAGCCCTCCTCCTCCTCGCAAACATCACCCTAGGCAGCTGACAACCCTGGTCAGTCCCTGACGGGACCACACAGGGAGTGGCACCCTCCCCTCCTGTGGGTGCTCCGGTTGGCCCTAAAGTTGGGCAATCCAGGCAGACCACTTGAGGGGGTAACCCAACTGAGGGGGCAGAAAACCCTCCAGGTCCAGGCTGCAGGTCAATAGTGGCCTGCACTACCGCCTGCTAGTCAGCACCCCTGACCCTAGACTTGGGGGATACCGCCCGCTCCTCAGAGGGAGGCCGACTCTGGTCAGCCGAGGTAACCACCAGGGTTTCTACATGGGCTGCCAACTCCAAAGAGTCGAACAACCAGTCCGAACCAGACTCTTATTCTGTCTCTGAAGAGGTAGAGACCAAAGTCCAGTGTCAGACCGTATGCCGATGCCCGCTCCTGTCCGGACTGAAGGAAGCGCCAGTCCGGGTGTCCGCATCAGAGCCAGCACCGAATTAGCCCACCGCACTGTGAACGGTGCCCAAAGAAGAGACGGCGCCGAGAGAGGCAGCAGAACAGAGAGTGCGTGTCTGCCATGGCGCCATCCCATCCCACTGCGCCCACTGAGGCAGGCAGCAAGAGTCAGGGGCCAGGGCTGACGACAGCTCCCTCAAGCGCCACACATAGGCGCAGGGCAACACTCCCACAGCGCCGTGTCCTTGCTTGGTGCTACAAGCTGCACCAGAGCTAGACACGGCACCGTCCCCAGCCTTGGCGGGTCAAAGACCGTGCTGCAGAACCTTCCACGGGACCACCAGCGCTATCGGCAATGCGAACGGTGTCAACAGCAGAGACGGCGCCAAGCAGTGGACCGGCACCGATCATGGCACCATCAGGGCCCAAGCGCCGAGGCCCAGAACAGCACCGGATGGCGTCAAGGATGGTGCCAATCCAGGCTTCCCAGCCTGAGGAAACAACACCAGGGGAGGCTTCACCCCCGAAAGGGCAACTGCCAGAGTGATGCCTCCTGCCTGCTCCCCAGGGGGAATGGACTGAGCCTCCTGCACCGCGGAAGGGACTTCTGCCACGGTGAGGCTATAAGAAGCAGAAGCCCCCTCCTCTGCGGTCTGAACAGAACCAGGAGGGGACCCAGAGGAAAGGCCGAGAGACCACAGCTTGGCCTGAGTACGTGCCCATCCCCAGAAAGTCAGCAGAGCTTGCCCAACTTTCCACGCGTGTTGATCCACGACACGATGATCCATAGAAACAGGTGTCGCGCAAATCCATGTCATGAAGCGGGCCCAAGACATGCAAGACAACGACTGCGTTGGTTGGTAACGAATATTTTGCGCCGCACGGCATCGAACGACGCATCGGGCCGCCCCTTCAGCAACTTCGCCTCTGACCTAGACATGATCGATGGAAAAACAATTCAAAAACAGACTCGACATCGCTGAAAAATAATAAGGAACAGTCTTACCAACAGCAGCATCTAGTAGGGCGAAACGGAACCGGCAGGTAAAACTTCAGCGTCGAAGACACTAAGAGTAGGCCGTGGTTGCTTGGCGCTCCTCATGAGGTGCAACCTCTACGGTGGGAGACAAAGAAATGGCGGGAAGGCAGGGTCAACGACACCTAACGGCCAACCCGCGAGTGCCACGCAGTGCGTCGGCCTTGAGGTCGGCGCGCTGGTGCTGCCCATTCTGGCCCATCAAAAAAGCTTCCATGGGGTCGGACTCCGGCCAAACCCAAATGTGATGAATGGTGAAGATTGACACAGACGAGATCTACTGTTATGGTAACTTCTTATGTAACTGTACTATCTTAATTCGAGAGGTAGCTCTTGCAGCAGCTAACACATACAGGACTGATTCCCAAACAGTATAAGATGAAGACAACTCCTTGGGTGGAAGGAGAGGAAAAGGGGAAGGAAGAGAGCCCCTAAGAGATCAGACCCTGCAGGACTGCCAGACCGAAGCCGGCTCTGCATCTTGGGGCAATGTCCAGACTGTAGTGTCTGATGAAGGTGTGGACCATGTGCCATGTGACTGTTGCACAAATATCCAAAGCAAGACCTTTTTGAGGGCTGCGAAAGAGGCAACACCTCTCCTGGAATGACCCCTTACCGAACCTGATAGGGATTGCCATGTTTCTGGTAACAAAAAGTGATGCAATGCACCAGCCACCTGGAGAGAGTCTGCTTAGATACAGGACAACCCAAAGACTGTAGAGCAAAGGATACAAACAACTGGTCAGATTTTCTAATCCCCCGGTTCTGGATAAATAATATCACAATGTGCGATGAACATCCTGGGTATGGAGAAGCACCTCTCCCCGAATGGAGTGGTTAGGGTAGTAGACGGGTAGTTGGATGTCTTGGTTCAATGTCATTTCTGAAACGACTTTTGGAAGAAACATAGGATTAGTACGCAAAGCTACCCTGCCTTTGTGGAACACTAAATAAAGCTCCTTACACATCAGGGCCTGGAGCACGGAAATCCTTCGAGCAGAAGTAATAGCAACTAAAAACAACGTTTTTCAGGAAAGGAAAAACAGCTCACAATCCACAGTGGGTTCAAACGGGGGAAGGGTCAGCTTCTCCAAAACAAACAGAAGATCCCAAGGTGGAACAGGATCCTGAATGGGGGCTTTATGTGGAGTATATCTCTGAGAAAGGTGCCGGTCACCTCCAACTGGGCCACCGTTCAGCCCTGAACAGGAGAGTGATAGGCAGAAAGGGCTGCCAGGTGTACATTTATGGAGGAGTAACTCAACCCTGATTCAGACAGGGATAACAGGTATTCCAGCATAATGTTAACCGGAGCAGAGAACGGATTCAGATGGCATGCCATAGCCCAAAGACAGAACCTCTTTCACTTCATGGTACATGTAGCTCTTGTGGAGGGTTTTCTAGCATCCACCAGGACTTCGACGACCTTGTCTGAAACTCCGAAGAGAAGTCTGACTAGGTCTTCAGGAGCCACGTGTGAAGATGCAGGGATCGCAAGTTTGGATGAACCAAGGTCCAGTTGTCCTGAAGAGAGAGAGTGAGTGAGTGTTCAGTGGAAGTGAGACTGGCAGTTCCACAGCCAACTGCTGCAACAGGTAAAACCAAATTTGACAGGGCCACAGTGGGGCTATCAGGATCATCATTGTCCCTTCCGTCTGTGCCTTGAAGAGAACTCTCTAAAGGAGCAGAAAAGGGGGAGGAAGGCATACAGGAACCTCCCCTTCCAGGAGAGGGACAACACATCTTGCCAGAAAGCACCAGGCTCGGGATCTAGTGAGCAAAAACTGAGCAGTTCTGCGTTGGTGGCAGAAGAGAAAAGGTCCAGTTCTGGTGTCCCTCATGTGATGAATAGGTCGTCGACTACTGATTGGAGAACCGACCATTCGTGCGCCCTAGACCTTGTTCTGCTTAGGGTGTTTGCTAGTGCGTTCTGAACACTGGGGACGTGGACTGCTGAGATAGTTATCTGACGGGCTATGGCTCAATCCCACACCCTCATAGCTTCCCTGCAGAAGGGATAAGAGTGTGTGCCTCCTTGCTTGTTGAGGTAAAAAAACACTGACATGTTGTCAATCTGAACGAGGAGATGTCCTGGCTTGAGCGCTGAGTCCAAGGCTTGGAGAGTGCAGAGAACAGCTCTCACCTCTAGGACATTGATATGAAGGGACTTCCCGGTCAAGGACCAGAATCCCTGGGTCTTGTGTACACGTAGGTGTGCACCCCATCCCGAATTTGAAGCATCCGTGGCAAGGACCTGGTCAGGAACTTCCCTCTGAAAGGGAGTCCCTTCCCACAGGGCGGGTGGCATCATCCACCAGAGTAGTTCCAATTGAACTGGTCCTGTGACAGAGACTGGTAGGTCCAGGTCGTCCCATCTCTGGTCCTATTGGACCCATAGGGTCCATTTGATTGTCCTCATTTGAAGTCTCGTGAAAGGGACTGTGATGATGGATGCCGCCATGTGACCCAACAACCGACGCAGAAGTCTGGCTGGCACGGTGGAGGCTGAATTGATCTGCCTGGCTACAGCACAAATGCGCTCTGCCTTGTCCTGTGGCAGAAAAGCCCTTCCCTTGATCGTGTCTAGGAGGGCCCCTATGAACAAGCAGGAGCTATAAGGGGATCAGGGACAACTTTGCTGAGTTGATGGTAATCCCCAGGCTCCGAAAGGGAGTGCAAGTATCCTGAATGGCACTTTGAAGGCGTTCCCTGGACTGGGCCAAGAGGAGCCAATCATCCAGGTATGGAAACACATAGTGTCCCCTTCCCTTTGAAGTGTTGTGGCCACCACCACCAGGACACCCTCAGAGCTGATGAAAGATCGAAGGGCAATGCCCTGAACTGGAAATGCCTGCCCTGGAAAGTGAACCGGAGGTATTTCCTGTGACATTTGGCTATCAGGATGTGGAGGTAGGTGTCCTGCATATCCAGAAACACTAACCAGTCTCCTTGATGGACCATGGGGAGCAGGTTCTGAAGAGTAATTATCCTGAAGCGTTTGTACTCGACCAACCGATTTAGGTAGCTGAGGTCAAGGATGGGCCTCAAGTCCCATAACTTCCTTGGGACCTGGAAGAAGTGAGAATAGAACCCTGTTCCCCTCTCGCTTGGGAGAATTGATTCTATGGCCATTTTGGAAAGCAGGGCCTGTATCTCCTGATGAATGAGGTCTGCATGTCCCACGGAGTGACGGGATGGGAGTGGGGGCCTGCCTGGTGGAATGTCTATGAACTCTATACAGTGCCCATGCTCGATGAGTTCGAGGACCCACTGGTCGGAGGTCACCTTTCTCCAGGCCTCTGCATAAAGAGAAAAATTACCTCCTCTTCCTACACGTCATAGAGAGGTAGGTTGCTCTGAGAGTCATGCTGTTGGAGGGGGAGGGAAGGCGGCGTAGGCGGGTTTAGTCTGGCGAGAGGTGGAGTCTGAGGATCCCTTGGGGCCAAGGCTCTGACCGAAGCCTCCCCGTTGAGCTTGAGGCTGCTGGAAATGGGGTTGCTAAGGCTGTTGACCCCCTTGGCCATGAAAACAAGACCTTCGAAACTGTCTGTATTTCAGGCAGTACATGGACTGCACGGTGCAGACAGCCTTACCAGAGTCCTGTAATTTGTTGATAATCTTCTCTGTATCCTCATCAAAGAGAACGGAGCCTTTGAAGGGTGCATCTAGGATGTTAGACTGGACATCCTGAGCGAACCCAGACACATGAAGCCAGGAATGGTGCTGTAAACAAATGCCCATGGCAGCCACCCTTGCTGCCGTGTCCGCAGTCAAAGGCAGATTGTAGCACATGCGTGACTATGTCTGACCCAGTCTGTAACAGCTTGACAAGTTCTGCTTTTTGGGGGCAGTTGGGCACACCCTACAAAATGTCCATTCCTTGTTCCCAAAGGGCATTCTGGAATTGGACCATAAGGGTCAGGAAATTTAAGCACCTGATGCTGCAGTGGCAGACGAGTCCACCTTTCTGCCCATAGAATCCAGCTGTTTAGATTCTTTGTCCGAAGGCTGGGTGCTCAGATGTTTAGGCCTCTGCGAACGGTTGTGAGCTGCTGAGATGACCATCGAATCCGCAGTGGGGTGCTCAGCTAAAAAGGGATGCTCGCTGGGTGCCCTGCATAAACGGTCCGCCTTCTTAGGGACAGCCATGGAAGAGTGAGGGCGGCTCCAGGTGGCTTGCGTGAAATCCTCAAAGGTATCGACCATGGGGAAATGACAACTGGCTTAGGACCCATCTGTCTGAGGTATCTGGCAAGCCTCATACTCTCAGGGTCCAGATCCTCCATGTCCCAGCCCACGTTAGCCTGAATGTGCCACACGACCTCTGTGAAGGACGGGTCATCTGGAGGTGACTTGGGCGTATCCTCAGGCTCCCCAGAAGTTGGCTCCTTGAATGACGAGATGGAGGAGTCTAACAGGTGATATGAATCGGAGGAGAATGATGGGGACCTGTGCCGCCTGTGTTTGCGACGATGCCTGCCTGAGGAGCTGGAAGAACTGGGGCTCCTCGACCTGGATCTATGATCCTCTCTTTTGGCTACCCTCTTGCGTGGCCTCTCCGGGGGGGGGGGTAGGCTGCTTTTCCCTATCCTTGTCCGAGTGGGGTCGGGGGACTACATTTTCTGCGGGTGGGGTATCCCTGACTGGGTTCGGAGCCAGATCCGGTTCCACCGGCATAACTGGTAGAGGTTTCAGTGGGAGGATGTCAGGCTTGATAGTCTCCCACCAGTGAGAGAAAAGGTCCTTCACCTGGCTCAGGTTCAGTTTCGGGGAACTTGTAGCCGGTTCTGATGATGGACCAGGGGCTCCGGTACCGATGTCGGTCTTGTCCGTCGTCGGTGGATGTACTGGAGGTGACGATGAGGTATCAGGACCGTCGTGGGGTCCAGAAGGAACTCAGTGAGCCAGAGTCAGGTCCTCCTGCGCCAGTGTCTCATGCGCCCTAACGTCCGATTGGGGTGGGGACACAGGGGGCGATAGAGGACTAGCTGGAAGAAGCAGCATTTGAGAGGCCTTAGGGGTGCCAGCCGCAGACCGTTGGTGAGGATCCAAAGCGGACTTGGAAGATTTTTCAGAATGGCGCCTGTCCGAAAGCAGAATAGGGTGCTCCTCCGCCATTCAGAGGCCTGTTTAGGCATGAGGGAAGAGGATCTCCCTGCTGTCTGGCATGAGGACTTAGCCTTCTCTTGGGAGTTAGCACCACAAACAGGGGCCAACCGGGGGCAGGATGGACCTTACCTGGGTCCGACAACCGGCCTGAAGTCAGAGTTGGAGGCCGAATCTTGATCGGCTGCAGCATCGCACCAGAGGACCCTGGCGTCTTTTCTTTCACGCCCGAACCACCTGAGGTGGCCAGGGCTTTGACTACTGTCAGACAGGAGTCATGGCCTGACAACTCGAACCTAGAGGGAGTAAGAGATCTGGAGGATTGCGACCTGGAGTGGGACCTCTCCCTTTCTCTTTCCTTTTCCCTGCATTTCTCCTTGGACTTTGAGGAGTGATGTTTCTCAGAGCTCTTATGAGGATGGTAGGAAGATTCCCTTTCAGAGGAGGAGCCCCTCTGCATGGCTGCCAACTGCTGCTGTCCGAGAAATGCCTGGAGGGACTTCTGGTGATGGATCAGAGTCCAGCAATTGAAGGCCTGGCAGTGGGAGCAGGACTGGGGGTCATGGTCCGGGCATAGGCAAAACAAGCAGGCCACACTGCCATCCTTGGCGGGGATCTGTTTCCCCCAGGCACACTTGTTTGTGTGCCTCGACGAGGGAGAAGACTTGCAGGAACAATGGATGAATAAAGTGAAAACAGCGACTGAACATTTTTTTAAAATGCAAAAAAAGCGGTCAAACTGGCATGAGTTGGGCTGTGGAGCTGATGAGCATGAAAAGAACTGGGGCACACTTGGGACCGCTGCCTCTCATACCATGTGGAATGTCAGGGGTGAGCCGACGTTGGGGGCAGTCCCTGCTAGGTACTGCTGGAAAAATGTTTTGCTGTGGGGTCCTGTTGCCGGCTGGCTATAGTCCTATATGTGTTACATGCCGCAAGAGCTACCTCTCGAAGTAACATTAGATATTTCCCCTAAATGAGGCTATCTGGTGTGCAAAATTCCTAAACAAAAAAAAAAAAGTTTTAAAATATATACACTGCTGAAACCCCCCTCTTCTCTTTTTCTGACAAGCATGCAAAGTTTGCCATCTTTATTTTTTAGGCGGAGGGGTGGGACCTGGTAAGGGTGATCATACCCACCACCCAATCAAAGCAGTTTGCGCTGTGGGTGCCCACTGCACACCGGCAGCATGCCAGAGAACAGCAGGGAAGGGGAAAACATTGCATCTTTAGCAGCGAGCACTTGAAATTATTGCTACCAGAAGATTAGCAATACTGTTAATGTACAGTTACGTAAGAACTTACCGCTAACAGTAGATCTTCGAGAGAAGCTCTTGCAGCAGGTAACACAAGTAGGACTGATGCCACCTGGTGGCAGTTCTTGGCAAATTCTTCTTCTAGGCGTACCGACGTGGGGAACACCCCCTCCGACATCGGCTCCACCCCCGACATCACTCTATATAAAAGGAGGAGTTCCCCACATGCTCCAGTTCTTGCACGCCCCCCTACAGGCAAATGGATCACAACAGGCGACAAACCGGAATTGCGACCCAAACTTTTCCTCATATCGGAGGAACGGCCAGCCTGGAAAAGGCCTGATCCCTGGGGGAAGGAGGGCAGGAAAATATACCTGATGCAAGAGTTTCTCTCGAAAATCTACTGTTACAGTAAGTTCTTGTGTAACTGTACTATCTTACTTCGAGAGGAAGCTCTTGCAGCAGGTAACACAAGTAGGACTGATTCCCAAGCAGTACAAACTTAAGACAACCCCTGTGAGGGGGAAACAATAAGGAAAAAACAGGAGAAACAGGAGCAGAAATAATCCCTCAGGAAACCAGGCCCTGCAGAACTGCGAGGCCAAAACCTGCCCTGCGTCTGGAAATTATGTCAAGGCTGTATTGCCTGACAAATGTGTGAACCGAGAGCCAGGTAGTAGCAGCAGCACAAATATTCGCTGCAGATACCCGCTTCAGCGCTGCAAAGGAAGTGGCGAATGCCCTGGTGGAATGAGCCTTAATTGGGCCCGGAGTAGACTTATTTTTGTTTCTCATAACAAAAGGTAATGCAATGGACCAACCAGCGTGACAGCGTCTGTTTGGTGACCGGGCAACCTAAGGACCTTTCAGCAAATGACACAAAAAGCTGATCAGATTTCCTGTCTCCCTTGGTCCTAGTCAGGTAACATTGAAGAGCCCTGTGAACGTCCAAGGAATGAAGCAGAGCCTCCCCCTCTGTTGGAATACTCTGGGTAATACACCAGAAGTTGACTGGACTGGTTAAGGGTGAGCTCCGAAACCATCTTCAGTAGGAACTTCAGGTTAGTGTGAAGGTCAACCCTATCCTTATGGAAAATAAAATAGAGTTCTTTACACATAAGAACCTGAAGCTCTGAAATGTGCCTCACCGAAATAATGGCCACCAAAAGCAAAGTTTTTCAGGACAGGTAGTGAAGCTCAGCCTCCACTCCCAGTTTTTTTTTTTGGGGGGGGGGGCATAAACTTCTCTAGGACAAAGAGGAGGTCCCAAGGAGGGACAGGATCCTGGATGGCAGGTCTGATATGAAGAATACCACAGAGGAAAGCCTCAGGGACCTCCATCTGAGCCACCGTCTTACCCTGCACTGGGAAGTGATAAGTGGAGATGGCGGCCAGGTGTACCTTGATGGAGGAATAGCAGAGACCCGACTCCGAAAGGGAAAGCAGGTATTCTAAAACTGAATTAACTGGACAGACCAGGGTGTCTACCCTCTTGGCTGCGGCCCAGATACAGAAGCATTTCCACTTCATAGCATAAGTGGCCCTGGTAGCAGGCTTACATGCCTCAACCAAAACCTGTGCTACCTGATCGGATATTCCAAACCTGGATTTAGCTAGGTCCTGAGGAGCCAGGCATGCAGGTGAAGGGAGCGCAGATTCAGATGAACCAGTGACCTGGTGTCCTGAGACAGAAGATGTGCGGACACTGGAAGGGGCAGCAGAGGCTCTGCCGCTAAACGCTGGATCAAAGGGAACCAAATCTGACGAGGCCACAGCGGGGCTATCAGAATGAGGGCAGACAGTTGTGACTGCGCTTTGGGGAGAACCTTCTGCAAGAGCGGGAAGGGAGGGAACGCGTAGAGAAACCTCCCCTTCCAAGAGAGGGACAATGAGTCTTACCAAAAAGCTCCAGGCTCTGGACCTAGTGAGTAGGAACTGGGCAGTTTTGCATTGGAATGTGACGTGAAGAGATCTAACTCTGGTGTCCCACACTGGCAGAAGATTTGATCTGCGACATCCTGAAGCAGCTCCCATTCATAAGCCTGTGACCTGGTTCTGCTGGGCGCATCGGCCGACACATTCTGTTCTCCTGGAGCGTGAACCGCCGTCAAGAACAGCTGATGTTCCAGAGCCCAGGCCCACACCCGCATGACTTCCCGACAGAGGGGGTATGAGTATGTGCCACCTTGTTTGCTGATGTAAAACATCATGGAAGTGTTGTCCGTCTGGATCAAGAGGTGGCCCAGCACCAGGACCGAGATCAGGGCTTGAAGAGCACACAGGACCGCTCTCAGTTCCAGGATGCTGATATGCAGATCTTCCTCTATTGGGGACCAAGATCCCCTAGTGCGAAGTGTCCCCAAGTGGGCGCCCCATTCAGAGGACGATGCGTCTATGGTGAGAATCTGGGCCGGGCCCTTACATGGAAGGGGATACCCGCCAGTATGTTTTGTGACAACATCCATCAGTGCAGTTCTTGGTGGGTCAGCTCCAAGATTCAGATCGAGGAGTCCAAATCATCCTGCGTTTGATCCCACTGGACTCTTAATGACCAATGAATGGTCCGCATGCACAGCCGTGCCAGAGGAACAGAAACTATGGCGGCTGCCATGTGCCCTAGCAGCCTGAGGAGGAGTCTTGCGGGGACCCTTGAGGCTATAGAGACTTAGTACGCCAGGCCTGAATCTGACCTGCCCTGTAGGAGAGAAGAAACACCTTCCCCGAGGGTGGCATCCAGAAGAGCTCCGATGAACTGGAGCTTCTGGGATGGGAGAAGTTGAGACCTGTCCCTGCTGACCGTGATCCCCAGATGCTGGAACAGCGAGAGGGAGTGCCTGATGGTTTCCAACAAGCAGGGCCTGGATGGAGCAAAGAGGAGCCAGTCATCCAGATAAGGGAACATGAAGCGGCCCAGTCTCTGAAGTGCCGTGGCGACCACTGCCAGGCACTTGGAGAATACCCTGGGGGCTGAAGACAGACCGAAGGGGAGGACTTTGAATTGATAGCCCTTGCCTTCGAATCTGAACTTCAGAAATCTTCGATGATCCCTGGCAATAGGGATATGCAGATATGCGTCCTGTATGTCCAGGGATGCCAGCCAGTCTCCTGCCAAAATTAAGGGCAGGAGAGTGGGGAGGGAGACCATACGGAGCCTCTGATAATCGCTGAGGTGCAGAATAGGTCTGAGGTCTCCTGACTTCTTTGGGACCAGGAAGAAGTGGGAGAATAACCCTGTCTCTCGCTTGGCTGGGGGAACCGTCTTGATGGTGTTTTTGTCCAGAAGGGACTGGATCTCCTTTCTGATCAGCGCTTGGTGTTCCCTGGGATAGCAGGATGGGGGTGGTGGTCTGTCCGGCTGGATTGTGTCGAACTCTATGGAATGCTCGAACCCCCATGAGCTTGAGGACCCACTGGTCGGAGGTCACTTGACTACATGCATCTGCACAGAAAGAAAAAGCGACCTCCGACTGACTCCTCCGACAAGCTGTCCAGGGGAGGTGGGTGACCTAGATAGGCAGTGGGGGGGGGCGGCGGTAGCTGGTTTAGCCTTCCTAGAGGAGGAGACAGAGGAGCCCCTGCCTCCACCCCTACGACTAAAGCCACCTCACTGCGAGTGGGGCTAGTAGTGAGGTTGCTAAGGCTGATGTCCCCCACTGCCACGAAAAACGGGGCTTCCTAGGTCGCTCCTGCTTCAGGTGGTACATGGACTACATGGTTCGGATGGCCCTACTGGAGTCCTGCAGCTTGTTGATAATTTTCTCCATGTCTTCGCCAAAGAACACATAGCCCTTAAAGGGAGCATCCAGAATATTACTCTGCACATCTGGATCGAACCCAGAAAGCCGAAGCCAAGCTTGGCGTTTGAGGCAAAATGCCAGTAGCGGCTGCCCTTGAGGACATGTCCGCAGAGTCATAGGCCGACCTCAGAACATGGGTGCCCATGTCTGAGCTGGTCTGCAGTAGTTTGGCAAGCTCTGCCCGCTGAGGGCAAATTGGGCATGTTTTGCACAGTGTCCATTCTTTGTTCCCAAAGGGCGTTCTGGAATTGGACTATGCGAGTCAGGAAGTTGAGACTCCTGATACTGCAGGTGGCAGCACAGTACACCTTGCATCCCATGGAATCCAGCTACTTCGACTCCCTGTCAGGCGGCTGGGAGCTCGGGCCTCTGGAAACAGTCGTGAGCTGCTGAAATCACCACTGAGTCCACAGCGGGTGGTTTGGCCAAGAAGGGGTGGTCCTTAAGGGCCCGGTAAAGCTGATGAGCTTTCTTGGGCACAGCAGAGGAGGAGTAAAAGCGCTTCCAAGTAGCAAATGTGATGTCCTCAAAGGTGTCGACCATGGGAGGGATGACCACTGGCTTAGGGTCTTTCTGGCGGGAGGTATTTAGCCAACCGCAGTCGCTCAGGGTCCAGGGCCTCAGTGTCCCAACCCATGTTTGCCTGGATGTGCCTCATCACCTCCATAAAGCTGGGGTCTTCGGGGGGGGGGGGGATCTGGGGTGCCCCTCCGTGTCCCCTAAATCCGGTTCGACATCCGAATCAACACGAGAAGTGTCGGAGTCAACATATGAGTCCGAGGTTAAAGAGGATGGGGATCTGTGCTGTCTCCTCTTGTCCGGAGAGGGAGAGCAGAGGAACTGCTGGATCTAGTCCTCCTGCGCCTCTTATTGTTTTTTTTAAGTGGTGCAGGCTCCTTCCCTGCCTCTTGACTGGAAGGCTCCCGGAACTGGTACCAGATCAGGAACAGGGCCACCTGGTGTATCTGGAACTGGGGTGGGCTGAGGTGTGGGAGGAGGCACACCCACTGGGAGATCACGTTTGACTGTGTCCCACCAGTGGGAGAAGAGCTCCTTTACTTGCGAAAGGTTCAGTTTTGGGGAACTATGCACATAAAGAGGACGTGCATCAGAGCTGTTGATAGCCCTGTCGTCGGGGTGTCGCGTCGGGTCACCACAGACCCAGCTTAGGAAGGTTTGAGGGCCATGAGGCGGGAATCATGCCCGGACGACCCCGACTACAAGCCCAAAGACCTGGGCCTAGAATGGGACCTCTCCCTCTCCTGGTGCTCCCGATGTTTGTGGTGCTTCTTCTGGGTGGGGTGGGGGTGTCAGACTCCCCGAGGACAAAACACATTCCATCGCAGTCAGTTTGGACTCCGCTAATAAGGCGGAAAGAGATTTCTGTCACCTGATGCACATCCGAGAATTGAAGGCCTGGCAATGGGGATAGGTGGTGTCGTGGTTGGCCCCCAGGCAAAAAAGGCATGCGGAATGGTCGTCCTTGGATGGTATCTGCCGCCCGCAGGAGCACTTGTTGACGTACCCTTTGCAGAAAGAGGGCATAGATGCGAGAAAAACCTCTTTAGAAACAGTGGAGAAGGAAGTGAGCAATCGGCACTGCAAGCAGCAAACCGAAGGCGAACTAACCCTGACCATGCGGCGGGAAAGAACTAGAGCATGTGGGGGAACTCCTCCTTTATATAGAGTGACGTCGGGGGTGGAGCCGACATCAGAGGGGGCATTCTCATGTTGGTACTGCTAGAAGAATAATTTGCAGAGAACTGTTGCCAGGTGGCATCAGTCCTACTTGTGTTACCTGCTGCAAGAGCTTCCTCTTGAAGTAAGATCATTGGTGAAGACGTACAAGCAGGTTGACCAGAATTTCTGGATGAAAAACTGGGACACTGCACAAATCCTACAGCTGCCTGATTACATCTACCCATGCTACTTAATGCATACAGATAGGTGCTATCCCCCCCATTAAAAACTCTTAATGAGGTTTTTATGTAAACATAATGACGACAATGCTGTCACAGAAACAGAATGTTGCTTTCAAACCTCACATTTGCAGTTTCCGGAAGTACCACTAATAAGCAGTAGAATGTTAAAGTGTTCAGGGAGGTTGCCAAGATCAATGAGTTCCACGTCCCCTCCTCACCCTCATTTAGTGAACACTACAGTATAGAAGAGGTGCTCTTAGGCGATTACCAAGAAAACCAGAAAACTCTGCTCTACAGAAGACATCCGGCCATCTCCATATCACACACTGCCCTCTGTTGCACAGTAGACATTACAACATACACCACTTGAGCAATATATCTACTACACTGGGCATTTCAAGCTAGTTCTTTTTTGTTTTCACGTTATGCGTGTATGTAGGTATATATGTATTTATTTCAAACATTTTGCCAGGAAGGACTTAACGAGCTGGTAACAGCTCATTTCCAGATGTGTCCTAAGAGGAGAGCAAAAGGGAGGACAATGAGGAACATCAAGAACAATAACAGAATAATACAACAACAGGTGAAGTATTTATCCCTCCTTGCTAGCCCGTATTTGGAGGACCCCCTCAGACCAATCAGCCAACGTCCCTGGGACTTACCCCTGTTTCCCACTGACTTACCCCTCGGGGCTGAAGGGGCTTGGGATTGCCCCTCTGAAGCAGAATACAAGTTGTTGCCCAGTCGGTGGTGCCAGACCCGTGGAGAACTGTTCATCCCACCACAGCAAGGGATTTTTCTTCAGCGTGTCTGCCCCATGAAATTGGATGTGCAATGACACGGGGCGCCTGTCAATGCTCCACACCCTTGTGGGCCTCCAGACCGTCTTGATACCCAGCCTCCCCTAGGTGTCAGAAGCAGTGCGGGAGGTGCAATCCCCCACCCTGCGAGAAGAGAGCAGTCAGTTGGATGTTTGCTCCTCTTACTCCAGCCAAACTCTGGTGATTCAAGTTCACTGGCCTGCCAGGCCAGTGTTGTAACAATTAAAAGGATCCACACTTAGGCTGTCCCATGCTATGACTGTGTTGCCAAAACCTACCTGTAAAAACCAGAATTTAATATCCCACCAGTGACTTACTGTGCTGTTCTCAGTTACAAACAAGTGGAAGTTGGTTATGGTTGTGATAAGATAGAATTACTATAACATTCTACTGGAAGTATACTCCAACCTATCCTTTTTTTTTTCTCCTTTTTTCATCTCTCAATGATTTCCTCTCCATAGCCTGTTGCACAACAGCATCTTTTCTTTATTATATCCTTTAGTTATCAGGTTTAGTAGTGGTGGATTGGCCACCCTCCACTATTTCATGTTTCTTCATTGTTTTCTGGTCCTCTTCTCCTCAGAGTGGAAGTTCCAGTGTCTGTTTGTCACACTCCCTGTGGCTAGGTTAAAACTTTGATGCCACTGTAGCCATATAAATTCTGCTCCCAGAAAGTTTGCGTGTTTGCCTCCTGTATGAGGAAAGTATGTCTTTTTAAGGACCATCTAATGTATAAAACAGGGTCCCTTGATTGTAAATGCCTAGAAAAGTGGGTCTTAAATGCCTGCCTCATTGGATTTCCAAGTACATTATTAAAGTCGGCATGACGCTGCTATATGTTTGGTGTAGAGCATCTATAGTTTTTCATTTTTTGTAAAGCTGGCCTCTGAATTGCCCTGCAACCCTGTTTTCTGCAAGTTGCCTGTAAACAGAACTGGAAGGTGCAGGAATATGCAGCTTCAGTACTTTTAAAAGTACCCTGCATGACCTCTCACATGTTCGAGAGGAGCTTTACGCTTATTTCCTTTGCGTCAGTTAAAAAACGCTCAGTAATTTTCTAAATGGGGCAATAGGGGAGATTATCGGACCAGTGCTATGCTAGTAGCATACAACTTTCGTGAATATAGCATGTGCTTGCACTTACTGTTGCTGTTTGTTGTGTCAGTTTGTTTGAATTAGGGGCTTCACCCCCCACCCCTTTTTTTTTTTTTTTTTTAACAAGGGTGTTGGGGTGAAGCCCACTCAACTCAAATAAACTACTAAAAATAACCCAAAGACGGATTTAAGACAGTAGTGTAACTTGATCCCACGCTAATAGCGTATGTCCGTTGATGGCATGATAATCTCCACTATCTCCCTAAATTGTCCCCCACTTGCAGGTGTGAGAGGTGCCAGCCTGTTCCTTAAATTCCCGGTGGCTGTCCGAGTATATGCACTCCTCCTTGCATGTTGCAGGTGAATAAGTACTTGAACAGCCACAGGACAAAGCAGCCGATGGGCTGCAGAGGTTTAATATGTAAAACTATTATTTTTTTCTTGTTGCCGACTCGCTGAGCGGCAAGCACATTTCAGTGCGAAGCTGGTTTGCTGGACTGAGACATTTTCCATGTAGAAAAACCAGACTTTGCAGATGAATGTTTCACTTTCTTGTTTTTCTGGGTTACCCAAAAAAAAAAAAAAAAAAAAAAAAATGACGCTTGTTATAAAATACATGTATACAATAATGTGGGAAAATAATAGTAAGTGCACATATCCTCTATTAATCTCCCTGAAAGAAAAACGGCTTCTGAGTTTTAGCAGAAGTAAAACATGTAAAAAGGGAACTGTTTTACCTTGGTGTTACTGTGCAAGCTGGTTGCTAGAGGTCCTGGTGTCCCAATCAGAAGGGAGCTTCTAGCAAGGTGTGGGTGCAATCTCCTATAGGGAGACCGTGGCACCCTTTCTGTTATATGTATGGAACCGGAGGTGTCAAGCACCCAAAAAGGGGGTGGAGACAAGGTTCATTAGAGACCCTTTTTATTTTAAAGAGGTTTTTTGTACTACAAAAGGTATCAAGGGATACAAGTCTTTTCTCATGACTGATTATTGTAATATCGTATGTAAGATGTAGGGATCAGATATATGTCTAGCTAGACAATAACAGGAAAATTAATAAAAAAAAGATTATTAAGGTTGGGGTTTATTCTGGATAGGTGCTATAAAACACAGGAGCTAGCACCTAAACAGCAGATGTAGTTTGGAGTAAGAACTGTGCACATCTCCAGAGAGGGTTCTCCTAAGGGAGACCCAGCAGACTGATTAGGGATCTAGCGACTTGTAGACCCTGAGCTGTGCCTTTTTGTTTATTTGCTTTCTTTATTTCATAACCAGTTCTTTATTTTGTATACTGTTGATTTAATTCTTTTTTCTGTTTTTAATAAATCTAGCCACACCTGTTTAGGTGTGGTGTACCTTATTTGGCTGTATTATGCCTGATCATTACTACCCATGACAACAGTGTTGAGCAATGATCTCTTTTTCATTGGACTAGGCGGTATAGGACTACTAGGGAGCACTGCTGCTGTTAACGCATGTCTCATGAGCTCCTGCCAGTTGGGGAGGGAATCTGGGTGCCCTGCCCTCTCTGAGGGGAGTGAGGTTTTTTTTTGGAGTCCACTGCTTTGGTGCTCTAACCAGTCATGTAAAGCGGTGAAGGAGACTCTAACACCTAAATTCTCCAAACATGATATACTTTATTTTAAAATATATTGCCTCCATATATCTGCCAACATTTCATGGCCCTGGGGTCACTTCCTCAGGGCCCAAGGCGGTCCTGAAAATTAATATATACTGTACAGTTTTACTGAACTGTAATTCAAAAAATGAAAACATACATAATTAAAACCATTAACATGCTGACCCTGATTACCTGAAACCTCTGTGACTATATCACCATTTTATCAAGGACAAGTCAAATAAATGCATCATTTTATACTGTATCTATGTAGAACCAAACAAGGTAATTCTTTGAACAACATACAGGATGGGTAGCATCCGAAGATGTAAATACACTCCCCTTTAGCATGCACCTAAGGCAAAGTCTCAGCCAGAACGTGCCCATTACTTTTATTAATATTTTAAAGTTAATAAAACAATATGATACTAGGATACTTCTACACAAGACTGCATACGTAAACTTAGGTAAATTCTCTTCCAAAAATGTGTCAATTCCACTCTATTGATGTTAAAAATAACAGGAGAATGATTCTTCTGATAATTCTAAAAGCATAGTAATAGAGACACTCTGCCCACTTCCTCCCCTTGGAATGCTGCCAAGAGACTTCATAACGCACGGACACACAGACGGGAGGCCCTGCCAATGTCAGGCATCATCTGCCTCCCTTCGTGAGTGGATTCAGCTGCCAGAGGTAGGCGCAGTGCAGAGCATTCTGCCCTCCCTTCACAGAGGACAGTAGTCCCTGGGATGCTCAGCCCTCTTCCTTCTGCTGACCCTAGATGATTCAAGCTCACTCCCGAACTCGGTTCGCCAGCATAGCAAGTGGAAGTGCATTCACTGCACTATTCGGCTGGCTGTGGAAATCATTTTTAAAACTTTATTTATATTATGCTGTAACATACAAGTCAATGAGGTACCTACAGCCATGTCTCGCACACCAGCCTGATCTCTGTGCTCCAGTCATGCGAAGCATTGCCGACACCTGCCATTAGTCAGCAGCACTCATTAGCATAACGTGAGCACAGGAAGCAGGATGGTGTGGGCAAGACGGCTGTGGGCAGGCCTTTGATGCAGAGATTACAGGTGCAACTGCACTAGACAAAGATTTAAAAAAGTTACTTGGAGGTAACAGAAAAATGTATTTGCTAACAGAAAACCCTAGTCAGGGGCTGGCTAACAGCCAGAGAGGGGGTTTCTTTTGTGCAGTTCCCCTATAATACATAGGCACCCTTTTAAACTGTATTTTACACCCTCATAATGATGTCACACTGCTACCTTTCTCAGCGCACCAGTGCAACCACCATCTGACAAAGTACAGCTGAGAAACTGCATATTTTAAAGAAATGCAGTCTCAGTTTTTGATGTCCAAAGTCGGTAAAATATATTCTGTATTCAGAAATTTCTTGAGGCTTACACTATGTGAACAGGACGGAGTGCAGCTTGAACATCTGACAATGTCCCATTTAATTAAGAAGCTACCTATGAGGATATCAGAGGGGCAGAGCAAGTTAAAAATGCAGACATTAGCCCATCCTGCAGCTTTTCCTTGCCAGTTGACAACCGGCTAGTCTCAAATGTGCCTCAGTATAAGCACTGTGGTATGTGGTTGGACCACTCGTTAAAACAGGATGTACAGGTTGATTCGCATTGTAAAAAAAATACTGACTCTAAAATAGGGGTGCTATATCATCACTGGTCTTGCCTGCCTTCTGAAATTAGGCACCAAATCGCAAATACTTTGCTTACTGTACATTTTATCTGTGCTGATTACATGTCTACAAATGCAGCCTGTTCTCGTCTTTATTAACTCAACTCCCTTTATAATATGCCAGGCTAGATTTACACCAGATGCTTTTTAGGACATCTACCACTGAATATTATATCAAAGGCTTGTGCGAATGTCGCTAAAAGTCAGAAGACAGATTCCTTTATCTAAGCTGTGCTTAAATGTGTGCTGGGCAAAGTCCCCATTTACTTCCCTAAACTCACAACTGTAATAGCAAAGAGTGCCAAATTAAAGGACTGGACTGCGCTCTTCTAAGGGCACTCAATTCTCTTCTAGACTTGCTATAAGCACCTTAGGCAGCAGTGCCCTCTCCTGTGCTGATCCTTCAATATGGAAAGCCCTGCTCCGGCATTTTGCATCTCTAGTCCATGGGCATCATCTGCCCATTTACTAGGACCTCGGGCAATAAGGGTGCTACAAAAATATATGCAAAAACAGACATAAAAGACACAAATTAAAATACAACACATCAAAAACTCAGCTATAAACACTCTACTTAAACGCAATTTCAAGCACTTTTTAGAAGACATGATTGTTCTACAATTCTGTATAGAAAAGGAGGAAATTCCAAAATGCGACAGTGGTATGACAATATGCATTACCCTTGTGCAGTCTTTCATAAGGGATACAACAAAATAATTGCTGCATTTGATTTTAAGTTCATTTTAAAAATCTGCCAAGTAAATGTATCACACACAACAGAAAATAATACGTCATGCCTCAGTTGTCCCAATTCGTAAACTGCCTTTAATATAGTGTAAGGATCTGATGAGACTGGATGGGCAACTATGCACAACCAGGGTGTTCTACCACAGAGGGGTTCTGATGCCCTCAGATCTCAAGAGTGAAGCTCAAGAGAGCCATGGGAATCAGAAACCCAAGGTGGCAGAACACCCTGGTTGTACATAGAGTTGCCCATGCAGTATTTATTTTTTTACAGTGTATGGTGCCCCCCACAATAATGTAAATTTAAATTTATCACTTAGTTATTTTGTTTTTGTTTTGTTTTTTACTTTTTAATTATTTGTTGATGCATCTTTTTCACGGGTTCAGGGCTGGTTGCTAGGGTCAGTGGTGTGGTTGTTAGGGACCAGACGTCCCTACGTATATAGCACAGACTTCTATTAGTTGTCAATCGTGTTTGGGAGGGATTTAAAAAAAATGGCGGCTGGACATCTCGCTTAGCGAAAAGATGCTTACTGTGAGAATGGCATTTAATTTTGTGAGTAAATTTATGTATCTGGTTAATCCTGCATTGGATTTTTTGTATAATGAAAATATCCGGTTGATCCTAGATTTTTTTACGTATTTGGTTGATCCTGCATCTGCAGTATTTATGCACGTGAGTATGTCACTGCAACATTCTTTCTCGTTGATCCTGCAGTTTCTGTTGCCTCAGCTGGTTTAAACTGTAGCTCATGTGCTTCCCAAATCACCTGGAACGCTGTTGTACCTGGAGGAATTCAAAAGGGCATGGGACAACCAAATGGGAGTGTTAAAGTGGGGAGGCACAGGTCCAAGCAGATAGCTGGGCAACTGGGCAGACTTGGTGAGCCTAGTTCGGTCCTTTTCTGCTCTCACACTTCTATGAATTTATGAATCACATTCCATGATCTTTAAACTGTGGTACAACGGCATTCAAGCTGAAACAGAAATCGAGTTGTAACAACATTCCACCATACAATATATATTTTTTATATATTTAAAAAAATTGCACTGTTTGAGCATATTTATGTTTGAGCTTGTACAATGCTTTTGTATAATGTGATTTTTTTTTCTGCATTATAACACAACTGTAAGCACAATAGTCAGCTACTGAAAATGAGCTTTGGATCAATGGGCCATGTTCTTCCAATGACCATAGTTTACGACTGCTAAATACGGTGGGAGGCAAGTAAATAAAAGAACTTCTTACCATAGCTTTGTTCTCAGCAATGAAGAAGAGCTCTGTTAATGCTCGGTGCAGAGGCAGAAGGACCCCGGTGCTGGCTGAATCTTGGCACAGATTGTTTTCCATACTTGAAAAAAGCTGCCAGAGAGGCTTCAACAAGGTCAAGTCACAATTACTAAAAGAAAAAAAAAAAAGGCGAGAAGATGGCTCAGGCATGCAGAATATTAATCGGGACAACTAGTCTGGAAACAACTGAAAAGACGGAATTCAGAAGACATACTTTTAGCATCAATATTGAGATTGCTTTCATTAATTAATTATTTTAAATATTTTTCTATGTTCCGTCCCCCATTCAGATGATCAATGTTCCCCATGACGGCACCTTTCCTCTGACTGAGAGGGTGTGTAAGCATCTGCAATCACAGCCAATCCTGCACACTTTGGTTGGTCAACAGGGGTAGCTAGAATAAAAAGGCCAGTTCAGTGAATGCTTTTGACTGCACTGTTAAAAAGACAAGCTACTTACCTGTAACTGTTGTTCTAGGAGTGGTATACAGTTCATATCCACACTCTGGCAGTTCCACTGAAGTGCGGATTCATTGGACGTCTTTAAGCTAAGCTCCTCCCACCACCCGAGTGCATATTCCTCCGGATCTGCCCAAATGACATCAAATCTTTGCAAGCTGGAAGCAGGGATACAGGTGCCACACTGTCGGGAGGCCGTGTGGGTTATGTAGACGTGAACTGCATATCACTTCTAGACCGATGGTTACAAGTGAGTAACCTATCTTTCTAGGGGCATGGATACAGTTCAGTATCCACATTCTGGCAGACTTCTAGCAGTTCTCTGGGAGGAGGGGGCAAGGTACGCACTTCTATTTGGTGAACAGATACTGGAGACCAAACGCCCCAAAAGCAGCATCCCAATGTGACTCTAGGTCAGTGCTGTAGTGGGAAATTAAGGCGTGTGCTAACTTCCTAGTAGTGGCCCTGCAGGTCTCCTGGATAGGGATGTGTCTGGAAACAGCCACCGAGACAGCAGTATGTCTGGTGGGATGAGCCCTTAGCCCACTGGGAGGCTCCTTACCAACCAGCATATAGCAGAAGTCAATGCATGATGTTATCCACCTGCCAACTGTCCGCTTTACTACCAGTCTGCAGGTGCAGCTTTAGCGTATGTTACAGGCAGCTGATGAGTCACACTCCGAACTCCAGTCGTGGGCTCCTTATACAGCAGTAAGATAATGCTCTTTGCAGGTCCAATGTATGGAGCCTCATAGGTAAATACAGAGCCATATAGACGTTAGTCCTTTTGCTCGCCATTTAGTTAGTAACCCCGGATATTGTATTTGAATAGAAAGCTATCCAATCTGTTTTTAAATGTGTTCACAGTATCACTAGCTACTACTTCCAAGGGTAATCTATTCCAAATATTGGTGGCCCTCAGCGTGAGCCAGGATTTCCTTTTATTCATTTTTGGACATTCAACAAAAAGTTGTAGTGGGTGAGATCTGGTATTATATATAGGTTCCCTGTATTTCAAGCCAAGTAGTTCCCATAAATCTGGATTGATAGTTGCTTTATATATTAAACACATATTTCCCCTTAAGCGTCTATATTCCAAGGAGTACAGACCTAAAGTGTTTAACCTTGTTGTGTAATCTAAGCCTTTGACCTCTTGTATATATCTGGTGGCTCTCCTTTGGAGCCTGTGGTCAGCCTCTGAAGATGGGTTATTGAAGTATACCAAAAGTTTCAACACCTGTCAGGTGGCACTCCAATACTACCTTTGAGAGGAACTTTGGTTGGTGGTGAAGGACAACCTTGTCTTTGTGGAAGCCCAGACAAGGAAATTCTACCGAGAGCACCTGGAACTTGCTAATCCTTCTGGCTGACATAATGGCCACTAAGAAGGCTGTCTTCCATGACAGGTGTGGCATCTCACACCTGTGTACAGACTCAAATGGTTTACCCATGAGCACCAGCAGGATGTCCTATAGTGGTGGTGGCGGTTCATGCACTGGAGGGAAAAGTGGTAGAGACCCTTAAAAGCAACACCTCCTGGGCCACTGCTGGCATACCAGCCCACACCCAGTATGCAGAGATGGCTGCCAGGTGCACCTTAATAGTTGTCACTGCAGTCCCAACCGAGAGAGGGACCAGAGGTACTCAAGAATGCTAGCCACGAGACAGGCAAGAGGTTTCAGCTCCTTGACCTGACACCAAATGGAAAGTCTCTCCTATTTAAAGGCATAGCACTGGCAAGTCGACTCCTTCTGGGAGGTTTCTACAACATGGAGCAAGCTTCCGAAAAGTTTAAAGCCTGGAACTCTAGCCATTTAGGAACCAGACCCTGAGGAGCAGAAATTGAAGGTCCAGGTGCAAGACCTTCCCCTACAATATGGTCAGCAAATCCAAGAGAAGAGGTAACCACCACGGATGCTTGCTGCTGCGGCTGTGGAGATCCAGATACCAGAACTGTCTGGGCCTGTCTGAAGCTATCAGAATATCTGAACCTTGTACTTCTGTGCTTTGACCACCACCTTGTAGATAAACAGGAAAGGAGGGAAGGTGTACACGAAACATGGGTCCAGGATCTCATGAAGGCATCTTCCAACAGTGTCCCAGACTGGGGTGGGGAGCACAAAACAACCTCAGCTTTCTGTTCTCCCAGGAGGCAAACAGGTCCACCAAAGGGCTGTCCCATTGAGAGAGCTGGTGGCGAGCCACCTCCTGATGCAGGCACCACTCATGCAACGTCTCTCCGTCCTGGCTGAGAGAGTCTGTCAGCTGATTGTGCACTCCCATGACATGGATCACCAGATCTGCACCCAGGCTGTGCAACAGGATCCAGGTGCAGAGGGCCTCCCGACACAGAAGGAGGGAGTGAAATATCCATCCTGCCTGTTCAGGTAAAACCTGGTCGTAGGGTTGTTTGTCTGGACCTGTATGACCTCACCCTTGATCAGAGGAGCAAATTCCTTGAGAAACAGCCGCACTGCACGGAGCTCCAGCAGTTCGATGTGGGTGATGGGACTCCCTGGGCAACCAAAACCTGTGGGTTCTGTGGTATCCTAAGTGTGCTCCCCACCCCACCAGAGATGTGTCCATCATGAGCGTGATGGTCAGCCCTGGGTGGACAAATGGGATTCCTTCCTCCAGATGTTGTGGGACCAGTCACCATTGGATGGCATCTCACACTGGCAGGGTCACAAAGACTGACTAGTCTACATGATCTAGGCACTAGGACTACTGGTATCCCAAATTCCCACTGCAGGTGGCGCATTCGCCAGCGTGCCCAGCAGACCACGCTGGAGGTGGATGCCAGGTACCTCAGCAGCCACAGGAAATCCCAGGCAGAGCACGAGTACTCAACCTGAAATGATCGTGCAAAGGAGGTAAGGTTCTGAGTCTTGCACCGCAGGGAATCTAGCTATGCCCCGATGTACTTGATGACCTGCAAGAGGATCAGTTCAAACGTGTCCAGGTTGACCAACTGGCACAAGTCTCTGCAAGTCTGGACAGTCAGATCTCTGGATTGCTCTACAGCTTCCTTGGATGGCCCCGGCTATCAATCAGTTGTCCAGGCAGGGATATACCTTCACACCCTTCTGCTGCGGGAAGGCTGCTACACTGCCATGCACTTGGTGAAGACCTTGGATGTGGATGAGAGGCTGAAAGGTATGACCTGAAACTGATAGAGAACCCCTTCTGCATGGAATCAAAGGTACTACAAGTGGGACAGATGGACTGGAATGTGGAAGAATGCATCCTTTAGATCCAGGGAGCAGAACCACATGCCCTGTTCCATGGATGGTATAATCTGGCTCAGAGTGACCATCCTGAGCTCGTGCTTTTGCATGAACTGGTTCAGATCATGCAGATCCAGTATGGGGCACCAACCCTCCATTTTGGGACCAGGAAGTACTTGGACATGTACCCCTAATTTGCCAGGGTGTCTGGGATACGGGCTATGGCCCTTTTCTCAGGAGATGAGTGATGTCCTCCTTTGGGGCAGATAACGTGTCCTGTGACACCAAGGATTCCCGAGGAATGTGGGGTCGGTAAGGTGGAAGGAGCCTCGAATTTAAGAGGCGACCATCTACTGACCACCTCCAGTACCCATTTGTCTGTAGTAATGAGCGACCAATGTGGCCAGAAGTGGCACAGCCACCCCCCCCCACAGGGAACTTAGTCAGGAGCTGGACAGGCAGGAGGATGACACCCCCTTACCCATCACTGGGAAGCACTGGAGGGAGCACTGTCCACTGAGGCTGGAAGGGCACTGCTTCCCCTACCCCCACCTCTTTTCGGCCCCTGGCCTGAAAACTTGGCCTTGGGATGCAAGGCTTGTTATTACCCCTGCTGGGGCTGCTGCCATGACTGCTGTGGCTTAAAGGACCTATACCGAAAGGGCTTCTTAGGCTTCAGAGCCTTGTGGTTCTTTTGGGATAAAACCACAGAATTCAGGGTGGTTCTGGACTTCTCAATCCTGCTTAAAGAGGTTGGTGACCAGGAAAGGGAAATCAGCCAGCTTGTACTAAGTGTCCGCCTGAAGGTGGAGAGCCTCAGCCAGTCCCTGCAACCAAGATGGTGCAGGGAAAGTCATACGAGCAGAGGTGTAAGGAGCTGGATCTGTATACAATGGAGACCAGGAGGGAAAGGGGAAACATGATTGAAACTTTTAAATATGTAAAGGGGGTCAATAAAGTGGGAGTAGAGGGTTTACTTATGAGGAAGGAGGGGGTCAAAACTAGTGAGCACAGCCTCTGACTGCAAGGAAAAAGATACAGGGGCAATGTGAGAGGGTGTTTCTTCATGGAGAGGGTGGTGGAGCCCTGGAACAGACTACCAGATGGAGTGGTGGGGGCTAAACTGGTGGAAGAATTCAAGAGGGCATGAGGGAAGCATATGGGGCTGAGTATTGGGGGGAAGGGAAGTTGTAGGGGAAAAAAGGGCAGACTAGATGGGCCGGTATGGTCCTTTTCTGTCATCAAGCTTCTATGATAATGATGGACGCTGCTGCCATGGCATGGGTGCAGGAGTTACATATATGCAAGGCCATCTGGAGCTGGTGTTTAGCCAGTGCTTGACCCTAGTCGCTGACCAACTTTACCAGCAGCTGCCTGTCAGCAGGAAGAGAGAGGATTGCTTCCAACACTCCCAATAGGGAGTGACTAAAGCTGGCCATCAGGGCAGCATAACTGGCCTGACACAGACCCAAGGAGGAAGTGGCATAGCTTTCTTGGCAACACAGTCAAGGTTTTTCGACTCCTTGTCAGGGGGGCTTGTCCACATCCCCTTGGCCTCTGGACTTACAGAAGGCTGAGTCTGTGACCAGCCCCTCAGCTAAGGATTGGTCCAAGAACCTTGAAAGCGACTCAGTAGGGACCACATACTTGCGGGTCATGTGGGTGGAGGGTGCTGAACAGGATGCCAGATGCTGCCAGCACTCCAGGTCCAGTCCCAAGATGGCCTCAGCCATAGGCAAGGCAACCCCAGGGGAATTGCCCTTGTCCAAAATGTCTGAAGGAGTATCTGACCCTCTTCTAGACTGGCTCCAAGGTCACATTCATGGACTCTGACAACAGGCAGCGAAGAGCCCCTAATGACACCGGCCTGAGGTTGGTAGTCAGTTCCTTGACTGCGGCCTGTTCAAAGGTAAGTGTCCTCGACAACATGGACGAACCATACGAAGACTCATCGAAAACAGCTCATGACCATTTGCCACCATGGACCACCTAAGTATCTTCTGACTGGGTGATTTCCATTGACAGCTGACTGCAGCATGGGAGTCCTTGGTCAGGGCTCTCACCAAAGGCTGCGGTGGAGGTGGCTCCACCCACAGGGGTGAAGAAGCAGATGCTGGGGACAACTGTTGAGACTGGACCAGAGTGGACATAACTGGCACCTTAGTAAAGTCTAGGGAAGTCCCAAGGGAAATCATCTTCACTTTCTTTTAAACAATTTGTTATGTGGCGCCTGCCCAGTTTGGAAATACACAGTTGCAAATACACTTGCTGTGTGGGCCGCTTTAAGCCAGAAAAGCCAGTACACCACAAATTTTCATTTTATGTCTAAATTCAAAGCCCTATTGATCCAGGGGGCAGAGCCCCCCCCCCCCCAGCAATGCTCCACTGCTGCCAGAGGAGTTCCTCTTCTTACCAGAGGATGAGGAAGTCTAGGAATGCTGATGGCAGTACCTCCCAGTCTAGAGGGATTGAGAATGTGAATGGCACCTCGACCTGAGGGGAAGCCACTGGAGGTTTGGAACAGATCACATGCCAAGCCACATTTACCAGCATCGACTTCGGTGGCAAGACCACTGGTGGAGGCTTGTCTCGAGTGGAACTGGAGGTCTGAGAAATTGACTCCTTGTCGATCTTGCCAACAACTAGTTATCCGGATCAAGAAAAATCTTGACAGACTGGTCGGCTAGTGTTGAGGTAGACAAGCCTGATGGGGGCACCATGGAGCTTTTGACAAACAGCTCAACCTAGGGTAGCTCAACCAGAGTCATATGCTCGACACGAGTTAAGCGGTCGGGGGAGCCGAGAGTGTGGTTGGGCCACAATCTCTCCTGATTCCACAACCGGCGGTGCTTGTGCTTCTTACCATGGTGGGCAGGGCACTCCCTGAAGGCATGGAGGGTGCTGCACATGTCCTGGAACTCATCTGAGAAGGACCCTCCTGGGAGCAGCGCTGAGGTTGATGAGATGCCCACCATGGCAGCTGCTGCATCTTATTCCAGGGCTGTAAGCTGAGCAGCTGACCCCACTGCAGCCAGGGCTTTCTTGTGACCCTTATGTCAGAGATTCAGATCCATATCGACTGGGCAACCAAGAAGAAGCCAGCTGTGCGATCCTCCAAAGACTATGGAAGCACTGTCTGGCACAGGCCACGGCCAGCAATATCGTATTGAGCCCCCAAGCAGTAGAGGCAAGACACGTGCAGATCAGAGTTTGACACTTTCTGCAGACATGTGACACAGAATTTGAAGCCTTGGGACAGCTTGGCTTCCTTCGTTTCCTGTCGATTTGGCAGAGCCGGGATGAAGGAACATAGTTGTTGAATTAAAGAACTCGATCTCAAACACATTTCTGAACAGAATATTGCCAAAGCACAAATTTGAAATCTCAAACATTGCAGAGCTGTGAAGTAGGAGACCTGTCCCTTCCAGTAGAAAGAAAGATCTGAGGTCACGTGGACGAGCCAGAGGATATATCGCATGGGTCGTAGGAGGAACTTATATTAATGACGTCTGACGAATCAGCACTTACAGTGGATCAGCCAGAGTGTGAAAAGTGAACTGTATCCACGCCCTTAGAAACACATCTTTTTTTAAATAAAAATGGCACTTTATAGGGATGATCATGTTTGTTCTAATATCATCAGTGTGCTAATGCATTATGTGTACTGCCTTGGTTTAGATGTTCCTGGGGCTGTCCCATTAACGAAATATCTTAGCAGGGACCCATGCACTGTGGGGGGAAGGGAGTTTTTTTTCCCCCAATTATTTAACCAGGAGTAGCACACTAAGCTGAAAGCTTGTTTACAGGTGCAGCCTGGGAGCACAGGGAAGTTAAGTGACTTGCTCAGGGTCACACAGTATGCAAGTGAGGGCTGTGGGATTCAAACCCAGGTCTCCAGATTTGCAGCTCACAGCCTTAAACCACTGCACTTTACTGCCTCCCTACAAGTGTACAAGGACTCCAGGAGAAATGATGGGGCAGGTGTGTAGGCATCCAGAAGGACTTTTACAGGATGACTGGGAGGGTGCCACTTGGGTTTGCCCACACTTGCTGGTCACAAGGCCTGTCTGGTTCTTTTTTTTATTTATTTTACTATTCATGTTCCTGCCTGTTCCTCTATAAACTCCCCCCTGCAGGCAGCACAAGAGCTTCTTAGTCAGCCTGTGGCATGAGCAGAGAAATGAAAATTACGTACTCACCATAATTCTGGATCTTCTAGGAGCATCTTCACCATTCATTCACAATAATGAGTCTGAGACAGAGGTGCTAGGACCCTGTGGGAGCCAGACATTTTCAGGAGGGTTGGCGCAAATGTAAGCTGCGTGCATGCATGGCACCACGAGACTGGCTTGCATTGAATGACATCTGGAACATAAACTGCGGTGCGCTTACGTTGGCACTGGCCCTCAACCACCTCAGTACTTTTTTTTTTTTGTTACCGAGGAGGCACAGCATAACCTAGCTAGCACTTATGACTAACCTAAGTGCCCATGTACAAAAGGTCAACAAACCAGTAAAACAGTTACTTCATAATCCAAACCAAGAACAAGGAGTGAAAAGCAACAAACAGACTGGAATGAGCTCAGGGGATGGCGTGTAGGCTTGTGAATGAATGGTGACAATATTCCTACAAGATCAAGAATTAATGGTAAGTACGCAATTTCCCTATCTTCCAGAATCAGTCTTCACCATGATTCACACTAATGGGTCAGAGTACCAAGATCAGGCAAAATCCTTAGACTAGGGCAGTAGGGGCCGAGGCTCACTCAGGACAAAAGTCCATTCAGGATTAGTCCTGCTAAAGGAGGAATGCTGTCTGACATGGACATCCGAGGCACAGTGCTTAACAAAACTGTGCTCTGTGCTCCAAGTTGCAGCTCTGCAAATATTAATGATAGGTACAGAGCAGATCTCTGTCAGGGACTTGGCAACCCTTTGGTGGTGTGGGTATGTACCCGACCTTTCAGCTTCACCTGTGCCATAGCACAGCAGTGGGCACAGACAGCTCATAATACAGGCAGAAATGCACTTGATTGTAACAGGCTGTCTCTTCTGATAGAGATAGGAGACAGAGTTATTTGGATTGTCTGAAGTCAGTTTTGTCCAGGTGAAACCTAAGGACTATTAACCCTTAGGATGCTGACAGAATGAGAACATATAGGAATTCTGGACTGACATAGGAGTCTGCAGCACAGCAAGGGTTAACATCCGAAGAATGGAGTGTGCACTCTCCTTCATTCTGGAAGTTGTTGAAGTATAGGCAGCACTTACGACTGATTCAAATGGAACTCCAACACCACTTTTGGTAGGAACTTAGGGTGCATGCAGAGAAATACTCTGTCCTTGTGGAAAACCGTATACAGTGGATCCATGACCAAGGCATGAATTTCAGACACTAAGTATAAGTTATGGCCATTAAAAAAGCTGCTTTTTAAGTTAAAAATGTTAGCTTATGTGTCGCAAGGGGCCAAAAGGGCTTGCGGGTGAGCATGTCCAGCAAAAGGGTGATATCCCAGGTAGCTACTGGCTTCCTCACAGGGCGGCCTTGTGTGTAAAATGCCCTTAAGGAACCTCTTAAAGAGTGGCAGCTGAGAGAGGCAGAGGGTACCAATGGGCTTGTGGTATGTAGAGACAGCATATAAATGGACCTCAACTGTGGAATACTGTAGGCCATCATCAGAAAGATCCACAGAACCTTGTCAGGTGGGTACTGAAGGGGGTCAAAGCTGGTTTTGCAGCACCAAACAGAAAATCTTTTCCACCTGGCTGTGTGTTGTACTTGTGGTGACAAAAAACGATGTAGTTTACCAACCATTTAGACAAGATCTGCTTGGAAACTGGCGCCCCGAGTTTTGGGAGCAAACAAAACAAACTGATCCATTTTCCGAAAGAAAAAACAATCATTTAAACTAACAAAAAAGGGGGAGAATGGGAATCAGCCCACGTCTCTAATTAATTCCAAAACCCAGTTACCTGGAACATTTAAAAGCTTGTCTTTGAACGCTCGCGCTTTGAACATGTCTAAACTATCAGAACTAGAAGCAAAAAGTAAACTACTAAACTTGGCTATAATTGCAATAACAGAAACCTGGTGGGATTCATATTCCCAGTGGAGTCAACAAATAATGGGTTATAAACTTTATTACAAAAATAGAGTGGGGGTCCGCTCTTATATTAGAGAAGACATTTCGTCCTTTGAACTTTTAGCCCCAAACAATCCTGAAAGCATCTGAGTAGCAGTTCAACCTAAAGGGCTTTCACAAATAATTACTGGTAACTGTTATAATCCCCCTTCATGTGATATAAATAATTGGAAAGCATTGATTAAAGATCTTGCCCATTTCACTAGTTAGTGGGACGCAATAATATTGGGTGACTTCAATATGCCTCATATAAACTGGTCCTCCCACTCAGGAAATAGTAATCGTGATTGTGAATTTCTATTGGTACTGACAGATAATGGTTTAGTGCAACTTATTTCCTCTGCTACTAGAGGAACCAATATTCTTGATCTTCTCATTTCTAATATTAGTCAAACTATCAAATATTCAGATTTTGGGCCCCTTAGGCAATAGTGACCATCATTCAATACTGTTTGACCTGATAGGAACCCATTGCAGTTTAACAAACAAGTCAACATACAAAAACTATGATAGTGCAGACTTTAATAGTATTAATAGAGAAATCAACAATATTCAGTGGGATAAGGTTTTTCAGGGTCTTTCTACAAATGAGACTTGGACCTTAATAAAAGATTTCATTCATTCACTTGAAAAAAAATATGTACCGACAAAAAATAAATACAATAAAAAGGGCAGGATACCAAAATGGCTGAATAAATCAATTAGGTTGCAAATAAATAAGAAAAAAAATTGTTCAGGAAACTTAGAAGAAGTCAATATAAAAGTAACAGTGCAATTCTTATTGAGTATAAAAAACACTACATAAACTCAAATATATGATTAAACAGGCTAAAATGAAAATTGAATTTAAGTTAGCACATACAAAAGATGGATACAAAGCATTGTTCTCATATTTAAACAATAAAAAAGGCAATTCCCACAAGGAAGGCCACTAACTCAAAATGGTACTCCCATACAGTCAGATTTGGATATAGTTAATCTTTTTAATTCATATTTCTGTTCAGTTTTTGCTAAAAAAAAGTCTCCATTTGCTTAAAACAAGTCCTGGACCTCAGCCTAAATCAATCCATACATATAGCATAAAAGCTTCTGATATACATCCACTTCTCAAAAATCTTAAGAAAACTACAAGACCAGGTCCCGACCTGATTAACGCTAAATTTTTAATTGATACTGCTGAGGCTCTAGTTTTCTCCTTGCAAATAATATTTAATAAATCTCTTCATAAAGAGGAAATTCCTTTAGACTGGTTAACTGCATTTGTTACTCCAATCTATAAAAAAGGTAGCAGGTCATTAGTTTAGAATTATCGTCCAATAAGCCTCACATCGATTATTTGTAAAATAATGGAAAAACGGATAAAATCATTTCTCGAAAAAGAAATGACTGAACTAAACATTGTCGATCCTACCCAACACGGGTTTAGAACCAATCACTCCTGCACAACCAACCTAATATCATTTTATAATAATATTAGCCAGGGCCTGGATAACAACCATCAACTAGATGTTATTCTATTGGATTACAGCAAGGCCTTCGATATAGTCCCCCATAGTATTCTTATTGATAAAATGTATCATCTCGGCTTTTCAGACCAACTAGTTAATTGGGTTTCTGCATGGTTGACAAATAGAACCCAGAGAGTTGTACTAAATAATCACCTCTCTGATTTGGGTGCAGTTACTAGTGGAGTCCCCCAGGGCTCAGTGCTGGGCCCGGTTTTGTTTAATATTTACTGTATATAAGTGATATGTAGGTATCCAATAATAACTGGCTGTCTAAATTTGCCTACGACTCTAAGCTTGGGGGCCTTGTAAATAATCTGATTTTGATTCTCTCAACTCCAATTTACGGCTGATTGAAAAATGGGCTATTGATAACTTGATGGAGTTTAATGTTGGCAAATGTGTAGTTTTGCATTTTGGATCTCATAATCCCAAAAATAAATATTACATTTATAACTCACTACTGAATTCAACATATGTGGAAAGGGACTTGTGTGTTCTAGTTAATTCTAAACTTACATCAGTTGATCACTGCACTGAAGTGGCTAATTCTACCAACGGACTACTTAGACAGATCCAGCGATCTTTTGTAAACAAAACTGAACAGTGCATGATAGCTCTCTATAGATCTTGTGTCCGACCCCTTATTGACTATGGGTCCCCTTTTTGGAACCCCTACCTTAAATCTGATATTGACCGCTTAGAAAGAATTCAAAAACATGCAACCAGGATGATCCCCGGGCTAGTCAAATTGCCCAATAAATCAAGACTATCTATTACTAGTCTACATTCTCTTCAGAGTAGAAGAATTAGGGGGGATTTACTCTTAACATATAAGCTTCAAAAAAAAACCCTGACCTAATGAATAAATATGGACTATCCTATGTTACCAGACATATTGTTCCGAGATGTCATACTAAACAACTAATGGTCCCCAAGGCAAAAACCAACCTAAGATTAAACTTTTTCTCACTAAGGGCACCAAGACTATGGAAAAGACTTCCTCAGGAATTGGTGGATTCAACTAACACTGAATTATTTAAAAAGGGTATTGATAATTGGTTGACTAAGAAACATGTTATGTGAATTGTTCCCATTCTAGTGTTGGGGGAATCTAGATGGACTTCGGTCTTTTTTTTCCCCAGGTAAAGCCGTATGGTTCAGATAGTAACGAAGCATTCTATGGATGCAGAGTGTGTAACAATGCGTTCCCCCTATCAGAGTGCTCGGGATAGTAAACTGGCAGGTGGACATCTTGATTTAGGGTAAACTCTGACACCACCTTAGGTAAAAACTTGGGATTTGTACATAAAGACATCCTGTCCTTATGAAAAACTAAATAGGGCTCTTTACACATCAGAACCTGAAGCTCCAAAATTCTTTGGGCAGAAGTAATTGCAACTAAAAATAATGCTTTCCATGACAGAAAGCATAGCTCGCAATCCGCGGCTGGTTCAAATGGGGGAGCCTGAGCTTTTCCAACACAAAAAGGAGATCCTATAGAGGAATAGGATCTCTGATGGGAGGCTTAAAGTGCAAGACGCCCCACAAAACAGTAAGGAACACGTCCAGCTGAGTAAGGGTTTTGCCCTCTGCTGGTGCGTGATATGCCGAAATGGCAGACAGATGCACCTTGATGGAGGAGTAGCTCAGGCTCTGCTCAAATAGAGAAAGGACATACTCAAGAATGGAGTTCAGGGGACAAGAAAAAGGATTAAGCTGGCATGCGGTAGCAGACAGGTAACATCTTTTCCACTTCATAGCATATGTGATCTAGTGAAGGGTTTCTTGGCTGTCACTGGCACATCCACTACCTTATGGGAAACCCCCATATCGTGCCCTCACTAGGTCTGCAGGGGCCACACATGAAGATGCAGGGACTTGAGATCTAGATGGATCAAACTGCCACGGTCCTGGGACAGCAAGTGCGAGCTCAGAAGCAGGGGAATTGGAGGTTCCACTGCCAGCTGTTGAAGTAGTGGAAACCAAATCTGCAGAGGCCAATAGGGTGCTATGAGAATCATCTCCACTCCCTCCGCCTGAAGCTTTAGAAGTACCCTCTGTAGAATGGGAAAGGAAGGAAAGGTGTAGAGGAACCTCCCTGTCCAGGAGAGGGACAATGTGACTCACCAGAAAACTCCAGGCCCTGGATCTAGCAAGCAGAAACTGGGCAGTTTGGCATCGAGTGTAGAAGCAAAAAGGTCCAACTCTGGTCGTTCCCATCTGTCGAATAATTGGTATGCTACCAACTGAAGGAGTTCCCACTCGTGAGCCTTGGACCAAAACCTACTTAGGCTGTTGGCCAAGACGTCTTGGACATCTGGAACATAAACTGCAGTGAGCTTGAGGCGTTGTTCCAGTGTCCAATACCAGACCCTCACTGCCTCCCTGCAGAGGGGGTAGGAGTGAGCCCCCCCAACTTGCTGATGTAAAAGACGACGGATATGTTGTCTGTCTGAATGAGACGAGGGCACAGAGATAAGTCCTGCTTGCATCTCTAGAATGTTGATGTGGAGCAATTGCATGTCTGGTGACCAGGTCCCCTGGGTCTGCCTGGTCTCTAGGTGAGCGCCCCCAACCGAGACCAGAGGCGTCTGTGGTCAGAACTCGTATCAGGGGCTCCTGTCGGAAGAGGACCCCTGTCGATAGACTGAGTGAGTCCAACCAACCGGTTAGTGTTCTGCAGACTGGGTCGGCTCTGGTCCCACTGCACCCTGAGCATCCACTGAGGGACCCTCATATGGAGGCGAGCCATAGGAACTGTAGGGATGGCTGCCGCCATGTGACCAAGGAGTCTCAGATGGACTCAGGCCGGGACATGAGGAGCCGAGGATACCATCCAGGTTTGATCCTGAAGGTGATCCGCCCTCTCTGGTGGGGAGGAAGTCCATGCCCTGTACTGTGTCCAAGACAGCCCCCTTTGAAGTGGAGTCTCTGGTTGGGCCATGGAGGCGACTTTGGGATATGCAAGGTGATCTCTAGCTCTCGGAAGAGTGTAAAGGTGTCTCTGAGAGTGCTAAGCAGCTGTTCCCTGGTGGGAGCTGCAAGGAGCCAGTCATCTAGGTAGGGAAAGATGTGATGGCCCCGTCAACGTAGAGCCGCAGCCACGACTGTTAGGCACTTGGTGAAGATGCTGGGAGCGGAAGAGAGGCCGAATGGCAAGGCTCGAAACTGGTAATTTCGGCCTTGGAAGAGGAACCACAGGAACCTCCTGTGGGGTGGAAAAATCAGAATGTGCAGGTGTGCATCCTGCATATATAGAGAGCAGAGACGGTCCTCTTGGTGCAAGAGGGGAATTAGATCTGGCAGCGTGACTATCCTGAACCTCATGTATTCGATGAACATGTTCAGGGAGCTGAGATCCAGGATAGGCTGAAGGTCCCCTGTCTTTTTGGGAACCAGGAAAAGTGTGAAAATACTCTTTCCCTGCTGAGCCGGGGACTGGCTCTATAGCCCGCTTCTGCAGAAGGGCCTGAATTCCCCTTCGAGCAGGGTGACATGAGAAGGAGGACAACGGGAGGGCACTGGTGGAGTATCTGGAGGTTATTTGCTTGAACTCAAGAGTATGACCTCTCTCTCGCTCTCTATGAGCTGTAGAACCCAGAGGTCTGATGTGATTTTGCTCCAGCCCTCGAGATGGAGGGAGCACTGACCCCCTACCACTTCCCCCACTGACTCTGCTGGAGGAGGGGGTCTGGCAAGGAGTCACTGGGATGCTCCAGGAGTAGGCAGAGGGGCCTGGGAGGACTTTATGGCTCGAGAGACAGAGCTTCCAGGTGTCAGGGAAGTGGCCTTTCCTTTTATTTATTTATTTAAAAGGTGACAACTGGGAAAGGCACCATGAGCCAAGGCTCGTTTTCAGGTGCGACCCGAGGTCAGGAAACGAGTAAAATTTGAAGAAAATACATATAATACATAAAAATATATAAAGAATACTACACATCAATATCCAAGATTGGTACTATGTACAACATTATACAACAATGGCACTATGTACAACAAATTACTCAGAGGTTTAGTACGAGCAATGAAACAAAGTATGTACAGTGGTGTGCAGTGAGCAGAAGGCTTGGAGGGGGTTAGGAAGGGGAACAGGTGCAGGAAGTGGCAGGGGTAGGTCTGAGTAGGTGCTTAAGAGCATAGAATGAGGGACAGAGGCCGGTTTGGTGGGGGGGCGGACTGTTCCAAAGGGAAGGAAACCTGTAAGAGAAGACGACTGTCAGTAGAAGTGCGGACTCGAGGGAGGAAGAAGGTCCAGGCACAGCTGGACCATGAGTTATAGGGCGAGGGGGAAGCTGGAGAGAGGAGGGAGGCAAGGTAGGATGGAAGTGACCCAAACCAATATTTGGCTATGAAAGTTAGGCAGTGGGAGGAGCACCTCTGGGTAAGGGACTGTACAGAAAGAGAGGAGTAGAGGTCACAGTGGTGAGTAAACAGAGGAGAGTTTGGGGCGAACCTGCAGAATGCATGGAACAGGACGTACAGTTTGGCAAGGGAGGTGGAGGGGGCAGAACTAAATACTCTTGTCTGCATAGTCAAAAGCAAGGAGGATACATTTGACTACAAGATCGCGGCGTATCTGAGGAGAGAGACAGGCTTTGTGACGGTAGAGCAATCCAAGCTTAGGGCGCAATTTGGCATGGAGAGCACTGAAGTGGGAAGAGAAATCAAGGGAGGGGTCAAGCCAGACGCCGAGATACTTGTAAGTATGGACACTGTCTAGAGGGGTGTTAGCAGAGGAGAAAGAGACTGTGAGTGAGGGAAGCCTAGACAGTTTTTGTTTCAAACCAAAGGTCATGGCAACCTTTTTTTGGTGTTCAGTTTTAGGCTATTTACACTGAACCATGCTGTAACCGCAGTGAGGTCATTCTAGAGAGGGGGTTTGAACTGCTTGTGAGGTCGGGCCAGACAGCAAGAGGACGGTATCGTCTGCGTACATCTGGATGTGGAAGCGGGTGCAGACAGAGGGAAGGTAATTTATAAAGAGGGAAAAGAGAGCTGGTCCAAGGATGGAGCCCTGGGGTATGCCCACAAGGATGGGGAGGAAGGGAGATAAGACTGTTGACTGATACCGACTGTGAACGACCAGTTAGATAGGAGCCGAACCAGGACACTGTGGCAGAGGAAGGGCCAATGGAGCATAGTTTAGAGAGTAGGAGCAGGTGGGAAACCGAATCGAAGGCCTTGGCAAGGTCAATGAAGACAGCCGAGGTGATCTGGCCAAGATCCACGACAGTATGGATAGCATCAGTAAGGCGGAGGAGGTGGTCGAGTGGGATTTCCGGAAGCCGGATTGGAACAGAAAGAGCGTGTTTGAGGAGCTTAGCAGGTTGTTGAGCCTAGAGAGGATGAGAGATTCTTGAATTTTAGCAAGGGCAGGGAGAAGAGATGGGGCGGTAGTTACCAGGGGTGGTGAGGTCGCCACCTTTGAAAAGAGGGAGAACTATGGCAGACTTCCAGGCGTTGAGGACAGTGGCAGAGGATAGTGAGAGATTTAGGATGAAGGTAAAGGGGGTAGTAATTGAGGGTGCAGAGATTCTGAGAAGTCTAGAGTGCAGGCTGTCAGGGCTGGATTTGGAAGGGTTCAGAGAAATAAGAGCTCTCAGGACTTCTGACGGCATGACTGGTGGGAGCTGAAAACCTGAGAGATGGAGGGTGGTAAGGGGGAGGAGGAGGTGAAGACCCAGGCGGATGTGAAATACTTATTTAGGGCAGTGGCAACACGGGAGGGTTCAGATATTAGTGAGCCTTCATCGTGGATTGGGGGGTAAGATTTGGGGTGGAGGAGAGAACGGAGATCCTGCCAGAAGTACAAGCGAGTTCTGTTAGAGGTGTGCAAACATGATTTAAAGAAATCAGATTTGGCATGATGAATGCTAATGGTGCAGGTATTCCAGAGGGAACGAAAGGCTTGGAGGGAGGACTGATCGGCTATGGTTTTAAACTGGCACCAGGCACGATCATGAGCTCTACATTTAGCCAGTATATAAGGGATGATCCAGGGGAGGTAGGCGCATCTAAAAGATGGATGAGAAATGGACGAGGGCAGTGTCAACTGATGGGGAGCAAATGTCAGGGGACCAGTCAGCTAGAGCCAGGTCATGAAGTTTAGTCACATTGAGGAATTTGAGGGGGCGATACTGGATGTATTTGGGAGACAAGAAGAAGGCGGGACTTCCTGATACAGCAAGTGGGGCAGTGATCACTGAGCACGTCTGGGAGGGTACCAGCAGATCAAATGCGGTGAGGGAGGGATGTTAACACCCAGTCAAGTAGGGAGTGAGACTGAGTTTCAGGGATGGGTCGAGTAGGTTAATTAATCAGCTGGGTCAGGTTTAATGCTTCAATCTGGTGACAGGAATTTTGTGAAGAGGGGGAGAGCCAGTCTAGACTGAAATCACCAAGAAGGATCAATTACCTAGAGCTGGCTAAAGCAGAGGTGGCGGAGATGCAGGAGACAAGGGATGTAGGGTGAAGTCTAGGGGAGGCATATAGGATGCCCACAAAAAGCTGAGAAGAAAATTGGAAGGCAAGACTGATTAGGAGGAGCTCATGGGAGCATGGGGTAGCTTCACGGTGAAAACAGTGCAGTTTAGGGTTTAGTTTAGTTTTTGAAGCCACCCCTCTGCTGAAGCTGGTTTCGGGGCTGTTGTCCTAAGGGCTTCCCAAATGGCCATTTTCTGACGGGTTTTTGGTACCCCTTGTACATTTTTTGGACGGACCAAATGGACTTCCCAAATTCTTGGAGGCGATTAATCAGTTTTTCCGTCTTGTCTCCAAAAAGGACTGAGCCTTTGAAAGGGAGATCCAGGACGCCCGACTGCAGATCCTGGGAGAATCCTGAGATCCTAAGCCAGGCATGGCACCTGAGACAAATGTCAGAGGCCACAGCTCTGGCTGCTGTATCTGCAGTGTTGTATGAGGCATGCAAAACAAGGGTGCCTACATCCGACCCTGATCTGAGTAGGTCCAGGAGCTTGGTCTTTTGCGTTGAGTCTGGGAGGGCCTGAGTAATTTCAATACCTTTCTCCCAACAGGGCATTCTGGTACTGCACCCAGTGTGTGAGAAAGTTAAGGCACATGATGGAGCAAGTGGAGGACGAGTAGACATTTTTTGCCTATCTGGTCAGTGTACCTGGACTCCTGGTTGGGTGACTGAGTACTTAGGTGTTTAGGCTTCTTTGATCTATCAAGAGCAGCCATGATCACCACTGAGTCTACCACAGGGTGTTCAGCCAGGAAGGACACATCCCCAGGGGCTCTGTATAGCCTATTCGCCTTCTTGGATACAGCAAAGGAGGTGAAAGGGTGCTTCCAGGTTAACCTTGTCAGGTCCTGAAAGGTTTCCACTAAAGGAGGCACCACTTGAGGCTTAGGCTCCTTCTACCTCTATCTGGCCATTTCGGAAGCCCTCAGGACAACAGCCCCGAAACCAGCCTCAGCAGAGGGGTGGCTTCAAAAACTAAACTAAACTAAACCCTTCTATCTCAATACCAGCAGGAACATCTGCCAGAACTAGACACATGGTGGATTCCCTGCAGGGGGAAGGCCTCAAACAACTGGTACAACAACCCACAAGAGATAGGACTATCCTAGATCTAGTACTGACTAACAGGGAAGGGATCACATATCTCCAGGTAGAAGGTCACCTGGGGGCCAATGACCATCACATGGTATGGTTAAATTTGGCCACTACAACTAAATCATCCCATTCCAAGGCAAAAATATGGGACTTCAGAGGAGCTGACTTTGATAAGATGGCCAACAGAGTTAAGCTAGCTCTGGCAAAAAGAAACACAGGTGAGGGGGTACATGCAAAGTGAGCAAGCATTAAGGATGCAATACTTGAAGCAACATCCCATTGTGTTAGACAGAAAAGGAAGTGTAAAAGAAGAAGGAAACCACTTTGGTTCTCAAATACAATAGCAGAAAAGGTCAGAGCCAAAAGGCTTGGCCTTCAGGAAATACAAGGGAACACAGCGAGATGAAGATAGGAGTATACCAAACTGCCCTAAGGGAAGCAGGGAAGGCAGTAGGTAGGCAAAAGTCCCAAACTGAGAAACACTAGCACAAACAGTAAAAGAAGGTGACAAGACTTTCTATAGCTACATTAGTGAAAGGAGAAAGTCCAGAGGGGTATTGCTAAGCTCAAAGGAGAAAAGAGGGCACGGAGGAGGAGGACCCTGTAAAAGCATCTATCCTAAATATATACTTTTGCTCAGTATTTACTGAGGAGAAGGTAGGGCAGGGCCCACAGCTCAGCACCATGGACACGGGGGGAGGGAGGTGAGCACTACTCCCTTCACAAAAGAAAGGGTCCTACAAGAGCTCGCTAAGCTCAGGATGGACAAGGCAATGGGACCTGATGGCATACATCCCAGGGTACTAAATGAGCTAAGGGTGGAACTAGCAGAGCCATTAGCAGAACTGTTTAGTGAGTCTGAGCACAGGAGAGGTCCCAGAAGACTGGAGAAGGGCTCATGTGATCCTGCTCCACAAGAGTGGTAGCAGAGAGGAGGCAGGGAACTACAGACCAGTCAGTCTTACCTCAGTAGTGGGCAAGATTATGGAGGCACTCCTTAAGGAAAGGATAGTGCAACACCTGGAATCCATAGGGGCACAGGATCCAAGACAGCATGGGTTTACAAAGGAAGGTCCTGTCAAACTAATCTCATAGATTTCTTTGACTGGGTAACCAGAGTGGTGGACCAAGGGGAGCAGTTGATGTCACCTACCTTGACTTCAGCAAAGCTGGCACTGTTCCACACAGAAGATTGATAAACAAGCTGGGTAGGCTCGGGGTGGGTCAGAAGTTGGTCAACTGGGTGGCAAACTGGTTGACGGGCAGAAAACAGAGAGTGGTAGTAAATGGTATGCAGTCAGAAGAGATGCAAGTCACAAGTGGGGTACCTCGGATCAGTCCTGGGGCCAGTCCTCTTCAATATCTTCATCAGTGACATTGCAGATTTACTAGAGGGTAAGGCTTGTCTGTTTGCAGATGACACCAAGATCTGCAACAGAGTAGATGATCTAGATGGGGTGGGCAGAATGAGAAGAGATCTGGATATACTAGTAAAATGGTCAGAAGAGTGGCAACTGGGATTTAATTCAAAGAAGGGCAATATCATGCATATAGGGAAGAGAAACCCTGAAGCCACCTATAGGTTGGGAGGGGAGTTGCTGGCAGTCACAAAGGAAGAAAGAGACTTGGGCATCATCATCACCGATGACCTGAAATCATCAAAGCAGACCTCTGAAGCAGTAGGTAAGGCTAGGGGGATGTTAGGGTGTATTAGTAGGGGTATCACAAGTCATAAGAGGGAGGTAATAATCCCTCTTTACAAGACATTGGTTAGGCCCCATCTGGAGTACTGCGTGCAGTACTGGAGGCCACACCTTCACAAGGACATTAACCAAATTGAGGCAGTCCAGAGAAGGGCAACCAAAATGGTGCAGGGACTGCATCAGAAGACATATGAGAACAGATTAATGGAGCTCAATATGTATTCCCTAGAGCAAAGGAGGGAGACAGATGATATGATCAAAACATTCAAATACCTTAAGGGCATTAACAAGGTGAAAGAGTCTAACATGTTTCAATATAAGAAAAACAGCAGGACAAGAGGACACAGCATGAGATTAGAGGGAGGACAATTAAGGGGTAATGTGAGGAAATTCTTTTTCACAGAAAGGGTGGTGGATGCATGGAACGGCCTACCTCAGGAAGTGGTGGCTATGAATACAGTGCAGGGTTTCAGATAGGCATAATGGAGCAATACAGATGAGTATGAATAGATAGGCTACTGACAGCAAAGGACGATGGTACATTTATAAGGTAGAAAAAGAAATGGGCAGACTGGATGGGCCTTGCGGTCCTTATCTGCCATCAATTTCTATGTTTCTATGTACCTCAGGTATTTATCCAGCCTCCATTTCTCCGGGTCCAGGTCCTCTGTCTCCCATCCACTGGAGGCCTGGATGTGCCTCATGACGTCCATGAACGTCGAGTCATCAGGAGGTGACCTGGGAGTGTCCTGGTTATCCAGGAAGGAAAGGCAACCCCTAAAATCTGAATGGTCTGAGCTCGAAGACACAGAACTGCTGCTGGAGTCCACCGAAGGAGGACAAACTGCTAGAGCGTCATCAGCTATGGGACCAGCGACGGTGACAACTTGACGAACAGGAGCTTCTGCGGTGATGCTGCTCTTTGTGCTGTGGTCTACCGAGGTGATCCTCGGGGCTCGAAGTATGGCTCTTAGGGGAAGGAGTTGGTTGCTTAGGCTCCTGACCCAGCTCTGGTTCAACGATGACTAGTTCTTTAGGGGGAGCAGGTACCCTTTGACCTGATTCCACCAAAAGAACAGCTCCTGGATCTGGTCTTTGGAGAACTGCGGGACCAACGGACCGGCTGGTGACTTCGGAGCTAGAGTCTGTTCACCCGGTGTCGGGGCACCCGGTGTCAGAGGGGCAGCAGAGATGGGGACCCGATGGGCTGATTAAGTGTCTCGTCCCGCCCCAGATCTTCAAGCAGTGAAGAGTGGCCCGGCGAGGAGGAGGGCAACGCCTAGCCGACGTCTGAAATTGTGTGCCCGTAGCAGAAGGCTGCTTAGCGGTGTCCAGTGGGGAAGCAGCCAGTGCCTTGGCTGGAGCCTGGGGCGGCAGCACCGGATCTGATGCCTGCCCCTGACAACATGGCATCTTGTCCAAAGCCTTGAACGAGACAATCATTGGGACCGTTTTGGCAGGAGTGTCACTGCCCTTTTTCTGGTTGGTCCCAGCCCCTAAGGTAGAGGGTGACCCTGCTGGTGTGGCCATTACCTTAAGGGGTGTCAGGGAAGAGCCCAAAGACCCAGACCCACCTCCGCCTGATGTCAGGACGATGGCGGGAGGTTTAGAAGCCGGCTGCCTGGTGAAGACATGGGTAGGAGGAGTGGTCCGAGCCCACATGGGATCAGAAGTTGGATGAAGACTTTTTGTGCAATGGAGACCTGGAATGGAAGTGACCCCGTAACTTTTCCTAGTCCTTGTTCTGGAATTTTTGCTTTCCTGCATCCTTCCTCTTCTCCTTGAGTGGCTTAACGTGGAGGAGGTGGAAATCGACAAGGATGAAGAAGGACTCTTCCCCACTGGCTGTCTCTGAATTTAGGCAAGCTGCTGTTCTAGGAGGTGCGCCCTGAAGGCCTTCTGGTGGTGGATCAGAGTCTGGGAGTCGAACGCCCTGCAGTGCTCACAGGCTGGTTTGGGCCTAGGCTAAAAAGGCAGGCCTCATGGCCGTCCTTCGACGGTAGCTGTTTGCCACAGGTGCACTTAAGATTTTCTGCGATCTGTAGAAGAAACAGATGACGCCGGAGAAGACAACATGCAGAAAGGGAAATAAAATCGGAGATTTTGGTCTAAAAATCAAAGAAACGCTGAAGGCGCGAACGCGGTTGAACTGATTTGAGAAGGCATCCGAGGAGCTGATGTGAATGGGTCGAGGGCGGGAAAAGAACTGAGGTGGGAATGGGGACGTCCCTTTTATACCACTGGCTGACATCAGGCGGTCCCTGCTGAAGACTGCTACCTAGAAGGTTTCTGTGGGGTCCTGGCTCCTGGTGCCTTAGTCCTAACAGTTATTGCCTGCTGCAAGAGCTCCAACTCGAAGTAAGATCAGTGAATGTCATGTTAGCCACGTGGTCTTTATAGCAATGGTTATTTCAGCAATTTAGGCAGTTATGTAGTTCTGCAATGTAAGCCGGCTGGTGTGTGCTGTGAACCTTTGCTGCAGTGTAGTTTCGAGGTTACAATCACCACCTGAGAATGCTCTTGCCACATCTAGCAGACCCAGGTTTGATACTCGCGCATCCTCATTTTTTTTTCTTTTTATTGAAGTGTTGTAGCCGCCTTTGTGCCTCCCCCTTAGTTTTGTCCCTCCCGAGTTGTCATATGCAATCCCCCCCATTGACCCCCCCAAGTGAGACTATTTAATATGCCCCCCTCAGACCTTCTCCTGCTCCTCTAGTTGTGCCACCTCTGGAGTGAGAATATTTAATTTGCACCCCCCCTCAACTTTCTCTCACTTTGCGAGTCGCGTCCCCCGCCGGTGTGAGTAAGTGCCATTCTCCTTATGATTTTTCGCAGTTTTGGCTGGTCACTGTTATTCCTACTCGCTATTATAGTTGGCGCTGATGTTCATGTGCTCTTACTGTCTTTGCGATTTTCCTTTCGTTCTTTGGACACAGTACCCTCTGACAGTGGGCACCCCATCCCAACAGGAAGGCATCTGTGTCGAGTGTCACCTGAAGCTCTGGTTGGGAGAAGGGAAAGCCCTGGAGAAGAACGTCTTCCAGTGTCCATCATGTGAGTGACCAAACTCAGGAAACCTGAATGGGGTAAGTTTGAGGATGCGATGCTTGTGACCACTGTGCACTGAGCATCCACTGAGTTGTTCTCATGTGCATAGAGTTTGCCAGCAGAAAAAGTACCTTTAGGCCCATCCAGTCTGCCCCTTGTACCTGCCTATTTTGTCACCACTGACCCTAGTTGCCAGGAACACTGAGAAGCCTATCAGACCTAGCATATGTTACATGGGGTGTGCCTGCAGATTGTGCACCATTATGTAGCATGCTATCTGCAGGACTGCCTGCCTTCTGCTCTCTGGAAGGAAGGCACAGGCCCTGGTAGTATCCAGAAGAGTGCCTATGAACAGCAGTTACTGTGAAGGTTGAAGCTGAGACTTCTCTAAGTTGAGCAGAACCCCCAAGTGGTAAGGAACTGAGAGGTTGTGGCCACTGCTTGTTCCATCTCTTGTTTGGATGAGCTGGTTATCAGCCAATCATCCATATAAGGGTAAACCTGGAGTCATACTTTTCTTAGATGCGCTGCGAGTATGGCAAAGCACTTTGTCAAGATTTGAGGCGCCGACAGCTCAAACAGCAGGACTCAAATAATAATACTGCACCAGCACATCTAAACATTTGTGGTGGCTGGGGTGCACTAGGATATGCTGGTATGCATCCTGTATAACCAGGCAGGCTAACCAGTCCTGAGGCCACAGGAAGGGAAGCAGAGATCCCAGAGAAACCATCCTGAATTTCTCTTGATGCATGAAGTTGTCCAGGTTTCTAAGGCCGAGAATGGGGTGCATGCCCCTTGATTTATTTGGAAATTGGAAGAAGTGGGATTAGAAGCCTGCATTTAGTTCTGCCTCTGGCACTACTGCCAAGGCCCTGTTGCTCAGAAGGTCCACAATCTCCTGGGCAAGAAGCTCTGATATATGGGCTGACAAGAGGGCTGCCTTCTGGGCAGATAGTACAGAGGGATTGCTGTGAAGTCCAGGGAATGTCCCTCTCGGATAATCCTGAGCACACACTTGTCTATTATGATGGTCTCTCACCGACGGTAAAACCAAGTCAGGCGCCCCCCCCCACTGGAGAGGAGAGGAGAGGTCTATCTCAGGCAGCTGAGGCAGGACCGGGACTGGAGCTTCAAAGGGTTGCACTGGATGCTTCTGGTATCTGTGCTTTTGGCTGCGCCTCCTTTTGAGGTTGAGGAGGCTGAGATTTGTTTTGGGCTCCCCAGCTTTTCCTCATAAGGGCTGCTTGTTCTGAAAGAAATCTCATCCCTTCCCCCTCTGAGGGTTAGCTGGGGCTCATCTAGAAGTCTTTATGGTCATTCTAGTTTTCTGAAACGCCTCAGACTTCTTCACCTGCTGTCCAAACAGGTTAAGTTCCATCGACGGGAATGTTCATTACCTGCTGTTAGACATCCTGAGAGAAACCAGAAGTGCGAAGCAAGGAGTGCCTTCTGATACAAATGCTCGGCACAGCAGCATGAGAAGCAGTGTTGAAGGCATCCATAGCTGCTTTGAGACGATGACCATAAGACTCAATACCATAAGTAACAGTTTGCAGGATCTTCTGTTTAGTCTCAGAGTCAGGCAAGGACTCCGAGACGGACTTAGTGAGCTTCTAAGGGGTATACTCATATTTGGAAAAATGCCCTTGGTAGCTAGCAATTCGCATGCCCAGGGTGGCAGCTGTGAATGCTTGCTTGCCCACAGTATCTATCTTGCAGACTTTCTTGCTAATTGGATGTGCAGTGATCTCTTGGGGCAGAATGGCTTTGTCATTCTCAGCAAGAATAATGACAGCATCAGTTATAGCCCGAGAAACATACACTGGTCTGTCCTTAGGGGCAGTGTACTTTCCATCTATCTTCCTACAGACAGAAGGGATAGAAGCAAGCCTGTTCCAGGCTGCATCCGACAAGGTCTCAAATGCAGAGGAACAGAAGGACCTGGGTCCAAAGAGTCCAGGCTACAGAAAGAGTCATCGTCACTGCCATCAGAGATAATAAGTTTGAGGTCAGACTTGTCCCCCTTGGAGGAAGGATCAAGCAGGGGGAGTAGATCAAAGGGCCTCCAATCCAGAACAAGGCCTCAGCAGCACTGGCTCCAATTTATGATGAGCCGGTGCCAAATGTGGTGACACGGCCAGAACCGAATCTGGTGCCAGGAGGTCTGGTGGCACCAAGGCTGGCGCTGAGGTAGGCCTTGAGTGAACTAAGCCTGGTGGCGACACTGATGCCAACCCTGTCAATGATCCAGCGGGCACCGAAGAGACAGGAAAGGATACCACGATTGGTCCTATCACAGTGACACTGAATGGGACTGTGGCAGTGGGACAGGAGTCGGACAGTCACTGGCAAGGGCTCTGGGGCTGTTGTCAGAGCCAAACACTCTACCCGGCTTGAAGGCCCTGCTTACAGCTCCAGTGCCACCAGCCCCAAAGGGCCAGAGATTGGTTCCGCAGGCAGAGGCAAATGAGCCAGATGCTGCACTCACTGCTCCAAAGAGCTGCCCAGTGGTGGAACTCAACACCGGAGTCCCCATTAAGAGAGAGGGAGAGGGAACTCAAGGCCTGAGGCCTCCACCTCCCATGAACTGAAACTCCAGCGATGCTGATGGCGCCGGTGAGGGCCTTCTGCTGGGTGAGGCCAAGGATCTAATAGCAGACTTCACAGAGGGGGACTTCGAGTGGTACCGCTTCTTCCCCTTCCTATCGGAAGAACAACAACTCGAGACCAAGAGGCACCATGACCCCGACCAGGATAGGGAATGGGCCTGCTTCTTTTTGAGCTTCTGGGAGGACTGTCCTCCCTCTAGAGTACAGGTCATCAGAACCCTCCCCTGATGGGGGAAGTAAACCAGACACTGTGACCCATGGCTGAAGCAACTTACTTCAGGAGGTTCCCTACTGTTGTCATCCATGACCATCGACTATTGACTCGGCAGGGCTGTAAGAGACAGAGAAACCTTTTATAAAATTATCAAATTGACACAAATAAAGTTTAAACACCATGAACTGAACTTTGTTGTCCTGTAGATGTGAAATTCTGCCTCCCAGCAGGTGAGCGATGTCACTGAAGTGCACTCGACAGTAGGAAAAAAGGAACAGAGACACTTGAGGGCTGGTGCTAAGGTAAGTCATACAATGCAAATCAGTCTTGCGGTGCCGCGTGTGCGCACAGCTTGCCTCGCTGCCAGCCCTCCTGGAAAGTTTTGGCTGCTGCAGGTCCTACTGTATCCAACTCAGACCCATTAGTGTGAATCAGTGGTGAAGACTGATTCCTGGAAGATCTCTTCAAGCTGTTCCCCCAGCGCATGAGCTTTGCTGTATGTAAAATTATGACTGCTGCTAGCTTGTGGCATTTAGGGCATTTCAGTTAGAACCCCAGAGTCAGCGAGTTTTGCAGTTAACCATTTAATCAGGCAGTTCAGTGTTGGCAGAAGATAGGTGCAGCAGAAAGGTAATCAGAACCAGAAAGGAAAGTAATAGAAAGGTGCTCATTGTTGTGGTGCTCCTGTCAACTCTCTGTGCGCCTCCTGTCTCCTCCCAGTCTCTCTCTCAGATCCCAGTGGGATGGCAGGTAGTCTGTCAGAAGGCAGGAGTCCTCACTTCATTGATGGAGCAGTGGAAGCAAGTCCAGCATTTCATCCCCCTTCCCAGAAGTCAGCAGCAGCAGAAAGAAGTTTGGGCAATTTACCCAGCAGGGTTTACCAGCAGTTGTGGGGAGTGTGGGGTGGCAACAGTTAGTACCAGCTGCAATAAAAGTGTTGTCAGTTGGCACAGCAAGTGGTGGCTCCATGCGGAGGGGAAGGGCACAGAAGACCCCAGAGAACTGCGTCCTGCCTCCGGGGTGGAGATACCACATCAGTGCCATTCTGAACAGTGCTTGGGTCAGACAGAACCTGGTTTGGCTCTCTTCCCACTGGGAGAAGGCTTGGCCCAGTTCAGAGTCTAGAACAGAACCAGCTCAATCAGGGCAGCAGATCCAGGGCACAGACCCAAGAGGGACAGGCATCCAACCACTGTAGGCCACATTTCAGAATGAGGGGCAGGGAGGCTTATTATTAAATTAACTGCCTAATGTAAGACTGTCTAGGCAATTAACTGCACTTGCCAACGACTGAGTGTTTGCTAAATACCTTTGCTCCCAGAGTTCTGCTGCACTCACAAGCATGAGTTCAGAACCTGTATGCATTCCAAGCAGCTGATCCAGACACCATTGATGCCCTTCCTGTCTCAGTTTAGTTCTTCCCTGCTGCTGACTGCGCACCACGAGTGTAGGACTTTGCATCACCTTAGTTCCTGTTCTTCCTCCATCTTCTTTTTCACTCAAGTATGTTGGGTAAAAAGGCCAGTTCCTCAAAGCCCAAACCTTTGGTGCCCCTTTTTCACCATTATAGGTAAGGGAAGTAAGTCACCCACACTAACAGGACATACTGTATATTTCTCCTCCACTGGACCAATTGCAACTCGACCGAGTAGCACCCTTCATGTGCAGGGAGGAAAAGTTAGCCTCCACACTACAGGATGTAATTGAACAATTTACTTCAGATATTTCATATAAAAAAAAAAAAAAAAAAACACACACACACTATTTGTGAAGCTCCCTTACCCAACCCACACTAGCTCACAGTCCAAAAGTTCTCAGCAGGATTTGTTTTCGTTAGTTAGCCACTGGCTGATTTTTGCACACTTTCAGTGCCAATTCACAAGAACAGCCACGGTTTGTGGTCTGCAAGCTTTCAGCTGTTCTCTCTGGACTGGAAATTACTGCCCAGAATGCAACGCTCAAGCACATTAGCAGTGGAGTCGGTGACTAACCCATGGATGCAGGGCCATGAAAAGTAAGGCCACAAATGAAAATTACACACACACTATAATTATTGATCTTCCAAAATATCTTCACGATTTATTCACATTTTGGGGGTCTAAGCCAGAGACGCTAGGACCCTGCGAGAGTAAAGTCTTTTACAGCCAGGAGGGGACCGACATTGGCTGGTGACACTCCCCAAGCAGCTGACATACTGATGTCGCACACATCAGCCAGCCATTAACTGACACTGGTCTGCTCCCTTCCTCAGTTCTGTTTGCCAGTAGAAGAAGCAAGTGGGAAGAAAAGAGAGGGCCACACTCTTCTAGCCCAAAGGGATAGGAAAAGGGTATAGGATAAAAAAAAAAAATATAAAGCCCAACTACCAACTTAGAAAATACTAAGGGTCGGGCCTACCAGGTGGCACAAGGGTAGTGGGTATAAAGAGCCAGAGCACATTATCAGCTACCTGGAGAGGAAGGATAGAGAGAAGAAAAATGGGCAGAAGCCCTGACATATAGCTTTGGTGTACACACAGGCATCTAGAAAAAAGACCCCCATGTAAATAAGGTGGCAGAATGCCAGTTTGAATAAAAACAACCTGGTACTCTCAGGAGGACACGGGATATATCTAGTAGGGAGAGGGAGGAGCAAGGGAAGCAGTGGAGAGAATGAGTTAATTCTTCGAGGATTTTTTTTTGGTTGGGAAGAGGGCTATAATGATCCTCAGCCCATTTTTGTCTTTCTTAAACACGAAGGAAAAAATATGTTCCACCCTCGGATATGAGGAATGGGGAGAGCTGCCTCCCAAATGGAAATGGCAAGAAAAAATGCCAGTGTGCCGCAGCACAACAGGCTGAGTTGCCCAGAGGCCCTGGGCTTTTTTGTGAGTAGGGGATTGTGGGTGGGCGGGTGAAGATATTCTGGAAGATCAACAAATGGAAATTACGTACCTACCGTAATTCTTGATCTTCTTGGACGAAGTCTCCACCACTCATTCACACTCAAGGGAGTACGCTGGAGGCACTAGGACCCAGCAGGAGCCAAACTTTTTCAGGAGGGCTGACACCGAGATGCAACCGTGAGGAAGCGGCACTGCGAGTCAGGCTCGTATGGTATAGACTATCTTGGCGTCGACCCTCCAACCACCTCAGTACCTTTTTTCCGAGGAGGTACAGCGTAACTAACCTAGAGAAGACAAACCGAAAAATTGGACATAAGATAGTACGAAGGACCCGTCTAAGAAGGGTAAAAAACAAAGTCTTCACACAGTACAACCACTGAGGGAGAGAAGACCAGAAACAGAGAAGTGAGCTTGGGGGATGGTGGGCGGGCGTGTGAATGAGTGGTGGAGACTTTGTCCAAGAAGATCAAGAATTACAGCAGGTACGTAATTCCCATATCATCCTGGACATAAAGTCTCCACCACTCATTCACACTAATGGGAGAGTACCAAGCTAAAAAATTCCCCAAGATGGGCGGCGGTGGGGGAGAGAGAGCGAGAGGAGCTCGCTTTTCAGGACAGAAGTCTGTTAAGAATTCTCCTGCCAAATGACTTATCTCATCTGGCATGGACATCCAAGGCATAATGCTTAACAAAAGTATGCACGGAGCTCCAGGTAGCCACATTGCAAATGTCTGCAATGGGGACATTACGAATTTCTGCCAGAGATGCCGCGACTGCTCTGGTAGAGTGAGCGTACACTCTGCCTTCCAGCTTGATCTGTGCCATGGAATACCAATGGCGAAGGCATGCCACCAGCCATGCTGAAATGCACCTGATAGCAACAGGCTGACCCAGCCGGGTCGTGCTGAAGGAAACAAACAGTTGTTGAGCTTTGCTAATTTCCGTCATTCTATCCAGACAGAACTGCAAGGCTCTTTTCATGTCTAGGGAGTGAAGGGTATGCTCTCTTTCATTCTGGAAGTTTGCTAAGTAGGTAGGAAGGACTAAAGGTTGATTCAGATGGAACTCTGAGACAACCTTGGTCAGGCACTTAGGATGAGTCCTAAGAACTACTTTGTCCTTGTGAAACACAGGATACGGGGGTGGGGTCTGTGACCAAGACGTGTATTTCAGATACCCTATGAGCAGAAGTAATGGGCACCAGGAAGGCCGTCTTCCAAGTGAGGAATTTCAGCTCGCAAGGTTTACGAGTAAGCATGTCTAGCACAAGGTTAATGTCCCAGGCTGCGACTGAATGTCTAATAGGAGGTCTGGTATGCAGAATCCCCTTAAGAACCCTCTTAACTACAGGCAGCTGAGCCAGCGACATGGAGAGTACTGGCTCATGACATGCTGAAATTGCACAAAGATGAACTCTGACTGTGGAGTATTGCAGACCTGTGTTTGAGAGGTCTAAGAGATACTCCCAAGACTTTATTCAGTGGGCAGGAAAAAGGATTCCAAGAGGATGCTGCACACCAGATAGAGAAACGCTTACATTTAGCTGTGTGTTTTTTCTGGTGGCTGGCCTGTATGCAGCCAAAAGAATATCAGAAACCCTATGGGAAACATTAAACCTATTCACCTCCATCTCCTCAGGAGCCAAGCGTGGAGGTGAAGAGACCTCAGGTTGGGATGGACTACAGGGCCCTGGGTCAGAAGGTTCATTTGAAGGGGAAGTGGTTTCAGAGAGGTTTCAGATAGTCTGTTGATTAGGGGAACCAGAACTGATTAGGCCAGAATGGGGCAATGAGAATCATTCTGCCCCATGTGCTTCCAGTTTGAGAAGTACCCTCTGAATCAGGGGAAGAGGAGGAAATGTGTATAGAAAGTGTTTTGTCCACTGCAGCCTGCATGCATCCTGACAAAAAATGCCAGGCCCTGGATTTCTGGAGCAGAAGAGAGACAGTTTTGTGTTGAGTGAGGACGCTAAAAGGTCCGAGTCCGGAATTCCTCACTCTTCGAAGAGTGACTTGAATGACGGTTAATTCGAGAGACCGCTCGTGAGGATCAGTCTTCGTTCTGCTGAGACGGTCTGCAGCTCGTTTTGTACTCCTGGTAGGTAAACCACCTGAATCAGAGCCTTGTGCTCCTGAGGCACCATTCCCACACCCTCACTGCTTCCCTGCATAACGGGTAAGAGTGTGCACCGCCCTGTTTGTTGATGTAATACATCACTGCCTTGTTGTTTGTTTCAAGGAGAATGTTCTTGTGACGGAGTATGTATGTCAAAGCTTGGACTCCATAGAGGATGGCTCTCATTTCCAGGACATTTATGTGAAGCTGAGACTCATCCTGAGTCCAAGTACCCTGGGTGTGGAGATCCTGGCAGTGAGCTCCCCAACCCATCAGGGACGCATCCCTGGTAATGGAGATCTGATGATCCAGAGGGGCGAAGGCATATCCTTCCAGAAGGTTGTCCTCCTGAGACCACCAGGTGAGTAACCTCTTCAGAGGTTCCGTTACCTTGATGAGAAAGGAATGAGGGTGAGTGGTTGGAGACCATAGAGTACTGACCATCCACAGAGAGATTCTCATGTGGAGACAAGCCAAAGGTACAGTGAACACCGAGGATGCCATGAGACCCAGCATCCGCTGCATCGAGAGGGCTTGCTCTAAACTGTGTTCTCTGATGAAGCAGGCCATCTGTAAGATATCGCTCCTTCTGTCCTCTGGAAGAAAAGCTTTCACACAGGAGGTGTCCAGAAGGGTTCCTATGAAAAGAAGCTTCTGGGAGGGCTGCAGCTGTGACTTTTTGAGGTTCAGCAGGACTCCCATGGACGTGAGGCAGTCTGAGGCTGTGGTCACAGCCTCCAGAGTCTCTTGCCTGGAGCAGCTTGCTAGAAGCCAGTCGTCCAGGTATGTGAACACTTGGATTCCGATTTTCCTTAGATGCGCCGCGAGAACTGCACAGCACTTTTTAAAAACTCAAGGCACTGAGGACAGCCCAAAGGGCAGGACTCTGAATTGATAGTGTTGACCCAACGCCACAGACCTTAGGTATTTGTGGTGATTTGGGTGTATGAGAATGTGCTCGTAGGCATCCTGCACGTCCAGGGAGGCTAGCCAATCGTGTTGATGAATTAAAGGTAGCAGAGAACCAAGTGATATCATTTTGAACTTTCCCTTGTGCAGGAATTTAACTTTCTGAGATCCAGAATAGGGCGCCTGCCGCCAGTTTTCTTTGGAACCAGAAAGTACTGGGAGTAGAAACCTGTGTTTCGTTGATCCAGTGGAACTACTTCTACCGCCCAGTTGTTCAGAACGCCTTGTACCTCGGAAGCAAGAAGGTCCGACTGTGCCGTAGACAGCCTGGACTGTCGCTTGGGAGGATGATCCGGAGGAATTTTCCGACAGATTAAGAGAGAGTACCCCTTGCGGATTATCCTGAGGACCCATTTGTCTGATGTAATAGATTTCTACTGGTTGTAGAACGGAGTCAGACGTCCTCCCACTGTCGAGGAAGAGTCCCCCTTGGGCAGCTGAGGTGAGACCTGGGACGGAAACTCAAAAGGTGGCACTGGGCGCTTTTGGCCTTGTGCCTTCTGCTGTGTTTTCTTTTGCGGCTGAGGGGTTTGGTTTCTGTTAAAGCTTCCTCTGTCACAAAAGGACCGACGGTCGTGAAACTGATGCTTGTTCCCACCTCCTCGAGAGGGAGTGGGCAGAGGTCTGTCTTAATGGCAGACCTAGTCTTCTGTGCAGCCTCTAGTGCTTGTTCCACCTGAGGCCCAAACATTTACATACCATCGAAAGGTAAGGCCATGACTTTCTGTTGGGCATCATTCGTAAAGCCCGAAGTATGCACTTGGCCACAGAAGGAATAAGAGACGGATTTTGTCACACCATCTGGGAAAGTGTCTTGAAAGAGGGCTGTACCGGAGGGGTTAAATCCATAGGGATTTCCGGAACATGTAGATATTGGAGACACAGAAGCTTCCCATGATCGAGTTCCATGGTCTGGAGAGAAAGAGTAGAATTTAAATTCTTGAGCAGAGACTTAAAGGAAATGTCTTCAACAACAGGCTCTGCAGGAGGATTGATCCCTGCCCCCAGAGCAGAATCAGCATCCACATTATTACCCAGCTGAAAATCCAGATCAGGATTAAAATCATCTCCCGACAGTCCAAGGGGGACTGTATAGATAGGAACAGAATGAAAACCAGGAGGAAGAAGAGAAGGAGAAAGAACTGGAGTCGAAAACCTCTGAAAATTAGACGGCGCCAGACACATCCTCGGCAGCGTGAAAGAGAACGGCACAGAGTACATAGACAGTGCTGACAAAGAAAACGGCGTTGCACACGGCGTCGACAGGGTATGCACCCATGGCGCGAAAGGGACCTCAACACCGGAGAAATTGGCACCGCAGTCGATGGCACCTTCGAAGAAGTCTGAGAACTGTGATTTGAAGGTAAAGGATGAAAAATGGCAGGAGATAAAGGCATTGGTGTGGACCCCTGCACCGCAGCCATGTGAGGGAGACAGACACCAGAGCACAGAGTCGACTGCACCAAAGAAGCCGCCATGCGACTAGGAAGTCCTAACCGCCCCGCTGATCCAAGAGAGACAGGCCCGAAAGCTCAGGCAACGGAATAGCAGGTTTGGGCAGTCGGGACAACCTCCGAGCCCACTGCTCCATAAGAGCGGCCCAATGGTGAAACTGCTCATCGGAAGCCCCTCCAATAGGTGGAGAAGGGCTCCGGTGTCAAAGAGACCGGCTACCAGAGACAGAAACCGGCGACTCCGAAAGAAGCAGAGACCGGCTCCTGACCCTAACAACTGACCGTCTATGCGCAGACCTACCAGAGTGCGACCTCGAGGGATGCAGTTTCTTCTTCGACCAGTGGTCTGAAGAAGATCTTGAGGTCCAACGGTGCCATGAATGGGACCACATATCCCCCACCCGAGCACTGGACCGTCCGTTGTCAGACCCTCCGGAGAGGGTGGCACACCAGACCCGCCCGGCTGACTTAACTTTCATACTAAGTCTCCTCATCACACCTGCCCGACTCATGGTCGATTCAGTCAATGGAGGGCTAAAGACTTCTTTCTTGTACAAACAAGAAATTTATAATATAATAATATAATCAGTACTTAGGATAAAAATACAAAATAATAAAACTGAAAACTAAGCTGCTAGTTTGAAGTTTGACTCTCGGAGGGTGAGCGACGTCATCACCGAAGTGCACTTGACGGTGGGAAAAAAGGAACTGAGGCGGTTGGAGGGTCGACGCCGAGATAGTCTATGTCGCACGAGCCTGGCTCGTAGTGCCGCTTCCAAATGTGAAAGCAAGAGGGAGGCAACCTGTATCTTCCAGCGGAAAGGAAGATCTGGCATCAAGGGGCAGAGGCGAGGTATATACCTCCCGGGTGGATGGGAGGAGCCAGCTTGAAGACTTCCGGTACATTTAAAGTGGAAGGGGACAATGCCAGGAAGTGTGGATGAACAATGTATCCACGCTCCTAGAAATATTACTGCAAATGCAGCTGACCTCCTGAGGGGAAGGTTGGTGGGAAAGTACCTGCTGCAAGAGCTGTTCTCGAAGATCTACTGTTATGGGAAGTTCTTACATAACTGCACTACCTTACTTCGAGAAACAGCTCTTGCAGCAGGTTACACCATTAGGACTGAGTCCCAAGCAGTGATAAAGATGACCCCTGAATTTGGGAGGAGGATAGGAGAAGGGTGAAAGGGAACCCCTTATGAAAGAAGCCCCTGCAGGACAGCAAGGCCAAAGCCCGCTCTGCACCTGGAGGCAATGTCCAGACTGTAGTGTCTGATGAATGTGTGCGCTGTGCACTGTAGCCCAAGTGGCTGCTGCACAGATGGTAGGAGTTGAAACATTTTTCAGGGAGGCGAATGATGTGCCATCCCTCTGGTAGCGTGACCCTTTACCGGTTCCGGTAAGGTTAATTCCGCTTCTGGTAACAGAACACAATGCAGTTTATCAACCATTTTGAGAGTGTCTGTTTAGACATTAGTGCCCCTAACATTTTGTGGGCAAAAGACAAGAACAACTGGTGAGACTGTTGGTGTGGTCTGGTCCTAGTCAAGTAGAACCAGAGTATCCTGTGCACATCCAGTGTGTGCAGGAGAGCCTCTCCCCTACTGGAATATTCTGGTTAGTAAACCAGGAGGTCGATATCCTGGTTGAGAGTTAACTCTGACATTACCTTGGGTAGAAACTTAAGATTGGTTCTTAGGACACCCTGTCCTTATGAAAAATCAAATATGGCTCTTTGCACATGAGTGCCTGGAGCTCAGAAATTCTCCTTGCAGAGGTAACTGCAACTAAAAATAACGCCGTCAAGGAGAGAAGACATAGCTCGCAATCCGCGGCTGGTTCAAAAGGAGGTAGTGCGAGTTGTTCTAAAACAAAGGGAAGATCCTAAGGAGTGATCGGATCTCTAACGGGTGGCTTCAAGTGGAAGATGCCACGCAAGAAGGTGCAGGATATGTCCAGTTGTACAAAGGAATTTTCCCCAAAAGGTGCATGGTACGCAGATATTGCAGAAAGGTTAACCTTTACAGAGGAGTAACTCAGACCCGCTTCTGATAAGGAAAGGCGGTATTCTAATACCGATTTCACCGGGCAAGTAAAAGGGTCCAGGTCATGGGCCGAGGACCATAAGCAAAATCTGCACCATTTCATGGCATACATGGCACGAGTAGAGGGTTTCCTTGCTGCCACCAGGATGTCAGCCACTCTAAGACTTTGTGGCGAGACACTGCTAGGTCCTTAGGAGCCAGGCGTGCAGGTGTAAGGATGTCAGATTTGTGTGAATCAGAAACCCGTTGTCTTGCAACAGTAAGTGCGAGCTGAGTGGAAGAGGAAAGGATGGCTCGCTCGCCAAGCGTTCGAGAAGAGGAAACCATATCTGTCTGGGCCAATATGGGGCCACCAGAATCATGACTGCTCTCTCGTCCTGCAGCTTGAGCAGGACTCTGGCTCAAAGGGAAGGGAGGAAAGGCACAGAGAAACCTGCCTGTCCAGGAGAGGGACAATGCGTCTCGCCAGAAAACACAAGGCCCTGGATCTAGCGAGCAGAAACTGGGCAGTTTTGTGTTGCATGGGGAGGTGAACAGATCCAGTTCTGGCATCCCCCATTTTGCAGAAAAGAGTTTCTGCCACTGGTTGTAGGAGCTCCCACTTGTGTGTGCTGGATTGAGATCTGCTGAGTAGATCCGCCAGCGTGTTCTGTAACCCAGGAACATGAACTGTCGACAGGGTGATATTGTGCTCTATTGCCCAGTACCATATCCTCATCACTTCTCGACAGAGCTGGTATGAGTGGGTGCCCCCTTGTTTGTTGATACAGAATACTACTGACATGTAATCTGTTTGTATCAGTAGGTGCCCTGGGGATAGATCCGTTTGCAAGGCCTGAAGGGCATAAAGGACCACCCTCATCTCGAGGACGTTTATGTGACGGGCTCCTTCAATTCCTGACTATAGCCCCTATGTCTTTTTGCCTCCCAAATGGGCACCCCAGCCTGATCCTGACGCATCCGTGGTCAGGATCAGTGAAGGAGTAGGAGACAGGAAGGGAACTCCTGCCGTGAGGTGTTTCTGGAACTAGCCACCATTGCAAGACTCGGAGAACAGAGTTGGGGACCGAGACCAGCTGATCTAGGTCATCCTGGCATTGGTCCCGTTGGACCCTCAGTGTCCACTGAATGGTTCTCATGTGTAAGCATGATAGAAGAATCGTGGCTATGGCGACTGCCATGTGGCCTAGAAGAGACAGCATGGTCCTTGCTGAAACCTGTTTTTGTCCCATGATGTGCCTTGTCAAGCTTCGGAGATGTTCTGCCCTGTCTTCTGGTAGAAAGGCCCTTCCCTTTGTGGTGTCCAATACCACACCAATGAACTGCAGTCTGGCATGGTGTAAGGGTCGATTTTGACAGGTTGATGGAGACACCTAGGGAGTAGAATATCAAATAGGTGTCTTGTAGAGCCTGATTTAGCTCTCCCTGGGACGAAGCCATCAGGAGCCAGTCATCCAGGTAGGGGAAGATATAGTGGCCCCTTCTCCTGAGTGCCGCAGCTACTACTGCCAGGCATTTGGTGAATACCCTCAGAGCTGATGGCAGGCTAAAAGGCAGGGCTCAGAATTGGTAGTGATGACCCTGGAATTCAAATCGTAGGAACCTCTGGTAATGTTTCGCAATTGGGATGTGGAGGTAGGCATCTTGCATGTCCAACGATGCAAGACAAGCATCTGGGTGTAGCATTGGGTTTAAGCCTGGCAAGGTGACCATCCTGAAGCACTATAATACCACAAAGGTGCTGAGATCGCCGAGGTCCAGGATGGGGCCAAACTCCCCCATCATTTTGGGTACTAGGAAGAAGTGGGAATAGTACCCTTTCCCCTCTCTGTATCCATGGGACTTTCTCTATGGCCTCCTTCTTTAGAAGGGCCCGGATCGCCTCTTGAATCAGTGTGGCATGTTGTCTTGAATACTGAGAGCGTAGTGGTGGTCTGGAATGGTGATTGACCAGTGAATTCGATAAGAGTGCTCCCTTTGAATTAGTTGAAGCACCCGTTGGTCTGCAGTGATTTGTTGCCATTCTGTCAGGTGCTTTGAGAAACGATCCCCGACCTTTTCTTCCTTTGAACCGGAGGGGGAGGAGGGATTTGTAATAAGTCAGGCAGTGGAGGGGGACAGGAGGGTTGCCTGAGGGGCTTTTGTGTTCCTGGCACCGGATCCTCCTGCAGCTCAAGATAGGTCCTTGCGGTTAAAGCCACCTCTCTGCTGCTGACTGACTCGAGGCTGCTGTCCCAGTTTTCCTTTAAAATGGTTCTGCTGCCACCGAAATGGTTTCAGCTTTGGTCTGTAGATGGCTTGTACAGATTGTACTATCTTTCCGGCATCTTACAATTTTTTCACTATCTTTTCAGATTCCTCTCCGAAAAGAACAGAGCCCTTGAAGGGGGATGTCTAGCATGCCCCTCTGGATGTCCAGCGTAAAGCCTGATACCCTCAACCAACAGTGTCATCTTAGGCACACGCCTGATGCTGCACTTCTTGCGGCTGAATCCAGAGAGTCATATGCTGCTCTGAGTACCTGTGTGCCCACATCAGAGACTGTCCAGAGAAGCTTTGTAAGTTCTTCCTTTTGGTCTCCATCTGGAAGGTTGTTAACCAAATCTTGGCCATGTTCCCACAGGGCATTTTGAAATTGGACCATGCGGGTAAGGAAGTTTAATGAGTGGACGGAACATGTTGCTGAGGCATGCATTTTCCTCCCGATGGAGTCGAGTTGTTTTGACTCCTGGTCCAGGGGCTGGGTGCTCAGATGTTGTGGTCACTGTGACCTATCATGTGTGGTGGTGATCACCATGGAATCTGCCACTCGTTGCTCTCCCAGATAAGGCTCCTCCAAGGGAGCCCGATATAGGCGGTCTGCCTTTTTAGGGACTGCTGAGGAAATGAAGGGGTGCTTCCATGCAGCCTTGGTCACATCCTGGAAGGTATCGACTAATGGCGGGACCACCACTGGTGTGTGATCCTTTTGTCTTAGATACCTGGCGAGGTGGCGCCCTTCAGGATCTAAGTCTTCCATGTCCCACCTCATGTTTTCTTGGATATGCCTCATTATATCTATAAATGTTGGATCGTCTGGGGGGAACCTAGGCAAATCCCTTGGATCTGGTGAAGGGATGCTGAAAGGAGAGCCTGATCTGGAGGATGTGTAAGAGGAGGAGTGAGACTAGTCAGAGGAATTTGACCTCCTGTGGTGCTTCTTGGACCTGTGTACGCTTGGTGAGCGGCAAGGGGTCTGTGATGGAGACCTCAGCCGCTTCTTTTCTTTGTGCCTCCTTGACATGTGCACTCTCGGTGAGCGGGAATGGGTCTGTGATGGAGACCTCGGCCGCTTCTTGTCCTTAGACAAGCCCCTGGATTTTGTGACTTTCCTACCTCGGGGGTGGTCTGGTTGGGCTTTGGGCTTTTGGAAGTGGCTGGTTCTCCACTGGTGGTTTGGTGGGAACGACATCTTTCCTGATGGTTTCTCACTAACAGGAAAACAATTCCTTCACCTCTGAAATGTTGAGGCCAGACGTCTGACCTGGCGTCTGTCTCTCCAGAGGGCTGTTTGACAGTTTCTACTGTACAGCGGTCTGTGTACAGCGCACCCGTCGTCTGATCCTTGGATGGTGTCGGGGTGGGGGGAGGTCTGCATCCTCCCATCTCCCAATGCCTGGTCATCACTTAAACGTTCAACCCCTGCGTCAGTACCCTCCTCATCCAAACGCGGGATGGGCCGACATCCAGTATTGGTGAGGTGATGTCCTTTTTCTGGGAGTGGACCTCGGTCGGAGGCCATTGGTCCTTGGGACATTTAATGGGCATCTGCTCTGATGTCCGCCTGCAATCTGAGGTCCACTTAAGGGACTCAAGTTCTGAGGTCCATTTAGCGGATGTCCCCGAGGTACCTCTGGGGGGTTGGGAGGCCAACCTCCATTGGTCAGGATCCCGGCGCCGGTCCAGGGAGTCGGGGCTTGTGACTGGGCGATCTGTGGAAGCAGATCGGCCTGTGAAGCCCGAAGGCCGGCTGTGAGTATGGTCTTTAGGGCTGGACTTTGGCAGGTGGAGGTAGGGTCTTTGTCAGAGATGGAGATCTGTTGGAGCAGATCGAATCCGAGTTCCCCTGGAGTCGGACATCCACTTGGATGGGGAGTGCTCTTTCTCCCTTTTCTTCCGTTTTTCTTTATGTTTCCCTGACTTATGAGAGGACTCTTCCCTGGAGGAGGTACTTTGTTGCATTGCTGCTAATCTCTTTTCTAGGAGAAAGGTCTCTAAAACTTTGTGAAGGCAGATCCTCGTGCGATTGTTAAAGTTCTGGCAAATGGGACAGGGCTTTGTGTCATGTTTTAGGCCTAGGCACCTGACACAGGCTGTACGTTCGTCCTTAAATGGGATTTGTTTGCAACAAGCACACTGTGAGGAGTACCTTTCAACGGACGACGTCCGGGAAGATGACATACAGAAAGTAAATACAGTCAAACTTTTTCGAAAAAACAAATAAAAAGGAATACTTAAGTAATGGCGTTGCTTAATAGCTGAAGGAGTCTGTGGAGCTGATGCTTGCGAGTCGATGGCAGGAAAAGAATTAAGGAATGCTGGGGGACTGCCCTTTCATGATGTAGGTGACATCAGGAGTGGTCCCCCACTGTATGTAGCTAGCTAGAAGCTGCCTGCCAGCTTCAGTCCTAATGGTGTAACCTGCTGCAAGAGCTGTTTCTCGAAGTAAGATCTTGGATGATTTCTGAATGAAGAAAGCAGTTTTGCAAGTTTATTTCGAGTCAGTCCCATCTTGGTGCTCTGGACCTACCTTTGAGAATTGCACTGCAAAATCCTTAAAAGTAAGTGGATGGCTTTCAGTCGTTGATGTCCTGTCTGGCGGCAAGCCACACCTACTTGCCACTCCCAGATGTCAGCTAGCAGGAGGTACTGGAGGGCTCTCTCATCTGACAGCACCTGCTTCAGGATTTCAAAGCCTGGAGCAAAGGAAAACACGAGACTGAAAGTAGCAGTATACTTGCGAAACCTGAAGTAGCACAATTTTTCAAAATCAGTGGTCACTGGCTTTGATTTCCTTATGTAAGGTTTATGGCATTGTAATCTGTGGAATATTTAAAAGGAAAAAGGCAGTATTTTGGCAGATCTGTTGACACATCAGTGTGTTAACACTGTAACGTACTGGCATGGTAACACTGTATTGTGGTGGTGACGGAAGGGACTCAGGGCCCATCTTTACTCCCTGCTGTAGCATGGCAGTAAATCAATACTCAATTTCGCTGCAATAAAGGAGATGCTTTGGGGTGCCTCCAATCTAGGAAGTTCATCTCCTCAGGAACCAATCAATTAGTCTGGACCCTACTGGTCAGGTGACAGACCCAGTCAGTGAGCTGTGCAGCAGTCAAGAGGTTAGATTTCTGCTGCCTTTTAGAGAGGGGGGCCTCCAAAAAAATCAAACAGCATCAGACACCACTATGGGGATGCCAACACCCAATCTCCCCAAAGCGGACCACTGAATGATCACAGTCCATTTCTGAACCCAGGTTGCCAGTGTAGCCCTATCGCTGTGTTACTGCCCTGCCACACACTAGGCACAGGACTACAAATCTCAAGCTGAGTAAAGTTCTTCCACTTTTGTTGTACTTACAAATCTATTACTGCAAGATGACTTGGGGATTAGTTATTTTTGCTGGCCAGCAAAAGGAGGGCTAGGAAATATTTCCTGTTTTCAGCCTGTGGGTTTCGGTGGGGGGGGGGCGCATGTGTAAAACTAAGTAATACTGAACCAGGGCTTAAGCTGTTTGTGGCCATTTGTAGTACACTGGATGCTCTCACCTGTTTGAAACCTTCCACGATGACCACCAGTTACTGTAAACTTGTAGCCCCATTCTGTGTTGCTCATATCTGAGGTGAAGCGGAAGTACAGCGTGTCCCCTGTGTGGGAGAAGAAAAAAGTGAACTTACACAACCACTGTAATGCATTATTATCTACCTGAAATGGGATAAGAAAGTGATAGGACATGACGGGGCATGCATTACAGGATTTTAATGCACACACCATAGGAGCGAGGTATAAGGCCAAAGGCAGAGTGCCCTTATGCCTCTGAGAAGTGCATTCAGATCCTTTAATGCACACCCTTGAGTGGCTTACTGAACTTATAAAATTGCTCACTGCTATTATGTATTATATGTAAAGTGTAACATTTTCAATATCTTTTTTTGCATAAAAATCATTTGTTTAAATACATATATTTTTAATTTTTTTTTAGTAATTTAGCAGGAATCAAACAGATATATGCAAAATTAAATCTTCTATACAACATATCCGTATCCAATTCACAAGACATAGTAGGGGTAATTATATGTCAGGTTTGTACAGTCAACCAATTGTATAAAGTTTCATATCTTTTTCCAGGAATATGGTATGAGCTAAAAGAGATAAATTAACCATCTTATACAGCCTATTGTCATTTGTTCAGTTTCCATGGTATAAATGTGATAGGATTGGAAGATTAATTAAATTAGCATTTGAATGTCAGATCTTCTAAGATAAGTAATTCAAAACTACTGTAGAACTCATTAAATTACCAAAATCCTGCCATATTTTATCACATAAGTTATAGTCAGTGGACATAGTGAACCTTTTGATTCTTATACACGTCAATCATCAGATTCATCCAAGTATTAAATTCTGGGGGGGAAGGAATCTTTCCACTTCATCAGAATGCATTTATGTGCATTTATTGTGCCCAACATTGCTAATCACCATTTACAGTTTTCATCCATTCTCTCTGAGTATCCACATAACAGCAGCAGCCAGCAAGTTTTTTGGTAAATCTAAGGCTGCTGATCGAGATAATGTATGTAAAATGTTATCCCAAAAATGTTTAATCATGTGGCATTTCACAAACGTGTTCTATTGTACCATTTCTTACTTTACATCTAGGACATAGACTTGTGCAGTCTGGATTCGTTAAATTTAATCAATGCAGGGTAAATTCTATGAATCAAGTTAAAATATATCTGTAAAAGTTTCAGTGATACTGTGCCCACTTTTGCAAAGTTAATAACACGTTGCCATATTCAATCATTTATGCTGCCTGCTACTTTCATTTCCCATTTTAATTTCAAGATCGAAAGATTATGTCCACTTTTTTCCATCACAGTCAAGTAAATATTAGAGCTCATTTTGGTATAACTAGCTTGAGTTAGTAATACTTCCCAAACATTTAGGTGGGGTACTGTTAAGTTCCAACTTGTGCGTACATAATCTCATATTTGTAAAAAGTGAAAAAATGTAAATTGGGAAGATTGCAATTTTGTTTAACCTTAGCAAAGCTCATAAAACCATTATGGTCAAATAAATCCTTAATTTCCTTTGCCCCCTTATCATACCATTGTTTGTATCCATAATCTACCGTGGATGAGATGAAAGAGCCATTTAAGTAGATTGGAGAGAGTGCTGAAATATTTTGAGAAGTACTGGTCAGTTTGAACACTTTGTCCCATATACGGTATAGTACATGTAGTGGAAGTACATGAGTTTTTTTTATTTTGGATCCATAGGGTCCTGCGTACAGAATGTGTTTAAGATCATAATACGGAGTTATAAGTTAGTTCACGCTGAGTGGGTAGCCAATCATAATTTGGGTGAAAGCATGCGTATATTATAGCACTACTGGCAATAAGAAAATACCACAGCAGGTTTGGTAATGCAAGACCACTCATAAGTTAAGGGATTTATAATTTACCCAGTTTCAGTCTGGGCTTTTTGTCCTTCTACTGAAATTTTTTTAAATAATCTTTTCCATTGTTTTTAAAAATGCATCATTCAATATAATAGGGAGTGTCTGAAATAAAAATAGTGTTTTGGGTACGTTATTAATTTTTATTACGTTAACTCGATCAATTAAAGTTAAAGGTAGGGTTTCTCAATGATCCAAATCTTTTTTGAGACTAGAATTTAATTGTTCAAAGCAATTAGGAAATAAACTAGGTAGGTCCTGATCTAATTTAACACCTAGATATTTAAGGTTGGGGATTTTTTTTATATTAAGATTTTATATGTACTTAAAAGGATCAGTGTGTGACTTAGATTCTACTGTATTAATCTGGATTTGCTCCAATTTATCTTATATCCTGAAACTTGGCCAAATTGTGTAATAATTGTTTTTAGTTCTTGACTTATAAAGTTCAGGTTAGAAGTACATACGGTTGGGCCGGTGGTACTGAGAGTTGAGGTGCTGGATGCCACACCTTGCATCACACCCACACCCCGGGTTCGATGACGGACTTGGCTGGCCTAGGGTCAGCAGGGAGGGAGAGGATGGATTGTCCGGAGGATAGCTCTCCTCTCCCTTGGGAGGGATCCTGGGTTGCTCGGTGTCCTCGTGGCCTCCGACGGAGATCAGGGGCACCTGCAGGCACACCAGCCGATGCAAGGGAGGTGGGCAGATGCCAGCAGGGTAGCCATGCACAGGCGTCATTGCATGCTGCACTCCGGGGGGGGGGGGGCAGAAGTGGAAAACCTCTGCCAGCCGGGTGAAGCGACAGCGATCCTCCAGGGGTTGATGCTCCACACACCCAATGCCGGCCATGACTCCAACCCTACCTCCTGGGGTTCCTCGGCCTTCTCCTCTGGGGCCAGGAGAGGTGGGGATCCTGACTCCACTGTATCAGTTGGAAGGAGTGGTTCAGGAGGGCGGTTAGGGGCAGAAGTCAAGTGAGTTCAGCCTGAGAGAAGCACCAGTCTGGCAGGAGAGAAAAAGAGTTCACAAAAAAGAAGTATATATCAGAGGATCATCAGCATATAAACTTATTTTATGCTCCTGCATGCCAGCCGTTAGAAATAAGAAGAAGATCATAGTACTAACAGCAATGGTAAGTGGTTCTATGGCCAAACCAAATATTAATGGGGAATAGGGGACATCCCTGTCTTGTCCCATGCTGTAGATGTATAGGATCTGGTAATTCTTTGTTCGTCTTGATTCTAGCTGTAGGATATGAATATTAGTATATCCACCCATCTCCTAAATTTCAGCCCAAAGATCATATTTTTCAGTAGAGTTTTAAGATATCCCCACTTGACCAGGTCAAACGCTTTTTCTGCATCTAATGAAAAGATGGGAGTAATCTGTATTCTTAAATTTATCTATCAGACTAATGGTGCCTCTGATATTCGACTTCAATTGCCTTCCCTTGATAAATTCATTTTGGTCTAGATGAATAATATATGGTAGTATGTCTTCTAATCTCTTTGCTACGATTTTTGTCAAAATCTTGATGTCTGCATTTATGAGAGAAATAGGTCTGTATGATCTGGGTAGACATTTTTTTTTTTTTTTTAATGGAAAAATGTTGGATTCCTGTGTGGAATGATGAAGAGTATGGTGCCCTATAATGTCCTCAAACAATATTTTTAGTTGTAGATCGATAAAATCTGAGAAAGTTTTACAAAAATCTAAAGGTATGCCATCTGGGCCCAGTGCTTTCCCAGTGGGGGAGATTTAATAGCATGTTCTATTTTGTTTATGGATATTTCTGCCTCTAAAATCGATTTTTGAAATTCTGTAAAAGTAGGGTGAGGGACAGACTGCAGAAATTATTCAATGTCAGTTGTGTCTTCAGTTCTTTCTGTATTATATAATTGTTGTAAAAAATTACAAATGCTTGGTTTACTTCTACTGGATCTGATATTAAGTTACCTTTTTAATTCTGAATGTTTATAATCGTGTCAGCTTCTTTCTCTTTTCACAGTTGCCAAGATAGGATCCGATCAGGTTTATTCCCCAATGCGTAATATTTTGCGCATATGTATAGGATCTGTTTTTCTGCCTCATATGTTGCCAATTTATTATATTAATTTCGAGTATCCATTAATTCTTGTAAAATTCTAGGATCATATGTTAGTTTGTATAAGTTATCTTTCTGATTTAGAAGATGTTCCAGGGATTCCATATTCTGTTTTCTTTTTTTTTTTTTTATTATAAGATATTGTGATGCCCCTGATGTATGCTTTAAAAGCATCCCACACCACTGTCACTGAGGTGTCAGCTGATTTACTGCTTTCAAAGAACATAGTCGCTTCTTGTTGAATTTTAGTATAATTCAAATTTATTAATAAAGTAGGATCTAATCTAAATAAATGTGATGTGCTTTTATGTTTACTATTAATAGTCATTAGAACCGGGGCATGATCTGATCAATTATTTCTTTATATTTAATATCTTGTATACAGTGCAGTGTTTTATCAATCAAATAAAAATGTATTCTAGAGTATGTCTGATGCACTGATGAGATGAAAAAAATGAATACGTTGTAGTCCATACGTAAGCGTGATGTCGTGACGTTGGTTCATTGTCCGTTGTCTCTTCCAGGTATCGCGTTTGGCGTTTTTCGCTGTGAGCTACATTCTTTACCTGAGCTTTATAGCCTGTGATTTACCTGCTCTGTTAACCTTCTGTAGTACGTTTTATGTAATCTAATTACTTTGCAGGTCTGCTGGCCATACATTTGTTTCTAGGTGTCATGTAGCACCTTTGCGATTACCCTGCTTCTCTCTATGTTGATTTCTTTGAGAGAGCCTGCTTATATGCTGTATATCTTTTTCATTAAAACAATTTTTGTATACAGCCCTTTTGCTGACCCCTGTTTCTCTTTTCAGTGGCGAGTTTGTTTGTTTCAACTCCAGGGGTATTGTGCAATCCTCTGTCTTTTTGAGACTCCACAGTCCTTGTAATTTTCTCTTGGACTTCACTCTATTATTGTGAATATTTTAACTTTGTCAAAGGCTTTGCACAACTATGAAGTTTCAGAGCTAAAGTCTGGATAAACCTAAACGTGAAGACCCTCTGCATGTAACCCTTTATCTTTTCTGGCCTTTCTGAGTATTTTTTTTCACGGTCATGATAGTAGTGTGACTTAACAAATACAGACCAGGGTAGAATACTGGTGCCTTAGTTAAGAGTTTAGAAAGCACCAGTTTGGACCCCACCCTTCTCTATGTGCCTGGTCCAGAATGATTCTTTCCACTGGATAATTCAGACCCAGAGCTTTGGATAGCAGTTTTTAAAAGAAAGGCACAGGATCACCCTTACCTTCCACCCCTTCTGCTATTTTTATTAGTTTTAAGTTACTTCTTCTTGATCTGTAAGTTTTTTCTGTAATTATTGCAATTGAGGGGCATGGTTTCTCAGCGTTTCCTGCACTGGATTCAAATTATCTTCTAATGAGCTGACACGCTGTTCAGGTTCAGAGGTTCATAATGACTGTGTGTTAAGTTTATCCCCAATGTTATTAACACATTTTGTTAATGATAACAGTGTTGAGGTAATATAATCAAATCCTTAATTTTCCCCTTGATTTCATTTTTGAACTGAATCAACGTATTAATTTGCGTATCTGCATGGTTAGATGTTAAAGTGACCAAGGGTTCACTACTAGTAGTAGTATTCATTTTTTTTTTTTTTTACTTAAAACCATTTTCAGTGAATGTTGTGCAAATGTATTTATTACTTTTCCTGTAGAGCTGCCACTTACACTTTGTATCGATATTGTCGAGTTTGTCATGGGGTCAGCCAGCGGCATGGCTGTATCGGTGTTCGCGTCATACTGTGCCAAATCCTGTTCAGAGTCACCCGGCTAGTCAAAATACTAGTTTCGCTATCATTATTCCACTTACAGATAGACATGAAGAAAAAAATTACTCACCTTAGTAATGTTGTTTCTTCTAATGGAGTCTTGCTATATTATGACAGTAGCAGTTTGTCCCACCACTAGAACTGCTCCGGAGGTGAAATGGTTAATACCATTCCAAAATAGAACTTTGAGCACGAGCTCTAAGAAGCAGCTCTATCTGTGTAATTTCAAACCTGAACTGTCAGATCTTTACGAGCAAAAACTCACTAAGGTCTGTATGGAAGCTGTAACCTACACTAGCCAAATGGCTACCTAAATATTAACAACCATTGCTGGTCCCAACACCCAAGACTCAAGTCAGGGGACCAGAACTACTATCACAATTCTAACAACATGAGAATAAAACAACAGTATAATAAAACACACACACCCCAAACTCCCAAAAGGGGAGAAAAGCTAAAAGGGCATAAAATAGTGCCCACACTAAGTTGCCCGCACCCCACCCAAGTAGAAGTTCTGAGAGGGGCAGGCTTGGGGGGGAGGTCATAATATAGCAAGACTCCATTAGAAGAAACAACATTACTAAGGTGAGTAATTTTTCAAACAACATGAAGTCTTGCTATATTATGACAGTAGCAGACTACACAGCAGTACCTCCATGGAGGAGGGCAGAACCTACTTAGGAATAGGCTCTGAAGAACAGCTGCCAAACCGAGCATCTGTCCTGGCCTGGACATCCAGGGAGTAATGCTTGGTAAAAGTGTGTACCGCTTTCCAAGTAGCAGCCTGGCATATCTCTAATATAGGGATGTCTCTGGCAGCAGCTAGAGACGCAGCTGTACGCCTGGTAGAATGCGCCTCAAGCCAGAGGGGGATCTCTGCCCAGTTTCTGATAAAATTGGATACAAGAGACAATCCACCTGGCAATTGATCTCTTAGTGGCAGGTTTGCCTTTCTCAACTTCACCATAGGTAAGGAAAAGTTGGAGGGATTCGAACCTGTGAACTTTGGTACGCTCTATATAGTAACTAAGAGCTCTCTTAACATCCAGGCTGTGCAACCTCCTCTCACCAGAAGAGGAGTGATCAGTGAAAAATACTGGAAGGGAGATAGATTGGTTATGATGGAAATCTGAAACCACCTTAGGTAAAAACTTCCTAGTAGTCCTAAGGACTACCTTATCCCTGTGGAAAGAAATAGTCAGTTTCCACTGACAAGGCTTGCAACTCACTTATGCGTCTAGCAGAAGTGATAGCCACCAGAAAAACAGTTTTCCAAGTTAGATACTTAAGCTCTGCAGAAAACAGAGGTTCAAAAGGGGGTTGCATTAACTGGGCAATACAAACATTAAGGTCCCAGGCAGGGGCCGGTTCCCGAAAGGGTGGATTAGTATGGAGTAATCCTTAAAAAACTTGGAAAACACAGGGATGACTTTCCTGTGACACAAAAGCAGATACAGCTGCCAAATGGACTCTCAGGGTAGCTGGTCTGAGACCCAAGGAATTAAGATGGACCATGTAATCTAATACAATGGGCAAATCAGCAGATTCTGGGAAATATTTTTCCAGCACACCAAATGGAAAACCTTTTCCATTTAGAACTATAAGTAGCTCCTAGTGGAAGGCTTTCTGGAAGCCTTTAGGATTTCAAGAACACCTTGAGAGAGGTGTAAATCAGCAAACTCTAACTCCTCAAGAGCCAGGCCTTGAGGTTGAGGGATTTGAGGTCCGGATACCAAACCCTTCCCTGGGCACAAGTTAACAGGTTGTGAATCCTGGGAGGCAAAGGGAAGATGGATTGTCAGTGACAGAAGGAGTGGGTACCAGGGCTGCCTGGCTCAATCCGGGCAATCAGAATCACCCTGCAAGGCTGAGATCTGATTTTGACTAATACTTTGAATAGGAGAGGGAAGGGAGGAAAGCATAAAGAAATCCCCTCCCAATCCAGGAGAGAAGGCCATCCAGGGGACTGAGCCCAACACTGGAGGCCTGCAACAGAACAGAGGAAGTTTGTGATTGTCTGGGGCTGCAAAAGATCTATCTGAGGGGTGCCCCATCTGGCAAAAGACTATCCCTAGCACTTGAGGATCCAGGGACCATCGTGATGGCCCTGGGAAATCCTGCTGAGAGCATCCGCTAGGACATTGTCCTTCCCTGGAAGATGAACTGCTATGAGGGAAGTGTTCAGGAACAGGCCAGAGACCACAACTTCATTGCCTCGGTGCGCAAGGCCAAGACCGAGTGCCCCTGCTTGTTGATGTACCACATTGTTGTGGTGTTGTCTGTTCTGACTTGTATCACCTTGTTGTGGACAGATGCAGAAAATGCTTGAAGAGCTAAAAGACAGCTCTGAGTTCCAGAAAATTGATGTGAGCAGAGATTCCGGGAGACCACACTCCCTGAGTGGAAAGGTCGCCCATGTGGGCTCCCCAACCCAGAAGGGAAGCATCTGTAGTGAGAGTCAAATTGTGAGCAGGGGGAATGAAGGGGACCCCCAATCTTAAATTGCTCTGATCCTGCCACCACTGGAAGGCCTGGATCAAGGTTCGAGTCACTGGGACCAACTTGGAAAGGGGGTCTCTTCTCTGAGACCAATAGGTTCTCAAGAGAAACTGAATGTCTCTCATCTGAAATCTTGCTCCCTGCACAACAGCTGTGGATGCAGCAACGTGTCCCAGGAGCTGCAGAAAGTGTCTTGCTGGTCGAGAGACCTGCAGGGTGAAGGAGGAGGCCAGAGTCACTAAATTCGTCACCCTTTCTAAGGGAAGAAAAGCTTGGCTAGCTTTGTGTCCAACTCTGCACCTATAAAGGTGAGTACCTGGACTGGTTCCAGAACCGACTTTGGTAGATTTAGCAGAAAGCCCAGGGAGGTGAGAAGCTGCTGGGTAACTTGCAGGTGAGATTTTACCTGTTCTGGGGACTGGCCTACAATGAGCCAATTGTCTAGATAGGGAAAAACAGCAATCCTTTGCCTCCTTAAGTGAGCCACTGCTAGACACTTTGTGAATACCCTTGGGGCAGAGGTAAGGCCGAAGGACATTGCTCTGAACTGGTAATGACCTGAGGGTAGTTCGATCTGAGGTACTTTCGTGGGAGCTTCTGATTAGGGCGGGAAATAGGCATCCTTGAGGTCCAGGGAGGCTAACCAGTCCCCTGGCCTTAGGGAGGGTAAAATCATTGCCAGAGTTACCATTTTGAACTTTGGTTTCAAAAGATGCTTGTTCAGATATCTGAGGTCTAATATGGGCCGCCATTCTCCTGTCTTTTGGGGTAAGGAAGTATCTGAATACAGACCCTGCCCTGGTGCAGGGAGGAACCTTTCCACTGCTCTGAGCCAACAAGGTTGAGACCTCTGCTTCCAGAGCAAGGGTCTCTGAAGCACTTGTAGTAAAAGTCTGCTTCTCAACTTGGGAAACTTTTGAAGCTGAGAACCAGACCCTGGCTTACTACTTCCAGAACCCACTTGTCTGAGGTTAAAGAAGCCCAGTTCTGACTGAAGTAAGCCAGCCTGCCCCTACCGGTAAAGGAGACCGGCCCTGGGCACCCCATCAGGGTGCCTGCTTAGCAGGTGCTTTAGGCTGAGGGGTGGGAGCAGGCTTGCCCACCCCTCGCCTGCCTCTGCCTCTGAAGAAGCCCCTCTGAGCATAGGCAGAGGAGGCCTGAGTCTGGTAAAAGGCCTGTGAAAGGCCTGCCCTACCACCCCTGGGGGTATGCCTCCTGAGGGTGGCTTGCAGCTCCTTAGCTTCAGAGCACTTTTGTAAGTAGTCCTATATTCATCCATCTTTTCATGTAATCTCTGTCTGCTCCCCAAACAGAGAATTTCCCATCACAGGAAAATCCATAGCCTTAGTCTGGGTATCCTGTGACAGACTAGTACACCTGAGCCAGGCCAACCTACGAAAAGCTACAGATGTGGCCATGACCTAGAGGAAACATCATTAACATCCACAGCAGCATGAAACTGTACCTTAGAAGCCTCAATGCCATCAGCAGCCACCTGTTCTAGTTCGCTAGCCAGCTGGCGCTAGGCTTGCTTGGCTAATTCCATAACAGTATCCCATCTAGATTTCTGATACCTAGCTACATAAGCCATATAATTTGCTTGCCTGAGTCCCAGAGAGGCTGCCATATACTGTTTTTTGCCATGGCATCAATCTTCCTGGAATCCTTGTCAGGAGGATGTGAAGCCAGGGGATATTACTTTATCACAGGCTGCAGCCTGAACTACCCCAACATGACTGCATTGCTGAGAAAGGAATTCTGTATCAGGACCTGACAATGTGTACCTTCTGTCCATCTTTTTATCTACAGGAGGCACAGAATTAGGAGCTTTTAAAATTTTTATTGTTTGCTTCCTAAAAGACTTATGCAAAGGAATAGACAATCTCCTAGACTCTGGAATATCCATCATTTCTACAAAATCAGGCTCCTCTTGCTCATCCACAGCTTCTTCCAAGGGAAGCTGGAGGGTTTCAGCAACTTTTTTGTAAAACATAAAATGAGATGGGGACTCAGATAGCATAGGGGGAGATTCTAGAGGTCTGTCTGGGGAAATGTCCGGTTCAATGGGCACACCCAGACCTTCCCAGCCACATTCATACTGTTCATAATCATCCTCCCCCTCCTCTGCTTCATAAAATTCCTGAACATCATATTCCTGAACCACTGGAACCGGACGAACCGACCTTTTGCCAGATAGTGGCGGTTCGGACGGAACCTGAGACAGTGACTGGACAATTTGTATGGCTTTTGCTATCTCTGCAGCAGTTGGAGAAGGGGTTTTGGACTACAAACCTGCTGACTTTCTTGTTTTCTTTACTGGAATTGGTTCCTCAGAACCAGCTTTTCTTTTGCCTGAGGAAGTCTCGCCCTGGTCAGAGGGCACTCCCTCCGGTTCGGTTGGCACCAAACCGGGCTGGCCATCCGGGTCAGCGGACTTTTTGGCCTCTCGTTCCCTGAGCCTGCCCAATCTCTTTTCCAGGGTGGCTGCAGGGAAATTCTTACATATCTGGCAGTCTGACTGGAGGTGGTCAAACCCCAGACAATAGACACATGTGGTGTGTGGGTCAGCCTTGGCAAAGACTTCCCCACAGACATCACAGTGTTGAAACCCAGTGGGCCCGGTTTTTCTTTTGGGTTTCTCAGACATAATGCCAGCCTAACCAGAAAACTTGCCCTTTAAACGGCAGTGCCAGGCAAGACACCCTTATCGGTTCCTAACCGTGTCACGGGTATTGGAAAAACCTGAATAAAACTGCTTTTTTAGAACCGATAAGAACTGGAACCGCACTCTAAAATGTTAAACTTTATAGTTAATAAGTTTTAAACCCAGCTGATCGGTTCAAAACCGAACCGATAAACTTACAAGTTCCACACAGACAAAACCTTTAATTTACTTACGATTACCACAGACAGAGCTTGAACGAGACGGTTTTGCGGTTAAATAAAACTATTCTCGGTTGAATCGAACGAGAAAACACTGTTTAAACCGAGAAATGAACCGAGCAGTAGGAGAAATCTCCGGAGCGACTGTTCACTGAGGCGGAGTAAAGAATCTGACAGTTCAGGTTTGAAATTACACAGATAGAGCTGCTTCTTAGAGCTCGTGCTCAAAGTTCTATTTTGGAATGGTATTAACCATTTCACCTCCGGAGCAGTTCTAGTGGTGGGACAAACTGCTACTGTCATAATATAGCAAGACTTCATGTTGTTTGAAATTTGTATTACAAGTGTGAGGGACAGCAGACTAGCACTTTCTGCTAGACAGACTGCACTGGATTGTCCAGCTTGAGAAATGTAGTGTTCAGCATTACAAGCAATCAGAAACCATTCCAAATCTTTTTTCCTCCTAAACATTCCCCCCACACCCACACACACACACATTTCATAAGTTACTAGGGCCTCCATAGAGTGTCTCTAATGGTATAAGAGAGACTGAGTGTGAGGTATGGGCAAAAAGGACACAAAGCAGAATGGTTCTGGTGGCCAAAACCTCACTGGAGGAGTCTCTTATACCATAACAGACACCCAATGGAGGCCCTATTAACTTATAATAAATCACTTGAGTTAGTAAGCTGCTGTCATTATAGCAAGTTTTAATTATTATTTTTTTTTTAACTTCAAAAGTTAAATGAAGCTGGCCTCCCCCGGCTGAGAAGTGGAAGCCTCCACTCAACATTTCTGCGTGAGAGAGTACCGTACACAGGATAACAGGTATTGGTTGAACTCAAACAAGCGATTTTTAATCCATGCTCACCCACCCTGACAACTGGGCACCACCAAGGTAGCACCCGGGCAAGTTACTGCTTTCACAACCAACTTTATTGCTGCTCCTTTATTAGTTGACTGGGGGTTGGGCGGTGAATGTCAGGCGGCCCACGCCCTCCCTCAACAGGAACCAAGCCCCTCATCCCAATGATGTGCCCAGCCACAAAGTCTGCCCTAGTGTGGGATTACAGGGCCTACACACGAACTCCTGTCTCTCAGGTGGCAGTGCAACTTACTGATACTGCACACATTGGCCCAAGCCTCTCCAAAGCTTATTTATTTACTTCTGTTTACCTGGAATTTCAAAGTCGGTCCATTTCTGTGATGAGCCACTGAAAGTGTGCTGGTCCTGCTGGAAGTCACTGCTGCTGGACATCAACAACTCATCACAGCCCTCTTCCGTGCTACATTGAGAATCAAATTTCACTGAGAGGTAGAGTGCACCGGGGATATGAACTTTGTCCTAATTAAAACATTAAAAAAAAAAAAAAAGACCAGGCTTCAGATATGTTGCAAAGTTAATTGCTGTGACTGCCCAGGCATTTCATTCAACTTACTCAAATACTAAAACTGGACTAAGCAGGTAGCTGAGGTCTTAATTAAAAGCTGCGGGTTTAAACTGGGTAGGACCCCGCAGCAGTTCAGTTTCCCCTTCCCTTACAGTTCAGTAAGACAATTCATGCTCCTCTTGACACACTCCCACATGGAAAACTACTGCATTGTTCCCCATCGGCATTTTATGTGATGGAAGAGGACCAGCAGTCCATCAAGTACATCTTCCTTCTGCCTAGGCAGTTGTATCTTGTAGTGTTATTCCTCTGCAGTCTGCGATGAAAAACACCCAACTGACTGATTTGACGGCCTCTAGGAACATTCTATTCTACATTATAAAATGGGTAAGAGAAACCAGGACCTATGGTTGGTCAGACATGATCACATGACCATGAGTTATTCCAGCACAGGTCAAAAATCCTTTATGTTCTGAACCTCATTACTGAGTTTACCTTACCTTCTCATGTGTGCAAGGCACTCTGCATTGCCACGTGCCTTACTTCCCGAGGTGTGCTGTTATCCCACAATAATGCACACCCTGCCATGCCTTACTGCTTAATCCCATCACCCTCTGAGTGGTTATACACCCTTGTAAAATGGGTATCAGAATCCTAGTAACTACACTGCTCTAAAGACATCACCTGACCATTGACTAATTTCTCTATTTAATCAACAGTTAAGTTATCAAACTACTGGATGTTCTCTGGCTACTAGTGACCTCATGAAAAAACATAAAATCAGTACACTGCTGTTTGTCTAACAACTCAGTCTGTTCCTTAATTACTAAGCTGAATGCACCCTCTGCAGAGTGCACTTAGACTGCAGCATCTCCCTAAGATCTGCTATTGCTGAACTGCATACCATCTGTGTAGATTCTAATCAGGCATTCTATTTTTTTCTTTTTTTACCCCCACCCCCTTTACCATGTGCCTGATGGCCGACTCCTTCCGGAGCTCATGGTACCCCCTCCTGTGCCCTACATCCCCACCGACCGTTCCTGGAGCCTTGGTTTACCCTTGGAGGGGCTGGGGTGGAGGCTGTACCCAACAGCAGTTTCTAGTCAGGTGGCAGCAGGGCGGGGCACAGATGTATCAGGGGCTGTCGCTACAGCCATTGAGGCCATTTTCCACTTTTTGTGCCCCGTGAGATGCCGGCTTTGATGACGCCATGCGTTGACATGCACACCAATGCATGCTGTTATGCTGCATAGGCCAGCATCTCTCCTTCTCATGGTACTCCTATCCACAGCCTCACTGGTGATCACCCAGGTGGTGCTGCTGTGAAATCTGCACACGCCTCCAGAGAAGGAATGCATCCTCACAGATGTTCGATATTTCTGAGGCCCTTGTTAGCTGAGCGGTGGTCCTGATTTGTTCAAATCAGCCCTCTAAAATACAAAAAAAGGTTTAAAAGAAACAGCCCTACAGAAGTCTATGGAGCGCACACCCATGCTCTCCAGCCTGAGTGCAGGGGCATGGCTCAGTATCAGGATTAGGCTATCTGCTCCACGGAGCCTAAATATGACCACATCCCTTCTAAAATACAGGCAATAAAAAATTCAACATTTTACAGCATTGGACCTGGGGGCAGGTAAGGGTCCTTCTGTGATTCTGGGGTAAGCGCCAGAAAAGGTGCACTTCAATATAAATGTGTTTACTTTTCATTCGTTTAACAGTTCAGTAGTTTAAAAATGTGCATACTAACACAGCAGGGAACTGCTTTAACAAGTGAATGTACTCGAGTCAATTTCCTCAGATTTTCAGTAGTTTAAAAATGTTTTATTCAATGTATTTCCATTTTATAAGTGCAATAAACCACTCGAGGGCATGGGTGTATGCTGAATAAATACGTGCCTGGCTGTGTAAGGCATTTGGACATTGGCCTCATACCTTTCCACACAGCTGGAGCAGGCAATAATTCTGCATACACCCATACCTGTGGTGGCTTGCTGGCAACATACACACATACCCATGCCCTGTGGTGGCCGATTTATAACATGCACATACACCCATGCCGTTGTGGCTTATTGGCAACATACACATACACCCATGCCTTGCGGTGGCTTATTTAAAACATACACATACACCAATGCCCTGTCACGGCTTATTGCTGATGTACATGTACAACCATGACCTGTCGTGGCTTGACCGGCCTCACAAATGGTTCAGGGCTTTTACGTACAGAATTGGCCAGAATCCTGGCTTCATGGGGACTATGAAGTAAACGGAATAGAACCCCTGTTTCCTTTCTTATGGGGGAACTGGGAATATTGTTTCTATGTAATGCAAGTGAGACAAAGTCTGGTCTCTCTGTTACATGTTTTCTGGGATATTTCAAGAGAGGGGACAGGAAGAAATGCCCCAGTGAGGGCACCAAAGAGAACTCTATCGAATAACCCTGTGAAATGACCTTCAGCACCCCAGCATCTGACGTGCTCAGGGCCCATTTGTGGAAAAATGTTTGAAACCGACCACCCAATGGCGGTAGACAAGAATGGGCCCGCACACCCTCATGTTGAATAACCCCCTTTGCAGTTAGCTCCACCAAAGCATTTATGGATAAACAAGCCTCTGCTTTGTTGGGTCAAAGCCTCACTGGGATAACAGTCTGTCTTACCACTGATTACACAGCTACACGTGTGAATGAAGGAGCCTCCCATTATTTAAGCAAAGATTTCTGGAAAGAATAGCATTTCCTCCACATCTTAGACAACTGCTTTTTTCTTATCTAAACCTCCCAATTCTTGTTTATTTCTGCAAAGTGTTCAAACTCAGGAAAGCATTTAGGAGCGTGTCCCAAAGTTGACAAGACTGGGTTTCCGATAGCTGCAAAATCCTACAAGTCTCTCTAACCAGGAGTGAAGTATATTGACAAACAACAATGGGATCCAGGAAGAGTTCCATTCATCTTCACCTTCAGATTCTGCATGGTCACCTGGATTGTAAGGAACTGTAGGATTCACAGTGGATTAGGAGCCTTACAGATCATCTTGCTGAGCTGTGTTACCTTTCCTGGACAGATCTAGGAATGAGTTTAAGTCAGAAAATGCATCCTTCTAGCTCATGTTCTGTGAATGATGTCCTGATGCACCTGGACATGTCTGTTCCAGTCCCCCTGAGGGAGGTGTCCTCTTGTGATTCAAGTGTTTTCTGTGGGAATCTCTTCTTGGTCCCAGATGACGGGTCTTCCAAATACCGAACCAACTCTCTTCCTGACTACCTATCCTCCTCCTCCTCATAACTACCATTCCCGATCATGCAAATCCTCACTCCTAGGTGTCACCAGGCTGCTGGTCAAGCCATGCTCTCCTGGCAACTCCTTACCATCTGACACTCCCTACCATCTATGCGCTAACGTGGCTGTCCTTTAAAAGACAAGTCCAGGATTTTACTAAACCTACCTGCAGCTGCTCCACTCACTAGCTGGCAGCGCCCCCCCTTCCATGGTTGGCCACTTTGTAAGGATGTACTGTGGTTAGGTGGCTACTTTTTCAACTGCTGTACTTTAGCCATGTGATCCTCTGCTACCTGCCAACTGCCTGTACAGCTAGCATACTTCCCTGGTTACTTGCATCATTTTACTTTAATTCCTTTTCTATTTGTATTGTGTTATACCCCTATATTTAGTTACCATCTTTCCCCCGTACCCTATACCCAGGGCACATCTGGATACAAGCTTTTCACAGCTCAGCATTTTTTCCCATGGAAAAGTTTAATAAATAGATAAATAAAATTATTCAGACTTTTATCCATACCTCAAAATTGGTATTGTTGTCATAAGGGTGCTTAGATTCCCGTACTTGGACTGCCATGCCCGGCTCCTCCATAAACTGGCAGGCTGTGAGTGCCAAAGTTTCAAGCATGTTCTCACTGCAGCCTTGCAGTAGTTTCTGCAAGATCTGGGAAAAGAAAATATCAATGTCATATAGTGAGTGGTGGGCATAGAGGATAAATGTACTTCCTTAATCCACAATCGTCTCCTCTGCCTCAAACTGCATGGTTTTACTATTTTAAGGAGAACTGTGGACTTACCAAAAGGACAGTGAAACGGTGGGGACAAGAGTAAAAGCAGCTGTTGGTACTCGGCAATCCCAAATTTAACAAGACAGGATGTAAACTGGAGGTAGCGCAATTTTATTTGGGAACTGCGCTAGGGCAGACTTTTCAAGAGCTGCTGCTAACCGCCCTGTGATCCTGAGCCAGTCGGCAACAGCTCTTGAAAGGTCAGTTTTGGTGTGGCTGCAGAACAGAAACTGTGCTGCCTCTGTTTTAAAATGGGTCTGTTTATTGTGGGGCTGCCACACACCAGCAGGTTCCCTCAGTCCCTGCCTCTCCATCACACCTTCCTTCTGGTAAGCCCACAGTTCTCCTTTTAGACAGTTTCAGCTGTAAATAGCTTCCCTAGGAATGAGTGCACAGACAAGTATCACGTCAGTAACGGTATCAGTTGCTCTCGTAATATGAATGTGTATTTCATGTAAGAGTTTCCCCAATACAATGACTTTCAGTATATCAGTCTCTTAGGCTATAGCACAAGCATTCTGTCTGGCAGTGAAACCTAAAACATTTCTTTTACAGTTGGTGGAGTAATTTGACCCCAACCAAGTTTACAATAAACTATGTAATCACACAAACCTTTTCAGTGTGTTGGTGCCAGTATACACTGGCAGAACGTGAAATCCAATGTGCACACCAAGGACCACTTTTTCACAGGGCCATTTCCATGCAAAGCACAACTGCATAATGTTTTAGGATACAGTTACACCTTGCTCAGAACTTGGTAGTTTTGACAAAATTTAGGGATATGTCATTTATCATCTACTAGAGGTGGGTGGAAGCTGAAAATGCTGCTTCTGTGTAATTTTGGTGGCAAAACTGTGCATTCCTCACACTGGAAGTCCAGTGCAGCCCAAATTAGTTTTTCTTTAGCCAGAACTCGGGATGGATGAGATCATAGTTTGGCTCTGTGGAGCCAAGAGCCTGATCACTTCCACTTCCTGATTTGATGACATGCCCCAGCACACTCACATTTCATGATGTAATCCTATGGAGAGCACAGGGGCATACTCCATAGAGCTCTAAAGGGACCCATTCTCAAGTGCTTTTTAAAACATTATAGAGTGCCTAGGTCCTTGTTAGTTGAGTGGTGGTCTTGATTTGTTGAAACCAGCACTCTAAAATGTTTAAAAAAAGCACTTGAAAATGAGTCCCTATAGAACTCAATGGAGCATGCCCCCATGCTCTCCATAGTACAATATCACGAAACATGAGAGTGCGGGCACATGTCTTCAAATCGGGAAGTGAAAGGGATCAAGCTCTCAGCTACACAGAACAAAATTATTTATTATTAGTTAGCCTCGCTAACTGTGAACAAGATGGCGGCAGCACAGAAAAAGATTCCCCATCTGCGGCAAAAGATACCTGTTTCGTGGCATTTTTTGAGTGGGACATCTAACTTTTCCCTTAGGAAATAATGGGAAAATTGAAAATGTAATAACTTTTGAACAAATTCATATTTTTTCAGCAAACCTTCAAAAGGCACATCTGTGACCCAAGACCTGTATACCCTACAAATTTCAGACCACAACTCCTCACAGTTTCTGAGAAATAGAGTGACAAAGAATGTACACAAAAATGGTAATTTTCACATTTTTTGACACTCCGTATCTCACATCCACACCTCCGACGGAAACTAAACTTGCCACATCCAGAAATCTTTGGTCCCCGATGGCGCATGCAAAATTTCATGTAAATGGGTGGAACAGTTGCAAAGTTATTAAAGTGCAAAACTTTGAGTTTGACACAGAAGTGACCACTGAACCCTAACTATATGGGCACGACCATGCCCCTACTATATATATGTATTATTAAAAGACAATCAACAAGATATACTGTGGCTCCATTTAACTGGAAACCTATACAAAAGTTTAATAGTTTTACTCCAAGCTTCCTCAGTTATAATTTGAGAGCGCTGGAAAAAAAAAATTAGATTCTGACTATAGTGAGGAATTGTGGATTAAACATGCTCCCAGCGTCTCCGTCTTGTAACCCAGCAGTATATGAATAAATGGTGAAGACTTAAGTCCAGGAAGATCTATGGTTACAAATGACTTCTATTAAACAACACAGACTCAGTCCACTATCCACACTCAGGCAGACTCCCAGCAGTCCTCAGAAAGAGGGGGAAAGAGTGCACCCCAAATTAGATGATGCAAGACTGAAGGACAGAGGACATAAAAGCAGCATCAGTCAGTGCTCTAAAGGGAGAGGAATGTATGTGCATTCGACCAGGTAGCAGCCCAAAATATTTCAGAAATGGGAATGCACCTGGCAGCAACATGCATAGTGGAATGAGCCTTTAACCACATGGGTGACACCCCTCTACCATCCTGCAATGCAGAATGATACAGGAGGTTATCCATCGGACAATCATCTGCTTGGCTGCAGAGCTGCCTAGGGTGGCTTCAGTGTATGTAACAAACAGCTGGAGAGCTTCACCATAAAATTCTGCCACACTCCCCCCAGTAGAAGATCACGGAACTGCAAACATCTAGCGCGTGCAGCATTTGCTTAGCCTCCAAGGGTAAAACTTCGGGAAGTAGGGCAGCAGAATGAGTGCCTAACCAAGGATAAACTCAAAGATTGCCTTTGGCAGAGATTTCGCATGGAGGCATAGGCCAGCCTTGCCCTTACAAAAAACCAGCTACAGAGAATTCACAGAAAGTTCCTGGAGCTCACTCATCAATCTGGCCTAGGTGACTGCAACCAAAAATGCAGTCTTTCATGACAGATGTGAGAGATCACATAAGTCCTAAGGCTTGAATGGTTAATCAATTAGCCATGACAGCGCCATTAAGTCCCATGGTAGAGGTAGTTCCTGCACTGGATAGGACAGGTGGCCCTGCCCTTTAAAGAAATGGCTGACTACTTGGTCTTGTACTACTAATCGGCAAACCTGCCTTGACACAGTATGCTAAAATGGCAGCCAGATGCACCTTGAGGAAAGAACAGTTATGTACTTACCATAACAGTAGATAGTCGAAAGAATCTTTCATAAAGCCACACCTATGGAACTTACTGCCGCCAAGCACTAGGACCGCACGAAAACTTTTGCAAGCAGTCAGCCACGGGCTGCTCACAACGATGTCAGACATCGGCTCACACATAAATGTGGATGGCTTCACCTCTCCTTAGTTCCATGCTGGAGATCATACTCTGAGGACCTCTTGAAGGAACCAAGCGAGAACTCGGCACTCTGTGAATCAGGCGAGGCAAAGGGCTATAAAGAGAACAGAATGGAGACAGGAACCAAAAAACCTAGAGTTGCAGGCCCATAAGGGTGAAGGAGGGTGGGACAGCATGGCCTAATGAAAGAGATTCTCTCAAAGATCTACTGTTACAGTAAGTACGTAACTTCTATCTTCTTCGAGGATATCTCTTTTATCAGGCCACACCCACGGAACGAGTACCAAGCAGTACTATCAGTGAACAGTCTGGGTGGCTGGAGCCTATAGGCTTAAGAGAGGAGGTCTTGTAGTACAGCTAGGCCAATGTCAGCTCGTCTACGAGAGAATGTCCAGAGTGTAGTGTTTAGTGAAGGTATGGACAGTACTGCAAGTAGCAGCTGCACAGATGTCTGCAGCAGACACATTTTTAAAACAAGCAACACAAACTCTTGTGGAATGACCATGAATCACTCCAGGAAGTTCCTTACTGTACTTCCTGCAACACAAAGTAATGCAGCTGGTTAGCCATTTGGACAAGCACTGTTCAGAAATGTGGGCGTGCTCTTTCCTAGGGGTGAACAAAACAAAAAGCTGTGAGGACTTCCTGGAGTCCTTTGTATGATATATATAGTGCCTGAGTATTCTACGCACATCAACAGTAGGGAGCAATGCTTCCCCTGGATTGGCATGCTCAGGAGAATACAATGGCAGGTGGATGGTTTGATTTAAAGTAAATTTAGACACCACCTTTGGTAGGAATTTAGGATTAGAATGCAAAGACTGTCTTTGTGGAACATCAAATAAGGAGGCTCACACATTGGAGCCTTTAGCTCTGAAATCCTTTGAGCAGAAGTTAATTGCAACTAAAAATAATGCTTTCCAAGAAAAGAAGCATAAGCCACAACTCATGGCTGTCTCAAAAGGATCCAAAGTAAGCTTTTTCAAACCAATATTTAAGTTCCAAGATGGGACTCGATTATGGATGGGGGGGGGTTTAGATGTAGAATGCCCCTCGAGAATGTATGGGCTACCTACAGCTGAGCAGCCATATGGTCCTCTAGGGGCACATGGAAAGCTGATATTGCAGCCAGGTGAACTCTGATAGAGAAATACTGCAGGCCTGAACCCAATAAGGCAGGGGTGTGAAAATCCCATTGCTCCCTGTCTGGGGTAAGTAAATTTGACTGAAGGGCAAGTACCAAAGCAGAGCTAATTTCATTATAATTAATAGGGAATTAATAGGGGCAAGTGAAAATTCAGCTACAGTCATGGCTGGGCAAGAAATAAGTTTTGATTTGAACCCCCCCCCCGAATAAGGACACCACATACTCGAAAACCTGATTAACGAGACAGGTGAATGGATCCCGGTGGTGAGAAGCGACCCATAAAGCAAACTGCTTCCACTTCATGGAGTAAAAGACCTGGTGGAAGGCTTTCTGGCAGCCACAGGAACATTGGCCACTTTTTGGGAAATCCCAAAACAAGCAATGATTATGTCTTCAGGAGCCATGCGTGGAGATGGAGAGACTTCAGGTCTGGATTGAGTAGGGTTCCATCTTTCTGTGACAGTAGGCCCTTGCACAGGGGCAGAGGAACCAGGGGTTCTACCTTCAGCTGTTGCAGTAGAGGAAACCAGATTTGTCAAGGCCACAGGGAAGCTAGGAGTATCAGAGTTGCTCCATCTATTTGCAGTTTGAGTAGCACACTCTGAATCAGAGGGAAGGTATCAGAAACCTCCCTTTCCAAGAGAGGGACAACGTGTCTTGCCAGAAAACTCCAGGCCCTGGAATGAGCAAGCAAAAATACAGCAGTTTTGCGTTGTGTGGGGATGCAAGAAAGGTCCAACTCTGGGCAACTCCATCTTTTGAACAGGTTATCAACCAGGGAGGTCAACAGTTCACACTTGTGCATCCTGGACTGTGTTGACTGCCAAGACACTTGGAACATGGAACAAGCAGACAGGAATAAGTCCCTCCTTGTTTGTTGATGTAGTATGTCCGTATTAACAGAGAACCATGGGACAAGTGGGTCTGGAAGGCCTGGAGTTCATACAGAACAGCTCGCATTTCCAAACCATTGCTGTGCAGGGTGTTTTCCACTGGAGTCCACTTGTCCTGTGTCTGGTGAGGACCTAAGAGTGCTTCCCAACCTATCCCTGAAGCATCCGTGGTGAGGATCTGAAGAGGGGAAGGGATCAGGAATTTACCCCCCCCCGAGCAAGTTGCTGGGCTCCATCCAGCACTTGAGCACTTTTCTAACAGGGGAAGTGACCGGAACCATCTGTTCTATGTCATTTGTGAGTTGATCCCACTGGCCTCTCAGGCTCCACTTAGGTATCCACATTTGCAGTCTGGCCAGTGGCACCATGACAGTGGCTGCTGCCACAAGTTCAAGAAGATGTATGAATGTCCTTGTTGAGACATAACAGCTGTTGTGCACTAATTGTGCTTGGGCAATCAGGTGAATGGACCTGTCCACTAGCAAAAAAGCTGAGCTCTGGGCAGTGTTCCGAACTGCTCCTATGTACTGCACTCACTAGCAGGGTGTCCGTCACCCCCAGAGCATTGAACAGCTGTCTGATTCGAGCTAAAATCATCAACAGCTGGCCCTAGTGTGGGCTCCCTTTGTCCAGGTAAGGGAAAACATACAGGCCTTCCCTGCAAAGGGCTGCTGCCACCACTGCCAAGCATTTGGTGAAGACCCATGGCACAGATGACAAGCCAAAGGGCAACACTGAATTGGTGATGTTCCCCTTGGAACAGGAACCTCAAACATTTTCTGTGAGGTTTCCAGATTTTGATATGGAGGTATGCATACTTCATATTGTGGGAATATATCCAATCCACTGTCTGCAGGGTGGGGGGGGGCAGATCCTGAAAGTGACCATTCTGAATTTCATGTATTCTGTAAAGAAACTGAGATCCAGAATAGGCCTTAGGTCCCCTGTCCACTTTGGGACAGGGAAGTACCAGGAGTAAAAAAACCTGTGTTCCTTTGTTCTAGGGACACAGGCTCTATGGCTCGTTTCTGAAGGAGAGTCTGCACCTCCTCAAGCAAAAGGGGCATGTGCTCTGGAGAACAGGTGGTGATAAGTGGGGGTGATCTGGAGGATTGTCTAGAAGTTCCAGAGTATGGCCCTTTTCTGTGATCTCCAGAACCCATGCATCTGTAGTCACCTCCTTCCACTAGGTTAATGAAAAAAGAGGCGACCCCCAGAAACTATCCCCGGAGGTAAAGGTGGTTGGGGGGTGTATAAGGAGTCAGGCAGATCCGGTTGGGGCAGCTCCCCTGGCTCCACTACCTCTATGGACTTCTGAATGGGCACCTGGGGTGGTACTGGGGACTGGCAAGGCTCCTACCCCCTTCCCTGCTGTCTGGGGCTGGGTGCTCTCTGACACCAGTTGGACGAAAGGGACCCCTGCTCCTACCCTTGGAGTGGGAATGGTAGAGGGAATGAACAGATATAAGAGTTCTACCTGAGGCCTGAAGAGCTGTGAGGGTCTCTCAGACCTCAGGGCCAACAACTTTTGCCTTCGAAATGGGGCATTAAGAACGGACTGTTGCACATCATTCGCAAAGCCTGTCACTCTAAGCCAAGAGCATCTCCTGAGACAGATGTCTGAGGCCGCAGCCCTGGCAGAAGCATCAGAAGCATCACAGCAATTTAGAGCAAATGCTTGCCCACATCAGTCCCAGCACACAGAGCTTTTAAGAGCTCCTGTTTTGGGGTACCCTTAAGCAAGGCCTGTGCAGCTGCTTTGGCCTTCCACCAGAGGGTGTTTTTTTTTTTTTAAATATAACTTTTTATTTTATTTTGAAATAAAACATCGTATACGTAATCATAACTTATGCAACACATTAGTTGTTGAGATTCCTTATTACAACATAAGCAATTAATTTATTCAGACAAGACTGTTTAACATATCTCAGGTACAGCATCATATTTAGTATCTTTATATAGTAAATAAACCCCAATAGAGTCCGGTAAACTATAGGCTTAGATAAATAGTGCTCCACAGATTCCCCACCCCGTATTATCCAGACCAGCCTCCTCCCCATTCCGGAGCATCTCCATAAGGTGACCGGAACCCTAAAACAACACAACTTCCCATCCCTGAGTATCTTCAGAATCGTACAAGATTCTTCCTTTCTTTTCATGGGACAAAGTCCGGGTAATTCTCTAACTGGTATGCAACCCACTGTCCCCATCTAGTATTGAAAGTATTGCGGCAGGCGAAAGCCCTCTACTACCAACACAACCTAACCTCTACCTGGGGTGATGGGAAAAAATTTTGGGACAACATAAAGGAGCTCAGTGGCAAATCTCGCTCCCCCAACCCCACGCAACTCACTATTAATGGTGAGGTCACTCATGATCATCCCACTATCGCTGAAGCCCTTAACTCGGCCTTCTCTGATCTCTCCCACATCCTCCCTCCTCACTCCCCCCAACTCGAGTTCTACCAATACCCCCCTTCCCGGCAGTCATCACCTACCACGAGGGCAAAATGCTATATTACCAGGGCTATCTCTAATCCCACAGCAATGACTCCCTTGATCTTAAACTCCTGAGGCTCTCCCTTGATGCCACGCCACTGCACCTCACTAAAATTCTTAACCTCTCGCTCTGCCTTGGCCAGTTCCCTCTACCTGGAAGAGAGCCATAATCACTCCCATCCTGAAGGGGGTGACCCCACTAACACCAGCAACTACAGACCCATCTCTATACTTCCACCTCTCCAAAGCCCTAGAAAGAATAGTCTCTGACCAGTTAACCGAACACCTAACTAAGCATATGCTCCTCAGCCAGGAGCAGCATGGTTTCGCTCAGGTCATAGTACCATCACCGCTCTCACAGAGCTCCACCCTCGTTCCTACCACGAAGCCCTCGACCATGGTTCTATTGCCGGGGCCATATACGTGGACCTAACCAAGGCCTTCGATACGGTCAGTCATGAGCTTCTGCTTCAGGTCCTCCCTAAACTAAATGTGGTCCCCGAGACACTGACCTGGTTCAAGGATTACCTCTCAGGCCGTTCGCAACAAGTCAGGATATGCTCCACCCTCTCCACCCCTAAAACAGTTTCCTCTGGGGTCCCTCAGGGGTCTATCCTTGGCCCACTGCTGTTCACCCTCTTCCTAAACTCCCTCCCTAAGGCCTGCAGCGGTCGTTGCTCCTCTATGCGTGATGCGGTTCTGTTCTGGGCTCGCCCACCCTACCGCCTCCAGCAGACCCTTCAAAGGCAATTCGGGAACTAGAGACCTGGTTCTCTGAACACCGCTAATTATCAACTATAATAAAACTAAGTCCATGATTTTTGCCCACCGCCAAAGTCCTTATAGTCAGTCTGCTCTCCTCATCAAGAACGCGCTAGGTGCCCCTCTGGAACAAGTTTCCAATTTCAAATACCTAGGTGTCACTTTAGACACCTCCCTCTCCTACCAGAGGCATACCCAAATTCTCTCCTCCTCTATCAGCTCTAGGGTAGGCATCCTGTACTGGCTCAAGCACTGCTTACCCCCCAAGGCTATGCAGCTCGCAGTCACCTCCTCCATCCTCTCCCTGGTAGACTACGGGATCACCATATACGGCTCTGCTGAACCCACCTCCCTGAATAGGATAAACATTGTCCTGAACAAAGCCTGCCGCCTAGTCACTGGTTGTGATAGGCTAACCCACACCTGTGATCTCTATGCTATCTGGTTGGTTAAACTTCCAACATCGATTACAGTTCCACACCTGCATCCTCGAAAAAATACACCTTCACCTAGCCCCGTCGGACTTTTCCCTAATCAGTTCTGCACCTCACAGATGCAATACAAGACTCTCCATAAGCTCCCTTTCCTTGTACCTCAATGTAGAACCTCTCTAGGGCAAAGATCCTTCCGATACCGAGCCCCTCTCTGGCTCAATGCTACCACACTCACTTTCACAGACCCACAGCATCTCTCAATTTAAAACAGGCCTCAAAGCTCACCTCCTTGAAAGAGCCATATGTGACTGCGGCTAACTCTGCTCATCCAGATGACCGCCTCCTCCCTACTCTTGACTCAGGGTCTCACAAGGCCCATGTATCTCACCAAAATCCCGCCTGGGTAACCCAAGATTGCGGCCTAACTTCCTTACCAGTCATTAAGTTTTGCCTGGACTGCTCCTTTGATTTTGTTATGTATATTCTGTCTGTTTCAAGTATGTTCTCTACTGTATCTGTCTACCCTCCACCCTTTGTAACCGACGTGGAGCCTTTGCAAAAGAGTCTGTGACTCAAAGGTTTGTAATTCCGATTGTTTCCAATAAATAAAAATAAATAAATAAATAAATAAAAAGTATTTATCCTATTGTTTATTTTATATGAGAGACATTCCAAATTATATACTTCATAGGTGAGACTTCTCCACGAGGTTTTAACCGGGACTACCTTAGTAAACCATAATCTGGTAATAACTTTTTTAGCTATTAAAATTAGGAGTGTGACAAGCTTATATTGGGATCAGTTAATCTGGATGCCCTGCGAGGGCGTCGCCGTCAGGACAAACCCCAGGGTAAGCAGTTCAGGAGCATTAAATATATTGTTAAGTTCTATTAGGATACCCCTCCAATAGTCGGATAGGAGTGGACAAGACCAAAAAGTATGTGTTCCTGGCCTGCAGGGGAGTAACCACGTCCACTCCAGCAAAGGCTCCCATCCGGTGCCCCCATCCTTGCTTGAATATCTGGGGTTCTAAAGAATCTAACCCTGGTCTTCCAGACGAATTCCCTCCAATAAGTCATTAATGAATTATTGGAATAAAAATGGGTGGATTGTAGCCATCTGTCTGGGTCTAATTCTAAGTTAAGTTCCCTAGCCCATCTGACTCTCACTTGATCATAATCTGGTGCTTTTGTTGGGCGCAATGCCTGGTATATACAGTACATAGATACATAGATACATAGACAGTGTCGGCAGATAAGGGCCTATGGCCCACCTAGTCTGCCCATTTGAGCTTGTAAGTTCAGTTTGTTTTCCTAGAAGTCTATTTCCCCTTACCCCTGACCTCTAGAATTCCTTTATGTCTATCCCATGCATTCTTAAATCCCGTGATTGTTTCAGCCCCCACCACTTCCTCTGGCAGGGTGTTCCACTTGTCCACCACCCGTTCTGTGAAGAAATTCTTTCTCATGTTTCCTCTGAATCGTCCTCCCTCCAACTTCATCCCATGCCCTCAGTATCACTGATAATATGTTCCTGGGATCCTCCTTTTATGGCCTGAATGATTAGTTTCACCATTTTGGATGGGGTTACTGCTATTTTAATTAGGGAGTCAGCCATTTCAAGGAGAACAGCATGGAGCGCCCTATAAGTTGGGAGCTCTCTCTGAGGTAATCTATGTAAGGATCGTAAGTATAAAAATGAATGAATTCCTGAAGGACCCACCAGTTGGAACACATATCTAATGGAGTACAGTTCCCATTTTTGAAGAGCCAGCTCCAGCGAGGATGAGCAAAGATCTGTATTACAGGCTAAGGCAGTTTAAAAGTATTTCTCCTGAGTGGTTAACCTAAACCGAGTTAAATAAAGCCAGTTCTTTAAAAACTCTGCAGTGAATGTCATAAATCGAGACAGTGGATAGCACTTGAAGGGGTGTCCAAGTAAGTAAGCAGGTAAAGATTCAAGTCCATTTAAAGTTACTTCTATTGTTTTCCAGTAGGCTGCATAGTAGGGATTCAAGAGCAGAAGGGCTGTACGTGTTTGAGTTGCTCTGGCATATTCTTTCAGGTTGGGTAGGTTTAACCCTCCCTGCGTCCTGTGCAACTGTAATAAGGTGTATTTTACCCTGGGACTCTTTCTTCCCCAAATAAACCTAAAGATAAGTTTATCCCAGGATCGAAAATAGATATCCGAGGGACATTTGGTAACGTTTGTAAAAAAAAAAAAAAAAAAAAAAAAAATAATAATAAAAGGGGGAAAAACATTTTGTTGGATCGCTTCTACTCGATTAATCAGCCCAAGGGGCCATTGTGTCCACCTAGACATATCAGAAGTGATTTGCTGTGTGACTGGTTCCAAGTTCACCATTTCCAGGTGTACCAGCCTGGCAGGGATTTTTATCCCTAGGTACCTCATCTCGAGTCTGTGCCAGCGGAAGGGGAAGTCTAATTTCATTCGCTTGGAGAGGGAAAAGAAAAAATTAGGTACTTCAGTTTTTGAACAATTTATTTTATAACCAGATAAGTTGCCAAAAATCTGAAGTTGTTCCCACACCGCTGGGACAGATGTCTCTGGGGAAGTTAGGGTCAGTCAGACATCATCTGCGAATAAGGAGAGTTTATATACTCTGCCTTCCAGTGGGATCCCCTCAATGTTAATGTTCTCCCTCAATTTGGCTGCCAGAGGTTCTAAATAGAGTGCAAAAAGGAGTGGGGATGGTGGGCAACCTTGTCTTGTACCTCTAAGCAAGGTGAATGGTGAAGAAATTGTGCCATCCAACTTAAGATATGCCACTGGAGAGTGATACATAGCCTGAATTTGGGATATGAACTTTTCGGGGAAATCGTATTGTTTAAGGGTGGCCCACAAAAAGGGCCAAGACACCCTATCAAAAGTTTTTTCGGCATCAAGCTCGAGTAGAATTAGGGGGATTTTTCTTTGAGTGGCATAAGCGACTATTAATAGAACCCGTCGTACCGCATCATTGGCTTGACGTTTCATGATAAATCCCACTTGTTCTCTATCAATTAGCTGAGGTAGAAATCTATCTAGTCTATGGGTAAGGATAGACATAAAAACTTTATAATTACAATTTAACTTAGATATGGGTTGATATGAAGCAACCAAGGTAGGGTCTTTTCCTGGTTTTGGGATGGCTGCAATTTCAGCATACCGCCAAGAGGGGGAAGCCTCCCTCCTGAATTTCCCTAAAGGCCAGTAACATAATGGGTATAAGTAGTTTCTGAAAGTGTTTAAGAAACTCATTCGGGTACCCATCCGGTCCCAGTGCCTTTTGGGTTTTAGCCAATTTAAGGATGTCTATAATTTCTTGTTCCGTAATTGGACGTGTCAGGCTCTCAGCTTGATGGACATTTAAACAGGGTAATTTGGTGCTCTGCAGATATGCCGCCAGTTGTTGTGGAGTCGGAGAAATATCTTCAGTGTATAGAAGCCTGTAAAAATCGGCCATAGCTTGTCTGATGGCAGAAGGGTGGGATAAGAGCTGGTTAGTTTGTGGATTTCGAAGTCTGAGTACTGTAGCCTGGCTTCTGGACCCTCTAAGGCATCTTACTAAGTTCCTGGCTCCCCAGGGGCCCCCTTCCACTGATTTAAGCTTTAAGTATAGCAGTTGTTGCTCTATCTTTTGATCAGTTATTTTTTGAAGTTTTTGCTTTGTAATCAACATCTCAGGTTTGGCAGAATTATCACCCTGACATAACCTAGCCTGTAACCTTGATAAAGCCTCTTGCAGTTCTCTTTCCCTTTTTTCTCTATATCTTTTTTTAAAAGAAGAGTATTTAATAATATCACCTCTGAGCACCGTTTTGAGGGTGTCCCAGTTAATAGTAGCTGAGGTATCTGGAGAGGCAATATCTGCCTGGGATAGTCTGTATGCGTGACTGAACCATTTGAATGAATTCTGGATCTTGCAGGTGTAATATATTGAACCTCCAAAAATTTTGTTTTTTAGGTCTTTCCACATCTATCTTTAGGAAAACAGGAGTGTGATTCGATAAGATGGATGACGCTATGTATATATTCCGAACACACTCAAGGTGTTCAACCGAGGTTATAAAGTAATCTGATCGCGTCGAGGTATTAGTTTTGGGTGAGTAATGTGTATAGGCCCTTACTGAAGGAAAGAAGTGATTCCAGGTATCTATGAACCCTAGCGCAGGAAGGGTTTGTTTTAGGTATTTCTGGATAGCTGATGCTTAGAGGGGTTAGATGAATCCAGCTTAATGTTCAGGGTAACATTTAACTCCCCTCCAATAACACACATGCCTTGTATAGCGGGCAATAAGGTATCCAGAAATCTTAGCGCTACCGCCACCTTGCTCCCCGGGGGGGTAAAGCAAGGCCAGTGTAATCTGCCTAGAATATAGCTGACCCACAACTATTACACAGTTCCCATCTACGTCTATGATCTGTTTCTGCATTTGGAACTGTGTTCCGTGTGGAATTAGGATCGCAGTGCCCCACCTCCATCCAGAAGCATGAACCAAAGTCACCACTTCTTCAAACCCCCATGCCCTCGGTTTTGAGTGTTCCAAATGAGAGAGATGAGTCTCTTGAAGCAGAATTAAATCTGGCCTGCTTTGTTTAAAATAACGTAGTAATCCTTCTACGTTTTACCGGGTTATGAATGCCATTTACATTAAAGGACATGATCAGAGCAGAGTAAGCCATAATTACTTACAAAAAAAAACTGTCCATCTCTGAAGAGGGTCGCCCCCTCCTTTGTCTCTCCAATCCTAATAAGAATCTGCTGTCTTGCCTATTTCTATATGTATAGAGCCTAAGTTGGAATCTCCAAGAAACTGTTGTTTTATAACATCGAAGGACCCATAGCCATTTCTTTTTAAACAAACCAGAAGTGGCCCCTTGACTGTCACATTAACAAACAATGTTGCATATTATTCTACGTTAAAGAATAACTCATGTGCCAACAGGGAATAGCTAAACATCGAAAAACTCTTTAACCCTAAAAAAATAATAATTTTAGTATAATAGCTCGCAATACATCATTCACACACAAATCAAAAGCATTTCTCCACAGTGCAGCACATCTTTCAGGTGGACTGAAAATAAAAAATATGGAAGCTTCCAAGGTAGTGGAACCATTTCCCATTTCCATTTAGACACTTGGTGTATTTTGATGGAATTAGGCTTAAACCCAGTGGGAGGGTTAAGGTCGGGGCATGTTTTGAGTCTGGCCCTCCTTGGGCTGATAAGGCCCAAAAACCAAAAGAAGAGAAAAGTACAAAATAACAGGTCAGAAAAAAAAAAAAAGCACTAGGCCTAAAATTAAAAAAAATATGTTGATGGTTGCCCCATTAGGTTATTATAATGGGTTTCACAAAGTCCTCGTATAATACATCAGTCCCCCTCCTGTATAAGCTATCCTAACAGGAAAGTTGAGGTATACCGGGTCTTCATGCTCTAACCTCAGCATCTCGAAGGGCTCCTAGCTTATGTTCAAACAAGCATTTGCCCGGTAAACCTAGTCAAGGAGTCCAATGCACAAGTACTGTGATGAGTGTAGCTCATCAACAGGCAGCCCCCAGGAGAAGAAAGGAGGGACCAGTCCAGTTTCAGGCAACAATAAAATTTCAAACCTCTCCTCGAAATGTCGTGATTTCAGTATTGAAGAGGGAACATCAAGAAGTGTAGAGCATCTGTTTCAGGGTTTAATTATGCTGCCTCCCAAGGTCTGCTGGGGAAGGGGAAGTGAAGGAAAAAGCATTGTAGAGGGGTATGGCCTTCGACACGATCCCTGACAAGTGTCCAAGTGTTGCCCAGATCTAAAGGGCTAAACATCATGAGCTAGAGTCAAGGGCAGCTCCCGGGCTGGGTCCAGACATATCCGAATCAGCTCCTCAGCTTCCATTTCACCTCCAGACCCCCGAAACCTCCCGAAACTAATCACAGGCAGAACAACCAAAATGTACCTTGAGAGATTTCAGGTTTCTTTAACCGGAGCAGTGGTGGTTTGCCTGATGAATTTAGCCAGTTGCTGCTTGGGGTCATGTGTATTTGTTAGATTTCTCTTGTCTTCTGCAGCAGTCGGTTTTAGCTGTGTGGTTTGCCAACGTGGTGGGCATGCCGGTTGGGACATACCAGACTGAGGCCTCCCTGGAAATACCAAACCCTTAGCCATCAGTAGCTCACAGGCCTCTTCAGCACTGGAGAACTCCATCTTTCCCTCAGGCATGAAGAAGACAAGCTTAAAAGAGTTTGAAATTTGATGCCCTGGGTCTTCAGTGTTGGAAGCAGTGGGAGGTAGGCCTGTCGTCATTTCATTGTCTGGGATGCGTAGTCATGATCCACGTAGAATCTAGTTTGTCTGAAAAAGATCTTCTGTTTACGCCAAGCTGTCAGCAAAACATGCTCTTTCACTGCATATTTATTAAACCGGGCAATTATAGATCTGGGAATAGCAGTTGCAGAGGAGGGTTTTGGAGCCAGAGCTCTATGCACTCTCTTTAGATCGAGCTGGAAATCCTCAGGAAGGTCGAGAGCTGATCTGAGTAGGTCAGATATAAATTCTTTTATTTTAGAACCCTCACTTCCCTCTGGAATACAGTAAAGGCAAATATTCTTGTGACGAGCTCTATTCTCTGCATCTTCTTGGCGTGCTTCTAAAAGGCCTTGCTGTTCTTGAAGTTGTTGCACTGTATTTTCCAACTCATCCACATGATTCTCTGTTGCTGTAATTTGGCACTCTGAATCATCTGCTTGTTGTTCCAGGAGCTGCACATCTCTTCGAATTTCGGAGTACAACTGTTCAATGTCTGCCCTAAATGCACACAATTCATGGTAGATCGTGTCCAGTTTGATTTTGTTTTGTTCTGTTCTTTGGTGTGTGATAGTCCGGTATAGTAGACGTGGCAGGAGATGGCGCATTTTGCGGTTGAAAAGACTCTGATTCAGAAATCTTAGACTCCGATCTGGCGTCATCTTCCATTAACTCATCCATTTTCTTCGACTTTGCAGATGTAGGTTCATTATTACCCCTCTTATGCAAGTTGTATTCGGATTATTTTTGAAAGTTGAGAATGTAAGAGGGGAGATTATCTAGGAAGGGGATCGGAGTGAGTCCCTTAAGCTACCATCACCATCGGGGGCGGAACTGGAAGTGCACCACCAGAGGGTGTTCTGATACTTCATCATATGGGCGTGATAGATGGCAATACATAGATACATAGAAGATGATGGCAGATAAGGACCGCAAGGCTTATCCAGTCCGTCCATTTTTTCTACCTTATGAATGTGCCACAGGCCTTTACTCTGGCAATGGCCTATCTATTCATACTCATCTGTATTGCTCTCTTATGCCTATCCCATGCCTGTCTGAAGCCCTGTACTGTACTCATATCCACCGCTTCCGGTGGCAGATCATTCCATGCATCCACCACCATTTCTGTGAAAAAGAACTTCCTCACATTACCCCTTAATCTGCCTCCCTCTAATCTCATGTTGTGTTCTCTTGTCCTGCTATTTTTCTTATACTGAAACATGTTAGACTCTTTCACCTTATTAATGCCCTTAAGATGTTTGAAAGTTCTGATCATATCACCTCTCTCCCTCCTTTGCTCTAGAGTATACATATGGAGCTCCGATAATCTGTCCTCATATGTTTTCTGATGCAGTCACTGCACCATTTTGGTTGCCCTTCTCTGGACTGCCTCCATTTTGTTAATGTCCTTGTGCAGGTGCAGCCTGCATGTAGTACTCCAGATGGGGCCTAACCATTGTCATGTAAATACAGGTTACTCACTTGTAACAGGAGTTCTAGGAATGGTACATGTTGTTCATCCACACTGTCTGGCAGGTTCCTTGCCGCTTTAAATCTTGCCGGAAGGTCTTCAAGCTGGCTCCTCCCACCCACCCGGGTGGTAAAACTCTCAGCTCCGCCCCATGACACCAGAGCTAGCCTGCTGGAAGCCAGGGTGTGCGTCGAAGCCCGGGAGGCTGGGTGGGTCGTGTGGATGAACAATGTATACCATTCTTAGAACTGTTACAGGTGAGTAAATACAGGTTACTCACCTGTAACAGGAGTTCTAGGAATGGTATATGTTGTTCATCCACACTCATTGGCAGGTATCCTTGCCGCTTTAAATCTTGCCGGAAGGTCTTCAAGCTTGCTCCTCCCTCCCACCCGGGTGGTATAACTCTCGGCTCCGCCCCATGACGCCAGATCTGGCCCGCTGGAAGCTCAGGTTGTGCGTCGAAGCCGGGGAGGTCGGGTGGGTCGTGTGGATGAACAACATATACCATTCCTAGAACTCCTGTTACAGGTGAGTAACCTGTATTTCTGGGACATGGATATGTTGTTCATCCACACTCATTGGCAGACTCCTAGCAGTTCTCCGGGAGGAGGGAGGCAAGACGACACCCCCAATACTTACTTGGGAAAGAGAGACTGGAGAACAGAGGCCCCAAAACCAGCATCCCGGCGTGACTCAAGGTCGAGTGGTAATGGGTAATGAAGGTGTTTGCTGACTTCAGGTAGCAGCCCTGCAGATTTCCTGGATAGGGGCGTCCCTGGAAGCAGCCACCGTTGCAGCAGTATGGCGGGTAGAATGAGCTCTTATCCTCTGGGAGGCTCCATGCCCGCCAACTTACAGCAGAGATCTATGCAGGAAGTGACCCACCTGCTTATCGTCCGCTTGGCTGCAGGTCTGCAGATCGCGGCTTCAGCGTAGGTGACAAACAGCTGGCGAACCTCTCCCCAATTTCAGCCGTCGCTCTTTGTAATAGGTAGAGCCCTCTAGGGTCCAAGGTATGGAGCCTATATTCGGCCCGAGTGATTGGGGTAGAACACTGGCAGAGTCAACACCTGGTTAAGGTGAAACTCCGACACCACCTCTGGAAGGAATTTCGGTGGGGGCACAGGACAACCTTGTCCCTGTGGAAGACCAGGTAAGGAGACTCGATGGAAGCGCCTGGAGCTCTCCCATCCTTCTGGCTGACGTGATAGCCACCAAGAAGGCGGGTCTTCCGACAGGTGAGAGAGAGAGCACACCTGTGCATAACCCGAATGGCTTGCCCATGAGCTTTACCAATACCAGCAGTAGATCTCACGGAGGTGGGGTTCCAGACTGGAGGAAATGTGATCAAGGCCTTTGAAAGCGTCAGACCACCTTCTCCTGCGCCACCGACTGCTTCCCGGCCCGCGCCCAGTAAGCAGAGATGGCTGCCAGGTGCACCCTTAGGGTCGTCGACCTAAGCCCTTGATTAGAAAGGGACCATAAATAGTCCAAGATGCTTGCCAAGGAACAGGAGGAAGGGTCCAAGCCCTTGCCCTGACACCAAATGGAAAACCTTTTCCATTTGAAGGCATAGCATTTCCTGGTCGACTCCTTACGGGACGCCTCAACTACATTGAGGACCTCGTCGGAAAGACCCAAGGCCTGGAACTCTAGCCGCTCAGGAACCAGGCCGTCAGGTGCAGGGATTGAAGGTCCGGATGGAACACCTTCCCCTGATTGACTGAGAGCACGTCCGGGCGAGCTGGAAGCTGCCAGGAGTCCTGGAGCCGGACTGAGGAGATCTGGGTACCAGAACTGGCGAGGCCAGTCTGGGGCTATCAGAATCACCTGCGCCTTGTCCCTCCTCGCCTTGAGAAGCACCTTGTGGATCAAGGGAAATGGGGGAAAGGCGTAAAAGAGGCCCGGGGTCCACTGCCTCGAGAAGGCATCCCCTGCAGCGAGCCCTGCTGAGGGGGGGGCATGGAACAGTCTCAGCCGCTTTCCTGGAGGCGAACAGGTCCACCTGAGGTGTGCCCCAATGGGAGAACAGATACTGTACTACCTCCGGCAGAGAGACCACTGTGGGATGCAGCCCCTATCCGCCTCAGGGCATCGGCAGGGTGTTGGAGGCTCCTGCCACATGAAAGGCTAGGAGATCCGCCTCCAGGCTGCGCACGAGTGACCAAATGCGGAGAGCTTCTCTGCATAGAAGCATGGAGCGCGTCCGTCTCTGGCGGTTTAGATAGAACATGGTCGTGGTATTGTCCGTCTGGACTCGGACCACTTGACCCCGGAGGAGCGGAGCAAAGGCGGTGAGAGCTAGGCGGACCGCTTGAGCTCCAGCAGGTTGATGTGGCATCGGACTCCAGCTGGGACCAGAGGCCATGAGCCCGTGTTCCCCAGATGGGCACCCCAACCCATCAGAGAGGCATCGGTCGATAGAGAGACGCGGCGCGGCGGACGAACGGGATGCCCTCCTGCAAATGATCTGGAACGGTCCACCACTGGAGAGCTGCTCCACATCCCCGTGTCACCGACACAAGCTGGTCCAAAGGATCGCAGCGCTAGTACCACTGGCTGGCCAGTCCCCATTGAAGGACGATGTTCCAGCGGGCCCAACGGACCACGCTGGTGCAGGCCGCCATGAGACCCAGGAGGCGCAGGAAGTCCCGGCAGGCGCAATTGCCCAACCAGAAATGATCGGGCAAAGGAGGAAGAACCCGGCCCTGTCTGCCGGAGCCGCGCCTGGCTCAAGAGAGTCGAGCTGCGCCCGATGAATAGAATCACCTGCTTTGGCTCGAGTTCGACTTGGCCTCGTTGATAAGGAGGCCCAGTTGAGAGCAGACCTGGAGGGCCAGATCTCTGACCACTCCGCCTCCTTCCTGGAGGGAGCTGCTATCAGCCAGTCGTCCAGGTAAGGGTACACCCGACCCCTCGGCCCGAGGAATGCTGTCACCACTGCCATGCATTTGGTGAAGACCCTGTTGCTGGAGACAAGCCGAAGGGCATGGCTTGAATCGGTGATCCTTCCGCTGAAAAGGAATCTCTGGTGAGACGGACGGATAGGGCGTGAAAAACGCTCCTGCAAGTCCAGAGAGCAGAACCACGCCGCGCTCCAAGGATGGTATTATCTGAGCCAGAGTGACCATCCTGAAGGTTCGAGACCTTAGGAACTTGTTTAGGTCGTAGGTCGAGAATGGGGCGCCAGCCCCGTCTGCTTCGAACCAGGAAGTACCTGGACACAAACCCTGGGTCTGAAGGAGGGTCCGCCACCTTCTTATCACCTCCTTCTGGAGGAGGAGAGATGGCTGCTCGACGAGCCGCCAGTGAGGCTGGGGATCCTCAAGCCCCGAGGGAGACGGCTCTGAAGGGTGGTGCCTGCTCGATTCCAGAGGCAGGCCTCTTCCCACCACCTCTCAAGACCCACCTGTCCGTGGTAACAGCGGACCAGGCGGAACGGAAGTGCTGAGCTGCCTCTCCACGGGGACCCAGGGGTAAGGTGAGGAATGGGGCGACACCCTCAGCCCGCCACTGGGCAGGCTTGAGGAGGGACCGCTGAGGGACCTCCTGGGCCTTTTCCTCCCTGCCTCCTGTTAGAGGAAGCCGGGGCTTGGGTTTGGGATGCCAAGGCCGAACCTGCTGGCCCTGACGTTGCTGGGCCGGGCGCCAGGGCACAGAAGGACGAAAGGGCTTAGGCTGTGGTTTGCGGCCTTTGTCCTTCTGAGTGGAAGAGACCAAGTCCAAGGTAGCATTGGACTTCTCGATCCTCTGCAGGTGACCTTCCACCCCAGGGCCGAAGAGGTCAGTCCCCAAAAAGGGAACATCCGCCAACTTGTGCTGGGTATCCAAAGTAAAGGTGGATATCCTCAGCCAAGCCCGACGACGCATAGCCACTGCGGCCGCCACCGATCTGGCACATGAGTCCCCTATATCCAAAGCAGTCTGGAGCTGCTGTTTGGCCACTGCCCTGGTCCCGCACCTGCTTAACCGTAGTCTGCAGATCGGCGGGAAGATGAGGGATGACCTCATCCAGGGAGCCCAACAGGGCATGAGAAAAATGTGCCATGAGGACGGCCGAACTGGCCTGACGAAGGCCGAGAGAGGACGCAGCGTAGACTTTTCGCCCGACATAGTCCAATTTCTTGGACTCCTTGTCAGGAGGTTTGTCCACATCCCTGGCGTTGCCGGCGCGCCGGAAAACGCTGTCGGTAACCAACCCCTCAGCAGAGGGGTGTTCCGAAAAACCGGACAAGGAACCGGTGGGACCGATACTTCTGGCCATCCTGGCCAAGGCGCAGGGCAGGAAGCAGGGCGCTGCCAAAGCTCCAGTGCCGACCCACTATGGTCTCGCCACCGGAAAGGCCTCCGTCGGAGAATCCCTCGGTCCAGAATCTCCGTGAGGGGATACCTGGCCCGCTTGGAACGGGTTCGAGCTCCATCCCGGTGGACTCCGAGATGAGCCGAAGCAGTCCTAGGAAGGACGACGGGCTATCGTCCATTGACTGACCTCCTGAAGACTCCAAGTCCAGTCGCTTGGAGAAAAGGAGGAATCATCTTCAGACTCGGAAGAGTCCTCGAAGAGCTGCCTCTGGCCTGAGCCACCCTTCACCTGCCGAGGTCGGTCGGGAGTGAGGGTAACTGACAGCCGATGGGGTAGACCCTTAGCCGACCGAGAATCCTTGGTCGGAGCCCCAATTGGTGGCTGTGGAGGCGGAGGTTCCACCGGAATCGGTGGAGCAGCTGGTTTTGGCCGAACAACCGGCCTGGGTATAGGCTCCTCGGATAAGTCGAGGGGTTGTGTCGGCCGCTCCCGTGACAGCCACTTAATGGCCGGGGAAGGCGACGGGGTCGGCTTACTCCCGGCCAGGAGGAGCTGTTGCAACATAAGGTCCTCGTACCGTCGACGTAATTTACGCCGAAGCCTCCCCTCGTCCGAGGACGAGCGGCGACGCCGCTTACCGCGGTGCCGAGACCGAGACCGCCTATGACGGTGGGATCGGCTGGACCGCGAAGAGGTCCGAGACCGAGAGTCCCGGAATTTCCGAGGTCGGTGCGGGGAGGTATCGGCCGGAACCGCACTCCTTCGCTCGGATGGTCCATCCGAGGGCTCGAACCGAGGCACAGGCGAGCCCACGGGATCCTCAACTCCTCCCGGGAACCGGGAGAGGGAATCCGGCTGCTAAAGGCGACAGCCCGTCCAACGGGTCGAGAAAATCTCGACTTCGCCGGGGAGTCTCGGTCAACTGACCTGACGGGGACACCGTGAGGCCAGTGGCCGAAGCCGAGCGGTCGAGCTTGCCGACGGTCGCACGACTCGGGAGAGGGACTTTCCGGCCTCCCGAAGATGGCGACGGAGGGACTTACCCCTGTCCTTCTTTTTGGACCGAGAATAAGGTCCAGCAGACGTAGGCCCTTCTCCCTTAGTGGAGAGGGACAGACAAAGCTCCTTAAAAGAAGCCGTGTAGGAAGAACCCAGAGAGAGCGGGATAAATGCCGCGGCCGAGGAAGATACGGCCCGCGCCACCTCCTCTTCGAGGGCGATCATCCGCTCGAGCTGATCCGCCGAGCCCGCCGCCGCGGACACCACCAACCGGGCCTCCTTGGACTTCACCGGAGGGAAACGCTTCTCGGGACGGCCCAGTTGCAATCGGGCAGCACGGTCTTCGAGGACGTAGGCCGAGAAAGATGAGCACAGGTCGCAAGCCTGCGGGTCGTGCTCAAGGCCTAAGCAGTAGACACACGTGGAGTGTGGATCCGTCAGAGACATCTTCTGCCCGCATGGGCATTCAAACCGGAGTCGATTTGTCCATCGCAGTCACGAGGGATCAAGACTGAAGTCTTTTTCAAAATTTATTTTTAAATCCGCAAACGGAGAAATAGGAACCAGTCTCAAACGCAGAGCGTTAAGGAGGGAACCTGAGCTTCCAAGCGGTAAGGAAGATCTGGCGTCATGGGGCGGAGCCGAGAGTTATACCACCCGGGTGGGTGGGAGGAGCAAGCTTGAAGACCTTCCGGCAAGATTTAAAGCGGCAAGGATACCTGCCAATGAGTGTGGATGAACAACATATCCATGTCCCTAGAACCTGTATTTCTAGGGACATGGATATGTTGTTCATCCACACTGTCTGGCAGACTCCTAGCAGTTCTCCGGGAGGAGGGAGGCAAGGCGCACACCCCTACTTAGGGAATAATGACTGGAGAACCGAGGCCCCAAAACCAGCATCCCGGCGTGACTCAAGGTCAATGTGGTAGTGGGTAATGAAGGTGTGTGCTGACTTCCAGGTAGCAGCCCTGCAGATTTCCTGGATAGGGACGTCCCTGGAAGCAGCCACCGATGCAGCGGTATGGCGGGCAGAATGAGCTCTTATCCCTCTGGGAGGCTTCGTGCCCGCCAACTTATAGCAGAGATCTATGCAGGAGGTGACCCACCTGCCTACCATCCACTTGGCTGCAGGTCTGCAGGTGCGGCTTCAGCGTAAGTGACAAACAACTGGCGAACCTCTCCCCGAACTTCAGCCGTCCCCTCCTTATAGTAAGCGAGCGCTCTTCTAGGGTCCAAAGCATGGAGCCTATATTCAGCCTCCAAGGTGTGACTGGGGTAGAACACTGGCAGAGTCAACACCTGCTTAAGGTGAAACTCCGACACCACCTTCGGAAGGAATTTAGGGTGGGGGCGCCGGACAACCTTGTCCCTGAGGAAGACCAGATAGGGAGACTCGATGGAAAGCACCTGGAGCTCTCCTATCCTTCTAGCTGACGTGATAGCCACCAAGAAGGCGGTCTTCCACGACAGGTGAGAGATGTCACACCTGTGCTTGGTTCGAATGGCTTGCCCATGAGCTTAGCCAATACCAACAGTAGATCCCACGGAGGTGGAGGTTCTCGCACCGGAGGGGATATGTGATCAAGGCCTTTGAAAAAGCGCCCGACCACCTTTTCCCGCGCCACCGACTGCTTCCCGGCCCGCGCCCGGTAAGCAAAGATGGCTGCCAGGTGCACCTGAAGGGTCGTCAACCGAAGCCCTTGCTGAGAAAGGGAACACAGATAGTCCAGAATGCTCGCCAAGGAACAGGAGGAAGGGTCCAGGCCCTTGCCCTGACACCAAATGGAGAATCTCTTCCATCTGAACGCATAGCATTTTCTGGTAGACTCCTTATGGGATGCCTCAACGATGTTGAGGACCTTGTCGGAAAGACCCAAGGCCTGGAACTCTAGCCGCTCAGGAACCAGGCCGTCAGGTGCAGGGATTGAAGGTCCGAATGGAATACCTTCCCCTGATTGAGATCAGGTCTGGGCAGGCCGGAAGCCACCTCGGGAGCCTGGAGCTGAGACTGAAGAGATCTGGATACCTGAACTGGCAGGGCCAGTCTGGGGCTACCAGAATCACCTGTGCCTCGTTCCTCCTCGCCTTGAGAAGCACCTTGTGGATCAAGGGAAATGGGGGAAAGGCATAGAAGAGGCCCGGGGTCCATGGCCTCGAGAAGACATCCCCCTGCAGCGAGCCCTGCTGAGGGGGAGGGCATGAAACAGTCTTAGCTTCGCATTCTCCCTGGAGGCAAACAGGTCCACCTGAGGCATGCCCCAGTGGGAGAACAGATCCTGTACTACCTCCGGCAGGAGAGACCACTCGTGGGACGCAGCTCCTATCAGGCTTAGGGCGTCGGCCAGAATGTTGGAGGCTCCTGCCACATGGATGGCAAGGAGATCTGCCTCCAGGCTGTGCACGAGTGACCAAATGCGGAGAGCTTCCCTGCACAGAGGCATGGAGTGCTTCCCGCCCTGGCGGTTTAGGTAGTACATGGTCGTGTTGTTGTCCGTCTGGACCTGAACCACTTGACCCCGTAGAAACGGAGCGAAGGCGGTGAGGGCTAGACGAACCGCTTGGAGCTCCAGCAGGTTGATGTGGCATTGGGACTCCCGAGGGGACCGGAGGCCGTCCGCTCTGTGCTCCCCCCAGATGGGCACCCCAACTCATCAGAGAGGCATCGGGTCGATAGGAGATACTGGCCGTGTCTAGGGGTGGACAAACGTGGATACCCCTGCAGATGTGCTGGAACGGTCCATCACTGGAAAGCTGCCCACATCCCTGGGTCACTGTCACTAGCTGATCTAGAGGATCAAAGTGCTGTGACCATTGGCTGGCCAGCCCCCATTGAAGGGGACGCATGTACTAATGGGCCCAACGGACCACGCTGGTGCAGGCCGCCATGAGGCCCAGGAAGTCCCGGGCAGGGCGCAATTGCCCAACCTGGAATGACTGGGCAAAGGAGGAAAGAACCTCGGCCCTGTCCGCTGGGAGCCGTGGAAGCCATGAAGCTGGGGGAAATCCAGGGCCAAGCGTGACCGTCCAACCCAAAATGATCACGTCCTCCACTTGTTTGGAGGCAGACAAGCTCTGGCTGGAGGGAGTCTAGGTCTGCTCCAATGAAGAGGCTCGCCTGCTTCAAGGTGAGCTCAGACTTGGCCAGACTGACCATTATGCTGAGATCTCAGTATGCTTGGATGGCAAGATCCTTGTACCACTCCATGACCTGCAAGAAGCTCACCATAAAGAGCCCTCATAGAGGTACAGAAATACTAAAATGGCTCTGTGCCTTAGAAAGGCTGATATAACTGACACTTGGTGAAAATTCTGGGTGCCTATGACAGGCTGAACTGCACGGCTGTGAACCAATCCAATGGGGATATGAAGTATGCATCCTGGAGGTCCAGGGAGCAGACCCAAGTCCTTAGCTCCATGGATGCAACAGTCTGGTGCAGAGTCACCATACAAAACTTGTAACTGGGAAAAACATGTTCAACACCTGCAGCTTGACAATGGGTGCTAGCCCTAATGTCTGTTTGGGCACTAAAAAGTACTGTGATGTGAACTCCTGCTGACTTAGTTTGTTGTTTTTTTTGGTGGGGGGGCAGGGGGGACAGGACAGGCTCTATTATATGCCATTCGAGGATATAAAGCACTTCATATCATGAGAAGAAATTCCAGCAACAGCATGTCCTCCAACGGTGCTTGGGATTGACAAGGGTGTAAGGTCTCGAACTTCTGAAACAATCCCGATCCCACCACTTCCAGGATTCACTTATACAAAGAGTGGACAGCTATGAGCAGAAAGAACAAAAAATGGTGTGCACACACCAAAGTCAGAGCTATATCTTTATTGCAAGCATACCATTGTGCTAAAGGAATGCCAAACACCCCTGCATAGCACCTCTCGAGTAAGTGTAACTCTGACTTTGGTTCGTGCACCCTTTTTTTTTCTGCTTGCCTGGGGCTACGATCTGATAGCCCAATGGTAGTACCTTTAGTTGCCTCTTAAGTGTGTGTTTTTTTTGTTACTAGTGGATAGCTGTGGCAGGAAATGGGAGAGTCAGCCCCTGACTCAGAGCTGCAACACGGCTCATGATGGAGGGGGAAAGGGGCCCCCAACCCATCACTTTTTTGTCTTTGGCAGTGACCTCCCCCCACCCGGACTGACCTTCAGTCCAGGGTCACTTGTGACTTCAGCTTAGCCACCATCAATCCCAGATCATAGACCTCCCATAGATCTGTGTCAGGGAGCAGGTCGGAGAAGTCAGAAAGCCTCTCAAAGAGCTCATGGCTATAATGTGACAGGATGCCCAGGGAAGCAGTTACATCGACCTTCAGGCCAAGGTAGTCCTGCTTCTTTGACTCCTTGTTCAGAAACTATGTTTTGCCCTCAACATTTGCCTTGTAGAACACTACATCTACCACTAGCCCCTCACGTGAAGGATGTTCTGAAAATCCAGACAATCCACCTTGGGAGACCATTTACTTGTGGTCCACGCAATGCAACGGGGCCTGCCAGGAGGCTGGATGCTACATAGAAACATAGAATATGTCGGCAGATAAGGACTGCTTGCTCCATCCTGTCTGCCCAATTTTCCCTTCTTATATTGCCACCGTACACTACTTGATGTCAGGCTGTTCCCCCCTCCCCCCCGAAAATATGAGATTTCTTTGTGTCTATCCCATGCATGCTTTGAAGCCCATGGTCTTTGCCCCCAACACCTCTGCTAGAAGACCATTCCAGGCATCCACCACTCTCTAGTTAAAGGGGACAAATCAGAACCACCATATCAAAAGAAAATGGCTATATTTGTGCAGAAAGTAGTTAAAATAAAGACTGGTTACTCACTGCAACAGTAGGTCTTCAAGGATATCTTCTCCACAGAGCACCACTCCCTGGTCCAAGGGCCAGAGGGGCCAATACTTTTAACTAGGATGCTGGCTCTGTACTTCAGCCAACTGAAAGGCGATAAGGGGATTTGGGGGAATGGTCCAAAACCTACCTTGGGACATCCTGGATCAACACCTGCTGCTGAAAGTGCATATGAGCCTACCCCGCTTATCTGTTCTTCAATGTCCAGATGCCAAAGACGAAAGAGGCATCATAGCAGTTCATGTTGTGCAGGCCAGACAAAATGAATGCCGAAATGCAATGTGGTGGGGAGGAGGGAGTAAAATCTCATTCCCTGCTATGCAACAACTGTCACCAGCTAGCACAGATTGAAAGACCAAGGGTGAAGAGATTTTTTTTTGGGGGGGGGAGCATTTCCTTCACTCTCAGATTTTTCAATATGTCACAGCTGAGAGGGGAAGACGGCACATACTATCTGCTGTCTGCTCATGGGAGCGGACACACAATTCCGGAAAGGAGGGTCTCTAACATGGCCCTTCTTATAAGCCAAACTCAACATTCCTGAAAAAAAACAAAGCAGATGAAGAAAGAAATGAATAACTGTGATTCACTCCCACGGCATGCACTGGACAGTGGGAAAAATAGAACTTAGGTAAGTTAAGTCATATGTTACAGTTACTGATAAGCGCACAGCAGCGGTGTCTTGCATCCACTGCTACCAACAGCTGGTGATGGCGTCCTGGCTGAAAAGACCCACTCTCGCAGGGTCCCAGTGCCTCTGACACCCAAGACCAAAAAGTGGTGCTCCATGGAGAAGACTGATTCTTAGAAGATCTGATTTGGACTAACAAGCACATTTTGTATAATTAGACATTAATGTATGACATTTTGTACTTTTAAGACAACGTTACTTATAATCCTCTTCTGTCTACATAGATTCGGTTCACTATCTGCACTTGGGCAGTTTTCCACTAAGCATGCTCAGTTCCTGGAACAGTCTTCAAACTTAATCCGTCCCACCAGCAGATGGGAGTGGTTGCCTAGCTCCTGACCCCTCTGCATTCAGATGTTTTCTTCCACTGGAAGTCACAGGTCTCCTTTCTCCTAGCCCATTTTTCTGCAAAATTTGAGTTTGGGCTGTTTTATCTCTTAGGCTTCCTTGGCTCCTGCTTAGTCTATGCTCACTGCCATGAATCAAAAAGGAAGCTGCAAGACACTGAGCGCCGGGCCCAGGAAGGTAGGGGCGATAACGATGGTTACCACTGGTAAGGAATCTCACTTGAGAATGTGCATCAGTGGGTAGGTCTCCTTCTGCCCTCCTCCAAAGGAGTGTCCAGAACCATGGACATCTGTTCCACAAAGACAGTGAAGGAGGACTGGTTCCCCACAGGCAGGAGGTCCTATCAGCAACAGTACTCTCTGATGACACGGAGTCTATGGCATGGATGATGCCTCAGAATCAGAGTCAGGACAGAGAAGCATCAACTGCCTACATAGGGTGTAGATGAACCTCTCCAACAGAGTAACTGTCACCGACAGGAGTTGCAGAAGCCCAGACTCAGGCCTTGAGTCCTTGGTCACAGCACCCTCTGCTGGCTGTGGAGGTGGGGGTTCCACCTGAATCAGTTGTGTGAGATAGCTGGTAATGCTGGAGGGAGAGCTGCATGGTGCATGACTGGAGTGGGCATTTGGAGAGACCACCAAGGCTGGGAAGGGTTTACTGGCATCACCGCTTTACCTCAGCTCTGGCCTAATGCTCCAATGGCCCACTGCTGACGGGCTGCTCTCTCCCATCTGTAATGGGCTCAACTTAGGTGATGGGAGCCAGATGACTAGGAAGAATTCAACGCTGACTGCTGATGGTGATGCCATCACTGATGGTAAGAGTGAGATTCTGAGCTTGACCTTGACTCAGATATTAAAATGGCACCAGGACCTCTGGGACCAGATACACCTTTGGAGTGTCCCTGGGTACTGGTCAAAAGGGAGGTGGCACCGGGATCGGGACAACAAGCAGATGCTGAATTAGAACTGAGGGCTCCATCAGGCTGGACCCAGCTTTCTGGGTTGGGCTGCAGTCAGAACTGGGGTCCAAGAGAGCAAGAATGAGAGAAAGAAGGGAATACACATACACAGGACATACACATCATTGATGGGGTAGAGCATCAGACAGCACAGCATTGACAGTCGACCGCCCAGATGCAAACTGTTAGGGCAGACCAACCCAGTGAATCCTCTGGCTGGGGAGAGAGCAAACAGTCTTCAGATCGACAGTGATCCCACAACCAGTGTTGACTCTTCCTCTGTTTTCATCAGCTAGACAGGGACTCTCCTTCAGAGGAGTGATGAGAGAGAAACCTTTTTTTAAACACTTCGTATTCATGAGGAGTAGGAAAAACCTGCACAAACTCCTCTTCCACCACTGACAAAAGGCCCAGAACTGAAACATCCTGACTGGGTTCACTCTCCATTTTGGGCCTATAAACTGTGCTGCTGACACTGTAGCCATTCGTTCATGCATATTTTCATGGGTTTTGCTTGGGTCACCCACTGCCAGTGCTCTTCACAGGCTTGTGTACGAGTAGCTTGACACCAGAAGTAGTGTGCTACATCATGGCCCATGCCCAAACAGAAAGTGCAGGCATCATATCCATGCTTGTGAACCTAGGGTAAATGCACAGAACATAGTCCCACTCCTGGCTTCTTTCGTTTCATGTCGAATCAGCATGACAAAGCTGGAAGTTAATGGTGAGAATACAGCTAGAGCCAAAATACCAAGTGAAAATTTCAAAAACATAGCTAATAAAGTAAAAAAACAAGCAGAATCCGAATTCATTAATAGGAGCTGTGAAGAAGGAGAATGGTTTCTTCCAGTGGAGGAAAAGATGCGAATGCAAAGAGGAGTGGGTGAGGAGCCAGAGGACAACATGGTTGCATGGTAGGAGGAGTACAGCTTGGAGACTGTTCCAGTGACTGAGACTGCTCTGTGGAAGACTGCCTAGGTGTGGATAGTAAATTGAATCTAGGTAGCAGGAAAACCAAATTCCTTTCCTGTCTTTTCCCTTCTTACAGTCACTGTACAAACCACTTACCTTCTCCCACATCTGCTTCTCCTCCAGCTGCATCAACATGTCCAGGATGTAGGCCATGTGAGATGCCCCAGTGAGTTCCAGTGCTTCTTCAGTCACCGCTACTCCATTGGGCCAGTAGGCCAGTAGGGAGGCTAGCACATGCCTAGCGTACAGGATTGCAATGGCCTCATTCACTTTGAACAAGTATTCCCGGATGGATTTCTTGTTGCGGGTGTCCAATTCCTTGTGCAGAAGCAGCGAGCTCTTAGTGCGGCGCTGTTTGGCACAGCTGAGCTGAAGGTCACTCTCTGTGTTTGTTATAAGCTTTTGAGCCACTGGATTCGTTTCTTCTGTTGCCTTCTCACAATGTACAGGTTTTGACTGAGAAAAATAAAATATGTACTTTAAATACAGGAAACCCACTACTTCATTGTTTTTAATAAAAAGGTCAAGGTATCATTACCTGTATAAAACTTAGAGGCTTTTTAAAAAAAAAAAAAAAGAAAAATAAATAATTAAACTGAGGATTTCTTGGTACGAAATAGCCCTGCAGTGTTTTTTTTTTTTTTTTTTTAAGTGTTACGTTTCAAACAATATACTTCACAAAATAAACAGTATGCACACCCCATGCACAACTTAGCTATGTTTCAGTCTTGGGGTTTTGATGACATCAGGGGCTTCCCAAGCTTTGCCGTTGAGGTCCCTGTTATGTCAAAAGAACCCCTCAATGAAAAACAGCCTAACTGTGCATGGCTGGCTATGAATTATTCTCTGTATCTCCAGTTTGCTGACCATGAAAGGCATGCTAAGCTGAAGCTCATTTCCGGGTGCAATGTGGGGGATAAGAAGAGAGGGAGAACACAGCAAACAAAAGGCACAGTGCACTGAGGAGGAGTGGACCCAATTTGCCTCTCTTAACTATAGAATAACAGCCTCTTATTATTGGCAAGGCTACTCTTGGAAGTGTTGCATGCAATACTTTTGCACCCCTGCTGTACAAGCTAAATATTTGGGTGAACACACAGGGTCATGCTGGAGGGGGTGCGGAGAGGTTCATGCTACACATACTCATTTTGGGGCATGCCCTAGGTTATCTTTATTCTGGAAAGAGATTAATTGTGTTTAAAATGCCCTTTTTGTTGAACAAAACAT